>JAPDNY010000002.1:67656909-70056909 GCA_029375565.1 Gekko gecko | reverse complement strand
CTGTGGCAAGGAATGTGCTGTTGAAAATGCTGTGTAGGTGCTCTATGGCCAGTGTGAATAGCTTCGCATTCACAGTGGCTTTAAACACAACCCCTTTCTGCATTGTTAATAGTATAACTTGCCTCAGACAATTTGTTGTTTGCATTGTTTTCTGACTCTGTAATCCTAGACCTATTGTATCATTCATCGCTTAACTTATGTCTGACTGCATCATTTCATACTATGTAATGTTCCTTGAGTCTCAGTGAGAAAGGCAGGCTATAAAGTAAAACAAATTGTTACCACATGGGAGCAGTGTAGCACTAGGCAGATCCAGATATAAACCAGTTCAGCCCCAGGGCTCACTGAGAGTGGCCTTGCCATCCCTTGATTACGCATGCATTTTATGTTCACTTATGTGGGAGTAAGCCTCACTGAGTTTAGTAGAACAGCTTGTTTCCAGTCCAGGAGCTCCTGGAATTAGTAGGTTTTTCTTCTACACAGTCTTTCATTTTTTTTATGGGAACCAATTTTTGGTCCACTGCCAAGTAACTCAATTTTTTTACTGTGTTAAAAATTACAATAAATCACCCTGAACTTTAGGGACATACTAGAACTTCAGTGTAGAAACAATAACTGGAGACTCCCAGTCAGCTTCAGAACAAGCTTCAGAAATCTGGCAATGAAACATTTGCACAGAATAGCTGGAAATAGGAGGGAAAGGGTGTCTCTCTTGGTAGGCCTGCTACTAGATGAATGGTGATGCATACTTTCCCAGTTTGCTGATCCCAAGTAACTTAAAATGACATTGAACAGAATATATTTGTAGCTGGAGGAAACTTGTGCTTTCAGTTCCATTGCTAGAATTGCTATCTATGGTGTAATGAGGCTTCTTGCATTTTCCTAGCTCCAGTTCTGCTCAAGTACCCTAGGAAGCAAAATGCATCTGAGTCACCATCTCCTGCTTTAAAAAATGACGCTGGTTGGAGGCTTAGAATCCATATCTCAACAGTTACCCAGCGATGGTTTCCATAGTGACTAATGACCAGGCAAGCAAGGTTTGGTTCATTTTAATAGACTTTCTTAATGTAACACATTGAGTATCGGACTTTTTTTAGATTATTACAATTACAGTTCTTACCCTAATCAAGAAGTTCTCTACACATGTGAACAACGTGAGAAAAAGAGATTTAAGCACATAGTGCTTTGTAGAGTTTCATAACTAGGCCCCTCCCCCAAGAATCAAATCTTCTACTTCCGTAGTCATAATGCCATTGCTTTTGATGCTATAGTAACTGTTAGTTCTCAGACTTCTTTAAGGTAACATATAGCCGTTAGTTTTCACATAGGTATGGTTGCCAACCTGTAGGTGGCACCTGGAGATTTCCAGCTATTACAGTTGATCTCCAGATGATCAAGATCAGTTCCCCTGGAGAAAATGGCTGCTTGGGAGGGTGGACTCTATGGCATTATGCCCTGCTGAGGCCCCCCTTCTCCCCAAACCTTGCTCTCTCTAGGCTCTACCCCCAAAATCTCCAGATTTTTCCCAACCCAGAGCTGATAACCTTACAACATAGGGATGCTATTGAATGAATGCCTCCCTGGTGAAACTTGAGGCAGTGACAATCTCTGTGTGAGTGCTGTTGCCCTTGGTAATGAAAATGTTCACCAGTCGTAGGATAGGCTTCTGTATGTCAACTGCAATTGTGGAAGGTTCACACATGAGAATTTCACCCTGTAGCTAACTGACCACCTTAGCAATTAGGCCTGATTGAAAAAATGAACTTTCTTCTCTGAGGTGGCAAGTCTGGGGGTAAGAATATTTACCACCTCAGTTACTGACTGATCCAGCCTCTAGCTTATGGAAAAGAAACCAACATTTTCCTAACCTAAACACAGAGACTCATCTAAAACTGGTCATTTGTATGTACAGGAAGCAAGCAAGTAAGATCTAAATAGCCACCACCAACCATATGTCACGGCTATAACCAGTGGCCAATCTGAGCAAAATGGAAGCAGACCAGCTTATTTGGGGCTCAGTGGAGTTGCCAGCTCTGGGCTGGGAAATTCCTAACCCAGAAATTCCTAACCTAAGGGAGGTGGGGTTTGAGGAGCAGAGGGGCCACATCCAGGTATGATGCCATAGAGTCCAGTATCCAAAGCAGTCATTCCCCCGCCCCCCCCGGGAACTGACCTTTGTCATCTGGAGAGCATTTGTAATTCTGGGAGATCCCCAGGCACCACCTGGGCGGTTGGCAATCCTAATTATCAACCATAGCAACAATTTCATACCATTCCCAGAAACCTGAGAAAAGATAAACTGTTTTGCATAAGTACTAAGTAGAGCTAACAAACCATGGTGGCAGCTGAATATTCACACTATTTCATGGAAATGTGGAAATTAGGTAGAGCAAAAAAATGGATAGAGCTAAGAGAACATAAGAACATAAGAGAAGCCAATGTTGGATCAGGCCAATGGCCTATCCAGTCCAACACTTCATCACACCCCACCTTCCTCAGGCTCTACCCCCAAATCTTCAGATATTTCCTAACCCAGAACTGGCAACTCTATTGGGGAGGCAGGAGGATTCATTGGGATTTGAGGGAATACTTTTCTTCTTAGAGTATCGAATCCCCCCTCTGATTCTTTTAAAGTGCTGAAAGCCCTTAACCATTAAAAGCATACAGAACCCTGGGCACAGGGGATGCATATATTCATGGTGTGCCTCACCTAGGCCCAAGTCTCCTTCCCCTCTGGGATATTGTAAACTGCAAGCAAAAATTAACGGGAGACTTGTGGCATTTTTCAGATTAACAAAAATTCATTCCAGCATAATTTTTCATGGATTTACTCAGATGTTACAAGTGGAAACTCAGTATGCAGACATTTTATGTGGTGTGTGTGTGTGTGTGTGTGTGTCATTCCCCTGCCCCCCCCTAGAGTATTGTGTTCAGTTTTGCGCACCACATATAGACAAGCTGGAATATGTCCAGAGGAGGGCAACAAAGATGGTGAGGGGTCTGGAGACCAAGTCCTATGAAGAAAGGTTGAAGGAGCTGGTTATGTTTAGCTTGGAGGGGAGATGGCTCTGAGAGGTGATTTGATAACCATCTTCAAGTACTTGAAGGGCTGTCATATAGAGGATAGTGTGGAGTTGTTTTCTGTAGCCCCAGAAGGTCGGACCAGAACCAACGGGTTGAAATTAAATCGGAAGAGTTTTTGGCTAAACATTAGGAAGAACTTCCTGACAGAGCGGTTCCTCAGTGGAATAGGCTTCCTCGGGAGGTGGTGGGCTCTCCTTCTTCAAACAGTTTTTGAGGTTTTCAAACAGAGGCTAGATAGCCATCTGACAGCAATGCTGATTCTGTGAATTTAGGCAGATCTTGAGAGGGAGGGCAGGAAGGATTGCATCAGTGCTTAGTTCTTGTGGCCCTTTCTTACATGCTCAGGGAAATGCTGATTGCCACTTTGGGGTCTGGAAGCAATTTTTCTCCAGGCCACTTTAGCTGGAGATCCTGGAGGTTTTTTGTTATCTTTTGGGCATGGAACAGCGGTAACTAAGATGTGTATGTGGGGGAGGTATTTGTTTTCCCGCATTGTACAGGGGGTTGGGCTAGATGACCCTGGAGGTCCCTTACAATTCTGATACTATGATTCTATACATATATGTATATGTGTGTGCATACACACACACACAAACACCATGGTCAGGGGGCCATGAAATGCAGCAAGTACAGGGAGATCTATAATTTTGTAAAATTCATATTTAATCAAGAAAAATACAGAGACCATTTGTTAGTTTAGCCAAGCTAGTTAAAATTAGCCACAGGGTATAGATGGGAACTCTCAGTCTGGGGCAGGTGATGCACTCTATTCTTGGTGCTGGAGGGGGCAGCAGTGGGAGGGCTTCTAGTGTCCTGGCCCCACTGCTGGACCTCCTGATGGCACCTGGTATATTTTGGCCACTGTGTGACAGAGTGTTGGACTGGATGGGCCATTGGCCTGATTCAACATTGGCTTCTCTTATGTTCTTATGTTCTTAAAACCTGTAACCCTACGCCTCTGCAAGCACAAGCCATATGATTGCCAACCTCCAGGTGGGGCTTGGAGAGTTCCCAGAATTATTATCTCCGGACTACAGAGGGGAAAAAAATGGCCGTTTTAGAAGGTGAACTCTATGGCATTATGCCCTACTGAGGTCCATCCCCTTCCTGTAGCCCAGAGGTGCTGCCTTATTCTAGGGTAGCTCCAAAAGCAGGGGCACTCCACTTTCTAACCTGAGCCAGAGACCCACAAACTCAGGCCAAGGAAGACACTCCTGGTTCTGAAACACAGAGCAAGCGATAGCTCTGGGAAAAGGCTCTCAATTTTCAGGTGGCATAAGTCAGCCCTCAGAGCAAACCTCGAGTCTTTTCCCCCACCCAAAAACAATGGCAGTTCCACCAGCAAAAGTATTAAGCTAATCAGAGGCCACCTGGCGAACAGCCCTTCTGTCTCCAGAACTTCACCCAGTCCTTTTGTGTGCACCTATGTCTGTGTAAAAATCCTTTGTCTTCACAACTGTCTTTCCTGTTCCTTCCTTCAGGATACCAAGATAAACCAATCATACATTCAAATGTTTAGCGATCCTTCCTGACACGAATCAGTGACTCATCTCCCACCTTTTGTCTATACTTGGGAACCTATTCAATCTGCCTTGGCAGAACAATTAGTGATCATCAAACTTACTCAGCCATCTCCAGTAATCCCATCATAGCTATTGCGAATCCAGATTCTACCCCTCTGAGACCTCATTGGTCACACCTGGCTCCTCCTGATGCTGCACCCGCTGGAACCCATGACTGGTCCAGGTAATCTTCTGTCTTCACCTGAGATAAGCCCCTCAAGACCTCCTATTGGTCAGCATTGTTCTCCAAGATCTATATCCGTCCATGCACATACCCCCACTCTCTTTCTTTCTTTCTTTCTTTCTTTCTTTCTTTCTTTCTTTCTTTCTTTCTTTCTTTCTTTCTTTCTTTCTTTCTTTCTTTCTTTCTTTCTTTCTTTCTTTCTTTCTTTCTTTCTTTCTTTCTTTCTTTCTTTCTGGCCTTCCTGTAGCACATAACGCTGGCCATTGGTGCTATTCTGTTCAAGGACTTCTGCATGTCTGGACAGGTAGTATTACCCCATAAATGTCTCCTCTATCCACTATCAATCACCTCTGCTTTCTTATTTCTGTATTGCTTGGTCTTTTTGAGTGCTTAGCATGTTTTTAATTAGGAAAACTTTTAAATAACAACTGTTTAATTTACTGTTCATATCCAGAGTCTTCCTAATGTATCAGCCCTTTGTATACAATTGGTGTGTGGTCCCTAAAGCCCTCTGGTCTCCCCAGCCACAAAGCTAATTTCCCCAAACAACAAGACAGGCCATTGGCGGTAACAGTCCCAAACCCCACCCTCTCCAGGATCCACCCCCAAATATCCAGGAATTTCCCAGTCTGGAGTTTGCAACCCTACTGGGCTGTTGCATTAATATAATATTCTCTCTGTGTTTTGCTACACTGGTGCAGGAGTATATTTGTTACATAGCACAGTAGATCATAGGATTAAGGTTGTCAGGTCCCTCCTGGCAACTGGCAGGGGATGGGAGGAATTTACAAGACCGCTTGCCAGTGTCATACAGGAAATGATATTATCATATCAGCAACTTCCAGTTTCTACCATACAGTTTTTGCCCGAATACCAGAAAGTCACCTGGAAGTCACTGGCGTATTGACATCACTTCCTGTGTGATGCCAGCAAGGTGGTCTAGGCCTTCCTCTTTCTACTGGTAAGTCCTCCTGTAGGGCAGCTAATCGGCAGCGGAGGAGGCAGAACCTGATGGGGGGGGAACCCCACCTCCACCGAGGAGTCTGGCAACCCTACGTCAGATAGTTTCACAGAACAAGTTTTAATGATATATCCCTGGTAGTGAATTTGTAACTTCTTAAAACTACAGTTAGCAAGCTCTTCTTGTAAAACTAGTTATGCAGAAGCATGTAGTAGGGCCTTATATTAATAGGCAGCATTGATACTATACTTGTTTCCTCAAAGCCTTTGCTTACCTGTTGCGTATAATAATTAACTCTGCAGATAATATGAACCTGTATTTCTTCTTTGTAGATCAAGTAGAGAATATTTTGATCAGAGGATGACAATTGTATTTCCAAGAAGGAGCCCATGGAAAAGAGAGCTTGGCTATGATTAATTAGTTCATTAAGAAGAATGAGACAGCTGAATGTGAAGAGCTCTTTAATTAAGACAGAGAAAGTCAGTTGGAGTTCCCAGAAGCAGGACTGGGAGTGCCTGTTTGGATTAGAAGGTTGGTTTGCTTCTTCATATCGTGGGAACCTGTTATAACGGAGAACAAGTTGTGATCATAATAACTCACACTTATACTGGGAGTAGTAGTGAAATAGCCTACGAGCAGGTGTATTAAGGCATTAGAGCACTGTCTTTTGTAGTTATCACAGTGGGTTTTTTTTTTAAAGAAACTAAATTTCTTTGATGCTTTTTTGATTTTGCCTCTCCAGGTTAATTATACAATTCTCACGCAAATTGCAAGATCTTTTCAATAATAGTTCCATTGTTTCCTTGGATTTCAGTCCCTTTCCTCACCCATAAATTGCATGGATTACTTTTCTGTGGGTTTTTCCAAAGCTTTCTCCCCACTACATGAGCAGCCCAGTTATGGTTGCCAACCTCCAGGTGGTGGCTGGAGATCTCCTACTACTACAATGGATCTCCAGGCAACAGAGATCAGGTCACCTGGAGAAAATGGCCACTTTGGAAGGTGGACTCAGTGGCATTATACCCCAGTGAAGTCACTCCCCAAACCCTGCACTCAAAATCTCAGGTATTTCCCAACCCAAAGCTGGCAACCCTAAGCCCAGTTGAGTGTCCCACCTGCAACAGTACATGCTTGTGTGCACAGACACATGCACACTGGAATTTCTTCTGTCTGAAAGTAAGTGAAACTGGAATAGGCAAAGTGGAGGAGTGGGGACATTAGAGTCCGTGCACTTAACCACTACACCAGACGTGAGCATCTCAGAAGTTGTCTTCTATTTCCGAACTTGCCATAAACTTTGAGGACAGAAACTTGGACCCCAATAGCAGTGTTGTTATGTACTGTTAGGGTGCGATCGGACGTGCCATTTGAGCCGCTTCTGGCACGCTTCAGTAACGGATTTTATGTGCACATTCACACACCCAACATCTGCACACCGTCCCCAGCCGTTGCTTTCTGGCTCCCCCTTTAAAACGGAGTATTTTGATACCAGTCCCCAAGTGGTGTTTTCCTGATTCTCCGGTTTTAGCCACACTTTTCTGACATCTGATCACTCCTGTGGTGTCGAGCCACTTCCGGGTGCTTCAACCCCCTCCCCTTTGGAAAGCTGCCATGGAAGCCCGAGGCTTCCATTTTTTGTCCACCATTTTTTTAATGCATTGATGGTGTGCGCATTGGCAGAGTGACGCTTCTAAGTTAATAAAACCAAAGTTTAAACAGTGCCTAGTTTTAGTGTTTAGACGAGTTCGGGATCTCACAGAGGCCAGTTTTGAGATAAAAGTTTAAAGGGAAGTGTTCCTTTAAAGTTTAAAGGGAAGTGTTACAGCAGTTAGGTTGAAGTGGAAATCGCTGTTCTGCCCAAACTGAGTGGGGAAAAACCCCACCGACGCACACTCCCGCATGTGGACAGCGGGGAGCGATGTGGCTATGCAACGATCCGGAACAAGGAGGTGAATGTGATCGTGATTCTCCAGGTTAAAAAAGAACTCATCGGGACCAGAGCAATTTAAACCGCTCCCAGCACGCCGTCTGACCGCACCTATACAGTTTTCTTGCAACACGGGGCTGCCAGAGAAGGGTGAGCTTGAGGAAGAAAACAATAGACCACCTGGATCCTGGCAGCCACCTATTGGGATGCAATGACTGTAAATAGCCTGTTGTTGGGAGTGGGTGTGTGATGGGTGTGTCGTTTCATGGGCTTAAAAGCAGGGCTTTGGTCCCACTTGAGTTGTCTTCTAGTTGGGTAATAAAATATGAGCTGATCACTACAATGTGTCGAACCCAGTATATTTCAAGTGTGATGGTGAGGGTTCAATTGGTGTAATTTCTCTATCAGTATCTTTCCCAGCACAAGGATATCTACTGAATTCTTGACCATCTTAAAAGAGCGTAGTCTTTACCAGGAAAAGCAGCAAAGCAATGACCTTATGAAAACAACTCTGCTCAAGTTTAAGCAGGTCTTTATAAATCTGTGCTGTTGACATTTGGACTGATCCAGAATAAAAGGAGGATCCTTCATGTCATTCTTTTGCCATTCCACCCAGGGTGTGTATTAGATGACTTCATGAAAAGCAATTAACCTATTGCCCCTTTGTTTATGTAATAGGTAACAATGATATCATTTTTCCTAGCTGGATCTGTTTGCCTCTGTATATATAGTTTAAACTGGGATTAGGAAATGCTCTTGCACTATATCGTTTGAAGGAAATCTGTACTTCAGCCACCCTTATTACGTAAACAAAAGGCCTGCATGACTTTTTACAGCAGATATTTATGAGGTAAAGCACACATCTGGAATTCTGGAGGGCATTTTTGCAGAAAAAGCAGTGAGTAGTGGTGAGGTTAAACATCCTTCCCTCCCGTGTCTTTACTCCTAATGTTCTTCTCCAGAAGCTGCTTTCCCTTAAGGAAAACAAACAAACAGATAAATGACCATTGGAGTTTTCTTACAGTAGTTCACATGAAATGTGTCATCTCCTCAGGTCTGAGCTGCAAAGCTGAATCTACCAATCTAGGCCACTTCTGGACCCAACAGGAAGTGCTAAATCTGTTTCTGCAGTGCGCCAGTGAAGGGCTCTTGTTTTATAGTGCTAGGGTGCTCTTGCATATTAGGATTCATGTAGTCACTATGCAGATAGGTTCACTGACAGTGCTCCTGCAAGCAAGAGATTTGGGTTTAGGGTTGCTGCCTTCTCCTGAGCTTTCAATGGCTACCTGCCATGGAGAAATGTTAGTAAGTTATTCCTCCACATGTCCCACACAAGGACAAGTTTTATGTGCTCATGATATTGAGGTGCAAGAAAGAGGAAGTAAAAAAAGGCAACCATATCACTAGCTTTAAAACTAGCAATGAAACTGGATGAAATAGCTGTGGCTTTTGTTGTACTTTTATCTGGCTCTCGTCCCTGAATCAGTAGGGTTGCCAGCTCCAAGTTGGGAAATACCTGGAGATTTGGGGGGCAGAGCCCAAGAAGGTCAGGAGTTGGGGGAATGGGGTATAATGCCATAGGTCCCACCTTCCAAAGTGGCCATTTTTTCCAGGTGACTGATCTCTGCCCCCAGGCAATCAGTCATAATCCCAGGAAAACTCCAGCCACTACATGGATGTTGGCAACCCTACAAACCAGAGTCCTACTAGTTAGAGTAAGATGAACCAAGGAAGGAGTATACAGGGGAAGCTGCAGCAACAGCCTTGATAGTTGTTCAGAAGCTAAAACACAAATCTCAAGGGTGGCAACCCTTACACAATCTGCAGTGGCTCTGAATAGCAGGATAAACCTCTACTGGAACCTTAAAGTCAGTACCTCACCTACAATGTTCTGACTTAGTGTGGTGGGCAAGAATGGGTAACTATTTCCATAGGACTCGAAATGCAGCAATTATCTCGAAAACATCCTGAATTAGTCATATTTACAAATGGCTTTTAATGCAAAGCCTTTGCTACAAACCGAAAACTAAATTATAGCTTCCTGACAGTTTGAAAACTAAGATCTATAACAATAAAAGGATGTGTGTCAGTCTGTCTGTGACAGGCATAGCTCATTAGAAAATAAAGCTCATGAGCCTCAAAAAATTGGCCACCAGTTTCAGGATGATTGTGGGAGTTGCAGTGCCAAAAATGAAGGCAACTGGGACATCCTGACCTAGCTTGCATCCAGTGGGGGGCTCCTGGGTCCTTTGTGGGATCTTCTGCAATGCACACAGCATTCCCATCACAATGATGTCACCAGGAAATGACATCATCACATCACTGACATCGGGGTGACGCTTTAGTTTTCGGGCCTTCAAAACCATAGAGTTTGCCCCAAAATTAGAGTGTCACACCCCCCCCCAACATCAGCAACACGATGATGTCACTTCTGGGTAACATCATTGTGATGGGGACGTTGCATGGTGACGTCCCTGTTTGGGGATGGGGTTTCCGCCACTGGCCAGTGGTGGAGTGGAGCCCCCAAAAGTGGGGGAACTCCCACTGGGACCTGGGGGCCTGCAACCCTATCCAGACCGTGGTTATCTCCAAACAGGACTGCTGAGAGCCACCATTGACCCCTGGACAAAGATTCCATCAGCTCTCCCATATAACCCTATCCAAACCAAATATAACAAATCACAAGGCCGGCTGTTACCACGCATCCATAATTATAAAAGGATCTGCATTGCCATGTCTGTCCATTTGTGGCAGGCATATCTCATCAGAAAATAAAACTAGGAGTCTCAGAATTGACCACCGGCTTCAGGATGGTCACGGGAGTTCTACGGGCTAAAAATGAAAGGAATCAGAATATCCTGGCTCAGGTTACCTCCCCCTCCCATGCTATTTGCAATGGAAGCTAAACTTGTGTAGTAGTTAAACTGTCAAGACTAGGATGTGGGAAACCCAGGTTTGAATCCCCACCCTGTCATGGAAGCTCACTAGGTGACCTTGGGCCCATCAGGTACTCTCAGCCTAACCTACCTCACAGGGTTGTTGTGAAGGATGAAACGGAGGAAAAGAGAACGATGGTGTAAACTGCTATGGGTCTCAATTGGAGAAGAAAAGGTGAATATAAAAGATAAATAAGTTCTAAAATCTGTTTCTCATTTGTTACCATTGAAGCAAATTAATATTTATTATTGTGCATGCAAAGGGCCTTTTATGGGGAAATCTCAACTTCCCCTTTCTGTTCACAATATTAACTAAGGTTTGCTGCTATACTACTATTAAATATGTTTTAAGTTGCCAACCAGGATAGATGAGAATCAGTTGAGACTGAAAAGTGTGGGTGTAGGGAGAAAACTTAGAGGGGGGGATAGAAGAAAGGTAAATAATGAAAGGAAATGAGCAAAACAAAGAAAAAGTGTAGAAAAGAGATAAATGCAGGAAAAAAACAACAAAAAGTTTGTTTAAAAAAATGCTACCACACATTATCAGAGCTGCCCCTTTGAAAGATCTGGCTGTGCAGGAGCTGGGTGGAGGAGATTGTTAGGAGGCAACTCCTGGCACGTCTTGCCTTGCTCCAATCCTGGCTTGGCTGATGGGGTTTAGCAGGATATAAGATGCAAGGGTTTATTTTTAATGCAGTCTGTGGATTTAGCATGATCCCTGGCTTCAGGGGCCCTCCAACTGACCTGGGCCCCCTGAATTTTGTCCTCTCAATATCCCCCGTCGGTGGTCCTGTGTCCGTCCACTCCCCCAGCAATTTGTAATGGAAGCAAAGGTTCACTGTTCTGGGCAGGCATAACTAATCAGGAAAAAAAAGTTAGGTGTTTGAACATTGGTCTCTAACTTCAGAATGATCATGAAATTTGTAGTGCCAAAAATGGAGGGAACTGGAACATCCTGGCTCAAATTAGCTCCAGAGCATCTCTATGCTATTTGCAATGGAAGCCAAGGTTTACTTATAAGAAGCCAGGAAGGTGAAGGGAGCACATACAGGAAAGATGAAATATATCCTCTCCTTTACAAAAAAAAGCAGGAAATAAGAACTTCCCTGAGCTATCAGAGCCAGAGTGATATAGAGGTTAGAATGTCAGGCTAGGAAGAAGAAAATCCAGGTTCAAATCACCAGCCTGCTATAGAAGGTTGCTGGGTGACCTTGGGCCAATCATATACTCCCAGCCAGACCTACCTCACAAGGTTGATGTCAGGATAAAATGGAAGAAAGGAGAAAGGCAGGGTATATTTGTTATAAATACAATTTTGCCTACAATTTGTAAAAAAAAAAAAAGATGATAGCTCTTGCTATTGCTACATCAGGTATTCCATCAGCTCTTTTGGTAGGAGGCAGAATTGCTCATCCAGTATTCAAGCTCCTGTTAAATACTGCAAGTGCTGCAAGCTGTGGGGGTGGCGAATGGAGTGAGGAGGGGTGGGGACGTAAGAAATGAAAAAAAATAACCTTGGTCAGAGCAGGGTTTGTTTGTTTGAAAAGTAGTGAGTCCCGGTGAAATAACTTAAATGTTTTTCTATACTGTGTATTTATTGTAGAAAAAAGTAATAAAGTGAATTTGGAAATGTGATCTATATGGAAACATGAGCAAGCTAGTATTTGAAAGAAAAATGTTTTTTGACTTTAAAATAAGGCACAATCCCTCCATTGCCACCGCTGGTGGACTAATTATATGAGCCAAACAGAACAAGGGCACTCCTTCCCCTATGTCAGTTCAGCTTCCATTCAGAGAGGTGCAACCTTCTAAAAATATACTGGGGGCAGTTACAGTAGATAAGTATCACAAGATTATGATGTATCTCTGTTAGATTCTTTTTTGGGTGGGGTTATTACTTTGAAATAAATATTGTGTAATTACACAATTACATATTCTTAGATGGGTAGCTGTGTTTGTCTGTAGCAGTACAAAAGAGTAAGAGTCCAGGAGCACCTTAAAGACTAACAAGATTTGTGGCAGGGTAGGAGCTTTGTGAGTCACTGCTCACTTCTTCAGATCTGAAGATGTGAGCAGTGACTCATGAAAGCTCCTACCCTGCCACATATTATGTTAGTTTTTAAAGTGGTGCTGCACTCTTGCTCTTTTCTACAATTACGTATTGTGTAATTGTCTAATATCTCTGACTTCCAGTACCTGGTCAAGTTTAATACACAGACTTTGCAACAGAAGACATAAAATGTTTGAGCAATTTGAAGTAACACAACACTGTGGTGTTTTCTCCTCCCTTCAGAGACACCTACATGTCTTCCTTCCTTTTATGTTTCCGGCCATACTGTGAAGGGGAGGAAGGAACAGATGTTATCAACGGGGAGCTTCAAGAAAGCAGCTCTCACCCTCTCACTTTCCCTAGCAACTGTAAGAAGCCATTACTGTTTTTTTACCACTTTACAGGGCAGCAGACAGATAGCGGTTCTCTTTAAATGTTAAACAGAGTGAGCTTATGGGAGAAAAGTAAGAAGATTATGTGTGGGGTAATTGTGGCAGGTCAAGATACACCACAGTCTTACATTCTGTCAGTCCCATCCTAACTTCAGTGGACTTAGAAGAGGGGAACTCTGCTTGGAATGGCAATGTAAAAGGACTGAGGTAGACCTGATGTTCCCTGTATCTTGGGGTGTGGTGGAGAGACATCATAGTTAGGGTTGCCAGCTCTGGATTGGGAAATTCCTGGATATTTGGGGAGCTGAGTCTGTGAAGGGTGAGTTTGGGGAGGGCAGGGACTTCAGTATGTTATAATGCTATAGAGTTTATCTTCCAAAGCAGCCATTTTCTCCAGGGGAACTGATTCCTGGTACCTGGAGAGCAGTTGTAATCCCAGGAGATCTCCAGCCACCCCTTGGAGGCTGGCTGTTAAGTATGAGACTTAACGCAGGAGGTAAGTTCAACTAGTGATTCAGCTTTATTTCAGCTCCAAGTTAGACCAGCTAAGGGCTAGACCAGCTAGACCAAGATACAGTCAAACACAGCGGTTATACAGTGGGATATGAGGTAGCCACGCCCTCAGTCATAACAATATCCAATCATACTAATGCATAACAGCCAATCATAAATCATAGTTAAGGACCAATCATATTTCATGTTAATAGCCAATCAAAGATGTTCCCTCCATAAGCCCTTTGATTGGGCAATACCAGACAGTTTCTGAATCCGCATAATGAGCACCTGCTCAACTTATGCTAGCCTTATGTCTATGAAGACATAACACTGGCAACCCTAATCATAGTTGACTAGCAATCACTTTTTTCCTTCCTTCTGTTAGGATACCCTCACATGCTTGTTTGCTAATGACCATAGGCTTCAGCTGAGGGAAATTTAAACTCTAGTAGCAAGTTGTAGCATGTCAGTCATGTCTCTTTGTGTTATCTTAGCTTGAAGGGCTTTGGATACCTACAAAATACCTTTCAAAATGCAAATATCAAAGTGGAATTTAATGGTAACCATATACCAAAGTGGAATTTAATTGTAACACCATATACATGACTGTATACTGCCCAATGGCATAATGAGGTCAGAGCAGAGCAGAAATTAGCAACCTTAAATCTAGTTTTGACAGAATCTTTAAGGTTATCCAGTCTTTCCTTTGACCATCTGCTAATTGGTTGGGAGTATAGTCCCTCCCCAATCGGGCATATAGTGAGGCAAACAGCAATGGCTGAGCTGAGTACCATTGACTAGAAGTAAGAAGAGAACTCATAAAAATTCCCATTCTCCCTTTCCTGGCCTTGCACATTGTGGACAGAGTATCCAGGAGTTGAAAGCTGTGTGCTCTCAGTCTCAAGTCACTGCCCCTTCCCGTCAGCCATGCATTCAATCCTCTGATTTCGCCTGTGCCCCAACACACCCAATTGTCATCCCCCCCCCGCCAATCCCATGTTTTAAGAAAAGCATTTTGGCAGCAGAATTGGGTTGCTAGGCAACTCAAGATGTAAGCTGGGTTTTTGCATGACATTTACAGAGAGATGTCAATGGCTGTGCAACATATTTTCACCCAGAATCTTCTACAAACCTGGGGATTCTTTTTTGGGATTTTTTTTTGAAATGTTTACCGTATCCCAGGTTGCCCTTTCCTTTGCAGATTTTTTTCATCTATATAGTGATGCCAAGTGGGACATTAAATATGATTCCGTCTCTATTACTTTCAAGGTTTGGTGAATTGATGCTCACTAATTGGAGATAACCTTATATTGAGTCTAGGTGCAAAATACAGTCAATAGACATAATGGAAGGGGGAATGGCTTGGTTGATGGAGGAGAAACCTGAATATTTGGAACAGAGTTAATTTCTCTGCAATCTTTTTTTAATGTATATTTTATTAGTTTTCATAAAAGAAAAGATAAAAGGGAGAGTTATACATTTCCACAATATCTACTTGAATTTCTCATACATAACATAATTACTAAATTACCTAAAATCTTACCTCCTCATAAACTAGCTGCTTAGCAACACTATGTAATAAAACAAAATAAAAAAATTATATGCTTTCTTTCATCTATCCAGCACCTATACATTCTAGTATCATTTCTGTTAAGCATAATCTAAAAAATCAAGTTACATATCTTCATGTCTAGCATCTTTAACTAAAAAAATAGTATATAATTTCATAGTAAATACTTATTTTTCTATTTAATATATATCTATTTTAAGCATTTCTAATATATATAGCAAAGTTGTTCATATTCATCATCATTATAAAGAGAAGATGAAAAAAAAGTTATAATTTTCCAAACAGTTTTTTAAAGAATTCAATCCACATACATATCCAATATAATAGCTCTGAATGGGTTTTAACTTAACCATTATATTATTTGCCAACCAAGCTTATTAAGATCTTCATCTAAATACATTTCCAATAAAATAGATCTTGACGAATTCCATTTAACCATTATAAACAAATTGGTATCAAAAATTTTGCTGCATTTTGTATTAAAAACTTCTTTCAAATATCATTAGATATTATTTAGCTAAATCACTTTATACCATACTTATATTTTATATCTGCAAATTCTAACATCAAATAATTGCTTTATACTATCATTAATCTTCCTAATTTTTACCATTTAATTATAAATTTGGGTTAGGCTATAAGTCATATTGATCAGTTACTCATAAGCCAGGAACAATTACACATAAAACAGTTTAATTATAATATTTAGTCCTTTTCTTCTTTCTTTGTACTCTTTTTTAACACTAGCATAATTTTGTGTATTTTCTCTTTATATAAGGAGAATTCCCTTGTTTCATTCCATCTATATTTAATTTTTAAAACAGGCACAGGTTCCAATAATTCTGATTTATCTTCCAAAGGGAGAATCTTCTCCTTTGTCATCTCGGCAGTTGAAAGATTTGTCAGGTTGTTAATAATGGTGTTGAGTTGTCCTTTAAAGCTTCTTATCTTCTCTTTAGGTGCAAAAGTCAGATCTTGGTTCAAAGTTTGTTCTTCAGGTATGGTCTGTTGTTGTTATGGGTCTTCCTGTTCAATTAGTTTCCTTTTGCTTCTTTTCAAAGAATCTCTGAAAGGCATCTTGGACTGCTTCTCTGACCTTGAGTTGAATTATTTCTATGAGTTCCTCTTTTTTGCTCCCTGGAAAATTGTTATCTCTTGCATACCATCAAAGACATCTCAGTTGTCCATCTCGTTACATGTCTTTTGGGAATCCATCTTCTTCACATAACAGGGTTCTAGTTATATCCAGTAAAAACAACAGTCTCTGGGCTTATGTTTTCTTTAAGCCTCGCCACTGTTCCCAAACACAGTCTCTGTAGCCATATTAATTCCATTCAATGTAGACCAAATAATACACAGTTTCCTTTTTAAAGCCCTTGCAGTACAAGAAGCAAAATTTAGTTTAAGTTCAAAGCAATACAGTCAGCAAGTTTCCCAGTGAAAAGTTTGTTAATACTGTTAAAATGTTCAGATGTCAAGTGTTTTCCTTTTGCCCCCAAGTATTATTATATAGATCCTTCCTTCCCAGTCTCATCGCTGCCACTTACGAGAGGAAGGGTGGGGGGGAATTCCACTCCTCAGTCTTTCCTCGTTTGGGAGATTTAAAGGGGTTTAAAAGCTATAGATCGTAGAATCTTGATTGTTGAATATTTGATTACTCATGGTGTGGATCATATCTTCATCAATGCTATGATGAGGTTCTGGACTCTCTTATGTGGGTGTAAAGCAGCTTTTGCAGTCATGGCTCCATTACTGCGCACATTCGTGGTTCGGCTTTGGGATGATCCTGAACTGCCAGCTGCTCACCGCCGCTCACGCAGGGCGCAGGATCAAGCCCCCTGCAACCAACCCTCCCTCCAAGGGAGTCGGTGGAACCTTGGGAGCTCCCGAAGATCCCCTAAAAGTCAGCAATTCTCGGGAGCTCCCCAAGAGATCGTCTGCTCCACTGCTCTGTAACCCAGAAGTTTTAATTTCTCTGCAATCTATAAGCTCTCTCTATAGGTAGGGCCACTGATCCATGATCTAAACTGATGCCAAAGTTCCACAGGCTTGTTGTCTGTCATAGTCCTAGATGCAATAACAAGTTCTAGCTATCCATTAAGATACATATTTTCCTGTACCAGATGAGGTATCTTGCCTATACCATCTGAAATCAAATTCAGGCACAACAGAAGCGCAAGTATTGACTTTAGCAGACTCAATGGCATCATGCTAAAGGTATACTGGGACTTTTCAGTTTTGAAAAGAAGGGTTACATTCTGAGTCTGGGTTAAAAAGTTTAACCTGGCTCCCTGCGAGCCATAGGGTGTAGCCAAGGTGGTATAGAGCTATAGTGCGACCCCAGTTTGGACTATTGTATACAGTTCTGGTCACTGTATCTGAAAAAAATATTATTACAGAGCTGGCAAAGGTTTAGAAGAGGACCCCTAAGGCTGTTTCCACATGCAGATTTTTCCTGTATTGGAACATATCATAATCCTGTGTTATTTGGGAATTTCCACATGATGTACCTTTTCTAAGCATGGCTTGCAGGGCTACCAGGGCTTTCTTTTTAAAACTTTGCTCTGTCTTAAAGGGGAAAAAATGCCAGCTGCAAGCACAACCTTTGTGTGAAAGTTCTGCCTGCAGCCAATCTTTCAGCATGGGGGCTATGTTCCCTCTAAGCTGTGGAGTCTTGTGAGCAAAAATTCTACTTCATGAGCTCCTGGCATTAAAGTTCTGAGCGAGCGATTTGACTACTGCATAAGTTAGTTTGCTCTGGAGCCATCCTTCCTGTGTTAAGACAAAAATGCATGAGCCGGAAGCTAAAAAACTGTGAGCTAGCTCACACTAACTCAGCTTAGAGGGAACAATGCATGGGGGTGACTTGCTGTAGTATTTCTACTTTCCCTTTCACATTTTTTTTACTTTAGCAGTTGTGTCACAATTCAGCTGTTGGGGGAAAGGGAAATTTCTGGGCTGGGAGATGGCCCAATAAGATTGTCTGCTTGGTGCGTCCAAAATGAGCATAAAGAGAGTGGGAAGAGGCAGATTCAGTAGCAAGTGGTGTGTGGACTCCATCTCCATGTACCTCCATTCCACTTGCTATTTTCTTGCTCCTGTGTGGATGCAGCCCAAAATAATTAAGGGGTTGGAACAGTCTGGGACTTTCAGTTGAGGAAAATAAGCTGGCTAAGGAAGGAATACAGGTCTGCAAAATTACTAAGGAAATAAAGGTTTACAAAATTACACACACTGGACAGAGGAAGTGAATAGAGAGCCCTTTCTCTATCTCCCATAATACTACAACTTGGAGTGCAAAATGTAGTTAATGGGTTGTAGGTTCAGGTTGTTTACTCAAGGAGGAATTATATGATGTAATTCACTGGATGTAGTGATGGCCATGGTGAGGTAACCCCCCATATACAGAGGCAGTAAACTTCTGAATACCAGTGCTAGGAATCAACATCTGGAAAAGACCTTGGCCTCTGTTGCTTGTTGGTCAGCTCTCTGGGGCATCAGGCTGGCTGGCAAACAAGATGCTGGACACGATGGAACGGTGGTCTGAACCAGCAGAACTCTCCTTGTTTGATATTGCAGGGGAATTCTCATGCATATATTCCAGTTGTCTATATTTCTCAGGGACAGTTCATGCCTTCTGAAAGCCACTCCTGTTGAATCATTGTCCCTGTTTTTGCCTTTCAGAATTTTGTTTTAGCTGAGTTATCCAGAATTTAGTTCCCTTTTGTGCATCTCTGGCCTGGAGGGAGGCAGGATACATCTTGTCTCTAATGCACACTTTTGTACAAAAGGCCCCATCTAGTGCATCAGCCTGCCACTTTACATGCTACAGATGGTGTGGTTTGTTCTAAACTGTGAACAGACTGCAGGCTAATTTTACTCCTAGGCAAAATACTTTCCAGCACAGGATGTGATGCTACAGAATAAATTGATAATGCCCTCAGTAACATGCAATTTGATAAACTGCTTTTTTGTATTTTCAAAGGGTTGCCCCCATGTTCTGCTTCTTCCTAGAATGCTAAGGGCACAGCCAGATACCAACACTATTTGCAGTTTGCCTATCTGACCAGTCTTTCACAGGATACTTACAAGCCAAGGTCATAAGATCATAGCCTGAGATATATTCTCTCTCCCCAAAAAACATCCAGCCTGAAAAAGAGTGTCATAGAACTGGAAAGCTTATCCACATTTTGGTGTCATTTTTGCTTTGTTTATGGATTAGATAACTGGAGGTGCACCTTTAGCAGTGATTCTTTGTGCAAGAACATAGTTTTGCAACTTTGTGTCCGCAACAACAGCAAAAACTTAAGCCAAGAAGGGTAGCAGAGAAACCCGATTTCCTCCTTTCTTCACAGATCACATATTATATAATGAAAGCAGAGACAGAGACTTTCCAGTAAGGCTGCAGTCCTGTCCAGGGTTTAGGCTCCCCACAGTCCAAGGCCTTATTTTGGCGTGCACAGAGCTTTGCAAAGCGATCACAGCTGCACAGCTTTAAGACCAACATTTTTTTATTCAAGATGTGAGCTTTCATGTCCCTGCACACTTCGTCCGATGATGAAATGGAATTACATATCATAGTTGTATATAGGGGTCTTTTGGGGGGGGAGCGCACCGGAGGAGCTCCGGGAGCTCAGGAGCCAAGCCCCGCCCCCAGACCAGACGGCGTCCGGGGTCTTTCAGGCAGCCGAATGTCAATTTCGGCTCCATTATATCCTATGGGCCATTGAAGTCAATGGTGAAAACATAGAATATATTCTGGGGGCTGGAGGAGGGGGTTTGAGGGAGAGGCTTCAAACTCACAGGGTAGCTGATGGAGCCTCTCCCCAAGATACCCACCAAGTTTCAAGAACATTGGACCAGGGGGTCCAATTCTATGGGTCCCCAAACAGGTTGCCCCTATTCCCTCCATTGTTCTCTATGGTGGGAAAACAAGTTAATTTTTTCCCACTATAGAGAACCATGGAAGGAATAGAGGCAACCTGTTTAGAGGCCCATAGGATTGGACCCCTGGTCCAATGTTCTTGAAACTTGGTGGTACCTTGGGGAGAGGCTCCATCATCTGCCCTATATGTTTGGAGCCTATCCATAAAACCCCCTCCCCTCCAGCCCCCAGAATATACACTATGTTTTCACCATTGACTTCAATGCCCCATAGGATATAATAGGGCCGAATTTCTTTCATTCCCTCCTTCTCTCTCCTTCTCTCTTTTCCTTTTTCCCTCCTTCTTCCCTTCTCTCTTTCTTCCTTTCCCACCTTCTTCTCTTCTCTTTTTCCTCTCCTTTCCCTGTTTCCCTCCTTCTTCCATCTCTTTCTTTCCTTCCCCTTTCCTTCTCTTTCTTTCCCTCTTTCCTTCCTTCTTTCCTTCTCTCTACTCTCTCTCTTTCCTTCCCTCTTTCCTCCTTCTGTGGCCCAACTCTCGTGAGAAGGAGTTTAAACTTTAAACCCCTTCTCTCTCAGCTCCCCCACGCAGGCCAGCTGGGGAAAGGAAGGGGAGGCTTTTGAAGATGCCTCCCTCCTTTTGCTCCCCTTCTGACATCACTTCCGGTGATGTCAGGGGGCGTGGCATATGCTAATAGCCTAATAGCTCATTAGCATACCATATGCTAATGAGCTCCTGCAGCTGTTTTTCTACAAAAAGACCCCTGGTTGTATATATATATATATGAGTGGCTTATTAAATTAGCATGCAAAATAGTGATAATATTTTAATAAATATTTTAAATATTTAAACAGCTGCATTAATGTTTAGGATAGCGATGTATTGCCAAAGTGTAGGTGATGAGGGATGAACAATCACATTGCACGTGCCCCCGCAAAAAATGAAGAAAGAAAGAAAAAGGACAACGCAGGAATGAGTGGAACAACAGCTACTCACACCTTGAAAAAATCTTATTAGGGCTTCGTTTTTCTTTTCTTTTTTTGAGATAATAGTGAGTGTAATGCAATGCAGTATCTAGTTGATCGTTGACATAACACTGTACCCCTGGAAAAGGATTCTGTCAGTTAACTCCATGTTTTATTGAAGCTAAATGTAATTACTACTCTTAGCAATTAAGAATATAATTGAATATGTAATGTAATTTGGAATGGTAGATTTAAATGCAGTTCTTTGTTTTGGGGACAAGGAAAACACTCTACACAGCCAAGATGCTGTAAAATTCACCTCCATGCTTGAAAGGAGATGGGTGGGGTCTAAGGACGGGATTCTCACAAATCAGGGCACATCAGTCTCCAGTTCTACTATATTTATTACCTATGTTGTTCCCCCCCCCCAGTGGAACTGAAAAAAATGGTAGTGAGGAACTAAGCTTGTCATTCTTTTGATCTATTAAAAAAAGTGTCCTCACTATTTTGCATGCTAATTTAACAACCCACCCCTATATATACAACTATGAGATGTAATTCCATTTCATCATCTAACGAACACGAAAGCTCACGCCTTGAATAAAACTTTGTTGGTCTTAAAGGTGCCATTAGACACTAACTTTGTTCTATTGCTTCAGACTAACACCACTACCCATCTTGATTTATCAGGGAACTGACAAACATAAAAGCACCCCAAGTAGAAAGAAAGCCTACACAGAAGGCAAGACAGAATCGCCTTCCTTCCTTTCCCCGCCCCACTAAGACGAACACGTGTTCCTGGCACGCAGCCAAGCGTGCGACGATTCCATGGTAACCGTAGGAAAGAGGAAGCGCATTTCTTTCGGAATCAGAGCACCCGAATCTTCACGCAGGAAGCAAGGATGAAACCCCACCTCTCTCCTCGTTGCCAGGAGCCCCACCCCCCTTCTCTCCCCTCCTCCAATGTCAGGAGGGGAAGAGGGTGGAACGGCTCCTTGCTCCTCCTCCCCGCACGCGGAGAAGTGGCTCGCTGTGACGTCACTGTGTGTATGTGCGGCTTGCGCGACCTCCTCTTCCCCCCTCCCTCCGCTTGCGCAATAACGCGGCGTCGTCTTTGCCGTGAGGCGGCGGCGGCGGCAGGAGGAGAGTTGGCGGCGGCGGCGCTGGGAGCCGGGGGATGGAGCGGCCGCCGCCGCAGGAGTCGCTGGGGCGTCGCCTCCCCCGACTCCCTCAGCCAGTAAGTGGCCTCGGCCCGTGCGACCCCTCCACCTTGCTTCCTTCCGTGGTGCGTGGCATCCTCTGGGGCCCAACGCCTCTCACAGAAGTGCCCGGGGGGGGGGGTTCCTCGCTACCTGGTTTCCTTCCTTCCTTCCTTCCTTCCTTCCTTCCACCCGCAGTTGAGTCTCTTACGTTTACGCTTGTCTTCTTTTTCTCCTTGTAGCCGTCCAATTCGGTTTTCCTTTCTTGCCTGTTGCCCCCCATCTCCTCCTCCCGCTCTTTCAGTAGGTCCGCGTCTTGAGTTCAACCGTGTGTGTGTAGTCGTCCTCCTCTTCCAAAGGATTTTGTTTGAAATGATCAGATGTGTCACGCGGCGGGGGGGAGGTAGGGGGCGAGAATCTTTAAGTCCAGTTTGAGGTCTCTTTCTTGGACTGCTGCAGACTTAACAGGGCTACCCATCTGGAATGATCTTTCTTGGCATGGTGCTGAAGCTGGATTGTTTTCCACTCTACGTTTCTGAAGACCGGGTAGTCTCTGTCTTTCAAAAGGACAGCATGAAACTAGACTACGGAGCCTTTTATGGTGCTCTACTCTGGTATTCATTCAGATTCTGTTTTCCACGATGGCAGCATCACAACAAACATGGGAAGCAAAGCATTTATCTCTCAGGTGACTTTGTGGTTTTATGTCTTCAGCATTAGTGTTCTCCCTTGTCACTGTGATGTTAGTTTTGGTTGCATGGTGTGGG
Organism: Gekko gecko; assembly: GCA_029375565.1. Lineage (NCBI taxonomy): Eukaryota > Metazoa > Chordata > Lepidosauria > Squamata > Gekkonidae > Gekko > Gekko gecko. The sequence goes on along the minus strand of JAPDNY010000002.1, from coordinate 70,033,934 downwards.
ACAGAGGGTTTCCTGCAGAGCTCTAGGGTGGGTATTTTGAGTCAGTGTGATGAGTGGGGTTGTTGGGAAGCAGTTTGATTTTGTTTTCCGTGTTCTGGTTTGTTTTGAAGATAGATCTAGGTGGTCTGAAGCAGTAGAACAAATTTAGAGTCCAGCGGCACCTTTAAGACCAACAAAGTGTATACAAGGTATGAGCTTTCATGTGCATGCACACTTTCTCAAATACATTGGAATGGTAGGTAAGGTTCAAACTTATAGACAGGCTGAACAGCAAATTAACATGTAACATAATGAAGATGTGCAGAGACAAACTAAATAACAAGCTAAAGTTATAAGGTCAACAGTTGTAAAGCAATAAATATGTCAAAATGTGTAAAGGTATCTTTTCTAATTGTGGGAAGTAAACTGATACTCTCCATTCTCTTCTCTCAGGTGTGGAGGTCAGTTAACAGCATTTTCTTCTTTTTCTAGGTGGTTGCAGCAAAACATCCCAACATTCTGTGCATTACATTCAGTGTTCTAATATACTATTCTGAAAAAGAAATACACTAAAATACAGAGGATGTATAGTCCTCCTTGTTGAGAATACATATGTGAGGACTGAATGAGTTAGCATGTGTAATGAGATAAGAAACCAATATCCCTGTTGAGTCTTATGGAGGTTTTTGTTCCAAGTGTTGTAATAACTTGTAATTCAGCAATTTCCGATTTCCAGCAATTTCCTTTGCTGGTTTGTTTTGAATTTGAGACCTAAAGGAGTGAATAGGATTGTGGGTGGGAAGAGCACAGAGTTAGTCATCAAAGGGTAAGGTTATCTGAGCAGACAAAAAGGCTGCTTGTGCCCTGTAGTATATTATGGAACAAATGGATGTCCTGGAAACAGCTTGGAAAGGATACCTCAAACAGATATAGCATGTCCAGATAACTGATTCTCACAGTTATATCTTATCTTTGCAGTCTGCTTTGCATCGTGATGACGTGGAAGACTATGGAATCCATTTAATGTCTTTTTATATGGTTTGCTGTGGGTGCATGTATATGTTCACACACAAGCTTTTTTAATCCTGGCCACTGAGGACCACTGGTCTTGTATTCTTTAACTTTCCGTTTTCTTAGTTTTTTTTACAAAACTTTAAACTCATTTTTATTACAGCAAATTAAAGGTTTTCCTGTTAATATGGCATGTAGAATTTAAACAGGACTTCTAGTTAAAAATCAAGTTTGAAAAGATGTTTGCATAGAAAATTACTTTTAGAACTAGAAGTTGTAATGTTTATTGGTTTAAAGAACCCATATGTAGTTGGTGGAGACAGAAGACAAACAACCAGAGGAAGCATGCCTGCAGACACAAAAGCTCATACCTTGAATAAAACTTTGGTTTTAAAGGTGCCACTGGACTCAAACTTTGTTCTGCTGCTTTAGACCAACATGGCTACCCATCTGTAACAATAGTAGCTCTTTAACAGAAGGATTTCAAGCTGCAAATTTTGAGAATGGCTAAACGTATGAAATAAAATGTACATTGATGTACGGAGGCCTCTTGCAATCTAGACTGCTTGCTGAAGAATATGAACAGCTAGTGTGTTCTTCACTTCAGTATTCTGGGGCTTAAGTTGCCCCCACAGCTCCACTTTGCAAGGCTTTGATATAAAGGTTTAATGTAATTACATCAGCACTGATAACCTAACATTAAAAATAGTAAAATTATTGACATTGATCAGAATCACTCTGACTGGTAGTGTCTGTCCAGGCTCTCTGGCTGAGGTCTTTCTCATCTAATACTGCCTGATCTTTTTTAACTAGAGATGCCAGGGACTGAACCTAGGACCTTCTGCACACAGAGCAGATGCTCTTCCACTGTGCCTTAGCCATACCCCAAACCCCATGGCTTTTATTAGGAACTGTCTTATTTCATAATTTATTTAATGATGTTTCAGAAAGCTGGCAACATCCTGTCACTGCTTATAGAGGTAAGCCTGGAATAATCTGTAATAAAAATGACAGTGCTTGAGAGGTGCAGGTGTTTGGTATAATTAATGCCTACCTGTTTTCCAAAAGTAAGTGGCTAGCAAGGGTAGCCTAATAAATAAATTCATTCAAAAGTGAACTGACTTGTAAATGAGTTGATAAGATTCTCAGAGAGATAATGCTGTAGTTAACAATGTACAAAATAAGCTGGAAGTTCATATTTCAAATATTACCTTGGCTTTGGCGATGTTCACATAGCTTGCACATCTGTACATAATACTCATTTACCACAGAAGGGTGTTAAGAGTTTCTTGTAGTAAATCTGAAGTGTTTTGAGCTTGTAGGAGAAAGTCATATGGAAATGTTAAGTATGTGATTGTTGTGTATCATGTAAAATGGTAGGAAAATTCCAGAGGACTTGCGTAATGAAGTCCTGTATCAGTAGAAAAGATTAAGAGTCCAGTAGCACCTTAAAGACTAACAAAATTTGTGGTAGGGTATGATCTTTCGTGAGTCACTGTTTACTTCTTCAGATACCTTTCACAAGGTTTTTTATTTATAATTTTTATTATAAATGTATCAAAACAGTAACAACAACAGGAAAAGTGATAATAGTATGTAATAACCTGTGATAAAGCCTGCTGTATATATCAAACATAAATAAAGTCAATCCACCTTTACCAACTAATATAGTTAACAAAACTTGTGATATTCTGTGAGGAGTTATCTGGCAAAACTATAAAAACAAATCTCTATTGACTATCTAACAATGCTTGTGTAAGTAAGCTAACATTATCAAGGGGTTTATAAAAGTAGTAAGTCGAATGAACTTGTACGATGAAGTATTACTCCATGTCTTGCCATGTAGTTTATGACCAGAAACCATCTTTCTATTAATTTGGATTGATAATTTTTGTAACTGACTGTGTAAAATGATCTGATTCCCCCCCATCATAATATAACAGTCCTAAATTTTGGCAAACCATAATGATGTTGATAGAATGGTTTTGTCTTCCCATTTAGAAGCTATAGACACTTAAACTGCTATTAGCAGTGTTATTATCAAGTCATTTCTTATCTGGAGTATAGTAGGATCATCCCAGAGGTTAAGTAATAAAAGTTCAGGTTTTAGGGGGAAGAAATGTCCTGTCACCAGTTGTATCAATGCTATAATCTTTTCCAAAATTTGGTGATACGGCTACAGCTCTATTAACAAAGGATATAGGTACCTGTTTCCCCACATCGTTTCCAACTAGTAGGTTGTTTTGAAGAACCAATATAGTGCAATTTTTGGGGTGTTGGGTACCAGCGTGAGATTAGTTTGATATTAGCTTGGCACTGATTGCCTTAGACACCAAGTTGGATAAATTCCAAATTGTAGCCCAGTGTGAGTCAGTAAAAATAGTGGTACAGTCCATCTGCCATTTTTTCCTGATATTGTGGTATTGCACAGTTGGCAATATGCATCAGTACGCAGTATATTTTTTAGCTGAGTCCTTTGTGTGGCATCTGTTGCTCCCATAAGTAAATTTTCAAAATCTTTAAGTTGCTTAAATGCTGATTTTGTGATTGCAGAGTGCTCAATCATGTCCTTTAATTGGAGATAATGAAACCATAATAATTCTGTCTAATTTTAATTTAAGTGTAGATTTTTGTAAAATATGCCCATTATGGGATATGTCTATCATTTGGGTCAGCCTAGCTGGTCTCCAAGGTTTAGAACAGTTGAAATCAGTGCCTGGTATAAACCAGTCTTGATTCAAAAAAGAAGATAATGGAGAGATAGTAGGCATTAATTTTTCCCTTCTTGCATTCCATATCAATAGAGAGTCAAGGAGAGATGGATTGTGGGCTACCTTTCACAAGGTTGATTCACAAGATTTCCATTCTGTATGGGGCCTTCTGTGGAGATAGATCATGATGGGTAGCTGTGTTTGTAGCAGTAGATATCTGAAGAAGTGAGCAGTGACTGAGGAAAGCTCATACCCTACCAGTCTGGTGTAGTGGTTAAGCGCGCAGACTCTAATCTGGGAGAACTGGGTTTGATTCCCACTTCCCCACTTGCAGCTGCTGGATGACGTTGGGCAAGCCATAGTTCTGTTAGAGCTGTTCTCTCAAGGGCAGTTTCTGTTAGAGCTCTGTCAGCCCCACCTACCTCACAGGGTGTCTATTGTGGGGAGGGGAAGGGAAAGGAGTTTGTAAGCCGCTCTGAGACTCTCTTGGATAGTGAAGGGTGGGGTATAAATCCAATCTCTTCTCTCAGTGTTAAGGTACTACTGGACTCTTATTCTTTTCTACTGCTACGGTAGAAAGCTCATACCCTACCATATATTTTGTTAGTCTTTAAGGTGTTACTGGGCTCTTGTTCTTTTCTACTGCTACAGACAGACTAACATAACTGTCCATCGTGATCTGCTGCAGACAGATTAACATAGCTACCCATCTTGAAGTTCTGTATGTAAATGTTTTCCTGACTTGTCAATATTTTTCTTTAAGAACATAAGAAGAGCCATGCTGGATTAGAACAAAATCCATCTGGTCCAGCATTCTGTTCACACAGTGGCTAACTAGCTACCTCTAGGAAGTGCACAACATCATCACCCCACCTGTTCTCCTCAGGAACTTATTTAAGAAGGCATACTACTTCTGGTACTGGGGAGATTAGATATCCATCATGATTAGTATCCATTGATAGCAGAATCCTCTGTGAATGTGTCCACTCTCTTTTAAAAGCCTTCTAAGTTGGCAGCCTGAATCTCCCACTCTTCAGCTTCAGTGGATGACTCTGGGTTCTAGTATTAAGGGTGAGGGAGAAAAACTTCTACCTGTCCATTCTCTCCATGCCATACATCTTCTAGATATATATATATATATAAAAGAAAGTCCCCTAACCGTAAAATCAATGCCCGAGCCAAACCGCTGGACCTAGAGACAGGGAGAGCGCTCCTACTGTGGCATAGGTGCTTGCTAAGAAGGGATTTTTAGAAATTCAACCCCTAAGTGTGTCAAAAGGGGTTAAACGTGCTCCCCCCATTGATTCCTATGTGACTGCCAGGCAGCTGCCTCCCTGCACCCCCCACTCTCTGACTGGTCAGCTGCAGAGCTCAGTGTTCTGAGGTAAAAAACCCCAACAGTTACAGGAGACTACAGAGAGCTAATGACAGTTGAGGAAATCAGGAGTGGCCAACAACCACCTGTGAGGTGAAGCAAAGCTGCTGGCCCAGCCTCTCTGATGCCTTCCAAATACTCCCCCACCTCCTACACCTAAGAAGTGGTTGTCTGTCAGGTGTAGCCCCACCTCCACAGTGGCTTCTAATATTCCTCCCCCCCCCTACACTGGACAGGCAGCTGCCTGTCAGGTGTAGGAGAGGAGGTGGGATGGCTTCCAACACATTCCCCCCACCTCCTACACCTAACAGGTGGTTGTCTGTCAGGTGCAGCAGGGGTTGCAGGGTGCTTAAAGCCACGAGGGCGCCTGTCCCAGCTGTAACACCTTAGTGATCATGCCAGCCCCGCCTCCACCGTGGCTTCTAATTCTCCCCCCCTTCCCCTCCTTCACTGGACAGGCAGCTGCCTGTCAGGTGTAGGAGAGGAGGTTGGATACTTACAGCCACTGTGGAGGTTTGCTCATCAGGATTGCTTTAGCACTGCTGCTGGCTCAGCCTCCTTGATGCCTTTAAATACAATCCCCCCAACACCAGACAGGCTGGTGTCTGTCACGTGTAGGAGCAGGACCAGGGTATGAATGTTTATGTGGAGATAGTAAAGGACATTTCTAGGAACCATTTCAATGCGTGCCTCCCTCACGAACCTGAAGAAATGTCTACCACATCACCACTCCCTCACACCAACACCCCCTCTCACCTCTCACTGCCCCCAAGAAAGCTCCTGGCAAACGTCGAGCCAGATATACCAATGCTACAAGGAGGAGGCAACTTAGGACACTAGGAGGAGGCAAAGACATTTGCACATCGTACTCCTGCAGTGCACTGAGCTGCACAGGCCAAGTACCAGCAAGATCACCCTGAGGTGCTCAGAACAACACAGTTTCCATATGAGCAAAACAATCCAGGAAGAAGAAGAAGAAGAAGAAGAAGAGTTTGGATTTATACCCCGCCCTTCACTGCCCAAAGGCGTCTCAGAGCGGCTTACAAACTCCTTTCCCTTCCCCTCCCCACAACAGACACCCTGTGAGGTAGGTGGGGCTGAGAGAACTCTAACACAGACTGTCCTTGAGAGAACAGCTGTGCCAGAGCTTGTGACTGACCCAAGGTCACATCAGCAGCTGCAAGTGGAGGAGTGGGGAATCAAACCCGGTTCTCCCAGATAAGAGTCCGCGCACTTAACCACTATACCAAACTGGCACCAAACACAAGTAGAGAGGCCATCATTTTTGTGGAAAGTAGCAGGAGTTGACTTAACAGATGACTACTTCTTAAATGGACAGTTCTATGTGGCCTGCTCCAGAGTGAGCTCATCAAGCAGCCTGGTGATCCTAGTACCTGAGGGCAGAACCACCAATGTGGTCTACAGTAGAGGGGGGGGAAAGTATGTATGTCTCACTTCATTTCTTACACTACAGACTTCTCCATTAGAATTCCTACAACAAATGTCACATTTCAGATTTCACATCATCAGTATTCTAACTGGATTTACAGAATTTAAATACCATAGTGAAGCACGGTTATCAGGCTAGTAATTTTTTTATAGCTCTTTCATGCATCCCCTTACTTGCCTTTTTTCCAGGCTAAACAACCCTAAGTGTTTTAACTGATCATCATAGGGCAGCTGCTTTAGCCCCCTGATTATTTTGGACCTTTTCAATGTCTGCAGCATTTTTTTTCAGGTGTGGTGACCAGAACAGTACACAATATTCCAAGTATGGTCTCACCATAGACTTGTATACGGGCAGTATTATAGCCACAGTTTTATTCTGTATTCCTGTTCTAATTATTTCTTTGCCAAAGGAGAAGCTAGGCCAGTAATGTGAAATTGGAGTGGAAATACAATGTGATCTGACAGCATTTCTTCCCTAGGAAGAAGTGCCAGAAATCCGTAATGACACGTGGTTATTTCTGAATACAAATAGCTAAAATGTAAAGAACACTAGAGATTAAATTAGTCGAATAGGCGCATGTGCATTGAAGCATTGCAGTTTAAATATTCTGGTGCTTGCATAATGGTACATAAACTGACCTCACTTGAACCTAGTGTAGAGAATTCTAAGGGATTTATTCAGAAACATTATAGTCTCCTGTAAATTTAGAATGCTTTCTTGTGATGCTGCCTACTTAGAACTGGGCTACTGAAGCACAGAACCTACTGCAGATAGTTTTTCTTATGTATTAGTAAAACATACCATCTTTCTTCTTAGTGAGCTAAGTCTGCCAATAACCTTTGAGATAGTTTTTTTAAATTTAGGAAGGAAACCAAAGGCATTGAAAACTTGTTGACACACAAAAAAACTGTGCATGTTGTACCAAAGGGCATGGTGGTATACTCATCTATTTCAACAGAACTTAACTCTTCCATAGAGGCTGCTGGGGGCATTCGGGTTTCATTGTCACTTTCTGTAGCATCACATGCATGATTTGTAAATTCAGTATCAGATTGGTGATTAAAATATCTCTTCCACAATGGGAGAGGAGAGGCTTAAATAAGGATTTGAGCTTTGGTTTTGATTTAACTTGTGCAACCAATTGGATGAATTCCATAATTTGATTCTTTTTAGTGCATTATTTTATTTATATCTGGTTTTATAGGTTACAAATTAAAAAAAATATTCTACCATGTAGTTCCTAGGGATAATCTCTTGGAAAATGTTTATTACAACTTCAAAGCTGCCCAACTTGCCTACTATACACCTAGTGAGGTGTAGTGGTCAAAATGTTGGACGAGGATCTGGGAGACTGCAGTGTGCATCCTCATTCTGCTATGGAGGCTTGCTGAGTGATTTTGGGGCAGTCACACGTTCAAACTAACCTTACTCACAGTGTGGTTGTAAGGATAGATTGAAGAGATGATGTAGTTATTTACTCTAAAGGTAGTTGACCCTGAAAACAACCCATTAAAAAGTTATACACATAAATAATTATTGAGCATAATAGTAACTTGTTTGGGAATATATGGTGACACCAATTTTATTCATGACATGTCAGGAAAAAACCCTTGTCTTGCATTTGAATAAATACAGCAAGTGCTTTAAGACTTCATTGGGGAGAAAGGCATGTTATAAATGAAGTGATAATAACTTGTGGATAATGGCATCCAACCAATTTTTGGAAACAAATTCTTTGGTGGAAAAATAAAGCAATAGAAAACTTTCTGCTGCTGCACCTCTTTTTGAAATAAAATGTTAAAAATGAAATGTCTGCATAATAAAGGGTATGAATATAATGTCTTGTCCAGGGTCATTCATGAAATAGAGCAAATGCAAACTGTGAAGTGACTTTGTATTTTAAAAGCAGTTACATATATTTCTTTATCATATTCTCAGGCTTCAGACATTACCTTTTTCATATTTCAGTTCTTCATGCCTCCTACCATTGATTTTACTAGGCTAGAGTTTAGAAAAATAATCTTGGAAGAATTAAGATTTTTAAAAGCCTTAAATTTTTTTTTTTTTAAATACAATTTATTATTGGATATATCACATGTTCATACAATTTAAACAAACCAATACATATCCATTTTTCTTTCTCCCTCTCCCCCCCAAACAAGGCTTCCCGCACTGCTCCAACCCCCTTGATATTTCTCTTATACAATTACATTTACTACTAAACATATTTCTTTTACTAATGGTAACAATTCAAAGATCTGAGTCTCTTTCCACTTCTCCTCAATAGCTGTCAAAACAAATCAAACCACGTTTTATATCCCAATTCTTCAACAAGTATTCTTGAAAGTCTTTCCAGTCTCCGAAAAAGGTTTCGTCTTCTTCATTGTTTAATTTTCTTATTAATTTGTCCATTTCTGCCATAAACAACGTCTTTTTAATCCATTCCCATGTTTCAGGTACTTTATCTTGTTTCCAACATTGAGCAAAAGTCAGTCTAGCTGCTGTAATCAAGTACCATAGTAGTGTTCTCTTGGCTACATTTATTTCTTCCATTTTAAGACCTAACAATAACATCTGTGGGTCTTTCTTAAAAGTACATTTCAAAATTTTTTGTATCTCCTTGTGGATCTCAGTCCAATACTTTACTGCTTTATCACATGTCCACCACATATGGTAAAAAGACCCTTCATGTTTCTTACATTTCCAACATTTGTTAGACATACTTTCATTTATAATAGCAATTTTTTTAGGCATCATATACCATCTGTACATCATTTTATAACAATTCTCTTTAACATTTACACAAGTTGAAATTTTCATTGACTTTTTCCACAAATATTCCCAAGATGTCATTAATATCTCATTATTAATATTTACCGCCCATTTTATCATTTGCTCTTTTACAATTTCGTCCTCAGTATACCATTTCAATAAAACCTTGTACAGTTTAGAAATCATTTTTTTACCTTTCTCAAGCCATACAGTTTCAATTTCAGTGTTATTTTCTCTAAAACCATATTCTCTTTTATCGGTCTTAAATAAGTCATAAATCTGTCTATACTTCAACCAATCATATTCAAATTCCACATCAAATCTGTCTTTTAACACAAAGTTTTTCCCTTCTAATTTTAAAAGACTTTTATAAGGTAGCCAATCTAACCCTTGATTTCTTGAATATGGATTAATCACTTCTGCTGGTACTATCCAAAGTGGTCTTTCTTCTGAGAAGAATTTTCTATATCTCATCCAAGTCTCGAACAGTGATCGTCTTATGAAGTGGTGTTTGAAAAATTTATCCATTTTTACTTTTCCATACCATAAATATGCATGCCATCCAAACTTGTTATCATGCCCTTCTAGAGCCAATAACTTTTTATTTTCTAAATTAATCCACTGTTCCAACCATGTTAAACAGACGGCATCATAATACAGTCTTAAATTTGGTAGTTGTAGACCTCCTCTTTCCTTTGCATCACATAAAATTTTCATTTTAATCCTTGGCTTTCTTCCTGCCCATACAAATTTCGATAGTTCTTTCTGCCACGTATCCAGTATTTTCCTTTGTTTTAATATTGGAATAGCTTGAAATAAAAACATCAAACGCGGCAAAACATTCATTTTTACAGTTGCAATTCTTCCCAATAACGATAGATTCAAGGTATCCCATTTCTTCATGTCTTGTTGAATCCTGTGCCAAACCTTTTCATAGTTATTTTTGAACAAATCAATGTTTTTCATGGTCAATTCAATTCCTAAATATTTAGTCTTTGTAACTACTTCACATTGAATTTTCTCTTGAAGTTCTGTTTGTCTTTGTTTTGTCATATTTTTGCACATCACTTTGGTTTTACTTTTATTAACGTAGAATCCCGCAACTGATCCAAATTCTTCAATTTTTTCCATCAATTGTGGTATTTTGTCGATTGGATCTTGAATCATAAACATTACATCGTCTGCAAATGCCCTGTATTTATATGCAAAACCTTTCACTGTGAGTCCTTCAATGCTGTTATCTTTTCTTATCGCTGTCAATAATATTTCCAATATCCAAATAAACAACAACGGGGATAACGGGCAGCCTTGACGTGTTCCCTTTTGAACTTGGAAGAAATCTGTTCTTTATTTATATTCAAAGCTGCTCTCTGTTCTGAGTAAATTGCCACAATCATGTTTAGAAAAGACTGTCCTATATCCATTTTTTCAATAACTTGCAGCATAAACTCCCAATTTAAATTGTCAAAAGCTTTTTCCGCATCTAAAAAGAGGAATCCAACTTCTTTTTCTGGATGTTTGTCATAGTATTCGATTGCATCAATCACCACTCTTAAATTGTCTCTAATCTGTCTATTTGGTAAAAAACCAGCTTGTTCTTCCGCTATAGTATCTTTCAAATATTTTTTCAGTCTTTCCGAAATAATTTTCGCAAATAATTTGTAATCATTATTTAATAGCGATATTGGTCTATAATTCTTTACTTCAGTTAAATCCAAACCTTCTTTGGGTATCAATGAAATATTTGCTTCTTTCCATGAATCTGGGATCCGTTTAGTCTTTCTTATCTCGTTCGACAGAAGTACTAAGATAGGGGTTAGCTCCTCCTTAAATTTCTTATAAAACTTTGCTGTAAAGCCATCTGGACCTGGAGCTTTGCCCAACTTTGCTTCTTCTATTGCCATTGTCACCTCTTCCTTTGTTACTAAACCATTTAATAACTCTTTAATTTGTTTTCCCAGCTCTGGAACTTCAATAGTCTCCAAATATTTCTTAATTTTCTGTTGGTCAATTCCTTTCTTTTTGAACAGTTTGGTGTAGTATTTGAAGAAGACTCTTTTTATACCTTTCAAATTCAAAACATCCTTTCCGTCTTCAGTAATTTTACTTATAAAATTCCTTTCTTTTCTATTTTTCAATTGCCACGCTAAAAATTTTCCTGGTTTATTTGCACCCTCAAATGCTTTTTGCTGTAATTTCTTCAGATTCCAATATAATTCTCTATTTAGTAGAACATTCAATTGATCCTGCAGAAAGTGGATCTCTTTAATAATCTTTTTCTTCCCTGGCCTTTTCTTTAATTCCTTTTCTTTTTGTCTAATTTTTTCATGAAGGTCGTTTTGTTGTTGCATCCTTTGTTTTTTATCTTTAGAATTCAAAGAGATAAGCAAACCTCTCATTACTGCTTTGTACGTGTCCCATACGACTTGTATATCAGTACCTTTATTTAAATTCAGTTCAAAAAAACTTTTCGTTTCTTTTTTTAAAGTTTCATTGATTAGTTTTTGATCCAATAAGTCCTCATTAATTCTCCAATATAATTGTTTAGGTTTTTCTTTAGATATCCAAAGTAAAGGGTTGTGATCTGAGTTGGTTTTCGGTAAAATTTCTATTTTGTAGGTTTTTTGCGCCATCTCCTCTGACATCCAAATCATATCGATTCTAGAAAAGGAGTTATGTCTGTTAGAATAAAATGTATAATCCTTTGTCTTAGGGTTCCACTTCCTCCAAACGTCTTCTAGTTTCTCTTGCTTCATTAGCTGGAAAAAATTTTTTGGCAGCTTTCCAACCGCCTCTCCACTTGCTTTGGACTTTCTGTCCAATACATTGTTCACTGTGCCATTGAAGTCTCCGGCAAGGACTATTTGATGATAATTTAAACAGTCCAACTCTTTAGTCAAATCATTAAAAAAGTCTCTTTTGCCCCATTGGGTGCATATATATTTACAAGCAATGTCTTTTTTCTATTCATCATTAATTCCACGCCAACATATCTTCCTTCTTTGTCTGAGAAGATTTGTTTAGGTTCCAATTCTTTGGTAATGTATATCACTGTTCCTTTTTTCTTATTAACTGCTGATGAATGAAATTCTTCTCCCAATTTTTTATTAACCAAATATTTATTATCTTGTTTTCTGATATGTGTTTCTTGCAAACAAATTATGTTACATTTTTGTTTCTCTAGCCAATGATTCACTAATCTTCTTTTGCTTGGTGAATTTAGTCCATTTACGTTCCAAGATAAAAATTTGTAATCCATAGTTGTTTTGAATTAAATATCTTTGAAATCATCAAAGTTGTTCTCTTTGAATCTGTAGATGTCTCCTTCCGTTTTAAGAGTAAATCTCACTGAATTGTATGTAAATGATAATCCATATGGAATCTCCCATCTAAACCTGATACTCATTTCTTTTAACCTATCTGTTAGTTTCTTGAATTTCTTTCTGTCTTGTAAGATCGATCTCGGAATTTCTCTCAAAATTATTATTTTTTTTCCATTAATTTCCAACGGTTGTGTAAATTGCTTCTTGAAAACGTCTTCCTTCATTTTAGTAGTCACAAATTGAACAATCACATCTCTGGGTAATTGCTTTCTCTTGGCATACGCTGAATTTACTCTGTAAATCAGGTCAAAGTCTGGATCCAAGTCTCCAACATCTTCCCCTATGTAAGTTGTCAATGTGTTAATTACTAGGGCCCGTAAATCTTGATCTTCCTCCTCTTCGATTCCTCTCAATCTCAAGTGATTCTGAGTGGCCCTATATTCCATCATGGACTCCAGTCTTGTATTTTCTAACAGGGTTCTTTTAACTTTCTGTTCCATTTCTTCTGATTTTGTCACCAGACTTTTAACCTCTTTTTTAACTTCTTCTGTATCTTTTTTTATCCCTGTCACTTCTGTTAGTACCAGTTCTTTTAACTCTTCCATATTTTTTTCTGTACTTGGACTTGTACTTGTTCTATTTGCTCCAGTTGTATTTGCAGCTGTTGTTGCAACTGTTGTTGCAGCTGTGATTCTATTTGCTTTCCCAAACTCTGCACCACTTCAGTCATCCGTTTCTCCATCGCTTCCATGGCAGCCTGCCACTCTTTTTTCCTTTGCAGTCATTCTTGGACTAGGTGATGAGGCAGCCCTTGGTCTTGACCTCAAATCCGTCTTGAAAGCGAGTTCAGGGCTAATCGATCTTTATATTAGCAATCCTCAAGCCAAATCGCCACCTTTATAACTTCTTCCAGTGCTTTTTCAGCTTAAAAATAACTTTTTAAAATTTAGTCCTCCTCAAAATGGCGGGCGCAATTTCTCTATGATTTTCTGGCTAGAGTAGGCTCCTTCAGAACTTCCTGTTTATCTGTCCGTCACTGTAATCCAACTTCCGGTGCCACACTCTAAAACGTCCGTCTACTTCCAGCACAGCAACATCAAAAACATCCACTCTAGCCTACTTCCTGTATCATAGAATCACAGTCAGTTTCGTTTCTGCTACGCAAAGTTTAGTCTTAGCTGACCACAGGAATGCAAAACAAAGTTACTTTTCAGCCGTTTTCTCTAAAGGAAAGCTTTCTTTTTACTTTTAAATCAAGTGGATTAGTTCATTGAAGCTTTTTACACTTATCCGAACGTTTAGATTTTGCCTTCTTCTTTAAACCGGTAAGCAATTGTTCATTTGTTACCTTGCTTGTAATCTCGGGGTTTCGCAGTGCTTCTTCTGTAACCGATGTTAAGCTTGATGTTAAAGAGGCCGGTAGATGACGGATTTATGCTGAATTCTCAGCCCAGCTGGTATCTGTAGTGCTGATTTGCAACTGCCCTCTTCGCGGAGGGAGATCAAGGTGTAAACAAGCCTCCTCCGAGGCTTATCCACACCGATCTCAACCCCCCTCAGGCTTGGCTGCTTGCTTGCCACTCCCCCGCCTGGGGAGTGCTGCGTTGGGCCAGGTAAAGCCCAAGCTGTCGCCAGATACTGCTGTCCACTCTGCTCAAATCGCAAAGTGTGTCAATTCGCCATTTTAACTCCGGCCGGAAGCCAAGGAATCTAAAAGCCTTAAATCTTGAGTGACCCTACAAGCTGAGTTCTTTTCCTCTCCTCCCCAAAAGCCTTCTGTGGGGGTCAGGAGAGCCTTGCAAACCAAATGCACCACAATTTAGGATGCTGCAGCAATGAAAGGGAAGTTGATAAATTTGCTTCCTTCTCGCTCTTCCAGTAGCATCTTGTGTCACCAGAGCAGGAGGTGTTTTTACCCAGTCCCCCCCCCCCCCGTTGCTGCTGTGTCCCATATTTATTTATTTATTTATTTTTCACATTTATATCCCGCCCTCCCCAGCGGGCTCAGGGCAGCTAACAATAAGGGCTCAAAGCCATAATAAAACAGTAAAAACCAGATAAAACTGTACAAAATTACAGTAAAGTGCTGGTGCTCTAAGAGTTTAGAGTTCCAAGATGGGTTCTGGAAGATGTACCCAGAATGACGAAGCAGGTTCCAGGACAACCCCGCCTTCTGATCTTCGGCCCAGGGCCATCATGTACCCTGATGGCCTGCCCGCTCTTTGTGGTAGCGGTACAGTGGTGGTACAGTGAAGGAGGCCATACTGGAGTACATTTTCTTTGAAGCTGTCTGGATCCTGGGAGAGCACATGTGGAGTAAGCAGCAGGCTGCTTGGGGAAGGGGACAGTAGAAAAAGATCTGCTTTACCAACTTCTTCTGCATGTTTTGTCACTGGATCCAACGCATTACATTTGTGAAGCATCGTATATTTTATTTTGGTATCATTTCTCTCCTCAATGTGTGCCCAAAACCAGATATATTTAACTCTGTTTAATGTGAGATTCAGGTAACAGCATAGTAAATGCTTCAATAAATTCAAGGGGATACATGTTCCCAGTATAAGCTGCATTGATGGATCACCTGGGTCTGGAGTCGTAATTTCTGCCATTATTGAATGTACACAGAATCAATATCTTAATGAAAGTTTGCTAATGGGCAAGCGTCCTAGTTTCTTGAGCAGTGATGTACAGATTTCAAGGTACCAGATATGTTTAGGGTCAAAATAAGCATCATTCTATAATGAAGCTAAGATGTAGTGATGTGTTTAAAACAGCTTTTTTTAAGGATATTTCTGTTACATGGTAGAACAAACATAGTGATTGGTGTCAGAATTCGTGATTGCCTGCTTCAGTATATGAATGCCTCCTCTCACAGTGTTCAGCTCTACTACGAATAGGCACTTCTTCAGATGTTTTTCTTCCTGCTTGAAATATTAAATGAGATTAAGTGTAGTCAGTGTTCAGCAGCCCAGGCATCCATCCCCTATTTTGTAGGTTCATGCACAGTTCTTTTTCTGATAGTCCCTTAATTTCATTCTGATTTGATTGCTTTCTGTGAAACTTTTGAAGTAGTGAGTCCTGTTCTGCATCAGTAGACACTGAAATGTGTAAGCCATGGCATTTGGGTATTTAGGTTTACCGCAACTTCCATCATGCCTGTGATATTAAGCTGCAATGGCTAGGAGGCACTGAAGTCATGCACCTTGTACAATTGTGTATGCGCCAACACTGCAAGCTGAGAGGACTGTCATGCCATAAGACTATTTTGAAAACACTTGGTTTGAGAATTTGTAGTTATCAGGGCAGTTTTAGATCAAGCCAAGAGGAATTTATTAGTTGCTAGGGGGCAGCACATCCGAGTGGTGAGATTCTCAGGAAGAATGGGGAATCTGAAGGCACTAGTTTAAATTGCTGAAAGAAAATATTTCATTTACAGGACCCTCAAGCATGGTATGAGGCAAGGCTAATGTATTAGAGTATTATACACTGAAAAAGAGTCCTATAATATCTATATATTTTTCTTATAAATCTTGAAGTAGCTCATGGACAGTTCAGTCTGCACACTAAAGTATTTATTCTGAATTGACTTCTGCAATGTAAAGAGAATCTTACTTGCTGCACATGGTATTGGAAATTTGTAAGTTCACATCACATGTAAATATGAAAGCGATGACCTGTGGTGTTGTTTTCAGTGCTTGAACCGTAGTGCCTTCATATTTATCAAGACGGTAAAGCATAACATTTATTTACTTATTTTATTCAACTTATATCCCACCCTCCCCGCATGGCAGGCTCAGGGTGGGTTACATCAAATTTGATAAAAATACAGTATACGCAATTAACACACTATTTATTTATTTATTTATTATTCACATTTGTACCCCACCCTCCCCACAACGCAGGCTCAGGGCAGCTCACAATCAATAGGCAAATACAGCTAAAACAACATAAAAACATATAAAACAATTCCATTATTAATATAGTTTCATAAAGTGCTGAAGGTAGTTATTCAAGATGGCTAATTTCGGTGTACTCTCTAAGAGTCATTCTGCACAGGCTAGGTGTTGAAGACCAAGAGCCAGGGCTCCATAGTGGTGGCATCTCCCTAGCTGAAAGCCTTGCGGAAGAGCTTCGTCTTGCACGCCCTGCGGAAGTGCAGGGCCCTGATCTCCTCCAGGAGCTCATTCCACCAGGTTGGGGCCACCACTGAGAAAGCCCTGGTCCTGGTAGTAGCAAGGCTGTCCTCCTTAGGGCCAGGGAGGATCAGTTGGTTTTGAGACCCTAACCAAAGTGCTCTCTGGGGTATATATGGGGAAAGGCAGCCGTAGGTATGCTGGACCCTGACCATATAGGGCTTTAAAGGTAAGACCCAGGACCTTGAAGTGGATTCGGTATGCTATTGGCAGCCAGTGCAGCATCCGCAGCGCAGGCTGGATGTGATTCCACCTGGGGAGACCCATTAAAAGTCTGGCTGCCTCATTCTGCACTAGCTGTAGCTTCTGAATCTGTAACAAGGGCAGCCCCATGTAAAGAGCGTCACAGTAGTCTAGTCTTGAGGTGACCATAGCCTGGATCACTGTTGCTAGGTCGGCATGGTCGAGGAAGGGAACCAACTGCCTGATCAGCTGGAGATGATAAAAGGCCGGCCTGGCAGTGACGGCTACCTGGGCCTCCATCATTAGGGAGGCATCTAGGAGCACTCCCAGACTCCTAACCTCTAGCGTTGGCACCAATGGCAGGCACTAGTAAAATGCTAGTAAAACACTAGTAAAAAGATATTTCTTGAACATTTCAGTATTGTAAAAACGATAACAGAATATTACTTGGAATTGAATGAGACTGAGATAAAGACTGAGATTCATCAGCAAGTCTCATTCACAAATTGTTTGTAAAATTACAGACTTTTGAGGCACAGAGCTGTATTTCAAGATTAGATCAGCTAATTATGGTTTGGGTGTCAGTGTAGAACCAGGAAGATCCAGATTGAAATTAGTACTATACCAAAAATCTCACAGGGTAACTCTGTACCGCTTGCTGTTTGTTAGCTTACCTCCCATAGTGGGTGTGATGATAACATAGATGAGAAAACATGTACTACCTTGTGTGTCTTGGAGGAAGGTTGGAATAAAAATGTAATTTACCTACACGTCAGGAGTTTGAGAGCCTTTTGCTATATGGCTTCAGTGTTTATATCTAATGAAAGGGTAGTTTGCTGCTTCTGTAAGAGAAACAGTATCTCTCCTTATAAATAATTATCTTTTGGTTTCGCAAGATTCCATGCGCTCCCATTGGCTGTAAAATGCCCTCCCTCAGCCATTGGCCCATCAGCCGCCACTCAAGAGTACTCACATGCCATTGGCCGAGTGCTGGGTCTGCTCCTCTTCCCCACCCACTCCCCTTTTGCATGTCAGATTTACTGGCAGACAGCTCTCTCTCCTGAGGAAGACAGTTCTCTTGACTCCTGTGAGGGACTGTCCCCTCAGTGGCTGTTGGTAGGCAGCCAAGCTTGGTTCTGTGAGTAAAAAAACAAAGGACTTTCAGCATAACCCCTCCCCAATGGCCACTTTCCTGTCAGAATAAATGGAAAAAGGCTCTTTCTCCTGCTTAGCTTCAGCATGGCTGGCTGGCTGGCTAACGAGGTGGGCCAGCGACCATCAGACCATTTTCTTCAATTTCCCGCTGTGCAGCTGACTTTCTCCTAGGGCTGCCAATCTCCAGGTGGGACCTGGAGATCTCCCACTGTTACAATCGACCTCCAGATGACAGAGATCAGTTCCCCGGGAGAAAATGGTTGCTTTGGAGGGTAGACTATGGCATTATACCCTGCTGAGTCCTTCCACACACACCCCAAATGCTGCCCTCCACAGGATCCCCCCCCAAATCTCCAGGTATTTCCCTGATCAAAGTTGGCACCTGTACTTTCTCCTCTGTCAGTAAAAGGCCCTTTCCACACCTATGTTGGCTTTTGGGAGAAAACTCATTGGGCCTAGTCCTGATCAGGTTGCCAATTCCAGGTGGGCAATTCCTGGAGATTTGAGGGATGGAGCCTGGAGAGGGTGAGGTTTGAGGAGGGGTGGCACCTCAGACAGGTACGATGCCATAGACTCCACCCTCCAATCCAGCCATTCCCTGATGGAGAACCATTGCTGCCAATCTCCAGGTGGGGGCTGGAGATCACTCAAAATTACAACTGCTCTCTAGGAGGGAGGGGGAGGAGATGGAAAACTAAAGGTAGGTTGATGGTTGGCTGGGAGGGAGATAGGGTTGTCAGCTCCAGGTTGGGAAATTCCTGGAGATTTGAGGCGTTGAACCTGGAGAGGGTGAGTGTTGAGGAGGGGTGAGACCTCAGACAGGTACAATGCCATAGACTCCACCCTCCAAACCAGCCACTCCCTCCTGGGGAACCACTGTTACCAATCTTGGGGGTGGGCTGGAGATCACTCAAAATTACTACTGTTCTTCAGGTAGCAAAGGTCAGTTCCTCTGGAGAAAATGGTGGACTCTGTCATTATACCCTGCTGAGATTGCCACAGCAAATTGTCACTGAGTGCCCAGAGCCGGGCACTCTCTCAGAGCCTCTTTCTAGAGCCCGTTGTATTTATTTCCACAACGGGCCTTATTCCTAGTAGATAATAAATTAGAACTGTTCTGGGGACTTCTGTGTTGGACTTCATCAAGCTTTGATGTAGCCCTTCATGTCAAAAGCTTGATTTTCTCATTTTTAAGAGCTGTAAAAAGCTATGTGGTAGATTTGTGCAGTGATAAGTCAGCTGTTGTGACATTTGACCTTACCAAATATAGTTGGAGGTAATTGAAGAATGTGAACTCAAGATATTCCCTGGCTGAATGACATGGATACTTGATATTTTTCTAATTCTGCATTACTGGTTCATGGGGTAGGTTAAGAACTGTTCAGACAAATTCTAAAAATGGCTGATTTTCCCTCCCTAAGCTTCATTGATTTGTACTTTATGTTCTGCTACTGAGACCGTATTAAACTAAAGTAACTGAATGTAGGAATTAACTTGTGTTGTCTAGGTAACAGAATTCACTGATAACTACAAAGGTTAAGGCATTGTTGGTACTTCAACATCTCATTTGAAATGTGTTCACTTTCCTAAATACAGTTAGTTTCTCAGTGCATGAATTTTATATGTGAACTTAATGAATACTTCTGAAAGGCTGTGGGGAATTTTTCTTGCACAGTGAGCTTCCTTTAAGTGAATTTTCCCTAAATGACTGCCTTATTGGAAGAACTGTTCTTAAAGGGAAATCAAGGCTTCAAGTGTGCTTATGCAGTTTATTTTGGATGCCTGAGCCTTTGGCCCTGATTGTAAGCTATCTATAGAGCATGGCTGCTGTTATTGAATAGGTTGTTCCATCATTCTTAGTGAAGAATGTAAAGGAGTTCAGGGTGGTGAAAACCAGGGAGGATTGTGAGGCACTCCAAAGGGATCTGTTGAGGATGGGTGAGTGGGCGTCAATGTGGCAAATGGGGTTCAATGTGGCCAAGTGCAAAGTGATGCACATTGGAGCCAAAAATCCTAAATATAAATACACGTTGATGGGGTCTGATCTGGCAGAGACGGACCAAGAGAGAGATCTTGGAGTCGTAGTGGATAACTCGCTGAAAATGTCTACACAATGTGTAGCTGCAATAAAGAAGGCCAACGCTATGCTGGGGATTATTAGGAAGGGAATTGATAACAAATCAGCCAGTATCATCATGCCCCTGTATAAATCATTGGTGCGACCTCATTTGGAATACTGTGTACAGTTCTGGTCACCACATCTCAAAAAGGATATTATAGCATTGGAAAAAGTGCAGAGAAGGGCAACTAGAATGATAAAAGGGTTGGAACACCTTCCCTATGAAGAAAGGTTAAAATGCTTGGGGCTCTTTAGCTTGGAGAAACGACGGCTGAGAGGTGACATGATCGAGGTTTATAAGATTATGAATGGGATTGAGCAGGTTGAGAAAGAAGTACTTTTCTCCCTTTCTCACAATACAAGAACTCGTGGGCACTCTATGAAATTGCTGAGCAGTCGGGTTAGAACAGATAAAAGGAAATACTTCTTCACCCAAAGAGTGATTAACATATGGAATTCACTGCCACAGGAGGTCGTGGCAGCTGCAAGCATGGACAGTTTCAAGAGGAAATTAGATAAACATATGGAGCAGAAGTCCACCAGTGGCTATTAGCCACAGGGTATAGATGGGAACTCTCAGTCTGGGGCAGGTGATGCATTCTATTCTTGGTCCTGGAGGGGGCAGCAGTGGGAGGGCTTCTGGTGTCCTGGCCCCACTGCTGGACCTCCTGAGGGCACCTGGTATATTTTGGCCGCTGTGTGACAGAGTGTTGGACTAGATGGGCCATTGGCCTGATCCAACTTTGGCTTCTCTTATGTTCTTATGTTTGCTGTGAGATGCATGCATTTAAAGAATCTGTATGCATGATGCCCACTACTTTTGGGTAGAACTGGCACTGTGGGAGCTAACCTTTCCGCGGCCCCAGGACAGTCGTTGGATGTGTGTGACAAAAATCCCTTCTCCACCCTAGGAGGGGGACTCAGGTAATTTCAGTAAGGCAACTGCTTCCGTCTTGTCAGTCTTTCTTCTGTGTGAAGGAAGATGAGCTGGGGGAAGGAGGCTAAGGAAGTCTGGATAATTTGAGACAGTATCTTTGTGAATGTGAGGGAGGATGTATACCATCCCAATCCCTTGGGGAAAGGATAAAAATGTGCTAAATAGATAAAAGGGCAGTTTCTAACTAATTCAGAAAGGCTGCCTCTCCAGCCCTGTTTGAGGCAGCTCACAAGAATAAAAGAAAACCAAGACCATAAAATAAACCATGCCAATAAAAGCAAGGTAGGGCAGAAAACCACATAAAACAGAGCACTCTGAAAGGATAGTGATAAAACAGTCTTTAAGTTAGGAGCAGACCATAAAAAACAGATGGTGGGGGGAAAACCCCTTTTTATTTTATTAGATTTTTTTAGTCACCACTCACCCAAAAGGTCTCACGGTGAATTACAGCATTACAATCATATGAATTAAAAATGGCATAAAATGAAATCAAATATTAACATTAAAAGTAAGCTGTTAAAATACATGGCTAGCACCATACACTAACAAAAAAACCTCAAATGTGGATTATATTCTAAAGGCCAACCTGAACAATTGGGTCTTGCAGGCCCTGCAGAAACTAAACAAGTCTGACAGCTGGGCACAAGTGTCATCTGAGAGTGCATTCCACATAGTAGGGGCCACAACTGAGAAGTCCCTTTGCCTGGTGACAGTAACCGAGCCATCCTGGCCTATGTAGAGAATTATTTTCTAGTTGCCTCTTGCCTGTCTTCTGTAGTTGGAGGCACACAGAACAGGTTGTGAAGAGGGCCTTAACTGGCACGCTGGACAGCATGGGATGAGGTGATAACCCAGCATCAAGCCATTTAAGGCCTTAAAAATAAGAACCAGAACTTTGGCTCCCCATCTATTTCTAAGTACAATTCAGTGTAGGGATTTTCTGGAGTTCTCCCTCTGAGGTGGAGGACATCTCCATGGGTTATTCCCATCGTGCCTTTAGGGAGGCAGGAAATAGGTTTTCCCCCTTCCTGTTGGCACCTCCAGAGTAGCCCATTCCCCCAATTCTATTCCTGCCTCAGTAGGGAGCAGCAGCAGCAGCAGCAGCAGCAGAAGAAGAAGAAGAAGAGATTGGATTTATATCCCGCCCTTCACTTTTGAGTCTCAGAGCGTCTTACAAACTCCTTTCCCTTCCCCTCCCCACAACAGACATCCTATGAGGTAGGTGGGGCTGAGAGAACTTTAACACAAACTGCTCTTTCAGGAACAGCTGTGCCAGAGCTTGTGACTGACCCAAGGTCACATCAGCAGGTGCAAGTGGAGGAGTGGGGAATCAATCCCTCCCTCTTTTCAGCTGCTCCAAGCTTGGAGCGAAGTTTAAAGGGGTTGCTAGGACCCGAAGAGGGAGTCTCCAGTGGCCGTGGCAATGGTGGCAAAAAACTTTCTCGAGGACTTCTCCTTGGGCGACAAGGGAGAGGCGTGTGCTGCGGATCCAGCGATCATGTGAAGTGATTCTGGGGCCAATCTGCTTTCCAGGCTAGATCGTGTTCCCCTGACAAGCATGGCTGGACTGCTGGTGGTGCAGCGCGCCAAGAAGCACTGCTGGCAGTCATCAGAAGAAGAGCCTGCCATCTCTTCAGCGTTCCTTTGGGCTGCCACCAGCTATTTTGAGGGTCCACCTTCGAGCCTCAGCATCCTCTGAGCAGGAGGAAGAGTCTGGAGCAGCCATGCAGAGGGGTAAGCTGCCAGAAAAATGGGTCCTGATCCATTCCTCCGGATCTGATGGCCATCATCAGGCAGACCATTCAGCAGGAGATGTCCCAGTTCCAATCCAGAGCTAAAGCCCCTGGCCACTGGGAATCCTCCCTGCAGAGCCACATATTTCCCCCTCCCTCAGGCTGGCCAACCAAGGCAGCTCAAAAGACACCCCCCACACACACCATGGGAGACCCAGAGGGGAATGATGGCAGGAGGAGGTGGAATCTACTGCCTCCTCTTTAGATGACAGAGAGGAGGGAGAGTTTTTGTAAGAGGAGGAGGAGGAGGAAATAAAGCTCCTGGAGCAGTCCAGCCATTTTTTCAAGGCAGAGGACTACCAATATTTTCTGACTAAAGCCATTAAGGCACTTGAACTTCATGATTTGCCGCCCTCAGAGTACCAAAAGGTGGCCAAGGCCAAATTTACGTCCAAATCTGGGGGTAATTCTGAGATTTGCCCCCCAGAGGAATATATGAAAAAAGTATTTCCATTCCCAGAGTATTTTGAACGTCAACACAGAGCGGAGTGGGACAAGCCCATGGTCAATAAGCAGTTTCCTGCTTTTGCCAAAATTTGTATGCACTGCCTAATTATGCTAATGAGTTATTGCAGGTGTCTCCCATGGATGGCCCGATAGCAGTGATTCAGTCATCAGGATTACTATCTGAAGATGGCCAGGGTACCATCAAGGATCTCACTGACAAGAAGACAGAGGCAACACTCAGGAGGATCCATGAAGCTATCACCATGATGGTGAGAGCAGTGTCTACAGCCTCCATTGCACCCAGGGCTGCCAGTGTGTTAGTACACAAGTTGATCCAACTACTTCCAGAGAACAGTCACGGTCTGCTAGACGGAGAATCTCGCATTCTCAAGGCAAACTCCTTCACTGCAGATGCCACCTTGGACATTCTTTTGCCTCAAGGGCCATGGCCTCCATGGCAGTGGCAAGAAAACTTATTTGGCTACGTGCTTGGCAAGTGGATATCCAAATCCATTGTGATGGCTTACCCATTCCAGGGGGATCGCCTGTTTGGAAAGGCACTAGATGGCATTTGGTGGAAACCCAGGACAAGAAAAAGGCCATGCCCAGGTCCATCAGACGTTCCACTAGGTGGAGCAGCCAAGTCCCTTTGTATTCAACACTCTTTGCTAACATTTCGCTATGATACCGAGAAGGCTCAGTGGGAAACACCAAAGCCATCCAGCAAATGTGGTTCCTTTGCACCCAGATTCCATAAACCCACATTCAACAAGAATGACAGAGGAGACTGGGACCCCAAGCCCAAACAGGCATGACTGCTCATCCCTTTACATTTTGCAAAGGTTTGGACAGAGGCACAGGCAGACGCCTGGGCAGTGGAGATCGTATCTCATGGATATACAATAGTGTTTCTGCATCATCCACCAGAGAGATTTCTGAAATCACCTGCAAGGGACAAGATGGCCGTTGTCAACAAAGCCATACAGCATCTGTTAGATATCAAAGCAATACAACCAGTTCCCACTGGCGAGAGAGGCTGGGGTGTATATTCTATATTATTCATTGTACCCAAGAAGAATGGAGACTGGAGAGTGATCTTGGATCTCAAGTTTCTAAACAGATTCATCAAGCTGCAGCATTTTCGTATGGAGACTCTGAGAGCCGTAGCAGACTTGTTATCTCCAGACGAGTTTCTGACCTCCATAGACCTTACGGAGGCGTACCTTCATGTGCTGATTTATCCGGCCCACAAACATTTTCTTCGGTTTTGTGTGTACAATCAACACTCCCAGTACAGAGCACTCCCCTTTGGTCTCTCCACAGCACCCAGACTTTTTCCCAAGTTGATCATCAACCCTGTGTTGCATCTCAGGAGTCAGGGGATACATGTAGATCCGTATTTAGACGACCTGTTAGTTCGGGCCAGCAATCAGGTGGAGTCTGTCAAGAACACTGAAAAAGTAATGCAGAGCCTTCAGAATCATGGGTTTCTGATCAACTTTGAAAAGGATTCTCTTCTACCAACACAACAGATTGAATGTTTGGGTGCAGTGATCGACACTACTCACAATGCTGTCTTCCTCCTGGTATCAGAAACTTAGGGAGTTGGCTTCACTAGTATAACACAGCAGATCCTCATCCCTCATGGAGCTGGCCAGACTGCAGGGATAGATGATAGTCAGTATAGACATGATACAATGGGCTTGCCTACACACCAGACCTTTACAAGTCTTTCTTTGTCCTTACCAGCCTTTTATTATGGAAAAGAGGAGCATCAACCTTCAGGTTCCTTACAAGGTCAAAAGGAGTCTATGTTGGTGGATGGACATGAACAGCCTGTTAACAGGCAAGGAATACTGAGTAGGCCACACCAGGGAGCTCTTCACGGATGCGAGTCTACAGGTTTGGGGGGTGACACTGGAGGGGTCTCCAGTCCAAGTGACTTTACTTCCGAATGAGATGACACTACCCATCAGCCTCTTAGAAATCAGAATGATCTGTAAGGCTATGATCCACTTGGCCCCCGCTGCACAACCAACACCTTGTGGTGAGGATGGACAATATCTCAGCCAAGGTGTACATCAACAAACAGGGCAGATCATGGTCTCCTCAGCTGCACAGAAAGGCAATGAAGATTTTCTCCTGAGCGGAGAGGAACATTGTTTCCATAAGGGCAGAACACACAAAAGGGATGGAGAACATTCATGCAGATTGGCTCAGTAAGGAGACCATTCAGGAAGGTGAATGGGCTCTCCATCCAAGGCTCTTCAGTATGATTGTAAGAAACTTCAGTCGACCATCAGTTTGCATCACTGACAAACCACAAGCTGCCAAGGTTTTTCACCAGATATTACCACCAGGAGGTGGGGACGACAGATACGCTCACTGCAACTTGGCCCTGGGGCCTACTGTTTGCTTTTCCACCATTCGTTCTGATCTCCAAGACCATCCACAGGGTATGGGAGCTCAAAGCAGAAGTCATCCTAGGGGCTTCAAGATGGGCCTGCTGTCTGTGGTTCTCAGCACTACAGGAGATATCTGTTCTTCCACCACTGGTCCTCTCGGTGATCCCGGATATGCTGTCCCAGGGTCCGGTGTGGCATCCAGATCCAGACTGGTTATGTCTGACTGCTTGGAGATTGAGTGTTGCAATCTAGCAAAACTAGGATACTTCACACAGGTCTTGGATACCATCCTTGCATCCAGATGACAGTCTACTGTTTGCATATACAACACCACCTGGAAGGTGTTCACGAGATGGTGTAGACCTCTTTCACCTTCTGTAGCCTTGATTCTCGCCTTCCTGATTCTCTTCTCAAGTCTTCCACCCTTCACAGACAGATAGTAGCTTTGTCTACGGTTCTCCCTTTGTTAGGTGGGTTCAAGCTTACCAGACATCCATTTGCTTTGAACTTTTTCTTCAGGGAGCTACGATGAAATCACCACCACAGGTACACCGCTTCCCAACTTGGAGACTGAACACAGTTCTAAAGGCACTGATGGGAGAACTGTTTGAGCCTCTCAGAGAAGTGGGGTTGAAGTGGCTGAGAATGAAAACCTTGTTCCTGGTTGCCATCACTTCAGCAAGGAGAGTCTCCGAACTTGGGGCATTGTCAGTCAAATCGTCTCTTTGCGTCTTTCACAGAGACAAAGTGGTACTACATACTGACCCAAACTTTCATATGAAGGTATCCTCCACATTTCATTGTTCACAGGAAATCTGTCTACCTACCTTCTGCCCTCAACCCAAGCATCCTAAGGAGTGGATGTGGCATACATTAGACATTAAAAGAGCTCTCAAGATTTATATCAAGAGGATGGAATCTTGGAGGACGATGGAGTTCTTATTTATCAGCATTTCTCTGCTGTGTAAGGGAGAAAAAATGTCCAAGACTGCATAAGCTCAGTCCTTAAGTCCTGCATCACGGAGGCTTACAAGGCCTCGGGGCAAGAGGTTCCCAGAGGCATTACAGCCCATTCTCTGAGGAGTGCCGCAACCAACGCAGCATTTGCTAACAGAACTTCTGTGGAGGAAATGTGTAAGGCTGCCACTTAGACATCCATATCCACATTTGTGAGATACTACAAGATCAACACGATTGCATCTGCAGATGCGGCATTCGGAAGAAGAATACTTCAGCACATTGTATCATTGGAGGAAGATGACGACCCACCCAACTGAGGGACATTGCTCTGGGAGGGTCCCATGGAGATGTCCTCCACCTCAGAGGGAGAATGGCCATTGGCACTTACCATGAAGGGTTCTTCTCCTCTGAGGTCAGGAGGATATCTTGGCCCTCCCACTATCATCTTTCTCTTTTCTGTTTTCTCTGAGCTGATTTCGTCTTCCTCCGTTCTAATCTCATTTATTCTGCAGAGTTCTGTTTGACAAGTTTGCAATTATTGTTGATGTTATGTTTTCTAGGGCAAGGCCACTAGAGTTAGGCTTCAAGCACTGCTTTTGGAGTCCAGAAATGGGGGATGGGCTATTCTGGAGGCACCAACAGGAAAGGGGAAAAAAACTGTTTCCTGCCTCCCTAAATGCACGGTGGGAATAACCCATGGAGATGTCCTCCTGACTTCAGAGGAGAAGGACCCTTCACAGTAAGTGTCAATGGCCATTCTCTTCTTTGTGAGGCAAGACTTGAGGGTTATATGACCTGCCGCAGCTTGTCAGCCAAGATCCTCAGAATATTGGCCTTAAAACAGAAAAAAGGTGTTGTTTCATTACAGGTTTCTTTTGTTTTTCCCAAAATAGATACGTATGAAAATAGGATTAGGAGGTTGTTTGGATGATCCCCAACTGCTGGTGGACAAAGCATTTGAATTGTCCATCGCAGTCTTTAACTAGGTCATTCTTTAGTTAATGCTGCTGGCTCTGTATATTGCAAAAAAGGCAAATAAGAATCTACTGCCAATACAGTCAAGGGGATGGTTGGTGGTGATCTGCTGTTCTCTCATGTTTACTCTTCAAATGGTTTACTCTATAATTCCTGAATTTTCTTTTGCTCTCTATGGAATGCCACTAAGGTAGAGTGGTTGCCTAAAGTACGTTCCAGAATCTGGGGTTCATTACTGCTGATCTTCAGTATGAGTCATTCATAGGTGTGGTACTGATTAATGAATTAAGTGCCATGAGAAATGCAGATCATATATCCATTGTTTGGGTTGCACAAACAAATTTATCAAGCTACAATCTTAACCTCATTGTGTTGTAGCTATGGTCACACTGTGTTTTATATCTAATGACATACCAACGGCCATATCTGATCAGAGCAGAATTTAAGTATGATTTTCTAGCATCAGTGCAAACTTGAATTCCTGTTGAGCTTCTGATAAGCCTTTCTTGGAACTTGTTTTAGAGATGCCTGTGAAAATGCTATTCCTTCAAGCCAAAGAAAGATTCACAGGTGACAAGGTAGAAGCATAGGTGATGTAAGGAGGCTTATAAGCTTATTATTACTGGTGTTAACTAGGATTTATTCTGGCGGCCGTGGACTGGTCAGTCCACATAGGCACTGGGATCTAGACCTTGGCTTCAGAAAACAGTATCCTATGTGTCACTAGTAAGTCATCTTACTTCTGTGGATGCTGTTCCCTCTGTCTTATTAGCAAGGCTGTATTATATCTCTGTGAATGACTTTCATTCTGAACCCAGATATCTGATATCAATAGTGGCCAATTAATTTACCAGAAGGTAAACATTAGTGTATCCAGTGGAGTAGAAATTAATCTGAGCAGTCTGTCAGTTTTTGTTTGGAAGCTGTGGAATAGATTAATATGCAAAACCAAAATATACTAGTACAAGAAGGTATATAACAAATAGGACTGTGTTGTAATATGCAAATTGAAAACACCACCCAAACCCACAATGTATACAAATGTGACAAGCATAGACTTGTAAACAGTATTCAGTGTGTAGATATGGATTTCCACTAAATTAGTTCCTGAGACCATTCTGTGCTATCCTGTTCATTTTAAAACAGCTACCAATTTAAAACAAGGAGCCCAAAAAGTCTTTTACCCATGCTTGTTGTTGTTCAGTCGCACAGTCGAGTCCGACTCTTCGCGACCCCATGGACCAGATCACGCCAGGCCCTCCTGTCTTCCGCTGTCCGCTGAAGTTTGCTCAATTTCATGTTCGTTGCATCAATGACACTGTCTAACCATCTCATCCTTTGCCGTCCCCTTCTTCTTTGACCTTCAATCTTTCCCAGCATCAGGATCTTCTCCAGTGAATGCTCCCTTCTCATTTGGTGGCCAAAGTATTTGAGCTTCAGCTTCAGGATCTGGCCTTCCAAGGAACAGTCAGGGTTGATTTCTTTTAGGATTGACTGATTTGATCTCCTTGCAGTCCAAGGGACTCTCAAGAGTCTTCTCCAGCACCATAGTTCAAAAGAATCTATTCTTCGGCGCTCGGCCTTCCTTATAGTCCAACTCTCACAGCCATACATTACTACGGGGAATACCATTGCTTTGACCATGCGGACTTTTGTTGGCAAGGTGATGTCTCTGCTTTTTATCATGCTGTTTAGGTTTGCCATCGCTTTCCTCCCAAGGAGCAGGCGTCTTTTAATTTCTTGGCTGCAGTCACCATCTGCAGTGATCTGGGATCCTAGGAACGTGAAGTCTGTCACTACTTCTACGACTTCCCCTTCTATTTGCCAAGGAGTGATGGGCCCAGATGCCATGATCTTAGTTTTTTGATGTTGAGCTTCAAGCCCACTTTTGCGCTCTCCTCTTTCACCCTGAGCAAGAGGCTCTTCAGGTCCTCTTCACTTTCTGCCATCAGAGTGGTATCGTCTGCATATCTGAGGTTATTGATCTTTTCCCCCGCAATCTTAACTCCAGCTTGTGATTCATCCAGGCCAGCATTTCGCATGATGTACTCGGCATATAAATTAAATAAGCAAGGTGACAATATACATCCTTGTCGTACTCCTTTTCCTATGCTAAACCAATCAGTTGTTCCATATCCGGTTCTAACTGTTGCTTCTTGACCCTTATACAGGTTTCTCAGGAGACATGTGAGGTGGTCCGGTACTCCCATCTCTTTAAGAACCTGCCATAATTTATTGTGATCCACACAATCAAAGGCTTTAGCATAGTCAATGAAGCAGAAGTAGATGTTTTTCTGGTACTCTCTTGCTTTCTCCATAATCCAGCGAATGTTGGCAATTTGATCTCTAGTTCCTCTACCTCTTGAAACCCAGCTTGTACTTCTGGCAATTCTCTATCCACGTACTGTTGGAGCCTAGCTTATAAGATGCAAAACTTATAAGATTACCCATGCTTATAAGATGCAAAACAACATCAGTTTCTTTCAGCAGAGTTTCTGGTACTGAATTTGTGTACTAATGTGCTTATTCACCCTTGGACATCTTGAGTGGTATGAATATTTAAATGTCTCATTGCTGTTGTAGCAACCTGTATCAAATGTACTGGTGCATGTGTGGGTGGGTGGGTAGGTGGGTAGGTAGATAGATTATTATGGCATCAAGCCAGTAAATTAGCAGAAACACACTAACGTTATAAAAAATAGCTAAAAAGTACATAAAATGTATAGGAATGCATAAAATAAAATAACAACCAATAAAAATTGCATACCGTGTAAGTCAAAAGATCAGCTTAAAACTGAGACACAATTAAGCGGGCTTTTCGAATACAATAGCAAATGGTGCAGAATTTGGCAACTGCCTTAGAGATGAACTGAATTTCATCTGACAGCATGTAGTTTAATCAGATTCTGTCATATCAGGTCTTGGTTTTGCAGTAGGCTCAAGATATTTGGAGCGGACCTCTTTATACCAGGGGCCCATGCTCCCTCTAAGCTGTGAAGTCTCGTGTGCAAAAATTCTCCTTTGTGAGCCACTGGCATTAAAGTGTTGAGCGAATGATTTGACTACTGCATCAGTTAGTTTGCTCTGGATTCATCCTTCCTGAGCTAAGACAAAAAGGTGTGAGCCGGAGGCTAAAAAACAGTGAGCTAGCTCACGCTAACTCAGCTTAGAGGGAACACTGCCAGGGACACCTGAGGATTATATGCGTGATAGTTTCAGCTTCCCTAAGCCACATTTGCAGTACCTTTGTGCAAAGGGAATTCCATTTTACTTACCCTCAAGCACTGCTGAGGGGAGTGCTGAACACCTGGCCAAAGTGAAGGCTTTCTCTACTTATGTACATCAAGATGGACAAGGTAAGCAAAATAAATGGCACAGTATTTGGTTTGCACAGGAGCTATAAAAGTTGGATATTTAGCCAGATCAGACTGCCTCCCAATGTCTGTTATTCTTTTTTTCATGATTGCCTTAGCCTGGTCCCAGTTCAAGGCCAAAAGGGCTTGAAGGAAAAGCCGAGAAAATGCAGCTTGTTATAAAGAGCTTTCAGCCAATTTGACTGAAAGGTTTCCGTGAGTACCATGTGAATTAGGCCCTGAGGGTGAAAATTGATTCTAAGCCAAAACCTAAGTGAGGCCAGAGTCAGTTTGGCTACCATTCTCTAAGCAGGTAAAGGCATTAGGCACCCCCTTGGGACCTGAAGGACCGCCCTTAGAAATTCAGACTGGACTCTCTCAAGGGGGTCAAAGGAGGAAGGTGGAGAGCCAAGGAAAGTACCATAAGACATTTGTGATACTACTTTTGCTTGAAACAATTTTAGGACTGCTAGAACAAAGTGTGCCCCCTTGTACACAAGAACTTGATTATAGCATTTGTGGTTCTTTCTCCTTGAGCTGCCACAGACTTAATATGAGCGCTCTTGGCCCCAGAGGCTTGAAGAACCATGTCCAAGTATTTAAAACTTAGTACCTGTTCAATGCATTGTGTGCCCAGTGTGTCACATAGATTCAGAGTAACAAGACAGCTCTCCCCCCACCCCCATTCCTACCTTAAGAAAGAAGCAGCACATACATATAGGAAATAGTTCTGATGTTAGCAGCACACAAGAGGACAAGAATAAAAATTAGAGAAAGAAGGCTGTTGGCCTAGGCACCTTATTCTGGTAGTCCTTGAAAATGGGAAAGCTTTTACCTATGAAGCAACTATGATTAATAACAGTACAATCTGTCATTCTGATACCCCTGTGACCTACTCTTTCTGAAATGTGTTTACATGTAGTAGCATTCTGAAGCTAAAGGACCATGAGAAATTACTGTTGAGGAGAGGAGGAGAAAGTAAAATAATTGTGACACTGCTTGTTTAACTATGTGGCTAGATAAGTGCCTTCCTGCCCACCAAACCCTGGACCTCAGTAGTTCAACATTCACTGCTGACCCAAAGACTGTTCACCTGGACCTAAACCTGAGCCGTAGAATACTGGGGATGGGGTGCTGTTCATTCCCTCGCTATGGAAGATGGGTGGGGGAGGGTTTCCTCCACTTCCACATTGCAAGATATTGAAAGATACCAGGGGCTATGTTCCCTACAGAGCTTGGGAGCAGTGACTTAATTAGAATTGGAGGAAATGCTTTCCTCAGATTCTAATTAATCAACCCCCTGGCTTTTATTTTCAGAGTGGCTAGAGCTTGTTATAGCAGCCTAAATTTCTGCCCCCACAAATAAGTTGTTAAAGGTGTGATCAAGCTAGTTACCCTTTTTCTATTTTTTCCTTCATCTGCTCTCAAAATTTCT
This sequence comes from Gekko gecko, assembly GCA_029375565.1. NCBI lineage: Eukaryota > Metazoa > Chordata > Lepidosauria > Squamata > Gekkonidae > Gekko > Gekko gecko. The sequence continues at coordinate 70,001,358 of JAPDNY010000002.1, read as the reverse complement.
CCTGGTGTGCAGTGAACAAACTGTGTCTTTTTTGAGCTGTTTGCTGCATTTTAAAAATGTTACCAATGAATATTTTTTCTGCATGCCTGTGGACTTCCTTCTCAAAGTATATAGAAACCTCTACCTTGTGTATAGATGGCTGTAATCTGCTGTACTACTTACAATCAAGTTGCTAGCTCTGTGCAGACTACTGGTTCTCTAGTGGCAGCATAATTAAACATTGTAGAAAAATTTGGTCCAATCTGTGGACAGAATTTTTTGAATAAAAAGTAGTCAGGTGAGGAAGTTGATCTGGCAAGCAGCCATTACAAAGGGGCCAGAGCCTGGCAAGAGGCATGAGCCTCTTGGCACAAGTAAAAAGGCGGGGACATAAGAGGTCTTCCCCTGTGGTGCATATCCTGGGGCTCAGCTATTGCCACACTGTATTCAGAAGAAACACCACTACTAGAAGGGAAGGGAGAGTTGTATACTTAATACATAAGACTATAAGAGAAGCCAATGTTGAATCAGGCAAGTGGCCCATCCAGTCCAACACTCTGTCACACAGTGGCCAAAAATACTAGGTGCCATCAGGAGGTCCAGCAGTGGAGCCAGAACACTAGAAGCCCTCCCACTGTTGCCCCCCCAAGCACCAAGAAGACAGTACATCACTTGCCTCAGACCAAGAGTTCCTATCTGTAACTTGTGGCTAATAGCCACTGGTTGACCGGTGCTCCATATGCTTATCCAATTCCCTCTTGAAGCTGTCCATGCTTGTAGCCACTACCACCTCCTGTGGCAGTGGTATCTGGGAGTACTGCAGACAGTGGACTGCATGAACAGCACTGGTTGGGCAACAGTGACTTTAATCTATCTGCTGACAGTGGACTGCACAAACAACACCTGTTGGACAACAATGACTTTAATACATCAGGAAGTTAGCCCTGGGCTGCATGATGCTTTCTCTGTGGAAAATAGCATGCCAGATATGAGGGTGTGTGTGTGAAAGAGAGACAGAATTGCAAGCCAAAACAGGTTTTACAATACTGTTTGGGACAGAGAGTCAGGGAAGTTATGAGTTAATCTTCCCTGGAGAGAAGAGTTTATGTGATTGGCTGCTCTACTTGTTCTCTGATTGGCCAGCATCAACTTAGAGAAGAAATAAAACAGCTGATCTGGAGGAAAAAGATTGAGTCACCTTTTGAGTCACTTTTGGTCTTGGTCTGAAATCTAACATCTGGATCAGTAGCTGGAGGGTTTGGCTTCTGAGGGAAGAGATTTTGGGAGTCAGTGATTTCTGTCAGGGAATTGTCAGAAAAGCATTTCTATAGAGAGAAGAAGAGGGAATCCATTGTCTAAGATATAGTAAAACTACTCTGAGGGAGAATTCAGATTCTCAGTCAAGAAAGCTACAACACTGCTTTATACAGACATCGGATACTGGAAGAGGATTTGACAGAAAGTCTGGGTAGTTAGAGAACACTTCCACACAAGCCAGGTAGTAAAAGGAGTTATTACTTCTTAGGAACAAGGAGAACAACTTCTTGCCAGTGAAAAGGGTTGGGAAGAGAACCCTGGTCTGTGATAAAGGGGAGAAGCTTAGACACCTCAGGAGTTAGCGAAAAGCTGTAATACCTAAAAGGAAAACCTAGAACTCTGATGGGAGAAATCTAGAAACTATAAGCAAACACTATTCTCCAGAAAACAGTATTAAGAACCTGTGTTAGTGCTGAAATTTACTGAGCAAAGCACCTCTCATTGCAAAGATCTTGAAACTCTGAAAATAAGCCAGAACAACACCGTCTTGTATGTTCTATATAAATTAGAAAGTTTACCCTCAGCATCTCTAAACCTTGATTCCTCATATATATATTCCCCTATTGTTGCTGTGTTATGCCAATAAAGGTTTATGTGTGTATATATAGACAGATATAGATAGATAGATATAGATATATAAAATTCTGTTTTGGTAGTGGCACTCTCCTGAACATTCCACACACTCCCAAATCAGTTGGCTCCCTGATCTGTCATTCAGAAGCTGTCCCTATCCAGTAGATGCATTGCCTGAGTCTCGCCTCCAATATTCTGTTGGCTGTTCCTCTCCCCCAGTACCAGTCGGAACACAGAGGTCATTTGCATATGCTGCCTGATTGGCCTTTGCCTCTAACATTCTAAACAGTTTGTTGTTCCTGTTGGGAGTCATTGAATGTGTCCTGAGATAAAATACATATCCCAATCTTCCCTTAAACCATCACTGGAGTTGCCAATCTCCCTGTGGGGCCTGGAGATCTCCCAGAAATCACCATGTTCCCCAGTCACAGCACATCATTTCCCCTACAGAAAATTTCCCAGGTATTACAATGGCTGCTTTGGGCAGTGGACTCTATGGCATTATACCCTGCTGAAGTCCCTCTGTACCCCAAACCCTGCCCTCCCCAGGCTTTACCCCTCACATCAACAGGTCTGGCCCTCCCCTTAGTATTGCCAGTCTCCAGGCAGCACCTGGAGATCTTCAAGATCAGTTCTTCTGGAGAGAATGGCTGCTTTGGGCAATGGACTCTATGGAATTATACCCTGCTGAGGTCCCTCCGCACCCCAAACCCTGCCCTCCCCAGGCTCTACCCCTCAAATCTTCAGGTATTTCCCAACCCAGAGTTGGCAACCCTGTAACTGGCTATGGAACCACTTTCCAGACCCTTGAAACCCAGAAGACATGGCATAGGAGGAGGTGCTTTTCTACCTTAGCTGCCACTGTATAACCCCAAATCAACATAAGCCAGGGGTGGAGGGAACCATACTTGTTACCTTGAGGCTGTCCTCTCATACTACCCACTTGGGGCAGCAAAATGACTTTTAGCTAAGCAGAAGGAAATAAACATGGCTTGTCTCCCTCTATTTTCCCCTTCCCTCATCTGCCCCACCAGCCACAGCCAGGACACTCACCTGGAGCTTCCTTCTAGAACTTCTTGTATTTCTTCCCACAGGGGCCTTACTTCTCGTGTATATATATATATATTCCCTGTCTGTCTAATAAAATATTCTGTTTTTCAAAAGTTAATTGTTCCTCACATGCCATTTTATGAGGGTATTTTAAAACAAGACAGCTTCTCTATTTCCTCTAGTTCCTGTGCTTGGTCATAAGCCTAAACTAATATCTGTGACAGGGTGGGACAGTTGAAGCTTATAAAATAAAGAATACACAGTTCTGAAGGACAGCTCAGTCACTGAGGAGAACTAAAAATCTTTTTGGTGGGAAAATCTGCCTGGGTGTTGAGAGAGAGATGGGGGTCTGCCATAAGGTGTCTTTTGTTGTTTGTGTGACAATTGGTATCTGGGGCAAGATGTTTGACTGTGGTGTTTTAGTGCATCAGGTAGACATGGTGGGCGGGTGATTTTCAAAGATGGACTGCCACTAGGCAAGAATGTTTGCAGCTTATGTAGTCTTCAAAGCAACCCAAGTGGGAGCCAGCCTGGTGTAGTCCTGGGGGTGTCAGACTAGGATTTGGGAGGCCCAGGTTTGAATTCCCATTCTGCTGTGGAAGGGTCTCTGGCTGGCCTTTGGCAAGTCACACACTCTCTGCCTAACCTACCTCACAGAGTTGTTGTGAAGGGTGAAATGAAGGAGTGAAGAACAATCTGAGCTGCTTTGGGTCCCCATTGGGGTGTGTCAAGGAGCTGCACAGGCTGACCTTGTGAGTTCCCAGGATAAGAGCTCACAAGTAACCAGACTGTTATTTTTTTAAAAAATTATATAATTTATTGAAAGAATAGACAAGTTATGAAGATTATTGCCAACAGATTATCAAAAGACATTCAGAACACAAACCAACAAAGCTAGCTTTCACCTAACACTTCCAAAAGGCTTGTCAGATGGTGCAAAACTTACGTCCAATGCAGGCCTCAAATTAGCATGGATGATTTTCCAAGCATAGATTTAGGTCTCTATCCATAAAGTCTCAGAAGAGGAACCACCCTAACCCTTGGGGGATATCATAATTCGCTTTTGACCCCTCAAGTCAGGTGATGGTGACATCTAGACCTAGCACGCCTTTAGGAGAATTGTACAGAATCTTACATCATCGCTCCTGATCTCCCCCTCCCAACTCTAGGAATGCATTCTCATGAGAATCTAATGCCTCTGGTCTTGGACTGATAAAGGTGCCAGGCAGGCCAACCCTTAATTAACAACACCTGCAAGAAAGAGCCAGGTCTTGCCTGTTACTTTATGCATTAACCCTTGGGAGAGGGGCAAGAAAGATGCTTTGCCTCATAGGGTGGGCATAAATAAAGTAAATAAATAAGAGATGCTGTTACAAGGATCCCGACTTGTAGTTTCTCTTAGATATTGTTTAATAACAGATTGGTGAGGAACAAAACTGTATGTTAACAGGAAGAGAAAGTTGACCTGGCTTGGTGTAATGGACATGGTTGGAAGAAAATCACATGGTATGTATGTCCCAATTAACTGTATCTGGTTATGCAGGCCTTCATCTAGTGGCTGGGGAGGAAGGAGGGGTGGCTTTTATCCTCCATGAGTCCTTCAGATTTCACAGACTCCCAGTGCAAGCTGTTGTAACAGGATGTTTCACTCCCACATCCCATTAGAGAATCTGGACTAAGCAGTTCTGACAGGATTTTCCCCGTTCAAGTGTTCAGTCGTGGATTTCTGCAGGATTTAACTATTAAAGGCTATCAACCTTGAAATTTGATAATACAAACAAGAAAGATCTGAGTTCTGTTCCTTGAACTATAACTAGCAAATCATAACTAGCAAACTAAACTGAAACCTTCATAGACTTTATCTTTTGTTGGAAAAAAGAATAGCTCTTTTTATTAAACAAGATGCTAAGAAGTACCAGCATGTGAAAATTAACCCTATAGTTACTATAAAAACAAAGTGCTAAAATTATTGAAGTACCTAACATTGCTTAATCATACTGTAGTTAGTAATATTTTAAAACTAAACCAGGTTTCAGGTTCTTGTCTCACTGCTTTTAGGGATTAGCAAATAAACCCAAGTCACCCACATAACAGAAATCTCACCTAATCTTCTGGACTTCCATCCAGAAAAATCTGATTTGCTTATCATAGTTGTGCATTTTTATAGAAGAATATTAGTCTTATCATCCTCTAAATCTCTTGTATCTTACACGTGATTACTATCTAGATAAGTGGTTAGTTCTTAGCTAAATACAAGATAAAACAGGTGCAGATGAACTACATCTGATAGGTCCTCATTAACTTTTCTAAAGCAAGTTTTGAAGGCCAATTTAATCTGTCTTAAAAAGCAATCTAATTTTTCTGTTTCAATTGACTGTTTCAATTAACTGTGAAAGATGAAAGTAACCTTAAGCAACCAAAGTTCACTGACAAAGAGTATGTGAACTCACCATGAACATGCATGATCAGCAAGTAAAAGCAGTGAAGTAATTAGGGTTCAGCCCTGGTTCGTACTTTGGTTTCAGGGCCAAAGTCTCAGCCTGAACCATGGTTTGTTCACTCTTTAGACAAAGCAGCAATGAATGTGGCGCTGAAACCCTGCAGAAGAGGGGACCCAGTTAAATGGTTTGTCCACAGAGGCTCATGGATCCCACTGTATTTTGGAGTGCTCTAGGGTATTTTAGGGTTCCAGATGCATGTGAAGCGCCTAGATGTATTATCCATTGTAACATGCATTATCCTCTTCTCAGTGCATTGTATCTCTACTTTTAAAATACTGTTTACTGCTTGTTTAACATTGCTTAATACTTTTGCTTTGTTCAAATTTCTGCTTGTTTCAGATTCTGTAATCCCAGACCAGACCTATCACATTACTTATTAGCTGTCTCATCCTGTTGATTAGGTTGACTGACACTGTGTAATCTGCCTTGAGTATCAGTGGGAAAGGAGGACTATAAATAATGTAAATAAAAAGGATGCAGGTAGGGTTCTTTTTTTGCCATCAAGTCACAGCTGATTTATGGTAACCCTGTGGTGTTTTCAAGGCAAGAGATGTTCAGAAGTGGTTTGCTATTGCCTTCCTCCATGTCGTGACCCTGGACTCCCATGGTGGTCTCCTATCCAATATTAACCAAGGCTGACCCTCCTTAGCATCTCAGATCTGATGAGATTGGGTGTGGGCTATCCAGACCAGAGTTCTTCAGCCAATGTCCATGTCTACTATGTTGATCAAAGTTAAACTTTCTAGGACAGAAAACTCTTCTTCTAGCCAGAAATCCAAAGCAGGCTTAGAAAAGAAATTTGAAAGAGTATTTTGACATTAAATGAAAATCAGTTATTTAGACTTGCAATGCAGTCCACCAGTCATTTATTGTAGCTTTGCAGCCTGTGGGAGTTAGAAGGAAGGATTGTTTTATCAGGCCTAAGGGCCACATGCAGCCTAGTGAAGGATAATCAACCTTCTGCCTTAGGAATTGGTTCTGAATGTGCTGCTGTCTTCAGAGGTGGAATTTGGGAGTAACTAATGACTGCAGGAATAGAGGGGGAGTAACTTATGTGTTGCATGATAAAGGATACCGATGATCCAGCTTGCATGTGTCATTGTTGGAATGTGTGGTGAGTGGAGAATTGTGCTGCCCTAATGCTGAAAAATGTTTGAGATAGTGTAAGACTTGTACATTTTGCACCTCATCATTTGAACATAAGCATATAGAGGTGTCATTAAGGACATGTGACAGTTCTGTTAGTATATTGTAGTTTTGTTGTGATTTTACTCTCATCTGCAGAGTCATCTGCAGTCAGCTTGCTGTCTTCCCAGGAGACCTCCAGCTGCTGGGATGAGAGTGAAGTGCCTACAGAGAAAGGGAGGGTTTGATAGAGATGATGGCCCCTTTACTTCCATCCCTAGTATGAGAACATAAGAACATAAGAACATAAGAGAAGCCAATGCTGAATCAGGCCAATGGCCCATCTAGTCCAACACTCTGTCACACAGCGGCCAAAATATACCAGGTGCCATCAGGAGGTCCAGCAGTGGGGCCAGGACACTAGAAGCCCTCCCACTGCTGCCCCCTCCAGCACCAAGAATAGAGTGCATCACCTGCCCCAGACTGAGAGTTCCCATCTATACCCTGTGGCTAATAGCCACTGGTAGACTTCTGCTCCATATGTTTATCTAATTTCCTCTTGAAACTGTCCATGCTTGCAGCTGCCACGACCTCCTGTGGCAGTGAATTCCATATGTTAATCACTCTTTGGGTGAAGAAGTATTTCCTTTTATCTGTTCTAACCCGACTGCTCAGCAATTTCATGGAGTGCCCACGAGTTCTTGTATTGTGAGAAAGGGAGAAAAGTACTTCTTTCTCAACCTGCTCAATCCCATTCATAATCTTATAAACCTCGATCATGTCACCTCTCAGCCGTCGTTTCTCCAAGCTAAAGAGCCCCAAGCATTTTAACCTTTTCTTCATAGGGAAGGTGTTCCAACCCTTTTATCATTCTAGTTGCCCTTCTCTGCACTTTTTCCAATGCTATAATATCCTTTTTGAGATGTGGTGACCAGAACTGTACACAGTATTCCAAATGAGGTCGCACCAATGATTTATACAGGGCATGATGATACTGGCTGATTTGTTATCAATTCCCTTCCTAATAATCCCCAGCATAGCGTTGGCCTTCTTTATTGCAGCTACACATTGTGTAGACATTTTCAGCGAGTTATCCACTACGACTCCAAGATCTCTCTCTTGGTCCGTCTCTGCCAGATCAGACCCCATCAACGTGTATTTATATTTAGGATTTTTGGCTCCAATGTGCATCACTTTGCACTTGGCCACATTGAACCCCATTTGCCACATTGACGCCCACTCACCCATCCTCAACAGATCCCTTTGGAGTGCCTCACAATCCTCCCTGGTTTTCACCACCCTGAACAACTTTGTGTCATCTGCAAATTTAGCCACATCACTGCTTACTCCCAATTCCAAATCATTAATAAACAAGTTAAAAAGCATCGGACCGAGTACTGATCCCTGTGGTACCCCACTGCTTACCACCCTCCACTGAGAAAGTTTCCCATTTATACTCACTCTCTGTTTCCTATTGATAAGCCAGTTTTTGATCCACAAGAGGACTTGTCCTTTTATCCCATGACTATTGAGCTTACTTAGGAGCCTTTGATGAGGAACTGTATCAAAAGCTTTCCGGAAGTCAAGGTAAATAATATCTATTGGGTCCCCCTTGTCCACATGTTTGTTCACTCCCTCAAAAAACACTAACAGGTTAGTGAGACAAGATCTTCCCCTACAGAACCCATGCTGAGTCTGCCTCAATAGTTTTTGTTCATCAATGTGCCTACTAATTCTTTCCTTAATAACAGTTTCCACCAACTTACCCGGTATCGATGTCAGACTGACTGGCCTGTAATTTCCTGGATCTCCCCTGGAGCCCTTTTTAAAGATGGGAGTGACATTAGCTACCTTCCAGTCCTCAGGAATGGAGGCAGATTTTAAAGAAAGATGACATATTTTGGTCAGGAGATCCACAAGTTCACATTTGAGTTCTTTCAGAACTCTCGGATGAATGCCATCCGGGCCTGGTGATTTATTAGTTTTTAAATTGTCCATCAGTCGGAGGACTTCCTCTCTTGTTACCGCAATCTGATTCAGGTCTTTCAAACCCCCTCCTGAAATCGGTGCTTCTGGAGTGGGCAAACACTTCTCCTCTTCCACAGTGAAGACAGAGGCAAAAAATGCATTCAGCTTCTCAGCCATTTCCCTATCATCCTTCACTACTCCTTTTACCCCTTGGTCATCCAAGGGCCCCACTGCCTCCCTGGCTGGTTTCCTACTTCTAATGTATTTGAAGAAAGTTTTATTGTTGGTCTTTATGTTTTTTGCGATATGCTCCTCATATTCCCTTTTTGCTTGCCTGATCACAGACTTGCATTTTATTTGCCATAGTCTGTGTTCCCTTTTATCAATCTCACTAAGACTAGCTTTCCACCGCTTAAAGGAATCCTTCTTACCTTTTACAGCTTCCATTACTTTATTTGTTAACCATGCAGGCTTTTTTCTATACCTATTTGTACCTTTCCTAACCCGCGGTATATATTTTTTCTGAGCTTCTAGGATTGTCTTTTTAAATAGTCTCCAAGCTTCCCCAATGGTTTTGACCTTCTCCACTCTTCCTTTCAATTTCTTCCTCACATGTCCCCTCATACCAGAGAAGTTACCCCTTTTAAAGTTAAAAGTGGTTGCGTCAGTCTTTTTGGGCAACTCCCTATCTGTACAAATGTTAAACTCAATGACATTATGGTCACTGTTCCCAAATGGTGCAATCACTTTTACATCTCTCACCAGGTCTTGGGTGTTACTTAGGACCAAATCCAGGATCGCCTCTCCCCTGGTAGGATCTGTGACCATCTGTTCCACAGCACAGTCATTGAGAGTGTCTAAGAACGCAATCTCTTTTTCCCGACTAGAACTCATATTGACCCAATCAATGTGTGGGTAGTTAAAGTCGCCTATTACAACACAGTTATTTCGTCTAGCCGCTATCTTTAATTCATTCATCATTTTATAATCCTCCTCTATCTTTTGATCTGGTGGGCGATAACAAACTCCCACTGTTAAGCCTCCTTTTGGACCCACTATTTCAACCCATAGCATTTCCAGAAGGGAATCCAATTCTCTTACCCTCTCAATCTTACTGGACGGTATACCCTCTCTGACATACAGAGCCACCCCACCTCCAACCCTTTCCCCCTATCCTTCCGATATAACTTATAACCAGGAATCACCGTATCCCACTGATTTTCCTCATCCCACCAAGTTTCTGAAATACCCACAATGTCTATTTCCCCCCCAACACCAAGCATTCCAACTCCCCGATTTTACCTCGGAGACTTCTAGCATTTGTGTATAAACACTTATAGTTTCCCATGTTTGTTAAGCCCACAGCCTTCCTCTTGCTGCCTCGAGACCTTGCCAGGCAGTTCCTATCATTAGCCACAGTCTCAGTGGACAATTGTAATCCATTTCCTTGTACAAAAGTAATAGCTACCCCTTCATCTCTTTGAGATGAGCCATCCCGAACCAGAGACTTTTCATCTCCTGTCGGCTTTCCCCCATTATTCAGTTTAAAAACTGCTCTGCCACCTTTTTGATTTTGAGCGCCAGCAGCCTGGTTCCTTCTCGGGACAAGTGGAGACCGTCCCTTTTGTACAGCTCCCTCTTGTCCCAAAAAGCATCCCAGTGCCTAACAAACTTGAACCCTTCCCCCTACACCACCGTCTCATCCACGCATTGAGACTCCTGATCTGTGCCTGTCTCTCTGGCCCTGCGCGTGGAACAGGTAGCACTTCCGAGAAGGCTACCTTGGAGGTCCTGGCCTTGAGTTTCCTGCCCAGCAGCCTAAATTTCTCCTCCAGGACCTCACGACTGCATTTCCCCACATCGTTGGTGCCGACGTGCACCACGACCACTGGCTCCTCCCCAGCACTATCTACCAGCCTATCTAAAACACGCGTAATGTCCGCTACCTTCGCACCAGGCAGGCAAGTCACCATACGGTCAGTACGCGGGTTCGCCACCCAGCTGTCTACCTGCCTAAGGATCGAATCACCAACTACCAAGAGCCCCCCTCCCACCCTTCCCAGGGACGTTTCCTTGGTACGGAAGGATACCCGTTCACCAGCTGAAGAAGAGGTCCCTTCTGAGGGCACATTCCCCTTATCCTCAGCATGGTGCCCCTTTTCCCCTTGACCCTCATGCTCCCTGGCAGCAGCCGGGCTGCCAGATCCAGAGTGGGACATATCTAACAAGTCCCCGGGAGTCTTCCCCGTGCACCTAACTGACTGTCCCTGCTTCTCCAGGTCAGCCACCTTGGCCTCAAGGGAGCAAACTCGCTCCCTGAGAACCAGGAGCTCCTTGCACCGAGCACACACCCAAGACTTCTGACCAGTGGGCAGATAGTCATACATGTGACACTCCATGCAAAACACTGGATAGCCCCCAACCCCCTGCTGGCATTCTGGCTTCATAATTGTTTTTAAACAAATACTTTTCTATAACCCCCCTTTTAAAACACTTTGTATTTATATGGCTCCTGTTGTAGGAGTCTACTTACCTTACCAAGGAGCCAAGGTCCTGGCTTTCTGGCGCTTTCTGGCTCTTCCTGGGCTTCTTACAGAGCCCCTAGGCCAAGAGCCACAGGCAAAGAGCCTCGCCCTTTGCTCTCGCCAGAGGCTCGTGCCAGAGGCTCATCCCTTTTGCAAACTTCCTGCCTTAAATGGAATTGTCTCCCAGGAGAGGGCGTGGCCAGCAGCTACTCAAAATCACCCAAGGCACTTAATGACGGTCAAACAAAGCCCCTTTCACACTTCAACTCCAGCAGCCAGGAGTCTGCTATTCAATTTCACCCAAGCACTTAATTACAGGCAAACAATGACCCTTTCACACCCTAACTCCAGCAGTCAGGAGTCTGTTACAACTCACCCACACACTCCCAAATACAGTCCCTGACACAGTACCTTCTCAGCTAAAGCACCTCAGCTGAAAGTAAATAAATAAAAATACCACTCACCCCTCTGGCAGCTCAAACACCTTGCTCCTTCTCAGAGCTCAGCTGGGTCAGCCCCACAGCTCAGTGAAGCTAACTAGTCCCTCTGGAGACACCTGTTTCAAGGTGTTGATTTTGGAAAACTTTCTACTCTGTGCTGCTTTTCCAGGACTTATTTAAAACTTCTTCATATTGTAACAGCTAAGCACAATTTTTGTAGTAGCAGCCTGGAATTGCAGTAGTCTCCCTTGATTACACAGTCATTGCATTGGCCTGTTTTAAGCATATAGCTGGTTTCTACTTCGGAGAAGTAAAAGAGATCTTTAAAATTTAGCTTCCAGTTTCTCCCAGGGCTTTTAGACTGGAACATGGCAGACATTCCTTTTATTTGCCAGTTGAACAATTGAGTGGCTTTTAAATATCCATTATAAGCTATTGTTAGCATAAAGCTAGTATTGCGTATTCCCTTAAGCCTCTGGATCCATACTGTTTTTTCAGTGCTGACATCAGTTGGCCTTTGAACTGAAGCTGTGCTTTCTCTCCTGAGAAGAAATGCAATTGTTTTAGTGCTTCTAATGGAATACCTAAAAAAAATAAGGAGCTGGAATACGTAAAGAGGATCAGCCCAGTGTGCCAAAATCTTTAGAGAGTAAGTAGGTTTCTAATTTAATTTTTATTAAAAACATTTCTATAATCAATCTGATCATTGTTTTTGGTTTGTGGTAAAGTGGCTAGAGTGCTTAATGTTAGTAAACTCAGGTTCAGTCCTTGGGAAGCTCTGGACAAGTCACCCATCTCATAGCCCAACTAGGTGCTGGTGAGACTAAATAGGATCACCCTCATGTACACTGTCCTAAACTCCTGCCAGTCCCTTGGTCAATATTTGTCTTAGTGTTCAAAATACTTTATATATCTTTGCAACTTTACAAAGGCTCTGTAAAGTAGGTCAGTATTATCCCCAAATTGCAATTGGTAGGCTGGACTGCCCGGTAGTACCTTGCTGAAAGCTTCCTAATGAGTTCATATGGCAGAGCTGAGACCTGAACTGGGGACTTGTAGCCCACTCTTCATCATTAAACTTAACTAGCTTCTTGGAAGACCAATGGAATACCAAAGTGTCAAACTTGAGTCTCGTTTGCCACGATTCTTGCTTTTCTTTTGCTGCACTGTGGTTCTATATGCCTATTGTCATATGTCGTTCTGGTTGGGAGGAGGAAGTCAGTGAGTGTGTGGGTGTGAGGACTGCTGTGCTGGAAGTTGGGCTAGCTTGTAACGGTATTAAGTAGGGCCTCCCTTTCCCTGGGAAGAATGCACACTTGACCTTGGAAGCGAGACACTGCTAGATACTAAATGAGATACTAAACTTGCAGGTGCTGGGGGAGGGGGAATGGTACACAGTAGAATTGACAGGCTGGATGTATTGGTATGATTGGACTAGTCCGGGGGGGGGTGTCTTTTGAACTCTGTATATTATCTGAACTGGCGCAAAGGGAGTCAGTTCTGACACAGATAGTCTTAGCTTGAAATGTCTTCATCTCTCAATAAACAAATTACTGCCACAGAGAGTGTTGTTGAGAGCAAGTTTGTTCAAGAGTCTGACACAAAGTGGCAAATGGTTAACTGAGGCACAGCACATGAAAAACAATCAGTTTTATTACTAGAATGTGGCATTAGCAGTGAGAATCATACAGCTGGTCGGCTAATGAAGCAATACATTTAGAAAATACACCCTTTCTAACTAAACTTTTTTTCACTGCACTATATGTTCTTATTAGGCTACAAAGGAGCTCTAAAAATAGTCTGGGGAAGTGTGATATAGCAGCAGGTCACAATGTGTAATGCTTTTATCATTAATGTGGCTTATCCTGCCATACCAGACATGTTCAGGAATAATGATGGGCATTTAGAAGTTACCACTTAGATACCCCAAGTCAAAATTTATGAGGGTTTTCACCCATTGTTGCAAGTTCACGAGTTTTTGAAGTCTGTGATAGACTAGGAAGCTGGACTTAAGGTGATATGCAAATAGTAGCAGGTACACAAGAACCATTCCATTGCTCTGTTTTCTATTTTATAACAGTGCAAGTCTGGCAGAAATGCATTATGCAGTTCTATATACTGAGTATATTTAAGATGATGCTTTCTTATGTATATATTTCTAATTTTCTAATTTTGTTTCAGCTGCTGTTTGACAGAGGAACTCCACCAGTCAGTCATGTCTAAAGATAAGCAACAGAGGCAAGTATCATCTTCACTGTTCTAAAATTAACATATACATTTCAATTACTCTTTTGCTTGAAAGTCTCATTAAAAATATTCCATCTAAAGTAATATTGGTGTAAGTTTTGTAAGCTTTCTCTGCTTGCAGATATGCAGTTCATTGACTTGATATGAAGCTTTGCAGCTTGATCTGTATTCTGGATTTATTAGAACTGTCCTCAAAAATAAACTGATTTCACCAGTTTAAATTTAAAAACCTGTCCATATATTAAACTTGCAAGCACTGGATTTGATCCTAAAGAACAGCAAGTTGTGTGAGTTTGTGAAAGAGGTTTTGATGCCTTTTCACTGTGCCCAGCCTTCTGTTCCTTGGGTAAGGGAAATAGGATCAGAAGCAGCATGGAAGACTACAACTAAAAGGGGGAAATCAGCATAGACTATGCTCCCTTGCTTCATATAGCAGTATAATAAACATAACTTCTCAAAATGTTTTGATGTTTAGAGCAATATTTGTTTTTCTTTGAAGTTTTTTCTTAGTAACACAGATGTTTAGAGATACTGTAATGCACACTAGAAAGAATGTGGTGAATTGGGTTTCAGTTGTCCCTTTGTCTTGGCCACAGATGTATAGGCAATTTTTTTTGCTGGAACTAATCCAGCATGTTGCAATCTTGGGATCAGTTCTAGTAAGAGTTTGTATCCAAATATTTTCCAAAAAGGGGTGGCTTCATCACAGTATTGGGTATATACCTTTTCTAGATGCTGTCAGGCAGTGTTGAAATATTCCCTAAAGTCAGAACTGGAATCGGGATATAAAAGGCAGTATGAGGAACTATATGTGTTCTGTGGCATTGGTCCTGGCTGGGTTCCAGACTAGACAAGGGATTTCTGCACACAGAACTAGAATTTCTTGCCTCTCCATCTTGTGTGGCAGCCCCAAAAGCCCCCTGAAATCCTGTTCCAGGAAGTCCCCCTTTCCCCTCAAGAACAGGATTGGGAGGACACTTTGGACTGCTGTGGGAGGGAGGAAAACCATGCTCCTTGCATCTGCAGAAGGATCTGTCTGGGCTTAGCCCCCTCTTTCCTACTGCAGCTCCTTATGTTCCCAAAAATACTTCTAAAGATTGGGAGAAGTCTCTGGAATGGAACTTGATGTAGTGTGAGAGGATGCAGGTAGAAAACATTGCCCATGTTTCTTATATATGAGATTCTTCATATCCCATTCATAATATATATTTGGTCTTGGGTTTTACCTTCTCTAGGAAATTCCTTTTTACCCATTGAAAACACTTTAGTCTATCTAAATAATGGAATTAAGGTTCTGTATCTGGGATTGATAGCCAGAATGGTAGTGCTTATAGTGTAAGACTAGGATCTGTGAGACCCTGGTCTGAATCCTCACTGTGCTGTGGAAACTGACCTTGAGCTAGTCACTCTCTTAGCTTAAAGACCCTTGGTTGTGAGGATAAAATGGAGGAGGCATGAAATACGTTAGAAATCCCTCTGTATCCCCATTGGTGAGAAAAGCAGAGTAGAAATAACAATATAGTTTATTTTAGTGTGCATTACGTGACTTTCTTTTTGACTATGTCAAGATAAAGAGATGTTACCTTCTGCTTCTATACATTTATGCTACTGTAATGCAAGAGCTATTTGTGACAAAGCTTTGATAGTATAAAAGCTCTGCATGGGGCTGCTTTATCACAAAAACATGCTCCTGTTTATAAATGGAATAATGTTTCTATATACTGCTGATGTAGGAGGTGTATAACATTGCTGGTGTGATGATGGAACGAAATCTCTATTCCAAGTTCTTATTTTTTTAAAAAATGCCTGTGTAAAGACATAGTTTCATTAGACAAACTAATGGCAACTTATAGCAGGTTCTGCTAATAGAGCAGGCAAGATTTTACAATCATAAGGCTTGGCTGTTTTGTGTTTCTCTGTGCTTGTCACTGTATTGCACAATGTGCTCAATATGAGTAGTAATAGTACCTTAACTGAATACTTGTAACTCTGGTGATGTTTGTCTTTTTTTAAAAAAATCAGAAATATATAATATGTGGAACTTGTGTTTCCATCAGCTTGGGCATTCTGTCTGAAGGATTTGGTCTTCAAACTAGATATAATAGTGCATAATCCTGTGGCTGCCTTGATAGCCATAAAGCTCTTATTGAGCTCTGAGAAAAGATTTACCAGTATAAACCTGTATAATATTAATTAACTTTTTTCTTCACTCCTGCTGCTTCTGGCCAAGAATGAGAGCTTTATTCATGTGACCTGGCTTATATACCCCTCCAAACTCCAGATGATATTATTTATGCATGTGATCTCATTTAACTCCAACAGATATTACCCTTTCTGTGCTTAATTTTCTCAGTTAATGTTCTCCTAACATTCAAGTTAATTTGATATCCCTTGCTTACTCCCCACCTACACTCCTACTGTTTGACACTTACTGCTTGACACAGCTGTGGCTGCTTGTCTGCTTCTCCTATCTGAAGTGTTGTGCTTGGGGGAGAAGGTTGCTATGTCTGTTCTTGAGAGTCCAAATTAGTCCATGTGTGTGCCACTAAAGTCTAAAAAAAAAAGCCTTTATGAAACTTCAGAATCTTAGCTAAAACTGCCTTTAGTATCTGTTGTCATTTAGGAACTCTCATTGCTTGAGGGAAGATACCTTACATTTAACTACCATGTTTTTTATAATAGTTCATTGGGAATACACAGCTCTTTGCACATTGCTGTCTCTTGAACACAATGGAGAGAGTGCTGTGTCAGACTGACATGAGATGCAGAAATTAATTTACACTTTATATTTCTCCAGATATGCTTTGTTGTCTGGCATGGCAGTTCATTTAGCAAGGAGATATGATCTATTCAAAATCATTCACTTTAAATTTACAGTTCATTTTTTGAACACTTCTCACTTTTTCTTTTTTATCTAGGAATATTTCTTCATGACCAAAGCAAACTGTTATGCTTTGTGTTCAGCTCATAACATAAATGCACTTAAATCTCTGTGTTAAGAGAATGCTTGACTTGTTTAGGAAAGAATAAAGTAATTGCATGTTTTCTCACAGTAGATTATCTTGACCTGATTGTGCATGAAGTATAATTGGGTTTTTTTGTTTAACATTAGATAAGCATGAGACCGCCGTGGCACAGCTGCATGTATATTCATTCTTGAAGCAATTGCACACTTTATTGGCTGACAATCTTGGCATTTTTAGCAAAAAACAAAATATAAAGACACAGGACATCTGTGTTTGACTTGTCAAACAAAATTTTGGGTTTCATCTGATGGAGCCTTCTGGTGGTGAACAATTTTATGATGACCCTGACCCTGGAGGCAAGTCTCAAGATCAAGAGGCCAAAAGGCAGCATGAGTCAGAGCAAAAGTTGTCTAAAATTACCCACAATGCCTTGGAAAATATTAATGTGATCGGTCAAGGTTTGAAGCACCTTTTCCAGCACCAGCGCAGGAGGTCCTCAGTGTCTCCGCATGATGTGCAGCAAGTTCAGGTTGATATGGAGCCTGAAATGGAACTGGAAAGCCAAAGCACATGTGCTGAAATTGATGGTGTGTCTACCCACCCTACAGC
Organism: Gekko gecko; assembly: GCA_029375565.1. Classification (NCBI taxonomy): domain Eukaryota; kingdom Metazoa; phylum Chordata; class Lepidosauria; order Squamata; family Gekkonidae; genus Gekko; species Gekko gecko. The sequence continues at coordinate 69,984,058 of JAPDNY010000002.1, read as the reverse complement.
TCTGAACAGAGTTCTTCAACAAATCAGAGTGCCACCTAAAATGAAGAGAGGAACAAGCTTGCATAGCAAGCGGGGCAAGTCAGATCCTCCAAAAGGAAGCCCTCAGATCAACAGGAAGTCTGCCCAGGATATTCATTCAGGCCGACCCCGATCCTCGTCAACTACTGATGCTCCTACTAACTTATCTGTGCTAGAGATGGCATCTCCCATTTATGTAGCTGGTGAAGAGGCCCTTTCGGCAGAGCGGGTGAGTTCTGGTAATTGTAAAGTATGTGGTCTTGTTAAATGCTAAAATGACTAAAAAAATCTGTCTAGCGAAATAGGAGACAAAGTTAAATCTTTTTGTTGCGAGTCCTGCATCTGAACGAGGTGACTGCATCAAACACATTATTGTACTGCTAATAAGAAATGGTAATAAACACTGTCTGATTTTGTACCTTAACAAAGGTGGAGTCCAGTCGCACCTTTAAGACCAACAAAGTTTTATTCAAGTTATAAGCTTTCGTGTACATGCACACTTCAGATTTTGTACTTTGTTGGGGTTATTAACTTGTAGATGTCAACTTTCATTTTTATATTAGAAGGTTGCTTGCCATTGGTACTTGAAACTCCAATCCAAGTAAACTATTTCTATGAAGCCAATAACCTCCACCCCCATCCTGGGATCTTCCCCCACCTATAATTCCAATGTTTCAATTCTGTTATACTATGCAGTTTCAACCGTTTAGGTTAATATATTTAATGAAAATTCTCTTGGTGGTGAAACATTGTGTGTTCCTGATATATTAGTGCTCGTTCTTGAAAAACTTTGATTCAAGGCATCAGTTACATCAAGGGGGAGAAATACACAGTCTGTCTTGTAGCATCCCTCAGTTAAGTTTCTTAGGACTTTGGTAAATTTTGAAAGTGGTCACTATGCAGACTTTGGAATTCATTCTGGTCTTTAACACAAAGTTCTCTTCTTACGTAGACTGTTCATTTCCTGCTTTGAAGGCATCCCATTTGTCTTGTAGGAATGACTGATTTAAATGAAGCTTGATACGTTAGATTTAAATGATAGCTTATGTTCTATTAGATAAATGTATTTTTGGAAACATGATGGAACAATTAAAATACAAAATGGAACTAATTAGCAGAGGATGCTTGGCTTCCTTAGAAAGTATCATCTTGAAAGATAAGGAAAATTCTGTTGCATTGGGCAACTTAAACCTAAGCCCTAGACCCTGGAAAGGAAGGGGGTTGCTTTTGAAAGAACAAGATTGTTGGTAACTCAACAACAGAGCAGCTAGATGCTGTTAGTTATGTTGCAGCTGCAGGAGGTGGTTGATACTGCACTGTGAATGGGATCCAGCTTTGCCTCTGTCCCTGTTGGGAGGCTGCTTGAAAAGAGGAAGAAGAGAGATACTGGTAGTAATATTCAGCAAATGGGCTTAAGCACTTTGCACATGATATGAGCTACAGATTGGTGAGAGTGGCACCACCACCTAGGTGCTCCATCAGTTCCTATACTTTCTCCTCCCCTTCTTGCATTTAAGGGAATTAATCTTTTTTGTTTATACTATACAACCATTGAGCTGCAACTTATGTATCCCATATAGGAATTTATGTCAGAAAGACCTGCAATTTCTGCTGGGGTTGTTTCATTGGGCTTAGATCCTACAAGACAGTAGGCATCATGAGTATTTGGACAGCAGAGGCAAAAGTTACAGTGGAATGACTAGTAGTCACTGAGGTCTGTGGCTGTGTGCCCCCTAGGAGGCAGGGGGTTAATACCACCAGTGTACCTACAAATACCACCCCCACCCCTTCTGCACTGTGCATACTTACTGATTTTGACTGTTGAAGAAGAAGGGTTAAGTTAATATAGATCAGGTATATGTGGAAATCATGGAGAAATATGGGTTGCTGTCAAGACTTGAAGCAGGGGATGAAGCCTCTGGCATCTGTTGCCTGAGCTGATAAACAACATTCAAAGTGCTGGGAAAATGAAATAGGCATTGTAGCCTGTCAGAGATTTTCTAAAAACATTTCTTGAAAAAAGTGAAAGGCAAGGCAGAGTCTGAAACATTACTCTGACTTTAGGTTTGTAGGTATGGGCAAAATAATGTGAGATGCTGCAGGAGGTAAGCAGTAGTGAGCCCAGGGTTCAGGAAGAATAAGCAGAAGAGACAAAGAGAGAGGCACATGAAGAAGAAGAAGAGGAGGAAGAAGAAGAGTTGGTTTTATAACCTGCCCTTCACTACCTGAAGGAGTCTCAGAGTGGCTTACAATCGCCTTCCTTTCCTCTTCCCATAACAGCCACCCTGTGAGGTAGGAGGGGCTGAGAGAGCTCTGAGAATACTATGACTGACCCAAGGTCACCCTGCAGGCTTCATGGGGAGAAGTGAGGAATCAAATCCGGTTATCCAGATTAGAGTCCACTGCTTTTAACCATGACACCAAGCTGGCTCTCTATGAGACGGTGCTTACAAGGAGACTGTGTTGGGTCTGCAGACGTGTGGCATTGGTAGAAAAGGTATAAAAGAGAAGAACAGTGTTAGGAACTGGCTAATGGTGACTGAGAATCCGGACAACTGAATGAAGCGGAGGCAAAAATTCATATTTTGTGTACTTTTTGCAGTTTTGTGTTTACCTAATGTTGTAATGAAATTGCCATGGGAACTGAAATGGGCAACAGCGTATGGTGAGAATGGCGTTTATCCCTTCATGATCTCTGGTAAAATTATGTGTACTCACATCCCATGGCAGCTTTTCTCACCAAGAGAAAAAAATTTAGGAATCCTTGGTCAAGGCCTCTCTCTCTCTCTTTTTGTTCTCCCTACTTTCTGCAGCCACGATGACATCCTTAAGCCTCTGGTTGTATTGTATGTGCTTTAATTGCAAGGTAATGGATGTCATAAAGCTAATACTGCTGCACAGATGTGATGTAACCTCTCCATGGCACCTGGAGATGTGGATGTCTTTATCCACCAATAATGACTTTGAACTTTGAACAGCAATGTTAGAATAAGCTGTTTGAAGACTGAAAAGAATATTTCGTAGCTCCATGTCTCTAACCACTTGTCAGTTGAACAGATTTAGAGTCCAATGGCACCTTTAAGACCAACAAGGGTTTATTCAAGGTATGAGTTTTTGTGTGCATACACACTTTATCAAATACGTTAGAATGGCAGGCAAGGTTCAAACTTATAGTCAGAGAATGAACAACAAATTAACATGCAACATGATGATGATCGAGATATACAAAGTGACACTAAATAACAAGGTTATAGTGTCAGCAGTTGTAAAGCAATAAATATGTCGAACTAGCAGATAAATGTCTAAAGGTGTCTTTTTGAATTGTGGGAAGTGATTTGTCAGTTGGTCTACTTGTTGCTTGACTGAGAGATTCCCCCTCCTCCTGATCTGTTTAATCCTGATCAGGAAAGGAAGGTACTAGTGGTGGGAATAGGCCTTTGCATTTATTGTACAAACACTTAAAATCAAACGTTGCTTTTTGTGTGCATAGTGGCAAACGTGGAGATATGAGGGCCCGCAGCAAAGAAAGGGGGGTGGGGGTGGAAATTGTGTGTGTTCCATTTTCCCAGTGGAAGAACTGAAAATTTTTGGAATACTGAAAAGCTCCTATAATCTACTTGGAAATGAGTGAAAATTTTAAAAGAAAGTTTTAATTAATTTTATTAGCTCAATTTTATTTGATCTATTTATTAAATTTAAAAGTATCTTTCTATAAGAAAAATTGTGACTATACCTAATATTATAGATGCAAACTCATGTACCCTGTGCTGCCTTAGCACATGTTTTTTGGTATAAAAGGTAAGAGAACAAAGTTGAAAATAAAATTTTGTAGTAAACTAAGGGTGTATTTGGACAGAAACAGTCTCATACAGTAAGAACAGGAGTAGCAGCATATCTAGATATCAAGTTAAATTTCAACACTGAAGATAGATGAAGATGGGTAGCTGTGTTAGTCTGACCGTAACAGTAGAAAAGAGTAAAAGTCTAGTAGCACCTTAAAGACCAACAAAATTTGTGGTAGGATACGAGATTTTGTGAGTCACTGCTGACTTATCACTATCTGAAGAAGCGAGCAGTGACTCATGAAAGCTCATATCCTACCACAAATTTTGTTAGTCTTTAAGGTGCTACTGGACTCTTACTCTTTAACGCTGAAAACATTGGACTCTTCAATAGTGTATTGCCATCATACCCATTATAGCAAATTGTGGGCAACATTAGTCAATTCAAACAGACACATTGTTGAAAATATATTGCATGTATATGCAGTACTTGACTATATTTTTATGCTGTTTTTCTCTGTTGGTCAAAGATGTTAAATATAAAACAGATTTTAGAAAACAACAACTGGAACCTGAAATCTTAAAACAGCAACCCAAGCACCTCCAAATCAAGACGTTAAAACCAAGTTGAAACAAAGTACACCTAACCAATATAGCTGTATTCTATCATCTGAATAAATAGAGTAAGTCTTCAACTGGCCACTGATTCTTTAGGACTGTGGCAATGACAGAAAACATTGTTGCCCTGGCAGTCATGAATTTTACTTCCTTTGTTGAGGAGAGATAGTAAATCATGTGTGCGTCTTCCAGTCCATCTGGGCTCATATGAGGAGAGGCAGTCCTTCAAGTATTTGGGACCTAGACCATAAATGACTTCAGAGATCAAAACCAATACCTTGAGCTGGCTCATGAAGCAGACATATATCTTAGTGCAGCTGCTGTAATCCTGCAGTCATACTACCTCTCATCAGCTGGCTACTACATTCTGGACCAGTTGCAGCATCTGAATTGTCTTTAAGGGCAGGTTCACATATAATGTATTACTGTAATTTAGTTGTTAGGTTGGGTGTGTGGATCTGTGTGGCAGTGTCAACTGTGTCTGAAATAGAGATGTGAAGGCCCGGAAAAAAAACTGGAAAAATTCAGGGGAAAAACAGGATTTTCCCATTTATTTTCTGAAGCCTTTTTTTTTCTTCAAAAAGTTGGAAAAATTGAAAAAAGAAAAGAAAAGAAAATTGATTATGGAATGTGATAATGACAGATGCAACAGAGTAGCTGCAGAAGCAGAGACTGAAACTGATACTGATAATTACAGCTCAGAAAATGATTCTGATTAAATTTCATGCCCATTCATCATCATCATCATACCTTTACTGGCAATGTAAAAGGGGGAACATTAAACAAATACATAAATATTATGAGTTAAAATATCCCAAAGTTACAGTATATTGCTTTGTATAAAAATGGCAACATATAAACATTTTGCCACTGGATTAGTTATATTCAGGGGTCTTTTGGGGGGGAGCGCACTGGAACGCAGCTCCGGGAGCTCAGGAGCCAAGCCCCACCCCCAGCCGGCATCCCGGGGAGTCTTTCAGGCAGCCGAATGTCAATTTCAGCTCCATTATATCCTATGGGCCATTGAAGTCAATGGTGAAAACATAGGGTATATTCTGGGGGCTGGAGGGGAGGGGGTTTGAGGGAGAGGCTCCAAACTCACAGAATAGCTGATGGAGCCTCTCCCCAAGATACCCACCAAGTTTCAAGAACATTGGATCAGGGGGTCCAATTCTATGGGCCCCTAAACAGGTTGCCCCTATTCCCTCCATTGTTCTCTATGGTGGGAAAAAAGTTACTTCTTGAAAATGGAGGCCTAAATACTTAAAAGTTTTTACTTGTTCAAGCTCATAGTCACCTACTCTCCAGATAAATTGCTTCTGGGTTTGGAAAAGACCATAACTTTAGATTTCTCATAGTTCAGTTCTATCTGGTTAATGTTACAGTAGTTTTTATTATTTTTTACACATTTCCAGACAGACAGACAGACAGACAGACAGACAGACAGACAGACAGACAGACAAACAAACATATATGAGAGCAATAGTAGCTTCATTAAATCTCTTAGATAATTTTAATACATATACTTATTAACCAATTTTCACTCAGTATGTGATTTTAATTACTACTAACCTATATTTAACAATCTAACCTTTTATATTTCTGTACTATAAATCTATGCATATATCTTGAAGTTACATATTTACTTCAATCTATAAATTCCATTTCATTTCTAATAATAATCAAAAGCAGGTTTTCTCCTGTTTAAGCTTTTTATAATAACCCTTTATAGACTAATATTGATCTAATCATTATAATGTTTTTGTAAGTACATTCTATAAGATTCTCTATAATTATATTTTCCCTAAACATTCGTCTCTAAACAACTTTGTTCATGTGAGCATTTATAACCTGTACTTATAATCTGTATATTTATAACCTTTTTTTCCCTTATTTCATCAAAAGTTAATATGTCACGTGTTTATAAGGCTTTTCAGCAAATCTTACAATCTTCCCAAATTAATTATAAACTATTATTAAAAAATGCCTATTACACCAAATGTATATTCAGTTTATAATTGCAGATACAGTTACTCCAACCCATCTTAGTTGATTACACTAAAGCACAGATTCGCAAAATCAGTCTTATTTGAAAAACTTTATTCTTTTCTTCTTTTTTCAATAAAATCATCAACCTGTGTTTTTCTTCCTTGTATGGATAGAGGGTCTCTTTTAGGAATTGTGTTCCTAGCTCAAGTTTTAAGGTGATTAGATCTGTTTCAGCTTCTTTTTGAAATGCAGTTTGGAGGATTCCAAGATTTGTAAGTCTTTTGGTAATTCTGTTGTTATTGGCTTCTGTTTCATCTCCTTTCTGTAGTATAGCTTGGGAGATTCCACGGTTTAACAGCCATTTAGATGATCTATTTTCCACATTATGGCTTAGATCGTCTTGATTGCAGCTTTGTTGTGCGATTAGCATTTTGAAGTACTGAGAATCCTTTTCTTTATGCATTAAGTCCAGTTGCTTGTGATATTTCCCTGCAGTCTGGGTAGTTCATTGCTGGGCCCTTTCCTCTTCTTGCGTTGTTTGTTGGTAATGTTCCTTTATCTGGTTTGTAGTTTGGCTTAATAATGCAGCTTGTTTATCCATTGCAGTTTTTAGTGCGTCCTCAATGGCCAGAGTAAAAACATCTGTCATCCTATCCCGAATCTTCTCCCATGTCAGTTGCAACTGATTGCTTTCTGAGGAGCTCCACAAGGGCATGTCGTCTGGCGTTTTACTTTCTAAATTCCAGCCCTCTATTTTTACAACTGTTACAGAGGTCTCATCAGAGTCCACAGTCACAACTTTAAGTAGGCGATAGGGATTCTCAGCTCAAATCCGTTGCTTAGATCTTACTGGAGACACTAGACATAATAGACTCGTCTGTTCCCAGCACTAGTACATAACGTCATCAGAAATCGTCACACAGTAAGAGAATCAAATTCCAAATAGCTCTTTTACGTTCTTTCTTTTCTAAAAAAAAAAAAAGAATTCTAAAGTTCTTTTATATAAGCTCAAACAAGAGTCTCTTTTTGCCCCAATATAAAACTCACTTAGGTTTCTGTATGTAAATTGGCCACTCCGCGGGGAAGAAGGGGGGGCGGTCTCGCCCTCCTTCCCGAGTCCTTTTGAAATTCAAAGAGGCTTAAGGGGCAAGGCATATGCTTCTTCTATGTTGTATTCACAGATACTTACAGCGTTAATAGTATATTAGCTTCATCGATAACAGGGATGAGGTTCAGCTTACTCTCATAGTTCCAGGGCATACATAGCTAATACAGTGATGGCTGCCATCGCTGTGCTTCTTTGTTCTTTGCTTCAGGATGTTCCAGGTCTTCACCTGCTTTTGCGAAAAAACAGGTTGCCTGGATCGAGTCCCCTGCGCCAGACCTTCCTCCAGAAGGTCCAGTGGAGTTTCGGGAATCCCGGAAAACTCCTCTAAATAGAACAAAGAGCCAGTGACACCTGAGAGAAATTTGGAGTGTTGGCTGTGTTACTGTGCCCATAGCCCCGCCCCCTTCAATGTTACAGTAGTTTTGACAGCTATTCAGCAAACAGAGTAAACCAACCCGGGAACAGGAAAGCAGAACCGCATCATCAGCATATAACAAAATAGGTACATGAATGGAACCGAATTTAGGGCAATATCCATTCATCTGAGTCAAGAAGGATGCAAGATCACTAAAAAAAAAAAGTGTAAAAGAAGGGGTGCAAGCACGCAACCCTGTTTGACCCCCTTATTGGTGGAAATTTCGGGGGTCAATCTTCCGGATGTAGAACATCTGATTTGGCATGAGGTATCATTATATAATCTGCCAATAAGGAAGAGCCACCTCTTATCAAGGGATGTACTGGCCATTTTTTCCCATAGGAGATTTTTTTCACAGAGGAGCCATAAGGAATTCCTGAACTAAATGGGCTCTTCCATAGTGGTGTTGGCCAGGTTACTCACTGGGAAAATTGTTCAAGACCACTATCTCACAGGACTTCTGAGAAGTTGGTTAGGCTGAAAGATGTACATCTTGTGCTCCTTAAAGGAATGATAGGAAACAAATGAATTTATTTTACTTTATATAAAAGTTTATAAAGACTGGTTAGAATTTGTCACTATAAATATAAGGCAACAGCTTAAAGTACCATGATTTTAAGAAGGCATGCAACAAATACTTTTCTGCTGGCCCTGAAAAATGAGCTTCAATGCTGGTGGAAAAGCATTGACAGCTGCCCTTTGACCTTGATACCAAGTTGTCACGGTAGCCTGGGAAAAGGCCATCTTTTCATTGCTGATCACATGTACAAAGTGGTGGGGGTTGCCTTAAATGTCATGGAAATGCCAGCAGCACAGATGACAACTTTTTTTGGAATTGAGAAATCCAGTCAGGTTGCCTGATAGTGAAGAAGGTGATAAGTCAAAGTAACTGGGAAGCCCTGAAAAACCAAGTAGATGGGGAAGTAGGAAGGTATATCTGGCTCAGGTATTATTTGGTTAGGAAGAAGGTGGATTTGTTAGCATTTGAAAATGAATGAAGGAATCCCTACCTTCTGTGATAGCTTGTTTCTACCATTGATACAGGTTCCCTTTAATTACTATCAATCCCTGAAGAATTTATGGAAGGAGGGAACATAAGGAGAGCCCTGCTGGATCAGGCCAGTGGTCCATCTAGTCCAGCATCCCATCTCATACAGTGGCCAACCAGTTCCCCTGGATGGCCAACAACAGAGCATAGAGGTCACGACCTTCCCTGATGTTGCTTCTTGCCTCTGGGATTTAGAGGTTTAGTGCCTCTGAATGTGGAGGTTCCCCTCAGTCACCATGGCTAGTAGCCATTAATAGACTTATCCATTAACCTATCTAATTCCCTTTTAAAGTTGTTTATTCCGGTGGCCATCACTACAACTTCTGGCAGCAAATTCCACACTTTAATCATGCTCCATGTAAAGTACTGTTTCCTTTTGTCTGTCCTGAACCTACTGCCCATCAGCTTCATTGCATGCCCTCGAGTTCTAGTTTTTTGGGAGAGGGAGAGAAAGTCCTCTTTGTCAACTATTTCCACCTTATGCATAATTTTATAAACTTCTTTCCTGTCCCCCTCTTAATCGTCTCTTTTCTGAACTGAAAAGTCCCAGCATCTTCAGCCTTTCCTCATAGGGAAGGTGTTCCAACCGCCTAATCATCTTGGCTGCCCTCCTCTGTACTTTTTCCATCCCTGTCATGTTGTTTTTGAGATACAGTGACCAGAACTGTACACAGTATTCCAAATGAGGCCGCACCATAGATCTATCAAAGGGCATTACAATATCATTGGTCGTATTTTCAATCTCTTTCTTAATAATCCCTAACATAGAGTTTGCCTTTCTCACTACTACAGCACACTGGGTTGACACTTTCGTTGAGCTGTCCATTACAACCCCGAGATCTTTTTCTCTCTTAGTCTCAGCAAGTTCAGACCCCATTAGCCTATACTCAAAGTTGGCATTTTTTTGTCCCGATGTTTATCACTGTCAGGCTCCTTAGTCAGGCCACACAACACAGGGCTTCTTCAGAAGACGATGTTTAATGGTGAATCAGAACTAAAGACACATGTACAGTTTGTGTCATTAATGGCCACATACAATAAGGCCTTCTAAGTTATACTGCATTCAAGCATTCCCCCCCCCATGTAGCTGAAGCCAATTAATACATTTTTCATGCATGGGCAAAGCAAAGTGGGCAAAGCTAAGCACAACATCTAGAAACCGTTGGTTCCCAGCATAAGACTCCAGTAGCTGGAGAATACAAGGTCGGAGACCTGATAACAGACAGTGAAAGAAAGTACAAAGGAGGAGAGACTGAAAATACACTGTCTGCATACCATACTTATGACAGGGCTACCTGACAATCACCTTACACTTACCAACATTGAACTTCATTCTCCACTCGGTAAACAATGAACAGCCTAAGTCCTCTTTATTAAGAGGCTTAGAAATTGGTTCTTTTTAGTAATATGAAGTTGGATATTCCTGCTTCTAATTGCCCCTATAGGCAAAAAAAGGACTGCACTATATGTTGGGAGGCGCTTCATGGATGTTGCTTGCTCCTTTAATGAAATGCTAAATTTTAAACACTCTAGGTTTTAAATGCCATAAGTTTACTGTAAATACTGTAGTTGTGTTACAGTCAAAATGTACTTAACTGGCAGAAGACTCTAACTTTATGATAGGGAGATATCACAATGCCTTCTTTGAATATTCAGTATTCAGTTATTTTACTGAATTTTTGGTGTAGGACAGTGCCACCCTCCCCTCTACTCTTTACTATTCATGTTTTCTTTTTATTTCTGAATGCTTTGGTAGACAGTTCCAAGGGCACACCATGTGCCCAGTGTTCAGGTTACAGTGGTACACTTGACTGACTGTTTTATCTTTAGCTTAGTGCTGAAGCTATTACTGGATGCTCCCTACTGCAGTATATAGTTCATACATGACTCACTGTGATTTTAAACTTGCTGTTGGAAGATCAAGATGTAGGTACCTGCTGCATCCTTTCATTTGCTTTTTATAGATTGTGTGTATAGTTTTGGAGCAGAGTGCTTCTGTCCTCCTGGCAAGGAATAGGTGGTTAAAGTGTTAAGATTCTCCTTACACTTAGTATAATAGAACATGCAGTAATTACTATTTCTGTCTTGACTATTATACATTAACCTGTATTAGTAAAGCATAAGAATATCACCAGGTATTTTATATTTTAAATGCTGCTATTTATTTCCTGTGAAATTCCTATGCATGTTGTATAGAAATGAAGTACTGTACTGCTTTTTCAGAAATTGTTTCAGTGTGTCATTGTACTTGTATTTGAACTCAAGTAGGAGAAAACTCCAGAAAAAAAATTTATTATCTGTTTCTCTGTAGATATGGCAAGATTAGCTGGCGGGAGAAAAATTTAATCAGCTGGTTGCATTTGTACTCATCTTCCTGATCCTTTATGTGAGGTCATTTTAAACTGTTCCCAGGAATCCCAATATCAGGCAAGCCCTGGACTGTTCTGAGGCACCAGTAGAAAAACAATAGGCTTAATATGGAAGTGAAACTAAAAGACTACCTATTTGTTAGATATATCAAAAATAGTTAAGAGGTGGTTCTTAGTCTGTAAACTTTATGGCTCTGGAAGCCGTTGTTCAGCTAGTGGAGGAGAAGACTTGCAGTTTAGATGTGGCATTTGTCTGGAGAAGACTTGCAGTTTAGATGTGGCATTTGTCTGGACTGAAATGCTATACTAGTGGCTCTGTCTCTTGAAAAAGTTGTCAGTGGAGTGCTGGGAATATGGAACAGTTGTTCAAGTAGTAAGGTCCATGTTTTGAAGCCCACATTGCTTGAAATGAATGTTAGCTAACTGAGCTTTTCCAACGCACGAGGTAAGTGAAAACGTTCAGTGAAAGAAGGTGAGTAAAATTATTCAGCTACAAAGCAAATGGAATACAAACCACAGAGATTCATGGAAGAAGGGACACAGAGGGAGAAACAGATGCAAATTTATCACTTTTAGAAATCTCTAAGCTAATATTAGATGAATGATGTATTTTTATAGAACATTTTTGGGTCAGTGATGCATGTTTGTTACTTTGATTCATAGTGTGTAGACCATAGCATATTTCATCCTGTCACAGCATGTTCCATAGTGTGGTCTGCTTTTTGAGAATCCAATTAATCATTCAGCTACACTGTGGTGTTAAAGAATCTTCTGTTAGTAGTATACAAGATTTCTCTCCTAAAGCCTGTCATTGTTAGGGTTATTGAAATTAGAGTGCAAAAGCAGTTACTGCCTAACTTGAGTGATGGAACATAGGACTGAAAGATGTTCACTCTGTCAGAAGGGAAATGACCAATAGACATTCAAAGCCAGCTCCTGAAACTGGTTTCAGTTGATAGCGGTTTCTGTTTCTCTTCTCCAAACTCAAGCTCTGTTAATCAATATGATATCTTTCTCTATCAATATAATCTTCTAATACTATTGAGTTCTCTCTCCCACCATCTGTAGTTGTTAGTTTTAACTGATTTTCTGAATCTCTTGAAAAGCTTTGGTTTTTGTTGTCCTATCACATGGTGTGAATTGTGGCTGGCACCATAAATCCTGAAGTGTTCTGTCACTTGCATACTTACTGTTTGCTTCTGACTGTAGCTAGAGATGCAAAGGCCCAGGAAAATTCAGGGGAAAATGGTTTGGGGCCATTTTTCCGGTTCCTTTGGAACCTGTAGGAGGGGAACACCTGTGAAGTAGTATCTTTTGGAATGAATGAAATGCATTTTAAGAAAGTGTTAGTGTATAGTGTGCATTTTTATGTAAAATAATTAGGGTTGTCAGGTTCCCTCGCTGCGCTGGTGGGGGGATTTAGAGGGTAATCTGGGACATTAATGACACAATGACATCACCTGGAAGTGATGTCATCACATTTGCAGAGATGCTCTGGTTAAAGGACAAAACGCTACGGTTTTAGGCCAAATTTACGATAGATCATCGCGTGCAACATCCCTGACATGGTGGCGTCATTGCATCGGGGATGTCACGCTTGGATGTGGCTGTTTGGGGGCAGGGTTACCCCTGCCAGCCAGCTGGCCAGCAATGGGCAGAAGCCCCCAAAAGCAGGAGAACCCCCACTAGGACCTGGGGACTGGCAACCCTAAAAATAATCTACAGGATCAGATAATTCCATTGTATGCAATAGACATGTACAATACACTTCCAAAGATAAGTTCAGTGTCTAAAAGTTACTAATTTTATCCATAATTAATATGCTGTAATGTATGTGATTATAAACTATTGAAGGACTCAGTCTCTACAGTGATATAAATTTAATTCTATTCACATGGATTGCTAATCCTTTTGACTGTATAAGATTATTTTTGTTCAGATAATACTTCAGTTTATTGCAGACAGATAGTGGTTTGCAGCTCTTTCAGTATTGTAGTTAGTCTTTGACAAGTAAAACTGTGACTAAACCCATTTATATTTATAAATAATATAAATTGGCCAAATAGTAAATTTTGTATGCTGACCTAGTTATGTTACACACTTTATGTTAATGTAGTAAAATAAGTTTAGATTTCATGAACCATAAAGTATCCCTCAAGTAATCTTTCTGGAAACAGCTTTTTCCTCCTATGGCTTTAGAATTTCCAGAAAATATAACTCTCTAACTGTACCCTGCTGTTTTTCAACGTATCAGATGGCAAACCACATAATAGTTATGCCGAGTTTCTCCCTAATGTGCTTTCACCAGATAAGGTATTCATTATGTTTATTACCTGCCACAAAATTGCCCAAGACCCAATTTGTTTGTGTATGTACGAGATATATACACACACACTGAAAAAAGACTACTTGCTAACTTTGTATTCCTTCCTGTGCCTCAGGTGCATTAAAATTTGATACATTAACACAAAAATATTTTCATTAGAACCTTTGCACCAATATGAAAAAATGCTTTCTCTTTTGCAGGTGCATTGTTCGGAAGTAAGTGCTTCTAGTTGCAAGCTGATAACTGAGCTTTGGAATGAAGATAACTTAAGTGCTTTCTACACAGCCTCAAGTATCAAATAAAAATTCAAGACAAAAAAACCAGTTGAAATTCTTTTTATTGGAAGTTGACATAATTATGTTAAGTTAGCTTGTTACAATAGAAGGAAATTGGAGTAGCCATAGTATAAGATAGAATTGTGTAGTATTTTATCACAAATGCACACCAAAATATATTGTATTTGTGTTGGACTATTTCTATTTTGTGGTACTCTTAAGAAATTAAAGAAACTATATTTTTAGTGTTGTGAACAAGTAGTGTAGCTTTTCTAGTAGTATCTTCTAACCAATTAATGAGTAAGAAAAGTCCTTAAAAATTAAACTAGGTATACCTCCTTACAAACCATAGTATCAGCTGCATGCCAACTTCTGGTAAATCAATTACTAGATGCATATGCCTGTTAGAAAAAAAAAGCATGCATTTAACAATATGGGGGGAAAGCTGATCAGCTGTTAGGGTTGGGAAAGAGGGGGACTGAAACTAGGTCTTTAAAATGGTTCCATACCTGCCTTCATGATTACTGGATCAGCAATAAGATCCATGTGAGCAGGACCAGTTTATGCACATGGTTTCTCATTCAGCAGAGGGGTTAAAGTGCCCTAAACTGATTGAGATAAATTTCTACTTTGTCCAACAATTCTTCCACTGAGGTGGAGGACATCTCCATGGTTTATTCCCATCATTCCTTTAGGGAGGCAGGAAACAACTTTTTTCTCCTTCCTGTTGGCGCCTTGGGAATAGCCCAGCCCCTCAGTTCTATTCCTGCCTCTTAGGGAGTAGCAGTTAGTGTAAGGCTCTGCCTCACTGATTATTTCTAACTGTACTTTTTCTCTTAAAAATATTTCCCTTTCTCCTTCCTTACTTCGTTATCCTTCATTGCTGATCTCCTTTCCTTCACTTTCTTTTCTCTTTGACGAGAGTCAAGAGGAATTGAAGAAAAGATCAGTAGTTTGAGCGCTACCGCCTGCGACTGGGATGGTGGCGTCAGCAGAGCACTCCGACAGTTTTTCCTCCAGAGAGGAGGAAATTATCGCCATTTGGGTGAACGTCAGTGGGGCCAACTTGCCCTCTGGGGTTGTTTGTGCCACCCCAACGGTCCCAGCAGAGTCCACAGCGGCGGCGCAGCGCGAAGCGTCTGCAGATGGCCAAAAAGCTGCAAACCGCCAAAATTGGACGCACGCAGACTGATGGCAGCCATCTTGGATTGATGGCACGAAACTCCGGCGGCTTTCAAGATCCTCTGCTGGGTGATCCCGGGACCGAAGGAGTCAGTAAGACCCCTGACATACATTCCCCTGGGCCCAATTTACATCCTGGCGGTTGGCCACATGATGATCCCGGGGCCCTGATTAATTCCTCCAATTTGATGCATATGTTTAGACAAGTGATGCAGGAGGGTTTATCCAACTTCTGCTCCACTGTGGGTCTCACTGGACAGAGTGGGGTTCTTAACCCTCCTCAACGCTCAACTCCCTGGCCTACCAAGGCAGCCCAAAAAGCAATCCCTGGGGCACATAAAAGGCAAAGGGGGGAGCACTGGGAGGAGGAGGAAGATGACTCTTCAGTTTCTCTTCACGGGGATAGAGAAGAAGGTGAATTCCTCTCTGATGACAAGGTAGAGGAAATGAAAATGCCTGAGCAATCTAGCAGATTTTTTAGGGCAGAGGAGTACCACTACTTTCTTGCCAAAGCCATCAAGGCACTTGAGATTCAGGATTCTCCTGCTTCTGAGGATCAAGTTCCTGTCAAGCCTAGACTTAAATCTCGTTCCAAAGGGCTCTCTGAATTCCCCCCCCGAGGAGCCAGTGGAACAGGATGTCCTTCCCTTTCCAGAGTATTTTTTTGTAAAGAAATTTTATTAACAGGATATTTTAACATGATCCATAATTAAAGACAATTCTTTAGATATCCTTTTCCACAACTTTTTCCCCTCCCCCCGGCTTCCAACGATGTTCCGCCCCATTATCATTTCAGTCAACATTCTCTTACATTAAACACTTATTCAATAATCAGATCTTCTATTAAAACATTTTCCTTTTCTGTTTCTCTCCAATCCATTTCTTACTATACTTCTAATCTTAATAGTTATCAAAGCAAAGTAACTTATTTTTAACATCCCAGTTCAGTTCTAAGTAGTCTTTAAAGTCTTTCCAGTCTGCTAAAAATTCTTGATCTTCTTTTCCATTAAGTTTTTTTTGTCAATTTGTCCATTTCTAGCATAAAAATCATTTTCTTTATCCATTCCCATTTATCTTGTATCTTCTCCTGCTTCCAAAATTGAGCATATATCATTCTTGCCGTTGAAATCAAATACCATAACAATGTTCTCTTTGTCACGTTAACTTCCTCCATTTTAAGACTTAAAAGTAACATTTCTGGCTCTTTTTTCAAAGTACATTTCAGGATCTTCTGAATTTCATTATGAATCTCAGACCAAGTACTTGGGAAAGCAGCCGCTTTCTCACACGTCCACCACATGTGGTAAAATGAGCCCTCTTTCTTTTTACATTTCCAACATTTGCTAGACATGTTCTCATTCATATTAGCATTTTTTTTGGTGTCATATACCATCTGTACATCATTTTATAACAATTTTCTTTCACATTATGTTGAAATTTTGATCGATTTTTTCCACAAACACTTCCATGATGACATGTCTGTCTCTCTATTTATATTTATATTCCATTTCACCATCTGCTCTTTTACAATCTCATCCTCTGTATGCCATTTTAACAACATTTTATAAATTTTTGAAATCATTTTTTTACCTTTTTCTACCCATACCCTTTCTATTTCATTATTCTCTTTCCTGAAACCATACTTCTTTTTATCCGTCTTAAATAAATCATAAATCTGCCTATAGTTTAATCAATCATATTCAAATTCCAGTTCTTTCCTAGCTCTCATCGCAAAACTACTCCCCTCAACCTTCAGAATGTCTCTGTAAGGTATCCAGTCTTCTCCTTTGTGCCTTGAAAGTGGTTTGATTACTTTTGCCGGAACTATCCATAAAGGTCTTGTTTTAAAAAAGAATCTTTTATATCTCATCCAAGTCATGAACAGTGATCTTCTTATAAAGTGGTGTTTAAAAAGGTTATCCACTTTGGATTTTTCGTACCATAGATAGGCGTGCCATCCAAATTTGCGATCATGCCCTTCTAACGCCAACATTTTTCTATTGTCCAGGTTAACCCATTGTTCAAGCCAAGCCAAACACACCGCATAATGATACAGTCTAAAATTGGGGAGTTGTAGACCTCCCCTTTCTTTTGCGTCACATAAGATCTTCATTTTAATCCTAGGTTTCTTTCCAGACCAAACAAACTTTGAAATCTCTTTCTGCCACAAATTCAATACTTTACAGTCTTTTACAATAGGAATTGTCTGGAATAAAAATAACAAACGGGGTAAAATGTTAATTTTGACTACCGAAATTCTTCCCAAAATTGACAAGTTCAAAGTATTCCACTTCTTTATATCCTGTTGAATTTTAGTCCAGGTCTTCTCATAATTATTTTTAAAAAGATCAATATTTTTCATTGTGAGCTCAATTCCCAAGTACCTGGTTTTTTTCACCACTTCACATTGAACTTTTTCTTGCAATTCCAGTTGTTTTTCTTTTCTCATATTTTTGCAAAGCATCTTTGTTTTAATCCTATTCACATAGAATCCAGCCAAATCTCCAAATTCTTTAATCTTTTCCATCAATAACGGTACATTGGTTACTGGATCTTCAGTCACAAACATTACATCGTCTGCAAAAGCCCTATACTTATACGTGAAACCTCCAACTGAAAGTCCTTTTATGTCTTTGTCTTCTCTTATTTTCCCCAGCATCACTTCCAAAATTCATATAAATAGTAAAGGGGATAATGGACATCCTTGTCTAGTCCCTTTTTGAACTTTAAAGTGATCCGTCATCTCTTTATTTACATTTAGCGATGCTTTCTGTTCAGATTATTTGCCCTAATCATATTTGAAAAGGGCTGACCAATGTCCATTCTTTCAATCACTTGAAAGATAAATTCCCAGTTTAAATTGTCAAAGGCTTTTTCAGCATCCACGAATAGAAAAGCAACCTCTTTTTCTGGATGCTTATCATAATATTCAATAGCATCAATCACCATCCTTACATTGTCTCTGATTTGTCTGTTTGGTAAAAAACCAGCTTGTTCTTCCGTTATGACATCTTTCAGATAATTCTTCAATCTCTCCGCTATTACTTTGGCAAAGAATTTATAGTCATTATTAAGTAACGAAATTGGTCTATAATTCTTGACATCTGTTGGGTCTTGTCCTTCTTTTGGTATGAGTGATATATTGGCTTTTTTCCAAATCTCTGGTATTACCTTAGTCACCTGAATTTCATTTACTAGAAGTTCCAAAATTGGGGTCAACTCCTCTTTTAACTTTTTATAAAACTTTACGGTAAATCTGTCTGGACCTGGAGCTTTCCCCAACTTGGCATCCTCTATTGCCTTATATATTTCTTCTTTCTGGATTGGACCATTCAGCATTTCCTTAATTTTTAAATCGACCTTAGGTAATTCCACTTTATCCAAATACTTTTTAATTTTCTCAGGATCAATGTTCTTCTTTTGAAATAATTTCACATAATACTTGAAGGAACACTCTTTTTAGGCCATTCATATCAATAATTTCTTTGCCATCCTCAATTATTTTACTTATTGTCCTTCTCTCCCTTTGATTTTTCAGTTGCCAAGCCAAAAATTTTCCTGGTTTGTTTGCACCTTCAAAGGATTTTTGTTGCAATTTCTTTAAGTTCCAATAGAGTTCTCTATTAATTATCACATTCAATTGGTCTTGTAAAATTTGAATTTCTTTAATAAGTTTCTTTTTCCCTGGTCTTCTCTTCAATTCATTTTCTTTTTGCTGGATTTTTTCTTGTAATTCCTTTTGTTGCTTAATATTCTGCTTCTTATCAGTCACAAGAATCCTCTCATCACAGACTTATAAGCATCCCAGATTGTCTGTATTTTAAAGTTTTGATTTAAATTCATTTGAAAGAAAAGTTGGGTTTCCTTACGTAATGTCTCAATTAACTTTGTCTTATCCAATAAATCTTTGTTAATTCTCCACTGGAACTGTTTATTTTTTTCCTTTAAAGTCCAAATTACCGGATTATGATCCGAATTTGTCTTTGGCAAAATCTCAATTTTCTGAGTCTTTAATGCCATCTCACCCAACATCCAAATCATATCTATTCTGGAAAAGGATTTATGTCGATTAGAGTAAAACGTAAAATCTTTGACCTTAGGGTTCCACTTTCTCCAAACATCTTCAGGTTTCTCTTGTTCCATCAAATTAAAAAAACTTTTTGGAAGCTTTCCAATCTTCTCATCACCTTTTTTTGATTGCCTGTCTAATTTATTATTAACAGTACCGTTAAAGTCTCCCTGCAAATATTATCTGGTCGTAGTTCACTTGGTCCAGTTGCTTCGTCAAGTCTTTAAAAAAAATTTCTTTGGCCCCATTGGGCGCATATAAATTGACTACCAATGTCTTTTTTTGAAGCATTGTAATTGCCACTCCAATATATCTCCCATCTCTATCACTAAAAATTTGCCTTGGCTCCAAATCTTTATTTACGTAAATCACGACTCCTTTGTTTTTTTTCTCTGCCAATGAATAAAATTCTTCTCCCAATTTTTTGTTGATCAAATACTTATTATCCCACTTTTTTATATGAGTTTCTTGTAAACAAGTAATATTGGATTTCTGCTTTTGTAACCAGTAGTTCACTACCTTCCTTTTGGAAGGTGAATTAACTCCATTTACATTCCACAATAACAATTTGTAATCCATGTTGGCTTGTTTTTAAATATCTCCAAAATCTTCTGTATTTTCTGCCTTAAACCTATACATATCTCCAGGTGTTTTGATCGTGTGTCTTTTCGAATTGTAGGTAAATGACAGTCCTTGTGGTATCTCCCACCTAAACCTGATATTTAACTGCTTCAATTTGTCGACCAACTTCTTGTATTTCGTTCTGTCCTGTAGGACTATCCTTGGGAGTTCTCTCATTATTATTATCTTTTTACCATCAATCTCCAGTGATTGAGTAAATTGTTTCTTGAAAATATCCTCTTTCATTTTCCTTGTTACAAATTGAACGATAACATATCTTGGCAAATTTTTCCTTTGAGCATACGCTGAATTCACTCTGTAAATTAAATCAAAGTCAGAATCCAATTCTCCTTGATCTTCCCCCAAATATTCAGTCAAAGCTGCCATCACCACCATACGTATGTTTTCATCCTTTTTTTTCTATCCCTCTTAACCTCAGATGGTTTAACATCGCTCTGTATTCCATCATTGCCTCAAGTTTGCGGTTGTCTTGTAGAGTTGTTTCCATTTTTTTATCTATAACTTGTGTCTTTTGCTCCAGTTCAGTTGATTTTGTTGCCAACGCTTTAACTTGACTACTTGTATTTGTCACTTCTTTTTTGATTTCTGCCACCTCTGCCAACACTAATTCTTTCAAGGCCGCCACATTTTTTTCTTGGACTTCTTCCAACTGTTCCAGCTGTTTTTCCACTTGTTTCTCTATTTGTTGATCTATCTGTTTCATCATACCTTGAATCGCTTCGATCATCCGCTTCTCCATTGCTTCGATTGCAGCTTGCCATTCTTTCTTCTCTTTTGTTGACATGCTTGGACTCGCAGCTGAAGCAGCTCTGCCGAAATTTTGGTTCTGTTTTGAACATTTTCCAATATGCTTCAACTGTCTACTGATTGTTCTTTTAACTCCCACTTTTTCTGCTTTTTTTTTTACAGTCAATTTCACATTTAAAATTAGATTTTAAAATTAGTTCTCCTCAAAATGGCGGGCGCAATTTCTCAATGGTTTCTAAGGCTAGAGTAGGTTCTCTTTTAACTTCCTGTTTCTGGTCCCATGCTAACAATGTCCTACCAGAAACACTTCCACTCCACTGCTCTTCCGGTCCTCCAGCAAACTCTCTAGCCTGGTCACAGTTCTCGCCGGACGCTGTTTTGTGCAACACCTTCGTCTCGCGATCTTTTCAGTCGGATTCGTTCATACGCTTATCTCTCAGTCTTTAAACCACAGGAATGTTGAACAAAGTCTATTTTATCCAAATTTATTGCTTTAACAAGCTCTTCAAAATTATACGATGGATCGGTTGTTCAGCTTTAAACCTAATGCGCTTATCTGCCTTGCTCAGATTTGATTATCTCTTCATCCCGATAAGCAAATAGTTTTTGTTACCTTGCGTGTTTATCTCGGCACTTCGCATTGCTTCTTTTTGCTTTCAGCTTCAATCTGTTTCTTAAGAAGTCGGGAAATGACGAATTTAAGCTGATTTTTAGCTCGGCTGGCTTCTTCAGAGCTGTCTTGCAATTGCCCGCTTCTGAGAGGGGATCAGAGCGTAAACAAGTCCCCTCCGGGACTTGTACACGCCAATCTCAACTCTCACTTGGACCTTGTTGCTTGCCTGTCACCCCCCTGCCTGGGGAGTGCCGCATTGGGCAATATAGCTGCCCAAACTGTCAGAAGAAGCCACTGTCCACTCTGTTCGTTCGCGAGGTGCATCAGTTCTCCATTTTACTCCAACCGGAAGCCGCCTTTTCAGAGTATTTTGAAAGGCAGTTGAGAATGGCTTGGGACAGACCTTCAGCAAATCGATAATTTCCTGGCTTCGTTAAAAAAGTTATATGCTTTGCCTTCATATGCTAATGAACTCTTGCAGGTCCCTCCGGTGGATGGGCCGGTGGCAGCCATTCAGTCCACAGGTCTAGTGTCTGAGGATGGTCATGGGTCTATTAGGGATCCTATTGACAAAAAGGTGGAGGCCACACTCAAGAGAGTCTATGAGGCCATCACAATGATGGTAAGGGCTGCAGCCATGTCTTCCATTGCTTCCAGGGCATCGATCTTGTGGTTACATAAATTGATCCAACTCATGCCTGAAAATAACAAACGGCTTTTCGAGAGGACATCACGGATTCTCAAGGGTGCTTCCTTTTCAGCTGATGCATCTCTCGATATTTTGACCTTTGCTTCCAGGGCCATGGCTTGCACAACTGTTGCCAGGCGGCTCCTTTGGCTGAGAGCGTGGCAAGCAGATTTTCAATCCAAGCTAATGGTCTCTGCGTATCCCTTCCAGGGGGATCTTCTCTTCGGGGACGTGCTGAACAGAATCCTGGTGGAGACCGGGACAAGAAAAAGGCCATGCCTCATAATTTTCGTCGCACGGATAAGCGTTCCTCGCATTCCTTTCACTCACAGCATAATCTGCCCAGGTTCCACCATGACCAATGCAGGAACAATTGGAGTTTGTCCAAATCGTCAAACAGGAGGGGACCGTTCAGTGTGAAGTTCAACAAGCCCTTCTTTTCCAAGTCCAAGTGAGGTGACCGGGACCCCAAACCCAAACAAGCCTGACTACTCCGGGCTCCCGGTGGGGGCACGCCTTCTGCACTTTGTGAAGGCTTGGACAGCCTCGCAGGTGGACGTCTGGGCACAGGAGGTGGTGTCCCACGGATACACAATAGAGTTCACTCCATACCTCCGGGAAGATTCTTGGTTTCCTCCATCAGCAAATCTTCCAGGAGGAGGTCACTAATCAATTCAGCGCTTCAACACCTTCTAGACATTAAAGCCATAGAGCCAGTCCCCCTGTCGGAACAGGGCTTCGGAGTCTACTCCATTCTGTTCCTGGTACCGAAGAGGAATGGAGGGCCATTCTGGATTTAAAATTCCTCAACCGGTTCATCAGGCTTTGCCACTTCAGGATGGAGACTCTTCGCTCCATCTCGGAGATGTTGCTGCCGGGAGACTTCATGTCGTCTATAGACTTAACAGAGGCCTTCCTCCATGTCCCAATCCAGCAATCGCACAGAAAGTTTCCTCATTTTTGTGTGGGACATCATGACTTCCAATACCGAGCGCTCCTGTTTGGTCTGTCAACAGCTCCCAGGGTTTTCTCCAAGCTTCTCATCAACCCGGTGGTCTACCTCAGGAAGCAGGGGGTCCACGTGCATCCGTTCTTGGACGACCTGCTGGTGAGGGGCAAGGATCTAGACTCAGCCATTCAGAACACCAAACAAACACTGCACTGCTTACAGGAACACGGCTCCATAGTCAACCTTTTCAAGAGCTGTCTACAACCAAGTCGCCAGATCAAACATCTGGGAGCAATGATAGATACATCCTGCAATTCACTGTTCCTACCCTTAGACAAGGTGACCAAAATTCGAGATATGGCAATCTTGGTGATAAGAGGGTCTTCAACTGCTCTCATGTCTCTTGCCAAGCTGATGGGCCTGATGATTTCATGTATAGACCTAGCACAATGGGCCCGGCTTCATTCCAGGTCTCTTCAGTGATTCCTTCGACCCTGTCAGCACCAAATTATGGAATGGCACACGATCAATCTTTGGGTTCCGGGGCGGTCAAATCCAGTCTTTAGTGGTGGATGGATCTTCAGAATCTGAGATAAGGCAAGGTGTACTATGTTCCATCCCCTGTGGAGATTTTCACAGACGCCAGTCTCATGGGCTGGGGAGTCATCCTGGAGGGAAGTCCTGTTCAGGGTCGTTGGTCTGTAGAGGAGCAACAGCTACCGATCAGTATTCTGGAATTGAGGGCGATTTGGCACTCCTTGACCCATTTCACTCAAACAACAAGAGATCAGCACATCTTGGTCCGAATCGACAATATCTCGATGTATCTCAACAACCAAGGAGGTTCAAGGTCCTCTCGCCTCCACCAGGAAGCATTATGGATTCTCGGCTGGGCTGAGAGGAATGTGGCATCCATTTGAGCTGAGCACATGAGGGGAGTCGCCAACATACAAGCGGATTGGCTCAGTCGGGAGACCATCCTCGAAGGGGAATGGGCTCTTCACCCGAGACTGTTCAATTTCATTGTGAGTCATCTGGGATGCCTGGTGCTGGACCTTTTCACGTCCCTAGAGAATCATCAGGTGTCTCAATTCTTCATGAAGTATTACCATAAAGAGGCAGAGGCAACAGATGCGTTAACGGCTCCATGGCCCAGGGGTCTCCTGTATGCATTCCCACCATTTCCTCTGCTTCCAAGGACCATACTTCGCATCCAGGAAGAGAAGGCACAAGTTATCTTGGTGGGTCCTCGGTGGGCGAGATGTCCATGGTACTCGATTCTAATGGAGTTGACGGTCCTTCCACCGCTATCTCTGCCGATCTCTCCGGACATGTTACTACAGGGCCCTGTCTGGCATCCTCATCCAGAGTGGCTCTCTCTAACCACCTGGAGGTTGAACGGCAACAATTCTGAGTTAACGTATCCTCCCAAGGTGTTGGACGTCATATTGGCGTCCAGGCGATCATCTACCATTCGTATTTATAACTCGACCTGGAAGGCCTTCGTTAGATGGTGCAAGCGAAAGAAGGTTCAGGCCTTGGTTCCCATGGTAGCAGTGATCCTGGCCTTTCTCCAAGACTAATCTGAACTAAAGGTAGCGACGCTCCGGAGCACTATCCACTGTTCTTCCGCTGATGGGTGGATACAAACTCACTCAACATCCACATGTTCAATTGTTTTTCCAGGGAGCAACGGTCAAGTCTCCTCCTCCGGTCCACCGGTTTCCTACGTGGAGGCTTCGCACGGTTCTTACGGCATTGACCAAGTCTCCTTTTGAACCCCTCAGGGAGGCGGCCTTGAGATGGCTTCGAATGAAAGTTCTCTTCCTGGTTGCCATAACTTCGGCTCAATGAGTCTCTGAGATCAATGCCTTCTCAGTAAAATCCAACCTTTGCATTTTTCATAAGGATGGATCCCTCCCTCTTGCCTAAGGTGTCTTCAGCGTTCCACCAATCCCAGGAAGTGTATTTACCTACCTTCTGTCCTAATCCCAAACATCCCAAAGAAGTTTTATGGCACAACCTAGACATCAGACATGCTCTGAAGATATATATCACCAGGACTGAGCACATCCGGAAGACAGATTTAATGTTCATTAACATTTCATTGCCAAAACTGGGCGATAGGGTGTCGAAAGCATCTATTAGTGCTGTACTCAAATCGTGCATTTTGGAGGCTTACAAGGCAGCCGGACTAGAACCCCCGAAAGGGGTCACAGCTCATTCGTTATGAAGTGCATCAGCCAATGTGGCACTTGATAATCGAGTGATGGTAGAAGAAGTTTGCAAGTCTGCGACCTGGTCTTCGATTTCCATGTTTGTCCAGCACTACAGGCTGAACACATTCGCATCTGCCTATGCTGCATTTGGAAGAAGGGTTCTCCAGCATATCCTGCAGCCAACGGACAATGAAGGCCCACCCATCTGAAGGGACACTGCTCTGGGAGGTCCCATGGAGATGTCTTCCACCTCAGTGGGAGAACAGACATTGGTACTTACCGTGAAGGTTCCTTCTCCACTGAGGTTAGGAGGACATCTCAGCCCTCCCGCTCTTCATGGTCATTCTGTCCTTTGCTGGAGCTGTTCTCTTCTTCCTCTCACTTATTTTTCTTATTGGCATACCACTTGCTCTTTTTTTCTCACAAGGCGGGAGTGGTAGTTGTATCATAGTTTTCCTTTCTGGATGGTTTCGGTACCCCTGTGGTTATACGGGGGAGCTTAGGTTATTTAGAGTTCTACTGCTTGCGGAGTCCCAGAACTGAGGGGCTGGGCTATTCCCAAGGCGCCAACAGGAAGGGGAAAAAAGTTGTTTCCTGCCTCCCTAAAGGAATGATGGGAATAACCCATGGAGATGTCCTCCTAACCTCAGTGGAGAAGGAACCTTCACGGTAAGTGCCAATGTCCGTTTTACTCACCATGGCTAGAAGCCAGTATGGATACAGAAATGGGCGTGTCTCATCACTGTTACCCAAAGTTCGAGTATAGGCTAAAGGGGTCTGAACTTGCTGCAGCTGAAAGGGAAAAAAGACCTTGAGGTCATAGCAGATAGCTCAGTGAAAGTGTACACCCAATGTGCTGCAGCAGTGGAAAAGGCAAACTCTATGTTAGGGATTATTAGGAGATTGAGAATAAAACAGCCAATATTGTAATGCCCCAGATAGATCTATGGTGCGCCGTCATTTGGAATACTGTGTACAGTTCTGGTCTCTGTATCTCAAAAACTACATGGCAGAGCTGGAAAAAGTACAGAGGAGGGCAGCCAAGGTGATTAGGGGGCTGGAATACCTTCCTAATGAGGAAAGGCTGAAGAGTCTGGGACTTTTCAGTTTAGAAAAGAGACAACTAAAGGGGGATATGATAGAAGAAAGGGGGACATGATAGAAATTATGCATAAGGTGGAGAGAGTTGACTAAGAGGAATTTCTCTCCCTGTCCCAAAATACTAGAACTTGAGGGCATCCAATGAAGTTGATGGGCAGTAGGTTCAGGACAGACAAAAGGGAATGCTACTTTACATGGAGCATGATTAAAGTGTGGAATTCACTGCCAGAGGATGTAGTGATGGCCACTGAAACAGCTTTAAAAGAGAATTAGATTCATGGAGTCTAGCAATGGCTACTGGCCATGGTGATTTACAGGAATCTCCACATTCAGAGGCAAGGAAGCAATAATAATACATAGAATTAACCAATCTAATATATACGTTACTACTACGAAATTTTCCATTATTAAATTAACATAAAGGTATAAATTATAAAACTGCAAAAAAATTAAGATAACTATATTTAATATGAGCTAATCAAAATCTGTATTCAACTGCATTTGTTTGGCAATGTACTTTGGGTTAAGATAAGAGTTCCAAACATCACATACACCCTTGTAGGGAATAGACCTTCACTTTTTATATGCATACAGAATTGGCCATATATAATTGTTGTTGACCATTCAGACAACTGCCCCTCTTGTTGGCCATTCAGAGAAACTGGCTGGCCTCTGTGTGAGACAGGATGCTGGACTAGATGGACTATTAGTCAGATCCAGCAGGGCTCTTCTTATGTTCTTATTTGTGTGATCAGTTGACTACAAATCATTCATAGCTGAGTCCTAAACAAACAGCAATTCTGTATAGCTTAAAAGGAATAAGAGGATCCCTGCTCAATAAAATGAAACTTCCATCTTGTCCGGCTTTCTATTTTCTGCCAAGCACATATGTCCAGAAAGCCTACACACAACCTATCCTTGCTGTCTCCAAGCTGCAAACATTTTCTCCAGTAGTCCCCTATAACAAATCTGAGGAGTTGCTGTACTGCCTACTAGCTACTGATCAGTTTGGGCAAGACCCCTTGAGAACATGGGGGTAAGGCCTACACCACCCCAGAATAAGGGTAAAAATTGAGGTCTTGGCGAAAGCATTTTGGAAATGCTGAAGAAGCACTACCTGAAATAAAAGCATCGTGGTCCTCCATGAAAGGTCTTGTGATATGCTTATGAAATCTCCTGAGTTGCCAGGGTTTAAAAAGAAGTTATAAGGATTCTGATTTCACTCTTAAACTTAAATGCACTTTGAAGGGTTACCATTGATTTGGTGCAATCCTAAGGTTCTAATACCTTTCTTAGTAGCACCAGCTTATTTGTTGTGTCTTAAACAATTCCCTCCATTACTTGAACCTGTGCTGTTCCTGAATGTCCCAAGACTTCAGGGACCAAGCCAACTTATTTGCATTTTTGAGTCTGTAGTTATAATAACTAAGATGCTACTGCCCCACCCTAATTTTATATTTCTTTGTACCTGACTTCATAGTTTTACAATTTAGACCAACTAAATCAGTTTTCTTATCCTTAATAAAAGGTGTTGTTGATCTGGTGGAATTTTCCTCTTGCCTCTGCCTCCTGAAGAGTCATATTTTATGGTTGGGGAACCTTTGAACTGTGTGGGATGAAGCATGGGGAGGAGGCACGACATCTGGAGGAAGAGTTTACAGGATCCCTTCTTGGCATGTGCAAGAATATGTTCAGATTAAATCCAGTCTATTTCATACTTTGGAAATGCATTAATATGCACATTTTATGTTCTGCATTTGAAATACTAGTACTGCTTGGTTAAAATATCTTCTATTTGAAATATAGCTTAATATTGTAGTATTCAGATGTGCTTTGCCTGGCATAAACCTGTTTCTTCTTTCATAAGTAGAGTACTGCTTTGACAATGCAAGCAAAGTTTTTAGTAGTGGAAAGCCATGTTGTTTAAACAGTGAGCCACCCTCAAGTGTGCTCTTCTCTGGGGGAGTTCTGTTCTTAGCACTTGGCAGTTGGGGTGACCATATTTCATTCTCTGCTGTCTAATCTGTTCAAAATGTTCTGAAAATTGAGACATCAAGGCAAACAGGTGCACTCTAGTCTTGATTCTAAAATCTGTCCACAAATCTTACGAAGCTGAAATCAGTGGATCTTTGACTTGGAAGATTAGGCCATGAAACTCTGTACAGTTCTTCTGCATGTCCTGCAAGCTATGTTAAAAGACCATTAAGCCTACTGTAGTATAGGAAGAAAATTATTTAAAACTTTAATGAGCTGCTTTCATTTGTAAGTATTTCAGCATAAAGCTTAATGTGCACTGTAGCAATGATGTTTGATTGTAGAGTCGGAGTGTGATATTGAGAAGAAGAGAAGAGATTGGATTTATACCCTGCCCTTCACTACTCAGTGGAGTCTCAGAGCAGCTTACAAACTCCTTTCCCTTGCCCTCCCCGCAACAGACACCCTGTGAGGTAGGTGGGGCTTAGAGAGTCTGCTGTACTATCTAGTAGTTTATGGAATCTTTGGGGGTGTGGGAGGGGGATTTCTCAGTAAAATCCCTCTCCTTCTTCCTGAAGATTCCTTGTGGCCCTCCGGACTGTTTCCTCAGCAGCAAAACCAGGCCACCACAGACAAGGCAGAAGATTCCGTTGGAGCGTGTGTGTGTGGATCAGACTCCATACCCCTGCTCCAAAATGGACTGGTGCTGACTGAGCATACATATTGCATATCCAAGGTAAACCTCAGGTGCGCTGCAAAATATTAGTTTAACCATCACAAAGACAGAAACTTTAATACCAATAAGAGGTCCATGTGTGAAAATCAGGCAGCATGATAACGGGTGAATGCAAGTTTTACAGTGGCTGTTTAGGGCAGGGGGATGAGCAAGAAACAGGTGTACACTGAAACAGGGTACTGCAGTCTCACATTCTTCCACCCACACCCTTTGAAACCAGTACTGGTCTTGAGAGCTAGAAGATGCATCTCCACTGTGTGTGACGGACTTGCCTGGCCAGGAGGATAGAAGAAGAGGAATGGCCTAAAGGTGAAGAGATGAACCACACAATTCAGGAAGACTCTGTCAGAATGAGTACTAATCAGAGTTGTATTAGTTTTCCTTCCCTATTTCCCATAGGTCTTAGAAGTAGGGATTTAGTAACCTTTCCCCATATCCTGTAGTAATGCAAAACCAATAAAATACTTATATATATAAAAAAAGATGAAGAGATGAACCACACAATTCAGGAAGACTCTATCAGAATGAGTACTAATCAGAGCTGCTTCTTTTTTTGAAATTTTTATTGCTTTATTACTACAAACACTACAAAAAGAAAGGGAAATAATGGATACTAAACACTAACCAATAACACATAAAGATAAAGCAAGGATCATCATACCTACAAAATTCTTGATAGTCATTCCTACCATTATCGATATAAAAAAAGAAATAAGCACTGGAATAATACTGACTGCCATATTTCCAAATTAATAAAGCTTAATCAAGCCCATTTAGCCAAATTGGGTACATCATGGTTTCAAATACAAAATAACCTTTCTGAATTTCATTACATTGCATTAATTATCTCCTGTGCTTATTCTTATCGTATTTCAGTTGGACTTTAAGAATTTTAGGAGCTGCTGCTCCTTTTTCGGAATCAGAACCTTCGGAGGAGCTGTCAGGAATAGTTATACCGTCTTCAGACTCATGATAGCTCTTTTCATCTGCTTGTATACTGTCCTCTGTTTTTCCTTTGTCATTAGACGCTGTTTGCTGTTGTTCCAAGAATATCTTTGCTTTTTGGGCAGAGTCAATCTTCTCCTTTTTACCGTTATAGTTGAAAATAAAACCTTCTGGAAATGTCCACCTGAAGGGAATGGAATGGTTATGTAAAAAGGAGGTTAGGTTTTTATATTGTCGTCTCCTCTTTCGTATCTCAAATGGAATATACTTTAAGATCTTCGCTTCTTCACCTTTGATTTTCAGGGATTTCCCATTAGTCACTTTCAAAATAACATCTCTAATAGACCTTTTGGAGAATCTAACAAATATCTCACCAGGCAGTTTGTTTTTCTTGATAAAATCTGGATAAGGTTCGATAAACCATGTCCATATTGCCTTGTAGAGAATCCACCTTAAGGTCTGTCACTGGTGCCAGTGCTTCGCTTAATAACTCCTTTAAATTCTCCCCTTCCTGTTCTGGGATACCCTGAAATCGCAGGACATATGCTGTATTTTTCGCTCCATAAGACGCGCCTGACCATAAGACGCACCTAGTTTTTACAGGAGGAAAACAGGAAAAAAACTATTCTGCCCCTTTTACCCTCTCCCTGCTCCATCCCCGTTTCCCCTCTCCCCTGCTCCCATTGGGTCTCCTGCCGCCCCTCAGGTGTCGCTGCCCGCAATTGGGTCTGCCCTTCCTTTGGCTCCTTCTGGAGCAGAACCCAGCTGCAGCTCCGATGGCGTCCTTCCAGGGCATGGCTTGCTTCCGGGACGCCGTCGATCCGTTCCTTTGGGCCCTTGTCCGGCGCCGTGGCTGTGGCCATCGGCCTTCTTTTGTCCCTCATTGCGCCGCTCGTTCGGCTCCAGGGCTCCCGCACTTTGCCCCTGGCCCGCCTGGCCCTACCAGGCCCTTCAGGGTGTTCTGAGGCTGTCTCTGGGTCGCTGCATCAGGTCCCAGTGTGAATGGTGGGTCCGGGTGGGGCTGTGGGCTCCTTTGGCCCTGTGGGGGGGGGCGTCTTTAGGGTTGCCAAGTCCAACTTCGGAAATATCTGAGGACTTTGGGGGTGGAGCCAGGAGACTTTGGGGATGAAGCCGGGAGACTTTTGTGATGTCACTTCCTGTGATGTCACTTCCAGGTCAAACGGCAGGTAATGTCACTTCTCAAACTCCACCCTTTCTGATGATGTTTCCTTCCAGCACACTGCACCAAACTACACTTCTGTAACGTGGCTCTTCCCTAATGATTGTGCTCCCAAGAACAGGTTGGAGATGACAGCCTGGGAGGCACCCAGACAGCAGCACTGCCTACATAACACCATGTCATGGACTCAGATGGCTCAGGTTATTCTGATCTCATCAGATTTTGGAAGCTAATCAGGGTCAGCTCTGGTCTGTAGTTGGATGGGAGACCATAAAGGAAGCCCAGAGTTGCTATGCAGAGGCAGGCAATGGTAAACCACCTTTGAATGTCTCTTGCCTTGAAAACCCTACAGGGTTACCATGTGTTTGCTATGGAGCTAGTTTTAAAATTGTGAGCAGACAGACTTTGTTTTTTTTAATTAATTATAAAAATTATTCAAATATAATCTCTCTTCCTTTAAGAAAGAAAGACCGACCAGACAAAGTTAGAGAGGATAAATAGGCAGTTTAGTCTTCAGTAGATCAATTCAGCAGAAAATGGGGATTGGGCAGTTCCAAACAATTCATAGAAAAGATGGACTTTAAAGAATCATCTGGAAGAGGTGACAGAAGTGGAATTGTGTGTATGAGCTGAAGGCATTTTGCACCAAAAGAAAAAAAAATGGACTGAGAGGGAAAGATAGAGAGAGAGATAGAAAGCAAGCAAGACAGAAACACAGAAAGAGAGAGAAAGAGAAAAAAGGCAAAGTAAGAAAAAGAGAGGAAGACAGAAAAACAGAGAGAAAGAGAGAAAAAGAGAAAGGAAGGGAGAGGTAGAAAAAAGATGTGAAGAGAGGAGTGAAAGAGAGAAATAAAAATGAAAGGAAGGAAAGAAGGAAGATAGAAAGACAGGCAGGCAGGCATGCAGAAAAATGATAGGAAGGAAGACAGAAAGAAGCCATTAGAAGCCTCCCTTTCACTCCTTCCTGCTTTTTTTTGGGGGGGGGGGAACGGAGCTCTGAAATGACTGCCTGTGCTTTTAAAATGAGCAGCTGGCAGGTGGACCTGGACTGCCGGCTGTAAAGAGCAGGCAGCCACTGCAAGCCTCCCTTCGCTCCTTCCCACTTTTAGGCGGGGGGGACGGGGATGGAGCTCTGAAATGACTGCCTGCGCTTTTAAAACGGAGGAAAAACTGAAGGAAAAACAAACAAGACCATGAGGCAGAGCCCTGGGCCAGCCCAAACCTTACTTTCCTGGACCCTCGACTCTTCTGGGCTCTGAGAACTGCTCAGGCTGCTCCTGCTGCAAACAACAGGGGCGGGACTGGAGGGAGGAAAATCACTCAGCAGCGCACACTAGAGGGAAGTGGAGCTGATGCTCTAGCCCTCCTTTCTATGGCTTTCATAGCCATAGAGACTTGGAGGACTAAAATGCCAGAGCATCCCTCTTCCGGCCGCCATTTTGTCCCCTGGTGCCAGGTTTCAAAAAAGCGGGTAAGGCGGGTCAAAATCGGGGTTTCCCCCGCCCCCAGTGGGGGCATGGCAAGCCTAGGCGTCTTTGGCTGCTGGCATTTGTAGTCTTCGCTCCATAAGACGCACACACTTTCCCCCTCACTTTTTTTGGGGGGGAAAGTGCATCTTATGGAACAAAAAATACGGTAATGATTTCTCCATTTGAAGCTGTAGTAGTTGCTCTTTATTGGAGATCCGCTCTTTTTCCATGACCTCCAGTCTCTGTTTATTAGAATTTGCCTTGGCATCAACTTGTTTCACTGCTTTGTCAGTTTCATCTGCTCTTTTAACTGTATCCACCAGTTGTTTCTGAAAACAGTCAAGCTGATTATTGATATTAGTCATCTGGTTCAACAGAGGGGACAACGCTGCAGCCATCATGTTTGGGAAGTCAGCAACTGCTTCTGGTTTAAGAGCCGAGGTCACTGAGCTGGCAGTTCCTAAAGAAGGTCTTTTTTAAAGCGCCATTTTGTCTCCCCTCATTGACATTGTTTATACAAGGTA
Organism: Gekko gecko; assembly: GCA_029375565.1. Classification (NCBI taxonomy): domain Eukaryota; kingdom Metazoa; phylum Chordata; class Lepidosauria; order Squamata; family Gekkonidae; genus Gekko; species Gekko gecko. The sequence goes on along the minus strand of JAPDNY010000002.1, from coordinate 69,951,072 downwards.
CAGTCTGCTTAGGCAATCTGAGAGTCCACTAGTTTTGTTTCGCTTTATGCTATTTTGCACCCTGCTCAGCTAGCTTGAAGATTTTGTAGTCAGAACCATCACTTGCCACCTAGCTGTCACTTAAGAACCGCTATTTTTCTCAGCGGGGGGATTCCCTACCTCCTCCCCTCCTTCCAAATCTGCTAGGGGCTTTGGATCGGTTTCTCCGCTTCACCGCTTGTTTAGCTTACGGGAATTTGCAAAGACTCACAGTTCATTCTGGCAATTTTTCAGGGAATAGAAAGAACAATGTAACACTGGATTGCTTGACTGCATCGTCTGGCATGCGCCTCTATTCTCCATATTGGTCTCACGGCGACAGGACCTATTGGAGTAAAGAGGAGCCTCAATTCCTCGGCTGTCGCCTTGGAAGAGGTACCTCCCACACCCCAGGCTAAGAGACCCCTACAAGGCATCTAGGGGGGTTCAGAACCATCCGAATCCCCTCCCAACTACCGCGATTTCAGGGTGCTCACATTGGAGCTCGATGGAGCATGCCTGTCCAGGGAGTCACCGAAACCGGGAGAGAATAGCAGTACTAATCAGAGCTTTGAGAGACATTCCAGTATAGTAGCTATATCAGTCTACTGCAGCAATAAAAATCTTGTGTCTTTTTGAAGTTTAGCTCACTGTACTGCAAATCATTTGTAGGGAAGTCCAATTGTAATTCGGTTGTTGTCTAATTGCCTATAAGAGCTTATTTCTCAATAAAATGTACTGGTCTTTAATATCTCCTCTGCTGGCTGCTATTTGCACTTGCCTTCTAGGAAAGAAGAGGCCTGTAGCAGGTGATCAAAACACACAGATGGAAGAGGTCCTGCTGACTCTTTTCTTCCTATTGCATCTGCAGTGTGGCTGGCTGCTGTTAAATTCTCGTATGGGGTAGCCCGGTGGTGGTAGTGGGGGAAGACTACTTTTACTTTTGCAAGATGCTGTTTCCTTAACCATGTATGAACTCTGCTGTAAGAAAAGGAGAGTCTGGATGGCAGTTGCTCCCTGCAGCCTGATGCAAAAGCTTGACTGTCTCAGCTATTTCCCTGTCAATCACTGGGTGCTGGTTGCTTTTATAGTGTTATTCCTTTCTTCCTAAAATGATGTCAAGTGCTTGTAGAGTGTGTACATGAATGTTCATCCATGAGTATATACTACCACTGTGTTTCATTGCAGCCTGTTCCTCTGATGCAAGGAACATTCTGCTGAACTTTTTGTATCATTGGTAGGGCCAGTGGAACAAAATAGGTGCTGACAGTACGAAGTGATAGAATCTAGCCCATTCTCTTTCCTTTCTCCTGTTGTTACTATTACCTATGCAGTAACTAAAATATGTTGTCTTAAATTTCCTCAGTTCGTCCTCCTTTTGTATTCCTTCTTGAATTTGTGGAGTCTTTTAATGAAACAGGAAGTAATCAGATACTTGGAGCATGAATGGATTTTTTTTGGACCTCAGCATTGTTTTAACAGATTGTATAATATCTTGGGTTTTATATAATCATTAATGTTGTACTGTGGTGTGTTTTGAACTTTAAAAAGGAGTCTCCTGAGTACTTGTGTAATACCAGTGGGGAAAGAAAACTGCTCTAAAAGACAGTTACGCAAAATTCTTTGTAGAATAAGAATGTTGCATATCAGTCTTTGAAGATTCTTTCAATTGTGATGAAAGAAGAAAGGTGAAGGATTCCCAGATTACTTGTATTCTGTGAAAATCTTGGTGAGTTTAAATTATGAAAGCTCAGTAACCAGACCTAATTAAAAGTGGTAGGATGAACTTTATTGCTGCCTGAAAGGGAATGGTTGTTTCTGTAATGAACTAAGGCATGGAGACATCTTGCTTCAGATGTGCTATAAACCAAAGCTGTTTTGAGGCAGCATTTCTTGATAGATCATTTTTCTGATGTGCCCAAGTTAAGGGACTGTTCTGTCCTCTACAAACACACTTTACTACCATTCAAACACACTTTACTACGATTGACTCTTTGCTGTATTTCCTTTGTATGATCTAAATCTTTGACAACAAATATGTAAAATGTTTAGTGCTATTTCTGGTGGTGGTTAGCTGGAAACTCTTCTGGTAAAAAACCAAACACAGCCTATACATTAATATCAGAATGCTAAAGGGAGGCCGAGTATTGCAGATAGGCCTTATTTATTGAGAGGGGGAGGAGTTATTCATATTTCCTGTCATTCTTCCTCAGGGGCTTGTGAGTTGCTTATTGCCAGAGAAAACAGTGCATACGAATATGCAAAATGTTAAAATGGCCAGTCTCTCTTGGTATAGCAATCAGTAGAAAATTGAAATTTGAACAGAAGAATGATGGAAGAGGATTTGGAAAGCCAAGGATCTGAGAATGAAGTAAGTGAAGAGGATATTGCAAACTGAAAACATCTGTGTTTAAGATAGTCAAAAGAGAGGAGCTAAATATGATATCTGCATTGGGAGAAAAAAAGCACATTTGCTATAAGATACTGCTTCCTTTTGCCCAATTCCCTGTATTTTCTCTTCAGTTGAATTCCAATTAGTGTTGTGGAGACATCAAATTAATTGATGGTCTCTATATTGTCAAAGGGAAAATAGCAAAAAAAAGTCCCGTCCCCCCCATACCCTTCAGGGCATCCTGGAACTTGTTTGCACTCAACACGATGTAATCCCAATTAAGTCTGCAACATACCGTGTGTTGCATTTTAAGATTAGGAGAAGCCAATGTTGAATCAGGCCAATGGCCCATCTAGTCCAACATTCTGTCACACAGTGGCCAAAAATACCAGGTGCCATCAGGAGATTCATCAGTGGGGCCAGGACACTAGAAGCTCTCCCACTGTTGCCCCCCGCCCCCAAGCACCAAGAATACAGAGCATCACTTGCCCCAGACTGAGAGTTCTGAAGCCTAGGACTTTCTCTCAGGCCTGAAGACCTTTTTGTATTTTCTGCACTCCCTCATTTTCTGTTCTTTGTATTAAGCATCCAGTATGGTGAAAATTCTTGGGAATTTGACAGCTTGCACACTGTTTTCTGATACTTGGATTGGTCCCAGTTAAAATGTATTTATACAACTTCTGTTTTGAAAACACTTTTGTAGGCCACCAATGGCTACCTACAGACTTGGTCTATTCAGCTGTAGTGTCTGATTTCTTAATATATGTTACAAGTAGGGACCTACAAGAATCTTGCAGGAATGGCTATCCCAGTTCCCTCACCTCTGCTTCCTCCCCTCTTCCCCTACTTCTCTAGTCTCTCACTCTTTCTCCCTCCTACCACCTGTTCTCTTACTCTCTCCCACATGCCTGTCACTTTGTCTCTCTTTCTGCCTGCCACCCCATCACTCTCCCGGCTGCCCACCTGCTTCCTTCCCCAGCTACAGCAGCAGTAGTTGTGGCGGCTCTCCAGGACTTACAATAGATTTCTCAACTATAGAGATCAGTTTCCCTTAGGGTTGCCAGCTCCAGGTTGGGAAATTCCTGGAGATTTGGGAGTGGAGTCTTGGGACAGTGAGGCTTGGGTAGGGAAGCAGCCTCAGCGGGGTATAATACTATAGGCTCCACCCTCCATAGCAGCCATTTTCTCCAGGGAAATTGAAGCTTACGTCATTTCTCCAGGACAGAGGGTGGCACTAGGAGAGAGAGTGTCACTCCATCACCCTCTGGTGTGCAGGGGGAAAGCAAAACTAAAATACTAGTTCCCCTGGAGGAAATGGCTGCTTTGGAGGGTGGAATCTATGGCATTGTACCTGTCTGAGGTCCCTCCCCTCCTCAAACTCCACCCTCCCTAAGCTCTACCCCTCAGATCTACAGGAATTTCCCAACCTGGAATTGGTAACCCTGTCTCCTTCCCACCCAACAGCCAACCAACCTTTATCTGCCCCTCTGTCTTCCGCTTTCCATTGCCTCCCTCACTGCAGCCTCTACTTAGGAAAGCTATGGTCTTTATCCACAGTGAGGACCAATGCAACTTACATTATTCTTCTTTCCTCCTTTTTATCCATACAACCTTATGAGGTAGGTTAGGCTGAAAGGGTGTGACTGGTCCAAAATCACCCACTCAGTTTCCATGGCAAGATAGGGATCTGAACCTGGGTCTTGCAGACCCTACTCTGAAGCTCTGCTATAACACACTGGCTTCCATAGGTTGGTTGCTGTTGAACAGTAGCAAGGAGGCCTACTTGAGTCATGCAAGTCAGGTGGTATCAAGTCACAAAGAGGTTGCTGCCAGGCCTAGTGTTGCCATCCTCCAGGTGGGATCTGGAAATCCTCCAGAATTATAACTGGACTCCAGACATATGTCCCCCTGGAGAAAATGACTGCTTTGGAGGGTAGACTCTGGCATTATACCATGTGACCCTGTGATTTTAGTCACAAATTTAGATTTGTGACAAGGTTCATGCCCATATCTAGTCTCCGGATCCACCTTTTGTGCTGTGCTAAAACAATGCCATGCTGAACAGCTATGAACAGACATTGTAATTTGTATTTTCAAACATTTCAGGCATTTGAAAGGACTTTTAGTTGGCTCAGAAACAAAAGAAATAGGTATGTCAGAGGAGCAGTCTTCTGCAGGTAATGGAGTTCAGCAAGAGTGTGAGTGGGTCCTTCCAACATCATTCCGTCTGTGCCACCCTCCATGTTCTAAATCTGTTTGTTCCCTGTGTGGGGGTGCTTAATACAATGTCATTCTGGAGGAATATTATTTTGTCAATTGCTGCCTTGACAGTTTAGAGAATTATTGTTGTTAAAGTCTAGGGTTTTATTTCTAAGCTTTGTTAGAAAGGCCCTTGTTGTCATATGTAGCCTAAATGCATGTTAACCTAACTCTTCGAGACATATTCATATAAGCTGAAAGATCATTTTGACCCTTTTTGTCAATCCTGCTTACTGCAGCTTTTTTTAAAAAATGTGGTTTTCTTTGAGATTACTCTTTTACCTTCTTTCCAGTTCTCTCTTACCTTTATTTATGGAATGATCATTTTAACATAAAGAAGTTTGAATTCATAACTAATCACTACTAGGTAGGCATCTTAGGACTCTGTACTCCCACTAATGCTTTTCGCTTTCAGCACTGGGTGCCATGAAAATACTGATGACACCCAGCTCTTTATTTCACTAGATAAGCCTTCCAGTTGTGTAAGCTGAATTAGTGTGAGCTAGCTCTGGCCCACACATTTTTGTTTTAGCCCAGGAAGGAGGGCTCCAGAGGAAACTAATTTATGCAGTAGCCAAATCACCTGCTCACAACTTTAATGCCAGTAGCTCACAAAGTAACATTTTTGCTCACAGGAATCCATAGCTTAGAGGGAGCATTGATTGTGCGTTCTCTCAATCCTGAATTAGTGGATGCTTTGGTTAAGTAGATGGGAGAGAAGGAGCTGAAACTGAATTCATGAGTGAGGTGATTTTGATTAGAAAAGCTGAAATTCTAGAGGGGATTGATTTTCATGTTTTAAAATGGTTCGTTTCTCCCTCCAATCACGAAACAGTTTATGGGTTTTTTTCTTCATGAATCAAGCTATTTATTAATGTATACCCTGTCCCTGAAATGTTCAAGGTGGCTTATGAAACTTAAACATCATACACCATTCAAAACAACCCCAAAAATATAGTTTTATTAGTAACAGGATCATACATTACACCTTTCAACTCTCATATGTAAACTTTCATTAAAAAAGTAACTTTTTCCCCCACCATAGAAAACAATGGAGGGAATAGGGGCAACCTGTTTGGGGGCCCATAGAATTGGACCCCCTGGTCCAATGTTCTTGAAACTTAGTGGGTATCTTGGGGAGAGGCTCCATCAGCTATCCTGTGAGCTATCCTCTCCCTCAAACCCCCTCCCCTCCAGCCCCCAGAATATACCCTATGTTTTCACCATTGACTTCAATGGCCCATAGGATATAATGGGGCCGAATTGCTGCCAAATTTCTTTCATTCCCTCCTTTCCTTCTTTCTTTTTCCTCTTTCCCTCCTTCTTCTCTTCTCTCTTTCTTTCTTTACCACCTTCTTCTCTTCTTTTTTTTCTCCTTTCCCTGTTTCCCTCCTTCTTCCCTCTCTTTCTTTCCCTCCCCTTTCCTTCTCTCCCTCTTTCCTTCCTTCTTTCCTTCTCTCCACTCTCTCTCTTTCCTTCCCTCTTTCCTCCTTCTGTTGCCCAACTCTAGTGAGAAGGGGTTTAAACTTTAAACCCCTTCTCTCTTCACTCCCCCACCCAGGCCAGCTGGGGAAGGGAAGGGGAGGCTTTTGAAGATGCCTCCCCCCCTTTTGCTTCCCCTTCTGACATCACTTTCGGTGATGTCAGGGGGCATGGGATATGCTAATGAGCTCCTGCAGCTGTTTTTCTACGAAAAGACCCCTGATTTCAGTAGTGGTCTTTCCATGATGTAATTGCATTATGTATTGATTTTTGGGTTCTTCAGTCTTGTATTAATTTTCTTACTTTTCTAATTTTGTATTCTTGTTCTAATAACAATAATTGTAAAAAGTAAAAATCCTTCTCATTTCTGAAGCTATTGGGTAACCTTGGGCCAGTTATGTAGTCTTGGCCTAACCTGCCTCATGAGGTAGTTGTGAGGGAGAAAGAAAGAATGAAGAGAGGAGGAGTTGTGTTCCCAGATCACTTATTAAACTGGATTTGAATTATTCACTCTGTAATTTGATTGTCTAAAAGAGTTTTCAGTAAATTCGTGTGTTACTGTGGGTTAGATCCTGCAGATTTATTCTGCTAATGGAAGGTGCTGCCCTTTCGTGGAACAGATCTAAGGTTTCTAACCGTATTACGTTTTACAGTTGGCATGTCGGTTGACTATCAGATCTCATCAGCCCACTGCCTATTATTTGTCTATGATGTGATGTTCCATGATGCCATGTTACCCAATTTGGTGTATATATATTTCAGGGCCATAATGTGCAAAGGCAAATGTCCCCCTGCTTACATGGAACAAACATGCATTTTTGGGTACCTGTATACTTTGGATCTTAGCCTCTGTATACCAAGGTCCTGATTCAGATCAACACTTGAAGAATGAGATTAGAATCATAGAATCAGAAGGGGCCATACAAGCCATGTAGTCTAGTCCCCTGCTCAATACAGGATTAGCCTAAAGCACTGGTTCCCAAAGTGGGCAATACCGCCCCCTTGGGGGCACTGAATGATCCAGGTAGGCTGGAACGATCCAGGTGCAGATCCACAAACTGCATCTTTTTGTCCACTTCTTGAAGGTAGATGTCCAGGGGAGCGCTGAGTAATTTTTTTTCTGAAAAGGAGGTGGTAGGCTAAATAATTTTGGGAACCTCTGGCCTAAAGCATTCCTGGCAAGTGTTCATCCAGCCACTAGTTGAGGACTGCCAGTGAGGGGGAGCTCACCACCTCCCTAGGCAGTTGATTCCACTGCTGAACTACTCTTACAGTAAAAAGTTTTTACCTAGTATCCAGCTGATATCTTTCTGCTCCTTATTTAAACCCATTATTGCAAGCCATATTCTCTGCTGCCAACAGGAACACCGCCTTACCCTCTAAGTTACAAAAGGGGCTATTGTATAACCAGCAAAAGAAACCAAATTACTCTATGTGATATAGAAAAAACGACAAAGAAAGCTTGGAATTGGAAGAAGCAATGTGGGTAAATAACAACAACAACAAAAACTCTTTCCCTGGAAAAACTGGCTACCTATGGAGGGAACAAACTTAGAAAAGGAGACATATGAGCCCGTCCTGAAGGAGAAGCGGGAGTGTCCTTGAGGGCAAAGAAACTGTTTCAGGGAGAAGAAACTGACCAGGCAGTGGGGGAGGGGAAGTGCAGCAGCAGATTTGTGGAGCAAAGAGTTGAAATCAAAGAGATGACTTGCCAGCCAAAAGGCTGGAGTAACAGGATAAATCCAGAACTGGGTGAAAAAGTTGTGGCTGAAGGGGGGTCTCTATATGGTAGAGGGGAGTTTTTTTCCTTTTGCATGGATTGTGTCAGGAATATTCCGTTAGGGAGGTAAGGAAGTTGGATCTGTGGTTGGGTACTTGATTGAGGCAGGGCTAGTACCTTCCTGTCTGGTCATTTATGTAGCTGGAAATTGCTGGAATCAGCTCATTGCTCCTTGTTTTGGCAATCTAGGTTGTTAGCTGAGATTAAGTTATCTGACAGGAGGCTCCAAAAGCCTTTGGGGAAATTACTTTTGATTGCTTCCCTCTTAGGGTGGGTTTATGCATATTGATAGAGGAGCTGACCTGCGTTCCTTTTTTTCCTGGCGTGACTCAGTGCCTTTTGATATAAATTTAATTCAGACTTCTTCTATTATTTCTAGGTCCACACTCACAGGTACACATATATAGAAAAAGGGGAGCAGGCCATGACAAAAAAGGGGTTCCCAGGTATGTGTGTAAGGGTCTTGAGGTCATTAGCCAAGAACACTGCTGTGCAGGAGACACCTTGCTTACTTTATTTCATTATGGTGTTGTTTGTTAGCAAGGGTAGTAATAGGACTGAAGCAGTGGAGGAAGCACCTGGTGGCATTAGAGGTTCTTTTATTAGCTATCTGCTGTAACTTCAAGCATCTCTGAACAGCAACACAAGCAGTCACAGATGGCAAAGGACACTTCCTTGAACCACCCGGGACTCCATCTTGGTTGCTACAGTAAATAAGTTCTGCAAGCCGTTGCGGGATTGAATTGGGACGAAATGAATTGGCCTGCTGCTTGCTCAACACAACTGCCTTTTAAAGCAGGCTTTTGATAACTGGTTTTACTTAGCTGTATTTCTCTTCTTATTTCCTTCTTTTAAAAAAATATGCAACTACAAGTTGGCCTTAGTGCTCCAGAATAAAAGCCAAAGAAAGCATTTGTTTAGAGAAGCCATTTACAGAAGGCTTACTTTCTTAAAAAAAAAAACAGTAAGCGAACTAGCTGTGTTTGTAAATAGTCAGAACATCAAACCTGTTGATTGTTCTTCAGTTGACTAAATTCTTTGTGTAATGTTCAGTCTTACTCTGTTTAATGTGTAAATTTGTGGGGAGAGCTCTGACAGAGGAGCTTGGAAGGACAGGAATGGTTCATGGAACAGAGGACCTGTCTAACTAAATTGTAGAGCCCAGAGGTTGCCTGTAGAAGGTTCGGGACCTGGTCCTTTGCTTCCCAATTCAAAGACATTCTAGTAACATGTGGGAAATATCTGTGCCTGAGACCTTAGAGAAACTGCTGCCAGTTGAAGTAGACAATACATTCTCTAAATCAAGCTGAGCAGGATGAAGTAATAGTGTCACTTAGTATGAGGCAGCTTCATGTGTCCACATGAGGCGGTGGCTGTAGCAGTGGACTTGTAGTGATCATACAGTTGCCAGACTCATGAGGACATCTTGCCAACATCTTGCAGCTCAGCAGTGGTAACATGTAATAAGTCTGGTAAGGGTGTCTGCGATGAAGTCCAAACAAAACAGCATGTGGCTTATTGCTGGAGATTCATACCTAAAGTAACTGTGGGAATAGTTGCATCCTGAACTGTCAGCAAGTAGGGATGTACAAATTAAACTTTTAAGGATTCATTTACCAGACTTGGGAAACTGGCAAAATGTGTATTCCAGGATCAACCATTCCTGTGGAAGCGTGTTTTCCAATTAATTGTCTCTGCAAAATTAACACAAGGGCACATTAGTATGTTGAGGTTTCTTAAAAATCAGTAGTGGAACTCATAATGTGCATGTGGGCTGTAGTTTAAACCGTTGCTATATCAAACAAAATTTTCTTCCTGATCTATGAATAACTGCAAATTATTGTTGCTACGGTTGTCCATAGGAAAATTAATAGTTTCAATATGTTGTCGGAAGACAGCGGACAGCGGAAGACAGGAGGGCCTGGCGTAATCTGGTCCATGGGGTCGCGAAGAGTCGGACTCGACTGTGCGACTGAACAACAACATGTTGTCGAAGGCTTTCACGGCCGGAGTTCATTGGTTGCTGTAGATTTTCTGGGTTGTGTGGCTGTGGCAAAAATAAAGCAAAAATAATTTTGCAACTTTTGTTGTCTTGGATGCTTGCAAGTCCTTCTTGTTTGATACTAGTATTTTCTTGAATAATGTTAAACTAATTGCATTACACCACATTTCCAGTATGAGGCACAGGTTGCATATGTGTTAAAATTTTAATTTAAAGTATTTGTATGAAGCTTGACTTTACATGCCTCTTATTTATCTTGGGGCAAATTCTGTCACTGTGATGATCTGCATGTAGCCCCTAATCATAACGCAAGTATATGTTGTCTGTTCTTAGTAAAAATGCCCTGACTAAATTCTGATGGATTGTACAGGGATGGCGTTGCATTGTTTGTGTGTTGGAGCAAGATAAGACAAACTGTCAGATGGCATTGAGGGCTAATTGCATATTGATAAGGCAGTGTCAAGGCTGCAAGATGGTTTTACGAGCTGACATTAATCTCTGTCTCTGATTTACTGAACAGTACTTTCTGTACCAGGCACTGTTGGATGCCTGAATACAACAAAACCAAGGAGAGGGCTCTATTGGAAGCTCAGGATTTTACTTAGTGTGCAGAATGATACACAATAGATCCTATGTTGTGTTACTAATGACAATAAGTATATTGGCCAGGGCACATTTTTCTGTTCAGGGACTCCCATTTAAAATTGGTCATAAAGCCATTTCCCAGAGTGTGCACGTGCATGACAAATGCACATATAGGCATAACATCATGGCTGTTATGCCTGGTCCAGTTCCGTATTTGTGTCTAGGCACAAATTCACAACAGGTGTTCAGTGGCTGGCTTCATGGTATATGCAATAACAAATCTGAGCTAGAGCCAACTATTGTGATCTGGGGGAAAATATACATGTGCAGAAATAATTCCCTTGAATTAGGATTTATGGGTTCTTATGGCTGAGTGTATGATCTAGAAGTATACTTGAGCCCCAGAACTTTACTTTAGAAAGTGTTTGCGGCAGGCATGTAGTCTCTTGCATATCCACTGACACACCCAGAACTGTTTAGTGTACAATGTGCTGAGCAGCTTTAATTAGGAGGCTAGCACTAGCGATGGAATGGATAGGGATAGTCATAGTCCTTCCCATGCTTCTTATGCCACTCCCACTGACATGATGGACAGTGATCAAAGAAGTGGTGGTGATGAAAACATAACAGAATTATAAGGAGCCAAATGATAAAGTAAAGAAAGTAGACAAGTCTTGATTCTCATCTTTGGTTAGTCCAAGTCAACAGGGAGTATGGCCACAAAGTGCTTTAACAGCTATTTTTTATCATGCGGATTTGTTGACCTATTTGTCATCCATACTAATATATAGAAGGCTGATATCTTCCATCTATTTATAGAGTGTGGATGATACCTTAAGCCTTGGTGTGGCCAGAGGAATATCTGGCAGGGAAGAAAGTTGGGAAGAGCCTGCTTGTTTACTGGCAGCAGAGTGCTATCTGGGCTGATCTTGCTTTCTCCTCTGCCTACAAGATACTTAAACCTGGGCATGGCCCTTGGCTCTTAGCCTCTGGCTTATGATAGCCCTTCCAGTGAATCAGGGCCTGCTCAGGATGTGCTTGTGTTTTTTGTTCCATTTGTTTAAATTGTTGTTGTTGTTGTTCAGTCGCACAGTTGAGTCCGACTCTTCGCGACCCCATGGACCAGATTACGCCAGGCCCTCCTGTCTTCCGCTGTCCGCTGAAGTTTGCTCAATTTCATGTTCGTTGCATCGATGACACTGTCTAACCATCTCATTCTTTGCCGTCCCCTTCTTCTTTGACCTTCAATCTTTCCCAGCATCAGGGTCTTCTCCAGTGAATGCTCCCTTCTCATTTGGTGGCCAAAGTATTTGAGCTTCAGCTTCAGGATCTGGCCTTCCAGGGAACAGTCAGGGTTGATTTCTTTTAGGATTGACTGATTTGATCTCCTTGCAGTCCAAGGGACTCTCAAGAGTCTTCTCCAGCACCATAGTTCAAAAGAATCTATTCTTCGGCGCTCGGCCTTCCTTATAGTCCAACTCTCGCAGCCATACATTACTACAGGGAATACCATTGCTTTGACCATGCGGACTTTTGTTGGCAAGGTGATGTCTCTGCTTTTTATCATGCTGTTTAGGTTTGCCATCGCTTTCCTCCCAAGGAGCAGGCGTCTTTTAATTTCATGGCTGCAGTCACCATCTGCAGTGATCTGGGATCCTAGGAACGTGAAGTCTGTCACTACTTCTACGACTTCCCCTTCTATTTGCCAAGGAGTGATGGGGCCAGATGCCATGATCTTAGTTTTTTGATGTTGAGCTTCAAGCCCACTTTTGCACTCTCCTCTTTCACCCTGAGCAAGAGGCTCTTTAGATCCTCTTCACTTTCTGCCATCAGAGTGGTATCGTCTGCATATCTGAGGTTATTGATCTTTTCCCCAGCAATCTTAACTCCAGCTTGTGATTCATCCAGGCCAGCATTTCGCATGATGTACTCTGCATATAAATTAAATAAGCAAGGTGACAATATACATCCTTGTCGTACTCCTTTTCCTATGCTAAACCAATCAGTTGTTCCATATCCGGTTCTAACTGTTGCTTCTTGACCCTTATACAGGTTTCTCAGGAGACATATGAGGTGGTCTGGTACTCCCATCTCTTTAAGAACCTGCCATAATTTATTGTGATCCACACAATCAAAGGCTTTAGCATAGTCAATGAAGCAGAAGTAGATGTTTTTCTGGTACTCTCTTGCTTTCTCCATAATCCAGCGAATGTTGGCAATTTGATCTCTAGTTCCTCTACCTCTTCGAAACCCAGCTTGTACTTCTGGCAGTTCTCTATCCACGTACTGTTGGAGCCTAGCTTGTAGGATTTTGAGCATGACCTTGCTAGCGTGTGAAATGAGTGCAATTGTGCGATAGTTTGAACATTCCTTGACGTTGCCCTTCTTTGGGATTGGAATGTAAACTGACCTTTTCCAATCCTGTGGCCACTGTTGTGTTTTCCAAATTTGTTGGCAAATTGAGTGCAGCACTTTAACAGCATCTTCTTTTAAGACTTTGAATAACTCAGCTGGGATACCATCACCTCCACTAGCTTAAATTACATGTTTAAATTACATGTTTACATATTTAAATTACATGTTTAAATTACATGGATTAAATTGGTGGCTTTGGAGAGAAAAGTGGCATAGAAATACCCCAGTACATTTTTAGTATATCCGAGTTATGGTTGTTGATCTGAAAATGAATAGTCCACAAGCTAGAGCTTCTGCAGAAAAGCTTTGAAATACTTCTTGTAACAACTATAGATAGATCAGTCCTATAGCCTCATATGCTGAGGAGGCGAAGCATTGCTGGCTGTGGTGATCCCAGTATATGAAGCCAGAAACAAGTTTTTCCACCTCTCAGCTGGGTCTCAAATAACGACCTGTTTTCTTTATCTTATAAAATTCTATGGGAGTGATTTTAACTGGGGCAACCCCAATTCATATAGCTTTCCCCTTTATGTAACCCTGCCCTTTTTCTTAGTTGTACTAGAATGTAAAGGTTTGTGGAAAGCTGACTTAGTGACGTATCATGGACCTGCTTCATCTCTTTGGCTCCGTTCTTTGTAAAATCATCTGCAACACAGGGGGATGATGTGATATCACTGCCATGTGCTTTTCCCTGATTCTCCTGCCAGCCAAGGCAAGGTGAAGAAGTGCATAATGTGGGGACATCTCATATGCTGTACTGGAACATGAATTTTTGGCCTTCAGGTATTTTCCAGAGTAATCTTTGGGACAAACCTTCCAATTCAAATTTAATGGCAATTTACAAAGTGTTGTTTGAGCTTGTCTTCCAAACTTGAATTGGAAACCTCTGGAGTTGGCTTCCAGCTCTTATTTGGAGGGCAAGCACAGGCCACAATTTACAGATTGAGAAGAAAAGTGGAATATAAATGAAAGTGGAGATACATTAGATGTGACTTAGTGCACATGACCGCTGTGATCTTTTTATTGTGTTTCTGCTTGTGAAAGAACTCTGGCACAGGTGGAAATTTTGCACGGATTGTTAAAACAGCTTTATTAGTATTAAGTATTTTTTATCGTGATGAGGCAATTAATAAAAATGTTTTGCAGCTGCAAGGGTTAAGAACTGTGCTTGTGGCTTTTAATTCATTTGGGCATTCCAATTTCAATCAAATGCGTATTATGCTTTAGAATAGTTAAGCCTCAGTATTTGCCAGATTTGAACTTTATATTGATGCTTATTAAGATTGCACAATACATATTAAAACTCTTTGAGTTACAGAACTGAACCCCAGAATACAAGGGAGACAGCTAGAAAGAGACGTCACTGCTTGTGGCATGTATATTTGCTTTCCATTTTCATCACTGGCAAACAAATTGAGCATTTTTTGTTCTTGTTGAGACTTTTTTTTCAATACTAGAACAAAAAATAAACACATAGTAAATACACAAAGCACAAAAACATTTACACAACTTTGAATCTTCAAGCACTGGATTTGTGTCTGAGTTATTTTACTTATGCAAACTTTTCTGTACAAGCAGTCCAAATCTGTCTGTTTTTTAACTTGCCAACAGAGGGTGCTATGGACCTTCTAAATATTCTTAACATCTTGGAGTGGTTTATAGGACCTATTCTATTCTAAATAGTGAATATAGCTAATCATAACCTGAAAGTTCATTAGAAGTGCATGTGTACAATTATGTGTATATTTTTATTTTGTCCCAGGCATTATTCAGAAGCAGTAGTTGGCAGTTCTATGAAATTGGGGTAAATCATCAAAGTTACACAAACTTTTTCTCCTGAGTATTCCTGGGTTGAAATAGAAAATAGATCTCCAACACCTGATAGGTTAATGCCTTTTAGAACAGTACTCATACATGAATAACTACTGCCATGTTAGCAACACTTACTCCAGTCAGTTTGGAAACTCACCAGGATATTGATTATATTTTCCTTTGGATAATACTGAATTGTCGGAAGTGCTTTGAACACCTGAAGTGTTCTAAACAGATGTTAACTGCAATTTAGTGAGTTACATGTCATCATGACATTGTGCATTGCCCTGCCCTGACCCAGGAGCTTTGAGAATCAATACTGGGAAGATTGGTTGGTATCTGCTTCTCTTTCTTGTTTAATAGCACAGTAAGTGAATCCCTGAAGCATTTCTTGCCAGGGTGCCTACTGTAAATAGAGCAGAAAGGAGCTTTCCTCCTTTCCCTGAATTTAAAAGTGGCCAAAGAAGGGGTGAGACTGAATTCCATAATCTTTTTGGTTATCATAGAATTATAGAGTTGGAAGAGACCATACAGACCATCTAGTCCAACCCCCTGCCCAATGCAGGACCAGCCTAAAGCATCTCTGACAAATATTCGTCCAGCCTCTTCTTGAAAGCTGTTAGTGAAGGGGAGCTAACCACCTCCCTAGGCAGTTGATTCCACCTTTGAACCACTCTGACCATGAAAAAGTTTTTCCTAATATCCAGCCTATACCTTTCTGCATGTAATTTAAACCCGCTATGGGTCCTATCCTCTGCTGCCAACTGGAACAGCTCCTTACCCTCCTCCAAATGACAGTCTTTCAAATATTTAAAGAGAGCAATCATGTCCCCTCTCAATTTCCTCTTCTCCAGACTAAACATTCCCAAGGCCCTTAGCCTTTCCTCGTAGGGCTCAGTTTGAATATCCCCATTTCAGCTACTCTCATCCACAGGTTCCTCAATATGTGAACTGAACCAAAGTCTTCCTTAACTGGTGTTTGCTACATTATTCATTAATTAGAATTTAGCCTTCCACCTCTTGTTGTGGTTCAAGGTATTTATAAAGGTTACTGATGTTTCTAAAAACATGCTGAGATCACAGCTGCTTTATGCATTCTTTAGAATTTTATTGCAGTAGCTACATGGTGAACCCTGACCTAGATAGCCCAGGCTGTCTAAGCTGATCTCATCAGGGCTTGGAAGCTAAGCAGGGTTGCCCCTGTCCAGTATATGGATGGGAGACCTCCAAGGAATACCGGGGTTGTGATGCAGAGGCAGCAATGGCAAACCACCTCTGAACATCTCTTGGCTTGAAAACCCCACGAGGTTGCCATAAGTCAGCTGTGACTTGATGGCGCTTTCCACTATCAGCTACATGGTGCAGTAATTTTAGCTAAACTGATACATTGAATTAATTCTCATAAACATAGCCCTTATAATCCATTCTGTGCAGCACAGCAGCAAATTGCTGGAGAAACTGACTTCACCTGTAGTTAAGGATGCCAGACCCCCCCACCCCCCCGGCTGGGGTCCTCTACTTTCAGACCCCACCTCTCCGCTGCTGGTCAACTGGCCAGCAGGGGGAAATTACCCTATCAAAAAAGGGAGAATGTGAAAATTAAATGCAATGTTCCTATGTGACCCAGAAGTAATATAGGCACGTCAGGGGACAATGCTCTGGTTTTGTTGCAAAACTCTATGGTAGAAGTTAATTCTACCATAGAGTTTTGCCCCAAAACCAGAGCATCACCCCCAGCATCCCTGACACGTTGACATTACTTACATTTATTTTCAGCGTTCTACCCTGCTCCCAGTAAGTTCACCCCCCCACCCCCTGCTGGCAGGCCTGTGGGACCTGGCAACCCTACCTGTAGTGTCCTATTTGAATTCTGTTTAACTTAACTAAGGTTACAATCCTGAGCACACTTAATCCAATTGCACTGAATTAATTTGGATTATGTAATGTACCGTGCCCTCAATTGATTTCATTGTGCACATTTGAGGCTTGTTGAGAGCACCTATGAAAACCCAAATATTCTGCTGTGAATACTCTGTACATTTTCTAAATATGGGGGTTGAGAGTGTTCCACCTTTGTAAAACTTAATTATCCAGTCCATTTAAAACATTTTAAAATTCTGCATCACTTTTTAACATGACACCTATTATGTGTTTCCTGTCACATAAAATTCTGTATATCATAGTGTGCATTCTGTATTCAGAATGGAACTCCCTCCCTAGTATTTTTAAGTTTATAATTCTGTATTGTTATATGGATGTTTTCCTCTTACCTTTTTGTCACTTCATAGAACAATCATAGGCTGCTACCAGATGCTGCGTTTCTTGGTCATTCTTTGTGACCTTTGTGATACAGGCAGCAGGGTTTTTGCTTGCTTAGAAACCACCCAGCTTACTAGGAAATGTTGCTCTTACTTACTTACTGATGACATGCAACTCACCTTCTCTTCTGTCTTGTTTCCATCCTGACAGCTTCATGTCAATGGGCCTCAACAACAGGAGTGCCATTTGCACAGATGCCTTGTCCCCAGCTTGGCAGAGTGAACTGTCATTCTGTCTGACAGTGTGGTAACTTTGGGAAAGTGGGACTTTCAGTTATGCCTTAAGCTTTTAGATTAGCAGCAGCATACTCTTATAGCCACTGAGAGTTACTTGTACATATGCCCTTTTCAGCTGCCAGTACTCGTTCCAGACAGCGGGATTCTTCAGTTCTGAGAAATGAAGGGACAATATAGATTTAACTTTCCCCTCTTCCCCTCCCCCAATAAAACAATGGTTACAGCCTTGAGGTTTTAAGGGTCAGTTAACTGCCAAACAGTGAAAACATGGCAGGGAGGGGGGGAAATGAACACATGCAAAGCAGGTATATGTAATAATATTACTGATTCACTGTGATGAAAAGGGAAGGAAAGGAGATGGTAGAGAATAGGCTGGTGTTGGGGCATGTGCCTGCTGATCCTATGAAGGACAAAGTGACTTGACCCATGAAGTCTTCTGTACGTATAGCTGCAAACATCTTCCTCAGGCTTTAGTGTGCTTTAACATTCTAGGATTAGAAGCAACAGTATTCTGATGATGGCCTCTTGGTCTTCATGAAGCTGGAGTTCTGATAGCCTACTTTTATGAGTGTTACAGCATTGTCAAGAGGGGATGTTATTGGAGGCTGTGTGCATCTTGAAGCCCGTGTTGCACCTAATGTAGTTCAAGTTGCACCAAACACATTCTGTATTCTATTTTAACTCTGAACTGTGGGCATTTAGGGCTCCTCCCATGTCCCCCTCCACATTCTAGGAAATGCTAAGGCTTGTTCACCCCTTTACAGTATTTTGACTTGTTATAATGAAAAGGGATGCTACTGTTATGTCAGGAATTCTTCTGTGGAATGAGATGCTGCCTACAGTCTTCATATATTTTGGGAGAAACTAAAAAAGTTTTGAGTTGATTTTACATGTTGTAAAAATATCTCAGCCTTTTCACAATACACCAAAAAAGTTGAACTGAAAAGTCTGGTTGGGGGAAAAATCAATAAAGTACATTTAATGTGATTGAAACATTTTGTATTCCAAGCCAATCAAATTATTATTTTTAAAAATACAAATCTTTTTGAATTTTATTTGGAAATAATTTATATTGATAGACGTGACACCTCAACAGTACCCACTTCTCTTGCACTGTTTAAAAAAATAATTCCTTTTTTTAAGCCATGGAAAACTAATCCTCCATTCGCTTCCAGTGATGGTGGTATGCCACTTCTGTTCATTAATCTGTATCAAGAGTTTAACTGTCACTGTGAGCACTGTGAGTGCCGCTAACTGTAGAATTTTCCACTCATCTTTATTATTCCAGTTTCAGTTCATATTGGATTGAATATGATTCAGAATTTTTGGAATTTATTCAGAATGGCATTCTTTTTTTACTAAAGAATAGGCCTAGCTGCAATGAATCTGTGGACAATTTACCATGTTTCACCATCTTCACTCATGCTTGTGACCACTTATCCAAAAGTATTGTTTGTGAAATTGAAACAAGCTTAACAGTGTGTTCATTTGTTACTTTTCCCTCTTTCATCTTGTCTGAGCCAAAAGCTTTTCAAGAATCAGCTGTTTGTAGAATGTTGCTTAGGCTCCTTATATCAGTCCTTGTGGTGATCCTAAGCAACTGTTGCAGTATCTCTTCTACCATTTGAGAAGGCCTTCTTTGCTGCCTATCTCAATGCTTCCAAGTTTTTCTTCTGCTCAGAATATGACAGTGTCTGTCAACAGATTTCATCAGTGTTGGTGATAATCTTAGCTACCTCCAGAATCACACTGAGATCAGTAGGTAATCTTTTGATAAATGTTGACCGTTGCATTGAAGATACATAAGTCTGTTGTTTTGAGAGCTACATTCAGATATTTTAGGAAACACTTGCTTTACTTTTGCTACATTTTTGGATCAAAAAATAGAAAGTGACAAATTCAAATAGATCTCCATATATCTCCATATAGTTGTCTCTGTATATCTGAAAAGACTGGTACATCTTCAAATCTCTTGGTTACTTCCCATTTCAGTGGTTAAACAAATGCCACTTGAACTCAAACCCAACCACATTATTTTGAATAATCTCTTTAAAGATGTTTACAGAAATAATCCTAGATGCTTTCTTTACTATATTCTTCAGTGAACAGTTCTTTTTTTTTTTTTGCAGCAAGCGATCTAAAAATTGTAGCAGAAGCAGACCCCCTATCTAGTCCCTGCAAAGCATGTAGATCAAATTTATATTTACTGTGCATGCTTCTTGGGAATAATCATCTGAACGATCAATCTATTCATTATGTTACTAATTTTTATGACATCATACTTCTTTTAAAAAGTTGGAGAAAATTTGGTTCCTACTGTGCTGTGTCACATGCAGTCATTGGCTCAGTGAGATAACCACTTACTTGGTTGGGAAATTTACAAAGCCAGCATTAATTGTGAATCTCTGCTAAATAACTTGTGTAGGCGTCTGAAAGCAATAAAACTTCAGATCCAAGTAAAACAAAAAGGTCTAAGATATTATGAAGTACCTGGAGTCAGAACAATGTTAGGTATGTGGGACATGAATCAAAGAGATTTTCTGGGATTTCAGTTGTTTACAGATAATCCCATCACTACAGACTCTTGAACTTTGCAGTAAGTGCTAGCTTAAATGTGACCTTGATACCACGGCAGGGATTCTTCAGCCCTGTATATGGAAGAAAGTGAGAGAGAGGCCTAATATTGGATGACTTGAGCACCATAAAGTTTGCCGTGGAGTGCCAAGATGCTTTTGACATCTGCTTGATTGGTTATAGCACAGCTGGAAATATGATTCTGAAAAACAAATTGTGTGTTTAAGTTAGTTTCAGGTGGGTAGCTGTGTCGGTCTGAAGTGATAGAACGAAGTTTGAGTTCGGTGGCACTGTTAAAACCAACAAAGTTTTATTCTGGGTATAAGCTTTTGTGTGCATGCAGACTTCTTCATCCTGAAGTGCTGCTTATACGTCAGAGTTTATCTTTTGGTTTGAAACTTTAGTAGGAGGTATGTGATGATCCAATGACTTTTCCAAGCTGACTTCCAAATTCTGATGCTTTATGCCAGTGTTTTTCAACCACTGTGCCGTGGCACACTAGTGTGCCGTGAGATATTGTCTGGTGTGCCGTGGGAAAAATTCCAGTTTCATCCGTAACATATGAACAATTATAAAATAAAGTATTATTATTTCATAATAAAGTAATTATAACATAATTTCTTTGTGTTTATTTGATTCCTATTCAAGAGAATTACTTTATATATAGTCAATATAGGCACAGAGTTAAATTTTTTAAACATTTTCTAATGGTGGTGCGCCTCGTGATTTTTTTTCATGAAAAAAGTGTGCCTTTGCACAAAAAAGGTTGAAAAACACTGCTTTACGCTATTTAAATTATACTAAATAAATCACGCTAATCAATATCTTGCTTCTTTCATCTTTTCATCGCTTTTTTAAAACAAAACGTTTTTCAAAAACATCTGTTAATGTGCTAGTGTTATATGATTTACTTGGCCAGATGTGAGAAATTACAAAGGGAGCTCTGCAGAGGGGGGTAGCTGCGTTAATTCATGTTAGTCTAATGGACATGCTGTGGCAAACTTCCATGGAAAAATCTGCTTTATGAGTGAAGTAGTCAACTTTGCAGCGGTTCAGGAAGGAGCAGTACTCTGTCACAATATTATGAATAGCATGAATTAATCCTGTAAAATAATAGCAAGGTTCGATTGGCATGGATTTGACACACCTTACTAATACGTATTTAACAGGTATAACAAGGTGTCTAAGGTCAGTGAATGCCTGCAAAGGAGCCATCAGTTTCTGTAATAGGCTAGCTGCTATCATTGTTTCAAGCCCAAATTCAATTATGTGACCTTTGCTACTACATTCCAGTTTGGAGGCTTCACACTGGTTACATTCAGAGGTTTCTAGCAACTACATCGGTGTTATATGTATTTATTTTGTTTTATTTATTGGATTTGTATCCCGCCCTCCCAGCGAACGGGCTCAGGGCGGCTCACAGATATCGGCACAAGGTGCCTGGTCAACATAAAACATTTAAAAACAAGTTAAAATAGTCATACAGTAAACAGTTAAAGTGCTCGCAGTATTGATTGTTCCTTCAATAAATTAATGGTGGCGTGCTGTAAGATGTAATACTAAAGTCCCTACTCAGCGGTATTCCGGCCTTCCACGATGTTGTGGCTCGATCACCATACAGGGCCAACCCACTCTCTCAGATGTTGATGGTAATAGCAATTGGTGGTAGTGGTGGGCTAGTTGAAAGCCTGGCGGAAGAGCTCCGTCTTGCAGGCTCTGCAGAACTGTGCAAGGTCCCGCAGGGCCCTGATCTCCTCCAGGAGCTCGTTCCACCGAGCTGCTTTTCTTAGCAGCTTTTCTCTCACACACCCCAACTGTTAGATCGCAATTGCTAGGTTTGTGATTTACTGCAGTAGTGGAAAACATTGCTGTTATAGTATTGGAGTTCAGATGACTTGGAAATGCATTATTGCTGCTAACTGAAATGTTCATTTTGAGAATCCCATGCACACCTAGCAACATAAATACATTGTTATAAGTGCTCAGAATGCGCCATACTAACTTTGAACAAACTTTAGCCTACTTTTCATACATCTACTTTGATTCCCTTGAGCTGTGTGGAAAGAATCTGTATCGTATTTATACTTACTGCAAGGAAAGATTTGACGAGCAGATTGCCTTCTTTCCACCGCGCCGTCTTTGGACCTAGTAGCCTTTCCAACTTTGTTAAAAGCTTTGATATTAATAGGCCTTTCCTGTCTTAAAAGGAGGTTTCTGCAAAAGGTGAAAAAAAATGTCTAGCAAGGCTCAGTTACATTGTAATTCTGTGCAAAGTGAGGGAATGACCTTTTTCTGTCTCTCTGTAGCTGAAGCTTGCTTCTTAGTGATCACTGGTTAGAAGATGAATACTTATTTAGTATGTACAAGAAATGGGGACCTGCGATACTTGCGGGGGCGGGGGAGAAGGAGTTCCACATGAAAGAGGAGGAAGCAACTGCATGTGAGCCTTCTCCCCCACCCCCCTACACTGATGGCGAGGCCTGGGCCTGCCAATCCTCCCCCCCCCAACCCCCTGGCACTGATGGCGAGGCCCGTGTGGCTCCCAGCCACTGGGCCCACCAATCCTTCTCCCCGCCTCCCCCCACACCAGCGGCAAGCCGCATGGGCCTGCCAAGCCTTCTCCCATTCCCCCCTGGCACTGGCAGCAAGGCCCGAGCGGCTCCCAGCTGGGCCCGCCGAGCCTCTGCCCAACAGCCAGAGTGTTCTCTGTACATGTGCGGGGAACGCTTTTACTTTGGGGGGGATTTAAATATCCCCCATATATTTTTTCAACTTTTTAGATTTTTCTGCACAGCTGGGGAATGTTCCAAGTGTGCAGGAAAAGCTCTCTGCCACCCAAGTGCCCCCGATGTGTGGATTTAGATATCCACACAGAGGGGGCAACTTGGCTATTAGATATATAGATAGACTCTGATGCTGGTGGCTAGTAGGTACTAGACACTTTCTCTTCTTGTATGAGGACTGGTGAAGAACAAGTAAGCAGCTGGGCTATAAGAAAGACATCTCTCAGATTTGGCAGCTACCTGACCAACTAGAAGCCAGGGAGGGGGATAGCAGTCCCAAAAGCATACTTGTGGAACAACTGGAGAAACTTAAAAAAACTAGCATTATCTGGGTATTTGTCTACTACCCTATGTTCACGTTGGATTTTAAGTAAAAGTTATTACATTTCCATAACTTTCTAATTCTCACTCCTCCAAAAAAAGGTCAGTTTGTAAAGGCAGCTTTATTCTACACTAAGTTTCCCTTATAGGTTCAAGGGCAGCCTGACACAGAGCATGTGCAGTAATCCATTGTAGAGATTACAGAGGCATAGATGAGTATGTCTAGCCATAGAGATTTTGAATTACTCCCCCCCACTTCTTAGCCTATTTAGACCTACAAAGTAGCTCACAGTCAGATGCATAGCACAGCAGTGAAACCTGCACAGTAACATCTAGTCAAATGATGGACCCAACAGAATAAAAACAGATCAGCACTACTGACAATTCCAAAACTAAGACCAGGAACAGTTAACAAAATTGGGATTCCAGAATCGCTCTAGCTTACGTATACACTGAAGCATAATGGTTTTGAAATGACACATCTTTAAAGAGATGACTGGTGTTTGAGAGCCTAAAAGATCCCTAAGATGGCAAAGCTTGGTTGGAAATGGTTATTCTATTCTGCATCCCTGCAAATTGTACATGTATGCATCCTCTCTCTCTTCAGGCTGTGCATTTTAAAACTTGTTTTTTATCTGTAGAAAACCAGTCCTGTCAAACAAATAAAAAGCAAGGAGGCGGATGGCATGTTCCTTGCCTTTCATCTTTTTAAGGCAATGGTATACTACGTTACAGTGAAAGAAGGCAAATTATCCTTTAAACAAAAGATTATTGTGTCTATATTAGGGATTGTGGAAGAGGAGAAAGTCCTGCTAACAAATACATGTGATTGTATTTATTTGAATGTCCTGTTTTGAAGATTGGTGCTTAAATGTCCCACCGTCTTATATATCAAAATCTACTTTCAGGGAAGGGTTTAATGGTGGCCATGGCCTGATATTCTGGGTTTTCCATTGTTGTTGGAAATCCTGATTCTTGATGATACTGCTGGCAAAGTTAACCTGAAAAATTCTGTAAGACTTACAGAATCATAGAATGTTATAGTTGGAAGGGACCTTGCAGGTCATCTAGTCCAACCCCCTGCACTCTACAGGAGCGTAGCTGAAAGATAGCCCTACATACCTACAACATACCCGAAAGATGGTCATCCAGCCTCCGCTTGAAAACATCCAGGGAAGGAGCATCCACCACCTCCCGAGGCTTCTGTGGTGACCAGGTGAGTGACCATCTAGAAACCAGGTTTATAATTTTTATTGTAGCAAAAGTGTGCCTACACTGGTCTCTGGTTGAGGCCCTCTGCTGTTGAAATACTTTCTAGCATGCCTGTTGATCTTTGTAAGAGAAACTTGAGAACAAAAGGAGTAAACTTACCATAATATGTAATGACTTCTTCAAAATTTCAAGAAATACTGTTTGAAATACCTGCTAGATTTGCAGGCCTCATCGTAGTTGAGAAGAGATTGAAGTTGTACAGATTTTGCCTAATGAAAGTCTAGTTAGAAACCAGTCTTCTAGCAGAAAAGAGAGTTTTCTGTTTAAGATACATTATAATCTAAAGGTTATTCATCATGAAATATGGATTAGTTTTTAATTATGTAGCATGAGGCAGTATATTTTTGCAATGCTTAAATTTTTTGTTAAGTGAATCCCATTAATCCATTCACAGTGTCATGCTCTCCCAGAGGTTTCTGTAAGATTGTTTTGGGCAGTTTTTCTATGTAGAAGATATTACAGAGATGCTTGGTTTTGCAGTTCTCAGAACTGTGAATTTGTCAATGCAACTTTGACAAAATCTTTAGAGAAGCCAAGAACAAACTGCTTGGATGGAACCGTATGAATCCTACTTGGGCGGACAAGATCAGCATGCTTCAAAGCTTTCTCTTACCAAAATTTCTGTTTCTATTTCGAACGTTACCAATCATGATTCGGCTTAAGCTCCTGAAAAAGTGGCAAGCAGAAATCAACAATTTTTTTTGGAATTATAAAACACCAAGGATCAAGTTCTCCATCATAAAACGTCATCATACCGAAGGAGGTTTGAGCATACCAGACCTGGCACTTTACTATGAAGCAGCCAATCTGGCTACAACACTGCGAATCCTAAACACCAAATCTCCACCCGCTTGGCAACAGATAGAGGAATGGATGGATGGCTCTGTCCCTTTGCAAGATGTCTTCTGGAATTCTCCAAAAGATAGACCAGAACCGGTTTTAGATAACCCATTTCTTAAGACCTCCTTAAATATCTGGGACAAATCCCACAAGAGATATCTACCAGACATATCTCGTTTTTCATCTTTCTTGAACCAACCGTGGTTCCCACCGGGGAAAGAGAAGCTGGCATTTGATTCTTGGAGAAGAGCTGGAATTATAAGAATATCAGACTTAAGTACCAAAGGGAAACCCTATACGAAATGCGAGCTAGAAGACATTATATCTGAAAATATACCTTGGTTTCAGTACCTACAAGTACAACACATGTTGCAAGATCCTCTTAATACCAAGACGCGGGACGTGCCCCCGTCAGAGTTTGAGAAACTTCTGGATCCTCAATTGGGAGAAAATAAGGGACTGATCTCAAGACTTTACAAGATATTAAATGCACCTCCTTCCCTTGACAGAAGGTGCACTCATATCCTCTGGCAAAGATTGCCAAGGTCGGTTGACGGACCAGGACTGGACCTACAATCGTAAGTCTCCAAATTCTATGTCTAGGATCTTTTCCATAAAATTTAATTCTTTCAAAGTGTTAAACCGATGGTATCTATACCCCTCTCATTTGCACAAGATTACACCAAGCATTCAAAAATTTTGTTGGAAACAATGTGGCTTAATAGCTGATTACATACACTGTTGGTGGTACTGCCCAGTAATTAATGACTTTTGGCATAAAGTGTATACTCAAATACAAATTATTTCCGGAATTGACTTACCATTCCAACCTGAGGTGGCTCTCCTGGATGCATGGACTGAAGAATCTGGAAACAAAACAAAACACATATTAATCTCAACGCTAGTTGCGATTGCCAGACTATGCATAGCCCAGAAATGGAGAGACAAATCAAGTCCTACTATCCAACAATGGCAGAATAAATTATGGGAGCATTTTGTTTATGGCAAATCCCCCCCACAAGGGGATAAGAACGTAGAAAGATATCACAAAACATTCCAAGCAGTATGGCTCCCAGTTTTAGAATACCTAAGTTCTGAAGGAGTTGTTCCAAAAAATCCCTACTACCAGAGTCTGTTGTATTTTTAAGCTAGGGTCCTTAACGTTTGTTTCTATACTGTGCTTGATTGATCACTATACGTTATTGTAGCATTGTACATGATTGAATTTCCGACTATTCCTGTTGTTATGCTGTGTATATATGGTTTGTTAGTTGTTGATGTTAAATTTGGAAAAAATAAAAATTATAAATTTAAAAAAAGAACTGTGAATTTGTGTCTACAGATATCACATGATGCTTCTTCACAGCAAAAAATGTTGTAAAATAAACATACAGAGTTAAGAGACCTCAGTCCTATTGGTCCTCAGCAAATCTATGCACACAGAATCAGCCCCTTGTCTCTTAAGTGCAAAGTTTCAAGATGTTCAATAAATATGTGATTGTTTGGGGTGGAATAAGTCTGGATAAGGAGATGTTAAGAGCTATGTATGAGGAGGGAGGGGCAAGCAGCACAAATGAAAGTGAAGCTTTTTGAGCAGAATACTCCAGAAATCTTGAGATCTTTGTGAGTGTCTCCTCATGGATGTTTAAGCAAATATAAGAATACATATGCTATATAAAGTTATTGTTTTAGTTAAATAAAACAATTTAAATGACTATTAAGAACATAAAAGAAGCCAATGTTGGATCAGGCCAATGGCCCATTCAGTCCAACACTGTTACACAGTGGCCAAAAATACCAGATGCCATCAGGAGATCCAGCAGTGGGGCCAGAACACTAGAGGCCGTCCCACAGTTGCCCCCCAAGCACCAAGAATACAGTGCCTCACTTGCCCCAGACTGAGAGTCCCTATCTATACCTTGTGGCTAATAGCCACTTATTGACCTCTGCTCCATATGTCTAATTCCCTCTTGAAGTCATCCATGCTTGGAGCTGCCACCACCTCTGGTGGCAGTGAATTCCACGTGTTAATCACTCTTTGGGTGAAGAAGTACTTCCTTTTATCTATTCTAAATTGTTATTATTAATGATCATTTTTCTCCTTCCAATAAAATACAGCAGAAAAGTTTCCAAATATGAATGATTAAACAATTAAACCAGAGATAGTTCATCTTGCAATGATTTCATAATTATCTGTTTCAAATAGTAAATAACCAATCATTGATTTTCTGATTTAAGTAAAACTAACCTGAAAAGTTATTATATTCAAATGAAACCTTCATCTGCCTTTATGTAGAAAACCGTGATTTAAATCAAGTCTTACTGAAGTGATTTAAATCAGTTTGATTTAACCAAATCCACCCCGCTTATTGTTCAGTGGAATTTGTCCAGCCCCCTCCATCCTGTTGTGATAATCTCAGCTCTGAAATTTGAAATACTAGAAAATAACTCATTTTTCACAATGGAGTAAATGGCACCAATTTAGGCAAATTATAAGACTTTTCTGGTTCTTGAATTCTGGACTAATGCAATCCACACTTGAGAATAAATACTGTGCATGATGTCACATTGCAAGTTTTGCTGCTGCTACAAGCTGCAGCCGGTAGTCAGATAGCAGCAGGGAAATTTTCAGTATCCTATCCAGTGTTCTGTTTTACTAGATACTAGCTGAAGAGGCATGAAGCTGCTGCTTTTACTGGCAGCCATGTGGGTTCCATACCATCAGGGCTAGTTTATAGTAATAAGATGCATACTAGACATCGGAAGAAAGAAACCCCTATGCAGGGCTTCTGCTTTCAGCAACAGGTTCATGATTCCTGCACATCTGGTTCTGGTTTTGGCTTAACTCTAAGGCTGTAACCCAAAGGCTGCCATCCTATGTGTGCTTTAATACCCTGTGGGCAGCAAGCCTGCCCTGTGAGCCCCAAGTGATGTCTGGATGCTTCCAGCAGCCCAGTCAAAAGAAAAAAAGACTGGGCTGGAAGTGATGTCCTGTCAGGGGAGTGGCCCCTAGCCTGTCAGCTAGGATATTTAAATGCCAGCAGCCGGAGAGATGGAGGAGAATGGTGTACTTGCCAGGCGACAACAGGAAGGTGTATAGAGCTGTGGACACCTCCGAGGCTGGGAAAGACTTGGGCAATGAGCCTGAAATGCTGGTGAGGCCAGCAGTGCGGGCAGGAGGACTTGGGTAGTCCAGAGGCCCTGACAACGCCAGTTGTGGTTGGGGAGGCAGCAGTTGAATTGGGAAGAAGGGCACTGGAAGGGAGGGGCTACTGGGTGATAAGGCCCAATGGACAAAAGAAAGAACTTACCACAGGGAGAGCCAGGAGCCGAAAGCCCAGTGCCAGCTAGAACTGAGGGAAGGTGCCCCAATGATGAGTGATGAGTCTGGTAGGCTGGCTATGGCACAAAACTCCAGCTAGAGAAAGGACTATTTGCTGTGAAAAGGCACTGAGGATGAGGAGTCCAAGCACTAAAAGTAGTGTAGCAATCATTAAATCTAAAGTGAGCAACCTGGGAGGGCCACCTCTGCCTACTAATGCAAAGGGTCCCTGTTTTGTGGCCACAGTAAGGTATGATGTACCCTTTGAGCTCATATCCTAGAACTCTTTGTCATCATTGCATTAAATTAGCTTACACAGGCTTCCAAAGGTAAAGAAGTCTGGAAAGTAAAAGATTTTATCTTCAGTAACCTTATTTAGGTACATGATGTAGATCTCTGTGTTTGTAAAAGTGACAATAAATGTATTTGTTCTTGGAAATGTGGTATATGTGATTTTCATGCACAAAGGTAAAAGAATAGAGAACCCAATTATGAGAGGTTAAATTCTCAACCTTTTCCCAGCTTAAGTTATAAAATGTAAAGCACTGTTGAACAGGTTACTCTGGACTTACTGCTTCTAAGTTGCTTCAGGCATTAACACCGAGTTCCGTCACTTGTTGCTACAACTGTTAACCATACATAGTATAAAGCAAGGTTGTACATGGTTAGGGGGTCACTAGTAAATTGTAAATCAACATCATCTAGTAAGATGTGTACTTCAAATTAGTGTGCATATACAACAATACTGGATAGGACTACCTATAGCTGAAAGTGTGGTGTCTCACGGCCTTTTTTTCTGTTGAGCTGAATATACCATACAGAAAAAGGTTTCATTAATCAGCAGGCAACTGGCAGTTAATACAAGCCTCTGTTGCTTGCCTTTTCTTCACCTTTGCTGTACACATTTGGTGCCTCTTAGTAAATACTGGCTCCCCAGCCAGATCTGCCATGGATTTCTTCCGTTACTGGGCAGTTGCTATGGCTGGTCATGTCCATTGTCATATTATTTCAAATATGGCAGCTTTGGCTTTGAATTAACCTTGTACAGGGAGCAACATAAAAGAACTCGACTGTCCAGTCCTTGGGAACAGCAGATATGTGGGTCAGGGATGAGGTAACATTATATGTAGTAAGCAACAAACTATTGCTCATGAGTGTCTAAATCAGAGATTGATTTTAACAGTTTGTTCCGTTCTGTTAAGACTAGTAACTAATTTAAATTAAAGTGTATGCTGCAAGCAAGAAATCAGAAGGAGATTGAGACTGGGAAGGGCAGCCATGAAGGAGCTAGAAAAGATTCTTAAGTGTAAGGAAGTGTTGCTGGTGACCAAGATCAGGTTAATTCATGCCATACTATTCCCCGTTACAGTGTATGGTTGTGAAAGTTGGACAACAAAGAAAACTGACAGGAAGAAAGTTGATTAATTTGTGTGGTGTTGGTGGAGTTTTATGGATACCATGGACAGCCAAAAAGATAGACAAGTGGGTTCTCTTCCAGTCAAGCATGAACTCTCCCTAGAAGCAAAATTGACCTAACTGAGGCTATTGTACTTTGGTCACGCTGTGAGAAGACGAGAGTCACTGGCAAAGATAACAGCACTAGGAAAAGTGGAAGGCTGCAGGAAAAGAAGAAGCCCTAACATGAGATAGTTTGACTCAGTCAAGGAAACCACGGACCTCAGTTTGCAAGACCTGAGCAAGGCTGTTAACAATAGGACGTTTTGAAGACCATTAATTCATAGGGTTGCCATAGTACATATGCATGCTGTTCTTTTTTCTTAGGCTGTAACATTTTGGTTAGGTTACTCAGCTAAAAAAATCTTTTAAGCAAAAAGGTGTCCCCCCATAATAGCTCGTCGGTCTCCAAAATGTTAAGCCATAATGTCAGACAAAAGCTTTATAGAATTACCACCAGCTGAAAAGACAGCCTCCTCAAAGGCCTTAGAGAATAAAAAGATTTCCAGGAATCCCCAAGAGATCAAGGCCAGTAGATGTTACCATTTAACAAACCCTGCTGCATATAACCAGCAACTTCCCCTCAAAATTCCGTTTCGCTCTAGGTGATAACCTACCAGATTAGTTTGGCATTCTCTGTGATATTTTCAACCTACTATTCAACTCTGTTCTATAATATTAGCAGTTATGTGCTTCAGGTATTTAATAAAGCTTCTAGATGGCAAGGGCATCAACAGTCACAGGACAAGTGAACTGTTCAGTAAGCTTTATTAGACAGCTCATAAATTCAGGCAAAGGGTCCTATTATATTAATAGCATGTACAGTTACTTAGCCCTGATCTGGATGGCCCAGTCTAGCTCAATCTCTCAGCTCTTGGGAGCTAAGCAAGGTCAGCCCTGGTTAGTACTTGGATAGGAGACCACTAAGGAAGTCCAGTTGCTACACAGAGGCAGGCAACGATAAACCACCTTTGTTAGTCTCTCACTTTGTAAACCCGTGGGGGTCACTGTAAATCAGCTGTGATTTGACAGCACTTTCTTCCATCACATTTATTTGGCTTACATATCAAGTGCTTCAGATCAGGGCAAATTAATTAAGTATCAGCATGTTTGAGGGGGGAAATCATTTTCTGTATTCAGGGCCAGCCTGATCTTGGATCAATGTTGGATCAAGCCAGTGGCCCATCTAGTACAACACTCTGTCACACAGTGGCCAGAAATGCCAGGTGCCATCATGAGGTCCAGCAGTGGGGCAGATTGTGAAACCATCAACTGTATGTGCAACTTTGGAGGTGTTGCTACTTTGATGTTTGGGTGGTGTTGGAATGGAAGGAAGGATCAGAGTCAGGTACCCTTTCTGATGGTAGGAGGTGCTATTCAGGATGGTAAGAGGCTGAGTGTGGGGCAAGGTCTCCATTCTCTTGCTGCATGCTTGGATACCTCTGTTAATGGAAATGGAGCTGCTTACTCCTTTCTAGACTACCTTGTGCAATTTTGTGTGTGTGTGTGTTCTTCCTACACTACTTCAAGTCTATGGAACACAGGAATCTTTTCCCTTTGACTCAGATCGTCTTGTCTCACTCTCTACATAAAGTGAGGGAAGCTTTTCACATGGTGCTCTACTGCTGTTCAAGGGTGTGGTGGCTGGCAATTGTTTCTGCCTCAAATTGTAAGAAGAATAAAGCCATTTTTATCCAAGCTTCCAGCTGGATGGATGCAGCAGGTGTCCAAAAATTGACCCTTCTTGAAGGTGTTGAACTACATGTGGCAGTTAATGGGTTAAAGATGCTATCCAGTCTGGCTCTGAGAACCCTTACTTGTTTTGCATTAGTGCCTAAAGGCTTTGACTAGGTTGGGCCCCACTCTGTGACGTCTTATGCAAACACGTAGTAAATGACCCTGTCTAACTAGTACTGCAGATATGTATGTGCTGTATGCATGTGTGCACTTGTGAAGCTTGAAAGTCGGTCTGGCAATCAAGTAGCTCCCATTCTAATATGCATCATGCTCAAGTCATGTTCTCTGTGAGAAAGTAACCAACCCTGGGTTTTGAGTCTGTTGTTCTGGCTGCTTTTTCCCAAACAAGCCTTTGTTTGTTCCCACAATTCACCACTTAACATGTAGAGAGAACTAATTTTCTGCTTCTGCATGCTTCTTTCCCCAAGGACAGGGTTTCAGGACACACATGAGGTCAAAGTTTGTGTCCATGAATTTTGCTTCCCAATTGAGGTTTTGTTTAAGTGCAGGTTGAAGTAGATCATGATACGAAGCCAAGGAGACAACAGACTGGAAAGACTGGTAAAATAACTACTTATTCCATCTTTTCTGAGATGGTGGTGTTTGTGTTTCTGTTGGGTGTTCAGACAGGCTTCATTTCCTTACAAATCGCTGGCCAGTTTTCTAGTCCTTCAGAGCAAAGCAAACACGTTTAATTTGTTTTAGGACTCCAGCAAAGTTGATGTCATTGCTGTAGTATGTGTCCCTGTACCTGCCAGTCACTCAAGAGGTGAGGTCTGTCTGTATGAATAAGAGGAAATGTGTAACCAGCAGTGTTAGACCCAGTCCTGCAGCTGCTGAGCTCAAGAGTAGCAATGTGTTTCCTCTCAGCTACGTTAACCCTCTGTGTTATGTGTGTGTCCCCCCAAGTTTTGAATGTATTGCATTTTGAAACGTAGAAGAAAACATGAAAGAGGTGTATATATTAACAAGAGGCTGGGTGTGCTGCTTCAATCTCTGTGAGGATTATTTTGGCTTCTGTTTAAACCTCCTTACCGGCACTTCAGGCACATGCTTGCTAGCCCCACCCTGTACTAACTAGAGCAGCCAGTCATTCCCTTTCAAGGCTCAGGTGGCTTCCTGGTAATGTTTAGCTAATGACTCTAGAGAGGGGGGTGGTCCATCTGTCAGGACCCCTCACAGCTGACTCACAGGAAGTGCTAAAAAGCTTGGCACAGGGCGGACAGCTCCAGGATTCTGCCCCTCCTCCCTGCTTCTGTCTCTGCCTGCATGTTTCACGAGCTTTTTTTTTTTTTTTTTTTAAGAACAGTGAACTGATTTTGAAGTTTTAAAAATAGGAGGGATTTCCTTGGTCTTGTCTCTCTGGCAGACTGCAGGATGTATTGCTCGAGACAGTGTTAGACAGCTGTCAGTCTTATTTCCCCCTTTCTCTCTCCCCTTCCCCTTGTTGAATTTGCTTTGTCTGGAGAACAAGGGTGACCATGGTCCAGCGTTTTAGCCTCAGAAGGCAGCTATCAAAGGTAGGTTGCTTCTCCCAGCTAGAGATGTGAAACTATGCTCATTTGCACCACTTTTCTCTTTGCAGATCAGTATGGTCTTTGCTTGTGCAGAGGTGGGCGGGGGTCCGTGTGCCGGAGAAAACCGCTCTGCCTTTTGTTCTTCCCTCTTGACAGACACAAAAGGTTCTTAAAACCAACTGTTAACTGGCAGGCATCGGGCTCTTCTTTTCCTATTTGCTTGTAAAACCAGAGCTTTTGCTTTGGGACCTGGGTGAGCCTGCTGCTGTATTTTCCTTTTGATTTAATCACCAGTGTGCATGTGTGGTGTGAGGGAAATCGGGATCTTATTATCATATCAGAATGTGAACTGATGGGAAAGCAAGTCCAGATAGAACACATGGAGAAGTACTTTCTGGCTATGATAATGTTTCAGTCCTTGTCAAGAGATACACCTGGCAAAGTGGAAGGCAGCTCTTGCTGTTGCTTCAGCATATTAGGCATGGCTTGCTATGGTGCAAAGAACAAAGGAGTTCTGAAGCATTTCCCCCCCCCCCGCTTTAACTCTTTTGTGTTATACAGTGCCTTTTGGGGGAAACTGAATTTTTAGGCATACTGGGCACCCAGATAACTTAATTCAACTAGTCCCTTTCTTTAGCTTTCAAAAATATGTTTGGGGAGAAATAGACTGTTTAAAATGAGGGCCTGAAATATATTCTGGATAAGGGAGGTTCGGATTATAAATCTTAAACAAGTAGGCATCTTTTGAATGGTAGGATCTTGAGTCTATATAATCAGAGATTTTTAAACTGAAAAATAAAAGCTCTTGCTTTCTTGCTAAAATGCCTGCGAAGGTTTTCTTTTTGTTCTAAACGCAGTGATCAGCTGCTGATCACTACATTTAGGTCAAAATACACTCCCTACAGACAATCTGTTGGGAGGGAAGCTTTAGGGTGTTCAGTGAACTGGCATTCTGTGTGTCCTTTCTTTAGAGTTTGTCAGCATTTTTGAAATAGCTAAGCAATGAGCGTATCAATTATCAATGAAGAACAGGATTACCAGGGTTTTTTTTACCCCCCACCCCACCCCCCCAGTTTGATCAGAAGGTCACAAATAGAAAATAGCTGTTGGCTCTGTTTGAAAGGAAAAAGAATCAGAACTTTTCACCATGTAATGTACATTCTGGTCCTTAACAATTTATTTGGAAGTGATTCCATGTGGCATCCTCAGGATCTGGACCTGAAGATCTTATTAACCATGAACCTTTCTTCAAGTTTTGTCTTACTGAAGCAGAGGAGGCTTCTGTGCATGGAGTTGGAGTAGTCATAGGCTAATTTACTCATCTGAGGGGGGTGGTGAATTTTCATGATTGGTTATTTGTGTAGTGTTGAGAGCATGGGGTATGGTCATTGCTTTGGTGCCAGAACAACTATGTGAACATGGTAGCAAGCTGTGCAAACCTATGTTTGAATCCTGCTGAGATTTCTGCATGTGTGCGAGAAGGGAGGAGGATTTTTGTTGATCCCCCCCCTTCTAATAAGTGACCTCCAATTCTCCATCTAAGAGATTCCTGGTGGCCCCCATCCCCCCAGGAGCAGTGTTTGGGGGGGGGTTGGGACTGCCATGGGAGGGGTAAATTGGTGAGAATGCCCCCCCTCTTTTGCCTGCAGAAATCTAGGGAGGTTCCAACCCCTATAGTTGTTTGGATGACTTTATATGGCCACTATATCTGCATGCATAAATAATCCTACCCTTCTATACTAGATAAGAAAATCTTTGTTTAAGTCACAGATGGACTGCAGGCTATATCAGGCATTGCCCCGGTACTAGGCTGCCCCTGCAATCCCCATGCATAAGCACTAGAAACTTGCTTTCTTTAAAAAAGGCACAACTCTGAGATTATTAGGAAACAACGTTCTGTTTCCATAATTGAACTCTTCTTTTTCTTTGCTCCTGTTGAACTATACAACTCTCAGTTGCGAGGGAGCTAAACATAATTTTTAAGAGTATGGGAAGATACTGCTGCTTTTTGTAGCTATCAACTTGTAGCCTTGTGAGATATTTATTATTTATTATTTTAAATTTATATATGAGGAGCCCTGTCATTTGGTATATTCAGTAGGAAGAAGATTGGGCTGTCCATCTTGCAGTCTGTCTGTCTCTGATTCCGTGTAGGTCTCTGGGTAATATGGGGTGGGTGGAAGTGCACCGGTTGCCAAAGCACCTATTACTCAATAGATTGCTATTAGGGATACTCTCCTGTCTTATGCTGCACGGACATAGTACTAACTGCAGTAGTACCTGGAAGAACATTTCCATGACCAAAGGAATTTCGGTAATTAGCTGTTTAATTTTCATATACTATTGGCAATTCTTGAAAGCTGTTATTAGGACCTGTGGTAACAGCCATGATGGAATATTCCCCCCCCCAGCCACACTTGCTCATGGACCTAAGTCCACATGTGTCTGTGTCACTTCCTTTCCCTAATACATGCATTATTAGGTTACTTTACATAAACAGACTGGCAAGAGAAATGCTGAAACTGACAAGAACAATAAGAATAGACTTTAGAGTGAGCAGTGAAAAGGGATATCAATGTATCTTATGCTCCACACTGCCAGATCTGAGGGTGCTTAAGTCCAGAGTCTGGAGCCATGAACACAAAAGACAGACCTTTCTACAAACCTGAGAAAAGCCTCAGGTTTGCTGAAAAATCTTAAAAAGAAAAAAACCATTGGGAAGTTAACCCCCCCCCAAAAAAAACAACCCAACAGAAGCAGTGCCGGTAGTTTTAAGAACAAATGCCCTCTGTCTGTTGTTAGGCATCCACAAAAGTATAGCTAGACTTCTAGTCTTGGTTTCTGTAAATAAAAGCAAGGGAGGGCAGGGCCTTTACCAGGGCTGTTGAGGCCTATGAGGGTGGACGCATTGGGGCCTGGCCCACTAGCAATGCTGGTTTGCTACCACACAACTTGTATGACTCTTTCAGGCCCAGCTGCTTGCTACTGTTCAAAGCAGTCACCCCACAGAAGCTAGTGAGGTTTATTGGTTACAGTTTCAGACTAGCATCTGGGAGACCCAGCTTAAAATCCCCCCATTTGCCATGGAAGCTTGCAGAGTGGTATTGGGCCAGTTTTATATTCTCAGCCTAACGTAAAGTAACCAACCTCCAGATGGAGCCTGGAGATATCCTGGAATTATAACAGATCTTGAGATCACCTGGAGATCTTCAGTTCTCCTGGAGAAAATGGCTACTTCAGAGGGTAGACTCTGATATTATACCCCTGCTGAGGTCACTCCTCTCCCCAGACCCCACCCTCCCTAGACTCCAACCCCAAGAATCCAGGAATTTCCCCAGCCTGTGGTTGGCAAGCCTAGTGTAACTTACCTCCCAGGGTTCTTGTGAAGACAAAATGGAGGAGAGGTCAATGATATAAGCTGCTTTGGGTCCTCAGTGGGGAGAAAAATGGGGTATAAATGAACTAAATAATAAAAATAGCTGAAGATGGAGGGAAATGAAAGATTGTGGGTGGGAAGGAGAAAAGAAAAGTTAAGGATATTGGGGCTCCCAGGAAGAGAGAAATAATGTTAGGAAGGAGATACATGGGCATGTAAGGTGCTTCCACAAGTCCTTGCAGGTTCCACACTGTGTTCAACTGGACCCAGCATGGCTAGCATGACACAACTCAGCCTGTTGTCTGCCACAGATCCCAGCCAGGCTTTTTCTGGGGAGAGCCTTCCAGGGAATTGTTGGAAGGACAGAAAACTGGAGATAGGTCAGATAAAAATTTACTGGCAGGTGGGAACAAAAGAAGCAGGAAAAGGAGAGTGGCTATGGGACTTCCAAAAAAGGGAAAGATAAAATAGTGGGAGAGAGGAAAATGACATGTCCCATACTTGTAATTCATATATTATATACTTTAGATGAAGAGGTTGGCTTGAAAAACATAATTTTGTGGGGAGAGGAAGGGAAGGTGACTGTAAGCTGCTTTGAGACTCCTTAAGGTAGAAAAAAGTGAGGTAGAAAAACCAACTCTTCTTCTTGATCTGTAGAATTTTAATGTTAAGTTTCTCCACCATTGTCAGTCAGTGCTTTGCTGTATCTCATACAGACAAGGATATCAAAAGCTAGCTAGTTTTGCCTGATCTGGACAGCCCAGGCAAGCCCGATCTTGTCAGATCTCAGAAGCTAAGAAGGACTGACCCTGACTAGTAATTGGATGGGAGACCTCCAAAGAATACCACAGCCAGGAGGCAGAGGCAGACTATCAAGCCACTTCTCTGAAGTCCGACATGCCCCAGTAGGAGTCACCTACTGGAGTAGCAATAATGTAGAGTGGAAAATCTTCTGGGAGAAAACTTTCTGTTTTAAAAAATGGACAGTTTGTCACTAATTTTCTGAATCTGCCTTGATTGCATTCTTAATCTTCACCAAGAACTCCTCTGTGTCTGACCTCTGCTGTGGAATACCCTGTGATCATTACGTTGTCCCTTTCAACACCACAAACAGCCCATGCTCCTTCAGTAACCTAGCGTTGGTTGATTCAGTGACTTTCTTGGAAACTTTCCCACTCTTCTTTCTCCTGTATTCTGTGCTCTCTCAGGCTGAACTCTAGGGGGTCACCTGATGAACTAACTGCCCCATTCATCACCCTGTCTCAGTACCTCCATTTCTTCATGTTCTCAAGCAGCAGAATGAAGGAAGGAATACAGAAGAGCTGGCTGATTGTTTTTATGCAATATAAATTTGTGCTTTCTTCCATGAAGAACTTCAAGTCAGTGACTCAGAACTCTCTTCACCTTCCACTATCTTATTCCTTCTTTTTGCTCTTCCTGTTCCTACATGCCCCTTAGTCCTTTCATCTGTCACCAGCAGCACTTGATAACTTTGCCATCTTCACTTGAACAGCATCTTTAAGTAACCCTACATTCTGTTCCTTCCATTGTCTTTTTTGCCATGTTAGTGGCCATTGTCCTTCCATTCCACCACTTAACTGATTGATCTCCTCTGGCTCCTTCCTTTCAACCTTAAAATGCTCTGTTTCCATCCCTTGATTCATTCTCATTTTCCAACTATTGCTCAATTTTCCTTCTTCATGTCACTTTAAAACTTCTTA
The DNA here is from genome assembly GCA_029375565.1 of Gekko gecko. Taxonomy (NCBI): domain Eukaryota; kingdom Metazoa; phylum Chordata; class Lepidosauria; order Squamata; family Gekkonidae; genus Gekko; species Gekko gecko. The sequence continues at coordinate 69,912,854 of JAPDNY010000002.1, read as the reverse complement.
TGTTGTGGTGCTTGCTCCTGTTTGCTTGACTTTCCAATTTCTTCTACTATTGGGTTTCATCCCTCTGCACTCAATTGAAATGCTCCTCACCAGAATTACTGGTTCTTCATTGCCAAATTCAGAGGTCTCCAGTCTGGCCTCATCCTCCTTTACCTTTTGCTTTGCTTTACCTTTGCTACACTCCTGCTTGATTCCCTGCACACCTTCATTTTCCTGAATCTGTCTTCATCTGGTTGTTTTTGCACCTATCTAGTTGCTCATTTAACATTTCCACCAGGGGGAACTTTCTCTGATTTCCTACTCTCTGCGGAGGTAACAGGACCACGGTGGCTCACTGGTTAAGACACCAAACAGCAGTCCAGTAGGCCGGTAGGTGGCAGCTCAAGATCTAGCAGTGCAAAAGCAAGGGGTTGCAAGTAGATAAATAGGTGCCACTTCGGTGGGAAGGTAACAGCATTCCGCACGCTTCGGAATGCAGTCATGCTAGCTACATGACAGTGGGAACATCGTCGGACAGCGCTACCTCTTCAGCTTAGGATAGAAGAGGAGCACTGCAACCCTAGTGTCGGGTTCATCTGGCTTTCAAGCAAAGGAAACCTTTATCATGCTGTCATGGAGTAACTTAACTACAGAGTAGTCCTCAGGCAGGTGTCCATTCGGGACTTAAAATAGGCGAAGGTGAAGAAGGTGATGCTGTCACCTTCCTGCCACAGGGGGAGACACCACAGACATGCATTTCCATTCATGGGTTCTCATCCCAGGTAGAGGGAGAGAAGGGAGACCCTTCAAGCAGGCATGAGATCCAACGTCTAACAGGCCTCATCCTTCAGGATTAAATAGGGCAGCCACAACCACAAACAAGCATGATTATCAGAATTGATGGATGGCTCCTGGCCTTCACAAGGGTCAGGAGATTACTCTACAAGACACCAGTGGGCCTTTGTCAGCCCCAAGGCTAAAGGCAAGGCAGCCTAAGTGCAGGCAAGGCAGCCTTAGTGCAAAGCCAGGTCGGCACCTGAAGGGCATAGGTGCCATAGGAGGGGTCTCCAAGGAACAGCACTGCAAAGGAGGAAACACAGTTATCTTTGTCATTCTAAAGCAGTCAGGGGACTGGAGAACCCTACTGAACTTGCGAGCCCAGATAGCTCAGTCGGTAGAGCTTCAGACTTTCAATCTGAGGGCCCAGGATTCAGGTCCCTGTTCAGGCGCCAGGGCACAACAACAACAACAAGAGAGAGAGAGAGAAAGAAAGAAAAGGGGAACTTCATCACTACACTCAGAAGGGAGACTCCCCACACAGAGGGCGGCAGTGTCCTGTGCATGCACAGGACCCTCATTAACAGAGCCTTTCATCCCTACACAAGGCAGCCTGAACATACAGCAGGCCACCATATGGGACGGTGTACGGAGGGTCAGGTACAAGATAATGGCAGTCCAGCTGCACCTGGCAGTCATGCAGGGCCTACTAAGATCAATCACAGACACACTTCCAGGGGCAGGATGCATGAGGGAGTTTGAATAGTGGCCAATACCATCAAACTTGGGGTAGGACCAGCAGCTTACTCCATTCTCAGCAGCGAGGCGGCCCACAGCATCGCCTGCCTTTGCAAAACAGGCTGAACGGTAAGGGCCTGAGTCCTGGACAAGGGGCTTGGAGTAAAGAAGTCTTTACCCAGATCACACAAGTTTTCAGGACACCTGTGAGGGACCTACTAGCAAGCTCAATGAACCATCAGGTCGAGAGGCTCCTATCCAGGTGTCAGGACCCAGCAGCAGGGCCAGAAGTCTGCCGATATGCCTTCCTTCCCACAGCTCAGTTAAGAAGGACGTTCAACAAGATCACAGGGGACAGGGCAGAAGTGGCGTTCACGTCCGCCCACCAGCCAAGATGACCATGGGCTCTTGGATCTGGTACACTGGGTAGCTACTCCTGAGAACAGATCAGCCACACCAACGGCCCATCGTGCACCTAGAACCAGCATGGTTACAGTTGACTGGACAAAAATTGATCACAGACAATCACAGACACTAGGTTTCCCAATAACATAGGGATATTAGGTCTCAGGCAATATGGCACCCTACAGTCACCCATAGAAGACATTTCAAACGGGCCTCCGCCAACGAAGTACGACCCTTGGCACCTCCAGTCTGACACAGGTTCCTGACACGGAGCCTTCTCCAAGGTGCTGCGTGCATTGCCTAAAGCTGATTGTATTGCCCCTTCTGCTACAATCTGGAGCACCCTACAGTACAAACCTGACACAACGGGGCGTACGGAGGAGCTCTCTCTCTATATGCCTTCCTTTCAACCCACCGTTCATATCACGAAGAGGGCCCCATAGACCATAGGGGTCTACTGGATTGGACAGCGTATGGCCAAGGTCTACGATGGGGCAAGGAAGGGCACCACCAGGTCAGGTGACAGCACACTCCACAGGAGCTTTCTACAAGCGAGCTACAGCAGAAGGATTCTGCAGAGCAGGCACCTGGGCCTCCTTGTCCGCATGGGTGAGGCATTACAGGAGGGATCATGCGGTGCCCACTGACGTAGCCTTAGGCATACCAGTATTATAACAAATTTTGGAGAGATAAGTCACCCACCCTAGAAGAGCAGCTTTGGTACTGCTAACCAGTTCCTGGATGACTTCCCCCCACTGAAGGAGAACGGTACATTGGTACTTACCTGAAGATTCTTTCTCTTCACTGGAGGAGAAGTAATCCACATCCCACCCTAGGACGGAGAACTACCAACTCGATTCAAGCCAAGGGTGGCATGTATAACACGGTGTCATTGCTCCACCAAATAAATGCAGAAAGAAAGAAGGAGCAAAAGAATTAAAATGAAAACAACACAGGGCTTGAACATAACTGGAGAGGTCATCTTAGGTCCCTCCAATAGGAGCCACACAATAAAGACATTTGCATTGCCTATCCAAGCGAGCAGAGGCGTGACCTAACCAGTTCCTGGATGACTTCTCCCCCACTGAAGAGAAAGAACCTTCAGGTAAGTACCAATGTACCATTTTATACATTGCCCCTGGGTGACCTCATCAAATCTAGTGGCTTTTTATACCACCAGTACACTGCCACCTGGCTCTGTCTCATTTACCCTTGACTGTTCTCTTACCATCAAATTCCACATATCTGCTTGTCTATTTCCACTTAAGTGGGATATAACCATCTCATTCTCATGTCCCCACATACACATAACAGCCCTAACCCGTGATCAAACTTCTCATCATTCGAGCCAAGCCCTTCATGTCATGCATTCTCCATATCCATTGGCGTTGTCACCTGCAGAAGAGGCAAATATCCTTGGTTTTATGTATTCAGTGTGCTACCAAGCCATTTCCCTTCTCCCTTTATAGCACTGAAAAAATACAGTCCTTCCTCTGTGTGCTGAGCATCTCTTACCTTGATTGTTGCAACAACTTTCTAGTCTTATGTTATCATTCCTCACTGCCTTCACATCTATCCAGGACATCCCTGCAAAATTATTCAGTTCTTTTGCCCTGACCCTGTGACATTCCTCAAGTCTCTCCGTTGGCTTCCTGTCTTGCTTCCCCATCTCTTTGCTCACTTATCCTGATGTATCATACCCATGATGTTTCCTTCCCCAGCTCTACCACCCTTAGCTTTCCTAAATAATCTTCTGTTTCTTGGATCAACTTATTCCTGTCTCTCTTGCTGTTTCTTATGCCTAGAATTGCTTCCCAGATCACCTCCTACTATACAGCATCTCTCTTCAGTAAAATCCACCTATTCCCTGATGTTTTTGGAGCAAACCCCTTCATCCTACTTTCCTATGGAAACTAAATCTAACTATGTGTAAAGTGAATCTGTCCATCTTTTATGTTAGCCAGTTTGGTGTAGTGGTTAAGTGCGCGGACTCTAATCTGGGAGAACCAGGTTTGATCCCCCACTCCTCCACGTGCACCTGCTGATGTGACCTTGGGTCAGTCAAAAGCTCTGGCACAGCTGTTCTTGAAAAAGGGCAGTTTCTGTCAAAGCTCTCCCAGCCCCACCTACCTCACAGGGTGTCTGTTGTGGGGAGGGGAAGGGAAAGGAGTTGTAAGCTGCTCTGAGACTCCCTTGGGTAGTGAAGGGCGGGGTATAAATCCAATCTCTTCTCTTCTTCTTCTTCTCTTATATGCTTCCTAGGATAGGTGCTAGTTATTTTGTACTCTGCACAGTGCCTCCCACATTAACGTTTATATAAGTAATAGGGCTAACATATCTGAAGTATCCTCTCCAGCTAAAAAAAAAATCTGGGTTTACTGTTGGTTCTTCCATGGTGTAGTGCACCCAATGAAAGCTGACAACTCCCTATCTCCTTCTTCAGCTATACAACTTCTTAGTATGCTTGTTTTATTGGGGAACTTGTATACAAACTAAAATGGAAATATTGGGTTGGATCCAGACTAAATTTTCCATCAGTGGAACAGAACTTTCTTGTAGACCACTGACGTCCCCAAATTTTGCTCCTGAAGAATTAGTGATCCCAAGAGAGTCTTCAGGAGGAAGGGGAATCAGTGAAAACTGCCAGTTTAGTCTGGATCCAGCCCACTGTCGGTTATTTGGTAACCATTAAAAAATAAAGAGAAGGCACTGTATGAAGGCAAAACCAGAGGAGAAAACATCTCAGAATTGTTTAGGTTTAAGTCTATAGATTGTCTTTGAAGAAAAGATTACACACATGAATCTATCTTATATTGAATCAGGCCATGAGAGTCAGTATTATCTACTAGGGTTGTGTGCTCAGTATAAACTGAGCCAAAAAATACCCAATTTATTTATTGATTATTTCCTCAGCTGATCACCAAGGGGAGACTAGTGATTCAGCTATTCAAAAATGGCTGCCTCAAAAAAAAAATCCCAAAAATATTCAGGATTTTTTGGGCCACCAGATAGCCACAGTTATAGGAATATACTCTCAGCTTGAAGAAGGCATTTAAAGTTTAAATGTCTTCAGACTTCACTTGCCATGGCGAAAAGGCATTTAAAGTTTAAATGCCTTTGGAATTAACTCTCAGTGGCACAGAGTTGTGTCGTAGCTTGGAGAAAGCATTTAAAGGGACCATGTCCTTTTAAACAGCTTCCCCCCACTCCTTTGGAAGCAGTAGAGGATAGGGGCACCTCCCCTCAAAAAACAGCCACCCAGAGCCCTAGATACCTCTGGATTGATTCTCCATTATAGCCTATGGGGATTGACTATAATGGTCCCCATGATAGGGTATAATGGAGCCAAAAAAATTCAGCAATCCCAAATATTTCCAGGACCTAATACCACACTAATATTGGGATTTGGGAATATCAGGAAATACCAATATTGTGCACACCCCTTGGGTCTCAGGTAGATGCCTTTCATATCACTTACTATCTGGTCCTTTTACCTAAAGGTGCCAGGGAAGGAACTTGGGACCTTCTACATGCCAAGCAGGTGCTCTGTTACTGAGCCATGGCCCCTCCATGGCCCCATGTTGGATTCCGATAAGATGTGGTACTTTTTGAGAAGTGAGTTTCTCTTGCTTATGTCTGTAGGTGATAAACCAGCAAACTTTGTTTGGTGTTTGAGATTTAGGTGCTTTTATGTTGCACATGAGAGTTTTGTTGCTTGAAAGCCAAGACACACACGCTCCCTATTTCTCTAATGGATTAACACAAGGTATTATAATTAGTGTTAGTTTCTGGGATACATACAGTAATTAAGCTATTAATCAGAGGATCTCTGTTCTTAAAAATCAGTAATAGTTCTGCAAAGAAAAAGAGGCACAAGAGTTCTTGTTCACTTCAGGTGATAGTTGAACCTTGGGATTTGACTGATTGCAGCTGTAGGCTATAGAAAAGATGGAGATGCAAGGAAGGAATTTGTGGAATGAGAATAAATCAGATTGGCTTACTTTCTTTTCAGTGTGAAGTAATTGTTTTCCCTTAAGCTCTAAAGACAGAATGTACAGATATCTTTCTCCATCATGACACAGATACTCTGTGACCTAACTAGAAAATTTACATTGGCTGATGTATGTGCAATACTCCCTGGTTGCTTAACAGTTGTTAAAATACAGGATTCAGGCATTAGTGGTGTGGTTTGCTTATTAGGGTTCCTCTAGAAATTAATTTGGAAGCTACTTCTACATCTTGGTTAAGGGGGAGGTTTCTCTGCTGTGGAGAATTTGTGACCCAGTACAGGGGTGGAAGCAAGCACCTTACACTCTGTTTCCCATTGGTTAAGTAACCTAATGGGTTTTGTGTGCATTCCTCAAATGTGTTAATGCTGCTTAATGGAAGGGTTATTCCTAAATAAAGATACTTTTAGGTTTGATTGCAAACTTTCTTGCCTTCACTACAGTGCATATTCATTTTGAATGTTCCTGCTCATAAGCAAAGTCATAAATGAAGCCAGTAGGGTGAACTACATGATACTGGAGGTCCATGTTCACATGGAACTGCCTTATGCTGAATCAGACTGTTGGTTCATCAATGTCAGTATTGTCTACTCAGATTGGCAGTGGCTCTCCAGGGTCTTAGGAAGAGGTCTTTCACACCACCAACTATCTGATCCTTTTACCTGGACATACTAGGGATTGAACCTGGGACCTTCTGCTTGCCAAGCAAATGTTCCATCCCTGACCCACAGTCCTTCCCCAGGTGCGTAATTGAGCTGTACAAAGCAACTTTGAGGGATCTAATATGGGTTCAGTTTGTATTGCAAGGGGCAGTTTCTCTTCCCCTGGAGCTATTTACCCAAGTTGGAAGCGACCCTCTCCAACTTTTGTTAAACTCTGTAGGAATTTTTAAAAGGCATGGGTACATATTTGTTCTCCCCTTCACTGGAATTTAAAGCAGGAACAGTGGGGTTCTGGTTAAGGAGCTTTACTAAAGGATGAGTAAACCTTCTCTAGAGCCAGTTTGGTGTAGTGGTTAAGTGCACAGACTCTGATCTGGGAGAACTGGGTTTGATTCCCCACGCCTCCACTTGCAGCTGCTGGATGACCTTGGGCAAGCCATAGTTCTGTCAAAGCTGTTCTCACAAGGACAGTTCTGGAAAGAGCTCCCTCAGCCCCACCTACCTCAGACGGTGTCTGTTGTGGGGAGGGAAAGGGAAAGGAGTTTGTAAGCTACTCTGAGTGAAGGGCGGGGTATAAATTCAGTCTCCTCCTCCTCCTCTCCATATGTCTCCAATCTATATTCCCCTCTCACTTTTATAGCGGCATATTCAGATCCAAATATGGGTCCACAGAGTTGAATGTGGTTTGGCCTAAAGTGTCAGTGTTCTGGATCTGTGTTGCTACAATAGTGGAATTAAACTCTGGAAGTTAATATTCTACCTGAACATAAATTCAAGTGAAGCTTAAAGAGTTTGCCCCCAGTACCACAGTGAAAACTGAGGTAGTATTGGAAACGAACCTTTAACTAATACCCCAAAATTCTGGATTCTACATTTTTAAAATAAAAGGCTTTCTGCTCATATAGTATTCAGTGGCTGGATCCACTGGTAACTTCTGTGGGCTTTCTATGAGCTTAATGCTACTTCCTTATCTTCCCACTTATGCTGTAGTGCAAACAAACAAACTCCAATGTTGCTTGCAGGGACTGGATCCTCAGAACACCATGAATAGGGAACTGGAAGTCTGTAATGAGAGGAAAAACTAGTGAAAATAACCCTTCCCCCCTCTCTATGAAAATCCTCTGTTGGATCTTAGCCATTATCTCATGGAATGGGTAATACCAAAAGTGTGAGCATGCTTTGTTGTTGGCTAAGTTAGTAAAAAGCTTGTGTATGACATCCCTTCCTGCCACCACCAATTTAAGAGTCTGTGATTCTGAACATAAGTCAATTCCATATCCAACTATCCACAGTATTCCACAGTATTTCATTTGAAGGTACTTTCCTTCTGAGTTCTGAATTTAGACAGTCTGAAAGTAAATTCCATTAATAAAATCAGTGCTGAGTCCAGGGAAGCCAGTCTGATTCAAACTATATATAGCTAACTGTATGTCAGTGCACTGGAAAAGCTCAGAACCTGGCAACTTTGGTATTTTACTGTCAAGGACTGCCTTGAGTTCAAGGAAATAACGTGAGAAAGAAATGTTTTAAACTATTTACTTCATTTTTACCCGACCTCTGTCCCCAGTGGGGACCCAAAGTGACTTAAGACATTCTCCTCCTCAGTTTTACCCTCAGACTAGCCCTGTGAGATAGGCTAGGCTAGGCTGAAAGTGTAGGATCAGTACCCAGCAAGCTTCCATGGCAGAGTGGTGATTTGAACCTAGATCTACAAGATCCTAGCTCAACACTCTAACCACTATGCCATTCTGTGCTCCTTCTATCCGAACTGGACCAGAAACCAGTGATGAACCACTACCAAAGAAATTCTAGTTATTCAGTCCCCCCTCCCCCAGTGTAATACTGGAAGAAATGGTCTCTGATCCACCTGGGGATGTTGGGTTCACCCTTTCTTGTAGCTCTGGGTTTCCTCCTCAATTAGAGATGGGTCAGTCTGTCAGGGCTTGTGTCTTTGTGTAGCCTGAGTAGTCTGTGGGTGCAAGTGGGCTGGAGATTAGGTACCTTGGATTCTAAAGGAGCTTTTTTCCACTGAACATTTAATTAATCAGGAAGCAACTTACAGGAAAGGGAAATACAGCAAGATCGGCTAGAGAAAACTCTGGCTAGCATGTCTTAATGTTTGTTACTTTGCACTCTGAACGTCCCACCTGCCATCCTTGTTTGAGGGATAGGTCAGTCTCTAGCCTGCTCTGAGGCTTCTTCTGCTGAGGTTTCAGGACTCAACTAGATCAAGCTTGACAAAGACTGATCAGTGAATTCCTTTCGGTAATAAGTTTTTGTCCTGCCCTTTCTCCAAGGAGTTCAGGATGGTACTCTCCTCCCTTATTTTATCCTTGAAGCCACCCCCTAGATTAGTCTGAGACAATGTGATCAGCTCAAGGTTGCCCTGTGAGCCTCATAGCTGAGTAACATTTTGAACCCAGGTTTCCCAGCCTAGTTTCTCTCTATGCACTATATCAAAGAAACAACACTTACTACTTGTGTGATTATATTTATTTCCAAAAATTATATCATGCCTCTCTCCCACAGGACCCAAAGTTAGTTACAAAAAAAAAGACAAGATATAAGGCTTACATTTGAGACCGTCTTAAGTTCAAACATGTGGATTCGTGTCTCCAGACATTTTTCACTGTGAACATTAACATAGAATGAAATTGGTATGGAGCTTGTAAATGATATTTTTATTTATAATGATATCTAAAACTCCAGCATCTGTGCTGTTTGTTCATAGGTTTGAGTAGTTACTCAAGGGGATACCCGCTGGAGATTATACTTGGAAGCTTTGAAGAAAAGGTTGTGCACAAGCATGTGTTAAGAGACCCAGCTCTTAACACATTCCTATCTAGGGAATAGGGGCTTGGAATAGATGATCAGTCTGTATCTACTTTGGAATCGTTTCATCATGAGCAGTGAACATTTTTTCCTAAATTGTTGGCTCAAAGGGCCTCTTAGACTATCATTAATGCATAATTAGTTAGGAAACTTGTAGCTTGGTGTATCCACATTTTGGGGGAGTTCTAGTAATAACTCTAGGAGATTTAGATATAGATATACACGTATGAGGGTTCATCTTTAAAAAAAAAAAAAAACAAATTTATTAAAACAGTCATAAGACCAGCAAAATAAACTAAAATAATACAACACAGAATCTTACAACAAAAGACCCTTCAGCCGTATTTTCTAAAATACCAGATCGGTCATTTTCATCATTAGTGGCTCGAGTTACAGTACAATCTGCGTTTTTTATTACCAGATAGCAATATTTAGCAACATTGCGTGAGACAGGTTCATAATTATCAGCCAGTAAAAACTTCATCAGGCATTCCTCGGCATATGTGAGATAATTTGCCAAAGGTTTAAAATGTGAGAGAAGGGGTATCAACAGATGCTGCCTCTCTTCTTCATATATAGGGCAATGGAGTAATATATGAGAAACTGACTCCACCTGATCTAACAAACAAAAACAAATCCTCTGATGCGTGGGAGTCCGGGTATATCTACCATAAAGGACTGCTGAGGGTAGCGCATCAAGACGTTCTCTAGTGAATGCCCATCTATGATTAGGATTTTTTATGAGTCCAAGGTAAGATGCAGCACTGAAGCTAGGTCCCAACTTCAGTCTCTTATAATATCTTTAAAACACTTGCAAATTCTTATGTTGCATTTTGTCAGCAATATTAATGGAAGTACTTCTGACTATGAGCAATATATAAAATTAAACCCAGAATGATCACACAATATTTTTTTCTAATATAAATGCAGGAGTACTGCTTATGTCTTTAATGAAGAATGGTTTTATTTATCATGTTTATTACAATGATCTGTAGGAACACAAATATCTTAATGATCACTCCTATTCCAATTGTCAAATCATACCAAAAGTAGCAATTAAGTTACTGTTCTATGTCATCCATTTAAGGCCATATTTGTAGCTGTTGCTGATCTTGCTCACAATGTCCAAACAGCTTTCCTGTGAAAGAATTTGGCTTTCAGGATGGATGAGATGAGCCATGATATATCTGTAATATGTTTGAGGTTGGATTTGTATGCCTTTTGATTGAAAGGAGTGGTGATTTTGCTTCCCCCCGCCCCCCCCCAAAAAAACTTCATCAGCGTGGGCACTGTCACTTAGTGGCTGGAGCATATAAAACATATTGATGGTCTGACAATCAGTATTTCCTTTGACCAAAAAGTAGTACAAGCAGAATTTTATGTTGCTTGTGCTGATTGCCCAAAGCTGAATAGTCCCAAAACAGGAACACTTCATCCCTAGAAATTCTGTCTCAGGGTTAAGCTTTAGCCAGAACTGCTCCCCAGCTTTTGCCAATTTTCATTGTCGGTAATCCTTCATATCTGCTGAGAAGGGATATACTCACTAGCACTGAAGCTCTTGTTAGAGCTTCATGTGATAACCTTGGATCATTTTGTCCTTTGATAATTCTGCATTTAGACATCCAGTTATATGTCTATCATATTTTTATCAGTCATTGATTATCATTGTCAAATACACTGGTTTCCATTAGTTGCTTCTAGAGGGTAAAGCAAATTCCACTTTTTGCTTTGTTTATGAAATAGTGTCTGATAGCATATGGGTGGGGTTTTTTTTGCATTGCTTCTGATTTTTGTAATCTTAGTCCTATCGCATTGTTTGTTGGATGTTGTATGCCATTAGATTATATTGTATTATCTGTTTTGTATTGTTTCATCTGTGTAACATGCCTTGAGTCTCAGCAAGTAAAGTAAATAAATGTGATCATATGGTGTCTCATATAGCTACCTTGTGTTTGAATAGGTGGTTAAATCTTCGAGGTCTATCTGACCTTTTTCATATTTTCCCCAATTATGGTTTTAATTTGAAAACCGTATTACAAAAGCCTTGAATTAATATTTGCCTAAAATGAGATCTCTCCCCACCCCTTCATAAGTGTTACTTATGTGTGAAAAACAAGTGGATCAGATAATGGAGCAACTGTGCCATGGGAGCAGAAATAAAAATCTGACTACAGTGAAGTTACTGTGTATGGTATCGTAGCACCTGTCACCTTGAAGAAATGTGTACTAGCAATTGTTTACATCACTCTATTTTAAAAAAGTTTTCACTTAATGAAATATTAACAGAAGTTTCCTGACCACTGAAGCTGTTACAGCTGTCCGTCTGACAGCTGTTTCATGCAACATTGCTGCCATGTGCAGGCTGCTTGAAACTGCCTGTGTATGGACATCTGTTCCAAGTGGAGAACCGTTGCTCATGCATCGTAGCTCCATGTGCAGATTGTCCCAGTCTGAATGATTTACCACCATAGGCTGCTGCTTGAAATGTTTTAGAATGAACATATAGACTGGCCACGCAACAAAAAGCTATCTGCATTGGGCCCCTACATACACAAATAACTTGCTTCATGGAGAAGTCTCCACATGGTAGGTATATTATTATCTGCAGTGGCATTGACTTATAAAAGGTAGCTATCTCTTCTGACATGAGCCCAGTTAGTATCAGTTGACCTGTAATAATAGTATACTTCACAGCTGTGAGAATGTTATGAATGCTGAGCTGATTAGAAAGGCCTGTTAACAGTTTTCTTAGAAAATGTTATTTCAATATTGGAAAATCTTGTAAAATCTTCCTTTAATGTGCTCTCATACTACTGTTTTTGCACTATTTAATCATACCTCATTTAGTAATTAATACATTGAGTAAAGGTGGACCAGTCTTGTCTAAAGAGTGGGTGTGGTCATGGCTCTTGCACATAACAGACAACACTTTTCTCTTATTCCATTAAACATTATAGAGTTTTAAGGCAACCACTTCTGCTTTTACTTGTGAATCCTTATATTGATCCACCAGTGTTTTTGGAATGTCAGACAAAACCCTGATAAAGATAAGTCTGTTAGCCAGCTCATGAGTAAATAAAAATAAGTTCATAAGTACAATAACATGAATCTAGTACTTTTGGGATACCTTCTTGGAAAAAATAAGGACCTTGTTTAACCAATGTGGGAGGCATTCTTGTTAACTCCCCTGGGCAACTGAACTGTGACTTTGGATGAGAACCAGGGGTTTCTATTTGAGGCATTCTGAATTGTTTCGGGTTTATAAAATAGGTATTTGCTTTAAGGAGTTACTCCAAAACAGGGTCCAGTAGAAAAATAATTTAAAATATCTGGTTGATCTAAATGTTCTTTTCTATAAAATAATCTGTCGCGATCCTAGAAAGAAACTAACGATTCATTTCTCATATAAAATTGGTAAAATCATATGTGCTTGTCAAGAGGGCTGTTGAATCTGAGGTATCTCCAATTTAAAAATTCAGGTAATAAGTGATGTGGAAGATCTGAAACCATGGAGAGTTGCTGCCAGTCAGGGTAAGCTAATGGCTGCGATAAATCAAAAGTCTGACTTGGTATAAGGCAGCCTCATGTGTTCAATGGCCAAACCTTAGAACAATAGTAAGTTTGCTGTAAATTTCTAATGTTCCCATAAAAACAGACTAAACCCCATTTTGGGTTATCGGCATTGAATTTTAAGTCATAAATGGCAGTAGAACTAACTTTTGATTTAAATGGACTGGAAGGGTCATAAACAGGGCCGGCCCCAGGTGTCTGGGTGCCCTAGGCAGGACAGCCTGGGGCATCCACCCCACCGGGGATGCCAATCTCCCGGTGGGGCCTGGAGATGGCCCAGCACCCAGGAGAGCCAGGGAAGGGGCGGGCTTAGAACGCCTCTGCTTCCCTCCCAGAGGCGGTGGCACAGCGCTCCCGGGTGCCTCACAGCTGTGAGGGCAGCCCAGGAAAGCCCTGCTTCCCCCAGGGCGTGGCACAGCTGGCAGCATTGGGCGGCCCGGGGGGCTTTTCACAGCCCCGGGGGTGGGGTGGGATGTGCCGGCCCTGGTCATAAATTAGAATTTTTTAGGACAGTATATGAAATTTGGAACATTCAAGGGGATATCAAAGTAATATGATAAATCATGAGGAACCTATGAGTAATATTCTGCTGTTGAGCTTTTCAAGGTTTCAGAGGTTAAAAACAAGCCTATTCCAGTGGAAATGTTCTTATGATCAATCTGGAGTCCGTCCTTCAGGATGCTTTACCCAGCTACAGACTTTCATCTTTATATAATACTAGGAAAAAGGCCCACTGTGGGAAATAAATACAGTGGGCTCTAGAAAGAGGCTCTAGGAGAGTGCCCCGGCTTTGGGCACTCAGTGACAATTTGCTGTGGCAATCTCAGCAGGGTATAATGACAGAGTCCACCATTTTCTCCAGAGGAACTGATCTTTGCTACCTGAAGAGCAGTAGTAATTTTGAGTGGTCTCCAGCCCACCCCCAAGATTGGTAACAGTGGTTCCACAGGAGGGAGTCTATGGCATTGTACCTGTCTGAGGTCCCACCCCTCCTCAACACTCACCCTCTCCAGGTTTGACCCCTCAAATCTCCATGAATTTTCCAACCTGGAGTTGATAACCCTATCTCCCTCCCAGCCAACCATCAACTTACCTTTAGTTTTCCATCTCCTCCCCCCTCCCTCCTAGAGAGCAGTTATAATTTTGAGTGATCTCCAGCCCCCACCTGGAGATTGGCAACAATGGTTCCCCATCAGGGAATGGCTGGATTGGAGGGTGGAGTCTATGGCATCGTACCTGTCTGAGGTGCCACCCCTCTTCAAACCTCACCCTCTCCAGGCTCCATCCCTCAAATCTCCAGGAATTGCCCACCTGGAGTTGGCAACCTGATCAGAACTGGGCCCAATGAGTTTTCTCCCAAAGGCCAACATAGGTGTGGAAAGAGCTTTTTACTGACAGAGGAGAAAGTACAGATGCCAACTCTGATTAGGGAAATACCTGGAAATTTGGGGGGGGGTGGATCCTGTGGAGGGCAGCATTTGGGGGGGGGTGGAAGGACTCAGCAGGGTATAATGCCATAGAGTCTACCCTCCAAAGCAACCATTTTCTCCCGAGGAACTGATCTCTGTCATCTGGAGGTCAATTGTAACAGTGGGAGATCTCCAGGTCCCACCTGGAGATTGGCAACCCTAGGAGAAAGTCAGCCACACAGCGGGGAGTTGAAGAAAATGGTTTGATGGTCGCTGGCCCACCTTGTTAGCCAGCTAGCCATGCTGAAGCTAAGCAGGAGAGAGAGCCTTTTCCATTTATTCTGACAGGAAAGTGGCCATTGGGGAAGGGGTTATGGGTGGGGGAGGGGGTTATGCTGAAAGTCCTTTGTTTTTTTACTCACAGAACCAAGCTTGGGTGCCTACCAATAGCCACTGAGGGGACAGTCCCTCACAGGAGTCAAGAGAACTGTCTTCCTCAGGAGAGAGAGCTGTCTGCCAGGGGGAGTGGGTTGGGAAGAGGAGCAGACCCAGCACCCGGCTGATGGCACACAAGTACTCTTGAGTGGCGGCTGAGGGAGGGCATTTTACAGTCAATGGGAGCGCATGGAATCTTATGAAACGAAAAGATAATTATTATAAGGAGAGATGTGGCTCAGTTGTAGAGCATCTGCTTTGCATGCAAATAGTCCCTGCTTCAGTGCCCAGCATCTCTAGTTAAAAGGATCAGGTAGCAGCTAATGTGAAAGACCTCTGTTTGAGAATGTGGAGAAGCCACTACCAGCCCAGTTAGACGATACTGGCCTTGATAGACCAACAGTCTAATTCAGTAAGAAGAAACTTTCATGTGATGACTTCACATAGTGCAGAAAACTTGTTTGGTTTTTCAGAGTTACATTGCATAGTGAGAGGCAAACATTTGAATATATAAATATTCATATTTATTCAAGTATACATTTGAATGAATAAATAAATAAATAATGCAGTTTTCTCATAACTCTCTCAGCCCCACCTACTTCACAAGGTGACTGTTGTGAGGAGAGGAAGAGAATGTGATTGTAAGCCACTTTGAGACATCTTAGGATAAAGAAAAGCAGGGTATAAAAACCCACCTTCCTCTTCAAAATTATATACAAGAGCTTAAGATTCATATGCAGTGGCACCTTCTACAGGATTTTCTCAGGGGATAAGCTTTATCTGTTTGTTTGTTCAACTTCTGTACTGCCTTCCCCTATGCACAGGGCTCAGGGAGGTGAACAACATTTCCAATAAATACATTTATAATATTTTAATAGCTATCTTCACAAATCAGTTAAAACAGTTTAAAACAATAACAGTTCAGTAGCAATTTCAGATGATGCTTGAGATTACAGCAATAGTATGCTAACTCTTTGGGAGGAGATGAAAGAAAAAGAGGAGCCAAGCTAGATGGAAACCATTGCTGCCTCAACCATTGGCCTGGTGGAACATTTCTGTCTTACAGGCCTTGCAGAGCTGAGCTAGATCCTGCAGAGCATGAATATCATTTGGCAGAGGGTTCCACCAGGTTGACGCCAAGGCTGAAAAAGCCGTGGTTCTGGTTGAGGACAGCCGGATGGTTTTGGGGCCAGGGATCACCAGTAGATTACATTCCGCTGAGTGTAATTCTGTTTGGGGGGTATGAGTGTAATGCTGTTCAGGGGGTGTACTTTTTAAAGTCAAAGCTGCCTTCATGAGATACTGGGTACTTCATGTTTGTTTTACGTTCCAGTAGCAACAAGAACTTGTACTGAATTATGATTAGGAGAAAAAAATGAAGTGTGGTTTAAATGTTCAAACAAATTCAAATCTTTATATGGAAATTATTTTTGTTGACAGTACTTGCAAATATTTAAATAAGTTGTTAAAACTGAAGGCACTAAAAACTGTTGATGCACTAATTTTAGCATGCCAAAAAACTGTGCATGATATATCGTGGATGTAGTTCTCATCTATTGGGTGAGTATGGATGTAGTAACTCATTAGGGAGCGGTGGCACAGGCGGTAAAACGCCTGCATTAATATCACTCGTGCAGCCACTATGGCTGTTCGAGACCCACCACGGTTGATGTGAGCTCTCAACCCTCGTCCCAGCTCCCGCCCACCCAGCGGCTCGAAAGCAAAAATGTATTTATAATGCGAGTAGACAAATGGGTACCTACCCTTAGAAGGGTAGGGGGCACCCTCCTCCAGGGAGGTGTGTGGAGGAGGCGACGGCAACGGCAATGGCGGTGGCAGACATCAGCTGCAGCAGAGTACCGGTGGTGGAGGCGGCATGGCGTGGCAACATGGCGACAGCAGGCAGCAGCAGCAGGGCCAGAAGGAGCGATCCCTAGTGGCCAGCAGTAACATCAGGCGGCTGTCGTCGGCAGAAGTGGAGGTGCATGATGACGTCATCTGCGGGCGCGGTGGAGCCTACAGGACGTAGCCGAGGCCAGAGGAGGATGTATCGTGTGCCGGCCCTTCCGAGCGCCAGGAGGAACAGCTAGTTGATGAACCCCTGGGAAGAAAGCTGAGCCGAGCCGAGCCAAAAAGAAGGAACACCAGTTTCCACCTGGGTGCCGGTAGGCAGCCCCATCCTTAGTATAATGTGGCCCAAGTTAGGATGAAATGTGCTTAGCACCCCCTCATGTAAACAGCCCAGAGACCCCCTAGGGGGTTAGGGCGGTATATGAAATCGAAGGTTAAATAAATAAATAAATCTATTTCAACAGAATTTTTCTCTTTGTCCATCAAGTTCACAAGTTGGTTTTGATTTAACCTGCTCAGTCAGTCAGGTAAATTCATAACTTGATTTTAAAAATTTGATTATATTATTTCTTCTGGTTTTATTTCTGCTTCTCTGTATAGAAATCAATAAAACATTAATGCTCTCTCTCGCAGAAATCCTAGGGATAATCACATGCAAACACGAATTACAATTTTGAAACTGCCAAGGTTGCTTAATAGTGTACTGGCAACAGCATCCATTCATGGTTAATATTATGAAGCAATTTATCTTTCAGAATCAAATTTCTACATTTAAAAAAGCACTAGATAATCCCCATATTTCTGACATGGGCTTGAATTCACTTTAATGTGCTTCCACAGATAACCACTTGTAGGGTACCAGATACAGGTAATCATCCTGTTTTTCCCAGTACTTGGTGATTATAAGTTATGTACAGTAAAAAAAAAAAAATCAGAAACAAATTTTGCGGTCACTGTGGTTAATCAAATATTCAAGATGGCTACTTTTTCTGTTTCAATCTGTCAGTCTCTTGAACAGACAACAGTCTGATCCTCCTCAGCTACCTTATTGCCTTGATTGATCTCATCTGTAGTTACTTAGGAAAACTGGGTTAAACTAACGGCTAGATATCAGATGTGAATTGATTTTATATAAATTGGGAACGCACCATATAACTTTGCATTCATAACATCATGAAAAGAGAGGTCTAAGCTTTGTCTTCAACTTAAATGGCATGTGCCCCAATTACCATCAGTTGCTGTCAAAAGTACCCTGCAGGTTGAAACAGCAAAACTGTTGCTCAGATGAACAATTTATATTTTCTGATTCTGTTACTACCATGTTGTTTTCAATGGCTAGAGCAAATGCCAGTTCTAACTGTCCTGGCCAGTCTTATCTTAACTAAAAGAGCATACGTTCAGACTTACTCTAGATTCTATATGTACAAAATTTGATTTACTGTAGCAGCCTTGCAGGTACAATTCTAGAAGGGTTCCTTGCATCCCTTTATTTTCCCAGTTGGCTATAATTGCCATCACACCATCCTTCCCTGCATATTGGGGCTTGTCTTCTAGGCTACTAGTACCTTTGCTACTACTATCTCTTCACTCCTTAGGAGTGGGTGAAGCATTTTTGATAGAACTGTACTGTGCTACTCTACAGCATATTTGTTTATTTATACCTCATCTTTCTCCCATTGGATACCCAAAGCAGTATACATCATTCTTTCTTCATAAAGGCTCGCCACTTCCAGGGCCAGGGCCTTCTCAGTGGTGGCTCCATACTGGTAGAATGAGCTCCCGGAAGAGATCAGGGTCCTGCGGGATCTTTTATAGTTCAGCAGGGCCTGCAAGACGGAGCTCTTTCACCAGGCTTTCAACTAAGGAGCCACCTGAACGACTGCTACCAATGATCATGGCTTTAGACCCTGGCCTTAGTTTTGATATTTGGCCTTTGCCACCTTGTGATTTAGGGAGAGCACCGAGTGGGGAAACTGTCTATTTGTATGCATTCCTTTGCATGCTACATCAAGTAATGTATGCACTACCCCCAGCACTTTATGATTTTACACCCTGCCCCTCCCCGCAAGCAGGCTCAGGGCAGTTTACGTACCAGCTAATGTAAGCTGCCTTGAGCCTGCTTGCAGGGGCGGGGTGGGGGGTAAATTAAATAAATAAATAAAAAGATTAGGCTGAGAGTGTGTAACTGGCCTAACTAGCCCAAGATCACACAGCGAGCATCCATGGCGGACTGGGGATTCAAACCTGGGTCTCCCAATCCTAGTCTGGCATACTTACTACTACACTAATTTGAACATATCATAAGAACACAAGAGAAGCCAATGTTGGATCAGGCCAATGGCCCATCCAGTCCAATACTCTCATTCAGTGACCATAAATACCAGGGGCCATTAGGAGGTCCACCAGTGGGGCCAGGACACCAGAAGCTCTCCCACTGTTGACCCCCCCAAGCACCAAGAATACAGAGCATCACTTGCCCCAGACCAAGAGTCCCTATCTATACCTTGTGGCTAATAGCCACAGATGGACCTCTGCTCCATACGTTTAACCAATTCCCTCTTGAAGCCGTTTATGCTTGTAGTTGCCACCACCTCCTGTGGCAGGGAATTCCATATGTTAATCACTCTTTGGGTGCATGGCATGACGTGGTCCATAATCTCTTTGGGTAAAGAAGTACTTCCTTTTATCCATTCTAACCCGATTGCTCAGCAATTTCATTGAGTACCCACGAGTTCTTGTATTGTGTGAAAGGGAAAAAAGTACTTCTTTCTCTACCTGCTTTATCCCATGCATCTTCTTGTAAATTCTGTCATGCCACCCCTCAGTCATTGTTTCTCCAAGCTAAAGAGCCCCAAGCGCTTCAACTTTTCTTCATAGGGAAAGTGTACTTTGGTTTTCTACATCACATTGTACAAGTATGGTAATTCCTTCCATTTGGGGAAGGGTCATGGCTTAGTAGTAGACCATCTGCTTTATGTGCAGAAAGTCCCTGCTTCAATCTCTGGCATCTCCAGTTTATAAGATCCTGCAGTAAGTGATGTGCAAGATCTCTACCTGAGCCTGTGGAGAGCCACTGCCAGTCAGAGTAGACCACACTGACCTTGAGTAATCAAAGAACTGGCTTAGTATAAGGCAGTTTCCCGTGTGTTCCTTTGTCCCTCTCAATCTCTTCCTGTGACTTTTTCAACACGGGTCCTCAACTTTGTTGAGAATGTGGGCATTTCTAGAATTTTGAGAGGGGGTAATGGGATGCTACTACAAAATGACTACCATTAAAGTGGCGTTAATAAAAAAATATCAGGCAGATCCGTATATAAAATGCAGTTTGCCAGACTAGCATGATGCTTGACACTGCATGCTGTCTTTCAAGCTTGCCATAACTGGAGGTATATGATGAACTTGCAAACAGTCATCAAGATGGCCATCCATCAAACCTGGTTTGTTTTTTAATCTGATGAATTGTATAGCTGATAAAAGTGGCTCACATAGATAAACAGGGAGGCTTTGAGTTAAAAGGTACACACTGTGAGCAGGGCTGAGCAGGGCTGTGTGTGAGAACGTGGAGAGGAGCCAGTCAGCTAAGCTCTGATGCATGAGAGATGAAGACAAGGAAGTGGGATCAGGAAGCACATCACCAGGCATGCTTGTACCCATGGACGCTTTTCTAATCTACAGAAAAGATCTTCGTTGTGGTGGGACTAGGGGCATTTGTACTTGCCCTGAGTCTCTAAATTATGTGTCTGAGCTAAACAGAATATTGGTAAATTCATAACTTGAGCAATTTATAACTTGACCTGAAGGCAACAATATATGCAGAGCTTCTGTAGCCTTATAAGTGAATCCTTTGTATATGTTAGTATATTGCCTTCTCTGTCAACTGAATCTATTCATAGGTTATAAAAAGTATGTTGGTTTATGTTGGAATGGTAAGCTTTGGAAGGTTTTGAAACTTCTGGAATACATTTCTATGCATATGGGTGTAATGTGTCAATATGAACTGGGAAGATGTGATAATTCAAACATCTTTTATATTTGTAAATTACCCCTTTGTGGGCTGAATATGGTAATATATAGGGTAGAGTACAAATTCTCTTGTAAAAATTATGCAGTGTGAATGTTGTTGCTTTTAACTTGCTCACATGCAACCCTGGGTGATATTTCAACTTGTTTTCCTCTAGGCTAGCATTTAATTTGAGAATGCATAAGGATAGAAACTCTGGCTGTTACAGCTTTTGCATGATCTCAAGACTCAGTAGTGTGTAGTAATGCAATGACTTGATTTGTGAAGCAGTTCAATACATTTCTTAATATAGTTACATGGGAAGGAAAATGATATTGAAGGGAAAGGAAACCTCATTTCCTCCTTTGATCGAGTGATGAGCTTACTGGATTGAGGGAATGGTGTTGATGTTAGTTGTTGTAGATTTTCCGGGCTGTATGTTCATGGTCTTGGCATTGTAGGACCTGACGTTTTGCCAGCAGCTGTGACTGGCATCCTCAGAGGTATAACACAGAAAAATAGAGTACTCTCCGTGTCAAGGTGAAAAGAAAAATTATAGGCAGGTGATTTATATCTACTCAGAAAGGTGGGGTAGGGCTGAGTCATTATCTTGTAGGAGTTCCCCAGGCTGTGACATGCTAATGGAGGAGCTTTCCTGAGGAGGTTCTTCTGCATATGGATTGGCTGTTGAAATTCTAATCTTAGCTGTAGTGCTATTGTAAGATGTAGAGCATTTTGCGTTTTTCAGGACAGGAAATTATGTCCTATTTATTTTTAAACCTTCTTCTCTTGTTGAAATTGTGTTTATGTTAATGAATTGCTTCCCTGTGTAATCTGATATGGTAATTGGATGTGTTGTCCAGCCTTTCAGTGTCTTGGAATAAGATACTGTGTCCTGTTTGAGTTAGGCTATGTTCAGCCACTGCTGATTTTTAAGGTTGGCCCAGTCTGCAGTGTCTTTTATGTTCTTTTATTCTTGTCTGAATGCTATGCTGTGTAGTCCCGATGTAGACCTGTCCACAACTGCAGGGTATGCAGTATACTCTTGCAGAAGTGAGGGTGTCTCTTCTGTCTTTTGCTGATTGTAGCATCTGTTGTATTTTTCTGGTGGATCTGAATATTGTTTCTAGGTTTTGTTTTTTCATAAGTTTTCCCATCTGATCAGTGATTCCTTTGATTTATGGCAAAAACACTTTTCCTGTGGGAAACTGTTTTTCCTTAGTTGTTTGTTTTATTTTTGGTTTAATCGCTCTTCTGATTTCATTCTTGGACTATCCATTTGCTTGAAGTGAGTGGTTTAGATGATTTAGTTCATCGTTCAGAAAGTGTGATTCGCATATCCGTCTTGTGCAGTCTACTAACGTTTTGATTATGCCGAGAGTGGTGATTGGAGTTTTTTGTGTAAATAACGATCTGTGTGAGTTGGTTTTCTGTAGACCGCAAAGGTTAGCTTTGTGGATGACCATGATATCTAGAAATGGGAGTTTACCCTCGATATCTTTTTCCATGGGGAATTCTGTGTTTGGGTGGATGTTGTCGATCCATCAGTTCTACCATCAATTCTACTTCTCCGTGGCTCCAAATGATAAAGATATTATCTACATATTGGAACCAGACTGTAGGTTTGTGGGGTGCAGATGCTAAAGCTGTTTTTTCAAAATGTTCCATGTAGAAATTTGCTGTAACTGGGCTGAGGGGGCTTCTATCTTTCTATGTTATACCTCTGAGGATGCCAGTCGCAGCTGCTGGTGAAATGTCAGGTCCTACAGTGCCAAGACCATGGCCATACAGCCTGGAAAATCTACAACAACTAATGGACTCCAGCCGTGAAAGCCTTTGACAACATGCTGTTGATGTTGTTTACCTGGATTTCATTAAAGCTTTTGACAGGGTTCCCCATGATGTTCTGATGGGTAAACTAGAGGACTGTGGACTGGACTCTAGGGTAGTTAGGTGGATAGGGAACTGGTTGGAAAACTGCACTCAAAGAGTAGTTGTCCATGGCATTTCATCTGAATGGAGGCAGGTGTCCAGTGGGGCATCACAGGGCTCGGTTCTAGGCCTGGTACTTTTCAGTATTTTTATAAATGATCTGGATGAGGGTGTGCAGGGGCTACGTATTAAATTTGCAGATGACACCAAATTGGGAGGAACAGAGAACACACTAGAAGATAGAAATAGAATTCAGTGAGATCTGAACACACTGGAAAAGTGGGCAGATGTAAACAAGATGTAGTTTAACAATGATAAGTGCTGAGTTCTACATCTGGGTACAGAAATGAGGAACACACATACTGGATGGGGAGATAAACTTCTAAGTAGCAGCATGTGTGAACAAGATCTTGGGGTATGGGTGGACTGTAAGTTAAATATGAGCAGCCAATGTGATGCAGAGACAAAAAAGGCTAATGAGATCTTGGGGTGTATCAACAGAGGCTTAACATCCAAATCACAATATGTCATAGTCCTTCTGTACACGGCATTGGTCAGGCCACACCTGTGCCTGTGCAGTTCTGGAGGCCTCACTGCAAAAAGGATGTGGACATAATGCAGCGGGTGCAAAGGAGAATGGCGAGAATGATCGGGCACTTGGAGACAAAGCCCTATGAGGAAAGGCTGAAGGATCTGGGAATGTTCAGTCTGGAGAAGAGGAGGCTAAGGGGACATGATTGCTCTGTTTATGTCTTTGAAGGGCTGTCACAGCAGGGCAGGGAGCTGCTCCTGTTGGCAGCAGAGAATAGGGCTCGCAATAATGGATTTAAATTAAGGGCGGGAATGTACTGGCTGGATATTAGGAATAACTTTTTTACAGTAAGAGTTGTTCAACATTGGATTCAGCTACTTAGGAAGGTGGTGAGCCTCCCCCTCATTGGCAGTCTTTAAGCAGTGGCTGGACAAACGTTAGGGATGCTCTAGGCTGATCCTGTATTGAGCAGGGAGTTGGACTAGATGGCCTGTATGGCCCCTTCCAACTCTGTGATTCTATACCTTTTCTAGTGCAGTGGGATTATTTGCCAGTGGTGGTGGTCCTTCAGTTTTAAATCAGACAAAACAATCTAAATTTGAAAAGCAAAAGCTTGAAAAAAATTACTTGGCTGTTTTCCCATTCTAACTTGCAGTCCCTGTATATTGATAGTTGACAATTGCATTTGTACCTAATCTGTTCAGCATTGTAAGCAGCAATGTAGGAAACAGCTTTCAGCGTAGTAAAACTGCACTAGTAAGGGAGGTCCTGAATAAGGACAGTGTGACCCTTTGAATTCAAGATGTCAGATCCTTAAAATTACAGATGCCTTCAGTGAAAAGACTAGAGTGTTGCACTGTTCTTCAGACTGGGAGTCTAGTAAAGCCTAGCTCTCGGAGTCTCTAAACTTGATAAAAGAAACACAATATGACCATTTTTTTTGCCTTATTTCAGTGGCTCTGGCTGACGTTATATAGAAGTTCCTACTTCATTGGTTCAGAGCCATGTATCTGAGGAATGATTGTCAATTCTTCCTTTTGCCTTCCGGCAGGGACATCACCACGTCATTAATGGAATTCTCAAATGTAGTTTCTAAAATGTTTGACTTTCTTACCTTCTAATAGTTGCTTTGGTTTTATTGGCAACATATACTACAAATTGTCTCTTCAGGAATCTTGTTTGGGTTTGATATAAAGCTGAAAATAATTCTTAGCTTCCACTGTCTAGGCCCTTCCAGTTGTCTGTTGAGATGATGAGGGAGTCTTGAAAAGGGCAGAGAAGGGAACTATCTCTTCAGTAACCTAGTAATAGCCAATCGTTAATTTAAATATTAATACAGGCAATGACATTCTGTACTTGAACTCTGCAGCTGTGGAAACAAGCAACATTATTCACGTCCTTTCGGCTTTTGTGGTCTTTCAGTAAACTAAATATTCCCTACCTAGGAGAATGGTATGAGCAAGTAATAACATTTGTTGAAGGAGAAAAGGCAACAATTTTTTTGTGGCTCTTGTATGGTGGCAGATCGTTCATTTCAATCAGTGAAAGCAACATGAATTCTTCATTAGATGTGAAAATGACCCTAGCTTTATGTTGATGGTGCATTCTCTTAAAGGGAATTTATGGTTGCCCTCAGTTGAAACAACATTAAA
Source organism: Gekko gecko (assembly GCA_029375565.1). Lineage (NCBI taxonomy): Eukaryota > Metazoa > Chordata > Lepidosauria > Squamata > Gekkonidae > Gekko > Gekko gecko. Next base: position 69,888,073 of record JAPDNY010000002.1, on the reverse strand, counting down.
TTTCATTCCTTGTAGTGGTGGACCTAGTTCTAGTTAATTGCCTTCAACCTGGACTGCACATTAAAGCTTGTTTGTATTTTTCACACTCCACCCCTCCTTGCACCGTAATGTCAAGTTTATTTCAGTGAGATTTTTCCATTAGCATGTTTTGATGATCTAGTGGGTTGATAATTAACCAAGGCTATGACTTCAGCAAACATAATCATTCTTCATTGCTTCTAGTTTCATAAAATCTATTCAGGTATAATATGCACACTTGTGATCTCTGCACCACAAATATATATATGAAAGTGTGCTAAGACCACCTTTGTTTCATGAAAGGCGAAGTTTTCTTTAGCAATCAAGTTACACTTGCAAATTGCTATTAATTCTTTTTTAGTCTAGAACCACTAATGAAAGAACCTTGTATTGCCTGGTTTTCTGGTATGATGTAAAAGATGGTTGATAAAGCAGTTCAGTTTTGGGGGCAGTATAGCTTTTCAAGTTTTGTGTGCTTGAAGCTAATCTGTTCTCTTACAAAACTGTACAAATTGGAGGAAATTGCATTGGGTTCTTTTTTTCCCAAAGAGGGAAACCAATATGATTTCACATTCCATCTTAGTTTCTAATACTGTTCAGAAAGCAGCTATAAATAGTAACAAGTGTGTGCATTATGCAGCTATTATTTCTGCACAAAGTGCATATTCAGTCCTTTCCTAGACTTGTTCATTGTGCAGTATTCTCTGAATAATAAAGAATGGCTGACTCAGATTGCTGTGGACACAGACAAAGAAAGCAAATGCCACATTCTGTTGTCTGGATTGTTAAATCCAGTTCTTTGGCTAGAATTCTTTAGCTACTCATATTTCTGTAGAGGTTTACCTTGTCTAAACACTATTAAAACTGGACTTTCCAACCATACATAGAGTGGCTGCTTGTTCCCCTCCCCCCATAGTTCATGCTCTCCACTCTTTAACCTCTCACCTTATTTCCTGTTTGCTTGGATGACTCTAAACTGGCTTGTTAGGTGCCCCTTTCCTAGATTTTCAACTAATCTTTCTATAGTAGTTAGAGAGTATAACATTTTCACTCTTTTCTGAGACCCCTTATATGTAACTCCTGTAAAGGCATCTCTCTATAGTGTTATGAAAGGACTTGTGTTATGATGTCTCCTTGCCTTCCTTAGTGTTTCCTACTTATTTTCACTACCACCGAAGGCTCTTGTCTTAGAATTCATAGCTGGACCCAAAGACCCAGGATGGCTTAGTTATATTGGTAGAATGACAGAATGGACAGTGCATGGGGCAGCTCTGAGGTAAAAGAGTATCCTTTAAACAAAATGGTTTTCTCATAAACATAGAGTTTATTTAGAAGTATAACAGCATAATGGTTTTGATTAAGTTTACCAAATGTAATGTTTCAGATAGGTACAGTTTTGCTTCTTTCTCTAAAGTTCCTTAAATAGACCTAGCCACAAAGGCTTATTTTCTCATTCACCACTTAGGCTAATAACTTGCACAATGCTTAATTTCCTAACTTGCCACTTAGGCTAGTAACTTCCACACAGAACACAGATATCTCTCACATGTTATTCTCTTCACTCCCTCAAATCTCTTCTCCTGACACTGAAAAACTCTCTCACACACAAACCAGTCAACTCCACCCTAGGGTACAGCTACCATCCAATTATATCACGCTTCAATCACCCCTCCAGCCCCACACTTTCTTATGTTAGGGGTCTGTTTCTAACCAAAAGCAACATACATAAAGCCCAGCATTAAAACACAGAAATAACACAAAGTATTTACATAGCTAACAATCACAGAGAGTCTGAATCTTTTTGTGTATTTAATTACAAAGTCTTTCAAGAAAGGAATATTGTATCATTCGTTGCCATCCTAATCAATGGCAGATGTAGTAGTTGATCTGTGTTGGATTTTTTTATTTCATCCATATCCATGGTGACTGAGCAGACAGTTTCTTATCATGGAATTCCTGGCACTTACCTTCGATGTCAAGAATAGCCTGTCATGGATGAGAGCAGAAGGGGGATAACATTTATGAAGACTGACCAGTATTTAAGGCAGGCATTAAGGCTGGGGAAAACCTTATCCTGTCAGCTGTGCATAATTTTACAGCCAGGAATCAAAGTGAGAACATGGCATCTCTTTGATATGCTAGCATCTCTTTTTTGGTGAAGCAAGTTCTGGTAAGCTGTTGCTGACAGAACCCAAGGCCCGCACTGGTTAAGGCTTTCTTATACATGGCGGGGTGGGGGGGGAGAAGTTGTGGGAAGCGTGACCAAGCAAAGGACAGCATCCTCTTTCCCTATATACACCTATTTCGATCTCCTAATGGGGAGGGAAGATCAGATGCTCAGGATTTCCAGATTCCAAGTTAGCTTAGCAATTTTTCTGTGTTTCATTTTTTAGTCTTCTCCTGTAATCTGTATTTACTTGAGTAGTGACTGTAGAATGTAGCTGTATTAATTGAAGGGAAATGATTGCCTTGATTCCTACCTAGGCACCTTGCTGTGGCTCACACTATGAAAATAACCCCCCCAGTTTGATGCTCCATCTGGCAACCAAACTAGAATGGGGTCAGTGATCTGGAGGTGGTGGCTGCCCGAGGAAAAGGCTCCAAACAGTGAGGGATTCCAGCTGGGATGATTGGGTTCCTTACCAAAAGGACTTTGTTCCTAGTTTTTGATCAGGGCTGCATCTCTCACTTGCTCAAGGGCTATTTGCTTGAGCAGGGAGTGATGCCTGTTGGATGCTGTGGCAGAAGTTTCTTACCAGAGTAGAGTAATCTACTGGCTTTTACTCTTACAAATTAAAATTTTATGTTGTGCTTTATGAAGCAGGTTCATAGCAGATATTAACTGATGTCCTGTACTTGACTTTAATTTTACAGCCCTTTTGAAGTTGATGGGTTCTGTAAATGGATATACTTTGAAGTTGGCTGTCCATGTTGCCTTTTATTTCTAATCCAAACAAGGGTCAGTGTTCTGTCTATAGCAGTTAAAAGTTGTCTCAGTGTAAAGACCAAGTAATGAGCATATTCTGTATACAGTGAGCATTGGAACACAATGAGAGTTTTCCCTACCCAAAATACTGGTGGCTACTTTGAGATGTGCAATAAGTCAAGAATCATCTCTTCCAAGTTTCTTCTATTTTGTGTGCTTAGGCAAAAATGGAGACTTGGGGGGGGAGGGGGACACACCTGATTCTACTACTGTGGACAGCCACTGAGAAACCAGCCTTTGAGTCTCTGAATACGTGAAAATGTACCAAGTAAAACAGTATTCAGATTGGAGTGGTGGTATGCTTCATGCCCCAAACTTGCAGCATGAATCCTGCCTTATAATAGCAGGTAGTGAACCAAGCAGTGCTGATAGTATATACAGGAATAAGAGTCCCCAGGCCTTTTTATACACCATGAAGGAAGCTTTTCAAAGCTACCTAGAAATGTATGTCTTAAGGTTTGTGTGTGTGTGAGTTGACTGACCCACTGAAAATTTCAGATATTCTTTAAACTACCTCTGGCAACTACTGTATCGAGGGATTTTGAGCCTGCATAAAGTAAGCTGGCAATGAAAAACTTTTAAAAATTCAGAAAATGATGCAAGGGGGGGGATAGAAAGCTTTCATGCATCAACAATTGCTGAAATGTCATTACTGACAATTACTGTTGACATCTATGTAGCATGTCCACACAACTATTTCAGTACAAAGGATGTGCAGTCTGGAAGAAAAACATCACTTTCCCAGATGTAAAGCCTCTAGTGCAGCAAAGTGAAACATGTACAGATGTCCGGTATGGAGTAACTACATGCTTACTGGACCACCAGCTATATAGTAAGACTCTTGGTATGCTTAAAATGACGTTGATATTTTGAAGTGTAGCCTTCAGAGGATTAGTGGCATATTTTATATACTGTATCATGGCAAAGTGGACCTGGCAAAATAGTGGCATACTGGAGAAGGGCTTATTGCACAAAATGATAAACCTAGAAACTGCATCTGCCAGCAGTGTTTTCATGTGTCCTGGTGTTTTAGCTTCTAAATTTTCTATATACTCTAATTGCCACCTCATTGTACAGTTTGTATTTGTATGGAAATACCAACTGAAACCATTGTGGAATATAGAAGATGCACCCTCTTCTGAAGGGAAAGATGGGGAAAGTTGGGGGGGGTTTCTTGCTGCAATTGAAATTTCAATTTAAAGTTATTCCTTGTTCTGAGATAATAAAATTGTTTTAATCTCTATGCAAACATTTCAAATTGGCTTTCACTGTACTTGCCTTTAGGAAGCCATTTAAAGTGAGATAGTGCTTATCGCTGCTGTTACAATGTGAAGATTTACAACGCTATTTCAAAAAGCCATTCAGAACTTTAATAGATAGTAATTTGAGATCGGTTTTTACAAGAAATTGCCTTAAATCTTCATTATAAAGGCTGTGCAACGTACAGTTGTCTTTTGTTCCTTTCCTTGGTTGTTTGTTCAAGTGCTCTGGCCATAGATTGGATTAGTATAATTTGCAGATGTCTTAGAGATTTTCTTCTATTACCAATGCAAAATACATAGTTGTGAAGCTTAGCTTTTTAAAAAATGTGTGCTGCTTTAAACATGTATTTGTTTTATGTAATGTAATACATTGATGTGCTTCCAATATGCTGAGACAGTTGAAGCTTTTGCCAAGCTCTGACTCATTTGTGGGAGCTATCTATTAATGCCTTTACATCCTGCAGATCTCTACTAATGGGTCACTTGCTAAGCTTTTCAGAGATGTATTGGCTCCTGCTGGTGGATGGGTAAGAAAATGAAGGCAACTGGAAAAGCTCCTTTCCTTTTGCACCTTCCTTTCCACTGATTTGCAAATGCACACATTCTTTCTTGCACATTCATACATAAGTCGCCCACTTAAAGCTGTGAAATTCTTGACTACTGTGGTGAACAGAGAATAAACAGCAGAGATGCAGAGGAACTTAGTAGAGTGTCAAAAGCGGAAAGATGTACTGAGGATTCCTAAAGCTTGTGCGAATCAGGGAGTTGTAGTAGTGTTGCTTAGCTAGGTGGATGGCTGACAAGGAATGGGGATTAATTAATGGACACAGTTGGCTAGCTCTGTAGTCCATTTAGCTGTTCAAGATCATGAACAGAAGTAACAAAGTGAGGGCATGAGCCAGGAGGCATGGTAGGTTTGTTGGAAGTTTGTGGGAAATGAGTAAAGGACGGGAAAGTGATGAAGGCAAAAATGGCAGTCTAAATGGTGTGTCAAAAATGAAAATCCATCTAAGGAAGCCAGTGACTCAATGGACAGCAAACAATGGATTAGCAAAAAGTAGACCATGGGAAGGTGGACTTCGTGCAGTGCTGAAGGAGATGATGTGATAGTTGGCCAGAAGGTATTCCTCAGCAGAGCGGCTAGACCAGGCCTCAACAAATTTTCTTTGGATCTGGGAGCCAGCCCAAAATATTAGGGGCCAGACACATCTGCAACAAATACAATAGTTTCAGTGTTCCGCAGTTGCCTCAAGCAAGTCACTGAAGAGGCAGTTGATGTAATTTCTGGATTTTCCTTCATTATTTACTTATTAAAAACTACACCATCTTTTCAGCTGTACATGCGTCAAGCAAAAAAATTAAATTTCTGCAAATAATTTAAAATATTATTAGCTGTTATAAAGTGAACATCTTTCTACATCCAATTATAAACCAAATCCATTATTGATCGAAAGATTGCATTCTTTTGTGAGAAGCTTGTAAAATGAATAGAGTTCTGTATATATTTTTGTTTATAGTTCATTGTCATCTTTCTTAAATGACTATCAAGCAAGCAGAAGTTAAAACCTATAAAACAAAAGCTTTTAAAACCTAAACAACTGAAACAGCAGCAGCAGCAGAAACCTAAAACAGCAAGGAAGCCAGCTCAAAAGTTACTAGCTTGCAATAAAATTAATCTAACAAGGTAAAAAAAGACATATACAGAATTATCAATGACAAAGTTTCTGAAGTTTTCTTGATTCTGATGTGATAGTGTAACAGATAAGAAAATGGCTTCATTTTTTTGCCATTATTCTAATTGATAATTCTGTGCATTTCTTTTTAGACATTCTTTAAAAATACAGTCCCAAGCATGTTAGAAATCATAAAAAGTAAAATTCAGTTTATTTTTATTAATCCAGTATTAGTCTTGCTTTATCATACATGCTTTACACTTAACTGTAGCAGAGGCAACTTATTTAAAATATTAACACTCACATTTGTTGCAAAATAGATCAAAATAGTGGGAAGTAAAGGAGAAGGTGGTAGGGGGCAGGGAAGACATTCGTAAGTCAGCATGCACAGAGCCTTGGCTCTTGCTTTCTCAGCTAGGAAAGGGCTGATCTGTACAGTGTATTGTGTGGACCTGCTAAATGCTGAGCCTCTCCCAAGAATAGAGGGTGGATAGTGGGTGGCTGGAGCTGGAGCTGAGCTCAAGGCATGCTCAATTGTAGCAAAAGAAAACAGATTGAGAACAGGGGTCAGAAAGAGCCTGGAATGGGTTAGAAATAGACAGCATAGCTTTGATTGGGAGGAGTGAAAAGCAGGATCCAGAGCTGCAGTGTCTTCCTTTGCTCCACTCCAGGCTTTCTTTCCCACCTTTTGATCCAAACCAGGAAGCTCTGAGTGGAAGAAAATGCTGGTAGCACCAATGGGGTGTCAAGGATTTTAGTATGAAAGAGCTGACTTGTTCTTTGGGCTTGGTTTGCATATTGGGACCTGGAGAGAAACTGCAGGAGCCATGCAGCATAGAACTATCAAATTACCAGGGCACCCTAGCACCCTGCTTTTATCAAGGCCTGGGCAAGAGACAGAGCAGTGTGTTAAAGACAAGATCAAGAGAGTACTCAAGGCAGTGTGTAAGGTCCGATCTGGATGTCATGGTAGGGTGATCTGTCACGTTTTTATTGCAGCTGTCCTAAGAGGAGCGTACATGATTATCCACTCCCCAGGTTAGTCTAAAAGTTGCTGGCCCAAGGTCTCTGCATGAGCTTCATGGTAGAGTGAGGATTTGAGTCCTATTCTGATCTTCTGATCCCTCTGCCATACTGCCTCTCACTCACACTTGTCCCATCACCTAAGATTAAGAGCTGAATATGAGGCATCTTGAGATACCATGATCAAAATGCTCGACATGAGGTGAACCTCATAACTGATGCCAGCATGGAAAAAGCCAAGGCAAACAAATATTCATCAGCAGTCATTTTGTGGGGGGGGAGTGATTTGAAAGGGTTGGTGCCTGCACTGACTTTCCATGACGTAATAATTTTTTTTGTCGCCAGCAGAAGGCCTGCTGATGCAAGGAAAGATGAAGAATGATTTCCTACTCTTAAATGCCCATGTTGCATGGCTTTAACTCCAAGTGGGTCCCCCAAACTTCAGCATCATTTTTCTTTTTGCTCACAAGTGGTTCTGGAGGGGAAAAAACATAGGAAGGTTCTTCTCCTCCTCTGTCAGTGCCTTAAGCTGCCACTTTCTAGGGTCCAACTCAAGAGTACACCTATTATATTTTTATAGAGCCAGATTTGACACTTTTCCATCAGCAGTTCTTTTTGGAAGATTCCAACGCATTCCCAGGCATTTGAGACTTTGCTCATGCCCCTCCGAGTCAATTGAGACCCTTCCTCATATTTTATTTCATTGTGCTTACTATGCCGAAGAAAGAGCTCTTTTGATTACACCTGTATTAAGGCCATTTAGGTGCCAAGGACAACTAGTAATCCACTCCGAGGAACTTATTTTGAAATACCTATTGGAGGACAAATCCATTGAAATTTCAAGGAAGGTTGCCAAATTTCTTTTTATTGCATTTTCAAAGCGCAAGCACCTCTTTAATTCTTCTTACGACATTTCTCCCCCGTAATGTTGGTAATCCAGGTCTGTATTCTGAGCCTGTATGCTGTTTGATGGGTCTCTGACCGTAATAAATATTTTTGTTTATGTTTATATTGCAAATTATATTTACTGATCAAATCCTATAACTGGAAGCTGTCTAAAAGCCTGTTCCCACTTCTTGTCTAAAGGCAGGATCCGCTGTACATAGGCAAAAAACCCTACTGACAGATTTATTTCAGGAATTTGTTTATAAACATAATACGTAATGATTAGAAAGAAGTCATCTTCAGTACAGCTCTTAAGAATTGCCTAGGGTAGATCACTCTGTGATGTGTGGAAGAGACCATGCCCTTGAGTTGCAACTGACTCATGGTGACGCCTTCCATGGGGCATTCCAAACATGAGATGAGCAGAGGTGGGTTGCCATTGCCTTCCTCCACATAGCAACCCCAGTCTTCCTTCGCCGTCTCCATCCATGTACTGACAGTGGCCAACTCTGCTTAGAACTAAAGTCCTGAAAAGCTCAGACCTAATGGGGCTAATCAAGCCGCTTTAGTGTGATAAAATAGTTTAAATACTGTTTAGAAGCATATAAAGTTCACAATTGATTCTGAATTTTAAGTAGAGGAGTTCCTGTGATGCTAATTTATTATTGAAGGACTAGAGAATACATTTGGGGGGAGGGGTCGATAGTGCTGACACTTGCATCTGTATTATGAACATCTTGTGTATTCCATTCTCATAAAGTAGGGATCCGTTTTGTGCTGACAGCTATATCGTATTGGATTAACAAACTATGACATAAAGTGGGGGTCAAGACTATTGCTTTTCCATGCTAGAATTGAATTGGTATGCTCACATTCTGCATGGCTCTTTAATTTTTCATGAGTGGGCTTTTATAGCAGAAATAGGTTGCTTGATGTCTGAAAGATAGCATGCTCCCCCTACTGACGTAACTTCAGATTTTTTTACTAAGTGGTATACTTTTTCAGCCATCCAAGGAGAGAAAATAAGAGGAATCATGTTACCCATTCTACATAGTGTGCAAATTGCATAAATAGCGAAGAGAAGTACTAGCCATTTCTGATTAACAGTGTCTATGCTGTAAAAACTTGCAGGCATGATTTAGTGTATGCTGGCTCCCAAGCATTTAGCATAATAAAATGAAAGCTGCTTAATGGATTCAGAACTGTTCACTGTATTTCGTGCACTTTTTTTTTGCATTTGATGCACGTTTTATTTGCATTTTGATAGCATTTCTATATTTTATTGAAATATTGCAAAAAATTCAAGGGCTTATCTGTGTGTATTCTCTAACAAAAGCCCACTTTTTTGTATTCACTTTAATAATCTCTTAAATATCTGACAGGTTTTTATTTTGTTGGACCAAATGGCCAACCTACAGAGGAATCCTTGACCTAATAATAAACAAATGACTGTTCAAAATGTTCATGTAACATAATATGAGTGTTGGTCAAATTCTCCACAACTCAGTTATTGTTTAGATGAATGAATGCTTTAAGCTTTGTTCTCTTATGGCAAGTAATGAAGCATTTCCATTGCATGAAATATTTAATATTAGGATATTGTCCATACCCTTACACTTACAGTAGACAGTTTAAAGCCAACTTCTGAGTAGCATGGCTCTTTATAGTTATTGTCGGCTTACCTGTTTATTATGTGAAATGTATTTTTAATACCATCCTTCTACAGAAATAAATTGGGCAATGTTAAAGTACAATAAATGAGTTAGAAAATCAGTACAAATAAAATGACAAGAAGTTTAAAAGTACTTGAGGGGGAGAGAGGAAACTTAAAGCCTCATTTATACAAGTGTTTTGCTTATTGTCAAAAATGGTAGGCAGGAGAAGCATATGTAGGAATTCAGGTCCGTAGCTCCAGCAGCTCCATTCTCCGATGGTCCTGGGAGTGGGGCAGTCCTTTTGGGGAATAGGCTCCTCCTCTGGAACAGGGTCGGTTTCCTCAGATCAATCCAGGAAGGGGAGGGACCTGTCCCCTGGGAACATCCCAGTCTTACCGGCCCTGTTTCTTGAGCAGGACATGTTTCACAGGTGCTCTGTAGAGCACAGCGATCCAGGAATGAGAAGAAGAGAGGGAGAAAGGAGAGACCCTCCCTCTTAATTATTTCGAGCTGCAGTCAGCAGCAAACCGCAAATGAAGCCGATGGCACTGGGAGATCCCCAGCAGCTAAGGCTGTGTATGCAGACTCCCACCGGGCCCAGTGGCTGAGTCTGCAAGGAGACTGAGGCAGCACTGCAGACCCAGCAAACTGCCCAGTCTCAGAGGATCTGGCGTGCAGTGGAACAGATAAGCTGGGAGCCTCTAGCCCTCACCAGAATCATGGTAAGCCCTTACGGGGTCAAAAAGCCTAGACTGCAGACGAAGGAGGGCAGAGTGGTAGACTGGGGAAAACCCACAAGCTATTCAGGGAGGATGAAGAGGTAATTCTTTCCTAGGGCTTCCAGCCTCCCCAACCTGGGACAGGCTGGAATGGATTAAAGAGCCCTTCCCCCCCTCCTTTTTCCCTTCAGAGGGAATGTTCCCATGGAACAGACAGGGAGCTAGAAGGCCCAGGGAAAGCCATTGAAGGGCAGGGAAAATGATGGTGGCCATCTTAGTTCCCTGGACCCTCATGGCAGACTTACTTTCGCTTTCACTCCCAGCCAAGTGAATAGAAAATGGCTGCCAATCAGACCTGCCAGTTCCCTGTTCTCAGACCTGAATAGTTCAAGCTAGTTTGATCTGCTGAGATCTCAGAAGCTAAGCAGAGTCAGCCCTGATTAGTACTTGGATGGGAGATCACCAAGGAAGTCCTGGGTCACTACGCTGAGGCAGGAAAGGGCAGCAGCTCTGGCCTGGATGGCCCAAGCTAGCCCAGTTTGATCAGATCTTGGAAGTTAAGCAGGGTCAGCGCTGGCAGACTCTCCAGCTCCAGTTGTCTCTTGCTTTGAAAACCATATGGGGCTGCTGTTCGATAGCACTTCCACCACCTCCACTGTTTTCCAGAGAAAGGCTATAACAGATTTGGGGGGCGGGGGTACACTTAGCAAGTCAGATCTATTCAGAGCACAAGCATCACAGTCCCCACAGGAAACAGAGACCAACCATTTCTGAACATCTCCTGCTTGAAAATCCCAAGGGGTCACCGTAAGTGGGCTGTGACTTGATGGCTGCAAAAAGTCCAAGAAGCACTCTGACTCCCCAGTTCCATCGTCAGATAGGGTAGAATGGGAATGGTTGGAGGAAGGAGAGGGAGTAGTACCAACACTACAGTCCTGTCTAGTCCCTCGAGCTGTACATGAGATTACTTCCAAGTACTTAGAATTTCTCCAGACTTAAGGAAAACAATGATTTTGACCGAGAACTTCTGGTGGAATCTGGCTAGATGATATACAAACTGGCAGTACCACAAGCAGGGATGCCAGCCCCGACCTTGATGGCCCAGGCTCGACCACGCTTGTTAGATCTCAGAAGTTAAGCAGGGTCAGTCCTGGTTAGTACTTGGATGGGAGACAACCAAGGAAATGCTAGGCTGAGGCAGGCAAGGGCAAGCCTCTAACTACCTGCAGCTTTTTATAATAGGATGAAGGCAAAGTGGGAACACCATTCCAAGCTAAAAAACTCTAACCATTAGATGTGTCCCCTCCCCAAGCTTTATTCCCTTATACCAGAGGCTACCAAGAGACTCAAGGTGCCAATGGTGGACGAACCTGGGACTAGCTTGACCTCCAACTCAGTTCTACCTGTGGATGCAGATAGGCTGCTCAAGACCCCAGCAATAGGGGATTTCAGCAAGCCTTATGCAAAGACTTGGAAGTCTTAGCCTGCTCCATCAGGATGTCAATAGCAGGTTCGGTGTTTGCCAGGGCAGCACATTCTTGGGCATCAGGACTAGCCTCAGCTGATAGTGGAGTCCCCAAAGAGCTTAAAGACAAACTGAAGAAGGTTGCTATAGTGACAGTGATGGTGGCAAGTACTTCACTGGACACCCCGCAGCAGTTAGCTAGAGCCATGGCATGCCTGGTAGCAGCCAGAAGGAACATGTGGCTCAGAATCAGGATGGGGACTCTGCAGCACAAGCTAAAGCAGTTTCCTTCAGGGGCATAAACTTTTTTGGAGAGGGACTCGACAGATATCTTATTGAAGATAAAGACGTGTTCTATGTTTAAAAACAAAACAAAAACAAAACATAAAAAAAACCAAACAAACAAACTTGTCAGTCCTGTTGTGACTCCATAAGGATGTCATGCCATTGCCAAAAAAGAATAAGGATGCTTGGAAAATCTTGGACCTGAAATGACTAAACAACTGCATCAGGACTAGAACGTTCAGGATGAAAACTCTGAACTCCATTATGGCAGAGGTTCAAGCAAAGGATTTCCTGGCATCCACTGATCTATAGGAGGACCATTTATACATCCCAATTCAAGAGGCTCACTACAGGTGCCTACGCTTTGCATATGATGGGAAGCACTTCAGTACCAAGTGTTGACTTTCTGCCTGAAGTCATTCCCAAGAGGGTTCAACAAGTTTATGGTGGCCATTGTAACACATCTGAGACTTCAGGGAATGTTGCTGTCACCGTCTGTAGATAATATCCTTGTCAAGGCCCCTTCTTACCAGCAGAGCGGGGAAGCATCAGAGACGGTGGTGTGTTTGTTTTGGTTTTGAGGGACCATGCCTTCATGGTCAACATGGAGAAGGGCACTCTAAACGCCTCTCAATCATGGGTACACCTGGGGGTGCAGATAGGCACTTGAGAGAGACAACACAACATACAACTTCTGACCATAGACAGGCTTAAAAAAAAAAAAGCAAGATAGAGGGTATGGTAGCCAAGCTTCTGAGCATGGTGGTTTCAAGCCATGAAGTACTTCAATGGTCAGGCTTCCATGCCGGACCTTTACAGACATCTTCCCTTACCTTACCAGGATGTGGTGGCCAGTTAGGGCTACAAGCTGGTACAGTTGCCAAAACAACTTCAGCATCAGCTGCAGTGGTGGTTTCCAATGGTGATCCCTGATCTGAGATCTAAAGAGGATGGTGATAATCACAGACGCAAGTCTGCCAGGGTGGGGAACCCACTCTCAAGGGACAATGACACAAGGAGTTTGGTCTCAGAAAGAGACCTCACTGAATATAAAATGTTTAGAACTCAGAGCCACCAGGCTGGGGTTCTTGAATTCTCCAAGGTACTAACAGGTCATCACGTTCTCGTCCAGACAGACAATATGACAACAAAGGCATAAAGAACCAGATTCCAGATCTTACATGTAGAAGCGAGCAGCCAGATAAAATGGGTGAAGATCCAACTACAGTCATTGGAGGTGGTTCATGTGGTGGTCCAGGACGGTGCATTTACAGACTGGCTGAGTATGTAGGATTAGACCAGTCCGTATGGATGCTCTGCAAGTTGGGTTTTCCAATAGGTCTGCAAAAGGTACAGGATGGTGGAAATGGACTTCTTTACCACAGACCAGAATCATCAATTTCTGTGTTTCATATCCAGAATGGAAAACTAGCAGGCAGCAGGAACTGATGTTCTGAACTGCGACTGACTGCAGGGATGACTGTACATGTTCCAACTGACTTAATTGTTTCACCAGTGTTGTTAGCACCCTTTTGGCCACAAAGAGCTTGCCTACCACTGGGAAAGGACTTATTGATACTAGGATCAGCACAACATCCTCGCACAGCCTTCCTAAACCTAACAGCCTGGAGGTCAAGTGGAAACAGCTAGAAGAGTTTAGTTACCCTGACAGGGTGAAAGACACTGTATTAGTTTTCTAGGAAGAGCTCCACAAATAGGGTGAATAACACAATGTGGTGGGTTCTTCACTCTTGGGGTTCAGAACATGATTTGGAACCATTATATGCATCAGTTAGAGGCATCTTAGCTTTGTCCAAGATGGTTTGGATAGAGAGCTAAGCATGAGTGCATTAAAGTGACAGGTGGCAGCCATATTGGCAGTGATGGGGGCTAGGAAGGAAAGCCACTTAAATTGCCATCCACATGTTAAGAGCTTCCTAAGGGGTTACTACATGGTCAGAACTGCCACAAGTGCAGAGGTTTCTGACTTGGAACCTACATAGGGTCCTGAGAGCATTGTATAGAAAACCTTTGAACCCATGGAGTCTCAAGGAATTAACATTCAAAACTTGTTTTTTTTAGCAGACATAATACCAACTAGGTGGTGTTGGAACTGAGGACCCTGCCAGCTGACAGGGAGCTTCATGTTTTCCATAATGATAGGGGTGACCTTACACTCTGATCAAGCCTTTGTTCACATGGTTAATCCAGTTCTTTCACAAGTTGGAGATCATTGTCTTACCTTCCTTTGTCCCGATCATAGACATGACAAGGAAAGGGAATGGCATTGCCGAGATGTACATAGGGTATTCAGTTTTTTATGTTGACAGGCCAAGCATTGGCATGATTCAGATACCCTATTTGTTTCCTTTAGGATTTTTTCCTTAGGTCAACTGGTATTGCCTTTTACCTTGAGTAGGTGGTTTTAGGGGTGGCATCATTGTTGCATGAAAGGCTGAGGGACTGAATCCACCCAAAGGTGCTGCAGCATATTCTCTTTGGGGGGGCTGCTATGTCAGCAGCTTGCGGATCATTTCCCATCCTTGGAGACAGTAGGTACGGTGGCCACCTGGAAGTCGGTGCACTCTATGGAGTAGAGAAGCTGACTTTGGCTGTGGCAGCTTTTCTTTGGGTGGGGCTACAGCACACTCTATAAACCAGAAGCTGAATTTCCCACCCTGAGGCACATTGAACATAAGAACATAAGAGAAGCCAATGTTGAATCAGGCCAATGGCCCATCTAGCCCAACACTCTGTCACACAGTGGCCAAAAATACCAGGTGCCATCAGGAAGTCCAGCAGTGGGGCCAGGACACTAGAAGCCCTCCCACTGCTGCCCCCTTCAGCACCAAGAATAGAGTGCATCACCTGCCCCAGACTGAAAGTTCCTATCTATACCCTGTGGCTAATAGCCACTGATGGACTTCTGCTCCATATGTTTATCTAATTCCCTCTTGAAACTGTCCATGCTTGTAGCTGCCACCGCCTCCTGTGGCAGTGAATTTTATGTCCCAAGAGTAAGGACTGCCCCACTCCCAGGACACCAGAGAATGGAAGATTTGTATTCACTTACCATGAAGCTTCCTTCTCGGTGGTCTGAGAGTGGGGCAGTCCTACCCATCCAGTTTTGGGGGGCAGTTCCCGGAGATTATTTTGGATGAACACTTACAAAGTTTCTCTGAGATGCTAAAACAAAAAATTGTGAGTTAATTGGGTGAGAGAATGACCTTGGTCTACACCTGCTGGAGGGGCATAAAGCTACAAGGCTGGTTGCCCCGAAAATTGAGTTTCACTATGGTGGGGAGAAGTGTTTTCCTTAGTGTGATGTTAGGGGATGCGTGGCTTGGAGACGACTGGGATGTTCCCAGGGGACAGGCCCCTCCTCTTCCTGGATTGATCTGAGGAAACCAATCCTGTTCCAGAGGAGGAGCCTATTCCCAAGAGTAAGGAGTACCCCACTCCCAGACCACCGAGAAGGAAGCTTCATAGTAAGTGAATATAAATCTTCCATTTTGGTGTAGTGGTTAAGAGCGATGGACTCTAATCTGGAGAATTGGGTCTGATTCCCTACTCCTTCACATGTAGTTGCTGGGTGACCTTGGGTCAGTCACAGTTCTCTCAGAGCTGTTCTCTCACGAGCAGTTGTCTCAGAGCTCTCTCGGCCCCACCTGCCTCACAGGGTGTCTGTTATGGGGAGAAGAAGGGAAGGTGATTGTAACCTGGTATAAATCCAACTCCCCCTCCTCCTCCTGTCTTGTGGTCAAAGGCCTTAATGCTCTGGAAGGTTACAGTTAATATTTATATGTAATCATATTATGCCTGAACAAATTACATATTTATATCTTCCATTCAGTGTATATGGCATTGGAAACCTGAACACTTACATGTCTGTGTGGTGTGTTTACTTATTCAGCAGCTTCCCATTTTAGTGTTAGATGTAATGGATTCCTGACTTTGAGGAATAAGAACAATCTAATATATTCTAGCTTTGTGGTGCACACATTTAGGTTATGAATATGAGCCAATACTTGTAACCAGGCATTTAATAGCCTCTGGAGTTTAGAGTTGGTGTACTCAGGCAACTTACATGCACCTTTTGTTATGCATACCATATGACTTCCTTTCTGTTGTGAATACATCTCACTTTCCCAGTGATGCACATGCTAGCTGTAGTCTGTGCTTCTGAGAATAATGTACCCTACTGGTGATGAATTTCCTCACATATGCCCATTATTTGGAAAACCTGTTAATTTTTGTTATGTCATTTATTTGTGCCCCTTCACTGCCCACAACTCCAGCTCCATCCTTTCTGTTCTAAATTTTAAGCCCTCCCTTCAGCTCTGTCATTCCATGAGAACTTTACTGAAACCCGTGTTAAGGTTAAACAGTTTGGGCACACTAATCTGGATAGAGTGACATCAAGTCAGCCAAAACACCCACCTGTCTACTCTTGTAAAAACAAGATAGGTAGATTGAAACCATGTCAGCCCTGAAATACTTGGGTCGGAGTCCAGCAACTCTAGTAAAGATTTGTTAGAGATGGTGTGGCAGAAATCTGTATGTCGAGGGGGAAATTTCCAATTGTCGTTTAATATAATGTAAAACGGCACCCCAGTATACAGACCTCAATCAGATACTGTGAGATATAGCCAGACTTCCTACTCCAACAACAAACAGGTTCCACTAGACCCCTTAAAGACTGCCAAATCTTATTCTGATTTAAGTTTTCATGGATTGGAGTCTCCTTCTTCAAAGGGAATAGCTTCTGGATGTTTAGTTTTGAATAAGATTGCCTCATTGATTATTTCTTTGAATACGCTGAACAGAGCATAATACTGTGGTTCAGTCTTGTCCCTTTGCTTTTATTTAGAATTACTCTACTTTGTTGTGCCTGAAACAACTTGTGTATACTGAAGTTGCTGTTCTCCATTATGCAAAAGCCACCTCTTGGGAGAAGCTGTTCTGCTTCTGTCAAGGCCTCCATGGGCCTAGGCTGATAATGTTTAGGCAGCTGCCTTGAGATTTGAAACATGATTTATGCTTAATTATACTTTACCACTTTCCCTTGTTTTTTGTTCAGTGAATGATAGGTTTTACCCTCCTGAATATTTGAAAACACACACTGACAGATTTGGGTAGTTTGTCAAGATCCCCTTTACTGTCATTTGTCCAAGTTTCAGCTTCAAGTGAAGCTCAGTGTTGAAGGCTATGTTTTTCAAAAAGTATTCTCAAATTCTGATGGCAGCTATTTTCCTGAAATGCAGCTAAGTGAACCTATACATTGATTTACCAAGATTTTAAAAAGAGAAATCTAAGTTTGGAGAATGTAATCAGTACTGTGCATAGAGTTTGTACAGTGTGACAGTACAGATCTTGTTGAAACACTTTTCTCATGGCATTCATCTCCTTGGATATTTTAAATGTGATGGTAATGCAATCCAGACACACACAAATAAACCTTCCATTTTTAGCTCTAGAGAGTCTAGGAAGCTAGCAAATAGGTGTTCAAGTTTTTTGAGCAAGCAGCAGTTGGCCTTTTAAGAGAAATGATGTACTGTGAAAGAGTGGTAAGAGAAACAAACCTCCCAGGATTGAAGATGTCTGGCAACCTCACTCCAGGGACTGAGCACTGTATCTGTAGACGCGTCTTCTATAACAATTCTACGTGATTAGAAGCAAAGTTGAACAATAATGGCTTTAGAACGCTTGTTTGGATATTTACTGGAACACAGCAATGTAGTGTTATGTCCACTATAGAATTGTTGATAGGAGTGTGGATATGACCAGTAAAAGGACTCAAGGAAGGGAAGTACTTTGAAGTTAGAAGACATGTATTGTAAGCCAGCAAAGAGAGAGGTGAGTTGGAGCAAACTAATCTCTCCCTCTCTCTCTCTCTTTCACACACACACACAAGTTGCATGATAGCAGGTGTCTTTCTCATCTTCCTTTCTCACTTTATCTTGTACCCCCTTTTGACTGTTCAATGTTTATTATTTGTTTCCTCCCCCAATGTCAAAGTCATAAAAGAAAAAATGGTAGTGTATTTTGTCTGTTGACAGTTCAGACTAAGAACTAGAATCATTAAAAAGCCTCTCTTCAAAATGTCTATCAGCTGAAAACTCCACGTGGGTAGCCAGCTCAGATTTACATCTTGTGCCATTGCTGTTAACCACCAAAAAAACAAACAAACAAACCCACAGTTCAGAAATGCTAAACTGCGAAGTGTGTTTTGATCAGAATTTCAGATCCGCTTGCCACAATTAATGTTACCAGCTTTTTTATTTTTTGAAGAGCTCCTGTGCCTTTAACACATGCCTGACATAAAGGAAATGTATCTGGTAAAGCTGTTCAGGTTATGAAGAACAGCTTCACTTCCAACATTTCTGCATATCAGGTGCTTATGAAAAGGTTCAGGAGCCCTGCTTAAAAAGGTAGCTGATAACTATAGCAGTATCTAGTCCTTGGACAGCAGGAATGGGTCCACAAGAACTGCATTTAATAGGAGTGAAGGGTAGGTTGTTTGTTTTTTTGTGTGTGTGATATCACTGTCATTGGAAAGTACAAGAACCCAGCAGCATCTTAAAAAAAAAATTGTTAGTCTGTTAGGGTGCTGCTGGAATCTTACTCCTTTCTACTACTACAGACTGACGAACATGGCTTACCCACTTTGATCTATCTCCGTTGGAAAGTGCGGATTCCTCTTATTAAAATTTTCATTTTAATATGGCTAAGAATCTTATCAGATGGGCCTCTTAATGAAGAAGTTATTTCTGTGGTGTGGAGAGGCATAGTTTGATGTTAAACCATACTGCTTGTCTCAGGTTGTCTCTCCTTCCTTTTTCAGAGATTGTAGGAAATAAATGCATCATGTGTTACTTGAGTCCTGGCTAGTGAGCTCTTATTAATAATGAATATCCTAGTAAATGTCTTTCAAGTGAAACCAGCTGTTGCAGACACTACCTTATTAGGATATCTTTCTTTCTCAACAATATCAAATTATTCGAAGAGTTTTGATTTGTGCTTGTCTTGCTCAGGATTTCATATTTCTTCAGCTGCATAAATGACTGCCACAGGCCAGGAGCATCATCCACCCCAGCCCACCCCATTCTAGTAGTGGAGAAAATGTCAGTAGCAGTTCTTTCTTAACAGGAATAAATTTCATCATCCAGAAGCAAACAGCAGATGTGTTACATCTGGGCACATAATCCCATTTTCCGCATTGTCTTGTCTCCAAAACTCAGAAGACCAGTTCTCTATCTAAGATCAGTAATAGCAATGTTATAAACTGATGAAAATTCACCAAACATAATAATTCTGCACGAGATTTGAATGTAATTCCAGGACACACCCTGTCTATTTTAAACATGATCAATGGTGTATAAACTTCAACTATGGCTCTGTCTGGTTTTTCTGCACTGTCCCTCCAGTCTATTCAGCAGTGTATATCCATTCCTTATCAAGCAGGTAATATTTTTGACTCATAGCATGTAGAACGACCATTGGTTACTCACCGTGAAGGGTTCTTCTCCTCTGAGGCTTGGAGGACATCTTGTGGGTGATTCCCGTCCATCACTCAGGGAGGCAGGATCAAATCTAAGTGTTTCCTGTTTCCTGTGGTGGGAGTCACCCTCAACTCAGTTTTGGGACTCCGAAAGCAATAAAAACCTCTCTAAAAGGTAGAAAGAGAACTGGAAAACTCTGTAAGTCAACAGTAAGTGACATTATGAAAAGGAAAACTGTACTCGTAGACACAGCAGAAAGAACAACTATATACATATCATCAGGAAGGACTGACGACCTGGGAGGGCCAAGATGTCCTCCAAGTCTCAGAGGAGAAGGACCCTTCACGGTGAGTAACCAATGGTCGTTCTCCCTCTGAGGTGGAGGCCATCTTGTGGGACCTCCCAGAGCAGTGTCCCTAATTTTGGGAGGGAAGGTCGTCATCTAGAGAAAGGACAGATTGAAGAACCCGTCTCCCAAAGGCTGCATCAGCAGAATCAAACACGTTTATCTTATAGTGTCTGATAAATGTCGACAATGAAGACCATGTAGCAGCCTTGCATACTTCCTGTACTGAAGCCCTATTGGCAAAGGCCGCATTAGTGGCCGCACTGCGTAGGGAATGGGCGGTGATGCCATCCGGAACTCTTTGGTTTAAGCTTTTATAGGCTTCAGCAATGCATAACCGAATGGTAGAACTTATGGCCGAGTTTGACATCTTCCTCCCTGTGTGTGGAGGTGAGATGTTGATGAACAGAGATTCTGTTTTTCTAAATGGTGCTGTTCTGAGTATATAGCATTTGAGGGCCCGTCTTACATCCAGAGTATGCCACATCTTCTCCTTTGGGTGAGTAGGACGTGGCACGAACGATGGCAGGCATATTTCCTGCATCCTGTGAAACTTGGAACCCACCTTTGGGCAAAAGGTAGGATCTGTTCTTAGTACCACTTTTTCCTTGTGAAAAATGCACAGCTCTTTCTGCACGGATAGAGCTCCCAGCTCGGAGACTCTTCTTGCTGATGTGATGGCTACTAAGAACAGAGTTTTCATCCTCAAAAATTTGAGTGTGATTTCCCTCAATGGCTCAAAAGGAGGCTTGGTAAGTGCAGTAAGGACTGTGTTAAGTCTCCATGTCGGAAACCTATGAGCCTGAGGAGGGTCAGATAGAGAAGCTCCTCTCAGGAAACGGACAATGTGAGGGTGCTGTGAAATTGAGACACCTTGAAAACGTGGCAAGACCGAAGCTAGTGCCGCCACCTGTCTTCTAAGTGTAGTTGCTTTGAGACCACTAGCCTTGCCGTCCTGTAGAAATTCTAGCAACAAGCCAATCCTCGGGTGTAGTGGATCAATCTTCTTCCGACGGCCCCAACGAACGAATGCTTTCCATGTAGTGTTGTAGATTTTTGTAGTAGATGACTTCCTTGATGCCATCATAGTATCAATAACAGAACTTGTGTAGCCTAGCTTGGTAAGCCTGTTCCTCCCAATTTCCACGCGGTCAAACAGAACCAACCTGGATTGGGATGCCAGATTGGTCCCTGAGTTAGCATATCTTCTGAGACCGGTAGCTTGAGAGGAGGAGCCACTGCCATCTCCCGAAGTGAGGAGAACCACGGACGACGTGGCCAGTATGGTGCCACTACAATGACTTCTGCCTTCAGCAGTCTTATTTTCCGAAGTAGTTTTGGTAAGACTGGAATTGGAGGAAATGCGTAAAGAAGACCGGCTGGCCAACTGGAAAGAAGGGCATCCGTGCCTTCCGCCTTGGGGTGAAAGTATCTGGTGAAGAATCGTGTCAGTTGACTGTTGTCTTGATTGGCAAACAGGTCCACCTGTGGAAGTCCCATCCTGGAGATTATCACCTGAAAGATCTTCCTGTGTAAGGACCATTCGCCCTCCTTGATCGTTCGTCAGCTCAGCCAGTCTGCTTGAAGATTGACTATGCCCTGTACGTGTTCCGCCTTGATTGAGGCCAGGTTGTTCTCTGCCCATGTGAGGAGTTGGGTTGCCTCCTTGTGTAGGGCCAGGGATCGTGATCCCCCTGTTTGTTTAAGTATGCCTTTGCAGATATATTGTCCGTCCTGATCAGAACATGGCGTCCCTTGATCTGAGGGGAAAAACACAGAAGAGCCAATCGGATTGCTCGCAGCTCCAGAAGGTTGATGGGTAGCTTGGACTCCGTTCTGGACCACGTTCCCTGAACTGGGTTGTGAGCTAATGTTGCACCCCACCCTGATAAGCTGGCATCCGTGAAAATCTGTATCCAGTCTTGGATCCAGAATGTCTTGCCCTGTGTCAAGTTGTGAAGAACTGACCACCATCTGAGGCTCACCTTTACTTGTAGTGGTACCTTCAGTGAGAAGTCCATCTTGAGGGCAATAGAATTCTGGAATGGACGCATGAACATCTGCAATGGTCTTGAGTGGAACCGTCCCCATTGGAGTGAGTCGAATGTCGATACCATCAATCCCATCATCTTGGTTAGGGCAGATAGGGATGAAGTTCTTGCCTTTATAATTTGTCTGGCCATGTCCTGTATCTTCTTTGCCTTGTTGTGCGGTAGGAACAGTTTTGTAGCTCGAGTGTCCAGGACTACACCTAGATGTTCCAATCTTTGAGTGGGAAGTAGTGAACTCTTCTGTAGATTTACTATGAATCCGAAGTCCTGTAGACATTGGATCGTCATGTCCTTATCCCTCTTGGATCGCTGTCTGGAAGGGGACCGGACCAGAATGTCGTCGAGATACGGATGAATATGAATTCCTTTCTCCCTGAGGCAGACGATCACGTGAATGAGTACTTTGGTAAATACTCTTGGAGCCGAGGCGAGGCCAAAAGGGAGTGCCCTGAACTGTAGGTGATCCCCGTTCACACAAAAACGTAGAAACCTGCGATGAGGAGGGAAGATCGGGATGTGTAGATATGCTTCCGTTAGATCTATGTTGTTGTTCAGTCGCACAGTCGAGTCCGACTCTTCGCGACCCCATGGACCAGATTACGCCAGGCCCTCCTGTCTTCCGCTGTCCGCTGAAGTTTGCTCAATTTCATGTTCGTTGCATCGATGACACTGTCTAACCATCTCATTCTTTGCCGTCCCCTTCTTCTTTGACCTTCAATATTTCCCAGCATCAGGGTCTTCTCCAGTGAATGCTCCCTTCTCATTTGGTGGCCAAAGTATTTGAGCTTCAGCTTCAGGATCTGGCCTTCCAGGGAACAGTCAGGGTTGATTTCTTTTAGGATTGACTGATTTGATCTCCTTGCAGTCCAAGGGACTCTCAAGAGTCTTCTCCAGCACCATAGTTCAAAAGAATCTATTCTTCGGCGCTCGGCCTTCCTTATAGTCCAACTCTCACAGCCATACATTACTACGGGGAATACCATTGCTTTGACCATGCGGACTTTTGTTGGCAAGGTGATGTCTCTGCTTTTTATCATGCTGTTTAGGTTTGCCATCGCTTTCCTCCCAAGGAGCAGGCGTCTTTTAATTTCATGGCTGCAGTCACCATCTGCAGTGATCTGGGATCCTAGGAACGTGAAGTCTGTCACTACTTCTACGACTTCCCCTTCTATTTGCCAAGGAGTGATGGGGCCAGATGCCATGATCTTAGTTTTTTTGATGTTGAGCTTCAAGCCCACTTTTGCACTCTCCTCTTTCACCCTGAGCAAGAGGCTCTTTAGATCCTCTTCACTTTCTGCCATCAGAGTGGTATCGTCTGCATATCTGAGGTTATTGATCTTTTCCCCAGCAATCTTAACTCCAGCTTGTGATTCATCCAGGCCAGCATTTCGCATGATGTACTCTGCATATAAATTAAATAAGCAAGGTGACAGTATACATCCTTGTCGTACTCCTTTTCCTATGCTAAACCAATCAGTTGTTCCATATCTGGTTCTAACTGTTGCTTCTTGAGTCTTATACAAGTTTCTCAGGAGACAGGTGAGGTGGTCTGGTACTCCCATCTCTTTAAGAACCTGCCATAATTTATTGTGATCCACACAATCAAAGGCTTTAGCATAGTCAATGAAGCAGAAGTAGATGTTTTTCTGGTATTCTCTTGCTTTATCCATAATCCAGCGAATGTTGGCAATTTGATCTCTAGTTCCTCTACCTCTTCTAAACCCAGCTTGTACTTCTGGCAGTTCTCTATCCACGTACTGTTGGAGCCTAGCTTGTAGGATTTTGAGCATGACCTTGCTAGCGTGTGAAATGAGTGCAATTGTGCGATAGTTTGAACATTCCTTGACGTTGCCCTTCTTTGGGATTGGAATGTAAACTGACCTTTTCCAATCCTGTGGCCACTGTTGTGTTTTCCAAATTTGTTGGCAAATTGAGTGCAGCACTTTAACAGCATCTTCTTTTAAGACTTTGAATAACTCAGCTGGGATACCATCACCTCCACTAGCTTTGTTGTTAGTAATGCTTTCTAAGGCCCATTTAACTTCGCTTTCCAGGATGTCTGGCTCAAGGTCAGTGATTATACCATCGTGGTTGTCAAGGACATCGAGGTCCTTCTTGTATAGTTCTTCTGTGTATCCTTGCCATCTTTTCCTAATCTCTTCTGCTTCTGTTAGATCCCTACCGTTTTTGTCCTTTATCATGGCCAGCTTTGCATGGAACGTTCCCTTGATTTCTCCAATTTTCTTGAACAGATCTCTAGTCCTTCCCAATCTATTGTTTTCCTCTATTACTTTGCATTGTTCATTCAGGAAAGCCTCCTTATCTCTCCTTGCTGTTCTCTGGAAATCTGCATTCAGTTGGGCAAATCTTTCCTTTTCCCCATTGCCTTTAGCTTTCCTTCTTTCCTCTGCTATGTGTAAAGCCTCATCAGACAGCCACTTTTCTTTTTTGCATTTCTTTTTCTTTGGGATGGCGGTGAGTGCTGCCTCCTTTACAATGTCACGGACCTCTGTCCATAGTTCTTCAGGCACTCTGTCTATCAAATCTAGTCCCTTAAACCTATTCTTCACCTCTACTGTATATTCATCGGGGATGCGATCTAGGTCAAATCTGAATGGCCGAGTGGTTTTCCCAACTTTCTTCAATTTAAGTCTGAATTTTGCAATGAGTAGCTCATGATCTGAGCCACAGTCAGCTCCAGGTCTTGTTTTTACTGACTGGATAGAGCTTCTCCATCTTTGACTGCAAATTATATAGTCAATCTGATTTCGGTGTTGCCCATCTGGTGATGTCCATGTGTAGAGACGCCTCTTAGGTTGTTGGAAAAGGGTGTTTGCTATGACCAGCGTGTTCTCTTGACAAAACTCTGTTAGCCTTTGCCCTGCTTCATTTTGTTCTCCAAGGCCAAACTTGTCTGTTATTCCGGTTACCTTTTGATTTCCTACTTTAGCATTCCAGTCCCCTATGATGATGAGGACATCATTTTTTGGTGTTAGTTCTACGAGCTGTTGTAGGTCTTCGTAGAACTGGTCCACTTCAGCCTCTTCTGCAGCAGTGGTTGGGGCATAGACTTGGATTACTGTGATGTTGAATGGTTTGCCTTGGATTCGGACCGAGATCATTCTGTCATTTTTGAGATTGTATCCCAATACTGCCTTTCTCACTCTCTTGTTGACTATAAAGGCCACACCATTTTTTCTACGGGATTCCTGGCCACAGTAGTAGATATAATGGTCTTCTGAGTTAAATTCGCCCATTCCTGTCCACTTTAGTTCACTGATTCCCAAGATGTCGATGTTCATTCTTGCCATCTCATTTTTGACCACGTCAAGCTTACCTTGATTCATAGATCTTACATTCCAGGTTCCTATGCAGTATTGTTCTTTGCAGCATCGAACTTTCCTTTCACCGTCAGACACATCCACAACTGAGCGTCCTTTCGGCTTTGGCCCAGCCGCTTCACTCTTTCTGGGGTTACTCGTACTTGCCCTCTGCTCTTCCTCAGTAGCATATTGGACACCTTCCGACCTGAGGGGCTCATCTTCCGGCGTCATATCTTTTAGCCTTTTGTTACTGTCCATGGGGTTTTCTTGGCAAAGATACTGGAGTGGGTTGCCATTTCCTTCTCCAGGGGATCACGCTTGGTCTGAGTTCTCTGCTGTGGCCTGTCCGTCCTGGGTGGCCCTCCACGGCATAGCCCACAGCCTCATCGAACCACGCAAGCCCCCTCGCCACGACAAGGCAGTGATCCATGAGGGAGATCTATAGAAGAGAGAAATTCCTGAGGTTGTAGTGCTTCTGCTATGGACCTCAGTGTCTCCATTCGGAAGTGTTTTGGCTCTACATATCTGTTCAAGAATTTTAAATCTAGAATGGCCCTCCAGTCTCCGTTCTTTTTGGGTACAGTGAAAAAGATGGAGTACACACCGGTCATCCTTTCGCTTGTGGGTACATGTTCTATGGCTTGTATGTCAAGGAGGTGTTGTATTGCATCTCTGGTTCTGTCCCTCTTGATGGGGTTTTGGTGTGTAGGAGACATGATGAAGCGTAGAGGAGGTATGGAGTGGAATTCTATTTTGTAGCCTTCCTGGATTAAGTCTCTTGTCCAGGCATCTGGATGTGAGTTGACCCATGCTTGACTGAAGAGAAGCAGGCGTCCCCCACTGGAGGGGTTAGATAGTCATGCTTTTTGGTTCTTGGGTTCCCTTTCGGCTCTATCTGGTCTGTTGCCATATGATCTTGGGAACCTATTGTTAAATCCTCCCCTACGAAAGGACTGCTTGCTATTGTTGCTGTTGCTCCAAGCTTGTCTCCTGTAGTCCTGTCGTGGTCTGGGCGTGGACTGGTATGGTCTAGAAGAAGAAGTAGAAGTGGTAGGGAAGTTCATTGATCTCTTTTCTCCTGAGCGCACGTATTTTGGAAGTGCCTTCTTTTTATCACGAGTTTCAACTAAGATCTTCTCTAATGGATCTCCAAATAATTTGTTCCCTTGGAATGGGTACGCTGAAACTATTGCTTTGGATTGGTAATCAGCTGGCCAAGAGCGTAGCCATATTAAACGTCTGGCTGCTGCAGATGATGCCATAGCTCTAGAAGATAACACCATAGTGTCTAGGGTGGCATCAGCCGTAAATGAGATGGCTTTAAGGACTCTGTTAGCTCCCTCAAGTAGTCTGGAATTATTTTCAGGCAGCATCTGAATTAATTTCCGCATCCATACTATGGAAGCCCTTGAGACTGTGAATGCAGCTGAAGACGCCATGATGGCTAAAGAAGAGGCTTCATGTGATTTTTTGAGAGCAAACTCACATCTCTTATCCAGACTATTTCTCAAGTTGCCATGACCATCCTCTTGTAGAAGACCAGATGATTGCAGAGCCGCTACAGGGGCGTCTACGGCTGGAATCTGTAAAAGATCTGAAGTGGCAGAGGTTATGGGATACAATCTCTTAATAATGCCTGGAATGGGTTTACTAGACAGTGGTTTATCCCACTCTGCCTTAACCTTGCGCATATAAAAGTTAGGGAATGGAAAAGCTCTTTCAGACAACTCGTCTGGAGGGAAGAATTCATCAGTGATCTCTGATCCCTCTTGTTGCTCTTGTTCATCAGAGCTCTTATTTCTTGACTTTAGTAAATTTTGTATCTTAAGAGCAGAAACTGTCTTGGATAGAAGGTAATGTAGGTCCTCAGTTTTAAAAAACCTACAGGATTGTTCAGAGGTTATAGGAATCTTTTCCTCTTCCTCATCGTGTGAGGAAAATTCCCCCTCCTCTTTTTCGCTATGGGTATTAGAAGCGTCTCCCCCCTGTTCCTCCTGGTGATCACCAGGAAAGCTTTTCTGGGAAGCTTTAGTGGGCCAGGCTTTCTGTTTCTTATGCCTTGGAGGAGGGGGAGGGGGAGGAGGAGGAGGAGGAACGTGAGCAGGTATAGCAACCTCCCGATTTGCAATAACGGGCTATTTCCTGTCTCATGGCCCTTCTAAAGAAAGACATTGCTCTGGGGGAAAGGGGGTGGATCTGGAGTCGTCAAGGTTACCGGTCTCTGAGTCATCGTCCCCTTCGTCCCCTTGGGCAGCCTCCGCTGAAGCGATCGCTGCAATGTCGGACCCACTACGACATACAGTCTCGGGTCGCTCCCTGGCTGAGCTAGGGCTCTGCCATCCAATTCCCTCATTTAAAACAGCCGCTGTCTGCGCGGGCTCCGGCTGAGCGCGGGAAAGGGAACTTTTGGCGCGCTTCGCACCCTCGTTGAACTCAGATGGTTTGGAGCCTTGCACTTCCACGGCCCTCTTCCAAGCCGCTCTCTCTCTCCTCCGTTCTTGTTTTTCTAACTCTCCAGAAGAGAGAAAACCATCACTCTCTCCCCGGAGCGCCATTGCCTAACACAGAGAGTGAAGTGAAAGAAGGACTCTCTCAAGTTGGAGAAAAAGGAGGAGAGGTAGGGAGGGTGTTTTTTTTTTTTTTTTTTTTTGATAGATTAGAAGGAATAAATATAAGGAATAAAAGATATAGTAACAGGAACAGTGAAACCAAGAAGTTGAGCAAAATAGAGAAAAAAGGTTTAGGCAAAGCCTACTCCTAGCTGCTCTCCCTACTGAGGCAGGAAAGAAAACTGAGTTGAGGGTGACTCCCACCACAGGAAACAGGAAACACTTAGATTTGATCCTGCCTCCCTGAGTGATGGACGGGAATCACCCACAAGATGGCCTCCACCTCAGAGGGAGAATGGGAAATCTATAGCTTAATACTCACATGGGTTGCACAAGGCTTCATGAGAGCGGGCTCCTGTTAACCTCTTCAGTTCCTTTCAGTAGTGAAAGTGAGTTGACATATGTTATTGGTTTAAGATTTAGTATGAGAGGACCATGAAAAGTTGTAAGTTGTAGTTTGTTTAAATATTTCTGGGCTGTGTTCTTAGAATGGTGTCCATGGATGCCACAAGTCCAGTACTGATCCCTGTGGGGCCCCACTGCTTGCTTTCCTCCCTTGTTAAAATTGTTCAGTTACTCTTTGTTTCTCATCCTCTTATCTTGTGACAGCCTTTGGAGAGGGACTTTATTAGAGCTTTTGGGACATTCATGTCTGCCAGATCATCCTCCTTCATAAGGTTAGTGATGTAGAGCTTCCCTTTGCAGAAGCTGCACTGATTCTTCCTCTGTAGAGCCTCTGCCTCTGTGTGCTTAAATTTTTATAAACAGCTAGTGCCCATTAACCTGGCACAAATGTTACGTTAATAAGGCTGTAATTTGCTGGATCTCTTCTTGATCCCTTTTACAAAATTGACTCTATGCCTGTTAGTTACCAATCTTCTAGTAAGGAGGCCAGTTTTAGCAAAAAGTTGCATGTTCTTATTAGGAAATCAACAACTTCACATTTCTGTTGCTTATAGGAACCCTCACTAGTTTTCAGTTTGTTCAGTAGCCCTGGAACATCATCTCTTCTCTCCATGACTCGGTTATTCAGGTACCTTTTCTGAAAATTGCTGTTCTGTAGTAACTTCCCCACATTTTCCACAGTGAAAACAGTGCAGATAATTCAATCATTTTCTCAACTAACTTCCTCTCTCCCTTCATCAGTCTCTTTACTCCTTTTATGGTCCAAGAGCCCAAATATCTACTTGACCACTTTCCTCCTTCTGATGTATATAATGGAATTTTTATAATCTGTCTTAATGTATATAAGCAATGTGGTCCTCAGGTTCTCTTTTTGCTCACCTTATTGTCAGTTTGCATTTGGCATTTTCTTGTATGTCTCAATTGAACAAGGCTTCTACTTTTTAAAGGAAATCTTCCTGCTTTTCACGCCTTCCTTCACTTTGCTTGTGAAACCAGATAGGTATTCTCCTTAGATATGGTGCTACTATTCCTGATCTGATATATACATTCCATCTGAGGTTCAATTATTTTAAATAACTTTCCAAGGATTATAAAGGGATCTAAACTTTATTCTCCCTTTCAGCTTCCTTTTTTATACCAATCCCTCAATTTTTTTTTTTAGAAATGCCACTACTGAAATCAAATGTGGTCTCATTGGACTTCCTTTAAATTTTCTCGTTTGTTGGACAGTTCCTCTCCATTCTTGATGTGCTGTTCTGTTTCTTACCTATTATTTTATATGGCTGTGTCTCACTGGATCTTCCCTGATCCTGCAAGCGTCTGAAATGTTATCAAAATGGGACTATGTCAGGGTATGCACATATGAGTATCCTGGAGAGATAAAATTTCTGGAAATTTCGAAGCCATGGGAAAAAACCTGTGTGTTCTGATTTGGGGGGTGAATGGAATTTGGGGGAAATTGATGCGCAGTACTTACTTTCCTATCAAAATTAAACTTTTTACTTATTTAACAACACAAAATGCATATTTCTAATTTAGGATACGAAATTGTACTATTTGGCATATTTATGGGATTTAGAAGTATAAGCATCTTCCTTTTTATAAGAAGAATTGTACAAATACCCAGTAGTTGACAAAGAGTTGCAAAAGCACCCTATGCTTAAACTTTATAACATTGAAAACACTGAACTCTTTAATAATATATTATCATTAAACACATTATAACATATTAATTCATAGGGTGGCCATAAGTTGGAAGTGACTTGACAGCATGTAAACACACACACAAACATATGAAGGCATAGTTATTGCTACCCAAATTACTTACATTTAAACAAAAAACATTCTAGAAAGTGTTGTATATGTCCATGCTACAAGAGGTTTTTTCCTCCAGTGCTCCCCCAGTTTTCCCAGTGCTGCCATTGGAACAGACTTTTTCATGCTATACATTTTGAATGTGATGAAAAACCTTATTTAAGGCAGGAAGTTTGCCAGAAGCAGAGCTGACCCAGCTGAGCTCTGAGAAGGAGCAAGGTGTTTGAGCTGCCAGAGGGGTGAGTGGTATTTTTATTTATTTACTTTCAGCTGAGGTGCTTTAGCTGAGAAGGTACTGTGTCAGGGACTGTATTTGGGAGTGTGTGGTGAGTTGTAACAGACTCCTGACTGCTGGAGTTAGGGTGTGAAAGGGTCATTGTTTGCCTGTAATTAAGTGCTTGGGTGAAATTGAATAGCAGACTCCTGGCTGCTGGAGTTGGGGTGTGAAAGGGGCTTTGTTTGACTGTCATTAAGTGCCTTGGGTGATTTGGAGTAGCTGCTGGCCACACCCGCTCCTGGGAGACAATTCCATTTAAGGCAGGAAGTTTGCAAGAGGCACGAGCCTCTGGCGAGAGCAAAAGAGCGAGGCTCTTTGCCTGTGGCTCTTGGCCTAGGGGCTCTGTAAGAAGCCCAGGAAGAGCCAGGAAGCCAGGGACCTTGGCTCCTTGGTAAGGTAAGGTAAGTAGACTCCTACAACAGGAGCCATATAAATACAAAGTGTTTTAAAAGGGGGTTATAGAAAAGTATTTGTTTAAAAACAATTATGAAGCCAGAATGCCAGCAGGGGGTTGGGGGCTATCCAGTGTTTTGCATGGAGTGTCACATGTATGACTATCTGCCCACTGGTCAGAAGTCTTGGGTGTGTGCTCGGTGCAAGGAGCTCCTGGTTCTCAGGGAGCGAGTTTGCTCCCTTGAGGCCAAGGTGGCTGACCTGGAGAAGCAGGGACAGTCAGTTAGGTGCACGGGGAAGACTCTCGGGGACTTGTTAGATATGTCCCACTCTGGATCTGGCAGCCCGGCTGCTGCCAGGGAGCATGAGGGTCAAGGGGAAAAGGGGCACCATGCTGAGGATAAGGGGAATGTGCCCTCAGAAGGGACCTCTTCTTCAGCTGGTGAACGGGTATCCTTTCGTACCAAGGAACCGTCCCTGGGAAGGGTGGGAGGGGGGCTCTTGGTAGTTGGTGATTCGATCCTTAGGCAGGTAGACAGCTGGGTGGCGAACCCGCGTACTGACCGTATGGTGACTTGCCTGCCTGGTGCAAAGGTGGCGGAAATTACGCGTGTTTTAGATAGGCTGGTAGATAGTGCTGGGGAGGAGCCAGTGGTCGTGGTGCACGTCGGCACCAACGATGTGGGGAAATGCAGTCGTGAGGTCCTGGAGGAGAAATTTAGGCTGCTGGGCAGGAAACTCAAGGCCAGGACCTCCAAGGTAGCCTTCTCGGAAGTGCTACCTGTTCCACGCGCAGGGCCAGAGAGACAGGCACAGATCAGGAGTCTCAGTGCGTGGATGAGACGGTGGTGTAGGGGGAAGGGTTCAAGTTTGTTAGGCACTGGGATGCTTTTTGGGACAAGAGGGAGCTGTACAAAAGGGACGGTCTCCACTTGTCCCGGGAAGGAACCAGGCTGCTGGCGCTCAAAATCAAAAAGGTGGCAGAGCAGTTTTTAAACCGAATAATGGGGGAAAGCCGACAGGAGATGAAAAGTCTCTGGTTCGGGATGGCTCATCTCAAAGAGATGAAGGGGTAGCTATTACTTTTGTACAAGGAAATGGATTACAATTGTCCACTGAGACTGTGGCTAATGATAGGAACTGCCTGGCAAGGTCTCGAGGCAGCAAGAGGAAGGCTGTGGGCTTAACAAACATGGGAAATTATAAGTGTTTATACACAAATGCTAGAAGTCTCCGAGGTAAAATCGGGGAGTTGGAATGCTTGGTGTTGGGGGGAAATAGACATTGTGGGTATTTCAGAAACTTGGTGGGATGAGGAAAATCAGTGGGATATGGTGATTCCTGGTTATAAATTATATCGGAAGGATAGGGGGGAAAGGGTTGGAGGTGGGGTGGCTCTGTATGTCAGAGAGGGTATACCGTCCAGTAAGATTGAGAGGGTAAGAGAATTGGATTCACTTCTGGAAATGCTATGGGTTGAAATAGTGGGTCCAAAAGGAGGCTTAACAGTGGGAGTTTGTTATCGCCCACCAGATCAAAAGATAGAGGAGGATTATAAAATGATGAATGAATTAAAGATAGCGGCTAGACGAAATAACTGTGTTGTAATAGGCGACTTTAACTACCCACACATTGATTGGGTCAATATGAGTTCTAGTCGGGAAAAAGAGATTGCGTTCTTAGACACTCTCAATGACTGTGCTGTGGAACAGATGGTCACAGATCCTACCAGGGGAGAGGCGATCCTGGATTTGGTCCTAAGTAACACCCAAGACCTGGTGAGAGATGTAAAAGTGATTGCACCACTTGGGAACAGTGACCATAATGTCATTGAGTTTAACATTTGTACAGATAGGGAGTTGCCCAAAAAGACTGACACGACCACTTTTAACTTTAAAAGGGGTAACTTCTCTGGTATGAGGGGACATGTGAGGAAGAAATTGAAAGGAAGAGTGGAGAAGGTCAAAACCATTGGGGAAGCTTGGAGACTATTTAAAAAGACAATCCTAGAAGCTCAGAAAAAATATATACCGCAGGTTAGGAAAGGTACATATAGGTATAGAAAAAAGCCTGCATGGTTAACAAATAAAGTAATGGAAGCTGTAAAAGGTAAGAAGGATTCCTTTAAGCGGTGGAAAGCTAGTCTTAGTGAGGTTGATAAAAGGGAACACAGACTATGGCAAATAAAATGCAAGTCTGTGATCAGGCAAGCAAAAAGGGAATATGAGGAGCATATCGCAAAAAAAAAAAGACCAACAATAAAACTTTCTTCAAATACATTAGAAGTAGGAAACCAGCCAGGGAGGCAGTGGGGCCCTTGGATGACCAAGGGGTAAAAGGAGTAGTGAAGGATGATAGGGAAATGGCTGAGAAGCTGAATGCATTTTTTGCCTCT
Organism: Gekko gecko; assembly: GCA_029375565.1. Lineage (NCBI taxonomy): Eukaryota > Metazoa > Chordata > Lepidosauria > Squamata > Gekkonidae > Gekko > Gekko gecko. Next base: position 69,854,986 of record JAPDNY010000002.1, on the reverse strand, counting down.
GTCTTCACTGTGGAAGAGGAGAAGTGTTTGCCCACTCCAGAAGCACCAATTTCGGGAGGGGTTTGAAAGACCTGAATCAGATTGCGGTAACAAGAGAGGAAGTCCTCCGACTGATGGACAATTTAAAAACTAATAAATCACCAGGCCCGGATGGCATTCATCCGAGAGTTCTGAAAGAACTCAAATGTGAACTTGTGGATCTCCTGACAAAAATATGTAATCTTTCTTTAAAATCTGCCTCCATTCCTGAGGACTGGAAGGTAGCTAATGTCACTCCCATCTTTAAAAAGGGCTCCAGGGGAGATCCAGGAAATTACAGGCAGTCAGTCTGACATCAATACCGGGTAAGTTGGTGGAAACTGTTATTAAGGAAAGAATTAGTAGGCACATTGATGAACAAAAACTATTGAGACAGACTCAGCATGGGTTCTGTAAGGGAAGATCTTGTCTCACTAACCTGTTAGTGTTTTTTGAGGGAGTGAACAAATATGTGGACAAGGGGGACCCAATAGATATTATTTACCTTGACTTCCGGAAAGCTTTTGATACAGTTCCTCATCAAAGGCTCCTAAGTAAGCTCAATAATCATGGGATAAAAGGACAAGTCCTCTTGTGGATCAAAAACTGGCTTATAAATAGGAAACAGAGAGTGAGTATAAATGGGAAACTTTCTCAGTGGAGGGTGGTAAGCAGTGGGGTACCACAGGGATCAGTACTCGGTCCGATGCTTTTTAACTTGTTTATTAACGTTTTGGAATTGGGAGTAAGCAGTGATGTGGCTAAATTTGCAGATGACACAAAGTTGTTCAGGGTGGTGAAAACCAGGGAGGATTGTGAGGCACTCCAAAGGGATCTGTTGAGGATGGGTGAGTGGGCGTCAACGTGGCAAATGGGGTTCAATGTGGCCAAGTGCAAAGTGATGCACATTGGAGCCAAAAATCCTAAATATAAATACACGTTGATGGGGTCTGATCTGGCAGAGATGGACCAAGAGAGAGATCTTGGAGTCGTAGTGGATAACTCGCTGAAAATGTCTACACAATGTGTAGCTGCAATAAAGAAGGCCAACGCTATGCTGGGGATTATTAGGAAGGGAATTGATAACAAATCAGCCAGTATCATCATGCCCCTGTATAAATCATTGGTGCGACCTCATTTGGAATACTGTGTACAGTTCTGGTCACCACGTCTCAAAAAGGATATTATAGCATTGGAAAAAGTGCAGAGAAGGGCAACTAGAATGATAAAAGGGTTGGAACACCTTCCCTATGAAGAAAGGTTAAAATGCTTGGGGCTCTTTAGCTTGGAGAAACGACGGCTGAGAGGTGACATGATCGAGGTTTATAAGATTATGAATGGGATTGAGCAGGTTGAGAAAGAAGTACTTTTCTCCCTTTCTCACAATACAAGAACTCGTGGGCACTCTATGAAATTGCTGAGCAGTCGGGTTAGAACAGATAAAAGGAAATACTTCTTCACCCAAAGAGTGATTAACATATGGAATTCACTGCCACAGGAGGTCGTGGCAGCTGCAAGCATGGTCAGTTTCAAGAGGAAATTAGATAAACATATGGAGCAGAAGTCCACCAGTGGCTATTAGCCACAGGGTATAGATGGGAACTCTCAGTCTGGGGCAGGTGATGCACTCTATTCTTGTTGCTGGAGGGGGCAGCAGTGGGAGGGCTTCTGGTGCCTTGGCCCCCCTGCTGGACCTCCTGATGGCACCTGGTATATTTTGGCCGCTGTGTGACAGAGTGTTGGACTAGATGGGCCATTGGCCTGATTCAACATTGGCTTCTCTTATGTTCTTATGTTCTTATGTTCTTGTCTTAAGAAGCATTTTTGGTGGTGGAAAGCTCTGTCAAGTTGCAGCCAACTTATGGCAACCCTGTAGGCAAGAGACGAACAGAGGAGAATTACTGATGCCTGCCTTGCCTAGTGACCCTGGAATTCCTTAGTAGTCTCCCATCCAAGAACGAACCAAGATAACAAGATCAGGGGGTGTTTTTCTGTAATGCTAAAGAATCCCAGATTTGTGTAACCGTTCCTGAAAATCGTGGTAACAACTCAAAACAGCAATTTTCATGTATATTTTAAGCTCAGGAATTCTGCAATGCACACCCCCACTGAAAACACTGAACTCTTTAATAATATATTAAATATGCTATAGCATATTAATTGTTACTACAATCATTTACATTTTAAATTACCTATTTATATTTATTATTATATTTATTATTATTTATATTTTATATTTTAAAAAGCATTCTTGAAAATGTTGTGTATGTCTACAGTGTACATAAGAATCATTATCCTAGTGCTGTAGGTGGTCTTAAGTTAAAAAAAATTCATTCTGCACACTTTAACTTGTCTTTCATTTCACTCATTCCAAAAGGGGGGGAAGAATAGCTGTTGTTTTCAGTGTTCCTGCAAATTTCTTGTTTTTCATTCAACCTACACACTTTCCAGTGCTGCCAAAAATTACCCAACTTTTCCACAGTGAACTAGTGAAGATCATAAATCCTATGTGTAATATGCATTTTACCTATTGACGATCAGTCTTTATTCTAATAATGTTATACAATATGTTCCCAGTGTTTATTATTTGTCCAGTCGTTTGGACAATGTAATTTATGATGAAAGCCATTCTGAGTTGCCTTTACATACACTGGGTACAGTACAGTCAAATCTGAGCCGGGGTGTGTGTGTGTGTGTGTGTGCACTATATTGACTTTTTTTAAAAAAAAAAAAAGAGTTTAGCATATTCCTAACTTTACCACTGAAATCAATGGGGATAGAAGTGCTTTATTTTGGATGGGTCATGCTGCATTTATGTTTTGTTTAGTCCTTAATGGGTAAAATTATTTATTTTCAGTGCATAATTATTAATAGTTTAATAGCATAAACTGGGTACAGCATACTTGTTGAGAAGATTTCATGGATTAAATTATAGTTGTTTTAAAGTCTGATTAATGTAATAGTTACATGTTTACTCTATTGACAGCACTTAGAGGCCTTTCAAGAAAGCTTCTTTTGCAAATTCTAGAATACTGTGAGCTTTTTACCCCCATTAGCTTTATTACTGTGTATTGAGCCATATATGTTTGTTACATTAATAAAAAACTCAATAAATTTCACCCAAAATTAACTGTTAAGCAAAGAAAATACAGTGAATGAACATTTATACTAGAGCTCCATCTGCTGCTGCAGAATGTAATTCTATTTCTGACAAACGAGAAAACCCCACTGCAGCTCATTTCCACTAACCTGACTATGCAGTTTCATATAGTATGTTAAAATATCTGTTGGGTGTTTTGTTTGGCTGGTTTTTACCATCTTCTCAGTAACAGAAGAGCAGCTTATAATTAACCCCTTTTGGTAAAGAAAGGACCTTGCTGAATTAAGAAACAGGAAGCAAGTATCTTTTCTGAATCCCATCTTTTTTGATGTCATATTTTAAAAGAAAAGGTTAGAACACATATCGAAACTCTTGAATCCTAGATTATACTTTCCAAATGGATTCTGACTCATTACCTACAGGAGTGAAATTCAGAGTGAGCCTGGTGCACCTCCTTGGTATTACCTTAGGGGCAAATTTAATCTTTTGCTTATATTAGTTTAAAGAAAATAGTATAAATATTTAGAAGATTAAATTTCAGGTTTCTTATTATAATCAAAAGATTATGCACACACATCACTTGATACAGAGGCTGGCTTTGCAAATATCTAGTCTTGTTTTGTAGATTGATAGAGGTGGCCTTACACCGTATGTGGGGCCTTGCCTTCTTAGAATTCCACTGCTGATGAAGAAGAAGAGATTGGATTTATACCCCACCCTTCACTACCCAAAGGAGTTTCAGAGCAGCTTACAGTACCTTTCCCTTCCCTTCCCCACAACAGAAACCCTGTGAGGTGGGTGGGACTGAGAGAGCTCTCCCGAGAACTGCTCTTGAGAGCACAGCTCTGAAAGAACTTATGACTGACCCAAGGTCACCAGCAGCTGCATGTGGAGGAGCAGGGAATCAAACCTGGTTCTCCCAGGTTAGAGTCCATGCTTCTAACCGCTATACCAAACTGATTTATCCACCACCTTTATCCATCTTGGTTTTGATCTCTTTTGCTGTCGTCTTACGCTTGTATTCCTGGAGCATGCTGGACTGCACTGATAGAAGGAGAATTTCTAGCTTGACACAGCTTGGACTTAGAGACTGCCCACCAAGAAGCTATGCTTAATTTCTGAAATGTGAAGTAATGCAACTCAAACCTACCAGTATTATCTCACTTTGATATATCCCTGCTACCCCACTAAGGTCAGTCTTAAGGGGAACTGAAAGTTTATAACTGGTTCCGGTTCTGGGGCCTGAGCCCTAGCCCTGAGTGAAGTTCAGACTAACTGACCCAGGGCTGATAGGAAGAAATGACTGGAGAGACCCAAGTTCAGACCACCACTTACCTTGAAACTGAGTAAGTGACCTTGGCCCAGAATATGTATGCCATCCTGAGCCACTAAGAGGAGGGGGTCGGTTAAAAGTGTAATAAAGAAAATCTCTCCTATCTTGTCTCCTTAGGAAGAATGCAGGAGGGAAAAGGGAGAACAGATTGTGCCAGATAAAGACTGCCTTTCACTCCCTATCTACATTTGTAAAATGTTTTGCTCCTCTAATTATAAGCCTAGACCCAGAGATTCATATGTCCCAGACCTATATGAACACCATCAGACTTGAGAACATTTTTAAAAGCGCTTCATTGGTTGGTTTGGTCTCCAGTGTGCAAGCCTCTGCTACCACCATGCTACCTTTAAAGCCCTATGTGGCCAGGGACCAACATACCTTCAGGACTGGCTTTCTTAGTATGTCCCTCAAAGTATTACACTCGATGGATCAACATCTGCTGGTGGTCCTTGGTTTGAAGGAGGTCCACTTAGCCCCAACCAGGGCCAGAGCCTTCTCAGCTCTGGCACCTGTCTGGTGGAATGCTCTCCCAAGAGAGATCCAGGCCCTACAAGACTTATTACAGTTTTGCAGGGCCTGCAAAATGATTGAGGTGGCAGAGTTTGATTAGTACTGGACTCCCCTGATGCACCTTTATCCTACTGGTTTCTACTTATCTACCCACCTTCTGTAAACACCAGTTGTCACCTACCGTGTATATAAGTAGGGTGAACCCAGAATTAGTATCTCATTTGGTGCCATATGATAGGATGTTATAAACAAACATAAAACTTCAGTTTTTAGATTAAAAAAATACTCATTGTCCTGACTTGTGGCAAAATAGCTTGACTCCTCTGTAATTTGTCCCTGTGCTGTTTGATAGGGTAACAGACTACCTTTCACTGCCAGAGTTTCATGGAATAAGGGCTGTGTGTCCTGTACAATGGCCTCTGGCCACTGTCTTCCTTAGGCTAGACTTAACGAACAGTGTGAGGAAACTGGCTAGTAGCTTTGGGATGAAGTTTAGAGCTACCTTTTTTGGTGAATGAAATCCTGGCCTGATATATTACCCAATCCAGTGTGATAATGTAATTCAATGTAATTCATTATTAACAGTGCTGTGACATGTGTGAACAGTATTTCAAAAGTTCAGAATAGCAACTGGATTAAACCCGTGTCCAGAGCATGATGTGGTTCCTGAGCCTGATTGTATGCCATTTATTGAAATTATTTCATTATATGCCTGTTTTTAATCAGTGTTTCCTATTTTTAATCAGTGTTTAACAGCAGTGGAGACCAAAGCTTAATATTCATATTTTAGTAGAAGATGGCTGTTCAGACATTAAGAATGTGCTTGCAAACATGTTCCCTATCTTACTTGTTTCAGCTATAGCAGTGGCTTTCAACCTTTCCAGACCCCTAGGCAGCAGCATGGCACCCACTAATCTGCAGACATGGGACATCAGACATGTGATGGGAAGAGGGAGAGAGAGATTTATGACCTCACTCATGTCAAGGCAAGGGCAGTGGATTACACAGACCAAGAAAGCTGGGAACAGAAAATACAAACTGAGCGCCTTAAGGTGTGCATCATGGTGAGGAACAAGCCAAGGGTTAAAGCCACGAAGGAATCCTCTGTCCTGACCCAGTGACCTTGCTGCTTATCTCAGCTTGCCCAAAAGGAGACAGGAGATGTGGCATCCTTGTTCTCTATGCATGTGTGCTAGCAGTAGGTCTTTCCAGAAAGGGGGGGGGCAGTTCTACAGGAGCTTGCAGCCCAGCATGAGCACGCAGTGTTGCTTTTAGCTGTGTCTTTGTCTCAGCAGGGTATGCTAGCATGTTAAGTTGGACTACATCTTCTGCTGAACCTAGGGAAGAAATAATCTTTTATTGTTGTACTTGCAGCAAATAGTAAACTCCAGATTTCTCTCTTACTGTGTCAGTCTGGGAATATTTTTCAGTGGTCTCTGTGACGCAGTTGAAGGATTGTTTGTGTGACACTGGGCAATTCACTTGTTCAGAGTTACAGTATCTTTCTAGAACACCCACTCAGAGCTCTGCCAACATGTCCAGCGTGCCCCTACTTCATATTCCATTCACTGTCTGTTGTCAGTGTGGAATTCGGAGTGGAGCAGCACCCAGCCTAAGCTTACTCCTAGGACAGGATGTTCAAGCACGGGAGAAGCCTTCAGCTTGATTTCACGTTCTTTTGCTTATTTGTGAGCTGGCATGGAAACCTTCACATCGTCTTCTGATACAGTATGTTCTGTTGTCCTTCCTTTATTAGTGTTGCTTTCACTGTCTTTCTAGCAAGAGACCATGCTAACATAATCCTCAAACAGGCAGTGAATACAAACATTCAGCAGTCCCAAAGGCAATGCTTTGAGCAGTAGCATTTTATTTCAAACACTACAAGTTAATTTTTAGATTATCACATTAATTTTGTTACCCAGGCAGGTTGAGAGTCATAGAATAAGCCTGAACGGTGGATAAACCTGATGCCATAAGACAGCTTCACCATATAGAAAGATTCAGATTATGGGAAATTTAGATAAATTAGTCTTTTCTTGGTCTTCTAGTACTGCTCTGTTGTACAAGTCTCTTTGGGCTCTGTTGGAGATCTAATAAAAAGATATGTGTGTGTGTGTGTGTGTTCTGGCTATGTGATATAAATGATGCCATTTGTAAATGTTTCACACAACTTTTTGTAGCTTTCTTTTATGATGGAAAATAATTGGACATTGTGAAGCTGTCTTGCTACAAAATGAACCATGATCCAAAGGTTTTTGCCCTCATTAGAGCTGCATGTAGTTAAGCAAAGTGATTTTTTTTGCTCCCTGGAGCTTTGAGGTCAGACTTTGCTTTAGCAACAAACTGAAATTCAATCTGCCCGAATATGCTAGGATTTCACAGGTTCTAGTAAATCCAACAGTAGATCAAATGAGCAGTGTTAATATTTTAGGATTGCTTTGAAAAAGTACTTGCCTCTCCTATTTCAGACTAGTTTGAATATGTTTGTTTTAACAACATTAATGTGCAACTTTGAATTTGGAATTGTTTCTAGTACAGTTTGATGTTCAGTCCTCCTGATGTTGGAGTACTTGCTTGTCCTAATCCGCTGGACTATTATTCTTTCAGGGATAGTAGTTTCGATGACCCGAATAGCAATTCCTTCCACCACCTTTCCAGGGAGTATCTTAATTTCTTCTGTCATGTGGCTAATCTTTCCATTGTGGCTTGGTTAATGCAGCAGTTCTGATTTCGGTTGAGTCTCCTTTGATTCAGCCGTGCTGACATAATTTGTTTGCTCAAAGGTTCCAATAGATCAGCTTGTTGCAGTGTTGTGCAGCTTTAAAATCCACTATCATTTGCACTGGTAGGTGCAAAAATTAAAAAATGGAGAACGCTGCAAATAAGAGATCCATAGGAATGAAAATAGAAGAATGGCATACTGTATTGTGTCTCTAGCTCTTGCTCCTAGAACAGAGTTGCTTTGTTGGGGCAAAGAAAAGGGAAAATAGCAAAAACATTCAAATGATTTCCTTTCACTTGTGGTGAAATTTCTCTTCTGAAAATTGTAAAATACGCTACAAAAGCCATTGCAGCTTAAGGGTGGAAACAAAGTGGGAAAGATCAGGAAGGAAGAGAGGGTATAACTGAACCAAACTCCCAAACCATCTGAAGTAAATTTGAGAAATACAAGCAGCTTGCCTTCCACTGAAATTAAAGGCTAACAAGGATTAAATCCACAGCTCTCTGATCCTAGTCAGACACTTTATTGACTCCATTACACTGGACCTCAGTATCTTATTCTGTCATGACCATCATCAGGTGGAACTTGAGACAGGGAGGTGCTGGTGGGAATAGATGGGTCTCAATGGGAAGAACAAAGTAAACGTTACAGTTTTCAGGGCCATCAGGGAGAATGGCAAAAGCTGCTCACAGCGCAAAGAAAAAGAAGGTCATTAGGGGCTGGGCAGGGGTGCTGAGCAAGGGTGTTCCTGAGCATATTTTCTTCCCTCACTTAAGTGAATGACTGGTGCTTTATAGACAAAGGTTATATTTTGTGCTTAAGAACATCATTGCTGTTTGAAGTTGCATTAACTATTAGATGTGATTCAATTTGAGATTTGTAGGCAGAAAAGAATTTTGAAATTATTGTTTGCTTTATGTGCTTTTATTGTGTGATGTCTTTTAAACTAGTTAAATTTGTTTACAGCAATTCAGCACTTCCATTTAATAGTTTTATGCTAAATCGATAAAGGTATTAAAATATAAATTGATAAAGAATATTATTTGTGCCCTCTGTTGGCCAAACTCAGTAAAGCGCAATATGTGAAGTAATGTGTCTAGACTGCTTTTTATTGTTCATTGGCTTTCTGCTTTGCTGGTGCCTGCAGGAAAAGAATGAAGCATCTTATTCCACACAAACACACTTCCACTCTCTAAATCACAGTCTTCCAAGTATGCCTTTCTTTAATACATAGTCATATTTATTTATTTATTTATTTATTCATTCATTCATTCATTCATTCATTCATTCATTCATTCATTCATTCCTATAACTTGCTTTTCTCCCCAGTAGGAGCCGAATGCAACTAACATTGTTCTCCCCTTCTCCATTTTATTCTTAAAACAACTCTGTGAGGTAGGTTGGACTGAGAGTGTGTGACTGGCCCCAGGTCATCCAGCAGCCAGCTTCCACTATAGAGATTTGATCTGGGTGTCCTTGATCCTAGTCCCCGTATTCTGACCAGCCAGTACACGTTTGAAATTCTTAAATGTGCACTTTGGAAACTCTAAGTGCGTAAGTGGAATGTTGGAGGTACATTCTCAGTATGTGGGTATAACTATCAACTATAGAAGCTAGTAGAGACTAATTTCTGTTTTAAACAAGGAAAGCAGACGGGTTTGGGAACAAGAAATTCTAATCCTTGACACTTTTCTAGCAGAATCTGTGACACTTGAAACAGACTGCACATATTTATTGCACGTATGATGCCTGTAGCACTCATTTTATATACCTAAAGGCTGAAATTGGAACTTTTAAGTTACTAAACTGGGATCAAATTAAATAATGAATTAAAATGTGTGCAGCTTCCTGATTTGATACTACTTAGTAAGAGAGATGCCCTCTGGACTTAGCCAGTACATAAGTGGTGCCAAGCACAGATCATTCTGATTAGCAGGCTTTCATAGTGCTGTGAGGCCAACTAATCACTGCATGATTAAACAGCAGTGTACAAAATGCTTGATACCACTAAAGATTAAGGCTGCTGGAGAACAGAACTCAAAGTGTGTGTAACTGCGAACTCCCACATTTGACTCATCCATTCAGTTTTTTTATACCACTGAATGCTCAGTAATGAGTTCATTTAAAGTTCATCAGAGATGCTCATACTAACATTATCTACATTTCGGTAGCCGTTTATGTTCTACAGTGCGCTAAACCAACCTATTCCATTATGTCTAGGGAACTCTCTCTTCCTAGGTTCTTACTAAACCTGCTGGTTGATGGTGCATAGTCATAGAATTATAGAATCATAGAATGTTAGAGTTGGAAGGGACCTTGCAGGTCATCTAGTCCAACCCCCTGCACTCTGCAGGAGCATAGCCAAAAGATAGCCCTACATACCTACATACCTACAACATACCCAAAAGGTGGTTGTCCAGTTTCTGCTTGAAAACGTCCAGCGAAGGAGCATCCACCACCTCCCGAGGCAGTCTGTTCCACTGCTCAACCACTCTTACAGTTAGGAAGTTTCTCCTGATATTCAGCCAGTAATGACTCCCTTGTCATTTCCACCCATTAGATCTAGTCTTGCAATCCGGAGCAAGAGAGAATAGATCTTTCATATGACAGCCCTTCAAATACTTGAAGACTGCAATCATGTCCCCTCTAAGCCTTCTCTTTCCCAGGCTAAACATACCCAACTCTTTCAGCCTTTCCTCATAAGACTTGGATTCCTTAGTGGCTACTAGGGGCATAATGTGCTACCGTAGAAGGTACCTGAAGCGCTGTTCCCATGCAGAGTGGAATACCATGGGCATCAGTTTCAAAGAATGTACAGTTGTACAGTGACAAGCATTTTCTGTGCTAGAGTGCTGGTTTGATATAATCCTCAGGGGGCTTATAAAGTGCTGTTAGGTATTCTGGAGGAAAGATAAGACATTCTGTCTTTGAAACTGCGGGTAGTTCAGTTGCTGAAAATCTCTCTAGCAGCATGAAGGAAATGCTGGATGGCCCATTTCTGATTAGTTTTGTTTCCCAGCAGCAATTCCCAGCCTCCTTGGCAAAGAACAGGTAAACCAGATAGGGAAGGAGGGAGGAGCCAGTTCTGATGTTGCTACGTATTATTAGTAGATCAACAACTTCGTATATTTTAACTGCTAATTCTTTGATGTGCTATCCAGATTGGTTGATTTGTTAGTTGGTAATCTGTCAATCATTCTGAGGATTTCTTTGTTTGCCTCGACTTACTGCAATTGGTTCAGGGTAAGTGACTGTCTTACCATTTAAGATGAGTGCAAAGGATTTACTTAGTTTCTTTACAGTTTTCACATTTGTTTACCTAAAATATTCAATCTCACCTATTAAACCTCATGGTTTTTAAGGCAGCTATCTTTTTCATACCTTTGGCATCCTACTTTTTCTGTAAATGTCCTCTGGTGTCTGGCAAATCTACACCCTTTCTCTTGACACTATGGGTCTGACTATATATTATGTTATCCTTATGTCTTCCCCATGTCTACCATAAGAACTTAGAATCAAATATGCCTTGCAAGTTCCATGCTTGGAACTCATTTCCCAGGAGCATGTGGGCCCCAGTTCAGGTTCGACTGTGACACATGGGGAAAAGGGGGCATTAGCCCCCAGCCCAGCACCATTTTCCTGAACTGAAATGGTCCTGGAGAGCCTCTCTTTGGGTACCTCACATGTACTGATGGGTCCCTGTAGTTTTCCCCAGCCAGGCAAATAGCAGGTCTCAAATTGTTTCAAATTGGGAAAATAGTGCAGGTGGGAAGGCTTTAACCCCTTTCTCCTCATTTGCCTGCCAACTGAGTTGTGAGCATGTAACTTGGAGGGTATGTCTAATTGAAAGTCGTTGGGGTGGATCCGGGGAGGATGCAAGGATAATGTGACATATAGTTAAGCCCTATGTCTCATGCACATGTTGTGTCCACTGCGCTTCTTCCAGTCAAGCTGGCCCTGCTCATGGGTAGTATTTCTGAAAACTCACATTGGATTCCCACTTGTCTCCACAGCTGATCCATTGTTCTAGGTCCTGTAGCAGTGGTCCCCAGCAAGGAGCCTTTGGGCACCATGGTGCATACTGATGTGGTTCCTGGCAGCTGTTTGCTTCTTCTCCAAAGCAAAAAGCTGGTTCTGTTTTTCATCCATTTCACTGGAGTAGAAAGTCCTTTAGACAAACCCAGGTGGTCTGTTTTCCAGTAGAGAATCACTCATTTGGGAGCAGCTGTCTTTATCATAGGTGGATGCCTAGCTTGGAACCTTCCAAGTTTCTGTGGCTGGGCCCAGCCCTCCTGGGCAGGCATTTTGTGCTTGGTCCCCATGGCATCTGTTTTCTTGAGGTGAACATTGTTCTTAGAACTCCAAAAGCACTCACAGATTCAACAAGTTTAAGGACCTCTATCCTGTTGTATAGGAATAGGTACTAGACAGTTCACTGGCGCTGAAGGAATCTTTGGAGAAGGTAAACATTAAAAATAGTCTTTCAGGAGAAACAAAAATGTAACATAATTTGTTTACAAGAAACACATATTAGAAAACAAGACAACAAATATTTGACTAATAAAAAATTGGGAGAAGAATTTCATTCCTCAGCAATTAATAAGAAAAAGGGAACAGTGATTTATATTTCAAAAGAATTGGATCCTAAACAAATTTTCTCGGATAAAGAAGGAAGGTATGTTGGCGTGGAAATATGGATGAACAGAAAAAAGACATTGCTTGTAAATATATATGCACCCAATGGTGCAAAAGAGACTTTCTTTAATGATTTGACCAAAGAGTTGGAGTGTTTAAATTATGACCAAATTGTTCTTGCTGGAGACTTTAATGGTTCAGTGAACAACACATTGGATAGAAAATCCAAAGCAAGTGGAGAGACAGTCGGAAAGTTACCAAAAAATTTCTTTCAATTGATGAAGCAAGAGAAACTGGAAGACGTTTGGAGGAAGTGGAATCCTAAGACTAAGGATTACACATTTTATTCGAATAGACATAACTCCTTTTCTCGAATTGATATGATTTGGATGTCAGAGGAGATGGCGCAAAAAACTTATAAAATACAAATTTTACCGAAAACTAACTCTGATCATAATCCCCTACTCTGGATATCTAAAGCAAAACCTAAACAGTTATATTGGAGAATTAATGAAGATTTATTGGATCAAAAACAAATTAATGAAATCTTAAAAAAGGAAACGAAAAGTTTTTTTGAACTGAATTTGAATAAAGGTACGGATATACAAGTTGTATGGGATGCGTACAAAGCAGTAATGAGAGGTATGCTTATCTCTCTGAACTCCAAGGACAAAAAGCAAAAGATCCAACAACAGAAAGACCTTCATGAAAAAATTCAACAAAAAGAAAAGGAATTAAAGAAAAGACCAGGGAAGAAGAAGATTATTAAAGAGATCCACTTTCTGCAAGATCAGCTGAATGTTTTACTAAACAGAGAATTATATTGGAATTTGAAGAAATTACAGCAAAAAGCATTTGAGGGTGCAAACAAACCAGGAAAGTTTTTAGCATGGCAATTGAAAAATAGAAAAGAAAGGAATTTTATATCTAAGATTATTGAAGATGGAAAGGATGTTATGAGCTTGAATGGTATAAAAAGAGCTTTCTTTAAATATTACGCCAAATTATTAAAAAAGAAAGGAATTGATCAACAGAGAATTAAGAAATATTTGGAGACTATTGAAGTTCCAGAGCTGGGAAAACAAATTAAGGAATCATTAAATGGTTTAGTAACGAAAGAAGAAGTGTCAATGGCGATAGAAGATGCAAAGTTGGGCAAAGCTCCAGGACCAGATGGCTTCACAGCAAAGTTTTATAAGAAATTTAAAGAGGAGCTAACCCCTATCTTAGTACTTCTGTCGAATCAGATAAGAAAGACCAAACGGATCCCAGATTCATGGAAAGAAGCAAATATTTCATTGATACCTAAAGAAGGTTTGGATTTGACTCAAGTAAAGAATTATAGGCCAATATCGCTATTAAATAACGATTACAAATTATTTGCAAAAATAATTTCGGAGAGACTGAAAAAATATCTGAAAGATACAATAGCAGAAGAACAAGCTGGATTTTTACCAAACAGACAAATCAGAGACAATTTAAGAGTGGTGATAGACGCAATTGAATATTATGACAAGCATCCTGAAAAAGAAGTTGGATTCCTCTTCCTAGATGCGGAAAAAGCTTTTGACAATTTAAATTGGGAGTTCATGCTGCAAGTTATTGAAAAAATGGATATTGGACAGTCTTTTTTAAACATGATTGTGGCAATATATTCAGAACAAAAAGCGGCTTTGAATATAAATAAAGAAAAGACGGACTTCTTCCAAGTCCAAAAGGGAACACGTCAAGGCTGCCCGTTATCCCCGTTGTTGTTTATTTGGATATTGGAAATATTATTGACAGCGATAAGAAAAGATAACAGTATTGAAGGACTTACAGTGAAAGGTTTTGCCTATAAATATAGGGCATTTGCAGATGATGTAATGTTTATGATCCAAGACCCAATTGAGAAAATACCACAACTGATGGAAAAAATTGAAGAATTTGGTTCAGTTGCGGGATTTTATGTTAATAAAAGTAAAACCAAAGTGATGTGCAAAAATATGACGAAACAGAGACAAACAGAACTTCAAGAGAAAATTCAATGTGAAGTAGTTACAAAGACTAAATATCTTGGAATTGAATTAACCATGAAAAATATTGACTTGTTTAAAAACAATTATGAAAAGGTGTGGCATAAGATTCAGCAAGATATGAAGAAATGGGACACTTTGAATTTATCATTGATGGGAAGAATCGCGACTGTAAAAATGAATATTTTACCGCGTTTGATGTTTCTATTTCAGACTATTCCAATACTAAAACAAAGGAAAGTACTGGATTCGTGGCAGAAAGAATTATCCAAATTCGTATGGGCAGGGAGAAAGCCAAGGATTAAAATGAAAATTCTATGTGACGCAAGAGAGAGAGGAGGTCTACAACTACCAAATTTAAGACTGTATTATGATGCTGTCTGTTTAACATGGTTGGAACAGTGGATTAATCTGGAGAATAAGAAGCTATTGGCCCTGGAAGGGCATGATAACAAATTCGGATGGCATGCATATTTATGGTATGGAAAAGTAAAAATGGATAAATTTTTTAAACACCACTTTGTAAGACAATCACTGTTCGAGACATGGATGAGATATAGAAAATTCTTCTCAGAAGAAAGACCACTTTGGATTGTACCAGCTGAAGTGATTAATCCATATTCAAGAAATCAAGGGCTAGACTGGCTACCCTATAAAAATCTTTTAAAATCTGAAGGGAAAAATTTTGTGTTAAAAGATAGATTTGATGTTGAATTTGAATATGATTGGTTGAAGTATAGACAGATTTATGATTTATTTAAGACCGATAAAAGAGAACATGGTTTTAGAGAAAAGAATATTGAAATTGAAACTGTATGGCTTGAGAAAGGCAAAAAAATGATTTCTAAACTGTATAAGGTTCTATTGAAATGGTATACTGAGGATGAAGTTGTAAAAGAGCAAATGATAAAATGGGCTGTAAATGTTAATACTGAGATATTAATGACATCTTGGGAATACTTGTGGAAAAAGTCAATGAAAATTTCAACTTGTGTAAATGTTAAAGAGAATTGTTATAAAATGATGTATAGATGGTATATGACGCCCAAAAAAATTGCTATCATTAATGAAAGTATGTCTAATAAATGTTGGAAATGTAAGAAACATGAAGGGTCTTTTTACCATATGTGGTGGACATGTGATAAAGCAGTAAAGTATTGGACAGAGATCCACAATGAGATACAAAAAATTCTGAATTGTACTTTTAAGAAAGACCCACAGATGTTATTGTTAGGTCTTAAAATGGAAGAAATAAATGTAGCCAAGAGAACACTATTATGGTACTTGACTACAGCAGCAAGACTGACTTTTGCTCAATGTTGGAAACAAGATAAAGTACCTGAAACATGGGAATGGATTAAAAAGACGTTGTTTTTGGCGGAAATGGATAAGTTAACAAGAAAGTTAAACAACGAAGAAGATGAAACTTTTTTTAAAGATTGGAAAGACTTTCAAGAATATTTGTTGAAAAATTGGGATATTAAAAGTGGTTTGATTTGCTTTGACAGTTATTAAGAAGAAACGGAAAGAGAATTAGACTTTTGTATTGTTACCGTTAGTAAGAGAAAATAAGTTTTGAAGTAATTGTAATGGAATAACAGAGATATTAATGGGGTTGGAGCAGTGCTGGAAGCCGGATGTGGGGGGAGGAGGGGAAAAAAGAAAAATGGGTATGTATTGGTATGTTTAAATTGTATGAACTTGTGATATATCCAATAATAAATTGTATTTACAAAAAAAAAAATAGTCTTTCACAATTCAGGGGAGTTTTCTTTCATTATTTCTCAACATAGAGAAACGTTCACTCATGCAAACAACATCCTAGCACAAACCAAGTGGAGAACGAAAAGTCGGAATGAATATATACAGCTTCCTCCTTGATGAAAGGACAGGGGTGGAACAAGATTCTAGAGGTAGCTTTGGAGTTCGTTCTTGTCCAGAATAGATGATTGTATTCTCATTGATACCTCACATTTACAGAGATTACACCACTGAAAAATAAAGTCTGCAGTTTTTGGATTATTCTTGGATATAGGCCAGCTTGAGTAGAGACACATACTTGTATACCAAGAATGAAATGGTTTTATGTAGACTACCCCAAAGGCTTTCTTTCATTTAAATGAAATCCACAACAAACTGAGTGGAGGTTAAGCTTTTCCTCATTTTGTTAGCTCCGGAGCTCAGTTGGTGAGCACTTGAATGAAGAGCACACTCTGTTGACATGTGGCAGGGTTCACTGAACCAGAACTGAAATTTCTCTTAAGGTTTTCTTTTCTATAGACAGTTTCAGAGCTGTCAAACCTTGCTGTATTCACAGAAAAAGTAAATATGTCAATAGTTAACTTGAAAGTGATTCCTCAGAACTGCTACCCTTCTACTGCACCTGTGATTGAACTGATTTATATTGTGGAATATATGCTAATGGGTAATAAACAATTGCATGCTGTCTGCATGTTTGGATTATTTCATATTGAAAGTGCTGTTGTGCAAGATTGAACAATTACCCTTGCCTTGAGGAAGTTATGATCTGCAAAGTAGATGTGTTTTGTACATTTGGCGTAGATGCATTAGGTAAAAGCTAACATTTCATAAATACTGTCTTACAGTGTTGTAGAATGCTGGGCTCCAGGTGTTTAATTTAAAGAAGCCATAGAAATGAACAGTGAGAAGAGAGATTCAAATTGTCATTTCTGTAAATGGGCAAGTCAGAAATACAGAAAAGCATAACCTATGGGTGGACAAATATCCAATAAATCCAATCTCCAGCCCACTAATAAAACCAGTGATTATAATTCAACAATATATACAACTGGGATAACAACACCATTAATCACAACTACAGTAACAGTGCACTAAATTGCTACATGCAATATCAGTACATATGTAAATATTGAACAAAGAATTAAGTATTTGACAAATAAATCCAAGACAATCAGGAGTCCAAAAGGCAAAAGTCCAGAACAATTAGTTTGCTAGAAGATTCCATTTTGAGTAATCTTCTTCAGATAATTATGATAAATTGCTGCCTAAAATGAATTAAACACACTATAAATCAAGCATTTCTCCCTGGAACATACCCCGAGGGTATGCATATTGGTATTTTTTTTCTGTTTAAAAGATGAATAACTTGATTGGTGAGTTTTTGTGTATATCATAGTCTTCAAGGTGCCTCAGGACCTATTAGATTGCATTCAGATGTAGCGATAAATCACAGTTTGATGAAACTCTCATTTGGGCTGCCCAATAAACTGTGGTTTAGTGGGCACTAACCTGAGACTCAGAGCTTCAGTTGGAACTCTGCATTGTTATATGTGGTTTTCTCTGAATTTAGAAGTCCCATTTTGTTCAGCATCGGTGCTCCTGCCTGCCTTCAGCATACAGAAACAGTTGCACAGAGCAGAAGAAGCACCAAACTGTTCCCACTGCAGTTGGCGATGGGAAGTGCTTCCTCGGCTCGATCCTTCCTTCCACCTACTCTCCACACCACCCCTCATTGCTAGTAATGACTCTCAGGGCAGGACTGCACAACTACAGCCTCTCCCAAGAGAAAATGTAAAAGGCAACTGTGTAAAAGATCTTACTCACATGGTTTTCTTTAATTTAGCAATGTTACCTACACAGTTTGGTGTAGTGGTTAAGTGCGCAGACTCTAATCTGGGAGAATCAGGTTTGATTCCCCACTTCTCCACTTGCACCTGCTGGATGACCTTGGGCAAGCCATAGTTCTGGCACAGCTGTTCTTTAAAAAGAGCAGTTTCTGTCAGAGCTCTCTCAGCCTCACCAACCACACAGGGTGTCTGTTGTGGGGAGGGGAAGGGAAAGGAGATTGTAAGCCACTCTGAGACTCCTTTGGGTAGTGAAAGGCGGGGTATAAATCCAATCTCTTCTCTTCTTCTTTTTCTTCTTACACAAGTTGCTCTGCTCAAAATATTGTTAGTTAAAAGAAATTTACATGCCGCTTACAGCTATATCTTCTTCCCCACAAAGAGAGCTCCCCCCCACCCCCCATGAGCAGATAATCACCTGTGGTGACAGCAAGAGACTGAAGTAGAATCTATGAGGGATGCTCTTTCTGCTTCAGCCTGCTATCCCCTCTGATGCCCAGCTGATGGGGGGGTGGCTGGAGTGGGGGAAGAAAGGAGAGAAAATGCCCTTTTTGGAGTTGGGGGAGGGGGAAAGGAAGAACTTGGAGGTAGGGATTTCTGTCCCCCACAAATATTGCACATCCTTCATTTGTTGTTCCTAATGTCATGACACAACTGTTGCCAATCCTCTGTATGTATTTCTGTTTTGAAATTTCAGTAGATGCTGCTGCTTAGGAACATGATCCGAGCCTGGCTTGGACGCAGTGCCAGTTCCCCCAGAACCCTCCCCACCACACCTTTCCCTTTTTAAAAAATGATCTGAGTATAGCAACTGCAGGAATGATTCAGTCAGTGTCATTGAGGTGTGTACATTATGCCTTAGATATGGCTGTGAGCATGCATGGCATACCCACAATTTGCAAGTGCAGCTCTTGTACTTCTCAGATTCTCTGGTTGCAGCTGGACCCAATTCTAAATGTATTCATTATGGACTCATAAAATCTAGGTGTCCATTATACACTCTTCCATGGTTTTTAGCCATCATCCTAGAAGACAGAGTCTTGTACGTACAAGCTTTATGGTTATCTATCCCTGAAATAAAAGATAGGTTTATACTATTTCTTCCTTTCCCCCGCCCCCCAAACTATTAATTTGTACAGAAAATTAGAAGGGGGTTTACTTGAATGATAAAGAAAAGGCTTTTCTTTATGCCAGATATTGTATATTTTTGCAAAACTCCTGTTGCTAGTATTCCATCTTTGTTATCTTTTCAACACATTGCATAGGCAGTGTTTAAAATTTGCTGCCTCCTCCTTCTCTGCTGGATACTAGTTTATCCTGTGCAACTTTGTGTAAAGCAACATTCTTGCACATTTTTGTCCCTGAGATCATGCTTACTCTATGAATGAGTTTTCTTCCATTTCAGTCCCATTTCTCAGCACTTTGTAACAAACCTTCTTTGAAGGGCCGTGAATTCCATAAATAATTGCTTTCTTATGTATGCACACAAGTACTTCAAAAATTCTGGCTTATTGGATAAGTCCCTTTTTATTTGAAGCAACATACTCTAATCTAATGGAGCAAAGCCCCAATAACTGAACTATTTAAGGAACTAACTAAAGGATTGTGGGTATGTACAAATCGAAACCTGAAGACTTGTACAATAACCTTCGATATACCTGCTAACTCTCCTATTATGGCCAAACAGCTATGGGGCAGCAGTAGTAGTGCTTTGAAGACATACAGAGTTATTTTGCCAGAAATCTGGGTGGGACAGGAACAATATGTATATGTGTAACAGGAACTGTCATGTTGCTTTCAGGACTCTCAGGAAATCACTGCCTTCACCCAACCTAAAAGAAACTAGTCAGACACAGAAGGCTCCTGTTCAAATGTAGGTTGGAGCTATTTATAGGTTGCTAATACTTAAAGTTCACCTACACTGTGCATGCAGTGAAATGGATAAAGGTGCTGTCTTCTCCTATGAAGAAGATAGAGGCGTCATCCTTTCCTTTTTGACTTATCTTGTTCAGTCTGCTTGCATAATTCAGACAATTTCTTGAATGTAGATTTTGTTGATATTTAGCAAGGATTCTAGCATGGAAACCGCTTTAGCACAACTACACTGTGTATAAAACTAGTAGTGAATCGATACTGGCTTCTGGCAGTGGATAACCTGGCAACAGTGTTATGTTTCAATAACCCGCACATTACTGTAATGCCTTTGAAAACAATTTGGAAACTTTGATTAGTTCAAAATGCAGCAGTCTGGCTAACTTGTGGGAGCACCTGTGTTAACAGTACTGCACTGGCTCATGACAGAGTTCTGTTTAAAATGCTGGTCTCTATCTTTAAATATCTCCATGGTCTGGGCCCAAGTTACTGAAGTACACATATCTTCTGGAGAGAGACTTCAGAGTTTGTCTGAATTATTGCTTGTCTGGCAATAATAATTCAAATATCAAACAAATTGGAATAGCCTTTCCTCTCATTAACATGCAAGATAATCTTTATTCAGTCAGTACTGAGCACAGTATTAAGCTTGCAAGTTTTCCTATATAGGCACCTCTTTCAGAAAGGAAGATAAGAGCTTAGTTAGAGGGTACCATGTTGTGGTGGTTGTTTTAACTAAAGCTTCCATTTATTGTCATTTGAACAGAAATCTGAGCAATGACAGGTGATATTTTTATACTACCAGCAGCCCTGTGTTTAACCTGTTAAATGTTTTATTGTGATTTTTGCAGCCTGATAATCTGTAGTGTTCTGTAGAATCACGATGCTGTAGTGAACCAAAAATCTTTTGGTATTCCAGTGTCACACTTACGCACAAGTAATTTCTGCAACGACAAATGGAACAGTGGACTCTACCCCCAGTAAATGGGGGCTTGCTGCATGATAGCAGATGCTATAAGATGAGCAGTTGTTCTATACCAGGCTTTCAAGTCAGCAAAGAGTTGACTCTTCCATCTCTAGGGATTATTCCATGTCTCTAAATTCCTCTGCCATTTCAGTACTCTCTTTAGCTGGCTTTTTTTCTTTTGGACTCAAATGATTTACAAATCATCTCCAGCTACTTTTATATAGACTCTTAAGCACAGAACATAAAAAGCTGGTGGGTTTCAGGGATCTGAGAAAGTCATGCTAGAAATCTTGAGCTGTTTAAATGTCACATGGGAGAAAATGTTTATGCCCTGTCTATTCTGAGAGATGCTATCAACTTTTCTGTCCCTTGCTGCTTCTTTTATTCTCCGTTTATTTTATTTGTAGTATACTAGCAGATCAAGAAAGACACTGCACATTCCTTCCCCATTTCTGTACATTAATTGTTTCCAAGTAAGCTTGGAAAGGTGCCCTGCCTTGTTACTCCCATCATATGAGCATCCAATCTTTAAACACTTTTAAGCTGCAACAGAATTTGAGCTTTAATTGCTTGAGCCTTATCCCACCGCTTTGTTCTACTAAGTGGCTGCAGCCAAAGAGAGATATGCTGGAGACAAGGACCTAGTATGTCAGCAATGCAATTGAAGATTCAGTAGCTGGAACTGGAAAAAGGGAGGAAGGCTTTGAAGAATCTGTGGGCTGTGTTGAAGTCAAAGCAGTAGAAGAGATGTCATTGAAACCTCTGTGAATGAACTCTGCTTCAGAAACTGTTGGCATCCTCACACAAATATGTGTGTGTGTGTGTTTTCTGATGTTAAATGACTGACATGGCCTTGGGGTTTCTGCACCTGTGTTTAAATAGTTTTGGGTGGTGCTGTGCCACTGTATCAGTAACAAAAAGGGAAGGTGCAGATGTGGACCCAGAAAATAGCAATGTATCTGTGAGAGTGACCTTGATGAATGGCAGCAACACTTTGAATTTTGTTTATAATGAAGACTATGTCAGCATTTTTTGAAGGACAGAAATTCGAAACAGTTGTGGGTATCTAATATGCTTTGGATATAAGTTGCTGAGAGCTTAGCTAACCATACTTGGGGAGTAAGCTTGCTAGAATGATGAAGTAAGTCTTCCTTGATGGAGGCAAGACTGGTCATGGTAGGCTGACTTAGGTTTGCTACAGTGCTCAATGAATTTTGTGTGATTTTTCAGTCCTCGTGGGCATTCCCAAAAGCCACAGATATTTAAGTGAGGAAATAGGTCTCAAATGTTTGTGGTTTTGTTTTAATGAGGAATGATTTCCATTGCAACATATCTCTTTGTAAGCTTCATCTTGTGTTCCAACAAGGGCTTTCTGTGATACACAAACAAAGCCTGATTGCCATAAAATGAGATTCTATAAATAGCATGAAATCTTACAGAATCGGTTACTTTGGTGTATATTTATCTTGTGTGTGTATCCTGTATACACAGTGTTTTTCTTTAACCCTTTAATGCATTTTTTTAAAGAAACACATGTGTGTAAGATCAAGATTTGTGTACAAGAGAGATGGGAGGAAGTTTCTCTTTCTTCTATTAATGCAACTAGATGCACAAAGGCAGGGCCATCTAAAAGTATACCAGTGCATTCAGCATTCACAATAACTTGAAATAACTGTATGCAATGAAGGGGATGCTTGGGCTTTATTTCAGTTCAGTCATGCAATTACAAAACACAGGGATTCTTGACTCTTATAGTGAACCTCCAAGGTGAAAAAGAAAATGTGTTCAAGTATTGTGGGAATAGAATAGTCACAGTCTTACTGGTGGCTTTGATGTATCTTTAGCAAGTAGTCACTGTGCTTTCGTGAAGAGGCTTTGTAATAAAAAGCAAGAATATTGATTTGGTTTTATCATCAGTGCAAGCTTGTTTATCCCCCCACTTGGCCTCAATTTGTTTTCTAGATTGATTTCACTGAGCTTTGTAGCCACCAGACACATGGGAGGGAGGGAGGGAGAGCTGAGGGGAATATCTGTGTTTGTGGAATAGCTGGCCATCATATAATGTGAAACTCTTAGCATCATGCAATGTGTTGCCCTCAGACTGCTGTCTTTTTAATGCGTCAGGCAGCTGTCCAGCTGCAGGAGCCTAGATGGGATACATACGTCTCCCACGTTAGCTGTTGCCTATCATGTGTGGTAACATTTAAGCACATGAATTATTTCATAGCTTTTTAAAAATGTCTCTAGCAACCAGATTGGAGAAATCAGTTTGAAAAAAGGAAGACGAGTGTGCAAAGGAAGTCACAGTCCAGAACTGGGAAAAATCTGAGCTTCTTCCTTTGGTCCTTTTTTTTTTACCTTGATTGGGCCAAGCAGTAGGGTGCTACTGTATTAGTGTAATGCTGTAGACTGTGTTTTCTTTCCCTTTTGTTGATGAGATTCACTGGTGGTGTTATGAGGTAATCACCAACTTAACATAAGGACCCTGGGATTTTTCTGCAACAACTAAAGAACCTTGTTCCACCTGTTTCTTTGGTTTAGCTAGCAGAGCTTGCCTTTGGGCAAAGAAATAGCCAGTCATTCTGCCTCATGGTTTGCATTACATGAGGCCTGAGCACATTTCTTTTTCTTGCCTCTGGGAGGTTCACTATAATAACATTCAGGAATAGGGATGGGGACAAACTGGCTCACGAGCCAAAATCTGGGCCAAACTTGGGCTGGTTTGGGGCTTGGGAACCGATGTTTAAGGAAGACAGGCTCCCCGAACTTTGGCCGGTTCTTCTCAGGGCTGTTCAGTCTCTCTTTGCCGGCTCAGCTGTCTTGTGCTCCCTCTTGCAGCCCCTTTAAATGGGCTGCACAAGGGAGCCTGAGACAGCTGAAGCAGCAGAAAAGAGGAGGTGAAATGCCCCCTGGGAGGCACTTCACCCCCATATTTAACCCTCTGGTTTTGCTCCCTGCCACTTTGAAGGGAGGGAGCTAAACCAAAGAGTTAAATGAAGCCCCTTCTTGGGTGATTCCCCCTCTTTCTCCTGACTGCATCTCACCACCACCAGGAGAAAAGGGGAACCGAACTTGCCAGACTGGTTTGGTCCATGTGAGGCCAGTTCACTTCATGGGCTGCCACAGACCCCAAACCACCTTTTTAGGTCTGTGTCCATCCCTGTTCAGGAATCTATGTGTTTTGTAACTGTGTGACTGGATTGAAATAGAAGTCTTGTGACACTTTAAAGACTCACATATCTTTCTTCTAGCACAAGGTTTTTGTAGACTAGAGCCCATGTGCATGCATCTGTAGAACTAGGCTGAAGTCCACAATAGCTTATGCTAGAATAAAAATAGTAGTCTTCAAAGTACTACAAGCTCTTGTTTAGTTTTACTACTCCAGGCTAACATGGGATGCCCAAGATGGTTTTATCTTCTGTCTTAGCTACTTGAGTGCTTCAGAAGTAGAATGCCTTTAGTTCATAAAAAAGGAACTGATATAGAACTCTTCAGCTATGTTTCTTAACCAGTGACCTCTCTAGCAATTCACAATCAGAAGCCTTGTCTGTTCATTCCATTCAATTTGTGACTCTGGGAACCCAAAGGTCTTGCTTATCAGTGAAGCGAACATGCCTAAAACAGATTACCAGGACTTGCCTGAGAATCGCACATTTCATCTCAACAGTGTCTCAAGGCAGTTTACAGTATTGCTGTTCCCTCTGTTTTGTCTTCACAACAGCCACCAGTGGGGTAGGTTAGGCTAAGAGAGGGAGTGACTGGCCTAAGATCACCCAGCAAGCTTCCATGACAGAGTAGGGATTTGAACCTGGGCCAAGAGTCTAACCACTACACCACACTATAAACAGATAGTTTAAAAAACAAAAGCACGAATGAATTTAGAGCTGTGTGCTGTATATCTTTAAATTCAAGCACGAGTGATCTTGCTTTTTAAAAAAAATGTTTTCTATTGGAGGCGAGGCATATATCATGCTGGAGGTCAGTGTAACTGTTCATTTGCATCAGTGATACTGGAGCACACAGGACTGCTTGTTTTGGCAAATGGTCTGTTTATACAGCAAGTGCCCAGAGCTCTTTCAGGCACGCAGATGTATGGAGTAGTCTGGGAGGCAGTCCGAGCAGTACCTAGCACTGGGCAGGGCATTGCAGACAGGCCATGCGGCAATGTTTATGTGGTGCTGCTGTACCTGTGTGTGCTGTGAAAAGCATTTCTGTGAGCCCGTGAAGGTGAGATTATTCAGAAAAGGTTAGCTGCTTCCTATTTGGCTGCTCTATTTATAGCTCCTGTAGTAACTGACCTCATTAATGAGCAATATTATTGGAAATGCAGTTTCCCCCCTCCCTTGCTAGCTTGGCTGCTTATTATAATCCTGAAGTCATTTTAACATCTCTTCTTAAGAAGCTTGGAAGTATGCAAACCTTTTATTTGAGTGAGTGTTAATCCTGGTTATAAATGCCATGTTCTTTTGCAGCGGAATTAGCAAAATCAATGTGTCAGATGGATGTTTTGGTCAGGCAAATCTTTCAATGCAAATGCTTAGGTTGCTTGTTCAGCTGTATCATGGGAGACATAAAGATATTGCAGAATCATTCTTGGTGGGTGCTGAACAAAGGAGTGAAGATGGGCAAATGTTCTTATTGAGTTAGTGACCTTTGGAGATAAAAATTTCTAGTCATCTTGATCTTTCAAAGCTGCTACACCAAGCATCCTACTCTAAAATATATGAGAATATGTGTGAAAAGGTCAAACCTTTCTCCATCCATATGCCTGTTAACAGTAACTCCCATTTTCTTGTGGAGCCTAGGCAGGCAAGCCTATTAAACTGGTGATATTTCTCTTATCCTGAAAATCTAGTGCACTAAAGGGAACAGAACATTTTTAGGCCTTGTATTTTGGCATGTTTGTATTGGAAGATAGTTGCCTTGTATTCTTGGCTGCTGTACAATACAGTGTCAGCATGGCTGAGCAGTTTCAACAGGACCTGAATAACTACTAGGATACTAATGTGATCCTATTTGTGAGGAGTGGTGAGTTCAGTTTAGTCTGGGTGAAATGAGTTCCTTTATCATTCTTATTAATATGTGAAAGGGCACACTAGTGATAACCAGTTAAAGCAATTGGTAAGAATAAATTAATAGTAGAAGTTGCTACAAAACATCTATCCTTTGTCAGAATTCCAGAGGTGCACACATGCTCAAAAAGGTTAGGGACCCCTGATTTAAACTATACTAACAATTTTCTTCTACAATAAAAGAAACCCATGTTACAGGATCCAAAGAGAGACGTGAGGCAGCTAATTCCTAAAAGTTGGTTATTTTCTAGTACACTTTATGGTCACATGTATTAATTGTTAACCTAACCTGACCCTGTGAATTGATATTCTAGCTCATCTGTTGTGATATGGGGATTATACTCATGTGTTCTATGTACCCTACAAGTAGTATCCTTTCCTTATATATAAAAGGATAGTGGTCGCCTGGCATGCCCAAATAAGGCATGCCCAAATAAGGTGAAAATGTGCGGCAGAATAGATTGGCCGCAGGGGCTGCCGCTCATAATTGGGGCCTGGCCATTGGCTGGCGTGCCTGGCTGTGTGAGCTCTGTCCCGCCCACACAGCCAGCACATCACTGCTTCGCCCCACTCTGACTCCAGCCGCCGGACCGGGCGGATGCTCCGGCGGCTGCGCTGCTGGCCCTGGCTCGAGGCTGGCCTCCCTCACCGCAGCGCCTCCCCCCCCCCCAGGAAGTGACTGGGCCAAGCTGCGCCTTGCGCAGCGGAGAGGAGGTGGTGGGGCTGGTCTCGCAGGGCGCGTGTAGCCAGGGGGAGGCGATGGAGCTGGCTGGCCCAAGCCGGGAGACAGCCTACCTTCCTCGCTGCTCCAAGACTGTGGGGCTGCATGGGGGGCGGGTCTGGCCTCGCCCTCCACATGCCAACAGACCAGGGGGGGCAGGCCTCCACAGACGGTCCGGCTAGCGCCCGTTGCATCGGCACACACAAGGGGCCTTGCCGCTAATATACCATAGTTCACATTCACTCATCAATGGCAATTATTTAATCACTGTGAATGTTTGCACTTTTGTATTCTCCTGGTGGTATAGTGGTCAGATGCACCCAACACTTTCTCTTTACTATTTATCAGGGCATTGGAAGCCACTTTCTGATTCTCCTTTTAAAAGTATACAGAGGTTATCCCAAATGAACTAAAGAGTAAAAAAGGCAACCCACTGCACATAAATCAAAGTGACAAAGAACAAATAATGTTTTTACTAATGCAGATATACAGTGTACTGAATAGCCACAAGATAGTGACTAATAAATACAATGCAAAGTAAGGGCTTAATCAGTTTACATAATAGAAAACAATAGCAAATATCCCCATGCTAGCTGGGCTGAATCATTTCTGAAATTCTAACACACATTTATTTTGTTTTATATCCTAAGATCCATAACTGACTGCTGAAGTATGCCTCTAAATTAGCTGTTTTATGAAGATCTCCTGAAATAAGCCAAGTGACTGGTTGCTGATAGAACACTAAACTTTAAGTTGTCATCCATGCCCTTTAAATTGTGTGAGTTCTTAGGGGTATTTGAAATTAGTATATACATTTTAATTGTGATTTGTACTTTATCTGCCCTGAGCCTGCTTTGGCAGAGAAGGTGGGTTATAAATTTGATAAATAAATAAATAATAAATTTATATTCTTTTTATTTGTTATCCCTAATAACTTACTTTTTTGTTCCTTAGCTGCTTAAGGACATTTATAGACAAAATGCTTAAGGACATAGACAAAAAAAAATGTCTATTTATGGAGGTCTGTTACAACCTGATGGGCAGGTTTCAAGCACATTGCACATTTATGCCACACCTGTGAGATAGGGCACGTGCCTGGTTTGGCAGCCTTTGTTACCTTATTGATATGGATGATATCACTGTTCAGGTATAAATATCACACCTGTGTGGATTGTCCTGAAATGATTCTCATAACAGGAAGTCACTAAACTTTAAATGTGATGGTGGTGGTGGTGATGTGCTTACTGCTACAGTCAGGAGCAGCCAGTTCATTCCATGCATCATTGCATCATTTTGAAATGAACAAAGCATGATTTGTTCACTAGCCTGCCAGTAAACTGCACCCATGACCAGAGCACTTCCAGGTATTTTTGTGGGAAGGCTAAGTTTATTGCTCTCTGGGCTGTTCACTTCTTATCCTCTTTTTGCCTTGGTCAAGATAAGCCTTCCGAGTTAATGCCCAGTGTTTAAAATCCTTTTAAGGGGGGCCTATGGGGGATTTTTAGGTTCATTCTGTGAACTTTAAACCAACATAGTAGTGACATGAAACATGTGCATCTTGGCACCGAGCTAAGGAAGAAAACAATCCTAGGGCTCTATGCCTAAATTTGATTTTAAGAGCTAGCAAAGGCAGTGCAAATAGCTTTTAAGGAGCAGATTTAGCAATTCAAAAAATATGTTAATGCAGCTTGAGTTCCTCTCACAAAGCGGCACAACTCATGTGCACACTATTTTGATTGTAGGTTCCTGTGATCAGTCATGACTGTTATTGCTCCTATTAGATTACTCAGCTAGATTATTACTTAACTCCCTTGATGTTTTCTCAGTGTGTGTGATAGTATCCAAAATGCTATATTTCAACTGTGGGAGCAATCTTCCCTGCAGTGATGTGATTCCTTCTATTTAAAATACTTTCTGAATTAAACACTGGGCATCAAAAGAACTGATCAAACTAGCTGTTGAGCTTTCCTTGAAGAAAGAACTTGAATTGCCAGAAATCCAGCAAGCCTAGACAATTTCTATACCTGCAATGGTGAATTAGTCTGAAATCTGTTCAGAACAAATTCTATTTCTAGTCTACAGGCGTAATTAGAAACTCTCAGCTGTGTTGTGCAAGAAGTCAGAATTAAATGGGTATAGCCAAGTGTTGTTTTATTTCATTAGCCCCAGTGTGCATGCTAGTTACTTCCAGGGGACACATAAGCTATTCTAACTAGTTTTGATTTTGTTTGGAAAGTTCCTGTCAGAACAGCAAAGCTTACCCCCCCCCATAAAAATATAGCATCTTTTAACTTTCTGCTATATGGTATTAAAACACTACCTGAATTAAAGAATTCTTGTGAAATGTTAGGCCAGAACTTAAAAATCCATGTATATTTTCCAGAAAGGACATGTGAACAAGAACCAGCATGAATATTTATTTATTTATTTATTTATTTATTTATTTATTTATTTATTTATTTATTTTATATCCCACCCTCCCCCACAAGTGGGCTCAGGGCAGGTTGCAACATTTCATTAAACATTTCATTAAGTAAACATAATATCATTAAAAAATAAGATATAAAACACAAAATATAAAACCAAATTTAAATCCAGTCAGACGAATGGCAACTATTCAAGGCAATACATAGCGCCTCCTGCACAATGCTAACATAGGTGGTAGTTAATAGTAACCAGTTTTCTGACAATGCTCTGTTGACCTGTGTTGGGCAAGGCAAATTGTAACCAGCACTGTGAACAGTGCAAGCAGGAGAAGCAGAGATGGTTGGATGACCGCTGCCTCAACCGAAGGCCTGATGGAACAGCTCTGTTTTACAGGCCTGTGGAATTGTAATAAATTCCACAGGGCCCTGATTTCAAGCGGGAGCATGTTCCACCAGGCCGGGGCCAGGGCAGAAAAGGCTCTGGCCCCGGTTCAGGCTAAACAATGTCTTTTAGGCTGGGGACTGCCAGGAGATGTTGCTCTGCAGAGCATAAGGCTCTCCGGTGCACATACGGGGAGAGACGGTCCTGTAGGTATGTTAGTCCCTGGCAGCGTAGGGCTTTAAAGATTAATGCCATAACCTTGATCTGGATCCAGTACTCAATTGGCAACCAGTGCAATTGGGGCAGCACTGGCTGAATGCATGCCTGCAGAAACATCGCCGTCAGCAGGTGTGCCGCCACATTTTGCACTAGCTGCAGTTTCCAGATCAGATTCAAGGGCAGCCCCACATAGAGTGAGTTACAGTAATCCAACCTGAAAGTGACCATTGCATGGATCACTGTAGCTAAGTCCTGGGAGGTGAGATAGGGAACCAGTTGCCTGATCATCTGCAGGTGGTAAAGGGCTGACCTGGCAACAGTAGTGACCTGGACCTCCATGGAAAGTGAGGCATCCAGGATAACCCCAAGGCTCCTCACCTTTGGTCCTGGTATCAGCAGCACCCCACCAAGAGTTGGGAGCCAGATTCCCGATCCCAGACCCCCATGGCTCAGGGACAGGACCTCCATCTTCACTGAATTTAATTTCAGCCAGCTCTGCTGTAACCAACCAACTATGGCCTCCAATGCCCTGTCCAAAACATCTGGGGCTGAGTCCAATGAGCCATCCATCAGCAGATAAAGCTGGCTGGCATCAGTGTATTGGTGACAACCCACCCCAAACCCACCTGGGTGAGGGGGCACATATAGACCTTAACATCAGTGAGAGGATCACCCTTTGCAATACACTGCATTTGAACAGGAATCACAGAGAGATCCTCTCCCCGAACACCACCCTCTGTCCTCAGTCATGGAGAAAGGAGGTAAACCATTGTAAAGCAGTCCCCCGTATCCCCACATCGGCGTGGTGGTGGGTCAGAAGATTGTAACTGACCATGTCGAATGCTACTGTTAAATCAAGAAGCAACAGCAATGCCAACCCGCCTCGATCTAGGTGTCTTCAAAGGTCATCTGTGAGGGCAACCAATGCAGTCCTCGTCCGGTGGCCAGAGTGGAAACCAGACTGGAATAGGTTCAGGACAGAGGCATCATCCAAAAAAACCTGGAGCTGTTCCAGTCACTGCTCTCTTGACTACCTTACCCAGGAATGGAAGGTTCAACACTGGGCGGTAGTTAGCAAGGACCACAGGGTTCAGTGATGATTTTTCAAGGGCAGACACACCACTGCTTCTTTCAGACCCACTGGAAATATCCCCGAAGACAGGGATAGGTTGATTATATCTCCCAGAGGGACTCAAACACAATCTCTGCAGGCCTTGAACAGCTAAGATGGGCACAGGTCAAAAAGGCAGGTGGTGGCTTCACAGCTGCCAGGATCTTGTCAGTCTCCTTCCAGGAGAGCTGACTGAAGTAGTCCAAAATTGGACTCAAAGACAGATAAGGGGTTTCCATTTCCTTTTTTCAACTGTGGCTGGGAGGTCCTAGCAGAGCAACAAGACTTTATCTGCAAAATAGCTCGTGAATGCCTCACAGTCAATAGCCAATTCCTTATCATTTTGTTTTCCTTGTGGCAAAGAAGTTAACAATCAAATTGTCCTAAATAATTGGGCCAGGCAAGAGCTCACAGATGCAATGGAGGCTGCATAGAAATTCTTCTTAGTGGTTTTCACTGTCATCTCATAGGTTTTCATAAACGTCCTGTAAGATTTTCTTGCAGCCTTGTCAGGAGCACACCACCACCCTCTAGTTGTCTCAGTTCCCATTTCATCCTCTGTAACTCCAGGGTGTACCATGGAGCCACTATGGCACAAGAGCGTATATTTTTTTAAAAAAACCTGTGCAGGTGGTATTGCCGGGGATGGGGGAGGTAACCTACAACCAACTCCAAAACCAAGAAAATGCAAAAAAAAGTTGAAGAAAAAGAGTATATGGTTAAAAAGAACCCCACCCAAATCTGCTATTTGAAAATCAAAATCTAAGCAAAATAATTCCCTCTAGATAGAATGTGTCACAAAGTGAGTGTTCTATATGCTATGACTCTTTCATAGTACTTTCTATTCATTTATTAAAGTATATTTATTTTGCTTAGATTTTGATTTTCAAATGTGTTTTTATTACATTTATTTCCTGGGTGGTTTGGTTTGGTTTTTAAAGTCTTGCTCAGCTAAGGAAGTGGCCTCTTGAGAATCTTCCACATGGCAGATTTGACAAGGGTACTTAGTGATTGCTGCAGAGGTCCAGCAAAACCTGAGCATTTCCTAGAAGCATTGTGAAACCTCATGTGGGCAAGTATTATGGGCTGAAAAATCAATGAAAGATTTTTCTTTGTCGAATTAAAGATCAAGTGTACAAATGGGCAACTTGCAAGTACTTGAAGTGAGGAGGAAATCACATTCTGCCCTCCCCCTCCCCCTCCCTCTCCCCTGTCTCTGATTTTCCTCCCTCCCACTGGCTTGAGCTTCCACTCCTGCTCTCAGTTCCAGATCTGCTTTCCTGGCCTCACCCTTGTCCTAGTTGTGGTGGTCACTGCTGCTGCTTTGTCAGCCCAGTATACCACCCAAATTTCCAGTTGCCGGTGGGATTTTTTTTGTCTGCACATGTACAAACATTGTTCTTACCATTTGTAGGGGTTACCCCTCAAAATTTTTAAACAGATTTTTCTT
Source organism: Gekko gecko (assembly GCA_029375565.1). Classification (NCBI taxonomy): domain Eukaryota; kingdom Metazoa; phylum Chordata; class Lepidosauria; order Squamata; family Gekkonidae; genus Gekko; species Gekko gecko. The sequence continues at coordinate 69,822,828 of JAPDNY010000002.1, read as the reverse complement.
CAAACCTAGGATTCCCAAAGTCTGCAGAAACTATATTCACCATGGCCCTATTGTTTTAATCTTTATGGGGGCCAGCCCTCTCTTATTAGATATATAGCTAATTCAGATACAGTGGTATAGGGATCACTCTCCAAGCACTCCCATAGCAGAGAAAGTGCCTTAGGTGATATCCCCAAACTGATTAATATTGTCATGTAACAAGAAAAGACAGTGATCTGCAAACCATAGTAGGGAAGCCAGTATTAGTAAAATGGTAGTTCTCCATGTTTCTCATGCACAGTTGTATTCATAACCCTGATATTTAATTACTAAAAGGTAACTGGCACTCATTGCAATTTGAATGAGGTAAGCTTCCATCCCCTCCTGGCTTCTGTATTTACATACCAACTTTCCCAAGCTCTAGGTGTCTTACACTGAAATATCATGTCTAATACAACATAATGACCTATTCAACATTCCACAAACATTCAACTCTAAAGAAGATTAACTTAGAACTGTTCCAAATCTGTCTCCACCATCCACTTATAAAGGGCATACTTACAGAATGTTACAAGATCTCCCTTGGGAGGCCATTCCATAACCTTGAAGTGATTGCAGTTAAGGTTGTGCACCTATCTGTTAATTATCTCACCTCACGTGCAAAAGCTGAAAGGAGCAGGGCTTGATCAGGAGGTCTCAACCCTTGCATAGTTAATGCAGGGGAACATGGTCTCTAAAATATGGTACCAGTTTAGGAAGGTCTTTAAAAGTAAGCCCAAGCACTTTCAGTTGGACCTGAAAGTACACAGGCAACCCGTGCAAACGTGATCATGTTCTCACCACCCTCAAGCCCTATCAGGAGGTGAACTCAGAAATTTTGTACTACCTAAAACTTCCAAGTAGCTTTCAAGGGCCAGTTCCTCATAAAAGTGTGTTATGGTAATCAAACCTCAAGGTTGCAGAAGTGTTTGTAAGCACTGGGAGATCCCTTTGTTCAAAAAAGGGTTTTTGGTCAATGGAATAAATGCAACAGATGAAAGGTACTGCTGGCTGCTGCTGCTTGCTGTGTAGAAGCAAAACCAGGCCCAAGAAAATTCCCAGAGTACAAAACTCTCCCAGTGGGATAAGACTATTCGACTTGAGCACATCTGCTTGCCCGTGTTCACAGGCAAATACTCCAGCAAGCTTAAATATGTTGAATTAGGTATCATTAATATCCTGACAACATCCTACTCCAAATTGCTGGTTGAGCAATATCTGAAATGATGTCCAAATTACAGAAATGAGTTTTCAGTGCATTGCTCTTCTTCATGTTAGGATTACAAGAAGCTAATTAAAACCAGTTATTAATAGTGTCTTTGGCTACCCTTTCTGTTTCCTGCACATGTCTGATTTCTCTAATTGCATGGAGGAAGTGAACTCTTCCTTTGACCAGTAGGGAAGAAGGAGAAGAAGCAGAACTGGTTTTTATACCCTACTTTTCTCTACCCCAAGGAGTGTCAAAGCAATTTACAGTCTCCCTCCCTTCCTCTCCCTGAGAGAGTTCTGAGAGAACTGTGACTGGCTTAAGGTCACCCAGCAGGTTTCATGTGCAGGAGGAGCGGGTAATCAAACCTGGATCTCCAGATTAGAGTCCACCACTCTTAACCACTATACCACACTGGCTTGTAACTGTTTGGGGGGGGGGGTTAAAGAAAACTTTTAAATGGTGTGCTTCTTAAGAATGTATGGATACTAGCTCAGAACTTGATAGTTCTGTGCCAGCAGTTTTGATCGCATAGGAGTACAGCACCACATAATGAAATCATTGTTTTAGATTACCACATCAAATATCTGGGAATATTTTAGTCATGTTATATGAATTTTGAAAAATGTAGCTTGTAATGAAAAACCTCTATGGAAAGAAAGATGGGATTAATGCACTTAAGGTATTATTTTACTTCCTATTGGCTGTTGCTAAAAGGTTCTTTCAGGTCATCATGGTACCAAGGTCTTGCTTTTTATAAGGAAAAATGGGAAGCCCCTGTAAATAAGAATACTTTTTAGTTGCTGTAGATTTTTCGGGTTGTGTGGCCATGGTCTTGGCATTGTAGGACCTGACGTTTCACCAGTAGCTGTGACTGGCATCCTCAGAGGTATAACACAGAAGAATAGAGTACCCTCTATGTCAAGGTGAGCAGAAAAATGGTAGGCAAGTAATTTATTTCTACCCTGGACGGTGGGGTAGGGCTGAGTCAATTATCTTGTGTAGTTCTCCAGTCCTCCATTAGCGTGTTCATAGCCTGGAGAACTACACAAGATAATTGACTCAGCCCTACCCCACCTTCCTGGGTAGAAATAAATTACTTGCCTACCATTTTTCTGCTCACCTTGACATAGAGGGTACTCTATTTTTCTGTGTTATACCTCTGAGGATGCCGGTCACAGCTACTGGCGAAACATCAGGTCCTACAATGCCAAGACCATGGCCACACAACCCAAAAATGTACAGCAACTAATGAACTCCGGCCGTGAAAGCCTTCAACAACATCAAGAATACTTTTATTTAGATAAGTCTTCTTAGAGGCTGGAAGATTTTTATTTTTACAATATATTGTTTAGGCAGAGCAAATAAGGCTATTGCTTTCATTATCCCCCTCTCGCCAGTTGAGCCTTTATTCGTATTTTCCACCTCAGTGAAATTAGTTTAACTGTGTGTTTTAGAAATTGTGAGGTCTTCCATTTCCATTCTCAGTGAATGGAAATCTGAGGAAGACATAATTGCACTGTGATACTGAAGGACAGATCCCATGCAGTCTCCTAAACAGAGTCTTGCTCATTGTTTTAATATCATCTGAGTGATTTCCTAAGCAAATTTCCTGGGCCAGAAATATATGAATATAGATGTGGCTGATTTGAAAATGCTTAACTCACAGGGCAGTGATAAAATCCATGACCCCCTGCCCCAGTAACCTTGACAACTTTGTGATAATAGCTCAGGAGTCCTTTTCTTTTAGGATGAACATTTTTGCCTCCTAGAACTTTTCTCGGTTCTCCTGTCACCCAAAAGTAATCCAGACATCTCTTATATGTGCTTGCTTAGTCAATAGTGAATTGTTATCTGACCTTTCCACAGAGATATGGCAAGAATGTGGTCTGAGGGAACTGGTGTCTGCAGACATAGGGCTGTAAACTGGTGATTTATGTACCTGTGAAAGGAGGATGGAATTGTATCTCAACTGAAGGCAGTAATTATAGAACTCTGTTACTGAACTGGTAGCTTTGTATAAAGCACTCTTCAGAATTCCTAAAGCAGGCCTGGTTTTTCTTGTTAGATCACTTCAGTTGCTGGCTATTAAGATCTATAATAATTATGGCTTACCCTACTGCTTTTTCTAGAATTTCATTCTGTCTTTGCCTGTAGAACAAATAAAAGGATGCATTTTGTCATGTTCACTGATGGTTGTGCTAAATTTCAAACACAGCACCAGATCTTATCTGCCACACATGCATTAAGTAATAAAATAGTTAGGATAGAGTAGAAATTGTGTTGATTACCATGAGCCTCAGTTTGAAGAGATTATATTTTGTGGGTGGGAAAATGACCCAGAACTGAGCAAATTTTTATTGGCAGGGTTGGACACATTGCCCTATATAGCCTAGAGAACTGTTTACTGTCTAAATTGGGAATTGTTTTAGGGCACTGTTTGTTCTTATAGGTATACGGGAAGAATTACATGGTTTTGTCTTGGAATAGTAATATGTGGGCACGGACATTTGTAGAGCAGAACTGGAGGGTGAATTTTACTCTTCCACTGCACAGGCTTCTGTATGGCCTGTGTACCCTTTTTTTCCCCCAGCAGGCTCCAGAGCTGGGAGTAAGCCAGACTGTGGAGGAAACAAGCCTAAGTGGGTGTTTGTCACCACAGGTGTCCTCACTATCCCTGACCTGGATGGCCCAGGCTAGTCCAGTCATCTTGGAAGCTAATTGAGGTTCACCCTGATTAGGATTTGGATGGGAAACCACGAAGGAATCCCAAGGGCTCTCGCAAGGGGAAGGCAGTGGCAGACCACCTCTGTTAGTCTCTTTCCTTGAAAACCATACAGGGTCACCATAACTCAGCTGCAACTTTACATCCACAAACAAACATGTCCTCACTGCCACTGGTACACACACAGAGAGAACAAAGTTTGAGTCCAGTGGCACCTTTAAGACCACCAACGGAAGATTTTATTTACTTTCCGTGAAGCTTCCTTCTCAGTGGTCCCGGAGTGGGTCAGTCCTTGACTCATTACACCTGGGATTACCTCCTCCTCTCCACTTGCAGGGCCAGCAAACCTTGATCCTGTAGGGGAGGGGCTTGTCCTCTGGATCCCCAGTCGTTCACCAAGCCAATTTTCCCCAACAACCAGTGCAACACTGAACCAAATGAACCACCTGCCACCCAACCAGTAACGGGTTCGAACACCAGGCTTTCTTCCTAAAGGAAACAAACAGAGAATCGGTTTTCCTCCACTCCTTAGTCCTGTCCATATAAAAGCTCAGGGCCCTGCACATGTCTAACCAATGTCAGACCCTTTCCCTCTTGAGTTTGGGCTCCGGGCAAAAAGAGGGAAGGACAATGTCCTCTGACCTATGAAAGATCAAGTTTACCTTAGGGATGAATGCCAGATCTGGCCTCAGCACAACCTTGTTGTTATGGAAGATACAAAGCTCCCTGTTCACTGACAGCACTTGTAACTCGGAAACCCTGCATGCTGAAGTGATACCTATCAGAAAAACCGTCTTAAAGGTCAACTCTTTCAAGGGGCAAGAATCCATGGGGCATGACACAGAGCTCTCAACATTGTATTCAGGTTCCACATGGGGAACCTATGAATCTGGATTAAGGAGTGACGTGCCCCTCAGGAAATGTCTAACATGTGGGTATTGCACCAGTGAGGTACCTTTCTTAGCCCCTCTGACGGCTGAGAGGGTCGCCACCTGCCTCTTCAAGGTGCTTGTACTCAGACCTTTGTCTAACCCATACTGTAGAAAAGCCAAGATATCCCCCACCCTTGACTGGAGGGGGTTCACCCCTCTTTCCAGGCACCATGTCTGAAAAACCTGCCAAGTCCTGTTATATATACGGTTAGTAGACCTCTTCCAAGAACCTAAAAGAGTGTCTACAACCTCTTTCTCATAGCCCATGTCCTCTAGTTGCTGCCTTTCAATGTCCAGGCTCCTAACATTAACAAGTCCAGTCTTGAGTGAACCGTCTCTCCTTGTACCAACAGGCCCTGTGTCAGAGGAAGATGCCTCGGTTCCCTGACGGAGAACCATCATAGATCTTGGAACCACACCCCTCAAGACCAGAAGGGTGCCATTAGAATCAGTGCTGCCGTTTGTTCCACCATTGCCTGTATCACTTTTGGGATCCATGGGAAGGGTGGAAGGACATACAGGAGAACCTTTGGCCAGGGGAAGCTCAACCTCTTGAGTGCAATGACCAACTGAAACTGCAGGAGAAATCTCTGAAGAGGCTGCGTGTTGGAACCTGGTCCAAGGCACTACCTCCTGACACGAGACCAGCATTCCCAACAGGCAGGCCAAGGTCATTAAGTCTGGAGAGCTCACCCCCAGTCCGTGGTTCAACACCTGCAAGATCTTCCTCTGCCTCTCCTGGGAGAGGAAAACCTCATCCATTGCTGAGTGAAACAGCACACCCAAATGGATCAGAGTCTGTGATGGTTCCAGGGTACTCTTGTCCAACCACTTGCAACCCAGTATTAAGCTGATGTCCCCATCCTTTTTGGGCACCCTGAAGTAGACAGAGTATATTCCTCTTGATCTTTCCACTTTTAGAACCTTCTCCATGGTCCCAGTGTCTATGAGATGTTGAACAGCCTGCTTTAGCAAGCTTTGTTTGTCTGTGGGATGATTCTTCAGGAGTTCCAGAACCCAACTGTTTGGGGATCTCTCAAACTCCAAGGCATATCCTCGGGGAGCCATCTGCCACACCCCTCTGGGACTGACCGATGCCACAGATGAGAGAACTGTTGCAGACAGCCCCCCACCCTGATTGGTTCTGACATGGCGGCATAGTCATGCCGTGGTTTCCTTTTTGGAACCTTTTGGACCCTGACCTGATTTTCCTGAAAATGGCTGGGGTCTTGGATCCCTAGAGCTGTTCTGCCATCTGCCCTTGAATGCTCTGCCATAGTTCTGTTTGTCATCTCATCTGAAATCCTGAAAAGACTGAAAACGCCTAGTAGATTTTCCATCTTTCTTCTTTGCTGGTAGCACTTTTTTCTTGTCCTTGTCTTCAACTAGATATCTCTCCAGACCTGCACCAAACAAGTTAACTCCCTTGAATGGTACTGCTGCCACTTTGGCTCTGTCCGCTGGGTCAGCATCCCAGTTTCTGAGCCACGTATTACGTCTAACGGTCACAATACTGGCCATGGCTCTAGCTGTTGAGTGCATCCAGAGAGGCATCCGTCGCGAAGCCTGTTGCCAAAGCAATCTTCTTTAATTCAAACTCTTTGGTATGCCACTCTCTGCTGCTGCTGTAAGATCTGAGGCTCAAGTGTAGGCTGCTCTGGCAAACAAGGATCCCATGGCAGATGCTCCAAGGGAACTGGCAGAGGCTTCAAAATCCCCACACAGCGCCTTTTCAATACATTTGTCACAATTGTCCTTGGGAAGACCATCGGCATCCATAGGCAGAAGAGATGAGGATGACAGAGAGTTGATTAGGTCATCAACCACAGGGAGTTTAATCGTTTTTGTCGCTTCTGGAATAAGAGAGTACAATTTAGGAATCATAGGGTTATTAGTCTTGGGGTCAGCAGGGTGTTCCTGTTCAGCCATGATGATGTTATAGAAAGCTGCTGGCAGAGGTACTCCTGCTGCCTTGGCATTAGGCTTAGAAATGGCTTTGTCAGGCCCAACTGGAAAATCTGCAGCCTTTGTGTCTTCCTTTGTTTTAGGATTATACGAGAGCTCCGGTGCCCTTAAGAACTTTGGCAACAACCTATTATACAGTTCTTGAGGAAAAAGCCGGGACGGGCTAAGATGAACCGCTTTTTCTTCTTCCTCAGACAATTCTCTGTCAGGCGCTTCAGATAAGTCAGTCAAACACCAGGCCTCATGCAAAAGGATAGTGTTTATTATACTGCAGACCTAAAGGCACATCAACATTCTCTTTGTCAGGAATAACCCCCACCAAAGGAACATCTTCGGTTATACCCCTCGGGGCTATAGCCCCCCCAGCATTCTACCAATAGCTACAAAGCCCGCGCGCGGGAATAAAGGTGCTACATCTAAAAGTTGTAAATTTCCACAGCCTAGCCGTTCTCAGAAGAAAAAGGGAAGAAGAGAAACAGCCTGGCACTTCAAGGACATTTGGCCATCTGCAGATAACTCTGGATGTGAATTGCTGCGTTGCCCGGGCAACCCCATCACCTCCCCACATACCAGACAATACACAGGCAGACCCACTGACACCTCCACCCCTCATGGCAGGGTTACCTGACATTCTCCCTCCTCCTTGTCAAATATAGGAGCATCAGAATCAGACTCTTCTCCCATGTCACTAAATAAAGGACTATGATCTCCCTCTGCAGAGGGAACCTTCCTATCCTTCTTCCTAGGAGGGGTGCTGTCCTGAGAACTGCTGTGTCTACACCGCTTGCCCCTTTTGGATTGAGAGGTGGATTTCTGCTGCCATAAAATTCTAAATTCCTTTTTAATCTCCTCCTTCAGCCAAGACCGAAGGTTAGACTGAGCCTCCTCCCTTGATAATTCCAGACCCAGGGAATCCTTTTTGGAAGCTTGACTGGATTCACTGTCATCTAGTGGAATGGAGCTTGAAGGGTCAGCTTTATCCACCATTTTGTGTAAGCCTAAAAGTGAAAGCAATTCACTATCACTCAATTGAAGCAAAATGGCCACCATTCCTGCCATTTTTAGCATCCCTCATGCCAGCCCCGAGAGAGGGAGGGGTTGAAGAAACATCATCTCCCTACAGAACCGATGCCTTCCCCATAACAGTTCCCCTCCATAACTCCAAGGGGAGAACTATTCTCCCCCCTCCCAAGTGTCCAAACAAACGCAGAAGCATCGGGAAAGGGCAGGAAAAACCGGGGGGAGAGGAGTTGGGAGCCTCCACTTTCAATAATCAGCTTGGCCGGTCCACTGAATCCGACCACCACAGCCCGGCTCCCACCCCACTGAACACTCCCCCAAACCGTGATTCAGCTAAGACAGGATGAATCATTTGGAGCCACAACACCCAGCCCAGTCGTCCTGTGGGCGAAAGAACTCATCCCCGGCACTGTACAGGATCATGCTGGAGCTCAGCTGCACCACCTGTGTGTTTCCTGGCCTCCGCTTCTCTCTCTCTCGCCTCCCCACCGTCCGTAGGAGGGATCAAGGAATGCTGCCGACTGCTTGGCGGCAAGCGCGGCAGCGGAGGCCAGTTCCTGGCTGCCATGTCTGCTTGAGGGTCCCCTTGAGTTGCTGGCAGCCGCTTTCCACATCCCTAGAAACGGGTCTGGGGGGTGGGGAGGCAGATACACCTTCCCCCACCTCCCCTACAACTCACTCTCTTTCTTCATTCTTCTCTTTTTCTCTCAGGAGCTTTGTGCTCCCAAGAGCACAGCCAGATGTCCTGCTCCAGAGACAGGGCCGGTAAGACTGGGGATCCAGAGGACAAGCCCCTCCCCTCCAGGATCAAAGTTAGTCAGCCCTGCAAGCAGAGAGGAGGAGCTATCCCAGGCATATTAAGTCAAGGACTAACCCACTCCAGGACCACCAGAGAAAGTTTTATTCAAGGTATAAGGTTTTGTGTGGAAGCACACTTCTTCCTATCTTGTCCCTTCCTGGCAACTAACATCTCCCCACCCCCTCTCTTTCTATATGTAATGGTTGAAGAAATTCTATTTCACTGTATCTGAGGAAGTGTGCTTGCACACAACACCTTATACCTTGAATAAAACTTTGGTGATCTTAAAGGTACCACTGGACTCAAACTTTGTTCTACTGCTTCAGACCAACACACCTGTACACACACACACAAAGAGAAAGAGAGAGACATCCTGCGCTGCCCCTCAATAAGCACATTTACCAGGGTCAAATTTAGTTTTGCCCTAGTTTTGCTGTTAGCGCCTTAAGGGCCCATGAATCTTGCTGTTCATTTCCAGATGCTATTTTTAAAATCACTCACTTGATTAATAGCTTTCCTGTAACTTTGAGATTAGCCTTCTGTTGATGAAACAGCCAGTTTGCTAAGTAGGCTAATCAATGCCAACACAGTGCCAAACTGCCAAACATGCTCAATGAAAGTGAGTTCTCTTAAGAATGATGTCAGGTAAAAACGTCCATAAATCTGCATTATGGAAACCAGAACAAGACACTAACCATTTTCTATAGAAATAGTAAACATGGCACAGAATAATCATTGGCTAGCACAGTCAAGAGTATTTTTGAAAGGTCTGATGCAGTGGGATGCAGTGCTTGGTATTAGTCCTGTCAGCTGTGAAGCTGAGGATATGTGCTTTAGTCACCATCTAAATTTTCAGAGTGCACTTGATCCCTGGCACTCATTATGAATTATACTACTACCTCTCAAGGCTTGGTTTTGTGCAGCTTTGAACAGTCAACAGGTAATATTGAGCTAAATCCTCCCAACCTGTTTAGAAAGATATTACAAATCCCTAATCTGTTGAGTTTATTCGGCATCTTCGGGTCTGTGATCAAGTGCTGCTGCTACACAGCCTAAATAGACTTTGCATAGCTTGTACTTAAAATATATCTTTATTATGCCTTCCTACACATGGGACTCACTAACATCAGAGCTTTGCAGATGCATTGTACAGGTACAAGAGGAGGATATCAGGTTAGACTTGCTCTTGCTTGGGTACTAGGCAGACTTATCAAGCATTGCTCTTTTCTGCACGCATTTACATGTACTTTTGGTGCTCTCTGTAAGTTTCTTTCACTGGGATTGAGAAACCTTGTATGAGAATTCTTGCTGTACAGCTGGAATGAAACTGAATAATAAAAGCTTTATATATACAGAAAATGGCCTTTTCCTGTTCAGGACTTCTCCCATCTGTTACTCTGATTTGGGGTGGGAGGGCTATTCTCAGATATCCTCAAACTATTTCATTGAATTGTAGATTTCTGTTTGTAGAATAGAAGTGATATAATGTTAAGGAGGTTATTACTTTTACTTTGTTGTATTTATCAGTTGCTTCTGTATTTTTTTAAAAAAAACCCTGAATCAGTGTGCACTAAAAACATTCTGGTATATGTGGGAAAACAGGGGCTTCAAAGAACGTGTCCTGTAGTAACTGCCCTCCACATGTTGCAATCTAATCAGTCGCTTAGATAATAGGGCCTCAACTGTTTTTTACACCGTTCTCTTCCATTGGACTATCTGACAGGTTTTTCTGTCTTTTTTCTCTTCTCATCATGCTGCATCATTTAATGGTAATAACATTTTATTTAATACTGTTGATTACATTTAATATGGATATTTTCCTTTTTTATTGGAAACACATGGGGGCAGTGTACCAATTCAAGCATTCCTTTCAAGGCAAAAAATTATGAGAGAGTGATTAAAGTAGTGAAATATCAGACTGATGACTCTCAAGGATAACATATCAGCTCAAGTCAAGAATACCATTCTGTCTCAAGTTAATATCAGAGATGGCACAGTGTAGTGGATTTATGCATGTTGTTCCATTACTTTATTGCTCTGTTGTGCACCACAGTGCATATATTAACTACCACAGTATTTTGCCATATATATACACCTTTATTAAGTTAACACTACTGTTGTTATAGCTAGGGTAAAAAATTGTTGTGTACGAAGAGCCTTTAAAGGTTCTTTATGAGTGCAAAAGGGTATTCATTTTGAGTATGACTTGATTTCTTACTGTGCTCAAAGGCACACTTTAGTGGGAAGGGGTAGTTAAATCACTGAAGCTTTATTATAACTGAGCCTGGTACATATAAGTTATATTTTTCTTATAATACATGGAAATGTTTCCTGTAGTTTTCAGAGACTTAGCAATAAATGGAATGGTAATAGGCATTTCAGGCAATTCCAACAGTTACCTCTAACTGTAGGAGAATGCACACTACTGCACCTTAACTGTGATTCATGCCTATACATCAAACAACCTGTTTATTGTGTGATGGTATAAAAGGTTGTTGACTGAGCACACCATGTGTGAAATGCAGGGGGTTGTTTTTACACAGCTTTGGGCCTGGTAGAAATATTGCTGACACATGTTTCTTAATGCAAGCTGAGATAGATTTTAGGTCAGGTGTTATTGATCAGTGAGTTTTCCTGTTATTGATGGAGTAATAGTTCCCTTTGGGAAGCAGGTATGTAGCCTGGTAGCACTTCTGCACCTGAAGTTACTACTTGACAAGTAGTTGCAGTGATAAATGTAATCTGTCAATTGTGCATCTCCCAAAGGGATGATAAGAACCTGGCCACTGTTTTCTGTGTATATGTAGCCACCAGGATAAGCTCATGGATGTTACATTGGGCTGCCTTGAAACCAGTTTGGAAAATTTAGTGAGCTGACATTTAGCACTGCCCAGCCCAGGACCATCTGCACAATGGGCAAACATGGTACAAATGAAAGTAAAGCTTAGGATCCAAAAATAAGTTTTATGAGCTATTTCAGGTATATGGTTTAATATTTTAAATGAAATTGTTTAGAAGAGGGCTTGACAGATCCCATGTTCCAGGTCAGCATGGTACCTAGAAATTTCATTGTGGCACTTAGCATTTTCAGCAATGAGCAGCCCTGCTGGAGCAGATCAGTGGTCCATCTAGGCCAGCATCCTGTCTCACACAATGGCCAGCCAATGGGCCAGAGACTCCACTCTATATTACTAATAATTTCACTATCCATGTCCAAAAGTCCACTTTCTCCCAACCACAGAGAGGTATCTTCAGTATGATGAGGGTATTGGTCCATCATCCAAAGAGGGAGTCCCATCTAAGGGATCCTGTATGTCCTGCTTAGCTTTATGTCCTCCAGTCTTGAAACCTTCAGTCTCAACAACAGCAGAAGAACTGCTAGCACAGGAATGTGACTGTTCTAGTAGGTCCTTGAAGGTTTTGTCCACACATATTTCTCTATCCCTCAGCTTCTCGTGGTCTGAAACCCCTCACCTCAAGGGAATGAACCTGTTCCCTGAAAACCAAGAGCTGTATGCATTGCGCACACACCCACAATTTCTGTCCAGTGAGCAGCTAATCATACATGTGGCACTCCCTGCAAAATACTTGATAGCTTCCTCCCAACTCCCCTGCTGGCTTTCCACCTTCTTAACTGGTTTGGTTATTTAAATGTGTTTTAGGATAGAATAGGATGTTTGTGTGAACCTGTGTTTAATTTTGTTGTTCTGACTCTTGGTGATAGTCAGAAGTACAAATCTTACTCATTTCACATCATAATATTTTGTTGTATGACATAATAACGCACATGCATGAAGTTCTTGATACTTGTTTATGTTAACTTTCCACCATTCAGTGGTAGTAGATTAGTTCATTTCTTAACCAGTTGCTTTTTATACTGGCTCCAATATTTAATTACATGAAGCTTTTTAAAGCAATTACAAAATTACAAGAAATTCAGGAGAAGTAGGTTAGGATTAGAGATTAGCTTTTTGTAATGGTGAATACTACCATATTTATTTACTGTAACATGTTTGTCATAACTTTAATAAAATTAGAAAAAACTGAAGAGTTTAGGATTAGCTGGTTGTTAAAATGCAAAACCCTGAAGGCTGAAGAATGATGGTTCCTTAATTTTAGGGCTGGAGTCAAACAGAATTTGTAGGGGTCTGGTTTAGATGATATTGGTAATGTATTGCAAACTTGTTGTGAAATAATGTGAAAAGAAAAAAAAATGAATTTCAAAACTGAAGGGAACTGAAAGTGCAAATGCAGCATAAAGAGTAGTGCCCAGGATGCAGGTCCAAACTGGAAGGAACTGGATTGAGAGAAAGAGAAAACTCATTTAACGCAGGGAATGATCTGTTCTACTAAATAAAAAACTAATTGTTTTGGAAAGGAGACCTAAACCCTGCTCCTTCCTTTGCCTTGCCTTAGTATGTTTCATTGGAGAATAATCCAAAACTGACAAATTGCAGAGAGGTAAGGCAGGAGAAATGGGGTAAGGTTAAATTCCCCTTGCTCATGTACTTTTTAAGAGGAGGGGGTTAGAAGCACGTATGAATTCCCCCTTTGTCACATCTAGCTTGTCCTGAAGAATACTGTTGAAGAGCCAAATTAGTCCTGTGATTAACACATGGAATTCACTGCCACAGGAGGTGGTGGCAGCTACAAGTATGGACAGTTTCAAGAGGGACTTAGATAAACATATGGAGCAGAAGTCCATCAGTGGCTATGAGCCACAAGGTACAGATAGGAACTCTCAGTCTGGGGCAGGTGATGCACTCTATTCTTGGTGCTGGGGGGGGGGGTAGCAGTGGGAGGGCTTGTAGTGTCCTGGCCCCATTGCTGGACCTCCTGATGGCACCTGGTATTTTTGGCCACTGTGTGACTGTGTTGGACTAGATGGGCCATTGGCCTGATTCAACATTGACTTCTCTTGTGTTCTTATGTTCTTAAATGAAATATACAACTTGTAAACATCATCAAATTATCATAGGTTATTTGCCCTTAAAGGCAAAGCTGCTCTGCACCCAGTTTTCCAGTATCTGAAAGTACTTGCTGCTTCTGTGAGTACATGCCCATATATGCACAGTGTTGCTTTCTTCATGTGGAGCATAACTAAGAATGCCGAGGTTTCAGACTGAATTAGAGTGCTTCTTACCAAAATTATTTCCAGTGTGTGATTTAAAAAAAAAAATTATAATCCTGTTTACTTACGGCATTTGTGGTGTGCACCTTTATTTTCTGAGCAAGAGAGAATGAACAGGATGATACATAGAAGAGTAGATATAAAACTTTAAGTAAGCTGTGCTTAAAGTCCAAGGGTGGGCTTCACATTGAAGGCAAATGTGCCATTTGAGGAATCATATTGCACAATTTCTAGTATAACCATAAGTAGCAGTTCCTAGGATGTTACTCAGAATTACCGAAGAGCTGAAATCTGTTCATTCATAGACTGAGCAGTGAAACTGTTTGCCCACAGAGAACAATGCTTTGGGGAAGTAAAGCTATTTATGCTGCAAAGTAGGTTCAGTCTTTACTCAATAGCTGACTATCTTGGCTGCTGGTCTGGCTAAGTTTCCTAGAATCTCATGGGCTAAATCTGTTGGGCTTTTAAAATTATGTTGACAGGTTCCTCTTCCATTTGATTTTGGGCTTTTCCGACTGAGAGGGGAGATGAAGCATAAAATCTGATCACACTTCTAAAGCTGTTCCCCTCTTTTTTCTCAATATTGCCACAAACACAGTCAGTAAAACCAGAGTGGGTTCTGTGCTCACCACTGCAGAGGAATGTGGAAAAGAAGCTCCAGAGTTCTCTTCCATAAGGACATGGGTGTGGATGGATTGTAAAGCACCTTTTGATGATCGGGCAGCCTTCCAGTGTTCAGGTTTACAGTATAGTTAACCCAGCCCAATCTGTCTTCAAATCCCAGCAGGTTAGTTCTAGGGGGGCATGAGGCCAGTAAAGATTTCTGCATCCTCAGAGTTGAACTATCATTTGAGGCTTAATTTGTGCCAAACCTCAAATCAAACATGAAAGCACACACATACGTTTATTCAGTTTCTGTTTTAATCTGTTTGATGGAGGGGTTGCTAATCCCCTTTCTCCACAGAACCTCCCAAAAAAGAAGCACACTTTTGTGATGTGCCCTTCTAAACAATATATGTGTATGTCTGAACAGCTGCTTATTTGAGTTCTGGGTGAGATTGGAACGGAAACATTCTCTGGAAACTTTTTTAAAATTTAACAGTTGCTTAAGTAACCAGTTCCTTTCACAGAGAGCAGAGGAGAGTTTAAAAGTGTAGTCCTGTCCTTTCTGTCCTAACCTGGAATGCCTTCTCTGGCTCAGAAAATGTTTTGGTTCTCACCCCGGTGTGTTAGTAGGACAGACTCGTCTTCCATCTGCTGGCAAATCTTCACAGTTTCCTTTGTTTTTCTTTGGACTGCTGCTTAAGAAAGAGAGAGCGAAAGCTTGTGTCATTATGCCGGCCATACCTCGAATGATGTCATGTTGCTATTTTTCATACACGTGTTCAGGGCAGGCTAATATGCTCCTGGTTTGGGGAGGAGTTGCTGAGTAATTAAATGATTCATTGGTTTCTGTCTTCAGCTGCCTTCCTTGAAACTTTGTTTTACAGCAGTCAGAGAGTGTATATGTGAGTGTATGGATTAGCTTTCGGCAGAGCGATGGTAGGCATGTTGCTTTTGTTCAAGACATGCATTGGGAACAGCTATTACGCCTCAAAAAAGCCAAGGTAGGCTACAGAAGGGAGAATGTTTTCTTTCTTTACAACAGGAGGAAAGTTTGGAAGACTTAGGAGGGGGAATAAACATTAAGACTTTAACTGTTGAATGTATTCATTAAGACTAGCCCATATGTTTAAGATTAAGCATTAATTCAGTTATCGATGATTACTAGTATACATGAGTTTAAGGCTTGTGTACAAAATATATTCTGCTTTGAGGCAGTTTCAGTATCTCTTGTTGCTGTAGAGTTTGTGTACTTTGTATCCATTGATGTAGGTTTTGGATATACATATGGGAAAAAAACTGGTGGGGGTTATCTGGAAATTGGATATCCTGCCTTGACATATGTACCTCACATTATTAAATACAAAATAAGCTCATTCCTTTTCCCAACATCTCCTTCACCTCTTGTACCAGCATATTATTTCTGGGGTGGATACCCCATTTTGGTGCTGGTACAATAGGCCATGCAAAGTGGGAAGTACTCATACCACATGAGTGTACTTACATAAACTGCTTACTTTGCAGTGGATTATAAAAGCGTTTTATTTTGCTAGTTGTTTTATTCAAAACTAGGAATAAGGCCCGTGGTGGAAATAAATACAATGGGCTCTAGAAAGAGGCTCTGGGAGAGTGCCCCGGCTTTGGGCACTCAGTGACAATTTGCTGTGGCAATCTCAGTAGGGTATAATGACAGAGTCCACCATTTTCTCCAGAGGAACTGATCTTTGCTATCTGAAGAGCAGTAGTAATTTTGAGTGGTCTCCAGCCCACCCCCAAGATTGGTAACAGTGGTTCCCCAGGAGGGAGTGGCTGGTTTGGAGGGTGGAGTCTATGGCATTGTACCTGTCTGAGGTCCCACCCCTCCTCAACACTCACCCTCTCCAGGTTTGACCCCTCAAATCTCCAGGAATTTCCCAACCTGGAGTTGACAACCCTATCTCCCTCCCAGCCAACCATCAACCTACCTTTAGTTTTCCATCTTCTCCCCTATCCCTCCTAGAGAGCAGTTGTAATTTTGAGTGATCTCCAGCCCCCACCTGGAAATTGGCAACAATGGTTCCCCATCAGGGAATGGCTGGATTGGAGGGTGAAGTCTATGGCATCGTACCTGTCTAAGGTGCCACCCCTCCTCAAACCTCACCCTCTCCAGGCTCCATCCCTCAAATCTCCAGGAATTGCCCACCTGGAGTTGGCAACCTGATCAGGACTGGGCCCAATGAGTTTTTTCCCAAAGGCCAACATAGGTGTGGAAAGGGCCTTTTACGGACAGAGGAGAAAGTACAGGTGCCAACTTTGATTAGGGAAATACCTGGAGATTTGGGGGGTGGATCCTGTGGAGGGCAGCATTTGGGGGGTGTGTGGAAGGACTCAGCAGGGTATAATGCCATAGAGTCTACCCTCCAAAGCAACCATTTTCTCCCGGGGAACTGATCTCTGTCATCTGGAGGTCAATTGTAACAGTGGGAGATCTCCAGGTCCCACCTGGGGATTGGCAGCCCTAGGAGAAAGTCAGCCGCACAGCGGGGAGTTGAAGAAAATGGTCTGATGGTCGCTGGCCCACCTCGTTAGCCAGCCAGCCAGCCAGCCATGCTGAAGCTAAGCAGGAGAAAGAGCCTTTTCCCATTTATTCTGACAGGAAAGTGGCCGTTGGGGAGGGGGTTATGGGCAGGGGAGGGGGTTATGCTGAAAGTCCTTTGTTTTTTTACTCACAGAACCAAGCTTGGGTGCCTACCAATAGCCACTGAGGGGACAGTCCCTCACAGGAGTCAAGAGAACTGTCTTCCTCAGGAGAGAGAGCTGTTTGCCAGGGGGAGTGGGTGGGGAAGAGGAGCAGACCCAGCACCTGGCCAATGGCACACGAGTACTGAGTGGCGGCTGATGGGCCAATGGCTGAGGGAGGGCATTTTACAGCCAATGGGAGCGCATGGAATCTTGTGAAACCAAAAGATAATTATTTATAAGGAGAGATAATTCCCATAGTTTTGTTACCCTCTCTATCTGACACTCAGTCGTGCTGTTTATTCTGTTGTCTCCTTGTGCCTTAGCCAGTTGCTTTAATGAAACCTGCATGAGGCTTAGCTGAGTTGGTTGAAGTTCCTTCATTACATCCTTCAAAACACTCAGATTAGCGGAGATCCTTACAAGTATTCTTTTCACTAGCTTTTAAGGGTGGGAATATTTCACCTGAAAATTAAAGAGTAAAACCTCTAGCAAATGAGACTTCTTGTTCTTTAATGAAACCAGTGAAAGCTTGCTGCTTTTTTGTATGATGAAGGTAGTTTTTTTTTCTAATTTGTTTCCCTCCACTCTTTCTCCAGATCGAACGGTTAGATGTAAGCAGCCTAGCACAAACATCTAGCGCAGTGGCCTCAAGCACAGACTGCAGCATCAATGCGGACTCTGTTGATGGAACACCAGATCCTCAGCGCACAAAAGTGGCCATCACCCACCTGCAGCAGAAGATCCTGAAGCTGACGGAGCAAATCAAAATAGAGCAAACAGCTCGAGATGACAATGTGGCAGAGTACTTGAAATTAGCCAACAATGCTGACAAGCAGCAGAGTGCTCGTATCAAGCAGGTGTTTGAGAAGAAGAACCAGAAGTCAGCCCAGACGATCCTCCAGCTGCAGAAGAAGTTAGAGCACTACCATCGGAAGTTGCGAGAGATTGAACAGAATGGCATCCCTCGACAGCCAAAAGATGTCTTGAGGGATATGCACCAGGGGCTGAAGGATGTGGGGGCAAAGGTCACTGGCTTCAGTGAAGGAGTGGTAGACAGTGTTAAGGGTGGACTTTCTAGTTTCTCCCAGGCAACACATTCAGCAGCAGGTGCTGTTGTTTCCAAACCTCGGGAGATCGCCTCGCTCATTAGGAACAAGTTTGGAAGTGCAGACAATATAGCTAACCTGAAGGACTCCTTGGAAGAAGGTCAAGAAGATGGGACTGGGGGAAAGACTTTAGGAGTTCATAACTTTCAGTCGAGCCCAAAATATGGTAGTGAGGAAGATTGTTCCAGTGCCACATCAGGCTCTGTGGGAGCCAACAGCACCACAGGGCTCCCCATGGGAGCACCAAGCTCCAAAACAAACACTCTAGATATGCAGAGCTCAGGGTTTGATGCAATACTCCATGAGATTCAAGAGATCAGAGAGACTCAAGGGCGACTGGAGGAATCCTTTGAGAACCTCAAGGCTCTCTATCAGAGAGATTACTCCTTGATAATGCAGGCTTTGCAGGAAGAGAGATACAGGTAAGCATTCAACAAAGTACTCTTTCACTGTTAACTGTTAATCTGTTAGGGCAAATGCAGAACCATCTGGGTACATTCACAAAACTCTGCCAGACCTCCATATCTCAGGCAGCATCCTTTCAGGTAACTCAGAGGACATGTATGCACTCACTGTCTTTTACTTACTCTGGTTCCTTCCCTTCCTGTCCTCTCTCACCTCTGTCTGTTTGGCACCTGTCATAGGGCTTCCTTCTCGGGTACATATCCCAATTTAGAGTAATAATTAGTGCTGTCATTATTTCCTAGCCAGTTCCATAATCTTGTTCTTGATGGAGGAGAGATTTTTGAGCAGGACCCGATCAATTACCTTCATAAATGAAAGCAGAAGGGTATTTTATGGGAAAACTCTGTAGTTCTGGTCCTATAGGGCTCCAAATACTGAAGTCAGCATTTTGTGATAACTGTTCTTCAAAAGGTCTTATACTGTATGACGTTAGTAGTATTTGTTCAGCTTTACTACAAGTCAAGCATAAGTGAACAGCACTTAATTATGGGGCAAAATAAATTCACATATACTGTTTGCTCTACCTAGGGTGGTTAGTTGCTAGAACCCTTGAGCTAATACTAATGAGAGTTGGCTACTTCTGTGTACTCTGCAGATCTGAATGATTAACGCAAAGGATGTGTAAATTTTCAGGTCCTTTGCTGTGATTTTAACTTTGTGGTTGGTATATAATGTGATCCTCAACCCACGACTGTAAAACACAATAGTCCTTAAGGAACACAGGTGGATGCTATAAAGTAGACTACAGTATGGCCTTTAAAAAGGCAACCTTGAATTAATACATGTAGGATTGGAAAAGTCTTGGCAATTCTCATTCTGGTGTGATAGGCACTGTCATTCTGAGTGCATTTGAAGGTTTTTGGGACTCACATATTGGAATGTATTAGGAAGCCGCTTAGTGGTGAACACAAGAGTTATTTATCACAGCATTGGCCAAAGAGTCACCCATTGCTACCCTCTCTCTTGTATTCTATCAAACCAGCTTTATTGGCATTCAGTCACTGGTTACCGTGAATCATTCCTTGCATATTCCACATTAACACTGTGCCGAAACCCATCTCATATAAGAATTTGTGAGAAGTTGTGCAAATGTGCTGCAAACATTGTGCAACCTGAAAGGAAAACTTTGTAATGTCAATAGACAAACAGATTTGTTTGAGTTGGCAGGGTATAGGCATACTTTAGTTTACGTGCAGACTTCAGAATTGAGTGGGAGAAGGCTTTTGCCAGTAGCTAGAGCCAAGAGCAAAGAGAAGAGCAAACATGGAGGAAATTAGGTGGTTATGGAGAATTTCCTCTTGGTACCAAGGAGGTTTCTGAATCTTTTGGTTTCTGAATCTTTCACACAAATTGTTGATGCATCTGAAGTAATCCTGGGTTGTCAGGTCATTGGTTCATCTAGTCCACTGCTATTTTTTTCTCCTGGCATCTGTTCTTCAGTTCAGGCAGAGATTTTTTTTTCTGCTCTTTTTCTGTTATCTGGGATACTGTTAACAGGAGATGCAGTGGTCTGAACGTGAAACTTCCTGCAGGCAAAGTATGTTCACCTCCACTGAGCTGTACCACCTTCACTTTATCGGTTTTTCTTCAGCAATCCTATGACTAGACCGGGGGCTGGGGTTAATATGTTTTGCATCTCACTTGACTGTCAAAGATATACCTGTTTATTTAGAACTCTGAGAACTGTACTTTTGCAAAGATGCTGAGAATTCTGCTGGATCTCTAAGCAGCTTCGCAAAGCAACTGTATGTACGCTGTGGCTTTTTTAGAAGAGGAAATAAAGTGCTAGTAAAATCAGTTTTAGGATTCTCTTTTAGACCCAGAGAACTGTGTAGCAAGGAGATTTGGACGTCTTCTACTCTCTAGACTACTGGTCATCTTTGCTGCTACAGAAAATGGTAGAAAAAATTACTTCTTGCTGAAGAACAATGTGGATCTTTTTTCTAGCTGCCTTCTCAATTAGTTTGCCACTTGAATGTAGAGCACTGTTGGTCATAAGCAAAACCTGTCTTCTGAAAGTATTGTTAATTAAAATGGGGAATTTGAACTATTGCCAGATGAGTTTAAAGGGTAATGTGGGTTGTTAGTTTCCTTAATGGAAAGGAGAAGTTAATGCTACTGCTTTAGTGAAAAGCAGAAGTCATGCTGGTCTCAGTTTTCTTTAGCACAGCTTTGTGAGGGCTCCCTTTTATGGCACTTTTACAGGTGAAACACTCCAGGAAAACAAACACAAAGTATTACAAGAAAAACTTGACTGTGTTAACAAAGTACACATTTTGTGTGGTAGGATTCATCCCTGCTTCCTTGTGTAGAGTTTAGTAAAGCTCATTTTAAAATATCTGAAATGAACTGCTAAGCTTTCCCAATCCCCTGTGAAGAGTGGCCAACAAAACATGAGGCAATCTGCTGAAGTCTACCGGTAGAACCCATATCAGAAGCGTTAGAACAAAGTTTGAGTCCAATGGCAGCTTTAAGACCAGCAAAGTTTAATTCTGGGTATAAGTTTTCATATGCACACACACTTCTTCAGAGATCTGAACACAAAAGCTTATACCCTGAATAAAACTTTGTTGGTTTTAAATAGGGATGCCAGGTCCCCCGGGAGGGCAGAGGTTCCCCCACTAAAAGGTTCCCCAATCTGCTGGTCCGGAAAAGGCTGGTGGAGGGAACCCCGCCCCCAAAGTGCCTGGTTCGGGCCAATGTTCCCAGTGCGATTATGTCACCTGGAGGTGACATCATCACGTCAGGCACGTCGCTGGCTGATGCTCTAGCAATCAGCCTGGAAACTCTATGGATGAGTTTCCAGGTTGATTGCTAGAGCGTCAGCCAGCGGCGCACCCAGTGTGATGATTTCACTTCTGGGTGATGTAATTGTGCTGCGTGCACTCTTCATGCACGCACCAATGTCCCAGGCAGGGACCAACTCCCCCCCCCCGCTATCAACGGTAAGTGACTTGGCATCCCTAGTTTTAAAGGTGCCACTGGACTCAGACTTTTTGTTCTCTAGCTTCAGACCAACATGGCTACCCACCTAAATCTATCAGAAGTCTTGTTAGACTTTTCTCTTGACCTCAGTCATGTTGTTAGAGGGAACTAAATAAGATTGTGCCATAAGGTACCACCATGTTTCCAACATTTTGGCTTCCTGTTCCTGAACTTCCTTTTCTTTAATTAAAGTTCTTGACCTTTGTCTAGTTTCTGTTTTCATTCTTTGTTTGTCTGCAGCCTGCTTTCTTCCTGCCATCCCTGGCCTTATAGCTGCTTTTGTTTTCACTGGGACTGGGTGTTGCTGGAGCTGTCTCTGTCCTGTTCCTCTGACTCTTCCCCTCCCCAGGACTATTTGAGGACAGCATGATTTCTGCAAGTCACTCCCTGTACAGTAGAGCTGCCAGAAGTTAGGCAGTATGGCTTTTGTGAAAGCTGCTTCTGTCTATTGGATAGTTGATGTGGCCTCATAGTCGAGACAGATTAGCTGCTCCTCCCAGCTCTTTCCTCCTCCTCCCTGGCAGTTCAGCTCAGTCTTGATCTCTTTTCTTTTTGCAATCTCTGCTTGATCAGCTAGACCAAACTACAAAACAAGCTGCTCCTTATCAGCTTTTCAAATGTGGCAGATGTGTATTTGGTAAGTAGGGACTTTCTGTGCAGCACAAGTTCCTGTTGAGTCTTTCTTGTTACAGGTCATGCTCCAATTTAAAACAAAAACAAAAACCTTCCTTACACACAGTGAAATATGAGTTCATATAGCTAAGATGCATCCCGATGATTTCCTCATGGCCTGTTCCACTTTCTGTACGTTCTCCTAAAACAAAAATTATATCACACTGCATTTGTGTTACAATGTTTGTGAATTATCTCCTTGAACCTTATTCTAATTATCACAATAGCCTTATAGTTCCAACATTATATACTGTTGAACACTTCACTGTTGAGCTGCATATTAGTTGGAGCCTGAGCACAGTCAGTGGGTACTTAAGCATCCAGATAAAATCTACCATAGGTGCTTGTGCCATTCAAAGCACTTTATATGTTCAAAGATGTGCATTTGTACTCAGTCAACATAAGCAACAGAAACTGAATTGCTGGATTTGATGGATACCTCTTTCTACTAGATGGAGACAACAGCTTATAAAGAATTGCTGAACATTATAAATAATTCACTGCTTTTATGTGCTTATCGCTGGGTTCATCCTACAACACTAGTGTAACACCTGATGGGACTTAAAGATATCCCTCTGTTAAAGATACAGTGGGCCACAGCTTCAAGAACACCAAAGTTTGGGGCTACACTGAAGTAAAATTGATACCAAACAACTGTAGGGTGTAGCAAGCAAGTCAGTATGCTGGTGTGCCTGGGCAGCAAACACCCATCCAATAAGCTACAAAAATATTTGATAATGCATTATGTTTCCACATCACATTTAGAATCAACAGTCAAATGGCATTTAAAATTCTTGATGTTCATGTTCTTGAAGTTCAGCAAATACTATTTAGGGAACATTTTCGTAGCATCAGTGTTACATTTTAAAGATACTTATTAGTTTCCAGATGAGACAAGACAAAAATATACATACAACCAATAGTTAAGGCAGAGCTTCTCACAGAGAAGTTAAGCAAATAAACCAATAAACAACAGTATTAAAGTCTTGCTAAATAAAATATACAAAATATAACACTAGATGCATCATCTTTAAACTACAAAGCATGTAGCATTTCCAGTTAAGCAACAGCAATGTCATCCCAAAATGAATTGATCTTTGAAGTAGGTCTAACTGTTTTATTAACACACAGCATGAAAACTGACCATTTTTCAGTAAAGTTACGAGATTGTAAGTAATCTTTCCTGCACTGTAGATGAAAAGTTAACTTGTCCATCAGTATTTCATCCCCCACTCCAGGATCTGATATAAAGACTTCCAGTTGTTTTGCAGCAGAGATAAGGGTGACTGTAAGGTTTTTGTGTGGCTGATTTTTTCTATATCCTTGAAAAATCCCAAATGAGACATGGATAGAGGATGACATTCTGTCTACCTGTCTGAGAGATCTCTCCATAGAGCTGCAGTCTAAGAGTTACATGACCACCACATGTTATATGTTCCCAGCAGCCCCTCCAGCAATAAGGGGAAAAATTAGCTGAACTAAAAATATAACTTTAATACTGCCATATAACCCTTGTGCATTATCTTTAAAGAAGTATCCCGTTCTTAGCAATTGTTCTTTTTAAATGGTGGCATAATCAAAATAGTTGTTCCGTTGGATTAAGAGACTGCCCTCTAAAACCAGCATATCCTTTAAGTGTGCTGAAAGAGAGAAAGCAAGTGATAGGTCTTGAAGAGGTCCTGAAAATGGAAAGCTTTAGGGAGCTAAAAAGTGGGATTGTAGCATTTATCATTATCTGTGGTTCTACTTGGAATGTATAGTAGACTTCCCCATTTACACAACCCATAACAGAAGACCAACACAGTAAAACCAAAATATGCAAGCACTGAGAGCAGAAAACGGCATGGTAGAGTCTCTACTTTTAAAAATAAAAATAAAATGAGAGATTAGAGCACTACTCCTCCTCTTAAGGTCCCCAAATTGCCCCATGAAGATGGTACGTGTGCATTTTCTCATGTGGGCAGAGAATATCCCTGGCAGCTAAGACTATTGGGTAGGTACTGGAATTAATTGAGTTTGCTGCTAATGCGAGGACATCACATATTTCTAGTACCTACTCCATGTGGGTGAGTACAAATGTGGAGAAAAACTGAGAGAGCTGTTCAGGAGGATGCAGTGCTGGCCTTCTCAGGGTCCTCACACTCACAGGTTCCCTGAAACTGCCAGTTTTGAATGGAGACTGCTTTTTGTCACCAAAATAAATCCAACTGGGGGGTGAATTCTCCCACCACGAACGAGCCTGTGGTGTGAAGACCATGCAGACTTCAACCTTTGAAGTCTTGAGGCAGGGACTCCTGCATTTTTGAGACACATTCCCCACACTCTTTGAATGCCTTGTAGGTAGCAGGTGGCTAATTCCTCTCAGGCTCTACTGCCAAAGTAATCAAGGTAGTGGGAGTTTTTTATACACCCATTCTTTTATACACCCTCGCCCCCTGGATTTTCACTTGCAAATGGTAAGTCCCTAGCGATCACTGGCCCCTCAGTCTCCTCCTACAGTAAATGTGTTGCATTTCACCTAAAAGACGCTTTGGTTTTGATGATTTTTTTCAGTAAAAGCCTGTCCAAAGCTGGGAAATAACCACCAAGAATGCCATTCTACCTACAAGTCACCATTCTCTGATGTATGCAAAAATTATGCTATAACTTAACTGGAATTTATGCTGGAATTGTGTGTGATATTTAGCATGAGCACCTTATATTTTATTGGAAGGCTATAGAAAACCCACATACATTCTGAAGCATTGGTGGCCTCCATCAACAGAGGTGGTAAACCTCTGAATACCAGTTTTTGGAGGTATCATTGAGGAGGGGAGCTTGGCCTCTGCAGTATTTGTGTGGCCCTCCAGGGAAACTGGTTTGCCACTGTGTTAAACAGGATACTGGGCTAAATGGACCACTGGTCTGATCCAGCAGCCTGTTCCTGTGTTCACTGTGTTGTGGGCCAGCAGTAACCTCCAAAGACTACTGTGGAATCTGATTAGTTTAAGAATGTTAAATAGCCCTGGTAGAGGAAGGTTAGAGCTGATGAGGTAACAAAAGGTTTCTGTTGATATACATTATTATAGGTGTGCAAGCTGATGTGGTTATGTTTATTCCATGTGTTGCCATGCTCACATATGAACTGTGGCAATTCAGCTGAGTTTTGCAGGATCCAAACCTTAATTAAAACAGCTTCAACCCCCAAACATACTGGTAAGCAAAAACCCTTGAATTCCAGGTTGAATACATCTTCTGTATATGCTTACCAGCAGTGTATTGGTAATCAGGGCCTGAATTGATCCCTTGCACCTTCTGCTTGGCAGCACAAGCAGCAGCTTGAATGAAGGCTTTATCATGCTATCATTACCGTTACCACGATGAGAATGTGTCAGGGAAACAGAGGGTGATGCATGGAGTTTTCCAATGCAGCCTCACTGCCCCCCCCCCAAAAAAAAAAAAAAAAGCAGTCAAGGAAAGGAAAGGAAAGGAAAGGAAATCCTTTCTTCACATTTGTGATCGACCTCTCTTAGTTTCTTTCTATCCAAGTTGGAGCTGAATAGAGACAGAAACAAAAGGGCACACCAAAACCTGAAGACATTATTACCACATTCAAGAGGGTCAGATCCGTTTTCCTCCATATTGATCTCTGGAGAGGAAACTGAATGAGGAGGTATAAGGCTGAGGCACAAATGACTTGAAAAGGTCTCTTGCTGGTTCAGGCACTCTACTTGATTTTGTGTTGTGTTAGGCCCTAAGCTGCCTTTTTCTTGTTCCCTCTGTCCCTGACATGCCTGTCCTGCTGCAGTGGAAAGAAGAGGGCAGAGAACTGGAACCTTTGCCTCTCCTTCTCTAACTCAGCAGTCTTAGCTAGTTCAGTGTGATAACAGATAAATCTAAACACATTAGATTTAGTAAAGAAAACAAAATGTCTGGCCGTCTCTGACATGGAAATATAAAATGAATTCAAAGCTCTACAAAACATATAGAATCTAATTAGTATAGTATAATTAAAAGTAAGATATGATTGCTTAATCTTTAAAACATCTCATTTGATTTTTACATTATTTAAATCAGCAGAAGACAGTTATAACTTTATGTATCAAGCTGTTCTTTTTCTTCCCAAAACTCAAGAAAGGGTTTTCAGCCTACTTCAAATATTTGTTTCATTGTATCCCACCTTTCAGTCTAACCATTTCTGCAAGCTTTGAGAACCTAGCAAACTTACAAATTTTATTTGCCCATATGTTTACAGATGAGGTTTTAGAACTTCGCCATTGTTGAGCTATAATTATTTTTGAGGGAGATAATCACGCTGATGCTGTATTATAGTGTCTAGAAGCAATGTGGTCATTCCTACAGATTTGCTGTGTAAATGTTAACTTCTTCCCTTCACATGGCTTAAGCCTAGTCATTAGTAAAGTGTGCGCATAACTATATCTAATTGTATTTGCAATTATAGAACATTTAAGTAGTGTTTCCTTTTGTTATTGAGCCCTGAAACCATCTACTCACATGGCTAGATCAATGTAAATACATTCTGTCTGGCAAACCAAGTTATTCATGGTAGTTAAAAGATAAAATCTACTCACCTGACCTTTCATGAGATGTGGCCATTCCAAAGCCTACATCATATTCTTAGCCTGCCTTCAACAGTGGTATATTTTCAAATGCTGTAGTTTTCTTTCTTAGTGATTGGCTGGCAGACATTGGCTGTGGTCAGATGTCAGACTTTGTGCAGTCTGGCCATGCCTCTAATTTATCCGGTGTTACTTGTTCTGGAGAGTTTCATCCAAATACTCCAACCTTATCCTGCCTCACCATGTGCTCACCCCATGGTTGACTGTTCAGATTACTGCTGCACAATAACCACAGTGTGGGTGCTCAGGTGGCATCATTTTTAAAAAATTTGTTTTCTGGGCATGTGCAGAAGAGCTTATTTGAAGCACCGCTCCTTTTTGACAGCTCCACGATCCTTTCACCATGTACTGTGATCACTCCCTTTCCTGCCTGAACTTACTCGTCTTTCCACTCATTTCATAGGGAAGTTTTCCCTTTTTCTCTCCGCATTGAACTTTCCCACCAGAGCAATATTATGAAGTGGCTTAGAGTAAAGTCCTTGGGCAGAATTGTGGCTGTCAATATGAGAGCCTAAATAGGGGTTATTTCCACCACTGTCTCACCCCAAGAAATGGCAGAAAGGGGCTTTTTCTTGGATTTATTGTTCGAAAACAAAAACACCCCCCCTCCCGGGGCTCCCGATTCCAACAAAACATTGCAGCACATAAACACACAAGCAGAGCCTCATGACCCTGTGGCAGAGATCTGCTTGTGCACATATCACTAACTGAATAAAAAATGGTGCAAACACAGAAGCGTGTGATCAGACTTCCCAAATGGCTTGATTTCGTAAGAGCGAGTTCCGACATCAGGAAATGCATGGTGAAACCTGTTGAATCCATAAAGCTCAGACTTTCTCCAGTGTCCAGAAAGTCTGGGGTGAGAACAGGGGGCCATCAACTCCTGAATGAGATGGGGACAACAAGGCTGTCTGAATGAGCATTTGAAATCCAGAAGCAAACAGCTCGTCTGATTACAGCCATTGATAATTCATCATTAGATGTATCTGTAATCTGATCTTTTAAAATACAAAGCAATAATTTTCAGTTTCATTGCTATAAGGCTGATTTTAGATGTCACAATAAACTATAATTTGATCAAAACATGGTTTATAAGTTCTCAATTAGGCTCTTCATCCTGTATCTTACTATTATTTACTTACTTGTTTGTGTAATATTATGCTGATTGCATCTTATGAACATTTGATGTATCACTGTTTAAATTTTTCTTGTTCTATTTGAAAATTAATAAAATATATTGTACAAAAACATGGCTTATAAAATTATGGCTTATTGTGATGTTTGAATGCCAGCTGCCTAACAAACTGGGTCATTAGTGGGTGCTAACCTAAGCTTGTATATGCTAACCCAGGCTTGTGGTTAATTCTAGCAGTGGTTTGTTGTGATGCCTGAATGCTGCTATCA
Organism: Gekko gecko; assembly: GCA_029375565.1. Lineage (NCBI taxonomy): Eukaryota > Metazoa > Chordata > Lepidosauria > Squamata > Gekkonidae > Gekko > Gekko gecko. The sequence continues at coordinate 69,794,456 of JAPDNY010000002.1, read as the reverse complement.
CAGCTTGTTCAGTATACTACACTTTTCAGTCTCCTGAATACAGCAACCATAGCATGAAATAGAAGGAATTTTGACCCTGCTGAATTGAGCTTTCTCAGGATTGTCTTACTTTCTGCCTTCTCTCTGTATTCTCTTCTCTTCTCCCTCCTCTTGTAGTGAAGACTCTCCAGCCATCCCATGGAAAGGAGAAATTTTAAAATTAGCATGACCAAAGTCCTTGTTTACTCACATATTTTTATGCAGTCCTCCAACATGCACAATAGAAATTGCTCCACAGAAAGTAGCATTAGTCAAAATTAGTATACCACTCAGTCATAAAGAAAACTTCCCCTATTATATTCCAAGAGGGTGACTGCATGAGTGGCCAAGGGAGTATGTGTGTGTTTTACTCAAAGTTCTCCCCCCCTTTCCTGAATTTGGGAATTTGGCAGAAGAGAAACCTGTATGAGAGAGGATGCTTTAAAAATGTATTTTGCTTCAAAGTTAAAAGGCTTAAGGATACAATGAAATGGCTAGTCAAGGGGAAAGGCAGGGTGATTTTGGTGAGACCAAGGAGGAAGGTAAAAAATATAAAACTTCCAGAAATTGTAAAGGCCGGGAACATAATTGAAATATGTGCAGTATTTATTTTCTTATAAAGCCTAAACATATTTTACTGCTATAACAAGCATATTTATGAAATTTATAAATCCCTTAGTTTCTCTACATGTAAAATTGAAAATATACCTCGTACTAGAGAGAGAGCTACAAACTGTTGCACCATATGGTATCTTACCGCATTTATCTTAATTTTAGCCATCTGGGAGGTAGGAGAAAATGTAAGGTAAAAATAGGAAAAAAAACACTTTGTACTTAACAGAAGAAGGTATGTTATTTGGACGAAATCAGTCTCATACAATCACAATAGGGTCTAGTAGCTTATCTGGATATCTAGATAAACTTTATAACAGTGACCTTAAGTAATTTAAAACATTATATTTACCACTTATTTGAGAAGAACTCATTTAAACAGGTACATCTTTGAGAATATTGTATATGTCTGTATCATTATCTAATGCTGCAGATTGACTTGCATAAATATCTTCACATTACACATTCTGAATGAGTAAAAAACCTTGGCTTCAAAAACATTTCCTTTAAGAAAATATTTCATAAGAGTATTTTTCAGTGCTCCCTAAATTTTCAAATCCTGGGGGTGGAAATGGGATGGGTTGTTTTTTTTCAAATGGGGAATGGGATTTTTCTTTTCAAATGTTACTTCCCTCCCCACCTTTACATTTCTATCTAGGTTCCCCCCCCCTTGCCCCCTATTTTAGCCAAACAATAGCAAGCAGACTGGATACACTGTGAGATTTGCCAGCAGGTTGGCGGTGCAGGGGAGCTCAGGGATAGCATCCGTGGAGTCCCTGTAGAGGCAAGAAAGGAAGCAAGCTGCATACTGACTGGGATTTACAAGCAAACTGGTCTGGGTTTGTGCAAGTGTGGGGTTTAAACAAGCCACTCGTTACTGTGATAACTGTATCCAACTTGGGTCCTTGAAGTGCTGAGTCTCAAAGCAGGTTTAACCTCTACAATTATCAAGTCATAGGAGGAATGTGTCAGCTCTGGTTCATAGGATTGTCAGTGCTTTCCCTAAAGCAAGTATGATTTTTCTGTGTTCTAGATGTGAACGGTTAGAAGAGCAGCTGAATGACCTGACTGAGCTCCACCAGAATGAGATTCTCAATTTAAAGCAGGAATTGGCCAGCATGGAGGAAAAAATAGCTTATCAGTCCTACGAACGAGCCAGAGATATTCAGGTTGGTGAAAGGAAGAAGACACACACACAACCACACATCCCATTCAAATATTGGGATGGTTGAATTTGTGTGTATTAATCCCTCTGATCAATGGGATTGGTTTATTGTGCTCTAAAGCCCTAACTTCCTTTTTAGCTCCATTGTTCAAAACAGTCGGTCAACCATGCTCTGAAACAAGCCACTGACATGATTCAGATTTAACGACGGTTGTTAATTAAATTAGCCTGGGGATCCTCAAGCTCATATGCTGTCTCCTTCCCTTCTCTCTCAATAATCAAATCTTCCACCTTTAGTGCAGAATATGGCTTGTTCTATAATCTGGATTTGATCTAGTATTTGGAATCCTGATTAGAAGGAAGGAGCAAACTATAGTAGTTTTATGGTATATTGACATAATGACAAATTCTGGCTTTCATTAAAGCGGCATTGTTTTATTATCAAGCTATGGCCAGACAGTGAGGGAAGAGAGCATAGAAGCCAATGGATCTTCCAGGTTCCTTCATGTAATGATAAACCATCTAGGCCATGCTATTTTATACTTTCTATTTTTACCTGTTCTTCCTGGTTCATATTAATCTGCTGACTGATATAAGGACTTTTACTGCCTATAGTTCAAACAGGAGCTTTTCTCCATATGCACAGGGAAGACGTGGGTGGGGGGGAGCGAAAAGGCTGTGCCAAGAGCTTGTTCCTTGTCAGCTGTTAGCAGGATGTGCCTGTCCTCAATTTGAATGCATTCTACAAAGATGTTGAACTAAAAACAGTAAGCTGCCTTTATATGTCTACTCTGCCCATTCAGGAAGCAACCTATTTTGTTTTTCTTGCCCATATAAGGAGGCATTCGATGGAAAGGTTTGGTCTGCAAGTAAAGTATTTGAAGCCAAAAGTCTGGAGAATTGGATTGAGAGAGTTGCAGCTGCAGGGCAAACACTAGGACCACGTGCAGTAGTTCAACAAATCCATTTATAGTGCATTCACTCATGTATTGAAGCCCAGAGGATCTTTGCAGGAGATACAAGAGACTGGAAAACATTACTGTGAGGAACTAACTAAATGTGAGAGCAGCAGCCCTGAGTGCTAGAATACAAGTCTGCCACGCAGCAGTGTAATGTGGAGGGGTGCGAGAGTGAGGGAGATTTTGATTTCAGCCAAAGGAGCAGCAGGCCAGAGAGCTCTTTTCCTCTCTCTCCTCCTGCAAGTTGCTTTCCAGAGTAGAGCAGACATTTTACAGAATGATAGGAAACAAAAACACATTAAACAATTCAGCAAGTGCAGTCGGTAAAAATTAGTTAAACTCTGGAAATGGAGGAACAGATAAAACTCCATAATGCACAGATAGCCTGGGCAAGTGAAAATGTTTTCATTGGGCGAAGTTTTAGGTGAACCACTGTGGGGAGAGCACTTCTCCGAAGCCAAGGCACCACCACAGAAAAGGCCATGCAGGACCTCAGATACCCAGCTTGACTAGTGAGCAGGTTTATACCCAGAAAAACATCAGCCTTGCACTAGGACAAGAGAAGCATGGAAGAATACAGTCACCAGCAGTGTACAGTCACTTCCCATTATTTTGCCATTTTTGGGGATTCTTGCAACTTAAAAAAAGAAAGTTTCGTTGCTTCCCCCTGCTTTCTCATTCAATCACTACTCAGTCTGAAAGATCAGGTACCTTCGTCATTGACAAGGCAGAAGCTCTCTGTATCATTCTTCTTTGCATTCAGACTGAGCAGGAGTTGAGTGATTTCCAGATCTCAGACTTGAAATGATGCCCTAAAAGGAGCTGCTTGACTAGCTGTGGCGGTGTTGCTTCAGAAGAAGTTAAACACTGATGGGTATAATCATGACTGAAGTCTTTAGACTATGAAATGTCACCAGTATAGGTCAATTGCATGAGACATAAGCCATCATGCAGGAAATTATGTTAGGGAAATTTACCTGAAAATGTAGTTGCCATTCCTCAGAGATGTAAGGTGCTTTGGAACACACCAGGGGGTTTCTGGGATTCTGGCAGCCATTTGCTTTCTCAGAGAAGGCAGCCATAAAATCCACCAAGAGCTTGGAGAGCAAAGATGTATTTCCACACAGAGAGAACCATTTGCTGTACTTTCCAGAGAGGGCAAGATGAGCAGCTGTTGTAAAAACATGATCTGGGCATTGAGATATGTGGGGCATGTGCCCTAAGTGAGTGGGAGATTGGGGTTCATCTCCCCACGTGAGAGTGAGTTCCCTAAATCTGGATTGAGGCTTTCTACCAGCAGAGACAGAAAGGGTTAAAAGACTGATGACATCTTCCAGTCTTTGCTCAAATGCTGGAGGTCAGGTTCCCCTGCATGAAGCAGGTGGGGGCCAGGATGTGCATTTGTTTCACAGACATTGGGGGGGGGATGTCAGAGGTAAATCTTCTATATGGTTAAGTTTAGCATAGTGTTATGTTTTCCTGTTCTTCTCATTAGGTATGTGACCCAGTAGGCACAGTAATATTTCCCCGGTCTTGCGCTCTAGGTTAATCTATACCAGTTAAGTTTTCCTGTTTTAAGACAGCAGATTGTAATTTGAAATCTTCCTTCTACACCTAGATCACTCGCTCATGCTAAACATGCTTAAATATGCACACACAGGAGAAAGGATAGAAGAGGCAGCCTTTGCTAGTGTCCCCCAAGTGGCACAAAGAAGAGGAACATACTCTACATGCACACAAACACACAATATGCATGTAAAAAACACATAGATCCAGGGCAGGTTTATGACACTGGTGACCATTAGTCTTGAATTTCCTGGAGGATTTCAGTTTGCCCTTGTGTCCCCCAGGCTCTAGTATTTGTGACAACAGAAACCATTGGCTTTGAAAACATGAAACAGAAAATCCTCCAGCCTAATTGCTGATGATGAATCATGTAAGCTATCATGCCACCAAATTAGATCCCCCTGCTCATAATGCATTAACTAGGGAGAAGTCTAATGTGTGCTGCATGAAGTCTTTGGTTTTTTTGGTTTTGAAACCAGCAGGAGTGACTCACATCCTGCAAAGTGTGAATGAGGAACCAGGAATGCAGACACATCATAATATCTACATCCGTATTTCCCAAGCACTTTAGAGGGCATGCCAGTTCCCATGCTTTGTCACTACCATATGTCTCAGCCCCCTGAGGCTTTTGACACCTGGTTCACATATCACCACACTGTCAACCCATCCAGGGCTGGTGTCAGCATACCTTGAAGTGGAAGAGCTGACAGGGCCCGGGGCTTCTAACAGGGCCCGCCCCTGTCACTTGCGCACCCTGCCCACTCCCTAGCACTCCATCACCCATGCTCCCAGATGCTTGCATTGCTTGTGCCACCAGGGAAGGGGCTGCAGGCAGTGCAGGAGGCTGTGAACATTGGCAGTGGTGGTAGGACTCACAAGCAGGCAGGGGAAGGATGCACAGGCAAGTGGAAGGCATGTGGAGAGGAGGGAAAGAAGGAGGATGTGAGAGGAGGGCCTGGGCGGGTGAGCAGAGGAGGGGAGGGCCCCCCAAGAACTCTTTGCCAGGGCCCCCAGAACCTGGTACCAGCCCTGAACCCATCCATATGTGTCTTGCATCCTACTTATGGTCAGACCTTACCACTTGGGTAAAAAGTAGTGTAAGCTGTGATTTGACTTCTCACTGTCACAGAATATTTAAATGCAATTGGTGTGTGTACACAGCAATGCGCTGTGCAATTATTAAACTGTCCTGTTCTGCTCCACAGGAGGCACTAGAGGCATGTCAGACCAGAATCTCAAAGATGGAACTGCAGCAGCAGCAGCAGCAAGTTGTCCAGTTGGAGGGCCTTGAAAACGCCACTGCCAGAAACCTTCTGGGCAAGCTCATCAACATCCTCTTGGCCGTCATGGCTGTTCTGTTGGTCTTTGTCTCCACCGTGGCTAACTGTGTAGTCCCCCTCATGAAAACTCGCAGCAGGACGTTCAGCACTTTATTTGTAGTGGTCTTCATTGCCTTTTTGTGGAAGCACTGGGATGCCCTTACTGGCTACTTGGAACGATTCTTTTCACCCCCTAGATGATGTCAAGAAGAACCAGCTGTTGCCCCACCCACTCCAGTTTGCTCTGGCAAGTGAGCGCGGCAAAGCTTAGTCAGCAACTCCTTCCTCCACTGAAGTTTTAAAGTGTCAGAGTGTGAATTTGTTTACAGTTTTAAAAAAAATAACGTTTTCTCTCTATGAGATGCATTGGCAATAGTATTTTTTAGATTTTATTCAAGAGCTCATTTTTGGCAAAAATCCTGGATAATTTTTATGTAGCATGGTTCTCTTTGGATGCAAATCTTAAGATTCCTTAAAGTGTACAAAATAAAAAAAACACATTTGGAGCACACCAATGGGCAATTTAAGTTACGGCTCGAACTACTGTACTAAACCTGTTGGGAAGAGGAGAATATGGTTACATAAAGCATAACAAAAGGTTAACCTAGTGCACAGCCTCGTACAATGGTACTGGACGATCCCGTAACGCTACTGTGAAACCTGACCACATTCCATGTCCGAATGTCTAGCTTCAGGGTGGCTTTTTCTAATCGAAGATCGATACAATGCGTGGAATTCTCTGGATCTCTTGCTAAGTTGGCCTCGTCTGCTAACATGGCTGCCACTTTTTTTCCCTGTAAGGCCTGCTAAACTTTTTGGCTAGGTATATGAAGTGGATGAATAATACCGTTCAGTAACTGCACAGTTGTTCTACAGTATTTTGAAGTAGCCCTTTAAATACTTTAAGCAAAAGCCCTTGGTTGCACTTTTACAGTTTTTAAAAATATGTATAGTCAAAAATCCGAATGGCATACTTGAAGAGTGTAATACTCAAACTCTCAGTGCTTCCTTATTGTTTCTAATAGGATTTTTTATTGTTGTTGTTGTTGGGGGTTGTTTTTGAACTTGGGGATTGGGAGGGGTTGTCTTTCTCTTTTTTTCCCCCTTAAAAATAAAGAAGTGATGTTCTTAAATGAAGAAATGTGTGAATAAGTGTGAGGTGTCTTGTCCTGAAACAGTTTTGAGGAAGGCAGAAGGCAGCTTCTAGCAACACCCAATCGGAAGCAATTTTTGTGTCATCCTGCACTTGCAGATGCAGCATTGGGGGGGGCTGGGAATCCTCTTTCGCCTCTCAATCTTTGCACAGTTTTTTCTTCTTCTTCTTTTATAGGGGCAAGAATCTGATCCCGGATCTGTAGCATCCAGACTTAGAATATTTTCGCGAGAAATAACGATATCCTTGTTTGTCTTACTGAGATGAACAGTGACTTTTTATTTTAAGCAACTGAGAGAGCGAGCCGAAGTTCTGTTCTGAGAAACTAAATTGGTACTTGGGAGTCTCAGTCTCACTTGATAATCCATAGGATTTAAACTCTCGGATTAGACTCCTGCATGCCAAAGCTGAGGTTGTTGACTGGATGTCGGCTTAAGATCTAGTCAAGAAGTGACCCTGGACCTTTAAGGAAAAAGTAAATGCTGAAGGATGTGATAGGTCAAAAACCCAATCCCTTAGACACTGTTGGATTTAATTTATTATTCAGATAAACTCCCCTGTAACTGAAACCAAAGTTGCCCTGTTAACAAATCCTAGCAATGTTCATTGTTGGCGTGTTTGTGTTTTGCGCTCTTCTGTACATCTTGTGCCCATATCATATATTTCAGAGAGAGCCCCACACACACACACACACAAGTTGTAATACTTGGTACAGTTTTACCCAGTTATGGTTCATACATTACCCAGAAATGAGGAAGACTAGAATCACCAACGGCTTATGTTGCTCTCTCCCTCCCTCCCCCATTACTCATCACACTTTCCTGTGTTTCTAGCTTGCCAAGTGGGGACTCCTGCATCCTTTGTAGATGGCTCCCACTGGGACTGCCAGATCTCACAATGTCTGCAGTGCTCACTTGCATTTTAGGGAACAGGGCAAGGAGATGACATCAGCCGCTTCTGCTTTTTGGTATCACATGAACTGGCTCCAGGAGTGCAGGAATGTTGGTAGTATTTGTGCATCTTCAACCATCGTATCCTGTCTTGCTGGGGGGGGTGTTTCTGGTTTCTTTTTTAGTTGGCTATAACAGGCTTTATAGATATATGTGTAATAAAGACTAATTCTTAATTCTGGCTGTTTATACCATAGAACGTTTGGGCGGGGATGACGACATGATTCTTTTACATTGCTGGAATTTAATTATTGTAATTCATCCTTAGCCTGTGTTCCCTCTCAGAACCTAACAATGCCCAAGTGACCTAAAAATGTACAATAATGAGTTCAGGAACTCTTGTTGTTGTGAGGGCTTTTTTTTCTCTAGAACGGTAGTGTTGCCATCTCCTTTGTGCTCATAAACAGAACTTGCTCTTTTGATAGCTAACAGCCAGCAATAGGAAATCTTCCCTGTGTCCCCATTCGTCACTCAAGAGATCCAACATATCACTTCCATAATCACAGCTCTTTATATACTCAGGTTCCTTATGCCTCACTGTCACTGGGTGAATATCAGCTTGCTGTTGTAAGGACATAGTTCGCCAATTTCAACACTCAAGCCAAAAAGAAACATTTGTGTTCTCCTAGACTTGCAGATGGATAATGGATACTTTAGCATCCCTGTTACCGTTCATCTTGGCCAATCATAGCAAACCTTCATTGATCTGACACCCATTTCCTAACAGAACTTCAAGCACTCCCTTCCTCTCCCTTTCTGTCATGACATCCTCAAACTAATCAAAAGGAGAGGCTTTGACTGCTACCTGAAGTGCTTGATGGGCCAGTTCTGGAAACTCAGTTCTTGGCACCATCTTAAAATGTATGGCCATACATTGGGTTTAGTCCTTCAACTCCATTCCACTAAGGGTGGAGCTTTCTTCCAGCATAAGGAGCTTCTTGGGCCAGTTCAAGATTCTGTGTGTTGGGTGGAAAGCTCCATCATTAGAGAAGGAGAGGTAGGATCCAATAAGTTGTGCTCACTTGTAGATAGGTTTAGTCCATTATACAAACCAATAAGAAGTGTATTATAAATCCACATTTCAGTACTCAAACTCAACACCCATATCTGAAAGGACACCCTTTAAAAATAATTCAGTTCCTGAATTTTAAGTGTACAATCTTCGATAAACTGTTCTAGTTACCAGAAAGGAAATGATTGGTAGAACCTTCCTCTCCAAAATTGTTCTGTTGAAGGCCTTTTAGACTGCAATTGTGTCTTGATCCTAAGTTAAGCTGTCAGTGCTTTATGTGATGTTGCATCCAATTGATTGAGTATCCTACCATGGCTTCTGTGTTGTCGTTCTGCCTTCTTTGCCAGCAGGTGGTTCATTTCCACCTCCTGTTATCTGAAGGGTTTGTGACGGCATCAAACTGCTTAACACATGTTCTTTGAAAATGTGACTCTAGCTTTAAAACTCCCATGCCCTGTGTTAAGTGCTGTATTCTTTTTCTTAAACATGAAGCATTCCTGGAAGGCTGTGTTTGACAATGGGTGGTGTGTGTGTGTGTGTTTGGTTAACCTTGGGTTTTTACTGTTGTGGCCCTCTTTTAACTTGTGGAATTCGTTTTCATACAAATTTCCTTGTGCATAGAGTGAGATGTTAAGTTCCTCACATATCATATGATCATAAACAAGGAAGGAATGTAGAGCAGACTGCCTTGATTAAAAGGGGGGAGTAACAGTTTAACACACTTTCCATGGTTCGTAAATATTTTGCCCTTTCCCTGCTACTCATCCATTAAAAGAAAGAATCCTAGATCGCTTCCCTTCTAGCATTGCAAAACAATACTGTGTACGCAATGTCAGTAACAGAGTGTTCACATTAATTATTTTGTTGGGATAAAGCAATCTTGTGGACACTTAGAAATCAGGTTTTTGTTGATGTGCTGGCCTAAAGGGGCGTTGTCTTTCAGCTACTGGGGAAGGGGGAAGAGGACTGTAAGAAGCAAAAGCTGCACACTGTACAACTGAAGCCAGGTGATGAAGGGGGGTGAGTGGGTGCTGATCTTGGTTCGGTCACTTGCCAGTTCTAAGAGAGTTCTGAATGTGGCTAAAGAGTTCTCTGTATGTCTGTGTGTGTCTGTGTTGTGTATGCCAGGTGGTATTGTGCATTAGTAGGCAACTGACATAGCTGTAAGTGCAGTTTTTTTTTTAACAGTATAAAATGAAAACTCACTTGCACGGGATGAAGAGTACAGAAATGACACTTGTGAACGTAACACTGTAGTTTATAGATCTTTAAGCTGCTAACTGTTGAGAGGGATTGACATGTGTCTTGTCTGGTAGTCACAGGTTTGTCTGTGACTTATACTGTATATAAAATTAAATAAAGACCTCAGATATTAAGTACTGTGTGAGTTCAGTGTTTCTAAAGGCAGTCTGGGGAGGGGGTTAGGTTCTGTGCATAAAAATAGCAATGTGTTGTAAGGTATTTGTATCCCTTTTATACCTTTGCAGGCAAGAAATATTAACTTCCCAACAGCAGCCACATCACCAGTGTTCCCTCTAAGCTGAGTTAGGGTGAGCTAGCTCACGGTTTTTTAGCCTCCAGCTCGCACATTGTCATCTTTGCTCAAGAGGGATGACTCCCGAGCAAACTAATTTATGCAGCAGCCAAATTGCCCGCTCACAACTTTAATGCCGGTAGCTCACAAAGCAGAATTTCTGCTCACAAGTATCCACAGCTTAGAGGGGACATTGCACATCACATGACCGTTTCTGAGGACAGAATGCTGACTGAGTGATTATAGTATGTGGGGTGTTTCCTCTCTGAGCACATGAAGAAGGAGGAGTTGGTTTTTATACCCTGCTTTTCTCTACCCTGAGGAGTCTCAGAGTGGCTTACAATCTTCTTCCCTTCCTCTCCCCACAACAGACACCCTGTGAGGAAGGTGGGGCTGAGAGAGCTCTGAGAGAACTGTGACTGACCCAAGGTCACCCTGCAGGAGTGGGGAATCAAACCCGGTTCTCCAGATTAGAGTCCGCTGCTCTTAATCACTACACCACGCTGGCTGGTTGTCATGAGACTTACTACATCACATGGTTATATAAAAAGCTGTCATATAAAAGCTCGGATTTTCATCTAACTAGCTCATACTACTGACTGGCAGTGGCTCTCCACGGTATCAGGCACGTTTTTCTCAAACTGAAGGTTTTTTTACCTGTGCTTTCCAAACCAGTATAGAACTGATTCCAGTGACTTTTGTTGTATTTTATTAGTTTATACCCCATCAGTGGGGGTCCAGAGAGGCTTACATCATTCTGTTCTCTTCCATTTTCTCTTCACCACAATCAGGTAAGGTAGGTTAGACTGAGAGTGTGATTGTCCCAAGGTCATCCAGCAAGTTTCCATGGCATGAGTGGGGATTCAAACCCGGGGCCCCAGATTGCTTGTCCAACACTCTTAAGATTTTCTGTGTGCAAAACACGTTCTCTGTCACAGAACTGCTCACAGTACAGTTCACACTGGCTACCTTTCAAGAACTCCTGTATTCATGTGTCTGATCATTTGTGGTAGTTCACACACGATTTTGGTAGAACCTGGTGGCTCTCACCAGTTGCCCTTGGTGAACTGATAATGTAACCTGAACACAACAAAAACTCCTGGGACTGCAGAAAATTACTGGACATAGAGGAAATGACTGTCCCAGGATTTCCTAGTGAAGTTCATGGCTTCCCATAAGAAGTACAACCATCTATTTAATAAATTACAGTGGTTCTTTGCATGTGGTGCCCCAGGTTTTTAGGTCTGAGCATGCAGTGAAGTAACTACATGATCCCCACAGAGGAGAGAGGCTTGAAACAGGACCCCAGGTCTCAAAGAAATTGGCAGCAATTCTTTCCCCATTATGCATATGGCTTGAGAGCAATGCTCCCTCTAAGCTGTGGAGTCTTGTGAGCAAAAATTCTACTTTGTGAGCTACTGGCATTAAAGTTGTGAGTGAGCAACTTGGCTGCTGTATAAATTAGTTTACTCTGGGGCCATCCTTCCTGAGCTAAGGCAAAAATGTGTGAGCCAGAGGCTAAAAAACTGTGAGCTAACTCAGCTTAGAGGGAACATTGCTTGAGAGATGGCAAACTATTAATGCAGGAAGAATCTAGCATGCTTTCCCTGCTCCTCCACCAGTCCAGCATTGCTCAAGCTGCTGTCAGCAAGTATAGGTGACTTTTGTAGAATAATTTTGCATCACTTTCGTTTTTTTATTTATTTATTTATTTATTTATTTATTTATTTATTTGCAGTCAAGTTGCAACCAACTTATGGTGACCCTGTAGGATTTTCAAGGCAAGGGACGTTCAGATGTAGTTTCCCATTGCTTGCCTCTGTATCATGACCCTGGTATTCCTTGGTGGTCTCCCATTCAAATACTGACCATGGCCAACCCAGCTTAGCTTCCAAGATCAGGCTGGTCTGGTGTATCCATGATAAACATGTGAAACCTCATAACTTTACACAAGAAATTTTATTCCCTAGAAGTGCTGTGAATTTTTTATTGACTCTACACCAGAAAAAGGAATAGAATGTTCAGGCTATATATAACCTTTTGGACTTGTACATAATAAGGACAAAAAACATACTTTGAAAATAGCCCAGGATAATCCTTCCCAGCCCCCGCAATTCCACTCTCCTAGAAATGTTTTGGAAAGCCTACTCTATGGGGACACTTTACTTGACAGAGATCATCTGTCAACAGCCACTTTTCAGGGTTATCCACACATTACAAAATCCTCCTGTTGGGGGGTGGGGAAACAACCCAAGCAGTTTAAATCAGACCTGTGATGGGAGTTCTCTTCCACTCCCCTGCTCTTTTTGGCTTGTGACCAAAGCAAGTGGAGAGAAGCAGTTTTAGCCTCTGCCCACTGCTGATTTTGCATTTGCAAACTGCTGTAAGTAATACAGTTTTAACAATGGAGCTAGCAGAGTTATGTGTGGGAGGCACAAAACTCCCATCATACAGCTGATGCAAAGTTCTTGGGTTGTTCCCTAAGAAACATGAGGATTTTGTGTGCATAGAAATCCTGACATTATACTGGGAGTACTGTGAAGATTCCAACAAGTTCTTGTGTGTGTATGTTTAAACGGGCATGAGCCATTCCCCCTAGACTCTGGACCATGTAGGGTTGCCAGCTCTGCGTTGCGATAAACCTGGAGATTTGGGGAGTGGAGCCTTAGGAGGGCAGGGTTTGGGGAGGGGAGAGACTTAAATGTGGCATGATGCCATAGAGTCCACCTTCCAAAGTGGCCATTTTCTCCAGGTGAACTGATCTCTGCTGCCTGGAGGTGGCTGTAATGGTGGGAGATCTCCAGCCACCACCTGGAGGGCGGCAACCGTAGGACAATGACATGCTGGAAGGGGAAACTAAGGCATACACACACACCATTTTTACAACCCAAAATGGCCATGTGGCGCCCATGTTTGCCCTATTGGAACAAACACATAGGTGTCTGTATCAGCAATTCTATGCTTTCCCCAACAGGACTAATATCAGCTCTCCAGGGCCTTTTCAGGTCAGGGAAAAGATCTCAACCAGGCCCACGTGTGCTCTGTTCGTGGAAATCCTAGCATGATATTATGTATGGTTTGGCCATTGCAAAACCATTGTTTTTCATACTTTACAGAGCATGGCTGTTAAGTCAATTGTTGGTCTTGCATGCCACCTAGTGGTACAATTACACCTTTTTTGTAGTTACATTTATATCTGCATCTCATCCATTGTAACAGACAGTCCACTGACAGCTACCTACCCGGAGGTATATTAAAGTGAAAGAGCAATGTTCAAGCTTAAATGGACTGGCCACACATGTTTCTGTAGTTCCATTGGTGGTTAAATCATACAACAATTGTGCTCTCCCCCCCCCCTCCGCCAAAGCTGCTCAATCAGCTCATCTGGGGGAGCAGGAGAGGTACATATCTCATATTTGGGTTTGCAGTTGGAAGCCAGGAGTGTTTAGAGACTGTACAGCCCCTGTGGTTTGGGGCTCTTTTCTGACTTTTCCATTCCATTTGTTCAACTGTCAAATCATGTCGTCACATCCCAGTTTTCACTTCAAAGAGAGGCTTCCAGGCTGGCTCCCCTGTCCCATAACCCTGTTCAAGATAATAGTATGTCATAAGTGGAGACCCGCAAGAAACTTGCGGGATGGTCATCCCATTCCTCACACCTTTGCTCCCTCCCCTCTACCCTTACCTATCTCACACTCTTTCTCCCTTCTGGGGGTGGAGCCTCCAAAGCAGCCATTTTACCCAGGGGAACTGATCTCTATCACCCGGACAACAGTTGTAATTCTGGGTGATCTCCAGCCCTCACCCAGAGGCTGGCAATGGTAGTTCTCATGGAGGAAACGGCTGGTTTGGAGGGTGTAGTCTATGGCATTATACTGGTCTGAAGTTCCTCCCCTCCTCAAACCCCACCATTCCCAGGATCCACCCCTTAAATGTCCAGGAGTTTCCCAATCCAGAGTTGGCAACCCTATTTCCTTCCCACCCAACAGCCAACTTAATCTTTATCTGCCTTTATCTGTCTTCAGCTTTTCGTCCGTCCCCCTCCCCCACAGCTTCTACAAAGGAAAATTATAGTCTTTCTCCACAGTGGGGACCAAAGCAGCTTACATTATTCTCACCGCCTTTTTATCTGCACAACAACCCTGTGAGGTTGGTTAGGCTGAAAGTATGTGACTGGTCCAAAATCACCCTGCCAGCTTCCACCGCAATATGGGGATCTGAACCTGGGTCTTGCAGACCCTACTCTGAGGCTCTAACTGCTGCATCACTGCTGGCTTTCATAGGGTGGCTGCTGAACAGCAGCAAGCAGCCAGGCCAAGTTGAGTCATGCAAATTAGGTGGTATCAAGTCACCCAGAGGGTGCTGCCTAGGGATACCAGCCTCCAGGTGGGATCTGGGGATCCCCTGGAATTACTGCTCAGCTCCAGACTACTGAGATAACTTCCCCTTGAGAAAATTGATGCTTTGGAGGGTGGACTCTAGGGCATTGTACCCCACTGAGGTCCCTGTCCTCCCCAGGCTCCATCCCCAAATCTCCAGGAGTTTCCAGACCTGGAGCTGGCAGCCCCACTACCCCCATCCCCTGCCAGTGCCCGTGGGGGGACCTGGCAACCCTAGACTGCTGCCAGGCCTAGGGTTGGCAACCTCCAAGTGGGGCCTGCTGGAGGGTGAACTCCAGAGATCTGTGAACAATGGAGATCTGTCTCCCTGGAGAAAATGGCTGCTTTGGAGGGTGGATTCTGTGGCATGATACCCAGCTGAGGCCTCTCCCTTCCCCAAATCCTGCCCTACTTGCACTCCACCCCAAAACCTCTAGGAATCCCCCAGCCTGGCCCCAAGGCTCCCTCCCTCCCCCCCTCCCTCCCTCCAAGGCCGAAAGAGGCCTGGAAAGAAAGGGCCCTTCCCCCCCCACCCTTTGACTGACAGAGCCAGGCAGAAGTCTCCCCCCCCCCCAACGTTCTAATCTCTCACCGTTGATGCCTGGAGTCAGGTCCCTGCAGAGGCCATTTCAAAAGGCTTTTGGGGGGAATTCAACCGTCCCTGAAGGGATTTCCTCACTTTTGGGATTTTTCTACAAACCCAGGAAGTCTACTGACTATGTAGGAAAAGCTGTTGGGGGAGAGTGAGGCCCCTGTTGGAGGGAATAGGTATCCGCACAGAAAAAAAAAAGTCTGGAATTAGAATAAGGATATTGCACCAGGAGCTCAAATCAATACCACAAACCAGCCATTCCTAAGAACTGGGACTCTGGATAGGAGTTCATGTTTCCTGTTTCCTGAAAATAATGTTCACATGTGATCTGTAGACAGGCGAATTCCCTCAGTTCAGCTCAGCTCAGAACAAGCCTGAAATGATCCCAAGGAATGCCTCTTGAACACTGTAAAATTTGTTGTAATTCAGTTTCCATTCCATACTGAGCCATGCTATGTTCATGGTGATCTCACTGGGAGCATGACAAGGCCTACCACCAAACCTTGCCTCAAGATCCTCCCACTCCCAAAGGAAAGGAAGAAGAAGCATGACACGGAAGGTTGCTGCTGCATTCATTAGTTTTGGGAAGTATAGGTACTTCAACTCTCACTATTCCTCTGTCAATAGTAGGGGTGTGCAAAAAATTTTTTTGGTATTTTTCAGGTTCAGGTATATTGAACTTGAACATTTTCAGTATTTCATGATATTCCCAAATCCCATTATCAGTATGGTATTGGGTTTCAGGAAATAATCAGGAAACCTGAATTTATTCAGCTCCATTATAGCCTATGGGGACTGTTCCCCATAAGCTATAATGGAGAATCAATCTGGGGCTCAGGGGGGCTTTTTTGAGGTAGAGGAATCAAATTTGCAGCATAGCTGCTGGTGCCTGTCCTCAACAATCCACTCAATTCTATGGGCTCCCAAGAAGGTGTCTACATCTTCCATTGTTTCCAATGGAGGGGGGAAAGGCATGTGAAGGAACACAGTCTCTTTAAATACCTGAGTTCACTCACTGAGTTATGCTGCTGCTATGGCAGCA
Organism: Gekko gecko; assembly: GCA_029375565.1. Taxonomy (NCBI): domain Eukaryota; kingdom Metazoa; phylum Chordata; class Lepidosauria; order Squamata; family Gekkonidae; genus Gekko; species Gekko gecko. Next base: position 69,778,155 of record JAPDNY010000002.1, on the reverse strand, counting down.
GCACAGGCAGCCTTGGAGAACAGATTTAAAGAGACCTCTTTAAATTCCTTCTCCAAGCCAGCTCACGCCACTGCAGTGGCACGACTCAGTGAGTCAACTCAGTGAGTGAGTGAGACCCTTTAAACACCTGAGTTCATTTGTGAGTTACACCACCATGGCGGTAGAGCACGGTCTCTTTAAATCCCTGGGATAACTTGGAGAAGGAATTTAAAGAGGACTCTTTAAATCCCTTCTCCAAGCTGGCCCATGCCACCACAGTGCAACTCAGCTTCTCCAAGCTATGCCCAGATAAAAGACAAATAGTATCGGCTTTTATTTGGGCTCAGCTAGATTGGTAGCTGAATTAAATTCTCTACTCTGATTCAGCTGAATAAATACCCAAAGGTATTTGGGGGGTATTTATTTGGCTCAGTATATACTGAATGCACACCTCTAGTCAATATGGAGATGAATGTTCAAAACAGTGTCCTAGCCTCAGTCATGAGGTCTACAAGTGCTCCCCATTAATCCCACCCTTCCTCCCAGAAGCCCAAGGTGGTTTATGTCATTCCCTACTCTTTACAACAGACCTGTGAATTAGATTAGGCTGAAAGAATGGGTGGCCCAAGGTCTTCAGAAAGCTTCGTGCTTGATTTGAACTGTCTTCCTAGCCTGATATTCTTTTCTAACCACTATATCACGCTGGCTCTCACTTACCAAACCACTTTTTAGAATATAAGCCCTAAATAAAAATCATTGACAAATAATTCTACTACATGTGTATCACAGCCCCTTTGCCTGGTGAAATTCTGCACGGCTCTTCATAGCTAAGGGAGCTTTCTTTGGCACTTTTGGTACATCTTTTATGGGGGCCTTCCATTTTTTTGTTCAGCCTTGGCTTTGGCTGACATCTAGTGGTTAAGAGAACTCATTGCCTTACAGTGTCAGATATTACTATGTGAGTGGGTGAATATTTTAATCTTGAAAAGCATTTGGTTACTGATCTTAAAGTTACTCTTTTCCTGTACATGAATTTTCAAAAGAAGAATGCAGATAGAAATTGCTAAATGTTCATCAATATATTTAACATTATATCCTAGTTTGGTCTCAGTAGGGAATTTTCATTGTTTATTCAATATAGGTCTCATGACTTAAAAACATAAGAGCCCTGCTGGATCACAACAGTGTTCTATCTAATCCAGCATCCTGTCTCACACAGTGGCCAACCAGTTCTTCAACAACAGAGCATAGAGGCCTATGTCACCTCCAGGCACCGGTATTCAGAGGTTTACTGCCTCTGAATGTCACCATGGCTTGTAGTACCTCATCAACATATCCTCCATGAATCTGTCTAATCCCCTTTTAAAGCCCATCTATGCCTGTGGCCATTACTACATCTTCTAATGAAGCCCATATTTTAATCATTTGCTGTATAAAGAAGTATTTCCTTTTGTCCGTCCTGCATCTAGTACCCATCAACTTGATTGGATGCCCTCGAGTTCTAGTGTTTTGGGAGAGGGATAAAAAGGTCCCTGTCAGCTCTCACCACCCTGTGCATAATTTTATAAACCTCTATCACCCCTTACTCATTTCTTTTCTAAACTGAAAAGTTGTAGATTCTTCAGCCTTTCCTCAGGAAATGCATTCATCCTGGTTGCCATCTTCTGTTGTTTTTCCAGCTCTGCAATCTATACAGGGGCATTATAATACCGGCCATTTTATTTTCAATCACTTTCCAAATTACCTTCAATAAAAAGTTTGTGTTTTTCAGTGATGTGGCATACTGGATTGAAACTTTCATTGAGCTACCTACTATGATCCCAAGATCTTTTCCCCTCTCAGCCTCATCAAGTTTGGACTCTATTAGCATATACTTGAAGTTGCTACACAACAACATTGAACTTCATTTGGCACATTGTTGCCCACTCATCCAATTTGTGGAGATTCTGCTGGAGCTTTTCACAGTCAGAGTTGGTTTTCACCATCCTGAATAATTTTGTGTTATCTGCAGACTTGGTCACTACTCACCCCTAATTCCAGGTCATTTAAAAACAACTGAAATGTATGAATCTTGCATTTCACACTCCATAGATGTTAATATCAGCTATACTTCCTATTGTATCAGTTTGTCTTATTTCATCTTCTAGGTGATTTCATATTTTGCCTATCTGACAGTGGTGGGAAAGTGTCTCACATCCATGCTGAGTGAACTGATTCCAATTGGGATTGCATCTTGTTTTAAACCAGCCTCTTGCTGTAACATCTCCCTGCATACATACACTGATGGACAGGAGATTGTCCAGCCTCTGAAGGGAAAAACAGTCAGCTCAGCCTATGGGAATGCTGCTCCAGCATCCAATTGATCTATGCAGGGATTGTTTGGGTCTGCCTGAGTAAAAGTGCAGACTGAGTGAAGAGTAGCTCTGCCTGGTGGTGTGGCAGAGTGGTTTAACTCCACTTCTGACAGAGAATAGAGTACTGGATTGTTAGGCCTGTTTCTGGTAATGAGCAAACCTTGTACCATTTAGTCTCTCTCTTGAGAAAGGGCAGGTTGGTGTGGGTAGAATCCTGTCTGTGAGAGAGAATTCAACCTAATAACTAGCCAGTAAAAGCCTGTTTGTAGTAGCTGAAAGCATTTAAGAACATTCAGGCCACACGCTGAAGCCCTAACTAGCTTGAATTTATGTGCCTCAGTCAGGTTTCTCCTTTGACTACTTGCAGACCTGTGCTGCTGCTGATCTGTTGTTTGAACCCAACCTATAAATAAAAAAATATTCTTTGTTATTTATATACAACTCCTTCCTCAGTGTTCTACTTCCAGACCACAAAACTTATCCCCTGGCAGCAAACACTTGCTACCTTAAGAATATATTGTAACTGAGGGTAAGATTAAAACAAACCTGGTTCCCCAAAATCGTTATAGTCTGTGTGGGTTCCCTCAGTTGGCAGAAAAGGCCTGTTGCACACAACTTTCTGTTGTCATATAAAGGCCCCGATCACATGCAGAAGTAGCCACGCGATACTCACAAATGCTGGACGGATTTTATGGGTGTGATCACATGGGAACACCTGGCAAGCGTCCCACACCCGTTGGCAACCTGTCGCAATCCGCCAAAGAAGCAGAGTTAAAAAATACTAGGAAAAGTGCTGTATCAAATGGGTTTGCAATGGGCCACAGACAGATTTCCCCATGTGATCACTCCAGTGCACTCCCGTTGCATCAGTGATCCCTTGTTGAAGCACACCAGTGCATCTGATCACGCAGTGGTGGGTCAAATTGCTGTGAAGCAAATAGCCTCACTTCCCCCCCAGATTATCTCGCTCATGTGACTGTGCTCAAAGTGGGTCTGATGGGTTTATGCTTTATGCATTTGATGCTCTGGCTCACAAAACCTTACGTGGGAGTAGTTTTTGTTGGTCTTTAAGGTACTATTTTACCTCACTGCTACAGATAAGAATAACTACTCTTCTGGAATCTGGAATATCTGGAGAAGGAGGAGGAAGAAGAAGATTTATTCCCTGCCCTTTATTTGGTGTCTCAGAGTGGCTTACTATGTCCTTCCCTTCCTCTCCCCACAACAGACACCCTGTGAGGTAGGTAGGGCTAAGAGAGCTCTGAGATAACTGTTCTTGAGAAAACAGCTCTGAAAGAACTGTGACTGACCCAAGGTCATCCAGCTGGCTGCATGTGGAGGACTGGGGAATCAAACCTGGTTCTCGAGATTAGAGTCCACCACTCTTAACCACTATACCAAACTGGTTCTCACAGGAGTGCTGTGACATGCTCTTAAAGAAAAACACATTTTTATTGTAGCATAAGCTTTTGTGGGAATGTAACAGAGTTCCGTGCGCCTTGGTGTTTAGTCAGGCCCGTAGCTACAGTGGGGCATTCTGGGGCCCAGCCCCCCGACTTTCATTGGGGGGCCCCCCGACTTACCACCTGGAAAGACCCCCCAACTAATTTCTGGCACCTACTGCTGCTGCCAGGGCTGTAAAACAAGCCTCACGCCGTCCTTCTCTCCCCTAGCTGAGCTCTCTGAATCGCTACTTGGGGGGGGGGAACCCTTCCACGCTGCTACTCTGTATCTCGCAGGTAGCCAAAGCCAGAAAACCCCACCTCCAGTCTCTTGTTGCTGTTGCCTCTCTTTCAGTTTCCTCTTGCTGGCCGGCAAAGCCAGCAAACCCGCCTCCAGTCTCTTCTTGCTGTGTTGCCTCTCAAGCCCCACCTCCAGTCCCAGGCTGCAAATTAGGCGGCAAAACAAGTAAGCGAGCCCTGACTCTGTTCACACGCTGCTGCAGTGTTTTTGTGTCCTGCAATTGCAAGCAACCTTTGTGGACCATCTGCATTCCTGCATTCCCACTTTTTCGTTGCTAGCCAGCAAAACAAGTAAGCAAGCCCTCACTCTCTTCACGCCCTGCTGCAGTGTTTTTGTGTCTTGTAGTTGCAGCCATCGACCATCTGCATTCCTGCATTTCCTAAGCCAGCAAGTCAAGCCCTGCACAGGAAGGCTGACGTTTGCTTTGCTTGCATGGGGGGGAGGGATGCCAGACTCCAGGTGAAAACTGGGGTTCATATCCCCTGAATTACTGTCTAAAAATCCCAAGAAAGTTGTCCTGCTTTGCATCAAGGGGGTGTGTGGAGTGGAGGGGTGCTAGACTCAGGTGAAACCTGGGGTTCATATCCTGAATTACTGTCTAAAAATCCCAAGAAAGTTGTCCTGCTTTGCATCAAGGGTGTGTGAGGGAGGGTGCAGACTCAGGTGAAACCTGGGGTTCATATCCCTGAATTACTGTCTAAAAATCCCAAGAAAGTTGTCCTGCGTTACAACAAGGGGGTGTGTGGAGTGGAGAGGTGCCAGACTCCAGGTGAAACCTGGGGTTCATATCCCCTGAATTACTGTCTAAAAATACCAAGAAAGATGTCCTGCTACATCCACAGCTACATGTGAGGCAGCATTCTCTTGCCTAACTCGTGTGCTAAAACCACAGAGGCTATCAATGTCCCATCTTCGGAAAAACAACCTAGTACTGCTAGGTTATGAAAAAACATTCACAAAAAACATTGTTATGGATGCTTTCATAGAAAAATTTCATGCCCAGTCACGTCGACTTCAACTATAATGGGCTGAGCCTGAGAAGGGTAACTAGGTTCTGTAACCAGAAAAAATTTTGAGTAACAAATATTACAAGGCCTGTAATGGTTAGCGTTTTTGTGATAAACCAGAAATTTTTATGTGACAAATCACAAGATCAGTAATGTTTAGTATTTAATGGTTAGCATTTTTAAAATAAATCTGAAACATTTTTGAGTGATAAATGTCTTGTCTTTATTATTTTTTTATTATGTTAAAGTATGTATAAACATAATGGGTGCCCCACAAGAAAAAAAATTGCCCCACAAAATGAAAAATCCTGGCTACGGGCACTGTGTTTAGTCATGCTGGCCATATGACCACGGAAATGTCTTCTGACAGCACTGGCTCTTCAACTTTGAAACAGAGATGAGCAACTCAACCCTAGAGTCGGATTCAACTGGCTTTCGAGCAACGGAACCTTTACCTTTAAGCTTCTGTGGACTAGAGCCCACTTCATCAGTGGGAGATGGAGATTTGTTTCATAAAGTTATATGTAACCCTTGTGTTCAAGCCAAGATCTGTGTTCCAGGTGTCTTTGGTTTCCTGCTGTAAGCCCCGACCCAGGAAAGCTGGCACCTCACTTAAATATTGAGCTATATCCCACTCACACACCTTGGTAGTACAAAACAAATATATTTAATTTGAATAGAATGAAGCATTCTAAGCAGGAGCAGGTACTAAGACATTTTGCGATATTAATGGCTTCTGTGTGTGAGAGAGAATGTGTATGTGTGTGTGTGTGTGTGTATGTATACACATGCACACATACAAGTGGGGACCCATGAGACTCACAGTGGGAAATCCCATCCATCTGCTTAGCAGCTCACCACTGCTGTCCTCTTCCCCCATCAAGAGTTTTGTGGTAGGGATTTCATTCAGCCTCCCCTTTCCTGGATCTAGCAGTGGGGGTCCTCCTTCTCACCCACCTTCCTGCCTCCAACACTGGTGCTTCAGCAGTGGTTTGACAAGAGTGGGAGATGGGGGGGAGCTCCCTGTCTTCCTCACTAACCAGCCCACCTCAAGCATTGCTGCTTCAGTGGTGGTTTTGGTAGGTTGGCATGGAGGCTCCCACTCCTTGCCTGGACACATCCAGTAAGGCCACTTGCCTGTTAATCCACCCACCAGTCTGTTCTGCTTGCTATATGGTTGGGTAGCAGCAGCAGCAGCAGCTCTTGGGCTCCCTTGCTTACCTGCCTGAAGTGAGGGGCAGCAGCAATTCCTCCTGCAGGGCCACCACCTTATGGTAGGGACTGGGTCCCACTCTTCCTCCCCACCTGTCAGGCAGGGGAGGGCTGCATCAGCGTGCATGGGTCACCTCACTCCTCCTTCCCTCCCTGAGACTAGTAAGTTGACATGTGCACTTGCACATACTTGTACCTCTGGTTTGGGGGGTGGGGTTGTTAAAAAATGCCTTTAAAAATGCTTTTCAGAGTTTTCTGCAGACCTAGGGGTTTCCCCAAGCTTATGGGAAAATTTCCCTGCTTTCTCCTTGACCCCAATTTCAGCATCCACAGATAGGGCAATGTTGAGTATTTTATACACACACACACATACATGCACAATTTCCAAACATTTTACATGCAGGATCTAGAAGTCTGAAATGTTTTTCCTGCTATCTGCATTCCTTGCCACTCACTAGAACTGCTAAGATGAGAACTGCTTACAACTGCATTGCTTTCCAGTACCTGAACAAAACAGCAGCAAATCTTCAACCTTTTCTCAAGAAACAGACCAGCAACAGAACAAAACTTTTTATAAGCACTGATGTAAATATCGTTGTTCAATACCATAAGTGTGCATGGCCTTTTACAGAGTATAAGAAGCCAGGTCTTTGTCCCGAAGGTCTCACAATCCAAAGTTTGCCATAAGGAAGAGGAAATGAGGGAGCAACAGGAGAAGGATATGCACTAACTCCTGTTGCATGTGTTTAGGTTCAGTTTCAGTGGGTAAGCAGGGAGCTAAGGATTCACCAAAAAGGTGGGATTTGAATACAATTCAGCTTTGGGGAGACAACATATTGCAAAAGGGTTGTAATATCAGAACTAAGTGTGATATCTTCTTTTGCTTGCACATCAGGAATAGTGTACTCATGGAGGTTCCTTCTGACAACCATCAGAGAGCTGAGGAACATGGGACTCCACCCTGTGAAACTAAACCAACCAGGGCTTTTTTTTCTGGGGGAACATGCCAGAACAAAGTTCCAGAACCTCTTTGACAAAATTCTTTTAAAAATGTTTAAAAGTTCATGAATTTTCAGTATACAGACCGAAAATTTCATTTCCCTCTTGAGAGTTCTGGTACCTCTATTTCCAAAACAAACAAACAAAAAGTCCTGATACCAACACATGCAAATATCAGAGAGGGGAATGAACAGACTGTTGCACTGTAAAGTATACAATAAATATACAACACTTAAGAGCCGGGGTATTCACATTCAAATCCTCTATCAGCATGTTGCTCATGGTGTCCCCTGGGCCAATCATTCTTTCCCAGCCTAGCCAACCTCACAAGGTAGCTTTGAGAAAAAAGTGGAGGAGGGGAGAATCATGCTGTTCTGAACTTAAATATAACACAACTTTTAAAATGTGGATTCTGGTCTATAGCAGACCCTTGACTAGTTTCAGTTCCTTGGTTTTCTTTCCAATTCAAAACATGTTTTAATCGTACAAGCAGTGTCAGTATGGCAGGCTTTGCTTCTTTATACATTTGCTCCCTACACAACCCCATAGTCGCCATTTTAGGCTCTCTGTTTACAATACCTAACATTGATTTGCCTTGACCTGGATGGCCCAGGCTAGCCCAGTCTTGTCAGATCCCAGAAGCTAAGCAACACCAACCAGACCACTTGTGAAAGTCTCTTGCCTTGAAAACCCTACAGGGTCACCATAAATCAGCTGCGACTTGATGGCACCTTCCACCACCAGCACCACCGAGTCGAATTCTCGTTTCTTCAGTTGAAATGATGGGTGGTCACTCTTTTGGGGTTTTTTTCCTTTAACCGTATACTAGTGAAGGCTGTTAATGTAACTAAATATTAGTTCTGCAGTTCATCCTGAGTAAGAGATCTTTTTTTTTCCAGAAAGAACATGTAGCAGAGTCTTCATGGGAGTATACTGTGGATGAACGCATGTGGAGAAATGTTTCCCAAGGCAAAACATCCCTGCACATGGACAGTTCACAGACCCTGTAAGCACTCTACATGCAGGAATACTTGGATGTCCCCACGGCCTTTCAGAATGGCCAAGTGTATGCTTACTTATTACTGGCCACTCAAAAGACAAAGAAAACCAATCTCTCTCTTATTCCAGGATCCCAGCAACCCAACTTAAGGACTAAAACCAAGCCAGTGAGTAGTCAGAGTTAAATGTTTAAAGGATCCTTTTTGATGTTAGAAGTTCTCTCCAGCACAATGAACAAATCTTCCTTCCATTGTTTTTTTGCAATGCATCCAGTCAAGTCAGCTTCCACCACTTCCTGTCCAGTGAGTCATAGTTATTCTTGTCCCAGAGACCCGCTTTTCATCTCGTCTTTAATTCGCTGAAGGTGTTTGTGTAGTGTGAGATGCTTCCTTTCCAGGCCCATGGGAAAGTTTGCTATCTTGGCACTTGCAACCCATGATGATCTTGAGGGACAGAAACCAGAGTTCTTGCATCCTGTACAGATAAATTGTGTGTGTGGGGGGGTTAACACAGGGATTAGAAGGAAGTCATGAAGGAAATGCTCCTCCACCAAAGGTCTAGCAAGAGATAGAGTTTCCTGTTCCTATAAATCCCCATGACTGACAGTTGAGCCCTAAGCAGAGTTAGACCCTTCTAAACATATCGACTTCAATGGACTAAAGAGTGTGATTCTGTTTAGGATGACACTGTAAGCCTCTTGTGCTACAGGCTGAAAACGGCTGCCATGTCTGACACTGTTGATGAATGCGCTTAGGAACATTCAGTGTTGGCTCCAGAAGGGTGAACTGGGTCTTTAGGGCTCTTGCACAAATCACTATAGAAGTAGGCGTCTCCACTTTGTATGTGCCTACCTATACCCTGTGATGTATGAAGCAGTCTCACATCATATTCAGAAGCAGTCATGGGCCCTTAAGGGCAAACAGGTTCATAGAGGCATTAGTGTTCCTGAACTAAAGCCCACATAGTCGGATGCATGAAGGGTTAATCTTAGTTGGCAGATAAAGGCACAGATTTAAAAATGGGTCTGGAGCCCAAAAGTCCTGAAATGTAAAAGGTAGCTTTAGAAATATTAGGTTAATGTACAGAATTTGTTTCTACAAGGGTAAGAACAGGGATGACCCTTTCCCAACAGCCTTCAACACCATATCAAAAGCTGGCTATACTAATTTAACATCTAAAGAGAGGCAATTACTTTTTGTAGTGCAAAACATACCTCCAGTCTTGATTGAGTCCTAATATCTGAATAGACTTGGATTTTCAAATGCAATCAATATATCTAATTCTCAACATGGCCCCATCTGTGAATACTTCCTTCCAGAGACTAGCACCATTAACAGGCAAGATCTTTTCACCAATCTGAGAAAAGCTCCAGGTTTGCAGGGAAAAAATGAAATTAAAAAGAGTATTTCGTTAAACCCACACAAAATAATAAAAGCAGTACCTGTACCTTTAAGAAATGTATGATCTCAGCAGCCATTGTGTGCATTGCTTGGCAACCAGAACAATACATACAGCATTCAATTGGTAAGCAGAGGTGGGCTTTCTAAGGTAATTTTGACTTCACAGTCTACCCCTGCTCCTTTCCCTCCTCTCCTGAAGGGAGGAATCATTAGGGCCAGGGCTACTGCATGACTTTTGCAATTTGTCCAAACTTTTCCCAGGGAGAAGCTGAAAGCCAGTGTAGAGTAATGGTTAGAGTCAAACTAGAATCTGGGAAGCTGAGGTCCCTATCCTATCATGGAAGTTTGCAGGGTGACCTAGGGCTAGTCACTGTCTCTCTCTCAGCCTAATCTACCCCACAGGATTGTTCTGAGGTTAAAATGGAGGCGAGGGTTTGGATTTCCATTGGGGAGAAAGGTGGGACATAATGCTGAAAATTGGGTAAGAAGGCTGGCTGGCAGGTGGGAAAGAGAGAAGGAAGCAGGGAAAGGGGGGGGGAGATACAGGGGCTGCCAGGAAAAGAGAAAAGGGATACAGGAGGTAAAGAAGTGATCCAGACAAGTATTTGGTAGATTCCCCATTTGTAGAACTTAATTTGCTAACAGATTAAGTTCACAGTGGATCATCTTTGAACCTGAAGTCACCTTACTGAGGTACAGTGACTTAGGAGTGGCAACAAAGTGTCCTGAGACACTGAAATGTCATTACAATGATTTCTAATTATTGCCATTTTAATATCAGATTTGTTGACTTTTTTAATTTGCCTCGCTTTGATCCCCCCCCCCGCATAGAAATGGCTTGTGAACTTGTCCTTTCCAAACAGGGCAAAAAACCATTGATGGCTGGAAAGGTTCTACTAAAAGATGTGCCTAGTGAAAGAGCCCCTGATGGTATGACTGATTCTAATAGATCTGGTGACACTGTTGCCTGAGAAGATGTGGGAACAGAACTGCCAATGGGTTTTGTTGCTGGGCCAAGTTCTTATATTTGACTCTCTGTCTGCTTGCTGTCAGATATCCCACTATTATTATGCTTGTAGCGATCATTTGCAATTTGATTTTCCAATGCAGATGAGGATGAGGCAGTCGCAAATGACTGCTATGGCATAGTAGTAGCACTATGTCAAATGATGAATGGATGCAGCCTCTCTCTCTCTCCGTCAAGTGGTCTCCTGGTAGGTAACAAACTGCTGTTGAGAAACTGAACATCCAACACCATCCACAGCTTCAGACATCATGAGGTTGCCTAAGGATCTTGCTGCAATGGATAAATACAAGCACTGTTTGGGGGGACTTAGGGATCAACTACATGACAATTTGCTGTTTATTTGCAGCAAAGTTCTCTTTGACAAGTTTTAGCTGCCTAGGATAGCTTTATCAAGGAGATTGATGGGGGGGGCAAGATGGAATTTTTAACCCATTTCTCTTATGTCATTTTCTTGCCAAAAAGAAACACTCCTGTTGGGAAAAACATACCCATATTTTACCCTCTGTGTTCAAAATACCTGCCTTGTGACTTATATGACAGAAAGTGAAGCAGGTGTTTGCTAAATCTTTATTAGAAGTGGGCCTTCTATATAATGTTTATAGAGCCGTCAGTGCTATCAACAGCAAGAAGCACAAACCGCACCCTTAGAACTACAGAGAACATTATGGGGCATCTTCCAACTTGTGCCTCGTCACTGCCATGATCAAAGCAGGCTTTTCTGAAGCACAGCAAGGTCAATATCTCTCCTTCACCACCTGCTGCCATATGACGTGTGCTGAAATCCCTGTTCCATAAATGGGATTGAGGAACACTGCTAAGATTTTGTGGGTCAGGGACAATTTTCTATTAAAAGGCCTTGACTTGGGATTCACTCATCAAGAAAAGAGTGTTGCCAGATATCTTGTATCAGATCAAGATTGGAATGGGAATACTGGAGCACAGGAATCCCCAGCATATGTTTGCCTAGCATAGTACTATTTGGGCTGACTTTATTTTTTATCAATGTGCCAATGGATCCTTTTATTTATTTAATTTGAGAACATGGGTGCTGCCATTAGGAGTATATGGGTGGGGTAGGGAACATGTCTAACTAAGGGATTTTTTAAAGAGCTAAATTAACCAGTCCAGTGTTTGAGATTCGTGACCTAGTAGAACAGGGAGCCCCCATGTGCTAGAGAAATCAGACTCACAGGGGATCTTTGGCTGACTCTATCTGCCCTCCAAGTTACATGATTTACAAGGTTTGAGTTATACTCCCCCCCGCAAAAAAAAAAAAAGTGCCTCCAGGAAAGTGCTTTCTGGGGAAATGACTGCCTGTGAGTTTGGTGCACTGGATCTGTTCTATTTACTCCTGAACCTCATGAACCTGCACCTGTCAAAATGACTGAGTTTCAGGAGTGTATAGAATGGACCCAGTGCAAGCTAGAGACATCAAAGTCACAGGGGACCTCCCCCGGATGCTCCTCTACATGCCCTCCAAGTTCTCCCCCTTCCATTGGACTGAGCAGAGACAGTCTCTCTAGAAATGTATCTGTTCATGAACCACCATGAACAGCTGGAAAGTCCATGCTGGTTGTGCTGCCATGAATTTCACTTTGCAAACCATGAACTGCCCAAAATTCATGAAATAAAGTTCATGAACCAGTTGTGCCCATCCCTAATCAGGTATCTTTGTGCTATTTCCAATTATAGTTCCTCTTCCAAGACTGATCACTAACTGGTTGGGCTTAAACTCCCAGGGCTCTATTAACCTGTATAGAGATGGAGGATTAATTAAGCTAGGACACCCCCCCCCCAACTGGGATGGATTGAAATGGCTTCCTGGTAGCTCTGGAAAATTTTCATATTAGTAAGATTGGTAGTCTGTTGAAGACCTAGTATTGTGCATGTGATATGATCACTTCTAGATGCTCAGATAGAACCTACCTAGTTCATTAGTTTACCAAGAATCTGGGAGCAGTGAAATGGCAGAGCCAATGCTTAAAGTGCTGTTGTAGAAAAACTCATACCCAACATGATTGAATGCAGGCTAGAACCCCCTATTTAGAGCCTGCTGTGTTGATAGTGGCAACTTCCCGCCATATACTTTCTGCTACTATTGTCCACCAGAGTTTTCTGAGCAAATGAGGCATTAGTTGTTGTAGATTCTCTGGGCTGTATGGCCATGGTCTTGGCGTTGTAGGACCTGATGTTTCACCAGGAGCTGTGACTGGCATCCTCAGATCTGTGACCTTGACACAGAGAGTACTCCATCTTTCTATCTTATACCTCTGAGGATGCCAGTCACAGCTACTGGCAAAACGTCAGTTCCTACAATGCCAAGACCACGGCCATACAGCCTGGAAAATCTACAACAACTAATGACCTTCAGCTGTGAAAGCCTGCAACGACATATCAAATGAGGCATCTTTTTTGGCTTAATTCAATGAGTTAGAAACCTTCACTTGATACAAGGGATTGCAATAATTTTAATTAGTCTCCAGTGATGTGTACCTGGAGTACAGGCAACACAATTCCAGAGTGTCCTTGGTTGGGGAGTTCTACTTTGTGGTAGCTTCTAGTCCTGAAGTCAATTTCAAAAAGGTGGTGCTAGATGTCCTTTGGTTTGGAGGATGCTGCTTCAAGGGTCCATGCTGATTAACATATCTACATGGAAATACTGAGAGAGGTCACTTTGAGATCTGAAGTGTCACCAGTGTGCAAATGATGCCCAGAGCTGATTCCTTCTCTCTCCTTTTCACTTGACTCTAGAGGAGTAGCTGAGAGTGTCTGAGATCACTGATGGAGGATGGAAGATGTTCAGGCTTAATGCAGACAAGACGGAGGTACTGTCGACTGGGCGTGTGTCTAATTTAGGAGTATGGGGTTAGCCTGTTTTGAATGCTTACTCACATGAAGACTAAGGCTCACAGACTGAGTGTGGTCCTGCACCCAGTGCTGCTTCTGAATGCCAGGTAGCACCAGTGTCCAGCTAAGAATGGTTTATCAACTGTGTTCTTTCCTCAAACAAAAAGGAGCTCACCAAACTTAAGACAGGTCCTGGTGGCTTCCAGACTGGACTGCTAGAATGTGTTCTACCTCGGGTTGCCCAGAAATCACATCTTATTTTGAATGTAGCTGCTAGGCTATTAACAGGGTGAAATTGTTGAAGCGTGTCATTCCAGTTTTGAAATAGCAGTAATGGCTTCTAGTTATCATCTGGACCCAATTAAAGGAGGCAGCCTTGACCGTGAAAGCTTTAAGTCAGGGGTGCCGAACTCATTTGTTATGAGGGCCGGATCTGACATAAATGAGACCTTGCTGGGCTGGGCCATGGGTGTCATAAAATGTAATGCCAGATAGCGGAGATATAAACTTTATAAAGGACACAAACACAAAGGGGTCTTTTTAGTTAAAATAAAAACATGCTTAAAACATTAGCACTCTTGCAATATTTTCTTTATTTAACAGTGTCTGATAACTGACACCTCTTGCTCCGAATTATTACATCAAAATGTCTGTGCTGTTGCAATCCTGAGTATGCCATTCAGGTTTGTATCTGTAAGCTGCAAACCTACAATGACGCAGCAGCAGAACTGGAAGAAGAAGCAGAAGACAGACAGTTCCACTGCGGGCCTGATAGAAGCCCCCCGGGGCCTGATCTGGCCCCCAGGCCACATGTTTGACTCACCTGTTCTAAATGGCCTAGGAAAGAGCTCCCTGATGTACTGAGGGCATTTCCCGCCCCCTTTCCTCCACAATGGGTATCTAAAGCAGCTTATGAAAAATATTAGCAAAGTTTTAAAACGCAAAGGAAGTGGAGCACTGACTATTTAGAGAAAAATAAGTAGAGAAAAAAAGAGAAAATAGAGAAAAATAAGTTTAGAGGAAAAAAGAAAACAGAGAAAAATAAGTAGAGAAAAAAAGAAAAAATAGAGAAAAGTAAGTAGAGAAAAAAAGAAGAAGAAACTGTTACAAGACATAGAAGAGAGCCTTAACTATCTAGCCTAACTGGGGACTTTTGGTTTTTGGCGGCTTGTGGGTGGGTGCACTCCATCACAGCTCTGTGAGCGACCCACAAATCGTGGCGATGGGGAAGGGTCCTTGTAGGGGAGTCATAGCCTGGGGCGCATGAGGTGCCTCTCCCGAGGCGGCAACCAAGGGATTGAGACTCCTTTTTCCCCCGATAGGTTCCCGTAGCATGGAGCCAGCTATGGCACCAAGAGGCGCACGCCAGACAGAACACGCAAGTGATCCAAAGAAAAATTATCATCCCTACCATTTGAAGACGTGCGAGTAAAAATCTGAGTTGATCTATGTTCTAGTGAACAATTGCCTAAATGATAGTAGTAAAGCCGCACCAAAGCCCCAGACAAGCAGAAGGGGGAGGGGAATACCCGATCCTGAAAAGACTGAGTTTAAAGTGGAGACTGAGAAAGCAGCTTGAAGGGAGCGAATATTTGACTGAGTGTGGCGTAATCAGCAAGAAAGCAATAAAATCGCAGGCTTTCAGAGACTTTTTAAAATGTTCTCCTAACATAAACAATGATGCAGCAAGCAGAAAAAATGGCAGCTAAGGGGAAATTTGCAGCAGGAACTGCCAGTTCATCATCTCTGGCTACTAAACCAGAAGTAACCACAGACTTTCCTAAAATGATTGCTGCTGCTTTGTGCCCTCTGCTGGACCAGATGACTAACCTCAATGATAAGTCTGACATGTTGCAAAAAGAGCTTAAAGAAACTTCAACAAAAACAGAGAAGATAGTAAAGAAGCTGGAAACAGTTGACATTAAGTCAAAAGAATTTGGACAAAGACTGGAGGTAGTGGAAAAAGAAAAAATCTCTGGGCAACAGCAGCTGCTTCTTCTTCAAATGGAAAAATCAGCGTGTGTCTTGAAACTTCAAGGGATTCCAGAGCAGAAGGGAGAGAACCTAAAAGAGATTGTAAGCGAGGAATTGGCCCCCATGATGGGCTTAACAGCAGAAGTGCTACAAAATGATATTGACTTGGTCTACCGTACATATCCAGAATTTATTAAAAACAAAACAAAACAAGCTACCCGGGGAAGTATATGTGAAATTCTCAAAAAGATCAACCAGAGATACAACTTTGAAAGCGACAAATGGAATAATCCTAAAAATTAAAGGAGAATAAATCAACGTATTAAAAGACATCCCATTTGAGATCAGGAAAAGAGGGAGACAATACAGAGACTTGGCACTGTTTCTACAGGAGAATATCACTCCTTACAGACAGATAATACCTGAAAGACTCATCTTCAACTTCAATGGAAAAAAAGAAAAGATTGATTCTGTTTCTAAAGCAAAAAGGTTCTTAGAGTAACAACAGAAAGCGATGGAGGAATCTGAGAAAGTGAAGGATAACAAAGATCTGGAAGCTGAAGAAGATAAAGAGGAGGAAAGCTCTGATAATACCTCAACCAGCTCAGAAGAATCATCTGACCTTGACGCAGAATTAGGGGCTGCTGCCCCTAAACCTCTAAAAGTTAAACTGGATTTTGATAAAAAGAAGTTCAGAGGAAAGAAGAAAGCAAAATAGATTAATTTTGATAGCCTGATGTTTATCTTTTATTCATAAGCCTAAGCTAAGTAGTACACACTACAGTTTAATTATGATTGTTTGCTTTATACTGTTATATAACTAATTCCCACTTTTTACTATGTAGGCAAGAGGGAAGTATCAAAAAATTTTAAACATTTATATTATGATCCTTGCTACTCTTTTTTGGCGACCCGCATGGCAGACACATTCCTTTGGAATGTGATCTGTGACTCCAGGGAATGTGATCTGTGACCCAGCAGATGGGAGGGGATGCGAATGTCCGCACCACCCCCGGGGTCCTTGTAGGGGACCACCAGCCATGGGGCATGAGAGGCACCACTCCTAAGGCACGCAGCTGAGGGATTGAGGCACCTCTGAGCTCCAACGGTCTCACTGGCGCGGAACCAGCAATGGCTCTAGGGGCGCACACTGAAACAAGCAAACGGTGATTGAGCAAAACCCTTACCTCAGCATGATCTACGATGAAATATGAGTTTTTCCTGTTAAAGCGAAACATCCGGATAAATAATTAAGCGAAAATATCCCCCCAAAAAAGAAAAGCAGTGCAGAGGTTTCACTCTGAAGATAAACAAAGATTGACTACAGAGCATTTTAAGGGGGGGCAGGAGTACAAGCAAATAACTGCTATAAAGAGCTTGGGAGAGAAAACAATATAATCCCTCAAGTAATAGACACTTTTCTGAAAAGTAAACAACTAAAAGATGGTGGGGAAGAAAGTTGTGCCGAAAATGAAACCTTCTTCAGGAAACGGTAGCCCAGCCACTCCAGTCACAAGGATGGAAATGGCTACAGACTTCCCTGGTATGATTGCAGCAGCATTGCAACCTCTGCTGGATCAAATGACAACTCTTAATCAGAATTTTGCAACTCTACAAAGTCAATTGAATGAGACTAAGCAAATGGCAGAGCAAACAGCAATAGCAGTTAAGGAGATTGATGCCAAAGTGATTAAACTTCAAAAATGGGTAGAGAAAGGGGGGGGGGAGAACCTCCAATGAACTTCAACTTCTGCAGCTGCAAATGGAAAAGTCTAACTATGTTTTGAGATTTCAAGGAGTTCCTGAGACCAAAGGAGAAGATCTTAAAAAGACTTTGAGTGAAGCCTTGGGACTGGTAGCAGATTTAAAAGTGATTGTCTGGAAAACGAGATGGATATGGCCTACAGGACATATTCAGAATCTATTAAGAAAAATAATCTGCCTGGTGAAATTTATGTAAAATTCTCCAAATGGCATATCAGAGACCAGATACTTAAAGCGACTAATGGAACTACCATGAAAATCAACGACAAGGGAATTAAAGTATTAAAAGGTATTTCCTTTGAAATAAGAAAGAAGAGGAGGAAATATAAAGACTTGGTCTTATTCCTGCTAAAGTCATCTATCCCCTACAAATGGATTATACCAGAAGACATCAAATATAACAATAAGAGAGAAAGGACTGACTCTGTCATGAAGTCTAAAGACTTTTTGGAAAACTTACAAAAGCCGGAAAAGCTATCAAATCCTTGGGAGGACGACGTTGAAGAGGATAGCAACCAGAAAAGGCATGGAGAACTTTCAACAACTTCCACTGAAGAAGAATCTGATTCAGAATTAGGGGCTGTGGCTCCTAAAACTCCTAAAGCCAACCAAGACTGTGATCTCAGAAAAAATTAAAAAATTATTAACTTTTATCTCTAAAGCTTGAATTTAACATACCTTAACAGTGTCTCAGATGCTCTTTATGTAGTTAATGATACTGGATGTATTTACTAACCTTTCTTATTGATACTGCACTCATATATTTTGGCCCCGGTCATACGGGCCAGAAAACGTGGGGGGGAGGCATGGCAGTTCGCCCCGGAGCAAAATAAGGCACGGTAGCCCGATCACACGGGCCACCGGGTTGCTACGCTCCGGCGCAGAGCGCCAATCACACAGCGCTGCTACAGCGCGGCAAAAAAGCAGCACAGCAGAGCATACAAGCCATGCTGTAGCAAAGGGTGCATGTACCGGGGGGGCAGCCGCTGTCAGTGTCTTGCGTGTGCACATGCATCATTCAGCATTGGTGCGCATCCCATGGAAACTTACAACATCCAGAAACCCCGGGACATGGGCGGGCGTCGGAAGCCGCGGGATACTGGCGCTCCCGCGATCAGATGCCACTCTTTGCCTCGGGATTTCCAGAGACTAGTACTTCGACCCTAGTAGTTTTTTACTCCGCGTTTTCCACGGGAAGCCCCGGGTTGGCCCCGGGAGTGCTACGCCTCCCAGATGTGCTGGTATGATTGCACATGGAAAGTCCGCAGGGCTACCGCGCCTTCAGTGGGGCAAATGCTCTGTGTGAATGGGGCCATAGAAGCGTTAAATGTGTTTCTAAGCAATTTATGATCACTGCTTCTTGGGTTTTTAGTGGTTTTCTTTACTTTCTCCCATAGTTTATAGATACCCTTCCCCAGGGGTCTTTTGGGGGGGAGCCCACCGGAGCGCAGCTCCGGGAGCTCAGGAGCCAAGCCCCGCCCCCCCAGCCGGCGTCCTGGGGAGTCTTTCAGGCAGCCCAATGTCAATTTCAGCTCCATTATATCCTATGGGCCATTGAAGTCAATGGTGAAAACATAGGGTATATTCTGGTGGCTGGAGGGAAGGGGGTTTGAGGGAGAGGCTCCAAACTCACAGGATAGCTGATGGAACCTCTCCCCAAGATACCCACCAAGTTTCAAGAACTTTGGACCAGGGGGTCCAATTCTATGGGCCCCCAAACAGGTTGCCCCCATTCCCTCCATTGTTCTCTATGGTGGGAAAAAAATTACTTGAGAACAATGGAGGGAATAGGGGCAACCTGTTTGGGGGCCATAGAATTGGACCCCCTGGTCCAATGATCTTAAAACTTGGTGGGTATCTTGGGGAGAGGCTCCATCAACTACCCTGTGAGTTTTGAGCCTCTCCTCAAACCCCTCCCTCCAGCCACCAGAATATACCCTATGTTTTAACCATTGACTTCAATGGCCCATAGGATATACTAGGGCTGAATTGCCGCCGAATTTCTTTCATTCCCTCCTTTCCTTCTCTCTTTTTCCTCTTTTCCTCCTTCTTCTCTTCTCTCTCTTTCCCACCTTCTTCTCCTCTCTTTTTTTCTCCTTTCCCTGTTTCCCTCCTTCTTCCCTCTCTTTCTTTCCCTCTTTCCTTCTCTCTACTCTCTCTCTCTCCTTCCCTCTTTCCTCCTTCTGTGGCCCAACTCTCATGAGAAGGAGTTTAAACTTTAAACCCCTTCTCTCTTAGCTCCCCAACCCAGACCAGCTGGGAAAGGGAAGGGGAGGCTTTTGAAGATGCCTCCCCCCCTTTTGCTTCCCCTTCTGACATCACTTCCGCTGATGTCAGGGGGTGTGGCATATTCTAATAGCATAATAGCTCATTAGCATACCATATGCTAATGAGCTCCTGCAGCTGTTTTTCTATGAAAAGACCCCTGCCCTTCCCTTATGATTTCTCTGTAGTTTTTAGATAAAAGCAATGTTTAAATTTTTAAAAAAACATTTGTATTATGATCCTTGCTACTCTTTTGTTTTAGATTGTATCCACTCCCCAAATCCTGTAGGTTTGTAGTTTAGAAAAGCAAAATTAAAAAAAACCAAACCACTAACTGCTGCGAAAGGAACAAGAAGAAGAAGGAAGCTCTGCAGGAGCAGGAATTCTTCAGAAGAGCCAATCAGGAGACAGCAAGGACATAATTTGAAATTGTGGGCAGTCCCTAATCTACCTATGCTAACTACCAGTCCTTCAGCTGTCCCCCTGTAGGGTGATCTTCAGATCCTCCAGAATGGTCCATGAAGGTGGCAAGCTGTGAGACACAGGGTAAGAGTCCTCTGGCCAAGCCATGTCTTTAAGGATCAGCAGCAAGAAGGAGACAAAAGCTCAGCTTAGATTTTAAGTAGTCTTAGCCATCTTCCCACAAATCTAGTTGCTGCGGCCTCTCTCTCTCTCTCTCCCCCCCCAACCTGGAGCTGGCAACCCTAACAATACAGGGCCTTCTTAGTGACAGCAGCACTAAAGTTGTGGAATGTCCTCCTAAGGGAAGCTCATACGTCCTCCTCATTGATTTCATTTAGGAAACAGACTAAAACAGTTCTGCTTTAGTTGGATTTGGCTGAACTTACTTTCAACTGTATAACTGCTCTTTGGGGTTTCTTCTTTTTCCTGTTTTATATTGTGTTTTGAATTTTAGATTTTAGATTCCTGTAAGCAGTCTTGAGGACCTTCTATGTTCAAACGGTGGGGTATTAATATTTTAAGTGGTGCCTGCTCTGCCCGCAGCACTTTGGGGTCTCTACCATAAATCTTTCCCAGCATATGCTACCTGAGTTCCTTTAACAGGAAATGCCAGAGATTGAATCCAGGACCAACTGCATGCAAAGCTGATGCTCTATTGCAGAACTCTTGACTTTCTCCTTTGTGTCGCCAGTTTGGGGGGCTGGTTGAGATTTCTGCTCATGCAAATATGTCTCCTGTGAGCAGGGCTTTTTTTGTAGAAAAAGCCCAGCAGGAACTCATTAGCATAATAGGCCACACCCAACAGCAGAAACTCATTAGTATATTAGGCCACACCCCCATGTTACCAGTAGTGTGGTCATCCAGCCACACCTACCTTTTGTTTCTTATTCTGTTTACTTAGTTGTCAAAACCCAGGTCTTTTTTTGTAGCAGGAACTCCTTTGCATGTTAGGCCACACACCCCTAATGTAGCCAGTCCTAATAAGTGCCTGCTGTTGGGTATGGCCTATTATGCTAATAAGTTCCTGCTGGGCGTGGCCAACTCAGGAGCCAGCTGGAACTCCATTCCTGTCCGTTCCTGCCCAAAACTAGCCCTGCCTGTGAGAGAAAAAAGGGAGAGGAAATGTAACACTTGCACCTCCATTCCCTTACAAATAATTAGGCAACAAGTTTAGACTCCAGTGGCACCTTTAAAACCAACAAAGGTTTAATCAAGGTATGAGCTTTTGTGTGCACGCACACTTTACCAAATAGTTGTGTAGTTTTAAAGAGGGAGAATGGCTTAATGAAAGGATGTGCATACTTAATCATAACAGGCATTATTTCTTAGAAATAATTCCTGCATAATATGGATTTACACACATTTATCCTTTCTTGTATGCAGCTCAGGATTCTGCCCTCCTCCATTTTATCTGTGCAACAAATGCATAAGATAGTCAAAAATTTTAAAAAGAGCTCTGTGGCATCTTTAAGACTTAAAACTATTGTAGCATAATATTTCATAAGCCAGATCCCACTTTGTCGGATGCATGAAGTTTGAAGCTAGGGACAGCAAAAGGGCGGGGGAGGGGGAGCAGCAAAAGGCCCCATTCCATTGCGGTGCACAGTTGAAATCAAGACTCAGTCAAAAGAATGAATGATTCACTCAGAGAGGTTATGAACCACTCTCAACTGGTGATGAAAAGACAAAGTATAATGGGGGGGGAAGCTTTGGTATAAATCTCTCTGCAGGTCAAAGTAGCCCTGAATGTAGTATCTGATAAAGCGGGCTCTATCTCTGGGGAACTTATGCCAAAAGAAATGTGTTAATCTTCAAGGTCCCATTCTGATTGGGATTGTAGCATGACAGAAAAGAGAGTTTAAGCCTCCCACATGCGGACTGATTTCCTGATCTGAAATGGCCATAAGGAACTGCTATTTTCCCTGCTGGGGAAACACCCAGATACTGATAGGGTACTTGTATATTTGTCGCAATGGGGCAAATAGTGGTGCCTGGGACCATTTCACTTCAGAAAATCAATGAACGAGTGGGGAAGAGAAAGCTTAATGTCGCCCTCTTGTCAGAGTGCATGGCAATTAAAAATTCTAAAAATGTTGAGAGTTCTGCTCATGGAACTCCTCCCATTACATTTCGCTTATTTCTCTTTAGTGTATATTTGAACCTAGGCCTCCAGAGACCATGTCCAATACCACTCCAACCACTATGTCATACTGGCTCTCTAACATACAAATATTACGCTAAATAAGCACCCCTTATCTTGGGAGCATTTGGGAATCAGTAACCTGGCTGATTATTGACTGGTACATGACTGTATAGTTCTGCGG
Source organism: Gekko gecko (assembly GCA_029375565.1). Classification (NCBI taxonomy): domain Eukaryota; kingdom Metazoa; phylum Chordata; class Lepidosauria; order Squamata; family Gekkonidae; genus Gekko; species Gekko gecko. The sequence goes on along the minus strand of JAPDNY010000002.1, from coordinate 69,755,799 downwards.
ATAACATTGTGAGGGTAATTGTTATGTCTGCTGACCGCCACTAGGTGCCAGTGAGTAACCATCGAGCTTAACTCCCTAGGAACAATAGGGACTAGGCTCCTGGATTTTACTTTGGGGAACCAATAGAGACTTGCCGGGAGGTTTAAACCTACCAATAGGATCTAGGGGTGTTCCCAGGGGTTGTATATAGTTGGCCACCAGCCAGTAATCTCCAGTTCTAGTTGTGTACCAGTAAACCATGTTAATCGGTCTCCATGGTTTCTTCATGCGTCTAACGCACTACGCAACAGTAATAATGCACCCATCCCGAGACATTCATATATAAAGATATAATAGAGTGCATTAAAAGAAAAGCATGTTTTTTGACCTCAAGGAGCAATGAAGTATTGAAGAAGTATTCATCCAGCCATTTCCCTAGGCATTAGACCACCTACACTTGCTACTCCTAAACAGAATAGCTGCTTTTCTTTTCCCCTTTTCCATTGTGCATTTTGAAAGTACTGTGTGGGTATGTGGATCCCAGTGCCGTAAAATGCAGGTGGTCTGTTTATTGCTACCAAATGTCTCCCGTTGGAGCTTTCCATTGTCAGCCAACCTTGTTTCCTTACATTATTCCACTGGGGCTGAGTATGCAGGTGCAACCCTGAGTCTCTTCAGTTCTGGGGCAAAACCTAGAACAGAAAGCTAAGCACACCTAAATCCCATTGAAATCAATTGAAATTAAGGGCCTGCTTTCTTTATTGATTTCAGTGGGGCTTAGGTGTGGCTTTGTGTTAATGTCTATCTACCAGCCCCATTGTATCCCCTGAATTAGTGCAGCATAAAGTTTCAGACATGAAAGGAGCCCCTGGTCTAGAATTAAATTTGCAAAGGGTCATTGGGGAAGAATCAAACACAATCCTGTAAACATAAGAACAGCAGCACTGCACATTAAAACCATTCCAGCAAGAAAATTAAAGCATCTACCAAGCAGGAAAATCCAGGTCTCTGCAACTGCTCTGAAACTCACCAAATGACCTTAGGCAGCCATTCTCTCTAAGCCTAACTTATTCCACAGGGTTGTTGTAAGGAAAATTGCCAAGGAAAGGCTATATACCCACCCTGAACTCCTTGGAGGAAAGGCAGGCTAATAATCTAATACATCTGTCCTTATATATATTTGAATTTTGGTTCCACAACATTCTATGGTCGCCATAATTGATTCAGCACAAGAACTGGCAGTCAGAAGATGCTGGCTGGGGCTGACTGGCTGCTTGGCGGAGTCCCGCCCACCTCAGCCCCGGCCAGTATCTTTGGCTCAATCTGCTCCGGTCCTCTGAGAGGAGAGAACCATCTGCAGAGAGAGCGCAGGGACAGGCCTTCAAGGCCGAGGCAGGTGAGAGAAGCCCCTTCCGTCCCCCACACACACCATCCCCTGGGCCTTCTATGGGCCCAGTTGGCCAGAGAAGCCCCTTCCGCCCCCCCACACCATTCTATGGGCCCAGTATGCCAGAGAAGCCCCTTCCGCCCCCCCACACCATCCTCTGGGCCTTCTATGGGCCCAGTAGGCCAGAGAAGCCCCTTCCGCCCACACACATACCATCCTCTGGGCCTTCTATGGGCCCAGTAGGCCAGAGAAGCCCCTTCTGCCCCCCCCCACACACACCATCCTCTGGGCCTTTTATGGGCCCAGTAGGCCAGAGAAGCCCCTTCCATCCCCCACACACACCATCCTCTGGGCCTTCTATGGGCCCAGTAGGCCAGAGAAGCCCCTTCTGCCCCCCATCCTCTGGGCCTTCTATGGGCCCAGTAGGCCCAGAGAAGCCCCTTCCGCCCCCCCATCCTCTGGGCCGTCTATGGGCCCAGTAGGCCCAGAGAAGCCCGTTCCACCCCTCTTCCCTTCCTTTCCCCCTTTTCCTTTCTTCCTCTCTCCTTCTTTCTTTCACTCTCCCCCCTCTTTCTTCCTTCCTTCCTCCCTCCCTCCCTTTCTAGGGCCCGTTGTCTTCCTCCACAATGGGCTTTGTCCCCTAGTATATATATAAAAAACACATTGACAGCAGTTAGTGCATGCTAATCACAAACTGGTTATATTTTCTCCTGGGAACTATAGCAGTCTGGAATACAACTCTTGAGTTTTCTGTTATTTTTTTCCCCACTCTATGGTTTTGCTCATTCATGAGAGAGAGACTTGAGGTGTCTAGAATGCTGGTTTGTGGAGGATTGGGTAGACCAACTGCTTTCCCACTGACCTCTGTGTAACCACTAAGAGCAAGCTTCACAGTGTTTCCACCACATTCTCATGACACTTGCAAGTTCTTTATCTCAGAGGAAACAACTGGGCACCACTTAGGAAGTAAGGAGCCAGCCAGCCCCCTTGCCTGGGCAGTGTGAATGGCTGATAAGAGCAGTGAGAGTGATAAGGGTCTCCCTGGGGCTGGCAAGGTAGCAGAGGGCAGCAGAAGGTCTGTTTGATTTCGTGCAGTCGTCGGAGAACAGCAATCATGATTCCTCAAAGGAAACAAAAGCTGACAACGCTGTTAGTTCTGCAGAACCACTGGTGCCACTCCTTAGAAATTAAGCACATAAAAAAAAGACTTAACTATTTCATATAGCTCAAATATTGACTCTTCCCCCACCCCGGCCAGGATGGAATAATGTGAAGTTAATTGAGAGCCAGTGTAGTCTAGCAGTTAGAGCAGTGGTCCCCAACCTTTTGGAGCCTGGGGCACATTCGGAATTCTGACATGGCCTGGTGGGCGCAGCAACAAAGTGGTGGCCACAAAATGGCTGCTGCAGGAGATGAAGCGAGCGGCAACATGATTGCCACAGATTAACTTCACTAACACAGTGTGGATCCTTGTGTTTTGGTGGCAGCTATAGTTATAGTCTCCTTCACACAACATTGTAGGGAGAATTAATGTGTGGATGGGGGTTGGAGCAGCATCAGAGTGGCAAACTGTATTCTTGGGCATTTTTTTCACATGTGAGATTATGTGGGGATGAAGCATTATTTTCTCCTCTTCTGCATCGGCGCCAAGGCATATGTGAAGAATCTCCATTTTCTTCTGGAAATGAGGAAATGTGGTCTGCATACTATAGGGAATCCCTGTTTGAATATAGAGCATTACTTTCACAGAAGGAAAGGTTAGAAAGTTTAGGCATTTGCCCGGTTTGAGTGCATAGAAGCCAGTGGCTCATGCAAAAGCTTGAGGATCTGCAGGTGGTTGGCTTGCTTTTAAACAAACAACACAGGTTTCTAGCTGAGGTGATTGTGAGGAAAAGGGGTTAGGAAAGTATAAACATAGTGACATAAGGCTCAAACCATAAGTGAGGTCTATATAGTGTTTCTCATGGTCACAGACTGGAGCATCTGCACGCCTCATTGAGACTTCCTGTGACTTCACAAATCCCCTTCCTTTCGGAACACACATGATGATATACCACCCATAGTAATACACCAACATTATCCCCACTGTTATTTCAGTCATTCCTTTCTTTTTAACTCTTCCTGGTCTGTCCAAAATTTTCAAATACTGCCAAGCCACAGACATTGCATAATGTGATTATTTTAATTACTGAATCTAGGGTTTCAAGTTGTCACTTTGCATCACTGGAAATTAGACTTCTGTCCTACCTTAGTGCTATAAAATTTAGTGCAATATTAAGAATATGTGGTAAAGGGGGGGGAAGAGGTATGGCAGTTAAACCACCACCACCACCACCACTTATTGGTCATTCCCAAAATGAAAGCTGTGTAATTAACTAGATCAGCCAAAACAGAATCAAAGGTTTGGTTTGCCAAAACTCTCCATTAGGCTTATTGTTCAGTTCAGAAAAGGAGAAGGAGAAAAAGACGTGTCAAGGGTTGATGGGAAAGCTGCAGTCTGCAGTTTGTACAGATGGCACAGAGGATGTCAGACATGTTGTTGGGTGCAAACAGGCCACTAGGTCAGAGGGAGGGAGGGAGGTTAGATCTCTCCCTGGTACTAACCCGAATATATGGATCTCTTGAACAGGAAAGAACTTGGTAGTCCTTATATTAACAGATAAATTTCAAATGGCTAAGTAAAAGAACAGAAGACAAATTAGCTAATATTACCTAGTAGTTGGAGGGGGAACACCAGAAGGCAAAATCCCATTTGAAGATCATTTCCAGTAGCAAAATCTCTTCTTTGACAGCCAAAAGAGACAAAGAATTAGTTGCTGTAGATTTTCTGGGTTGTGTGGCTGTGGTCTTGGCATTGTAGAACCTGACATTTCGCCAGTAGCTGTGACTGATATCCTCAGAAGTATAACACAGAAAGATGGCATACAGAGAGTACTCCATCTTTCACAGAGAGTACTCCATCTTTTCGTGTTATACCTCTGTGTTATACCTCTGAAACACCAGGTTCTACAATGCCAAGACCACGGACACACAACCTGGAACATCTACAGCAACTAATGAACTCTGGCCATGAAAGCCTTCGACAACAGATAAAGAATTGTTTTGGTCTACAGAAAACTTTCAAAAACAAAACTTGTATATATATTTTTTTTCATTCTGTTGGTTATGGCTGAGGAGATTAAAAAGCTGGCTTCACATGTGCCACTTCTAGTACTTTTCACTCCTGTTCCGGTGGAATACGTGTATGAAAAACAGGTATGTTTAAATGTGCAAGTATCTGGTTTCTGAATTGATTGAGGGCTGTTTAGCAAAGTTGGCTTACAATTGCATTTCAACCTCCTTACTCTTTACAATGCATGTGCGATTTTGGTGTTTGGTCTTGTTATATCAGACCAAAGTTCCTCTAACCCAGTATTCTGTTTCTGACAGCAGTCAACCAGATGTCTTGGGAAGCTCTTAAGCAAGACATGAGTGATGGTCATCCTTTGCTTTCTATGACAGCCCCTGAAATTTAAAGGTATACTTCTATGCAGAGATTCCATTTTACTTTCAAAAGCTGACAGGTACTGATATATGCATCTTCATGAATTTGTCTAATGCATGGTGTGGAATCTGGGCCCCTAAGCTGTTCTGTCTTAACACTAGAGCACATAATCCCCCTTTCATATAGTTACATATGGCTTATATATTATGAAATTGCATCATCGGCAAATTTCTTTTTTTGTAACACAACAGAAGGCAGTCTCTTCTGGGAATCTGTCTTTTCATCATATTTCTGTTAACGCTTTTATTGCATGACATGCCTGCTTGTTGTTTTGATGCATCATCCCTCCTTTTCCTGACTTCTTTTTGTGCGGGGGCGTGTGATCTTTTCAATCTATTTGTGCTCTCTCTGATGGTTGATTGGTTTTGTGTGTGTGTGTGTTTTTAATGTATCCTGCCTGCTGCATGCTTTTGAGGCTGTTTATTGACAATGATCTATGATAAAAACATAATTAAAGCATTAAAATTAATTTAAACATGAAATAGTTAAAGATTATTAACCATGTGCAGTGCACCAGTCTCAAGACTAGGCACTGGCAGAAAAGGGAGAACAACCAGTCCCAAGTTTACAGTAGATAAAGAAGATCTTCCCCTGCTGCCTAAAGCAAGTCCAGTTAGGTCTCAGGCAAGCGGCTGTGGAGAAGAAGCTCCGCAAGCATAATGCCACCACACCACTGGAAAAATAAACCACCCTGTTGCTGATATGACTAAGTAAAGACTGAGGCATACAGTGTAGGGCTTCTGTTTAAGATACTAATTGACAGGCAGGTACACATGGGTATGGATGGTCCTTCGATGACCCTGATTCTGAACCATGTAAGGCTTTAAAGGTAATAATTAGCACTTCAAATCTTGTTGAAAACTCTAGAAGCTTGGTCAGATAGAGCCTTCCGATTCAGTTCAGCTCTTCTGAGAAGCATGTGTCTGTGTGCCAGCCAGGCTAAAGTCATTCCTTGCTCCCTTGGGGTTGCCTTGGGGTTGCCTCATTTCTGCGGTTGGAGCCATCAGTTCCAGTGAGGCAGTCTCAGCTGTCAGCCACTCAATCTCCTGCTGAGGCCTGCCTCTAAAGGGTAATGCAATGACAGCGAGGCTGCAGTTCCACATTGGAAAGTCCCTCCAGGGCTCAGTGTGCCCCCTCATATCCAATAACTACTGCCTGGTTGTAAAAACTAGTGTGGCAACGAAGCAGTCTGGTTTCTATCACCTTGCTGAGGACTCCTAATATTTAACTCTACAGTTAGCAAAAGGATCACTCAGCCTCAGATCCAGAGGTTCCAGTTCTAGCTGTTCGTACCAAAGTTGGGGGGCGGTGTTGGAGCAGAGGCAAAGCTTGCTTTTGTCCCCTCAAGCCTTTTCTAGCTATGATCTCAGAACCTATCTGTAGCCTTTTGATGGCAAACCTGTCCAGCCTCTCCTCTCAGTTCCATGACCCATTTTTGGAACTTTCAGAGCAGCAGTGTCTTGAAGCTGCTCACCTGCTTCTTTTTCCAACAGGGGTGATAGTCCTGTTTCTCTACGCCCAGTCATTTTGAAAGCAGTTTTCCCCCATCAGTTCTGTGTCTGTTTGTACAGTCCATTCTTTCTACCATTGAAGGGCACTGACTCTCCCGCCCCAAGATTCTCAGCCTCTTTGCAGATTCCACAGGAGTTCTTATTTTCCTATGGGTTTGTCTTGTTTTTGGAGCCGTTCTGCAATGACGCCATTTGAAACAAAAGGCAATAGTTAGAGTGTCAAGTTAGGATCTCAGAGACCCAGGTTCAAATCTCCACTCTACCATGGAAAGTTGCTGGGTGACCTTGGATGGCACATGCTCTCTGTCTAACTTGTCTTGCAGGGTTGTTGCAACTATAAGATGAAAAAAGAGACAATGTCATAAACCACTTTGGCCCCATTAGGGAAAGACATGGTGTACAGTTACCAGGGCTATTTTTGGGCAGGAATGCACAGGAATGGAGTTCCGGCTGGCTCCCAAGTTGGCCACACCCAGCAGGAACTCATTAGCATAATAGGCCACACCCAACAGCAGAAATTCATTAGGATTGGCAACATTAGAGGTGTGTGGCCTAACATGCAAAGGAGTTCCTGTTCCAAAAAAAGCCCTGGGTTTTGACAGCAAACAAGGTAAAGAGTAAGAAGCAAAAAGTGGGTGTGGCTGGATGACCACACTACTGGTAACATAGGGTGGTGGCCTAATATGCTAATGAGCTGTGCCATCAGGGGTGTGGCCTAATACGCTAATGAGTTTCTGCTGTTGGGTGTGGCCTATTATGCTAATAAGTTCCTGCTGGGCTTTTTCTACAAAAAGAGTCCTGTCAGTTACACTAAACAAATAAATATTAACTCCATGCTCATTCTCTTTGAGGGACATCTTTCATCTCTACTCAGGTCAACCAGCAAGTTTCCATGGCAAAGTGGGGATAAACTGAGGGTTGCCAACTCCAGGTTTAGAAATACCTGGAGATTCAAGGGTAGAACCTGGGAAAGGGGGGGTTAGGGAGGGGAGGGACCATGGTAGGTTATAAGAGAAGAGAAGAAGAGATTGGATTTATACTCCGCCCTTCACTCGGAGTCTCAGAGCAGCTTACAATTGCCTTCCCTTCCCTTCCCCTCCCCACAATGGACACCCTGTGAGGTAGGCAGGGCTGAAAGAGCTCTGACTGAGAACTGCTCTTGAGAGAACAGCTCTGAGAGAACTGTGGCTTGCCCAAGGTCACCCAGCAGCTGGACGTTGAAGAGTGGGGAATCAAACCTGGTTCTCCCAGCTTAGAGTCCACACTCCTAACCATTACACCAAACTAGTCCCATGCAGTTCACTTTCCAAAGCAGCCATTTTCTCCAGGAGAAGTGGAATAAATGGTTTAAATAAATAATGTGTTTGTGTTTTAAATAAATTATAGATGATGTATGTAGTCTGGAAATGAATTGTAATTCCTGAGGTTGGCAACTTTATTTGAACCTGGGTCTTGCATATCCTAGTCAGTCCATGATACCACACAATATATTATACCACTGTTTTTTGTGTCTCTGTTTCCCAGTGAACAACATGGCTACCTATTATTGCATCTATATTTCAAATGACAAGGCATTTCGCTTCCCCTTTATCAGTTATAGTGCCAGAAGGGGAGACTACGTGCATGAAACAGGCCTGAGTTCACAGGCCTTTTCCTCTGCTTCCGTCTGGGCACACCCGAGCCAGTCACATTCCCCAGCTGAACCATAGCTCCTTGTTTATAATATGTTCTTCCTCCTGATGCTGGAGTTGTGAGACTAGAGATTACATTCTAGCCTTGACCCATTATGTTATCCAAACATCTTGCTGATATTTCCATAGGCCCCTTAGTCTCCTCACTTTTACAAACACGTCTGGAAACTCTGCTTCCTGTTGATTGGCTGGGCAGGGATGTAGCCCTCAGCGTGTGGGAGGAGAGAAAAACAGAAAGCACAAGCTATTTCCGCTTGGCCACCAAGAGTCAGGGAGGTGTTCCACTCCTGCTGAGTGCTAATGTCCGGGCTGGGAAAAGAGGAGAGGTAGCAACAGTGTTATTTCCCATACTCTTAGGAATGACCCTCTTTCTAAAATAGATCATGACACTGCCATTTTCAAAGATATGCTAATCGCCATAAGAGGCAAAAAAGCTATGACACTAGAACAGTCCATGTGCCATAATATCAGTTGTGCCAAATTCCTATAAAGCAAGAGTGAGGGTGCATACAAAGCACATCATGGGTGGGCAGTACAATGAAGCAGTGAGGTATGGTTACACACAGAGACACAATTTCTCAGCCATTTCCCTTCATCATTGGATGCTTCTGGTCACCCATCCACTCTAGGAGAAAAAACATATTGGGAACAGTTTTGAGGGGAAAGTGAGGAATAGCTTTAGGTCTCCCACCTTTCCCATGACCCACAGTACATATTGTATCATATACAGTGTAACTGGTTTGGTCAATGGAATGGCCTAATTCACCCTCTATTAGTTGAGTGGGATGGTTTAGTCCTTACATACTGAGCTGAGCTTTTCTTAGTTTGGTTCAGTGCAAGAAATGTGTGCCAGGTGGGAGAAAGCTGAGAGAGATCTGCTCCTCTGAAAAGTGATTTATGTTCTGTTCTCACTAAAAGGAAGTTGCTAGGAGCCTACCTCCCCCCCTCGCTCTGCTGAGTGCTGCCCTTAGGAAAACCCATTGGGGCAAGGAAGCTGGAGAAAGTACCTCACTTCTGGAACCCACAAATAAAGGAAAAATATTACAAATACATAGGTTTGTAACCATCACATGTATATTGTTCCTGAGAAGCAAGAGGCTTGTCCAAGGCCACCAACTGAGAGCAATGCCTCAAACACTACTAACCCTCTATCATGATTTCCCCTTTAAACAATTTACACTTATTTCTCCTCTGTTTTTCTCTCATCCACACCTGCCCAGCTCCTCCTCCTGTTCCCCTACCTCCAGCCCAAAGAGGAGATTCAGAGCAAAGGAGGTATGAAAGGAACAGGTTCATTCCCATCTGCGGCCTTTCATGTGCCCACTTGCACAGCCTGTTTCCACTCCATTACGGCTCCTACACCTTCTCCCTCTAACAACTATGCTGGCATCAGTGTGGTGCCCCACTTTTCACCAGAGGGACAAGCAGGGAATGACCTTTTTTCATACTCTTGAATCAGAACAGCCGTAAACCTCAAAAGATGATGGTTGGATTATTCACCTCAGGACGTACATTTGTGTAAGGATCCTCAGGTGTCTGTGCCAGTTTGATGTAGTGGTTAAGAGTGTGGACTCTAATCTGGGAGAACCGGGTTTGATTTCCCACTCCTCCACATGCAGCTGCTGGTGTGACCTTGGGTCAGTCATAAATTCAGAGCTGTTTTCTCAAGGGCAGTACTCGAGAGAACTCTCTCAGCCCCACCTACCTCACAGAGTGTCTGTTGCTGGGAGAGGAAGGGAAGGAAATTGTAAGCTGCTCTGAGACTCTTTTGGGTAGTGAAGGGTGGTGTCAGAAAATATCTATTTGATGATTCTCACTGAGTCCATTGTTATGTGTTCCCTATTCCGCTTTACGCTTGCGTAGGTATGCAGGCAGTAATGTGGGAGCTTCTTCCCTGCCGCTTTTCCTTATCATGGCGGCCTTGAATGTAGGCTTTGGGCTATTCTTGTGCTGATGAGAATTTTCCAGTCCTGTGAAGGTGAAGGGAGGGGGGAGTCGTCTCCCGCTCATGAAGTAATTCTCCCGCTGGGAGTTTCCCGCACGTGCACTTACAGTTCATTCGCTAGTCGCACTTATGCATCATACTATAACTCTGCTTGCATTGCTATTGCCCCCCATTCCTGACAATGACCCTCAACTGTGGGTTTTAGTACTGTATTCCAATAAAGCCTTTCTTTTGAACAAGAATGCTTGGACCTACTTGCTTTTGAACATGACAGAAATTGTCAGGAATCCTCAATCCACCACCTTCAGCACCTGCCTTCCACAACAATGAGCGGTGCTGGGGGGGAACACCGGTGACGGTCCCAGCGACTACCACACCGGTCACCACGGTTCCGGTCACCACCGTGGCAATTCCAGTGACCACAACTCCAGTTACGACCGTGCCGGCTACCGTTGCTCCTGTGACTACGACTCCGGTAACCACAGCTTTGATCCTGTACTCTACGGCTGGACCAGTCACCCCTCCTTCGATCAGTACCGTGGGAGCATCGTACACTCTCCCGATCTACAGCCCCGCTGGACCGACCCAGAGCCATGGAGGAGCAATACCTCGAACCTACTTTCTTGGTGCCTCAACTCCTTGGGACAAGGGGGTTACCTATCGGAGGTCGTGTGATTGGACTAAGAATCTTTTGGACACTACCTGGTCCTTACCGGGGAGCCAGAGCCGGGATAGTTTACTGGATCCACAGGGAAGTTTCGGGCTTCCCCAGGGACGGACGTCCCGCGGATCCCCCAGATCGGGGTCCAGCCCAGATGCTGACGCCCGCATGGACACTATCCAAGATGATACCCGACGATTAATGCGGGACATGGGCAAGCTGATGCAGTCCCTACCGCAGATGATGGATCAAGCGATTCGAGCCCACCCGCTGACTCAACTGAGACCCGCTCCAGTCCCAGCACCACCAGCATTGCCCGCGCAGCCCCTCCCTGGCCAGCCAGTCCCGGGGCAGCCAGGACCGGCACCACCCGTGCCAGGCCAACCAACTCCTGGCCAGCCTCCTCCGGCCGGCCCACTGCCGGGAGGGCCCGGACCCGGGCAACCGGGACCCATCCAGCTTCCACCGGTTCTACCACCGCCTCCAATTCCTGCTCCAGCGCCCCTTCCGCTGCCCGCTCCGGTACCTGGCATGGGTCCCGTTCCTCCAATAATACGCCCCAAAGACATGTTGGAGATTACTTTTGACGGGGACCCTGAGACTGTATCTTTCTTTATGTTACAAGTCGGGAAATTCGTACAGCGATGGGGCTATGTGTTCCCGGACGAGGAGCAACAGGTGGAGTTTATCGCTTCAAGATTCCAGGGAATTGCTAGGGTTTCGGTTTCCGGCGTCGCGAATGGCGGCCGCTTCTCGGGACGCTCCCGGAGGCGGTTAGCCCACGCGCAGTTAGGGGGGGTCTTCGCATATGCGAAAGACCCTAGTGAGCCTTAGGTAAAGGCTCCGAACCGGGGGCGCTTGGGGAGTAGCCTCTTTGCCGGCAGACAGCCGGGAAATTGAGGCTTTCTCCCCGCCCCAATCGGCCCCGCTGCGGCGTGCCCGTAATGGGACTTAGCGGCGCCACCGAATTCCAGGAGTGAAAACAGCGCTATGGTTCAACATAAAAAGAAGTAGTGGCATCGAATCGTGAGTTGAAGATCTATTTTGAGGCGTAAATCGGAGCCCCCTGCATGCGTATAAGCGTTGGGAGGAGGGAGGAGTCCCCACCCCCCTCGAGAAGCAAGCTATTCAAAGGGAGCGCGAAGGGGGCAGAAAGAAAACAAAGTGTTGGTGAAAGTACCGTTGGGGTTGCATGGAAGAATGTGTTCATCTTAGCTTCCTGGGGGATGCGGCACGAACTTTTTAAAAGTAAACAAAAAAACAAAATGTCGATACTGGAAAAAGCCCTGCAGACACCGGAAGAGAAGAGAGGAGGGACTTCCGGTCCAGATAGCCCCCCCAAGAGCTTGCTGTCAATCAACAGAAAAAGGAGATGCTGTGCCCCCTGCTGGAACAATTGCAGAAGATCAACCAAACTTTGTTTAAAATGGAAAGTGTTCTCATCAGTCGACAGAAACAGATATTGGAAACAACTAGAAAGATGAAGGAGATTGAACAGAAATCGAATTTGATTCCAGGTTTCCAGGGCGCTAAAGAAGAGGAGAAAGAAGATCTCGGATTTACCTTGACAAATGTCTTGACACCCCTAACTGGCAGTGAAGCGATAAAGTTAAAAGAAGAGGTGGATAAGGCTCCCAAAGCCTATTCCGCCTTTATAAAAAGAAATACTCTGCCAGTAGAAGGGGATGTCGAGCATAGCAGGCGACAAACGGGAGATCTAATTTCATTTGCTGAGTTTGTGGAGCCCTGGAAGCTTGAAGGCCAGAAGTTTAAGAAAAAAAAAGAAAAGAAAGAAGAAGGATTTCATCTTCAAAACACAGAAACTCCTGAAGAGACACGCCAGCAGGAAGAAGGATGCAGCATTCAAAATTGGGATAAGTGCAGATGACAGCAGCCCAGGGGAAGGTGATGGAACGGAAGACTTCAAAGTTAAAATGGACTTAATCCATAACTGGAAGAAAATTAAGAAGAAGATACTTTGAGGACTGTTCGTGTTACATCTGGAAGGAGCTGTTTAATTACTAACCCCAATGGACTTTACTAACTGCATTAACAGAGTGATTTTGGACTTTGCTTTAGTTAAAAAGAAGATCTTCTAACCATGATGGATGCCAAATCTTGGTATTGGTTATTAACCTAAACTAACTCTCACTAACAGAAAAAAATTTCACTCCACCTTTTTCTTTCTCCATCTGTCTACCCTTCCCTTTTCTTATAAAAAGAATAAAATTCTCTCTTTTTTAAGAGAGTTTTACAAAAAAAAAAAAAAAGATTCCAGGGAATTGCTACCAGTTGGTACGTAGCCCTCCACGATCTGGAGGCAGTGGAGCTGGGGAATGTGGATGACTTCATGTGGGCCTTGAGGAATCGTTTCAAAGACCCAGGGGCGGCCCAAAAGGCGGAAGCTTTTCTCCGCACCTTCAAACAGGGCAAACTGACCGTGCAGGAGTACTCACAGGAATTTCAACGACATGCAGTTAAGATTTGAGACTGGACTGACCCAGTGCTGGCTCAACAATACCAGATGGGACTAGCAGTGGACGTCTGCCATAATGTTCTCAGCTCCAAAGAGCCACGCACCCTCCAAGGTTGGATGGAGGAAGCTGAGAAAGCGGAAAGCCGACTGCGCCTCATGAAGCTGGACTTATCTCTTGGGAACAACCGTCTGAGCACCTCGGCTGCCCCGATCAGAAGCAAGCCAACCTCCACCCAGGGTGGGGTGAGAGACCAACGCATGCGACAGGGCCTGTGTCTATGATGTGGGGAGAAAGGGCACTTTGCGGCATCCTGCCCCAAGGGGGACCCTGGCCGAGCCCTGACCCAAGAGGAACCCCGAAGATGGCCAACTCCCACCCCAAGGAATGGGACAGCGAAGCCACGCAACCAGCGGGCCCTTTTTGCCAATCCGGACCCAGTGGACGCCATGATTTTGGAAGAAGAGGAGAGCGAGCTGCAGGGAAACGAATTGGTCCTGTTTGTGAGTGGCGCTACACAACAGGACCCTGCCCCTGAAGCGCCCAAAATGGTGAGCAATTACCCCTCTCTCTTCTTTGTGACTGTACTTATAATGAACCCAGCGATGATGACCCACATCAGGGTCCGAGCTCTCATTGACTCGGGGTGTGGGAGGGATTTGATGAACCCATCACTGGTAACGGGTCTAGAGGCGGCGGTTACCAGTTTGAAAGACCCTATTACCTTTACCCAAATGGATGGGTCACCGACGAAGGAACCGTGTCGATTCGAGACTATTCCCTTAAGGGTGGGCACAGGAGAACACTGGGAGCTGCGTTCTTTCGTAATAGCCCCACAAGCCCAGTTCCCATTAGTGTTGGGCAGCCCGTGGTTGCATGGGCATGATCCATATATACTTTGGGACGAAGGGACAGTGCGATTTATCTCCCCGAAATGTGCGGAACATAAGTGGGACCCGGGGTGGGGAAACCCCCCAAACAACGATCCTCCACGGGCCTGCTTAGCCACAGAGGACCTTAACCGCATTCCCAAAGAATACCGGCATTTGGCCCGCGTGTTTGAGGAGGAGGAGGAGGCTGACGAACTACCTCCCCACCGTAACTCAGACTGTGCGATTGAGATCCTTCCAGGCCATAAATTGCCTAAAGGGAAAATTTATGCTATGAGACCTATGGAAAAGGAAGAGCTACGCAGGTTCACTGACAAGAACCTGGCCCGTGGATTTATCCGACCGGCTTCGTCCCCATTTGCGGCCCCCATGTTGTTTTGTAAAAAGAAAGATGGGGGGCTGAGACTGTGCACTAATTACAGAGGCCTTAACGCAGTTTCTGCCACCAATGCTTATCCCATGCCCCTCATCAAGGATCTGCTAGCGGAGGTGGCGAAGGGGAAGGTATTTTCCAAATTGGATTTGCAGGATGCCTATTTTAGAGTCCGCATTAGGCAAGGTGATGAACACAAGACTGCCTTTAATACCCCGTTGGGACAATTTGAATATCGAGTTATGCCCTTCGGGTTGCAAGGGGCGCCTGGGGTCTTCATGAACTTAATAAATGAGGTGTTGCACCCCTACTAGTTTAAGGGGGTGGTCGGATGATATCTTGGTGTACAGCCCAGACCAAGAAACTTACACCAGACTGCTTCAGGAGGTATTGGAGAAGTTACTAGAACACAAACTGTTTGTTAAGCTGTCAAAGTGTGAATTTCATCAGAGCCACATTGACTTCCTAGGATATCGCATATCCTCAAACGGGTTGGAGATGGACCCAAAAAAGGTCTAGGATGTGTTGGCTTGGGAACCCTCCAAAACCAGGCGGCAGCTCCAGAGTTTTCTCAGTTTCGCCAATTTTTACCGCCAGTTCTTGCCTCACTTCGCCCAGGTAGCCCTCCCTCTCACAGATCTCCTAAAGACGAAAGGGAGAGGGGTCAAAGCTTCCCTGCCAGGGGCCCTTTTAGATTGGACACCCCAGTGCCAGGAAGCGTTTGAACAACTGAAGCAGTTATTTACTTCCAAACCAGTATTGGCACACCCAGATGAAACGAATAAATTTATTGTCCAAGTAGACACATCCGACACTGCAATGGGGGGGGTGATCTTACAAGAGGACGCCCAAGGGCATCTGCACCCACCCGCCTATGTTTCCCGAAAGTTTAATGACACGGAGAGGTTCTGGCCCATTTGGGACAAGGAAGCAGCTTCTATTCGCTTAGCCCTAATTACCTGGCGGCACTGGTTGGAGGGAGCCCGAGTACCCTTTGAAATTTGGACTGACCATAAGAATCTTGAGGTACTTCGGAAACCTTGGAATTTAAATGCCAAACAATTCCGATGGGTTGAGTTTTTCTCCAAGTTTCAATTCACCCTCCACCATTTCCCGGGCAAGTCCAATCACCTGGCAGACGCCCTCTCACGCCTTCCCCAGCACCATAGCAAGAGAACGGAGGTGAGAGAGTCCTTTTTTACCCCAGATCAATTGGTTGGGGCCGTACTAACCCGTAAACAAAGGCACTCACAGCCCGTAACCCTGAACCAAGGGCTGCCATGGGAAAGCCGATTTGCCACCGACATCACTGACCAGGAGAGAGTTGAGCTACAAGCTCGAGATGATGTAGAATGCAAACCCAATGGTTGCTGGTACAAAGGCAATAAACTGTTTGTCCCAGAAAATACGCGACCGCAAGTACTGCAATCTGCCCACGATTCAAAATCTGCCGGGCACTTCGGGTATGTGAAGTCGCTACACCTATTGCAACGCAATTTCTGGTGGCCCCGAATGAAACGAGATTTATCACTCTACATACAATCCTGCCCTACACGTAGTCGTTGCAAAACCAGAGCAGGAAAAACCCCTGGTCTATTACAGCCGTTACCCACCCCAAGTCGACCCTGGGAAGTGATTTCCATGGATTTTATCACTGATCTTCCCCCCAGCAAACACATGACTGTCATTTGGGTGGTGGTGGACTTATTTTCTAAACAGGCTCACTTTATACCGTTTCCTAGCCTGCCAACGGCAAAGATCCTTGTAAAAGCCTTTTTACAACATATTGCCCGACTCCGCACATTACTTCTCAAAATAATCTCCGACCATGGGGTTCAGTTTGTTTCCAAACTGTGGACAGAATTAATGGCCCTCATGGGCACTGAACGTGCTTTAAGCAGTGCATACCACCCGGAGACCGATGGTCAAACAGAAAGAGTGAATCAAACATTAGAGCAATATTTGCGTTGTTTCACTAACTATCAACAAGACAATTGGGTAGAATTATTGCCATTGGCAGAGTTTGCATACAACAACTCCTGGCACGCTTCTACCGGGATGTCTCCCTTCAAAGCCGCCATGGGCTATGATAGCCCCCCTCTTCCTTTTTTAAAACCTAGGGGGATGGGTGGGAGAGCCACAGAATGGTGTAAGACCTTTCGAGAATCTTGGCCAATAATTGTAGAGACTTTAAACGAGGCCAAGGCTCAATATAAGAAACATGCGGACAAGAAAAGGGTGGGGGGATGGAACCTTCAACCAGGGGATTCCGTATACCTTTCTACTAAGAACTTACGACTGTCTCAGAAGTCGCGGAAGCTCGCTTGGAAATATATTGGTCCATTCAAAGTTGTCCGCTGTATTAATAAAGTGACTGTTCAACTGGACTTACCTAAATCACTTAAAGCAATCCATCCAATTTTCCATTACAGCCTCCTCAGACCGGCATTTCCCCCGACTAAGTGGCATCCGGAGCCTCCGGTGCCCCCGCCCCCGCTGATGATTGATACCGAGGAGCATTATGAACTAGCTGACATCCTGGACTCTAAACTTATCCGAGGACAATTGTATTATCTTGTTGAATGGGTACATTTTGGGCCCCAACACAGGGAATGGGTGAAAGTTTCAGATATTAATGCACTTGATCTCCTGAAGGATTTTCACACCCGCTTCCCAGCCAAACCAGGGGGCCCCATGTTCTCCCCTTCCTGAGTGGTGGGTGGGAGGTATTTTGGGAAGGACAGAGTGTCAGAAAATGTCTGTTTGATGATTGTCACTGAGTCCATTGTTATGTGTTTCCTATTCCGCTTTGCGCTTGCGTAGGTATGCAGGCAGTAACGTGGGAGCTTCTTCCCTGCCGCTTTTCCTTATCACGGCGGCCTTGAATGTAGGCTTTGGGCTATTCTTGTGCTGATGAGAATTTTCCAGTCCTGTGAAGGTGAAGGGAGGGGGGAGTCGTCTCCCGCTCATGAAGTAATTCTCCCGCCGGGAGTTTCCCGCGCGCGCGCTTACAGTTCATTCGCTAGTCGCACTTATGCATCATACTATAACTCTGTTTGCATTGCTATTGCCCCCCATTCCTGACAATGACCCTCAACTGTGGGTTTTAGCACTGTATTCCAATAAAACCTTTCTTTTGAACAAGAATGCTTGGACCTACTTGCTTTTGAACCTGACAGGTGGGTATAAATCCAATCTCTTCTTCTTCTCCTCCTCCTCCTCCTTGTGGAGGGGAGAGATGCATACAACTCATCTATTGAAATTAAAAGAGCAGTTGGATTAGGAGTTTTATGGTATCTTTTTAAAAATGGGAGTCTTTGGCCCCAGTCACATGAGAGAATTTTCCACACAAGAAGGACGGATTGGGGGTGCATCAAGCAAGCGCGATCATACTTCAACGTCTGGGAAGTGGAGCGCACCCATCCTTGATCCATCCCATCCCAGCAAAACTGCGCATCAAAAAGGTAGCACCAAAACAGTGCTACCAACTGGTTGATGCGCAGCAAGGGCGGGCGTCTGATCGCCCCCGTGCCCCTCTCCACGTAGCTTCCCGGGCCCTGTTGAACTGCGCATGCCCGGGCATGTGCAGCAGGCTCACCTCCGTCCCCTGTCCGTCCGTCCGTCCGTCCCCCCCCGGCATCTGATCATGCCGGGGAGCAACTGTGTGGTGGCTCGGGGGATCCGTCTGATACCGCCGCCGCGCATCTCTTTTGATGCGGCTCTAAAAAGCCGCACTTCAGCTGTGCCTTTTCCCCCAGTGTGACCGGGGCCTTTAACTCCAGAATTAAAGCTAGTCGTTTTAATAGGAAACACATTTCTGGATGGAATTCCTCCACTTCATACATAAAATTTCTAGGGATTTGCATCCAGAGCCAGTGGGAAGGGGGCAATGGCTGGCAGAAGGTGGAAATGATGAGCTCAAAAACTCCAGCTGAGCCGATTCTGCTCCCCATAATCCCTATCGTGCAATTATGTCTTGAAACAGAGAATCCTCTCCCCTCACTGCCTACCAGGTTCCACTGCCTGAATTTTGTTTTTCAAACTCCTAAAATGTATCACGCCTCCTTCTTGATCTATTGCTTCTGTAAACATATCAGCCAATCTTGACTTATTTTTGAAATCCTGGCCTTCTCTGAACCTTTTTGCCCTTCTTGTTCTTTACTGTCTGATGGATGCTTCCCTTGCACCTTTCTTCCCAAATGAACCTAACTTGTATAACTAATGACTCAAAAAGTCCTACGGGTGCAGTAGCATTTAGCAAGGTCCTTTGATTCTTAGTCACAGCATTCCAGTGCCCATATTCTTGTAAGTCTGGGCTTCCCCTGTTGCAACCTGCCACATGATGCAGAGAGAAACCCAGAAAGTTAGTTTCCTTCTGCGGCCATCTGAGATCCTGAGCATGTGCTTTTGCTCTTGCATAACCATTATGTCCCATGGTCTGTAGGTCCACTGCATAATTGTCATTGCAGCTGGAAATTTTCAGCACTGAGCAATGCATAGTTCAGCTGCTGCTCACAAGCTTCTGAACAATTTTTCATATGACAACAACGAGAGTTTAAAGCACTGGTTCCCAAAGTGGGCGATACCACTCCCTGGGAGGCACTGGAACGATCAAAGTGGGCAGTAGGAGCCTTGGGTGCAATCGGGGGGCATTGAATAAAAATAAGAGGACGGTGGAAGCATAAAGAAGGAAGAGTCCAGAAACTATCTAAAGCAGCCTTTTCCTGCCTTCTCCTGGTCTTCCCTGGGATCAGGGAGGGAGGGGGAGAGGGGTTCTCACAGCCATGCATTTGCAAAGTGCAAATGCATGTGCACCCTTGTAAGCCTGGTGTTGTTGCAGGGCTATTGTGTGGTGGTTGCTGCTGTCCTCTGGCTTCTGGCCAGCGACATCTTTCTTTACCATGTGTAAATTTGTCATTGCATCTTTTTGTCCACTTCTGGAAGGTAGATTATCAGGGGTCGCTGCATAATTTTTTCTGAAAAGGGGGCGATACGCCGAATAAGTTTGGGAACCTCTGGTTTAAAGCTATTCCGGATTTTGTTCCTTTCCAGCAAAAGCCTTCCTCTGTTTTGGAAAAGTTTCCGGTGGGCTGCTGATGCTGAACCATCTACCTATTCACTTGTGTGTGATTGAGGTGCTGTCTGACAGGGTGGCATTTGTGTTCCAGTTTCCAGACCATCCTTCTCATCCACTCTCCCACCCCAGTTCTCTTTCCAGTTCAGTGTGTTGGCTGCAGCAAACCTCCCAAGAGCTGTAGCTGGTCTCTTTAAGCTGTCTGAGATCCCAACAAGCTCTTAAAGGCAGTCAAATTTTCTACCTACATATTCTTATATTCAACAGCATCTGGCCTGCAAGTATTGCTGGGAAAGGCATTCTTTAGGTCCTTATGCCTTCCTAATGAAATCAATAAAATAAACAGGTGTCAAACATATAGTCCACGGGCTGGAACCAGCCTGTCCAGGGCTCTTATCCGGCCCAAGAGCAACTGATTAGCTTTACTGCCAGATGACAGAGGCTGTGCATTATGTTCCTGTATACTGTCCCAGTGCTCATGCATAGAAGTGGGCATCAGGGAGATACTGTAAGGAAATACTGTGTTAATGTTTTAAGCATGTTAAAAATAATGTTAAAAATATTTAAAAAGTTAAAAAGTTAAAATTTAAAAAGAAAAAGTTAAAAAGTTAAAATTTAAAAAGAAAAAGTTAAAAAGTTAAAATTTAAAAAGAAAAAGTTAAAAAGTTAAAAAATAATGTTGTTAATTGGGTTTGGCTGTGTCCTTTATAAAGTTTATATCTCTGGTACAGGCTTTACATTTTATGGCACACATGGCCTTGCCCAACAAAATGACATTTGTGTCAGATCTGGCCATTGTAAAAAAATGAGTTTGACATCTCTGATCTATACTATCTGTGTTTGATAAATCCATGGGTTTCTATCCAACCAGCTTTTCCACTGGTAAAAAAGAGAGGAAGAATTTTCCAGTCCAGGAAGAATCACCTTAAACAGCAAAAAAAAGCTATGCTGCGGGGTCCTGAGATGTTTGGACAAAAACTGGTGTTTGATGGGAGCTGTAACAAGGAGGAAAATTGGGAGAGAAAAGGGCACAGACATTTTTGCCTGCATTGTAAAATAGGGTATAATTTAGTTCAGGGAGGGAAAAGTGCACTGAAAAAAAATCCAGTGGTTTTTCATCCATTAGAATGGAGGTTTATCTTTCAGCTACTAATGGAGGTTTCTGAAAGGCGAGGTTTCCCCTCTTCTATGATTAAGCTACCAAAAGCAGTGTTACAGCCGGGGGAAGCAATGTTGCTACCACCGCAAGCTGTAACTTTTCAATAAAGAACACAAATGGCCTTCAGAGCACATGACTTCCTGGGAAGTATTATGGCTGATGGTAGTGGTGGCTGCCGTGAGCATACTTTGCTTTCTTTTAGGTGGCTATAATTTGTTAGTCAAAATCCTGATCAGAGATACTCCCAAACCAGGTCCCTTCCCCCACTGAAATCACAAGTTATTAGTGGACAAAGGATTCCAGAATTCTTAGCAGACCTGGAAAGTCTAGGCCTAGCCTGATCTTGTCAGAGCTTGGAAACTAAGCAAGGTCAGTCCTGGTCAGTACTTGGATGGGAGACCACCAACGAAGTCCAGCATTCTTATGAAAAGGCAGGCAATAGGAAACCGCCTCTGTATGTCTCTTGCCTTGAAAACCCTGTGAGGCTGCCATGTTGGCTGTGACTCGAGGACAAAGAAAAAATGAAACACTTCTTTTAGCTCCTTCAAATTATTTTTACATGTGCCACTGAAAAAAATCAGCTTGTAGCCACTCCCTTGCTATCTGAAGCATTTGTGTGTATCGTTAATGAGGGAGAGAGAGGAAGCAAGCAGAAAAGAGCTGTTTTAAATTGATCGTGCTTTCCAGCTAATTAGGTTTTGCATATGCATTAAAGAATGTGGAAACACATAAAGCACTTTAGTGTCATGTGTGAAAATGCTCTTAATCTACACTGAAAGGTAGATAGTTCTTCCCTTTGATCGTGCAGCCATTACTGAAATGTTTTCCTATCCTTCCAAAAAGCTCCTGAGGGAACCAATACCAAGGATTAGAAACTGATGGTTTCTAACATTCCCCTCCACTTCAGCAGTTGGGTTTATTCAGATTCTGGTCCCCTCTTATTGCTGTGACCTCAAGACCCTCTCAACCAGAGAACCTTCTAGTCTAATTTATAAGAGCCAAAGTCACTTTGACAACAGAGCTATAAACAAAAGAAACTTCTCTGGTTTGGCTTCACATCACTGAGCTCTGCAGCAGCATCAAGAGATTAAAACTCTGACTTGGGGGGGGGAATCATGAGTAATGTCCAAAACAAGAGCCCCATTGATAACGCTTGAGCAACGTTCAGTCTCTGAGAGTTCGACCCTTTGGTGTCTACAGGGGCTGGAAGCTGAAGCAATCTTATCTCCAAGGAGACAGTGTGTTTCTGCGATAGCAGATAAAACCTTGCCCAGTCATCTAGGGATGACAGGGGATCCAAAAGGTCTTTGGGCTCAATCCACCAAGGACTGCCACTTCACCCATCTCCAAGCCCAGCTGAAATTAAAGGGTTTTACACATCAGCTGCAAGCAGCATTTTGGATAGTTTATCCTCATTGCCAGTTATTTGGCATATGGAGGACAAAAGGGGGAAGTCTGAGGTTGGGTTTATATTCATGTGAATGCTATTAGTCCATTCTGTTGGAGACTGTTTACACACATCAAGCTCCCTTGTACCAAGACAGACCCTTAGGCAATCAAGGTGAGATAATCAAGGTGAGACCCGGCGAAGACAAAAGAGAGCAGGTCCAGAACAGAGATTTGTTCTATTCTGCACCTGCTCTCCTTCATCTACTCCACTTACTGGTGTGGCCACCACTTTTCCTGACTGCTATGCAGGGGTCTTTTTGTAGAAAAATTACTGCAGGAGCTCATTAGCATATGGTATGCTAATGAACAACTAGGCTATTAGCATATGGCATGCCCCCTGACATCACCGGGGCTTCTGCGTGGCCCGGGGATGCTGGCGGAGGGCCTCTTTGTGCATCCCCCAGGCCGCAGCGCTTGCCGTCACCGCCATTTGTTGTGGCCATTTGTTGTGGCACCGCCATTTGTTGTGGGGATCTCCTGGCCTCCCCCGAGCCGCAGTGCTCCTGCGCGGCCCGGGGACGCCGGTGGGGGACTCTTCACACATCCCCTGGGTCGCAGCGCTTCTGTGCAGCCCAGGGACGCTGGCGGGGGGGGGCTCTTTGAGCATCCCCCGGGCCGCAGTGCTTCTGCGCGGTCCCGGGGACACCAGCGGGGGGCCTCTTCATGTGTCCCCCAGACCACAGCACTTCGGCACGGGCCGGGGACACCGGCAGGGGGGCTCTTCACACGTCCCCTGGGCCACAGTGCTTCTGCGCAGCCCGGGATGCCAGCAGGGAGGCTCTTTGCGCATCCCTGGGGCCGCAGCACTTCTGTGTGGGCCCGGGGACACTAGCGGGGGGCCTCTTCGTGTGTCCCCCAGGTCACAGCACTTCGGCATGGGCCGGGGACTCTGGCTGGGAGCGGGGCATGCTGCCACCGCCATTTGTTGTGGCACTGCCATTTGTTGTGGTACCGCCATTTGTTGTGGGGCTCTCCTGGTCTCCCCCGAGCTGCAGCACTCCTGTGCAGGGCGAGGATGCCAGCGGGGGGGCTCTTTGCACATCCCCTGGGCCACAGCGCTTCTGCATGGCCGGGGATGTTGCTGGGGGGCTCTTCGCACATCCCCTGGGCCACAGCACTTCTGCATGGCCCAGGAATGCTGGCAGGGGGGCTTTTCGCACATCTCTCGGGCTGCAGCACTTCTGCGCGGGCCCGGGGACACCAGAGGGGGGCCTCTTCGTGTGTCCCCCAGACCACAGCACTTTGGCACAGGCTGGGGACACCGACAGGGGGCTCTTTGCATGTCCCCTGGGCCACAGTGCTTCTGCGTGGCCCAGGATGCCAGCAGGGGGGCTCTTCATGCATCCCCGGGGCCGCAGTGCTTCTGTGCGGGCCCGGGAATGCTAGCAGGGGGCTCTTCGTGCGTCCCCCGGGTCATAGCACTTCATCATGTGCCGGGGATGCCGGCTGGGGGTGGGGCTTGCCACCACCACCATTTGTCGTGGCACCGCTATTTGTTGTGGGCCTCCCCTGAGCCACAGCACTTCTGTGCAGGGCGAGGATGCCAGCGGGGGGGCTCTTCGCGCATCCCCTGGGCCACAGCGTTTCTGCGCAGCCAGGGACGCTGGTGGGGGGCTCTTTGCACATCCCCTGGGCCACAGCACTTCTGCGTGGCCCAGGGATGCCGGCAGGGGGGCTCTTTGCACATCCCTCATGCCACAGCGCTTCTGTGTGGGCCCGGGGACGCTAGTGGGGGGCCTCTTTGTGCATCCCCCAGGCCACAGCACTTTGGCGCGGCCATTTTTGTGACCATTTGTTGTGGCACCACCATTTGTTGTGGGGCTCTCCTGGCCTTCCCCGAGTCACAGCACTGCTGCGCAGCCCGAGGATGCCAGCGGGGGGCTCTTCATGCGTCCCCCAGGCCACAGCACTTTTGCGTGGCTAGGGACGCTGGCGGGGGGCTCTTTGTGCATCCCCCGTGCCGCAGCGCTTCTGCGCGGCCCAGAACGCTGGCGGGGGGCTCTTCGCGCATCCCCTGGGCCACAGCGGTCCTGCACGGCCCAGGGTTGCCAGGGGGAGTTCTTCGCACGTCCCTCAGGCCGCAGCACTTCTGTGCATCCCCCGGGCTGCAGCGCTTCCGCATGGTCCAGGGATGCCGGCGGGGCTCTTCACGCATCCCCCAGGCCGCAGTGTTTCTGTGCGGGCCCGGGAATGCCAGCGGGGGGGCTCTTCACGTGTCCCCCGGGGCCGCAGCACTTTGGCGCAGGCTGGGGATGCTGGCTGGGGGCAGGGCTTGCCGCCACCGCCATTTGTTGTGGCTCCTGAGCTGCCAGAGTGGCGCTCCAGCATGCACCCCCCCCAAAAAAGACCCCTGCTGCTATGACTGACAGCAGGTTTGGCAGCAGTGGACTTTCACATCACCTCCTACCTGGACCTTTTAGCTGGAGATGCTGGGGACTGCACCCGGGACCTCCTACATGGATACTGATCTCGATAGACCAGTAGTGTGGCTCAGTATAAAAGGCAGCTACATGTGCTGCTGGAGGGGACAGGGAAGTTCTCATAAAGACATCAAAGCACTGAGCAAGGTGAGCTAGACCTTATGGGGGGAAAGAGATGGCTATGTAGGCTGCCATTTTCATAGTTAGTCATGAGTTTTTTGTTATGTGTAGTTGCAGCAAGAGCTGAACCGCACTGGCTGGAACATCAGATTTGGATGGGAGTAACTCCAGTTCACATCTCTGCTTGTGTTCAGAATTCACTGATTAGGGGGTGAGGAGCACTTCCTGGAAGGAAAGGCCTCTAATGCCTCTAATAAGCAGCATTTCCAGCCCTAACACTGAATTGTTTAGTATTTTTCTTAAGCTGCAGCACCTGGCAGGGTTGGCCCTTATCTTTTTTATTTTTAAACCTGTCTCGTTTCCTTCTGTTTTAACAAATCTGCCTGTAAAGGTGTGCATGTGTGATGAATTGCAGCTCTCCTGGGCAGCACTTCAATTGGAAAATAACAGGTGCCTTAGAAATAAGTGCAAATAAGAGAGGTATTCATCTTTCATGTTAAGTTACAGCCAAAAATGAGAGCTCATCTATTCAGCATTGTAGAGATGGATGGACCCCTGTACGGTCTCTTTACCATTTCACAAGAAGTTTATGCAACTTTGCCTCTGAAACAGAATCTAAATCTTGAGTTAGAGTTAAAGCCGACAGGCAGAAACTTCATGGGAGGTGTCTGACGTTGGATTGAACCCCTGCAGATGGCAAATGTGGGATTAAATATTTCCGCACATTCCAAAAAACCTACTTGCATACACGACACTAAAAAAGCTAGTTTAGAATCTTTTCCCTAACAAAGATTTGCGTGTGTAGAAAACACTGTACATGGGGGAGAACAGGGCTGTATCAACATAGCTGGCTCAATAGCATCACCATTCACATGACCCTTGAGGATCATGGCAAGGGATGCTTTCAGTTTGGACTCAACACTGGCCCATGGAGTTAATATTACCTCTCTTTAGGTTCAGCCCTATGTCTTATAATGAGATTGCAACTAGGGATGGGCACAAACCGAGACAATGTGATTCATCTCGGTTTCTGGTCCATGGCGTGCTCAGTTCATGAGCCGTGAACCGTCATGAACTTCTAGGTGTCAAATGAACCAGTCCAGTTTGTGAGGTTCATGATGTGGTAGAATGCCCCCTTGGTGTGCTAGAAACACCACACTTGCAGGGGATCTCTGGCTGATTCTCCTTTTCTTGCCTTCCAGGTTTGCTGAGGATTGGATTTATGGGATTTGAGTTATGGCCCCCCCAAGAAGGTGCCCCCAGGAAAGGGGCAAGATCAGGAGATTCAAGATTGTATAGTGATATCAAACTCGCAGGGTCACTCCCCCTGATGCGCCTTTACATGCCCTCCAAGTTATGTGCAGATTAGATTTAGGGGGTCTGAGTTATGTCCCCCCCCAAAAAAAGAGATGCCCCCCGGAAGGTGCTTTTGGGGAAAATGTCAGGTGCAGGTTCAAAAGTGTATAGAATGGACCTCCTGCAAGTTACACACACCAATGTACAGAGAACCTCACCCTGCCTTTGACATTTGGTAAACTTTTTTACTGAACAGAGACGATCACTCTAGAAATGTATTCATTCACAAACCATCACAAACTTCTTGAAAGTTTGTGGAAAGTTTATGGCAATTGGCCTGCCAGAACTTCAGTTCAATCCCAGGTTCAATTCCCAGCATCACCAGTTAAAAGGATCAGGTGGTTGGTGATGAGAAAGAGATCCTGAAGAGCTGCTGCCCATCTGAGTACACAATATGGACCCTGATGGACCAATAGTTAATGTATGTTCAATGGGTTTTCCATCTGCAGAGAAGGGAGGCCTGCAGGAGCATCATCTTGGGTGGTATAGAAGGCTGCAGTGAGAGTGGGGAGGCAGGGAAGTTGCATTCTCCTAGCACGACTCTGCTCACCCTGCTTAAGATCCAAGCCAAAAGATCTTCTGTATTAACTAGGACTATTTACAAAAACTATTTGTAAGACCCAGAGCAGGGCGTAGCCAGGAATTTCTGGGTGGTGGGGTGGGGCTGGGGCATTGAGACCCAGTTTGGTGTAGTGGTTAAGTGTGTGAACTCTAACCTGGGAGAACCAGGTTTGATTCCCCACTCCTCCACTTGCATGCTGGATGACCTTGGGCAAGCCATAGTTCTGTCAGAGCTGGTCTCTCAAGGACAGTTCTCTCAGAGCTCTCTCAGCCCCACCTACCTCAGAAAGTGTTTGTTGTGGAGAGGGGAAGGGAAAGGAGTTTGTAAGCAACTCTGAGACTCCAAGTGAATGGCAGGGTATAAATCCAATCTTCTTCTTCTTCACTGGGGCAGGGGAGTGGGAAGCTGTGGCAGGAGAGGGGCTTCAATGCCTCCACATGGGATGAAAAGAACAGAATCTTGCCTCCTGCATAATTGTGGCTCTGGAAGAACTCAGGAGCCACCTCTACCTCCCTCTCTCCCCAGCCTCAGTCAGTCTTCCTCCTCTTTAGAAAGCACTTCAGTCCTCCTGGCTGTGCCTTGCTGGGCTCTGAAGAGGCCGCCCCTCCTTAGCAGGCAGGCACATGTCTCTCCAGGCCCCGGCGCAAGATCTTGTGATGTGGAGATCCCAAACCACTTCTTTTCCAGCCACTGGGGAATAGGTGTGGCCAGCCAATGGGGAGGAACCTCTCCTCCCTCCCTGCCTCTGGCCTGCTGGCTGCCCTTCGGACAGAGCAGATGGCCCAGAGGATGGGCAAGGAGGGCAGTGGGGGCTGCAAGGTGCCGGAGCAGCTAGCAGCAGGCAAAAGCACAGCCATCTCAGCAGTGATGTTTGTGCTGCAGCCAGTGTGCTGGGCAATGGGATGGAGCTGGTGGTATGGGCCCGGTGGTGGCGGGAGTGGCTGGCGCCCTTCCACATGCTGGGATGGGGATGGTGGGGCACAGGTGGTGGGGTGTGGCTAATGGGTGAGGGGGCATGGCCCCTCGATGCCCCACTATAGCTATGTGCCTGATAAATGCCCCACCGTAGCTAGGCTGTGATCACACAGCAGGGTTAGCGTGGTCTGGCCCCGCCTCTTATTTCCCCATTATTTTTTGTAACTGAGAAATTTGATCAGACATCCCATTCTTAACCCACTTCACCCCACACTCACCCTGTGGACTGATCAGATGGCAGCCACAGAGTGGGAGCTTTTCTGTATTATTTGTCCTTTGAGCATGCACATAAGCATTTATGGGAAGTATCACTTCAAATTCCTGGCAGCTGTTGGCCAATGGGATTGCATGAGGTGGCGGCTGGGATCTGTAGTGTGGCTTTGAGGGCAGTGTTTTTTAAACTGTGCTGTTTAAAAATTAAATGTTTCAAAAGTTTCAAAGCTGGAGGGAGGGAACAGAGAAGCCTCATCCTGTATTTGGTGTGCTAACGTTTTTATTTTAAAGCTTGGAGTGAAGCTGGAGTCATGGCATCATTCTCAGGCTGCCTCCCTCTCCCCTGAAAAAAACTCAGCTTTTCAATTCACCCCTGTCCCAACCACATGTGCCGCAAAGCTGTAGGCAGAAAACAGCTGAAACACATAGGTGTCTTTCTTTGGAAAGTTTTAAAAAGAGAAACATGTGGGGCAAAGATCTGCTTAAGTGCACACCGCTAAATTAATTTTTAGAATGGTGCCAATACAAGTATGCTCTCTCTCTTCCAAAATGGCTTGATTTTGCAAGAGAAAGATAAGACATCAGGAATTGCGCAGTGACTGATTTTCGGTTTCGGCGTCTCGAATGGCGGCCGCTTCTCGGGACGCTCCCGGAGGCGGTTAGCCCACGCGCAGTTAGGGGGGGGTCTTCGCATGTGCGAAAGACCCTAGTGAGCCTTAGGTAAAGGCTCCGAACCGGGGGCGCTTGGGGAGTAGCCTCTTTGCCGGCAGACAGCCGGGAAATTGAGGCTTTCTCCCCGCCCCAATCGGCCCCGCTGTGGCGTGCCCGTAATGGGACTTAGCGGCGCCACCGAATTCCAGGAGTGAAGACAGCGCTATGGCTTAAAGTAAAAAGAAGAAGTAGCATCGAATCGTGAGTTGGAGATCTATTTTGAAGCGTAAATCGGAGCCCCCTGCATGCGTATAAGTGTTGGGAGGAGGGAGGAGTTCCCACCCCCTTTGAGAAGCAAGATCTACAAAGGGAGCGCGAAGGGGGCTGAGAGAAGAAAAAGTGTTGGTGAAAGTACCGTTGGGGTTGCATGGAAGATTTTGATCATCTTAGCTTCCTGGGGGATGCGGCACGAACTTTTTAAAAGTAAACAAAAAAACAAAATGTCGATACTGGAAAAAGTCCTGCGGATACCGGAAGAGAAGAGAGGAGGGACTTCTGGTCCAGACAGCCCCCCCAAGAGCTTGCTGTCAATCAACAGGAAAAGGAGATGCTGTGCCCCCTGCTGGAACAATTGTGGAAAATCAACGAAACTTTGTCTAAAATGGATAGTGTTCTCATCAGTCGACAGAAACAGATATCGGAAACAACTAGAAAGATGATGGAGATTGAACAGAAATCGAATTTGATTCTAGACTTCCAGGGCGTTAAAGAAGAAGAGAAAGATTTACCTTGACAAATGTCTTGGCACCCCTAACTGGCAGTGAAGCGAAAAAATTAAAAGAAGAGGTGGATGAGGCTTCCAAAGCCTATTCCGCTTTTATAAAAGAAAATACTCTGCCAGTAGAAGGGGATGTTGAGCATAGCAAGCGACAAACTGGAGATCTAATTTCATCAGAAGAGTTTGTGGAGCCCAGGAAGCCTGAAAGCCAGAAGTTTAAGGAAAAAGAGAAAAGAAAGAAGAAGGATTTCATCTTTAAAGTACAGAAACTTCTGAAGAGACACGCCAGCAGGGAGGAAGATGCAGTATTCCAAACTGGGACAAGCGAAGAAGACAGCAGCCCAGGGGAAAGTGGTGATGGAACGGAAGACTTCAAAGTTAAAGTGGACTCAATCCATAACTGGAAGAGATTTAAAAAGAAGATATTTTGAGGACTGTTCGTGTAACATCTGGAAGGAGCTGTTTAATTACTAACCCCAATGGACTTTACTAACTGCATTAACAGAGTGATTTTGGACTTTGCAATAGTTAAAAAGAAGATCTTCTAACCACGATAGATGCCAAAACTGGTATTGGTTATTAACCTAAACTAACACTCACTAACAGGAAAAATTTCACTCCATCTTTTTCTTTCTCCATCTGTCTACCCTTCCTGTTTCTTATAAAAAGAATAAAATTCTCTCTTTTTAAAGAGAGTTTTACAAAAAAAAAAAAAGGAATTGCGCAGTGAGACCAGTTCAAACCGTAAAGGTCTGCTTTTTTCCGGTGTCAGGAAAGTCAGCTGTGAGTACAGGTCTGCAGAATGGGAGACAGATGTCACTGTCTGAACAATCATTTTTAATCTGTAAGGGTGAAGCAATGAAATCTGGTCAAATAGCCGATCTGATCACAGCCTTAGGTGTTCCTGTGTCTTTTATATGAAAACCCATTGGACAGAACTGAAAATCATCCCACTCTTTGTTAATTCATAGTGCTGCAAAAGCCACCATAAAGCACACTGGTGGAAAAATGTCTTAAGGCAGAGGTGGACAGAAGGTCACTCAGGAGTGACCAGTCACTCTCCAAGGAATTCAAAGTACCTTCCTACCTCTCCCCCAATGATGCTGTAATTGCTTTCTTATCCTTTCCTTTAAACCTACTGCAGCATCTTCTTTCCTCTCTTTCATGTGAAGCAAAAGGAGGCACAACTACATACATGCACCTTTGCTTTGGATGGGAAAATGCCAGCACTCTTTCCCATTAGCCTCCCCTCCTCCTTCTGGATAGGAAAGGAGCACCAATCTGCTATTTTGTGAATGGCTCCATCCACTGAGCCACCATTTTCTAATTGGTTGCTCCCAAGGCTCTTGAAAAAACAAAGGATTTTTTTTTCCTTGAAGAAGCAATCGATTGGAATGTTAGTGCTTATGGGCAGTGAAAGTAGAACTTAACTGACAAAGTCACCAAAGTGAGACAAACTTGTCAATTAGTATCACTGTAGCTAAACTAGCATAGCTCCTCTGTATGCTGCCACAGCTGCATTCATTTCTACAAACCTAATACACAGTTACCACCATCCACCCCTTGGTGGCCATTATAAAAGGAATTCATTGGACATGACAGTTTCATAAGTGCCGTGCCATTTTGGCAAGACGTATAATTCTGGTGCAGTCAGTACTGTAGTCCTGAAAATTAGAGGCCAAACTTTATCATGAGGGTGATATTCTGGGAAATGGACAGACTGTCATAGTGGCAGAGGTGCCTCATCCTCATATTACATTTTTATGTGCTTCATTTATCCTATGAATTGTTCCCCAATGGCGACCCAAAACAGCTTACATCATCATTCTCTTTTCCTTCATTTTATCCTCATAACAACCATCCTGTAAAGTAGGTTAGGCTGAGAGTGTTTGACTGCCACATAGCAAGAGTCCATGGCAGAGTGGGGACTTGAACCTGAGTCTTCCAGTCCCACTCTAACCATTACATCACAGAGGTTTTCTGAAAAGGCTTTCAATTCTTCTTTTAACTTCTATTTCCTCCATCTCTGGCATCTGTCTACTGAAGTGCCAGATCAAACTGCTGTTCAGTGTGTTGTTTTCGCATCTTTATTAACTTTTTTTGGTTTCTGGCAGTGATTCATTTCCTTCCTCATTGCTATTCATTCTTTGGTGCATTTTAAAATAACTCCTGTTGCAAATTTCCCATCCAACTGTTTGGTGGAGCACTAACTGCCTGACCTGCTATTGTTTTTTGATCTTGCAGCTCACAAAGAGGTTAAGTACCCAACAAGCACTTAAAAGACATGGCCAGGGTAGCACAAGTGTTCTCCCTACCTGGACTTCCAGGGTTCTAATGCTGAGCCAGACGGCCAAGCATTCTGAGAAGCTTGCTGACTTCCTTCTCTTGTTGTCTTTGTTTTAGTTTGTTGTGGATGTTGCCCCCCGGATGTTTGAATTTTTCACAAAACCAAAGCATCTGCTAATCTTGAAAAGTTCAGGCAAGACAAAAAAAATTTTTTATTGGTGTATGCATGATTCTTTTTCTCACTTCATAGCCAGTATAAGTTCTGGAAAGCTACAGTAGGTACTTGTACGGATGTATTTGGGCCTGGTTTGAAGCAGAATCCATGTCCTGACATCCACCACAAGCCATCTGGCTATGTGCAATTCTAAGGTAAAGGAAAGGCACCAGGTATCTGCTCAGAGGCCCCCCACAGGTGTTGATGACAATCCAAGCCAGCACTCTAGGAGCAAGATTCAAGTTTCAGGCCTGCATTGGCTTTGGAAACAAATTCCCGTCATCATTGTTCTGGCTGAAATTTGACTCTGGGCAACGTAGAAGTTAAGGATGGCACAAGTCGAACAAAGGGAACAACCCACCAACTCTCTCCTGGCCATCCTGAAAACAGGTGTTGAGGGAAATTTGGGTTTGGGAACATGACCTGTATAATTGAGTGATTTGTATCTTGAACATGAATACCTTTTGATCCAATATCCTGTTTCACACATTACAAAGTCCTCTTTGTAATAGTAGAGGCCCAATTCGGATTGAGAAGGGTCTTCAGCCTCCTTTTACTCCATGCTGTTTCTCCTGCCTGAAACAGCTCCAGGGAGGCACTGTTCTGATATTGACCAATCTTCAAGGGAGCTATAGGATGGATTGTCTTATCTCTTACCTTTATCCCCTTGAAATCAGGTGTAGGGGAGTCAAGCTAGGATTTGCCTTGTTCATACACTCTCATAGGGTAAGGGTTTGGGGAAAGCATTGCTGTGGTTCTGTAGAGAAAAAAAGACTGGAAAGGAGCTTGCTTGTACCTAGGGCATTGCTGTGGTCAATGTTACAACATCCTGAACAAGGCAAATGAACCTGATCTCAGAAGGGCCAAATGGTTGGTAATAATCCACTACCATTTCCATAACTTGCTGCAGTACACATTGTACATTTCTTGTAGGCACTGGCCCTAAATCTGTGCAAGAAAGAACATATGTTTAAACTGCAGAAGATTTTTCTAAAAAATCCCTGGGTGATATGGAGAATATTGTTTAAAATAAGTCCTTTGATGACCTGGGGTACTTGTGAAATATGTCCACAATATTTTCACGCTATATTCAACCGCACTGTCTGTGAGGGCATTCCCAGAATGTGGAAGAAACACCTTTTGTGCTTGGCCTTTGCAAGTCCTTTCCAGGGTTGGTTCCAGGGTTTTGGGTGGTGTGGGGCAACAGAAAATGCCCAGGGCCCCCTCCTTTCCTCCACCAATGTCCCCACCTTCACACTTCCCTTCCCCCAGGCGCTTTTCACCGGCCTGAGCACCCTTCCTTCCACACTCACAGTTGCCCACATGCCTTTTCTCCAATGACACTGGGTGTTGCAGGCAGTGAGGAGTGCCACCGCCTTAACCTCTAGGAGTGCTGTTGCCACCATGCACAGCCTCTGTGCCCTTAACTGGCAGCGCTGGACAGCACGTGCACCTGAGAAAATGGGTGGTGGAGAACCACAAGTCAGCAGGCAGGGGAAAGGGCCTCAGGCAGAAGGCAAGGAAGGGCCATTGGGGGGCAAGTTTGAAGCACAGGTCCCACCGGAAGCCCTGGACCCTAGCAGCCACCCCACCTTAGGGTATGCTGGTTGTGGCCCTGCTCCTTTCACAGTCGCTACCTGATCGAAGGCTGCTGATTCAAACACAAATGACATGCCTTTTAATGGGACATTTCCCAGCAAGTGTACTTCAGCTTGCAGCCATAATTGTTCCTAAAATAAAAGGTGAACACAAAGCGACTGCTTTCTTTGTTCCCCTTGATTTACAGTCTGTTAGTGCAAGGCTTGGTCTCCTGGCTCCATTAATGCCACCTGTTGGCTCTGAAGCACTTCATCAGGAGAGTCAGTCTTCCAGGACAACACCTTTTATTGTCTTTATCGTAGCAGGGCTGTCCTGTGTTGTTCTCCCTTCCTCTTGGTCTTTCTGTCTTTCCTGGCTGCACTGAGCTGTCTGGGAAGGCCTCCAGCTTGTTTCCATTATGCGAGCCTGTCCCACTCCAGTCTCCTTACGCCTTCGGGTCACCATGTTTATTGAGCCCCTCCTCTGGCTTTCTAAATTCAGCATTCAGTGCCCCTGGATCTCTGTTAATGTCACAAGAGTCGGGGTGAGTGCCAGCTGTACAATAGCTGTGCGACTATTCGTTTTGTTTAATAATTTTTTCCCCACAGTTGCCGCACTCGTCCACAGATCAGACCAGCAGAGGGCAAGGGAGCTCACTGTGAACCAGGATTTTCTAATCAACTTCCCACTCCACTGTGCCAGTGGAAAACATGAGCACCATGTCAAGGTATAAAAAGACACATTGCTATATGCCACCCAAGTGGAAAGATGTGACATAAACTGTGTAACTAAATGAATTACAAGCCAGACATAGGGTTCCCAAGGGTGCAAAAGTATTTGCAGGGAAGAGACTGTGGGTGGGGCAGAGATGTTCTTCCCTTTCCCCACCCACCAGTGGTCCCCTGCAGTCCTTCTCCACTCCCATTCCTCATTCCATCCCTGTCCCCAAACTGGCCTTAACATTTTTTTTTTTTTAAAGCCTGGCTTGGGAAAAAGCTGCCTAAAGGAAAGGGTTGCAGGAGGGAATTCAGCTAAGCCCATTCTCCCCTGCAGATGCCCCCACCCCACCCCATCATTACTGTTACCTGATAAATGCATGGGGATATGTGATCCTGTGGTTGCATCAGCAGAAGGATCCTTCCTCCCAACCTTTCCATCCCCCAGCCACTTCCATCTCCATTCACCCTGAAATCCCTCAGCTGTGGGTTGTGGACTCTTGTAATCAAAGTGCCCCATAGAACAGCGGTCTGCACTGAGGAGGGACAATTGTGCAAAACTGCCCCCCACCCCACCCCCTGCTCTTCCACTAGCAGACCAAGGTCCTCAGCAAAGGGGGGCATGCTGGAGGCTAGTAGGGGAAGTGGAAAATCCTCTTGCGAGCTCCTTTTGCTCTCAGAACTGTAGTATCTAACCCACCCAGGGCTTTTTCTTTTCTTTTCCTTTTTTGAAAAAGAAGGGCCAGAACTCTCAAGAGGGAAATGAAGTTTTCAGTCTGTATACTGAAAACTCATGAACTTTTTAGCATTTTTAAAAGAGTTCTGTCAAAGAGGTTCCAGAACTCTGTTCCAGCACGTTTCTCCAGAAAGAAAAAGCCCTGGTTTCATTCATAAAGAATGAAACTAGTAAAATATGTCAGGGCATTCACTAATGCATCTGACCTCATGAAAGCTCACGATGAAATAGATAAGTTTTGTTTTTGCCATCAAGTCACAACCAATGCTTCCTCTAAGCTGTGGAGTTTTGTGAGCAAAAATTCTACTTTGTGAGCTACTGGCATTAAAGTTGTGAGTGAACAATTTGGCTACTGCATAAATTAGTTTGCTCTGGAGCAATCCCTCCTGAGTGAAGACAAAAATGTGTGAGCCAGGGGCTAAAAAACTGTGAGCTAGCTCACACTAATTCAGCTTAGAGGGAACACTGGTCACAACTGAGTTATGGTGACCCCCATGGATTTTTATTAAGGCAGAAGTGGTTTGCCATTGCCTGCCTCTGCATAGCCACCCTGGACTTCCTTAATGGTCTCCCATTCAAATACTAACCAGAGCTGACCATACTTAGCTTCTGAGATCTAACAAGACTGGGTTAGCCTGGCCTCTCCAGGTCAGGGCAGAAATAAATCAGTTAGTATTCTAAAGTTCCACCGCAGCTGCTCTGTATGAATGAAAAGTACTGTATTATACATGTTATTGTGTATGATTATTTGATCCCGAATCAGCAAACTCTGTTCTTGAAATACACTCCAGTTCCCTGAGCAAAGTCAATCCAAGGGCTATTCAGTCGTCGTCGTCCCCCCCCCATATCACTTCTTTCTCTTTTCCTGCTGTCCTTTCTTTCCTGGACAAAGCCGCCCTGAACTATTTTCCAGATTCCACATATTCATCATATTTGACTTCATTCCCCCACCCCATTTTCAATCTGCTTTACTGTCATCCACCTTGCTCTACCCCCATAGATAAGTCTGGCCAGCGTTACTTTTCTGAGGTCCCAGATCTTAAAGAGGCCTATCTCTCTGAAGGAGTGTTATGTGCATGCCTTTTTTCCCCTCCACCATTGTGCCAAGTGTTCAGGCAAAGGCCATTCATTTTCCCACAATGGCTGTTTTTAGTTGATAAATAGTGCATCATTTTGAGCTACCAAAGGCAACGTGAGAGGAGTTACAATGGCATAAGCAACCACTCACGCACATTGTCAGAGGTTGCCTCTAATATGTCTTTTAATTCCCCCTTACAGTACTATGAGAACCAACATAGCCTCTCAGAAATTAACACATTTGCCAGTCAGTTCCAGTCCCCCCAATTCAAATTGCCCTGGTCTGTTTAAACAACTAGACCTTTCGTTGATTAGTCTGCCAGTTCAAACAAATTAAAGATTGCAGCCCTGTTATTGGCTTTTTTTCTAAATACACTTTAAAGGGGTAGAATAAATTATCTTTTAAACTACTATCAAGTGACATTTTCATACATTTTAAGTGATAGGCATTAAAAAGTATTGCTGTTAAAAGTAGTATTGGGGGGAGAAGGAACAGAAGGAGTTGGTTTCATACCCTGTCCTTCACCCCCTGAAGAAGTCTCAGAGCGTCTTACAATCACCTTCCATTCCTCTGCCTGTGAGGTAAGTGGGGCTGAGAGAGCTCTGAGAGAGCTGTGACTGACCCAGGGTCACCCAACTGTCTTTATGTAGAAGAGTGGGGAATCAAACCTGGTTCTCCAGATTAGAGTCTGCCACCCTTAACTACTATACTGGTTCTACAAACAGGAGTTTTTGTTCTTTCCAGGTGAAAGGTCTGAAGACCCTTTAATGAAAGCCGATGGGATTTTAACAAAAGGAGCAGCTGCCAAACTAAGCCCAAGCAAAGCAAGACTCCATTGTTCCATCTCCCTTATTCTCATAGGAAGTCCAATGGCTCTGAATCATATCCTAATTCTAAAAGGACTGGGTGTTATCGGTCATAGGCCCTGACATTTTGCCAAGTAATCCGTCTGGTAGCTGAACTCTGGAAAGAAGAGGGCACTGTTCCTTTAAGATGACAGTCCTAAGCAGAGAACCTTGGAAATAAATCTTGTTGAACCCTTTGTGAGACATTTCTAAATATGCATGGATAAGAAAGGGCTGTCAGTGTGGCTCAGGCTGGAAGGCTAAGCATAACTATTAAAAAACAAGTTCCAATGATAGACTTTTGAGGGTTTGCATCTGAGGGAAAGTAATGGTTTCAGATTATTGTTTTCCAGGTTTGTAGGACAATCATGGAAAAAAATACTGAACCTGTCATTATTGTAATCTGGGGGGAGGGTGGCTGCTTGCCTAAGAGTATGAGTATGGCTAGAACTACCATCTTTAAATATCAGGAAATACTTCAGTTTATTATTGATCCTACATGCATCTTGGTACTCCTATGATAAAGTCTCTCCCACTGACAATGCATGATATCATGGTGACATCACTGTTGGTTTCCCCACCCCTATATGTAGCATCCAGTTAAATAGAGTGAGGGAAAGGAAATACATAGATTAATAAAGTAAGCTTTGTATTACTTGGGGGAGGAGGAAATGTAGGGCATTTGGCAACAGCCATGCATACTTTTGCAGGGGTGTCAAACGTAAGGCCTGGGGCCCAGAACCAGCCTGTCCAGGGCTTTTACCTGGCCTACAAGCAACTGGTATGTATGGAAATGTAACATACTCCCTCTTTGGAAAAAAACTAGTCTTGCATATGATTGAATACATTTATTGGGGCTTTTTTGAGTTCCCCAGTAAATCAGTTACTTTCACTGCTAGGAATCAATTGCTTTTGTTTGTATTTTGAGTAAAAAATATTAATTGGGTTTTCCTGTGTTCTTTATAACGGTTATACTTCCAGTACCTGGCATTACAATTTATGGCACAGATGGCCTGGCCCAACAAAGCGACATTTATGTCACATTTGGCCCTTGTAACAAATGAGTTTGATACCTCTGCTTTATAATGTCTAGTCCCTTCCCAATATGGTTTTCAGAATTCAGGAATGGTCAATGTGTGAAGGTGGCAAGAACCTTTGGAGAGTAAATTGAAGTTCCCCAATTGAACTGTGCTCAGAAATAAACTGGGAGCTGATGCAGATCTTACAGCACAAGTATTACAGCTCCCAAGATGATAAGTGGGCTGCTGCAGTCTGAAGTAATTGAAATACTTTATAATAATATTTAGTATGTCTAGAGTACTTTCTGCTAAGTGCTCAAAATTCCTCATACATTATATTAGAAATTGTTACGACAGTTCTGTAAAGTGCCTTCTCTTTACCCATCTTTTCCTTTCCTTTCCAACACTAATAACAACACAGAAGATGGATGCTGGTTTCAACTGGTGAAACTGCACAGGCGTGGAAGGGTTACATCTCTCTCTTGTTCCTCTTCCTCTCTCCTCCCCCATCCATTCTCTGCAGTCCCAGTCTTAATTAAGACCTAGTTAGTAGCAATTAGTCTTTTTAAAAATGCTGTGGAAAAACTATGAATCTCCTACTTTATTTTGGTTCTGAGAGCCAGACTAAATGTGAGTTGTGATTGCCACCACACATACAAAGTTATCTATTTAAAACATTTTATTAGCTGCCTTTCTGCCTTGCAGGGCTCAAGATGGCTTACAGCGTAAATAAAACGTTATAGAAACTCCTAAAACACCAGAGTCTACAATCTCAATTAGGACTGCTAATAAATAAAAACTAAATTAGTCAAGTGCAGTCCTAAATAAAACTGTTTGCCTCCTGAAGATTGAAAGTGAGGGGGCCGGGTGCACTTCCCTCGGGAGGTTGTTCCAGAATCATGTGGCAGCCACCAAAAAAGCCCCGTCTCGTGTGCCCACCAGATAGGGTTGACAGCTCCAGGTTGGGAAATATCTGAAGATTTTGGGGGTGGAGCCTGAAGAGGGCAGGGCTTGGGGAGGGAAGGAACTTAAGTGAGGTATAATACCATAGTGTCCACCTTCCAAAGGAGCCATTTTCTCCAGGTGAACTGATAGGGTTGCCTGGTGCTTACTGGCAGGGGGCTCTGGGATCTTCAGGTGTGCGTGCCACAATGATATCACCCAGAAGTGATGTCATTGCACGAGGCACATTGCATGGAGGATGCTCTATCATTTGGCCAAAAACTCTATGGTCATCATAGAGTTTTTAGCTAAATATTAAAGCACCACCCACATGACGTGTCTACCACGATGATGTCACCTCTAGGTGACATCATTGCACTGACAATTGGGTGGGGCTCCCCCCAGTAGCCAGTGAGCCAGCGGTGGATTGGGGGGGGCCACCCCCATCGGGGGGATGGCAACTGTATGAACTGATTTGTCTTTTGGAGATCAGTTGTAACAGCAGGAGATCTCTAGCCACTACCTGGAGTCTGGCAGCCCTTCCACCAGATGAGCTTTCCTCACTGGTAGGACAGTCAGGAAGGCCTCTCCCTCCAATATTAATTCCCAGGCAGGAACATGATGACAAAAATGATAATTGTGTATCTTCCTTCATTTCCCTACTAAGCCTAGTAGAAGATACCTTGCATCGTGATGTCATAATGTTGCACGCTTCTCTGCCCCCTGCATTTGGCAACCAGTGTTTGGAGTGTGGTGGTGAAGAGCAAACTGTCACTGTAGCATAGTGGGTCCTTCAGGCACCTCTGTGCTACCAAGATGATGTGGAATTTATCCTGCTGGCCCAGGTCTCAAGTCATTAGACCTCAATGAAGAGTTCCCCTTCCAACCCCATTCCACCATCTTCGACAGGAAGAGGAACCTTTTACAGTTCATCATCACCAGAAGCTCATTCAGATAGGCTAGTTTAGTCCTTCTCTGTTTGTCTCTTTTTGTCTTTTTAAAGACTCTGCTTTAGAATAAGAACTCCAGGCTTTTCCTGGCCACCTTCCTTGTCCCTTAGGTAGTGTGGGCCAAGTTAGGTGTTTTTATACAGGGGACAATTGATCAGAATAAAACACTAACTTCATGAAAAGAAAATATAGCTTTACTTGTAATTAAAGCCATCAGTCACAAAAATAAGAAAACACATAGTAAGCAAAAAAGTCCAACAAACTACCGAACGAGGGGGGGAAACAAAAGAGAATATAAACACAATCATCTTTCCCTAGGTCTTAAATATCTCCCCTTTGGATGGTTATTGGAGAGAGAGGACAAATAAAGGTATTATTGCCCCTGTTTATTTCTGTCTTTTCCTGTGCTGGTTCAGTCAAGGCCCCTGAACGCCACGTTCCTCTCCTCTTTAATCAAGCAAAGAGCATTTGGCATTCCACGCAAGACCAACAACAAAAGGTCCTTTGCCCTTTTTTAAGCACAACAACAGATGCTCCCCCTTAGCTTGTTCAGTGCATTAGTTTCCTGGCTCCATTTACCCAGACGTAATCCCATTGAATAACATGGAATTTATGTCTGAGTATAAATACACAGAATTGTACTGCAAGTTACTTTTTGCCTATATTTAGGACAGCTCTGTTGTTTTGCGGCTTATTCACCATTAATATATAGATTGTGGCAGGTGAAAAGACAACTAGAGAAAACCTGTTTTGCAGCCTTTGGGAAGGCCAGGTCAAACTAGCCTTTGAACATTAGCAGAATGCAACTTAGTATTTCTCTTCCAGAAATGTAATTTTTATACAAGTTATCACTGAGGCAGGACGAGATCACACTATGGTCACAATACGAGGTAAATGCTACAGAATGCTATGGCCCAGAGAGGAATTAGATGTGTGGTTACAGTTTTCAGCAGTAGCTAGGGTTGCCCCTCCAGGTTGGGAAATACCTGGAAGTTTGATGGGGTATACTGCCACAGAGTCCACCTTTCAAGGTGGCCGTTTTCTCCAACTGAACTGACCTATGTCACCTGCAGATTAGTTGTAATAGTGGGAGATCTCCAGCCACCACCTGGAGGCTACACAAACAAATTAATCTGTCGTGCTGTACAAATCACACTAGAGACTACTGTCTTCTTATACAGTTCTACATGCAACCAAAATTAGCACACATAACAAATAGTTTTGCCACCATGCATAAATGACAACTGCACCAGTTGAATAGTGGCCTCATAGTCCTTGAAAGTACAAGTCATTTCAGAGCCTGATTCTTAGCTATTTGGAACATACTTGTAGAATTCGTGTCATTTCGAATCTTGCTAGAGCTGGGTTGAGCTCCACCACTAAAGAAAAGCAGCCTGATGAAGCCCTAAGAAATGGCAAAGCAACCTAGGCATGCCATCGCTGCTCCTTTGGTTTGTGCTACAGCTAGTCCTGAGATCATGCAGTCTATTGCGTGCTTTCTTCCAGAAACTCTTCTCTGCACCATGAGCCAGTGACCACATCAATCTGAAGAGAGACTTGTACTTTCAAGGACTATTAGGCCACTATTCAACTGGTGCAGTTGTCATTTATGCGTGGTGGCAAAACTATTTGTTCTCTGTGTTAATTTTGGTTGTAAGTAGAACTGTATAAGACATTAGTCTCTAGTGTGATCTGTACAGTGGGAAAGACTATTCAGTTTATTTGTTTGTATAGCTACATTCTCTGTATTTCCATTTTGGTGTGTTTGTTGACCACCTGGAGGCTGGCAACCTAGCCACACCTAGCTTGGCCCCAAGGAGAGATGTAAAATTTCCAGAAATTTTGAAGCCAGGGGAGGGGAATTTCTTTCTCAGTGTTTTTGTTTTTTGGGGGGGATGGACATGGGGGGGATGAAATATATGCAATACCGTCCTATCAAAGCTAAACTAGTTTTACTGCTTTGAGAACATAAAATTCATCATTTATAACTTTCTTAGCATATAAAATTGCAATATTTGACATATTTGTGGGTTTTAAAAGTTATAAATACCAGTCTTTTACAAGCAAAATTGCAAATATGCCCAATACTTGAGAGAAAACTGCATGCTGATTAACCCTATGCTGCCTTAGGGCAATAAGCTGCCTGTTACCTATCCTGTGGGTATTTGTGTTACAGTGGTTTGAGGGAAAGGTGAAAAGGTCGACCACAAGGAAAAGTCAGGTCAAAAGGAGGAACAGAAGGCATGCAGCAGTTGAGAAGCAATGAAAATCCTGCATGCTCCCCTCATGAAGATTAGGTATCCTTCTAGATGCAGAAATGCATCTTGGATCTAAGAACTATATGTGTATACAGCATGCCCTCCCTGCATTTAAAAGTATCCCACTCATTCTATAAGAAAAATATTTCATAGTTTTTTCAGTACTCCCCCAAAATTCCAGTTTTTCCATTGGAAAAATAGAAAACAAGGCCTGGGGGGGGGCAGAGGAAAATGTCCCCCCCCCAAAAAAATTTTCAGGTTTTTTTCCTGGGCTTTCACATCTCTTGCCCCCAGCCACAGAATTTAGGTGAACATGAATGAGCCAAGAGGCCTCTGTGAGTACACCAGTCCCGTTGCCATCATTTTATGAAGGGCAAGTGTTAGAATCTTTCAGCAGACATAGCAATAAACATCCCAGTGTTTCTGAAGTGGTTCTGTGCCAAGATCAAGCCTATCATGAGCCATCATTCACTGCCGCTGCAAATGACAGAAAGAAGACAGATGACCTGTCTCCTGAAAGGTGCCTGCTTGCCTGCCCTTTTTGATTTGAGAGTGATGAAAGCAACGTCACAACAGCAACTTTGTACCTGAACCTGTCACTTAATTAACAATGATTGACAACCATATGTTACAAGCAGCTATCCTAATGGCTTATCCATTATACTATTTGCAGCTCTTTTCAATTCTTAGGATAACAGTAAGCAAACAGAAATCCTGTAATAATATGTTACCACTGGAAACATACAGTTCATTGTTCTTGAAATCTGAGTCACCCCAAAGATGATGTTTTATGAATGTATCTTACACATTTGCCAGGTGCTCAAAAAGGATGATGACTTCAAGGACCTAAGAAAAATGGCCATGTATTTTTAAACTAATATTCTATTTCAGAACCAAGAGCACCTTGTGAAGTAGGCCATAAAAGCTCTAATTAAGTATGATACCAGGTGTGTAAAGAAACCCTTAGCACTGCAAATAAGAGCTGGCATCACATCAAAACTGGATCGCTTGTGGGCAGGGGCTGCAACTCAGTTGCCCTTCTCCGCACTTTTTCCAATGCTATAATATCCTTTTTGAGATGTGGCGACCAGAACTGTACACAGTATTCCAAATGAGGTTGCACCAATGATTTGTACAGGGGCATTATGATACTGGTTGATTTGTTTTCAATTCCCTTCCTAATAATCCCCAGCATAGCGTTGGCCTTCTTTATTGCAGCTACACACTGTCTAGACATTTTTCATTGAGTTATCTACTACGACTCCCAGATCTCTCTCTTGGTCCGTCTCTGCCAGTTCAGACCCCATCAACGTGTATTTATATTTAGGATTTTTGGCTCCAATGTGCATCACTTTGCACTTGGCCTCATTGAACCCCATTTGCCATGTTGACGCCCACTCACCCATCCTCGACAGATCCCTTTGGAGTGCCTCACAATCCTCCCTGGTTTTCACCACCCTGAACAACTTCGTGTCATCTGCAAATTTAGCCACTTCTGGTTCCGTCCCCAGAATCTCCAGTTAAAAGGATCAGGCAGTAGGTGATGTGAAAGACCTCTGTCCTGGAGAGCTGCTGCTGGTCTGAGTAGACAGTACTGACCTTGATAGACCAATGATCTGACCTGGGATATGACAGCTTCATGCATTTGTATGTGTAGTGTGAACACATCAGGAATCTGTTACAATGGTGTATATATCATACTGGAGTGCTAATACGGCTTTTTATTCATGACACTAACCACATGGTAATATCTGAGTATTTGCGGTTCCAGGTCCTACTTGGGACGCCGAGGTCGGCCCGCATTGTTCCCACGCCCCCGCGCTAACTTCAAAATGAACTCATACAAACAGTTTCCTTTGGAAATTATGTGGATAAATTTGGCCACAACTTTTATTGGTTACAGCTCTAGAGCATTGGCACAGCATGGGTCCACCGGATCCGACCTATCGGCTGGCCGGCGTGCCAGCCGAGTTAACCGTTACCCAGCCAGCTGGCATGGGTAGAGAAGGCGGGAGGGCAGGTTGTCGGAGTTCACGTGGACGCTTGCCCCTATGTGAACTCCCCTGCCCTCTGGCTGTGAGGGTAAGCACTGTTATTCCGTGAGCTAGCCAGCTCCGTTCCGCCCTCACGCCAAGACCCTTAAGGGGTCCCCACTCCGAAATTGGCACGCAGGCCGAATTC
Source organism: Gekko gecko (assembly GCA_029375565.1). Taxonomy (NCBI): domain Eukaryota; kingdom Metazoa; phylum Chordata; class Lepidosauria; order Squamata; family Gekkonidae; genus Gekko; species Gekko gecko. Next base: position 69,711,784 of record JAPDNY010000002.1, on the reverse strand, counting down.
CGCCAACGGATCCGGCCCCATGCTGTTACCGCTGAAAGTTGTGACAAAGTGTACAAGAAACAATAGGTAAACGCTAACAATATCATAACCTACACCCACTAAACCCCTTGTCATACACCCAAATTCAAAATACCAAATCCCAACACCATAACACACAGGGAGGGATGGGTGGGCAAACCGGGCTTGCCTCGTGGTCGAGTGGGGAGGGGGAGTGGCTTCCCTGCTGCTTTTAACGCCTCCCCCTCCCTGACCGCCCTGCTGACCCCCATTGGCTAGGGAAAGGGGGGGGAGGAGGCGCGTCTTTCCCCCCGGCCCCCCCTTCCCCCTTCCGGCCGGCCTCTTTGTCCCCGCCCGTCCCCGCAAATGGCGGGCCCGGGCTACCCGGGCCCTTTCTGCTTGCGGTTCCAGGTCCTACTTGGGACGCCGAGGTCGGCCCGCATTGTTCCCACGCCCCGCGCTAACTTCAAAATGAACTCATACAAACAGTTTCCTTTGGAAATTATGTGGATAAATTTGGCCACAACTTTTATTGGTTACAGCTGTAGAGCATTGGCACAGCATGGGTCCACCGGATCCGACCTATCGGCTGGCCGGCGTGCCAGCCGAGTTAACCGTTACCCAGCCAGCCGGCATGGGTAGAGAAGGCGGGAGGGCAGGTTGTCGGAGTTCACGTGGACGCTTGCCCCTATGTGAACTCCCCTGCCCTCTGGCTGTGAGGGTAAGCACTGTTATTCCGTGAGCTAGCCAGCTCCGTTCCGCCCTCACGCCAAGACCCTTAAGGGGTCCCCACTCCGAAATTGGCACGCAGGCCGAATTCCGCCAATGGATCCGGCCCCATGCTGTTACCGCCACAAGAACAGGACGCCCCCTTTAGTCCTGTTCCCGCCAACGCCCTTACAGCTGTAGCCAGGCAAGCAGGCAATGACGGACTCCGTGCAACCAGATGTCCATACCCCAGGCCGATAGGTGCACGCCATCCGCTCGGTACATGGCCTCCATCTTGTGGGAGATGTCTGGGTGGCGAATCCAGATACCGCCTGCCGACTCGACTGCCCGGCCCAACCTGCCGGACACTTTCCGTCTCGCCACTTCCACCTTCTTGGGCTGATTCGCACCCCGCCACGACCTCCGTTCCAGCCAATCCGACCAGAAGAGGACAGTGCCGGGCAGGATCTCGCGCACTGCGGCCAGGTCAGCCAGAACCTGGTGCTCGAGGGCCACCCCAGGGCACTCTGTCAAGTCGTTTTCCCCAAGCTGCAGCAGCAGTGCATCGGGAGGGTGGCGCCTCGCCTGGACGCGCCTCAACCATGGCAACAGGGACCTCCACCGCATGCCCCGCTGTGCCATCCATGTAATGCGCGCTGCACCTCCCAAGCCCAAGTCCTTTCCCCAGCCCGACGAGGATGCATACAAACCTGCCCAATGGACGATGCTGTGCCCAAAAATCCATACTGTCCTGTACCCTTGTCCTGGAACTGAGGAGTCAGAGAGATGGTCACAGGCTGGACTCCAGCTGTGGCCTGATGTAAGCCCTAAAGGCTGTGGATCGCCAACGGCCAATGGCCCGTATGCGTGCCTCCGGCAGGCCGATACCAGCGGCCGTGGTGGCTGCCCCGATCCTGAAGGAGTGAGGCCCAAATTCCTTGCCTGGTAAGCCCAAGGCCCCCAGTGCCGACCTGAAAACCCCTGTGAACTGATATCTTGTCAATGGGGCCCCGTCTCTATGGATAAGCAGCGGACCAACTCCCCTCGGTCTCATTGCTAAAAAGGCTCGGGTGATCTGCACTGGACACGGGCCGCCCGGTAGTGGCCCCAGATGGAGGCGCACCCCTTTTCCCTGCTGATCCGTCTTTGACCACCGAATATACAAAGACATCCCCTTTGGCCCGAAGGAGACATCCCGTACCCGCAAGGGCGTGTTGGTGAAGGAAATTCTGGAGCTAGCTACCAGTTCCCCTACCCTCAAGGCCCCCAAAAAGGCCAAGACGAATGCGGTCTCGAAGAGTGCAGCCTCATACTGGGACCAACACAGCGCTGGTAGCTCCCGCAACATCCCCCCCAACAACTCAAAGGTCACGGGCCGTCTACTATCTGGGGGCCGTGTGGCTTGCCTCCGCCAGCCCTCGACCGCTCTACGAGCTTGGAATGAGTGGCATGGGTCCTCAAATCCCTCGGCCTTGCTAAAAAATGTGATGGCAGCCATGCGACCCCTGATGGTGCTGTGAGAGAACCCGCTGTCTTGAAGGCATGCCATGTAGCAAAGTACCCAGTCCCCCTCCACCGGCAAGGTCTGCGGACCCCCGCACCCCGCGGTAAAGTCAAAAAAGGCATCGATAGCCTTGGTATACATGGCCAGAGTGGAGGGGGCAAGGGACCCGTAGATGCCCCGCCTTATTGTACCTTCCCAAGTTCCCACAGCTCCTCCGGAAAGGGGTCTGAAACGCGGTTGGCTCCTGGCGCCAGGATCCGGAAGCGTTCCTCCTGTTGGCGAGACAAAGCGTCCGCTATGCCGTGCAGAAAAAGTAATGTTATCGGCCAGGCAGGCCAAAACCAGGCAGCGAACCAACCGCATCACCCGGTCAGACTTCGAAGTTTGCTTGTTCACCACCCGCACCACCGCCTGGTTGTCGCACCAGAAGCGCACCCGTTTGTCCCTAAAGCAATCTTTCCAAATGATCACTGCCACCAGTATTGGGAAAAGCTCCAAGAAGGTGAGGTCTTTAAGCACTGCGGTGCCCTCCCATTCCTTGGGCCAGGGCTGTGCGCACCACTTCCCGTTGTAGTAAACACCGAACCCCGCGCTGCCGGCTGCATCAGAATGGATCTGGATGGTATCCTGCAAGTCCATCGGGTGCTGCCAAATGGTAACCCCATTGTATCCCACCAGGAACCGGAGCCACACTCCTAAATCCTCCTTCATGCTCTTGGTCACCCGCACCCGGTGATGAGGTGCCCTGACCCCGGCCGTCGCTCTGGCCAGCCTCGCGCAGAAAGCCCTGCCGGGCGAAACAACCCGGCAAGCAAAGTTCAAGTGTCCCACCAGTGACTGCAGTTCCTTCAATGTGCACTTCGGCCGAACCCTAACCAAAGAAAGGAGAGCCCGGAGGGCCAAGAGTTTGTCCTCCGGCAACCTGGATGCCCCAGCTACAGAGTCTAATTGGATACCCAGGTAAGTTAGACTAGTCGCCGGCCCTTCGGTCTTGTCCACCGCCAATGGGACACCAAGCTCTTCGGCAAGCTCCTGAAATGCCCGTAGGGACCCGGCACAAGTCTCGTCGTCCCCCGGGCCGACGAAAAGAAGTCATCCAAGTAATGAGTAATCCCCGCGGACCCAGTCCTCGACTTCGCTGCCCACTCGAGAAAGGTACTGAATGTCTCAAATGCTGCGCAGGCCACTGCGCAACCCATGGGCATGGCCTTGTCAACATACCATGCCCCTTGGAACTTAAAACCCAGCAATGAAAAGGAGTCGGGGCTTACCGGGAGCAGCCGGAATGCTGACTGAATATCACACTTGGCCATGAGTGCCCCCCGCCCACAAGCCCTGACTAGCCCAACCGCGTGATCAAAGGAAGCGTATTTGACTGAGCAGAGCTCGGGGGGGATACTGTCATTCACCGAAGATCCCTTCGGGTACGAGAGATGCTGGATCAGGCGATACTCGCCTGGTGTTTTCTTTGGCACCACCCCCAAGGGGGAGACTCGCAGGTTGTCAATAGGGGGCGCGCTGAATGGGCCCGCGATGCGCCCTGCCGCCAATTCTTTTTGCAGTTTCACGGCAACCACCTCAGGCATCTCCCTGGCTGATTTCAGGTTGTTGGAATCGGTTGCGATGCGTGGGCCGCAGGCAGGAATGGGAAACCCCCTCGTAAAACCATCCAAGATATATTTTCCGGCTTGGCGCGAGGGGTATCGCGCCAAGAGTGGTCTCAGAGCGTCCACTCTAACCGGGGTGGCCGCCAAGGACCACCAGTCCTGCGGGGCACTGGCGTCTGGAAGCGGAGGTGGTGCCGGACGACCCCCTCCCCCTTTTGTGTTGGCACCACCGGAGAAGGGTTTTCCACTCTGAAAGGGCTGCTGGGCACTGGTGGATCGTGGGCAATACACCCGCCCATGCCCCCCCCCCGCAAGCCTCGCAACTATGGTGGAACTTGCACCGAGCCCGGCGACACCGGCCCTGATTGTATTCCCAGCAGACCCCGCTCGACCGGTCCTTGCGCACGGCCCAGCGCTCCTTTTTCCCTTCCTCCTTCCCTTTAATGCACGGGCCAACCAACCTGAGCCAAACCTTATCCTGTAGCAGGTCCCACCGAGCCCTGTCATTGCGTGAGGCCAATTTACGGCAGGTCTCGTCATAATCAATAGCCGGTCCCTCGCCTGCCAAAACCCTGGCCTCGACCACGTTGCTCATGTGGTTGAGCAGGTGCCAGCCCCTGTCAGGGTACGCGGCAGCGACTACCCCCGCATACACCAGATAACCAGAAACCCAGTTGAGGAAGGTGCGGTCAGCTTCCGCGGTCTTCTCCTTCTTCTCTTTCTTGTCCGATTCTAGCATGCGGGCCTCGGCCCCCCTTTTTTGGAGCAGGGTAAAGACATTAACGTAATACCCATCCAGAATGCTATCCCGCAGTTCCTCAGATAAATGAAGCCCTGGCGGCTCCTCCCCGTTCGAGTATGTGGAGAGGATGGCCGAAGGATCAGTGACATCGACGTCACCCCAGACCACCCCAGGATCCTGTCCTGCCTGCGTCGCCAACGCCCTGCGGTGTATAGCCCATGCAGGCAGCCCCGGCTCGTGGGCTGCTGCTGCCCAGTAATCGCTTGGAGGCTGCCCACTCCGCCCCGCAGTGGAACCCTCACCTGAGGAGGCCTCGCCCTCTGCTTCATCGTGGGAATGCGCGGAGGAGCCTGAGCTACCCCGCTCCCGTCCCCTGTCCGTGGATTGCGCAGCAGGCCGGGAACCCCGACGACTAGCCGCGCCGGTAGAAGCCCCCCCGCGCTGCTGGGCTGAGCCCCCGTCAGACGTGGCCTTCCGGGCTCGTTTGGCCACCGAATCCTGGCTCATCTTGGCCACCTTCTCAGAAAGTTGATTGAAAGCCTGTTGAAGGCCCCGCATGGTATCGGCCAGCTCTGAAACGCCGTCCGACCCCTCTGTGCCGCGCGGCACTGCCTTCCTCTTCGCCGCCACTCCCACTGGTGTGTTGTCTGCCGCAGGCCGCACTTGCCCTTTGGGCGATGACCGGGGTGTTCCCCCAGCAACTGCACCCGTGCGTCGGGTGCTGCGCGTCGGGGGCTTCATACCTGCTCAGGACAGCAAAACACGACAAGTTAAGCCCCCCCCGTCCCCTGAAACCTGCCGCCGATCGAGCAAGTGTTTTCGTGCTAGTGGCAGGAGGGCGCCGACGGGGAGGTAACCGCGTTGGACACTGACTGAGAGATCCTGTCCTACCTAACTAATAACTGCCTAACTGCCTTACCCTTGACCTTACCTACCTAACTACGTGCTAAATGGTGACAGGAAGGAGGCCATCAAAAGTACTCTGCTCTCATAGCGTTGACGGCCCCCCAGCTCGCTGCTGTCCCGGGGGGGGGCTGGCGGCCTGGCTCCCTACGTGTGGAAGACTGAATTTTTTTATTTTTTTTTTTTGAGCTGCGCGCTCCCGGAGCCCTTCCCCTGGCCAGCTCCAGGAAACCGCTGGCCTGGCGGGCAGGTCGGGAGGCCGTTTCCCCCCCCGGAATGCCAGGGGAGGCTGGCGCGTGGCACCTTGGGCCAGCTAGGTCTCGCCCTGCCAGGGTCCGTTGGGGAGCCCCGCTGAGGGCCCGCTGGAGGAGGAGCCTTGTTGCGGTAGGCCCCCCACCCATGCGCTCTGGGATCAATCGCCCCGGGCTGGCCCCAAGGGGGCGCACAAGGTGGTGGGCAGGCAGGGGTGCCAGTAGGCCGCGTTCCCCACCCCCGAGAATGGGGCAGGTTTCCTTTTCTTAATTTGTATCGTGACTCAAATTTGGTGTAAAGACTAAAAGCAAACGCTCTAATCTGGGAGAACCGGGCATGACTCCCCACTCGTGCACATGCAGCCGCTGGTGTGCCCTTGGGTCATTCACAAGTTCTCCCAGAACTGCTCCCTCAAAAGCAGTCCCCGAAAGAGCTCTCTCAGCCCCACCTACCCCACAGGGTAATCTCCTCTTCTTAAATTTGCATGTGCTGGCAAGGCGGGCGGCGGGGGGGGGCCGCGTCGCCCCCCCCCAGGCAGGCCCGCCGCAGGCCAGCTTGGCCCTGCCAGCCACGCTCCCCCCCGGGAGCCCTGCTCCGGGCCCGCGGGATGGGAAGCCTCGCTGCGCGCACCCGTCCCTCGTCCCCCGGCTAGCCCCGGGAGCATGCTAGCGCGGCAGGCCGGCCAGGGAGGCGATGGGCCGCGTCGCCCCCCGCCCCCAACCACCAAGGCGGCCCGCCCGGACCCGCCGCGGACCGCTGGGCCTCGCCGGCCAGGGCCTACCTGGGAGCCCCCGTGCGGGCCGTGGGGACGAGGGGCCTCAGCGCGGCTGCCGGAGACCCCCCCGCACGCTCCTGCGGCCTTCGCCCCTGGCCGGCCCCCCGGAGCGCGGCGGCGTGGCGGGCGGCTGGGGGGGCGGTAGGCCGCACCTCCCCCCCCGCCCTCCGAGCACCGGGGCAGACCCGCCGCGGGCCGGCTGGGCCCCGCCGGGACGGGCCGCCTCGCCGCGGGCCCACCGGAGCTCCCCGATGCGCCCCCGGAGCCCCCGTCGCCGGCAGGCCCCGAGGAGCGCGCTAGCGCAGCTGGCGGGTCGGGGAGGCGGTGGGCCGCAGCGCCCCCCACCCCCCGAGGCGCCGTCTTGGACGCGCTGTAGGCCGGCCGGGCCCCGCCTGGCCCGGGTCCGCCGGGATGCCCTGCCGCGGGCCCGCGGAGGCGAGGAGCCTCGCTACGGGCCCGCGAGGGCCCCCTCGCCGCGCCCCCGGCGCCCTCGCCAGGCCGGCCCGGAGGAGCGCGCCGGCGTGCCGAGCCGGCGGGGGGGGCGGCGGGCACGGGCGGGAGGCAGCAGGCCGCGCCCCCCCTCCGCTGTCGGCCCGGCAGCCGGGACGGGCCCGAAGGAGCCTCGCTGCGAGCCGGGGAGGCAAGCAAGCGGGAGGAGGCAGGCCCTGTCTCCCCCCCCTCCCCCGACCGCCAGGGCAGGCCGGAGGCCCAGCGAGGGGGCGCCAAGGAGTGGCTGGAGGCCCCCTGGACCCAGCTGCTGATGGCCGGGCCCAGCCGCGGCAGCCGCACCCGGCCGCCGGAACCGCCCTGCGGCCGCGAGGCAGGGTGCAGGGGGAAGTGGCGAGGGAGAGGGAAGGCCATCCATCGTCCCCCCTCCCTCCCCCCCCCGCCGCCGGCATTCCCTCCAGAAGGGGCCCGGGCCTACCTGAAGGAAGCGAGAAACGGGCTTCCTCCTGCAAACCGGGCTTGCCTCGTGGTCGAGTGGGGAGGGGAGCGGCTTCCCTGCTGCTTTTAACGCCTCCCCCTCCCCGACCGCCCTGCTGACCCCCATTGGCTAGGGAAAGGGGGGAGGAGGCGCGTCTTTCCCCCCACGCCCCCCGGCCCCCCTTCCCCCTTCCGGCCGGCCTCTTTGTCCCCGCCCGTCCCCGCAAATGGCGGGCCCGGGCTACCCGGGCCCTTTCTGCTTTTACACATCCATCATCACATTTCAGGCAAACAGCTGAGTGAAAGTACAAGTAACAAGAGCACATTATGCAGCATTTAATCATAGAATCATAGAATGTTAGAGTTGGAAGGGACCTTGCAGGTCATCTAGTCCAACCCCCTGCAGTCTGCAGGAGCATAGCCAAAAGATAGCCCCACATACATACAATATACCCGAAAGATGGTTGTCCAGTCTCCGCTTGAAAATGTCTAGCGAAGGAGCATCCACCACCTCCCGAGGAAGTCTGTTCCACTGCTCAACTACTCTTACAGTTAGGAAGTTTCTCCTGATATTTAGCCGGTAATGACTCTCTTGTAATTTCCACCCATTAGATCTAGTCTTGCAATCCAGAGCAAGAGAAAATAGATCTGCTCCATCTTTTACATGACAGCCCTTCAAATACTTGAAGACTGCAATCATGTCCCCTCTAAGCCTTCTTTTTCCCAGGCTAAACATTCCCAACTCTTTCAGCCTTTCCTCAAAAGACTTGGATTCCAACCCTCTCACCATCCTGGTTGCACTCTTCTGGACACACTGGAGCTTGTCAACATCCTTCCTAAAATGTGGTGCCCAAAACTGGACACAGTACTCCAGGTGAGGCCTGACCATAGCAGAATAGAGCAGAACTACCACCTCCCGTGATCTGTCTTCCTCAGAATTAGCAATCCCACCCAGCTTTGTGTCATCTGCAAATTTGATAAGTATCCCCTCTATGTCTTCCTCCAGGTCATTTATAAAAAACATTGAACAACACCAGGCCCAGGACCGAGCCCTGTGGCACTCCACTCAAGATTTCCCTCCATGTAGATGCAGAGCCATTTATGAGCACTCGTTGGGTATGATTTTTCAGCCAACCATGAATCCATCCAATGGTCGCACCATCCAGCCCATACTTAACCAGCTTATCCTCAAGGATATCGTGAGAAACTTTGTCAAATGCTTTACTGAAATCTAGATACACTATATCCACAGCATTGTCAGAGTCAACCATTTTAGTAACTGTCAAAAAAGGAGATAAGGTTGGTCTGGCATGACTTATTCTTGATAAACCCATGCTGGCTACAACCAATTAACTCATTCTGTTCAAGGTGCGTTTAATAACCTGCTCTAGAATTTTCCCAGGTATTGATGTCAAACTGACAGGTCTGTAATTTCCCAGGCCCGTCTTTTTTCCCTTCTTGAAGATCAGGACAACATTCACACTTCTTCAGTCTTCCGGCACAACACCAGTACTCCAGGACATCTCAAAGATTAGAGCCAGAGGCCCTGAAATAACATCTGCAATTTCTTTTAGCACCCTGAGATGCAAGCCATCCAGCCCTGGAGATCTGAAAGTATTTAAGGCAGCTAGATGCTCTCTAACCATTTCCTTACTTATTCTGGACTGGCAGTTCCCCCCTCCTTCATATGCCCTGCATTCTTCAGTTTGTATACAGCTTGCCTTACGGTTAAAGACTGATGCAAAGTGAGAGTTGACTAATTCTGCTTTGTCTGCATCCCTTGTTAAGGCTTGATCGTCTTCCCGTAGCAATGAGCTTACCCCATCCCTGTTCTTCTTTTTGCTCCAAACATAGACATAGAAATTTTTCTTGTTATTTTTAGCATCCCTTGCAAGCCTCAGCTCCATCTGCGGTTTAGTCTTTCTGACACCATCCCTACAGATTCGAGCCTGCTTCTTGTACTCACCCTCAGTAATCTGACCCTCCTTCCATTTCCTGTGCATTTCCCTTTTTAGTCTCAGCTCTTCAGTGAGTTCCTTGTTCAGCCACCTTGGCTTCATTACCCGTCTCCCACCTTTCTTTCTTACTGGAACAATTTGCGATTGTGCCTTAAGCACTTCATTTTTCAGCATCACCCATCCTTCCTGTGCACATTTCCCCCTCAGCATTTCCAGCCACGGTATCCTACCTATTATTTCTCTGAGTTTTTTGAAATCAGCTTTCCTGAAGTCCAGGATGTGAGTCCTACTATGTCCTGGTTTCACATTCTTCTCTATGTCAAATTCCAAGCTGACATGGTCACTATTCCCCAAGGATCCCACAACATTCACTTCATCAATCAGTTCTTCCTTGTTAGTCAGAATTAAATCTAGGATAGCAGGTCCTCTGGTTCCCACCTCCCAGAGATGAAGTTGTCTGCAAGACCATTCAAGAATCTGCGGGATGCCTCATGTCTAGCAGAATTAGATTTCCAGCAAATATCTGGATCATTGAAATCTCCCATAACCACTACATCCTGTCTCTGTGAAAGTTTAGCTAGCTGTTGTACAAATGCATTATCCTGTTCCTCTGGTTGATTTGATTTGGAGGTCTGTGGTATACCCCTACAACAATATCCCCTTCTTCCCCCCCCCTATCCTTACCCACACACTTTCAACAGTGCAAAATCCTGAATTTCAGTGCAAGCGTATTCATTCTTGACAAATAGTGCCACCCTGTCTCCTTTTTTGGTTATTCTGTTCCGTTTGAACAAGGTATATCCTTCAATCGCTGTGCTCCATATATGGGACTCATCCCACCAAGTCTCAGTGATACCTATCAGATCATACTTACTTTCCAATATTTGAAGTTCAAGTTACTCCTGTTTATTTCCCATACTCTGTGCATTAGTATAAAGACATCTCAGATTACAGATATCCTTTCCTATCATAGGTCCCTTCAAATTTACCTTGAAACTACTGAACTCATCTCTCTCCCATTCATTTATTCTCTGGTCACTCCCCTTCTTGAACTTAGTGTTGGGGATTCCACACAGCAGGCTTTTTCTTCCCACCCCCGATGTCTTCAGTTTAAAGCCCTCCTGATCAGGTTCGCAAGTCTTCCAGCAAAGACATTCCTCCCATTCTTTGCAAGGTGCACCCCATCCATTGCCAATAGTCCTTCATGTCGGAGGTACATACCATGGTCCAGGAAGCCAAATCCCTCTCGATGGCACCATCTACGTAACCAGCCATTCACCTCCAGTATCCTGTTCTCCCTTCCAGCTCCATGGCCCTCAACAGGTAAAATGGAGGAGAACACCAACTGAGCCCCCAGCTCTTTCACCTTCTTGCCCAGAGCCTCGTAGTCTTTGGAGATCCATTCAAGGTTTCTTCAGGCCATATTGTTTGTTCCCACATGGATCAGCAGGAGTGGGGAGCAATCAGAGGTCTTGACCAGTCTTGGAATTCTCTCAGTCACATCTTGGATACATGCTCCAGGAAGACAACAAACCTCTCGAAATTCCTTGTCTGATCTGCATACATCTTCTTCCGTCCCTCTCAGTAGGGAGTCACCAATCACCACTACTCGTCTCTTCCTCCATGGGATAGCTTGGTTCCTTCTCTGCCTATGTGCTTGTGTGTCAGTCACATCCTTTTGATCTCAGAGTGTGCTATTCTGATCTTCCATCATCAGAAGCAGCTGGTATTGATTTTGCAGCTGCACTGGCTGTGTTTCCTGACTATCGTAATCCTCAAGGTCATATTCTTCCACTCACCCACCTGCTCCTTGTTACTTTCTTCCTCTTGCTTAGGATTTGCTAGCTCTTGCCGTCCTCTCAGGAGCCCTTCTTCCGTCATGTCTAAAAAGCTTTCTGTCTCCCTGTTGTGTCCACTGACCACTTTGGGCCGTCAGCGAAGGAGCCTGAGCTTGAGTCCTGGGGAACAATGGGACTGGGGCTCCTGGCTCCAGCTTAGGGGAACCAATGGGAATGGCGGCGGGAATTCAAACTCACCAATGGCACCAGGGGGCATTCCCCTTCGCTTGTATATAGTTGGCCACCTGGCCAGGTAACGTTGTCTTGTTGTGTAATAGCAAACCATGCTGATCACTACATCTGTGTCTGTGGTTTCATTATGCGTCCAACCCACTACACAATAATGGCAACGAGGATGGGATCCTGCTGAGCGCTCCAGCCGGGCTGTTGGACCATGCTACCAAGACTCACTCCACGGGCTCCGCACATGAGCGCCTCCGAGGGTGAACCACGAGCCGTGCCTCAGCCGCCGACTAGCACAATGGCCGTTGTTCCAGGACCCGGGCTGCTGCCGCAATTCAACACCTCCCAGCCCCAGCGATGGGGAGCCTGGGTTACGGGCCTGCGGCAGGCCCTTGTGTTCTACCAGATCACAGACAAAAATTGGAAAAGGGGCCTGTTACTCTGCTCTTGCGGCCCCGCGATCATGGATTTGGCGCAGTACCTTCTCTCCCCCAAGAAGGTGGAGGAGTGCACATTCAAGGAGATCATCCAGGCCGTGCAAAACCACTACGTTCCGAAACTGTCGGAGATGACCTGCCACATGGTCTTCCAGCAGCAGAACCAGCAGGGGACGGAAACCGCAGCGGAGTTCCTTGCAGAGCTCCGCCGCCCGGTGGCCGACTGTGCGTTCGGGACGCACTTGGACATGGCCCTCCGTGACCGGTTCGTAGCAGGCCTTCTGGAGGAGAAGCTCCAGCACCAGAAAATGGAGGGTGAAAAGGTAACAATCGCCTCAGCCCTGGCCACTGCCACCGCATGGGAGAGGTCCCAACCAGCCGCCGCCACCACGCACCGGGTGGCTACCTCCGGGAACAGCAACCCCGAGGACGCGGAGTTCCACAGGACACAAGTGTCGCACCGCCTGCCAGCCCCGCTCACAAGCTCCGCACGCAAGCAACAAGGGTCAGCGGCACAGGAGTGCGCCAGCTGTGGCAGCCAGCATGAGAGGAAGGCATGCAGGTTCCGGGATGCCACGTGCTATGACTACGGCCACAAGGGCCACATCGCCAGGGTCTGCCACTCCAAGGCATCCCATGTGCCGCCGAAACAGACCTGCCGCAAGGCAGATGCGCACTACGAAGAGTGCGCGGCACCAGAAGTCCTTTACCTCCTTACCAACGCTCCATCAACCTCTGAGCAGGTACTGAAACTCCCCAGTCAGGCCTCTACCCCCCAAATATACATCCGGGTTAAAATAGAGGGGGCCCCCTTACAAATGGAGCTGGATTCGGGCTCCGTGCGCTCCATCATTTCGGAGGCCACATTAAAACAGATATGCCCACGGGGGGGGGGGCACTTGAACCCGTTGCCTGTGATGCTCATGGACTTCCAAAGGAACCGAGTGCCAGTAAAGGGGGTCAGGAGTTTCCGAGTACAGTACCACGGCTTCAAGGGTTTTTTGGACTTACTTGTGGTCGCGGGCGACCTCGTCAGCCTCCTGGAAAGGGCCTGGTTCAAACCCCTCAGAATAGTGATTGAGGGGGTCCAGCATTGCACAACTCGCAACTTCCAGGGGGTGTGCCAAGAGTTCCCTTCCATCTTCGACAGGATGCTGGGCCGGTACATGGGCCCCCCAGTTTCGTTGCAACTCGACCCCAAGGTGGCCCCCATACGTATGGTTCCAGGACAGCTCCATTCGCGCTGAAGCCCAAGATAGATGCGGAACTGGACCGCCTAGTGGCCCAGGGGGTCCTGGAACTGGTCTCCCACGTGGCGTGGGAGACCCAGATCGTGACCCCAGTAAAGCCTAAGGGGATGTCCGCATTTGCGCTGACTACAAATGCATGATCAACCGGGCATTGTAGGACCATTCCTACCTGCTTCCAGTGGTAAGCCACGTCCTGGCCACCTTGGCAGGGGCTAAGATCTTTGCCAAATTAGATCTAGCCCAAGCTTACCAGCAACTGCCGGTCGACGGGCCAACTGCAGAGGCCCAGACGATTGTAACCCACCGGGGGGCTTTCCAGGTGAGTAGGCTACAATTCGGGGTGAGCATGGCACCCGGGATATTCCAGCAGCTAATGGACTCTCTCCTCAAAAGAATACCCGGTGTCACACCATTTTTTGATTATGTGATGATCGCCGCCGCCACATCCGATGAATTCGCCACTTGCCTCCGCATGATCCTCAGCTACTTCCGGGACGCCGGGCTCAAGGTCAAGCGGGAGAATGGCCAGCTCAGGGTGGCATCCGTAGACTTCTTAGGCTTCACCGTGGATGTGAACGGTCTACACCCAGCCCGGGATAAGGTGAAGGCCATTGTGGAGGCTCCACCGCCGAGCTCCAGGCTTTTCTCAGACTCTTAAACTTCTACCACGCCTCTCTCCCCCATAAGGCAGCAGTAGCTGAGCCCCTCCATTGGTTGCTCGACAAGTGGGCATCCTGGGTCTGGGGCCCCAGCCAGGCCGCCACGTTCCGGAACATCAAGGCCCTCTTGATATTGAACTCGGTCCTGTCCCACTTTGATGATCCCTGCCTGTGGTCTTGGCCTGTGATGCGTCCCCCTACGGGGTAGGTGCCGTGTTGGCATACCATCTCCTGGATGGTGGGAGGTCCCGGTCATGTATTACTCGCGGACCCTATCTGCGGCCGAATGGAACTACGCCCAGATAGACCATGAGGGACTGGCAATCGTGGCTGGGCTGAAGAAGTTCCACGACTTCATCTACAGCCGACCGTTCACCATTGCCATGGACCACTGCCTGCTGCTGGGCCTCTTTGCGGTGGATCGCCGGACGCCACAGGTACTCTCCCCTCGCGTCTTACAGTGGTCCATCTTCCTGGCGGGCTACAACTACACACTGCAGCACTGGCCGGGCAAGGCGATGGGCCATGCCGACACACTGAGCCAGCTTCCCCTGCCGGACGCGGGGGAGGATCCGGCCCTGGCTCACCACGTCCTCCAGATGGAATGTCTTCCGGATGCTCCCCTCCAGGCAGCAGACGTCGCCCGCCGCTTGGCCCGCAACCCCATCATCTCCCGGGTTCTCAGCTGGGTGGTAAGGGGGTGGCCTATGGCTCCAGTGGGCCCGGAGTTCAGTGCGTTCACAACGCGGCGAGAGGAGCTGTCAGCGCATAAGGGCTGCCTGCTGTGAGGGGATTGGGTGGTGGTCCCCAGCGCGCTCCAGCACCAGGTTCTGCAGGCTCTGCACAAGGCGCACCCCGGCATTCTGCGGATGAAGGCCCTCGCCTGGAGCTACGTCTGGTGGCCAGGCATGGATGGGGAAATAGAGACCTGGGTGAAGCGTTGCCAGATCTGCCAAGAGGTCCAGCTGAGCCCACCGAGTGCGCCCATGCAGTCCTGGGACTCGACACGGACCCTATGGTCCCAGCTCCACATCAACTTCGCCAGGCCCTTCCACGGATTGACGTTCCTGGTAACCGTGGACATGTAGTCTAAGTGGCTGAAGGTTAGTCCTGTCTCCACTACCTCCTCCCGAGCCACCATTCGGGCCCTCCGAAAAATATTTGCGACGCACGGTCTGCCGGACACGATCATCTCGGACAACGGGTCAGCATTCACGTCCGAGGAGTTCCAGCAGTTCCTACGGGACAATTTGATCCAACACATCCAGTCAGCTCCATTTCACCCCGCAATGAATGGCCAAGCGGAGCGGATGGTACGCACAGCAAAGGAGGCGCTGAGCCACCTGACCAAAGGGGACTGGGAGTCTCGCATCGCACGGTTCCTCCTAGCGCACTGGACTATGCCCAACCCAGTGAGCGGCCGCTGCCCCGCGAAACTCCTCATGGCCCGCCTGCACCCTGACTGAGCTCCGGAGGTGCGCAACAGGACCGAGCAACGGGAGGCGCCACAGGGGTTCTTCCCGGAAGACCCGGTGTTTGTAAGGAACTATGGCAAGGGCCCAGAATGGGTAGCCGGCAGGGTCATCCGCATCACCAGTTTTAAATTTCCTATGACTTTATATGGTTATTTATTTATTTATAGCAAAGGAAGTAATACATATTGCTGTACAGAATTTTTTTAAAAAATTCTCATTCCAGTTTGTGTCCAACCCATTTCAGTGTGTTCAGTTCATTACAAATCCAGATGATTGATTTCCCCTTATGTCCCTTTTATAATAGTTTGGTTAGAAATGCTATCTTCTAGATTCTTTCATACCAGTCCTTTATATGGTTTTTATCTGTTACCCACCTTGGGCCCCAGTTGCCTGGGAGAAATTCAGGCTGATAAATGTTTTAAATAAATACATTTGGACTGTGCTCACTTCTCCCTCCTCCACAAACGAGATGTGCAAGTACCACCTACACAAACAGAAGCCCTGGAGATGGGCATTTGTTTCCTCCTGCCTCCGCCTTCTGCACCGGCAGTGGGGCTGATCCATATGCAGAAGCCTCTGGCTTTTCCGTTTGGAATAATTATTTTCTATGTTTTAAAAGGCCCTCACCCCCTCCTGAGCTTTTGTGGCTGGGCCAGATTACAGAGCTAAATAAAAATTATGAACAGTATGGGAATATACCAGTTCTGCCAAGTCGGATCAGCCTGCTCCTGAAAAACAAACAAACAGTCTTTGCACAAGTCTGTGCTTCCGCTGTGCTCTCGATGGACATAGCAGAGCTGCACGATTGTTTGCTTACTGGAAGTGGCTCGTCAACAAAAAAGCAAGCTGGGCTATGAATCACTAGGGCTTGCACGGAGACTTTTTGCTTTTGCCTTTTGATCGATGTGAAACAAAGACCAGAATGCTAGAAGCACAGAGGCTGTCAGACAGCTGTGTGTAACCACTGCCCTCTCCTTCTGATACAGATGTTCCTCTTCTCCAGTTAACAATGGGTTATAATTGAGTAGGGTGGAGCTAGCAGTGATGATGCACACACATATATATATATACTTTCACATCAAAAATCAAACCTCGTCATGAATCAGATTCTCAATTATTGAGGATATTATTAGTTGCACATGCTGACATTTTGTGAAAAGGTCTCTTCGCCTTTCCTTGGCCCTGTGAAAATGAAAAATGTAATTTCTTCTGTTTTGTCATTTTTTATATATATATAAAAAAGCTTTATCACAAAAGATCAGGAAAGTATTAAAATCTTTTTGGTAACTTACTTCTTTAGAGACTTTTTGAGAAGGCACTGACACCTGTGTCTAAAATATCACTATGGAAACGTGTTGCCAAGTGGTAGGTTCTTTTTTGCCAGCCCTTTACCAAGATCACTGATACTTTTAAAAAAACTCTCTTGTATCAATATTATGTTTAACATTAGCTAGAAGTGGTAAGTTATGGGAGGCTCGGAATCTAGCCACCTTGCTACTTGGGGTATGCCCACAAACAGCAAGGAAACTTGATCCTTTATGCTGTGATACTAGTTTACTATGCCATCCTAAGCAGAGTTACCCCATTTAAAGCCTGTTGACTGTCAGTGGACTTAGAAGTGGGTAACTCTGCTTAGGACAGCACTGTTAGAAGTCAGATAACATATGGGAAATTGAACAGGACCTGAACCTTAGAGAGGAATACCTAGTCTAGTTGATGTCATACTGCTCGGCCTGCTCTGGTGGGGAAGGCAGGGTATAAATTTGATAAACAGAAACTTTGCCCTTCCCCCCCTTCTTAATCATCTACATGAGCATATAAATACATTTGTATTCATCGTTTTAGATATTACCCCAAAAAATAATGTCATTTTTAAATGTTTCTTTAAAGTGCAAATTGGAGCATTGCAGGGGAGGAAAGAAATATGGGCACCTGAAACAGATATGCAGGGGGCTGGTCCCATTTGTGATGGGGGGAATGTTGTTTCAGAAAGTTTTTCCTGCTACTGCTTGAAATGTACAAATCCAAGACACTGGATTGACAGAAACCATGACAGGATACTACAATAACCACATGTACCACAGCTTTATATGAGTACCTTCAAGACAGCTATGAGCTGCAATACAGCACAGATTTAGGTATGCACATTCCATTGTTTATAGGCCCTATCTAACTGTATCTGAACCTTTTTCATACACCGTTCCCCACCAATCTAAACTGAGCACCAAACTAGACGTTATGACATCTACAGCTCCAACCCGTGGATGCCAATGCCATTTTACAGCTGAATTTAGCCATTTAAAAATGTCATGAGGGCCCAATCCCTCCCTCCCCCACCCCAGCTTTCCAAGTGTTGCAACAGCCATGAAGGGCTGTTTCAGTGCTTGAAAAGGTGGGGATGACAATTCACCTAGTTCCACCACAACTCGATCAGGGTCAGGCCCTTGCAGCATTTTTAAATGGCATCGGAATCCATGTATGAGACCAGTTGGATGCCATAACATCTTGATTGGCCCTCAGTGTGTTGGGGGGACATTGGAACATAAATCATGTCAGCATAATGCCTGCCTTGCCACATAGTGGCTGATAGTTCCTATTGGACTGAGGATGCAGGCAATTCAGACCATGGAAAATACCTAAAACATTCACTGCCCCTGTTGCTTCCTCGGTCATATTAAGCAAAACCACCCACACAAGTCTGTATTTGATTACAGTTAATGTCAAGAGACCATTCAAGAGTAGAGGGGGCAGTCTACAGATGATGATGATGATGATGATGATGATGATGATGATGATGATGATGATGATGATGATGATTGCCCAAGGGTAACATGTGGTTTCACATTTCGTTGTATCTGATGAAGGGAGCTTTGACTCTCAAAAGCTTACACCCTGAAAATCTTGTTGGTCTCTAAGGAGCTACTAGACTCCAATCTAGCTGTTCTACTGTAGACCAACATGGCTGCCCTCTGGAACTTTCTCTAGTTTGGATCAGTGATTTTGAATGGATCTGCTACACAATTTCCATTGGACAAATTAATATTTGCAGCAGGTTTCAGGCTTTTGGGGGTGAGTGGAAAATCTGGGTTTAAGCTTTGACTTATGTGGCTTCCTTAGAATATGCTGACACCTCCCCTCCAAAATTTATGCCAGCAGCTGATGTTCAGTGGCGGCGAAATGTGTCTGCTGCTACTGCCTGTGGTATTTTTACTCTATGGAGAGACACTTCAGCCTCAGGGGCCTTCAGACTGGCACTGTCAGCTAGCATCATACCCCTGTAACACTCACAGGGAACTGGCAAAATATTAATGTATTCTCCTTGCTAGTTCCATTCCTTAATTCTACCATTTTCTCAGCCACTTCTCTTGCCAGTTAATGCCTGTTGGAGTTACAACACATGCAAGGAGAGGTGAATGGGCTCTTTGGGTCTCTTAAGTCTGGACCAAGGCCACTGTGGTTGCTAGACTGCCCTCCAAGGAGTGAAATAGTAAAAAGGTAGAGGGGAAAAATGACCCGGTTGACACATCCTCTATGGGCATTGTTCCTGTATGAACTGAAGGGGGAAAGGAAACAGGATGTGTAATTATCTTGTTTTTCCTGCTCCCTGTGCTTATCTGTCTTGCCAGAAATTGATCATTCCTGCATATCCTCCCCAGCAAGCAGATGCTTACCTTAGGTCTGCCTCTATGGGGAATGCTTGCACCTAGTTAGAGGCGGTTCACGGCTTTGCAAAAGTAAGGTCCCAAGATCAAGCCAGGCACCTCCAGATAAACAATCACAGCTGCAGACAGAGTCAAGGGAGGGACTGTGTGTTGCAGTGGTTAGAGTGTTGGACAAGGACCAGGGAGACTGGATACAAATCCCTCCCTGCTGGTAGTGTCATTTTAACCGACACCACAGGAAGAGCTGCATTAAGCACACTGGTGGACCCTGGGTCGAGTCAGGTCGGGTCGGATCAGCCCCCCCTGCTTTCAGGAAAGTCCACTCCCTGCACACATACTCACAAGCATCCCAGCTCCTTCCTTCCTTTCCTTTTCATTCACCCGGGCATAAATAAGTGTCCCATCCTATCCCCTTCCTTCCCTTTTATTAGCCTTCTCAGTTAAACACAGGAAGACCTGTGAACAGCTTGCCCTAGCAGGAAGGGGCATTCAGATCAGGACTGCACGGGAGTGAGTGGGGTTTTAAACCATTCACCCACACACACACACACACACACAATATGCCATTGTACCTTTTACCTCCTGGGTTGACAACTTGTCAGGAGAAAAAATTTTCATGCCCCTTTAAGAGAGGCTTAATTAGTAGAAATGGGCAGTTGAAGGTTAGGTAAAAGAGAGACAGAGAGTTCCTGTCTCTTTCCCTGCATCAGTTAAGAATGGGGGGGGAGGGCACTAGGGAAATAGCATGGTAGGGGCAAATTCCTCCTCTGCACAATGAGCTTGATCCACACACCAACCCGCTATTGCTTCTGTTTCCCTTTCCAATTCACTGATCCAGATCTCCTAAGATTTCTAAATTTCTGTTTTTGATTAAAAGCAGCCGTGGGGGAAGGGTCAGATCAGGACAGCAGAGAGGAGATCCTAACTTCTAATTCCCTGCTGGCTGTCCAATCTAAGCAACTTCCATCTCCACACACACACAAATCCCAAACTAAAAATAAGGAAGTCAGCGACTCAGCACTCCTTCCCCAACTCTCCACAGCCTGGCTCTGCTCAGGTCATTCTGCTCACAGCATGCCTTCTGGGTAAAGGGCAAGCTGCAGCACAAACACAGTTCCTTCTTACCTCTCTCACTTTCCTGCTCACAGCTGAGCTGAGGTCATAGTGCTATACAGCTGCCCTCAACAGTTAGATAAACAGACTGGGCTGGCAACCAGGCAGCAAGCCGTATGTCAAATACATAAGGGGATGTGGTGGCAGCACAGCTGCTAGAGAGGGCAACATTATCAGCTTTGATGACAGTGGATGCCAGGCAATAACCATTTTTGCTTACTAGATACTGTGGTGTTGGACAAAGAGTCATTGTGAAGATACAATGAAGGAGGAAAGAATCATATCAGCTGCCATGAGCTCCTTGAAGGAAGAGCAGGATAAAAATCTATGTAATATAATAAAAACAGCTTTGATGAAAGAAGACCCTGATCCTGCAAGTAGCACATGCAGCCAGCTGGGTGACCTTGGGTCAGTCACAGTTATCTCAAGAGCAGTTCTCTCAGAGCTCTCTCATACTGTTATGTATCAAGATGGCCATGACTGCATGTACCTGGCCATGCAGTCAAGCAGACCCTTAGACCTTCGGTCCTAGAACAACAGACACCGTGGATCCTAGCGCAGATCAATGAGCGCACCCAGATCCTGAAGGGAACCTATGGTTACTGGGGCCTTGTAAATAGAACTTATCACAGGTATTGGGGGGGGGGGTGTTGGGTGTGAGTGCAGACACGAATATAAGCTGGCTGTGGACCGGCTATCTTTACCTTTCATTCTGATGTAACCAAATAAACTTGAGCTGATTTCACCACGCTGAGTTTCAGACCTCAGTACTTTTCACATACCCACCTACCTCACAGGTTGTCTGTTGTGGGGTGAGGAAGGGAAAGAGATTGTAAGCCACTCTGAGACTCCGAGTGAAAGATGGGGTATAACTCCTGCTCCTACTCCTTCGTGGCTGGGTACCAATTCATCTGGACAGAAAATGGATTGTTAAAACACTGAACTTTTAAAAACTGAAATTACACCTTTTGGATTTATATTGGATTCTGTAATATTCAAGTTTTATTGTTTGCTCATATATTTGAAATATATAATACATTTGCTAATATATCTGATTTTACTTGTTGTATGTAACATTTCATAATACTTTACAAACTTGATGAATCTATATTTCTCCCCTACCCCTTTTTTCCCTCTGTATTCTATCCTTTTAAGAGAAAATAATAAAAATTCATTTACAAACTGATTTATATTGGAATTTAAAGCCTACACTTACAGTGTCTTTCTGAAACCACCATCTTCTTTCAAGCACATTGAATTTAAGGCTGCTTCTCTATGTAATTAAAGACAATGGGGAATAATATCTACCTTTTGAGGTCAAGCATTATCAGTGTAGCATAACAGATTGCCTATTATTATATTATTTAAAGACTTGCAAAATTTCATAGGTGAATTTGGGACATTTGGAGAAGAGGATACAACTGTGTTCTACTTCCTTGTCCTAAAATATGTCTGTGATGTAGTAAGAGCATCAGTGTCTCTGACACATGGTGACTCGGTGCATAACACAGAAAGACTGCTGGAAACTGGATGAACATGATAATGGAATCCATGGCCTGACAAGACGTCACAGGAATACTTAGCCCCTGGCTCCTGATACTGTCTTGCCTAGATGATCTGATGTTTTCTGTCTAATCTTCAACTCTGTCATGGCATCAAATTACAAATATCTGTAACTTTAACTACTGAACAGCACATATGATGCTGTAGGCACCTGGTCAAAGGTTTTGGATTACCTTTCTCAGTACTATAACGGTTTTATTGAACTGTAAGCAATGACCCAATTCTCAGTCACCCCCCTATCTGCCCTGTTCCCCCCATCCAGAACTAAACTTGAAACATGTACAGCATGTCTTGAGCTTCATAAACTGTATAAAAACAGTATCCTTGCATTTCAATTAAGGTCTACAGTGCTTTCCCCTCTTTCCCCTATCATTTTCTGTTGATAGATATTGAGCATTGAACAATCTAGAGATAAGTTTACTTTAACTTACTTAATATATATGCCAACTGCAAAATTTATGCTTTTGTTTCCATCTTTGGAATTCCTGATGAAAAAGGAAGGGGGGGGGAGAATACACAGAAGGCAATAGATGCACAGGACTAGGCAGAGGGACAGACATGAAGTCATGGCAGGATGCAGGTGTTTGGTCCCCTTGTAATGGACCTGTCCACCCACTTCCCTTTTCATATTGGAGGCTTTGAATTGTGCTTTTTAGCAGAGAGAAATTTGCACATATCCAAGATTTCCTCTTCAGTCTAAGCTGGGAAGTGGCTTTGGTGGTATGGTGGGTGGGGGTTGTAATGAAAGATATTCAGAATTCAGAAAAGGTCAGCAGGTTCCATGTCCAACACACACACACACACAAATCACAATTGATAGAACTGATTGTCAAACACTTTCTTGGCCTAGAGCAGGAGAAAAGGAAAGAAAGATGAGTGTAGTATTAGAAAGAAAAACAATTCTGTGATCAGAAAGCTTACATTCTGTGATAAGGATGAATTATTTTTAAAAATCAGGGAAACGAAGAAAATGGCCATTATTTTCTTATCGTTGCAACATCTGGGCACTGAGAGTTTTTAGTGTATGACTGATAAAGAAAAGGGAAAGCTAGACAGATTTTGAGGAGACAGTAGATACATAAGTATACAGTGCAAGGAACTGGAAGCTTTAGGGCTGCCAAATTCTGTCACCTTTGATAGAGGTTTAATGAGAGAAACAGGCAGCTGAAGCTTTTCGTGGCATGAAGTTAAATAACCTTACCCGATCATTGCTGCTGATATTAAATGGATCGGTTTAAAAGTTGACAGCCCTAGAAAGTACAGGTAGAGAAGAAGACCTGAGGCAGTTAAAGGTTGTCTAGTATTCACCATCTCTCTCCCTTTGGAATGATTCTAGATGTAAAGGGAAAACATACAGATTTCCTCAGTCACCCTTGTAACAAACCACGTACCAAACTAGGGACATTGATACCAGTTAGCTAAGCCACGACTAAAGATGATTGTAATGGGCCTCAATGGGGTCCATTGGCCCACCTAATTTTAGCTGCAGCTTGAGAGTATGGCCTGGGAAAGCTGACTGCCACTGCCCTGCCTTTGGCAGAAAGACACACATGTTTCCAAGCAGAGAGACATTTTGTTTTGTTTAAGAGGGCACAAGAATAAAAATAAATAGCGTTCTGCACTTCTCATGGCTGTGCACCAGCTGGTTAATTTGAGAACAAACAAAGTTTCTGTTATGAGCAACATTAACTGAATGACAGTTGAGATGACTTTGTCTAGAAAAATACTTAACTCATGACTTGGACATCTTTTAGGAACATTGTTGCAAGAAAATATGATGCTGGAGACCGATAATTGTGGGGTGTTTTTTTCCAGACAGACTCAAGCGAGGGGATTGAGAGAAGCTCTCCTTTCCATGGCCCCCGCAAATACTTCTTCAGTCCCACTGCTCCCTCTTGTCAAATAGGTTTTGCAGATTTTTGAAACAGCACAAAGGTGAGAGCACAACGTGTGTATAAACCATGAGCCACGCTTCTTCTAACTGCATTCAGGTTTTTGAAAAAGCCATTGTCAGTCTCCAGCCGAAGCTACAAACTAGGCTTTAAATAACCAGTAAATTAGGTACATCTCTTTTCTCTCTTGCCCCTTGGTTTGCTTTTCAGAATTCTTATAGGGGAGCGAGCAGATAAGGGCAAAACAAACAAGTCTATCATTGACTGAGCTAATATAGAGATGACTTTGAACAGAAGATGGGCAAGTAGGGAGGCTTGCCAACAGATATGCTTACACGCCCATTCTCTTTGTTTTGTTTTGTGTGCAAAGAGATGAGGCAAGATGCACATTTGCATTCAGTCCCTGACCCAAACTTCCAATTGCAGGAGTTCTCATGCACAGAAAGAGCCAGAGAGGGAAAGAAGTCAGGACAATTACACTCATTTGTCTGCCTTGCTTTTACCAAAATCAGTCAGACAAGGAAAATTGCATTACGTTGATTCTCTAAGGTATAATTTAGACATGAGATGTTTACAATCAGGCCTCATTTACATCAGTACAGAGGGAGGAAATATGGGTTTCTGTGGGATATTTCAATTGGTGGGTAATTTGCCAGTCTAAACACTAATGTTTACGTACATCGCTGCACTTAAGCAAATTATGGGCCAGATCCTGTACGCATGAGCAATGTGAGCTGTCCCCATTAATGTTGCATGTATGGACAATCTTCTGAAGGTCAATGCACAGGAGCTTTGCATAAGGTATAGATTGAGAAGGAAACCAACAAGCACACCTACATAGGAAGGCAATGTTATTCCCACCTCCAAAGTCACAGGTGCACCTCTGGAGGGACCTCCCCTGAACCCAAAATTACTCCCCACCTAGGGTTGCCAGCCTCTATGTGGAGCATGGGGTTCTCCCAGAATTCTACTTCAGTTAGATGCAATTTCCAAATGAATTCTGTCCTCCGTAAATGACAAGACTTTGAAAGGGGAAGAACAGGATAAGAATTGTCCTCCCATGTCACTTCATATAACCACAGAAATGTGCTAAACACTGCCCGGAGAAATCTTGCATTCCTTCAAAGACAAACATGAAAGTGGGGAGGGAGGGAGGGAGAGAGATTGCAAAAAACTACTGCACACATAGTAGAGAATGCCATTGGGTCCATTCCAGGGTTGCCAATCTCCAGGGAGTGCCTGGAGTTCTCTTGGAATTACAACTGGTCTCCATGCTACAGAGATCCATTCCCCTGGAGAAAATGGCTGCTTTAGACAGTGAACTGTATGGCATTACACCCTGCATAGGTCCCTCCCCAAGCTCCACCCCCAAAATCCCCAGGCATTTCCCAACCCAGAGCTAGCAATCCTAGCCAGTTCAGATGGTTCTGGAGAGGCAGAAGAGGTGAGGATAGGGTAGATTTGTAAAGTACTGGGTTTCGGGCCTCATGACTCGGACGACAACATAAGAGAAGACGCGTTTATTCGTACTTCACACAAGACAAGAACAACCAGTAACGGCTGGAGGCCAACTATATACAGTTAGGGGGGGACGGCCCCATATTCCTATTGGCGGGTTTGAATTGCCCGCCAATGCTGCCATTGGTTCTCTACTGGCGAGCTCAGGAACCTAGTCCCTATTGTTCTCAGAGAGCGAAGCTTGGCTGTATTTTTGCCAGCTCTGCCTTCTGATCCCAGGACACAACACCCCTCCCCCCATAGTTCGTCTCCTATCAGGTGACATAGTCTTTTAAGTATGCTGGTGCCCTCCGTTCCCTTAGTGATCGTCGGGGGGCCGGTACTGGACTGGCGGGGCCCCCATCGGGTGGTCCTCCCGCACAAGGAGCTTGGATCTCTGGTAGTAGCTGTGGTGGTGACGGTGGCGGCTGTAACGGCGGCGGCAGCGGCGGCGGCGGTTCAGCTGTCTCTGGGACCCCCTCCGGACTCCATGGTCTTTCAGGCGCTGGCTCCGCTGGTGGTGCCTGCAGCCGATCGGGTGCTGGGGCGGCCGCGGCGTTTCCCGGTAACGGGGCCTGGATTCCTGTGTCGGGGTCTTGCCGCCTCCGGAGCTGGTCCACATGTTTACGGAGGACCCTGTCCCCATCTGCTAGGACCTCATATGACACTGGCCCGGTGGGTTTTAGGATGCGCCCAGCCACCCACTGAGGCCCCGCCCCGTAATTCCGGAAGTAGACAGGTTCCCCCGGAAGGAAGCTTCGGGGCGCCTCCCGGGTTTCGACCAGCTTTCTCTCTGGGGCTCGGTCCGGGTGGAGCCTGTCTAACAAAGTCGTGGGGCGGCGGCCCATCAATAGTTCTGTGGGGCAATGGCCGGTGATGGGGTTTGGGGTGGTGCGGTGTGTTAGGAGGAAGCGGGCCAGCCGGAACTCCCAATCCCCCTCCGTTATGCGGCTCAGGGCTTCTTTGGCGGTGCGTACCGTTCTCTCCGCCTGTCCATTTGTTGCCGGGTGGAAGGGCGCTGATCGTATGTGGCTGATCAGGTTCCTTGCGAGGAACGCTTGAAACTCAGCAGATGTGAACGCTGCCCCGTTGTCCGACACGATTGTGTCTGGCAACCCGTGCGTAGCTAATATTTTCCGCAGGGCCCTTATTGCCGCTTTGGCAGAGGTGGTAGACACTGGGCTTATTTCCACCCACTTCGAGTAGGAGTCTACCGTCACCATGAACTGAAGCCCCTGAAACGGCCCGGCAAAATCTACATGTAGGCGTGACCACGGCTTGTGGGTAGACTCCCAGCTTTGGGTTGGCGCTCTCGGGGGATTGGGGCGGACTTCCTGACACCGAGTGCACCCTCGGACCCAGGTTTCAATTTCTGCGTCCATCCCGGGCCACCACACGTAGCTCCTTGCCAGAGCTTTCATTCGTACAATGCCGGGGTGGGCCTCGTGCAGCGTTTCTAGAACCCCTTGTCTCATGGGCCCCGGGATGACCACCTTGTCCCCCCATAGTAAGCACCCTTTCAAGGTCTGTTCCGCTGGCCATCCCCTTACCACCCAGTTTAGGACCCGGGAGAGAATGGGATCTCGGGACGTGCGGGCGGCCACGTCTGCAGCCTGAAGGGGGGGGGTTGGCAGCTCCTCCATTAACAATACTGCGGGAGCTGGGGCCGGATCTTCCCCTGTATGCGGCAGCGGCAGGCGGCTCAAGGCGTCGGCATGACCCAGCGCCTTGCCCGGCCGATGCTCCAACCGGTACTGGTAGCCCGCTAAAAACAAGGACCAGCGCAACACCCGGGGCGACAGTACCTGCGGCGTTTGTTTGTCCGCCACGAACAGTCCCAAGAGCGGCTTATGATCGGTTACGAGCGTGAAGGGCCGCCCGTACACAAAGTTGTGAAACTTTTTAACCCCCGCCACCAGTGCCAAGCCCTCCCGGTCGATTTGCGCATAGTTCCGCTCCGCGGGGGACAGCGTGCGGGAGTAGTAAGCCACCGGGACTTCCCTCCCATCTGGTAGCTTGTGGGCCAAGACCACCCCGACCCCATACGGTGATGCGTCGCACGCAAGGATTACCGGGAGCTGTTCATCAAAGTGGGCAAGTACAGCGTTAGAAATCAAGAGTACTTTAACCCCCCGAAACGCCGCCTCCTCCCTCGCTCCCCATGCCCAAGGTGTCGCCTTGTCCAGCAGCCTGTGCAGGGGTTCGGCCACGGCGGCTTTGTGTGGGAGAAAGGCGTGGTAAAAGTTCAGGAGGCCTAAGAACGCCTGGAGCTCTGCCTTGGACTTCGGGGCGGGGGCCTCCACGATGGCCTTCACCTTGTCCCTCGCCGGATGCAGGCCTGTTGCGTCTACCCGGTACCCCAAGAACTCCACCTCTGGCACCCCGAGGAGGCACTTTTCCCGCTTCACTTTCAGCCCCGCGGCTTGGAAGCGTCCCAGTACAGTTCGGAGGTGGGTGGCGAAGCTTTCAGGGGTGGTCGCGGCGATGAGGACGTCGTCGAAGAACGGCGTCACTCCAGGGATTCCTTTTAACAAATCGTCCATGAGATTTTGGAAGATCCCTGGGGCCACACTGACCCCGAACTGCAGCCGCTTCACCCTGAAGGCCCCCTGGTGGGTCACTATGGTTTGCGCCTCGGCAGTGGCCTCATCCACCGGGAGTTGCTGGTACACCTGCGCGAGATCCAGCTTTCCAAATATGCGCGCCCCCGCCAGTGTGGCTAAGACGTGGCTGACCACGGGTACGGGGTATGCGTGCGCCTGAAGTGCCTGGTTAATGGTGCACTTATAATCCGCGCAGATGCGGATTTCCCCGTTTAGCTTTACGGGTGTCACAATCGGGGTCTCCCATCGAGTGTTCGGGACGGGCTCTAGGACTCCCTGGGCCATTAACCGGTCCAGTTCGGCCTCTATTTTAGGGCGGAGGGCCAGGGGCACAGTGTGGAAGCGCCGTCGGATGGGCGTCACTGTGGGGTCTAAGTTGAGTGACACCGGGGGCCCTTTATAACACCCCAGTTTCCCGTCAAAGACCTCAGGGAATTCCTTGCACACCGCCCCCCAGTCATGCATCCCGCACTTATTCACTCCCCCAATCGTGATGCCTAGGGCCTCGAACCACGCCCGCCCCAGGAGACTCACGAGATTTCCCTCCACCACCACCAAGTCCAAGTTCCCCTCAAAGTCTCGGTACTGCACTCGGAAAGTGCCGACTCCCCGGATGGGGACAGGGTTCTTTTGAAAGTCCACCAAGCTTAGGGGCGATGGACGTAGAGGGGTCCCCTAATGGGCAAAGTCTTTTTAAAGTGTCCATGGAAATGATGGACGCCGCCGATCCCGAGTCCACTTCCATGCAACAGGGGGACCCCTCGATCCGCACGGTTACTTGGATCTTCGGGGTAGAGGAGAAGTTGGGGTTGGGGAGGTGAAGTACCTGCAGCGGTTGGTCGGTGAGATGGTACAACTCGGCGACCTCTTCCGTCGTCTCGTAGGCGGTGGACGATGCGCGGTGCGGTGGGACCGACGATATCGAATTCCGGGGGCCCTTGGACCGGCAGACCCGTGCAAGGTGTCCCTGCTTCCCGCACCCGTGACAGACAGCATCCCGGAACTTGCAGGATTTCCTTCCGTGGCCTTCCCCGCAGCTGGCACAGACGGTCCGGTTGCCGGAAGGCTTGGCTGGCTCCCTGTTGGCCTGCTGGAACAGCGCCGGCCGGCGGTGTTGGGGTCTGAGGGCGAAGACCTCTTCGGTATCTGAGTTCCCGGGGCTGGGACTCCTCCCGACCACATGGGCGGCTGCGGCCGGGCGTTCCCCTTCAGCGGCCTCGTGGGCTGTTGCGCCGTCGATGGCCTCGTCCAGGGAGAGCCTCCGGTAGCCAATCAACTTGCGCCGCAGCTTGGAGTCCGCCAGGCCCCACACGAACTGCGTTAGCAAGTTGTCTTCCACCTTCGGGAACCCGCAGTCCACCGCGAGCGCCCTCAGCGTGGCCAGGAAGGTGGCAACGGATTCCCCTTGGGCCTGGACTCGCCTCTGGAACTCCATCCTCTTGGCCAGGAAGGTCGGCCGGGGGCTGAAGTACGCGTTGAGGACGTCCAGGATCTCCCCAAACGAGCTTTCCAAGGCCGTGCGGGGCACCAAGAGGCTCTTGGCGAGGCGGACGGTTTGGGTGCCGCACGCGTTCAGCAGGAGCGATCGTTTCTTGTCTGGGTGGCGGATCTCATTGAGCTCCAAATAACTGATGAGCTGGTCGACCCATGCGTCCCAGGTTTCTGGCTGCGACGGATCGAAGCGCTCGAGTGTTACATGAGAGGCGGCCATGGCTCTGTCTGGGAAGGCGTGCGCCGGGGCGAGCGGTGCGGTGCTGCTCTCGGGGTCAGCGATGCGATGCTCGGCGGTGTCCTTTTCGTCGCTCATGGAGTCACGGAAGGCGTTGAAATCCCACCTTCATCGCCACTGTAAAGTACTGGGTTTCGGGCCTCATGACTCGGACGACGACATAAGAGAAGACGCGTTTATTCGTACTTCACACAAGACAAGAACAACCAGTAACGGCTGGAGGCCAACTATATACAGTGAGGGGGGGACGGCCCCATATTCCTATTGGCGGGTTTGAATCGCCCGCCAATGCTGCCATTGGTTCTCTACTGGCGAGCTCAGGAACCTAGTCCCTATTGTTCTCAGAGAGCGAAGCTTGGCTGTATTTTTGCCAGCTCTGCCTTCTGATCCCAGGACACAACAGATCAGTGAAGTATTTGCTAAGGAAATTACTGTATCTTGCACAATTTGAAGGAAGAGAGGAAGGAAGCCTGGTGGACCAAGATGAGGAAGGCCTTTGCAAGCACAGGGAACTGCAACCAATACTTATCAGAGCAGAGGGACCAGAGGGGGAAGGAAGAGATGAAGTCGATCCAAAGTTTGACAGAGAAACAGTGAAGGCGGGGAGAAAATTATTACAGCAGTAGGAGCATACAAAGCTGGGTTATACTGAGTCAGACCACGGCTCAGTCTAATGCAGTCCTGTCTGCTCGAATTGACGGCAACTTTCCCAGCCATCTGAGAGCCCAGAGATGTCACAACTGAACTCCACGTCTTGTGCAGGCAAAGTACGTGCTCTGCCATGGAGCTAAGGGGAAACAAGATGATTAGCAGAGGTGTTCTGAATCAAATGAAGATGAGATGAAATATGGGAAGAAAGGCCAGCAAGAAAAATGTTACAGTACTTTAAAAAGCATATGAGCACTAGAGAATGGACAAGGGTTTCTTTGAGCGTGTGTGTGTTTGTGTAGCTACAGAGAAGTCTTGGTGCGGGTTGCTGAAAAGGAAGAAGCTATAGGATTTGGTGATCATGGAGATCTGGGAAGAGAAGGAAAGGGTGGGTTTGGAGATTAAATCTCTCTCATTGATGCTGTCAGGAAGCTAAAAAAGACTGTGAAGACTTGAACTTGCAAGAGAGACATAAAGACTCAAAGATTAGAAAAAAATATTTAAGTACAAACCCCAATCATCATGTCATGGTATATTTTTAAAACACCAGAGTCCTTCCAGTTGACCCAACATACAATCAGTTATAACACGTCTGAATTATTGTTTTCAGTAATAAGATTTCATGCTTATTGTTTATGACAACACCAACATACCAGGCAGATTAAAATAAAAATAAAAATCTTATTTCATATTTCCCTTTCTGGTTTCGATATTTTGCAAGTAGGCTTAGAGTAAGATTTTTGTGTTGTAAATATTGAGAAAAATATGGGGGAGGGATATAATCCTGACCTTGTATAATCACTTCACCATAAAACATACATGACTCATTCTTTAGAAGAGCATCTATTGGATTAGATCCCACCAAACGTTTCTACAGATGGAAGGGGGTTTTGTCCATGGAGCACAATTTTCTCCCTTCCCACCACAATGCAAAATACTACCCAAAATGTTGCTCCTGGGGAGGAGAAAACCTGCAGGATGGGGGAGTTGAAGGTCTTCAGTAGGAGGGGGAAGTCAGTGAAAATCACACACCTTCCACCCATGGAAATTCCCTGTGGGATCCATACCTTGGTTTCCAACTCAGACAATTTCCAACACTTAGTTTCACCTAGAAATAACAGATCTATGACTTGGGCAGTTTTTTAAGGTAGTGGGAAAGGACCCAGATTAAGGAGTTTTCCAGATTGCCTAATGTTCTATTTTCATTCCCCTATGTTATCAGGTTTCTTTTCTTGTGTTCAGACAACTTTGCTAACATTCCTGTGCTTTCCCAGTTTTTCCTCATTTCCCCTCATCCTTTCCTAAACTAGTTTTTCCCATACCTTTTCCCCATCGTGGAAGGAATTTGCAAGATAGCCTCTTGCTTAGAATGTGAACATTTTTCCCGCCTTGTGAATTGTCAGCCAAACCTGCCCAGAAAGGGCAGATTTGGGCAGCAAACATTTTTTTTTAGTTGCATTTCAACATTTCAGTGCTGAAGGGCTCCTGGGCTGAAACAAATGGTCAGTCCCATTGGGAGGCCTGACACCAGCAGCCAATCATTGCCTTCTTTACCATTCCATCAGGGGCCCTTTCTGCTTCTGTATTTAGCCATGGTTTCAGAGCACATCCTTTTCTTCCCTTCTGCATTCCATCCTGCTTTCGCTTCAGATTTGTTGCTGGGGTGTGTGTGTGTGTTTCTGCATCTGTTTCACAGGAATCAGTAGTCAGACTGCTTTCAGCATGCTCTTGCCCCGCATTTCTCAAAAGCAGAAAGGACCCGGGTAGGCGAGGCCCGCCATTTGCGGGGCCAGGCGGGGAGGGGGAGGCTGGCCAGACGTGGGTTGTGGGAGGGGCTCAGCAAGCGGCGGGAAGAGAGGCACCTCCCTCCTCTCCCCAGCCAATGGAATGGCAATGGGGTGGTCGGGAGGGGGAAGCCTTAAAGCAGCAGGGCAAGCCACTCGCCCTCCCCACTCAAGGACGGAGGCAGAGCGCAGTTTGCCCACCCATCCCTCCCTGTGTAATATGGTGTTGGGGGTTGATAGTGTAGTCTGGGTGCTGAGCGGGGGGGGGGTGCTGTTTGAGGGTCTTTGTTAGGTTGCATTTTTGTTAGTGTCTTGTTATTGTTTCTCTTCTGCACAGTTTTGTCACAACTATCGGCAGTAACAACATGGGACCGGATCTGTTTGCGGAAATCGGCCTTCACACCAATTCCGGAGTTCAGGGACCCCTTGGCGTGAGGGCTGAAGGGAGCATGCTAGCTCAAGGAATAACAACAATTGCCCTCATGGCCAGATGGCAGAGGAGTTCACAAAGGGGCAGGCGTCCGTGTGAATGACAACCTGCCATCCCACAGTCTCTACCCACGCCGGCTGGCTGGGTAACGGATACCTCGGCTGGCACGTGGGTCAGCTGATAGGTCGGATTCGGTGGACCCATGCTGTGCCAATGCTCTACAGCTGTAACCAATAAAAGTTGTGGCCAAATTTATCCACCTAATTTTCAAAGAAACCAGTTGTGTGAGTGTTCAATTTAACTGGGCAGTACGGGGCTGCCCAACCTCTCCATCCCAAATAGGACCTGGAACTGCAACTTGTCTTGCTGCACTTCTTAGTTCCGATCCTATTTCAAAATGCTAAAGTAGAAGTGTTTCTGCATGCCTTTAAACGTCAGCTCATTTCCACAGATACATGAAGGGAAGATCATACTGTATATCTGAAGAAGAGATCTGTGATGGATAAAAGCTTGTATTGAAATAAATGTTGTTAATCTTTGGTGCAAACTGGACTTTATAGCTGGGCTAGACAAAAGATATTTCCCAGGAACAGAGTTATGAACAAAGGAACAAAGTTTAAGTCCGGCAGTATAAGCTTTTGTATAAGCTTTTGTGTGCGTGCACACTTCATCAGATATATGCAGACAAAAGCTTTTACCCAGAATTAAGCTTTGTTGGTCTTAAACAACAGGGTAGAGGAGAAAGACCTTCTTTTGGTGTTGATCTGTAGCCACCTGGTATTTGGGGCCTTGTGTGAATGTGCTGTTGAATGCAGAAGTTCCCTGTGATCACTATGACTAATAGCCATTGATTTCTTTTAAAAGGTTTAGAGAGTTTCATGGAGGATACCATGAAACTCTCTAATCCTTTCTAAGACGTTTGTTTGTTTGTTTGTTTGTTTGTTTGTTTGTTTGTTTGTTTGTTTGATTGATTGATTGATTGATTGATTTTTATCCCGACCTCCCCGCCTTGGCTTGTGGTTACCACTAACTAGGGTTGCTAACCTCCAGATGGGAGCTGGAGTTCTCCTGGAATAGATAATCTCCAGGCTACAGAGATCAGTTCTCCTGGAGTAAAATATCGGCTTTTGAGGACAGACTGTGTGTCATCTAATCCCTACTGAGCTCCCTCCCATCCCCAGACTATGCCCTCCTCAGGCACTGCCCCTAAATCTCCAGGAATTTCCCAAGCCAGAGTTGGCAACTCTAACCAATACATCCACTGGCAGTGAATTCCCCATTTTCATTAGTTGTAGGATAAAGAAGTATTTCCTTTTGTCTGTCCTTTTGTCTATGATATCAGGCTCAGGTTTTTGTCTGGTTGGTACAGCCTCTCCTGGTTCTCCTCATCTTCACCTTCCTAAGGCTGTTCCTTTTCTTCCTTACCTCACCACTACACTTACCACTTCAATCGGGAGGGGGGGATATCCTGTCCCTTTAACAGTATTTTAATGACTAAGAATTGGCAGCTGGAATTTTTCATGGGACAGAGCTAGATAACATCATCTGATAATTGCTGCAGACCACACTGGTATTAAAGAGATAGCTAGAGGAACCAGCTTAAAAGTTGGCAGCCTTCGTCACCACACACAGTCTTGCCTTGCTCACAAGATGTTGGCCCTGACTTGGAGAGTCAGGTTTTGACAGTCAGAAAGGCAAGCAAAGGAAGAGAAGAGAAAGATGCAATTAAAAAAATTAAAAGCAGGTGTCCTCCCATGTTGCTGGCTACATTTAAAGGCATCTTGGGCCTCAGAAAGTTGCAGTTCAGCTAATCGTGACTTCAGTTGGTCCAAGAGAAGAACAATGTGGTAGGCAATCACTGTGGCAAAACAGGGAAAATTTAATGAGGTCTGACTGAATCTGGCAAAGTTTAGAAAGGGCACATAGTTAAAATGCGAAAACAAATCCGTCCAGAGGCACCCTGAAGGAAACATGTGCCAGATACTCAGTGGAATGATGCTAGCCCTGATGCAAGGGTGAACAAGCATGTTTTTGGTGATAGAATTGCAAAGCACAGGATGAGAGATAAGATCTTGACAATACATTGGGTCAGACCTCGACTCTGAAAACTTTGATGAACGGTTTGGTTTGTGGTTCCATCTGCAACAGTGGTAATTTATGCCAGCTGGAAAGGTCTGCGACAGTGTTGACATAGGTCTAATGGGATCTGACCTGAGGCCACCAACTAATTTCTCACCATAAATAACTATGAGTGCTGGTAACTAACCACATTTTGAACTGTGATGGAAGGATTGATCACCAATATATGGGAAAGAGACTCCATCTCTCATTTTATGTTCACGAAGCCAGCCACCCAAATCTGTATGTTATCATAATATTACCTCTGACACCCACTGTTATTCCCATCTTCGTAGACTGTCTAGCATGGCAGAACCATTTGTCATTAATGTCTGAAGTAATAAAGGGTTCAAACTAAAAACAAACAAAAGGAATTTTACCATGGATTTAATAGAAGCAAATGTTCTTCTCTCATATAATTCTTAAATAGTTGTCTCTACAAAATGAAAAGGGGCTGATTCATATGTTACAAAATCTCTTTGAAATGCCCTGTTTTGCGCTCTGAAGTAGATAGCCCAGGCTAGCCCCATCTCATCAGATCTCAGAAGCTAAGCAGGGTTGGCCCTGGTTAGTATTTGGATGGGAGACCACAAAGTCCAGGGTCACAATGCAGATTCAGGCAATGGCAAAACGCCTCTGAAATCTCTTGCCTTGAAAACCCTACAGGGTTGTCATGAGTCTGCTGTGACCACCATCATTTTCTGGAAACCTGTGAACGCACAGTGAGCATTGCACTGAGATTACATTACAGGCAAATATATTGTATTAACAAAGTAGCATTTTGGGGCGCAGGTGTAGAACAGAAATGAGGCAAGAGCATTAATCCCCGTCATAACTAGAATTATTGCGCACTACTGTCACTAAAGTCAAACCAACAGTCAAAACAAGGTAAGGCGCAGAAGCCCACTGGACACATGTTAAGTTATGTTCTTTAATAAGGTTGAGCCATATCTGAATCTTTAAAGATGGTCTATGATTCCAGTCAGCTCAGTGTTTAGTTGGAGCCTCTGTGCTATTCCTGTTACCTTTTGCATTGTAGCAAAACACTAAGGCCTGAGTGCAACTGTTCCAGATAGTTTACTTGGCTAGATCCCAACCAATGTTCCTTCTAAGCTGTGGAGTCTTGAGAGCAAAAATTCTCCTTTGTGAGCTACTGGCATGAAAGTTGTGAGCAAGCGATTTGGCTCTTGCATAAATTATTTTGCTCTGGAGCCATCCTTCCTGAGCTAAGACAAAAATGTGTGAGCTAGAAGCTAAAAAACTGTGAGCTAGCTCACACTAACTCAGCTTAGAGGGAACACTGATCCCAACCCCTTGTTCAAACGCTACTCTCCCTGACAATGCCTCATGGGGAATTCCTAGCCTCACGTCAACCATACAGTGTTAGTTCTAACAAGAAATGTTGTAGAGTGGGCTCATAGTTCTGCCTATTATTGTCCATCAACAAGGACAATGATAGGCTGCCCTTGAAGATTGTTCAGTTGGTACAGAATGCTGTGACCAGAATGCTGATGGGAGTGGGTCATAGGGACTCCCATATCACTCCCATTCTGGTCTACCTACATTGTGGGGGTGCCAGCCTCCAGGTGGGGCCTGGAGATACAATTCACTTCCAGACTACAGAGATCAGTCCCCCAGGAGAAAATGGCAGTGCTGGAAGTAGGATTGCTGGGCTCTTAGTAGGGGTGGGGGAACCCCTGCTCCAAGGCCCCTCCTCAGCACTGATCAGCTGGCCAGAAGGGTACTTACTGGCAGCAAAAGGAGGCCTAATCCTGCATTGCCGGCAATATGCTGATGTCACTTCCAGCATGCACCAGAAGTGTTGTCATCATATGCCTTCTACCACAGAGACTTTGCCCAAATACCAGCACGTTCCCACTTTGCCATCAGTGTGATGACATCACTTCTTATGCACCCCAGAAGTGATGTTAGAGCATTGTCAGCAACACTGGTCCAGGCCTCTCTTTGCTCCCAGTAAGTTCCCCCACCCATTGCTGGTAACTAGCTGATATATGGCCAGGTTTTGAACTGGGATGGAAGGACCAATATATGGGAAAGAGACTCCATATTTCATTTTATGGCTGCCAGTCACCAGGTCCCAGTGGGGGTTTGTAAGCCGCTCTGAGACTCCTTTGGGTAGTGAAGGGCGGGGTATAAATCCAATCTCATCTCTTCTTCTTCTTCCCCCACTTTTGGGAGCTGTGATCCACTGTTGGCCAACTGCCCAGCAGGGGAAACCCCACCACTAAATAGGGACATTGTCAAGTGATATCCCCAATGTGATGTCCTCACCCAGAAGTGATGTCATTTCATCAGCAACATCACACGTGATGCTCTAGTTTTTGAGCAAACTCTTTGGTTCTGAAGCCAAAAAGCTATAGAGTTTTTGCCCAAAAACCAGAGCGTTGCATGTGACATCGCTGACACAATAACGTCACTTCTGGGTGATATCATTGCATTGGGACATCACCCAATGATGTCCCACCTGCCCCAGAATGCCCCCCCCAATCCCCTCGCCATTGCAAGCCATACTGGCAACCTTATTTGGAAGGTGGCCTCTAAGGCATTATACCTTGCTGAGGTCCCTCCTGTTTCCTAAATTCTGCCCTCCCTAGGCTCCACCACCCCAAAATCTCCACAAATTTCTCAACCCAGAGCTGGCAACCCTACTTCTGGTTCCCAATTTGCTTCCAGGCGCTGTTACTGACTTTTAAAGCCTTATGTGGCTTAGGGTCAACATACCTTCAGGACTGCCTACTCCTTGACCACCAGTCATCTTCGAAAGCCCTAAATGGGCCTTATTGGCCATGGCATGAAAACTTTGGAACTCCTTCCCCACTGGGAGATTCATCTATTTTGCTCTATCATTGTCGTCCACTGGTGGGTGAAGACCTTTTCATTGTTTGGGGTTCCCTCATTAACTATTATTAGCCCCCCTCTCTGTGTGTATTTATGTGTTTATATGCTTTAATTTTTTTTGTATGTTAAATGCTTTTTAATGTTTGAAATGCTGCCTTGGGGACCTTGAATTGGGTGGAATGGTGGTATTAAAAGGTTTTAAATAAATAAATAAATAAATAAATGCCATATCCTATACCTGTAACAGGCTACCTCTGGCTCCTTCTGTTTGTCACATACCTGTATGATAGGGCAGTAGCCATTTGGTAGTGAAACTTCAGATTGTGTAGACTAAGATAATGTGATTATTGAAAGCATGAATTCGATTTTCCATGCCTGCAAAATTTATTCCAGCCAGCTGTTGTACGAAAAAGATGCGGAAGAATGCCAATCAATATACATTTGCCTGTGAGAAGTTTTGCCAAAGACTGAATATTGGCATTTGGTAACTGCATATTTGATAAGGCCAAATGTACTTTCTTGATCAATAATAACACTGAAGTAGAAATAATTTTGGGACAGAAGGGATGAATTCCCCTCTGGTAAACAGACTCACTCCAGAAAATTCCCATTTATCACAACCACTGAAACAAGAGAGTCCTTTGGCACCGTAAATTTATCATGGCATAATTTTCCATGGGATGCAAAGTACATCAGAATCAACACCCAAGTAAATTGGTCTATATACTTGGAAGGTAGGTGGAAAATTCTTTGTACAAGATAAGAGCAAAATCAACCAATGGAAGAGAGAAGAGTAAACTCATCACATGACTATAAGGGACCCCAAAGAATACAATCAAATGAGTACAAGAATGGTTGCTAGCTACCACCATTCCTCTAAAAGAGTGTGTATAGGAAAAGACTTTCCTGGTTCAGTCATACTAGGCCCAAATAGCCTAGCTGATAACATGTCCCTGTGACTTTTGACACCTGAGCAGATGCCCTGCACAGATGGCCAAGCTTCATACCAATATTGTCACCTTTAGGAGACATTCAGGCTCCTTCCCACACATGGAAAGAGCTGGACCCAAGAGATTTACATTTCAAAGCTCAGCGTACGTGCCTTCAGTAGCATAGGCGATGTCTGCTGGCCATACCTCTTAATTCCCTTGCGATTGAATAAATGGTCATATTCAATTGTGATGGAAGAGGGAGGGAGTTGTGATCACCCTATGAAAACTGAGACAGAGTTTTCCTGAAAAGTTAGCTTCTTTCTAAGAGTTAGTCTCTGTTTGGATTACAAACCTGCAACATGGAATTTGACTAGTGGGCAGTGTAGCTGGACTTAATTGCTCACAGCAAACATGGTTTTCATCTTGAAGATTCCCTGGCTCCACAAAGCTCAAATGAAAGACTGGTAACTATACCATATCTCTATGTGTAGTAAGAGCTGTGTAAAGCTATAGGCCTTGTTCTTTGCTTTCTAATCTTTGCAAGTCTCTTGTCATATCTCTGCTTTGCTTAATAAAGATTTAATATAGATTAATCTCATCTGAGTTTGAATTCTGTATTGCAACTGGATATCTAAGTCTAGATCTGGAGTCTATGCTGCTCGCCTAGAAAGCTACTACTGTGTGTTAATTAATTGCTCTAGCCCAGAGCTGATAAGTTGCTAATTCCCAGAAACCTGGCAGGAGGTGGGACCTATCCTCCTGTCCAAGTTGGGGACGTCCTTAAATAGGTCCTGGTGGCAGAATACTGATTTAAGTGTTCTTGAAGCATGTGGGTCTTTGGCATCTCTCATTCCTGGAGGGGCATGGGAGAGTAGTGAGATTCTGCACGTGCTGGCATAGTAACAGGACTTGGACCTTCCTTATCTCCTGGACTGGCGGTGAGAAGGTTCAAGAAACCTGTACAGAGTGATCTGGCCAAAGTGATCCCTGCTCTGATCATATCTAAGTACCATTATGCACTCTACAATCCAGAAATGGCAACTGGTCCAAAATGTGGAAGCCCAGCTGTTATCAAGGGGTTGGTTACAGGCATCATTATTACCCTGTGCTGAAAAGGCTGCACCGGTTTTCCATCTGTTTCTGGGCACAATTCAAAGTGCTGGTTCTTACTTTTAAGACCCTAAACAGCTTTAGGCCAGGGGACGTGAAGGACTGTCTCCCTCTGTTCTACCCAACCTGACAGTAAACATCTGCTTCTCAAACCCTTTTCTCTGTGCCCCCTCCTTCAGAGGTGAAGCAAGTGGCAACCAGAGACAGGGCATTATCTGTGGTGGCAACCCACCTTTGAAATGCTCTTCCCCTTGATGGTCACCTGGTGCCTATACAATAGGTTAAGCAGAACATACGGAGGCCAAGGTGGGCAGCCGTGTTGGTCTGAAGCAACAGAACACAGTTAGAATCCAGTGGCACCTTTAACATCAACAAAGTTTTATTCAAGGTGTGAGCTTTCGTGGGCACGCACACTTCGTCAGACAATGAAATGGAATGTTGGTCATAAAGGTACCACTGGACTCTAATTTTGTTCTATATGGAGGCCAAGGCAGATTAAAATATTCCAGTTTGGTGCAGTGGTTAAGAGCAGCAGACTCTAAGAGCAGAATCCAAGTTTGATTCCCCAGCTGGGTGACCTTGGGTCAGTCAGAGTTCTCTCAGAGCTCTCTCAGCCCCACCTACCTCACAAGGTACCTGCTGTGGGGAGAGGAACGGAAGGAGATTGTAAGCCGCTCTGAGAATCCAAGTGAAGGGTAGGGTATAAATCCAACACTCCTCCCCCTCCTCCTCCTCATGTCTGAGCACTCCCATTTTAAAGTCTGATTTGCATCTATTTGACCTCTTGCTTAGAGACTGTTCTGTTTGACTTATATAATGGGGAGAAGGAAATTGTTAGCAGATGATGGTCATATATACCATATTGGAAGATCATATATATCACACTGGAAGATGTGCCACTGGACAAGCCTTTTGGTCCCATAATAATACTGCTTGAGTAGATATGGAGACAGAGCTGGCAATGGCATTTCCCGTATCAGCTTGAGTATCACTATTATGTGACCAGGATGGGCACCTATTAAGAACATAAGAAGAGGCAGTGGTCCGCCTAGTCCAGCATCCTGTTTCACACAGTGGCCAACAGGCTGCCTTGAAAGGCAAACAGGGCATAAAGGCCGAGGCCTCCCCTGCTGCCGCCTCCCAGCACTGATATTCAGAGGTTTGCTGCCTCTGAAGATGAAGGCTCCTTTCAGTCACCATGGCTAGTAGCCATCGATGGACCTCGGCTCCATGAATCCGTCAAACCCCCTTTTATGGCCACTGCTACTTTCCCCTCGCAGTGAATGACACTGTTTAATGACTCTTTAATTAGTTGCTAAGTAAAGAAGGTGTTATGTATGCGGGCCACCACCAGGGGCCCGCAGCCTCAGGTCAGAGCTTGGCTCCTTAGAACAATAGAACTGTAGGATCCCAGTCAACCCAGTATCCACCAATAGAACCTTTGGCGGGAAATTCAAACCCTCCAATGGGACTGTGGGAGTACCAGGTGTGTGTGTATATAGTCGGCCTTTAAGGGCCGTTTTGCATGCTTGTTGTGAAGTACCGATAAACGCGTCAGACCGCGTGTCGTAGTCCGAGTCCTCCATGCGGCGAACCCAGTACTTTACAGTGGAGACAAGGATGGGATCCAAATGAGCCGGCCCGAATCATCTTCCAGCGCAGCATTGAGCTCCAACACTGAGGAAGCCACTGTGCACCATGCCCAGCTCTTCCAATCATCACTCCCCACATTGTGCATGAGTCATGGCCACCAATGCTCCCAGACACCTTGAGACTTTCGACCCCACTTTCCCCAAACTATGGGACTTGTGGACAGACCAGCTGACGTAACTCGCTTTCCACGAGGTAACCGACACGGGAAAACGAAGGGCCCTCGTCATCAGTGCACGTGGGGTGAACACCATCAGACTTGCAAAAAGCCTCCTTGCACCGAGGGCAATCCTGGAGTGCACCTGTGAAGAGATCATAGAGGCCCTGACCACTGCCGGCTCGCCCACTAGGCGAGCTAGGCGCTCGCCTAGGGCGCTGGGGCCCACAGGGGCGCCAAAGCGCCCCCGGCCCCACCCCCGGTGAAGCCGGCGCTCCACCCCCTGTCTCCAGCCGGCGCTGGGACTGGGAGGGAAGGGCGGCCGGCGCTCCACCCGTGGCTCCCCCCCAAGCCCTTGGGGGGGTGGAGAGGTGGGGCGGTATGGCGGCGGCTGGCCAGCGAGGACTCTCCCCGCTGCCGCCGCCCCCGCCAGTCTGAGCGCCCTTCCGGGGCGCTTCAGAAGCCCTTGGGGGGTGGAGAGGTGGGGCGGCATGGCGGCGGCCGGCGAGCGGGGACAGACCCCGCTCGCTGGCCGCCGCCAGTCTGAGCGCCCGTCCGCTGGGAGGGAAGGGGCGGGCGTTCCAAGGCCGCCCTTCCCCGGCTCTTCCCGGGCCCCTCGCAGCTGCGAGGGGCCCGGGAGAACCGCGCCACCCGTTCCCCGGCGCCCCGCAGCTGCAAGGGGGCCGGGAGAGCCGCCCGCCTGTTCCCCGGCTCTCCCCGGCGCCCCGCGGCTGCGAGGGGCCCGGGAGAGCCGCCCGCCCGTTCCCCGGCTCTCCCTGGCGCCCTGCGGCTGCGAGGGGCCCGGGAGAGCCGCCCGCCCGTTCCCCGGCTCTCCCCGGCGCCCTGCGGCTGCGAGGGACCCGGGAGAGCTGCCCGCCCGTTCCCCGGCTCTCCCCGGCGCCCCGCGGCTGCGAGGGGCCCGGGAGAGCCACGCCGCCCCTTCCCCGGTTCTCCAGGCCCCACCGGGAGGTTGGCATCTCCGGTGGGGTGGGCACACCAGGCTCTCCTGCCTAGGGCGCCCAGACACCTGGGGCCGGCCCTGGCCCTGACCTGCTACCTCCTGCCCAAGCCTACGTTATTGGCCAAGAGGATGGACTTCCAAGGACGCATCCAAAAGCCAGGGGAGACAGCCACAGCTTTCATGGCTGTGCTGCGACAGCACGCTATGGAATGCGCCTTCACCAAAGTGGAGGAAAACATCCTCACCCAGTTCGCTTGGGGCCTTAGCGATGTGAAGCTCCAGTGAAAACTGATCAGCACCGCAGACATCAAACTCGAGGATGCCCTCCAGCTTGCCATCGTGCACGAGGCCTCCCACTGCAACCGACTGACAGCAGCTTCTCACCTCGTACTCCCTGACTCGGCCCCAAGAATTCAGAGGAGGGCAACGTTTGCCTAGTCCACCCGCCAAGCCGATGTAAGCCGCCCGGTTCTTCCAGACCCCTGAGAAGCCCTCCAATTGTTCCATGTGTGCCAGTTGCAGAGACACATGCAAAAGAAAATCATGCCAGTTCTGGGATGCCACGTGTCACATGTGCGGGAAACAGGGTCCAAGGGGACCCGAAAGCACCAGCCACAGTCACGCCACCAAGCCTCCATGACCTACGAGACCGCCGAGGACACGGACGACCTATACTACCTTACCAGCCAGCCATCCCT
Organism: Gekko gecko; assembly: GCA_029375565.1. NCBI lineage: Eukaryota > Metazoa > Chordata > Lepidosauria > Squamata > Gekkonidae > Gekko > Gekko gecko. Next base: position 69,669,166 of record JAPDNY010000002.1, on the reverse strand, counting down.
TCAGGTACTTCACCTCCCTAACCCATCCAAACACCACGAAAATCCAAGCGCAGATCCAGATAAAGGGGTCCCCCTGTTATATGGAAGTTGGCTTGAGGTTGGCAGCTTCCATCATTTCGGTAGAGACACTAAAGAGACTTTGTCCTAGTGGGGGGCACTGCGCACGTCACCCCTGAATCTCGTGGACTTTCAAAGGAACACAGTTTCGATCTAGGGCATGGGTACTTTTTGCATGAGGTATAGGGGGTTTGAAGGGTTCCTGGATCTGGTAGTGGCAGAGGAAAACTTGGTTAGCCTTTGGGGGCGGGCCTGGTTCGTGCCGTTGGGCATCACTATTGGGGGGGTGAATAAATGTACACCACGGGATTATGCAGACATTTGTGGGGAATTTCCGAGGGTTTTTGATGGGGCTCTGGGTTGTTACAAAGGGCCCCCGGTCTCACTACAACTTGACCCCACAGTTGCCTCCATCCGTATGAGGTTCCGCACTGCTCCGCTGGCCCTAAGACCAAAAATCGATGCAGAGCTAGACTGTTTGGTGGCACAAGGGGTCCTAGAACCCATGTCACCTGCCATTTGGGAAACCCCCATAGTGACCCCCATAAAACCAAATGGCAACGTCCGCATATGTGCAGACTACAAATGCACACTGATCAAGGCCCTCCACGACCATTCCTACCTGGTCCCAGTCGTGAGTCATGTGCTGACTTCTCTGGTAGGGGCTAAGATTTTCAGGAAGCTCAATCTGGCACAGGCTTATCAGCAGTTGCCGGTAGATGAGGCAACTGCCACAGCCCAAACTATTGTGACGCACCGGGGGGCTTTCAGGGTGAAGTGACTACAGTTTGGGGTGAGCATCGCCCCAGGGATCTTTCAGCAACTAATGGACTCCTTGTTAAAAGGGATCACTGGGGTGACGCCATTCTTTGATGATGTCCTCATCGCCGCAGCCACCCCTGACAACTTCGCCTCCTGCCTCTGCACCATCCTGCATCGTTTTGACTCCACTGGCCTCAAGGTGAAACGGGAGAAATGCCTCCTTGGAGTTCTGGAGGTGGACTTTCTCGGGTTTCGGGTGGATGCATCTGGACTTCATCCAGCTAAAGACAAGGTTAAGGCCCTTGTGCAAGGCAGAGCTTCAGGCATTTTTAGGACTAGTAAACTTTTATCATGCCTTTCTGCTGCACAAAGCCGCCGTTGTGGAGCCCCTCCACTGCCTACTGGACAAGTCAGCACCATAGTCATGGCCAGCTCGCCCACTAGGTGAGCTAGGTGCTCACCTAGAGCGCACCGGCTGCAGGGGTGCCAAATTGTGCCCCCCCGTGAAAAGCCCCCCTCCCCGCTGCCTCCCCACCACCGCCAGTGAAGAGTGCCCCAGCGGGGCGCAAGAGGTGGCAGTGGAGCTTGCCCGCCCTCCCCCTTGGGAAGCCGGTGCTGGGAGGGAAGGGGCGGGGGTTAAAACCCCCGCCTCTTCCCTGGCTTTCCTGGGCGCCCCACAGCTGCGGAGCACCCAGGAAAGCCGGCACTCCGAGCCTCCAAGGGAAGGGATGGGGGTTAGAACCCCTGCCTCTTCCTTGGATTTCTTGGGCACCCTGCTCCGAGCCTCGAGGGAAGGGGTGGGGTTAGAACCCACCGCCACCCCCCCCCCATCTCCAGGCCCACCGGGAGGTTGGCATTCCCAGTGGGGTGGGTGCCACAGGCTGGCCTGCCTAGGGAACCCAGACACCTGGGGCCGGCCCTGGCCATGGTCTTGGGGTCCGAGGGAGGCAGCAGCATTTGGGGGGGCCTCCCCCTACGGTGTTGGGGCTGTCCTGGGCCATGTCCTTCCCAACTGCCATGAAGTCCTGGTAGCCTATTATTCCAGGACCCTGACAACGGCCAAGTGCAACAATGTGTAAATTGACCGGGAGGAATTGGCAATAATCGCTGGAGTAAAGAAGTTTCATAACTTTGTTTATGGTCGCCCCCTTCACCATCGTCACTGACCATAAGCCGCTGCTGGGCCTTTTCGCGGCTGACAGATGCCCCAAGTACTGTCACCCCGTGTCCTCCAATGGTCTCTCTTCCTGGCTGGCTACAATTACTGCCTGGTACACTGCCCAGGCAAGGCGATGGGGCATGCTGACGCCCTGAGCTGCCTGCTGCTCCCATCCACCAATGCTGATCCTGCTCCAGCCCCCAGGGTCCTGATGCTGGAGGATCTCCTGGATGCTCTTCTGCAAGCTACCAGTGTTGTGGCCCGCTCAACCCGCGACCCCACCCTCTCCCGGGTCTTGGGCTGGGTGGTGAGGGGTTGGCCCTCGGCCTCCCCGAGGCAGGAGTTTGCATAATTCCTCATCTGAAACACCTCAAGGGGTGTTTGCTGTGGGGAGACAGGGTCATAGTCCTCAGTGCACTGAGGCAACGGGTCCTCACGGTACTACATGAGGCACACCCGGGCATAGTGAGGATGAAGGCCCTTGCCCAAAGTTACATGTGGTGGTCGGGAATCAATGCCGAAATCGAGTCGTGGGTCCGGAGGTGTCAGAATTGCTGGGAAGTACAGCGCAACCCACCCAGTGCACCCACCCAGCCTTCGAAGTCGACATGCAAACCCTGATCCTGGCTGCATGTGGACTTTGCTGGGCCATTCCAGGGACTGCTATTTCTAGTGACTGTCGACTTGTACTCGAAGTGGCTAGAGATCAACCCTGTGTCCACCATCTCCACAAAGGTGCTCATCAGAGCCCTCCGCCGGATCTTTGCGACCCATGGGCTACCGGCCTCAATAGTCTCAGACAACAGGACAGTCTTTATGCCTGCAGAGTTCCAGGACTTCCTTCAGAGGAACCTGAACTGACACATCCGATCAGCCCCCTTCCACCCCGTGACGAACAGACAAGTGGAGAGGATGGTGTGCTCGGCAAAGGAGGCCCTCAGCTGGATCATGGACGGCAACTGGGAGTTCCAGCTGGCCCGCTTCCTGCTAACCCAGAGGACGATGCCCAATCCAATCTCCAGTTATAGCCCTGTGGAACTCCTGATGGAATGGCGCCCCACAACGCTGCTGGACAGGCTACACCCAGACCAAGCGCTGGACCCCAAGAGACTGGTGGAGCAGCTTGATGCACCATGGGGGTTCTTCCCCGGAAACCCCATGTTCATCAGAAACTTCAGGACGGGTTGTCAGAGTCACGGGCCCGGTGTCCTATGAGGTCTCGACTGAGGACGGCCAGCTCCTTAGGAAACATATAGATCAACTCCGCCAGCAGCAACTTCCAGAAGCAGGAGAGCCCCTCCTGCTGGCCGCAGAGCAAGGAACCCACACCCCAGAAGCAAGAGTACAACCTGACCCCCCGAGCACAGAAGAGGCCCCTCTGGCCGTACCGCTGCCGGCACCGCCCTATCTGGATTTACTTCCACCGCCGCTCCAGCCACCCCAGCCCCTGGTCCCAGCTAGTCAACCAGAGGCAGTTGTCACCACCCCCGAGCTAGCCCCCCGGCGTTCCCTAAGAGAGTGTAGACCCCCCGCTTATTTAAAAGACTATGTGACACAGGTGTTGGAACTATGGTGGGAGGGGTGTTATGTATGTGGGCCACCACCAGGGGCCTGCGGCCTCAGGTCAGAGTTTGGCTCCTTAGAACAATAGAACTGTAGGATCCCAGTCAACCTAGTATCCACCAATAGAACCTTTGGTGGGAAATTCAAACCCTCCAATGGGACTGTGGGGGTACCAGGTGCATGTGTATATAGTCGACCTTGCAGGGCCGTTTTGCATGCTTGTTGTAAAGTATCAATAAACGTGTCAGACTGCATGTCGCAGTCAGTACTTTACAGAAGTATTTGTTTTTGTCTGTTCTGAACCTATTTCTCAACAATGTTGTTGGATGCCCCTGAGTTCTAGCATTACAGGACAAGGAGAAAGAGCTCCTTCTATCCACTCTCTCCACCCCATGCATAATTTTATAAACATGTATCATACTCCCCTTAGCCATTTTTTTCTAGACTGAAAAGTCCCAGATTCTCTAGCTGTTCCTCACAGGAAAGGTGCTCCAACCAATATATCTAAGGGACCGCCTCTTCCCATATACACCTCAGAGACCATTGCACTCTAAAGATCAACACCTCCTAGTGGTCCCTGGACCAAGGGACATCTGTCTTGCCTCAACCAGGGCCAGGGCTTTCTCTGCCCTGGCCCCAGACTGGTGGAACAAGCTCCCTACTGAGATCAGGGCCCTGCAGGATTTTCTTCAGTTCCACAGGGCCTGCAAGACAGAGCTGTTCCATCAGGCCTTTGGCTGAGGCAGCAGGCACTCATACATGGCCTCCCTGAGTTTGCTGTCATCTAAAAACTGATAGCTGGCCATTATTCCATCCATATCAATGGGCCAGCATCCTTCTAGCCAGCTAAATTCTTGTTTTACTTGTAACTATATATTGCTTTGTGTTTTAAATATTTCTTTGTGTTTTAAATTTCAAACTCTGATTGTGTTTGTTACAAGTGGTGTTACCCACCCTGAGCCCATTCGCAGGATGGGCAGGATACAAATATAAATAATAGATGAATAATAACCTTAGCTGCCCTCCTTTGTGCTTTTTGCAGCTCTGCAATGTCCTTTGTGAGATACAGCGACCAGAACAGCACACAGACGAGGTTCCATCATTGCTTTATACATGACATTACAATATTGGCCATTTTATTTATGTATTTATTTATTTATTTCATTTTTATTTATTTTTAAGGATAATACATAAGTATATTACATGAAGCCCAACAGATTTTAGAAGATCAAAGTAAAGTAATGCATACAATATTGGCCATTTTATTTTTAATCCCTTTCCTAATAATTCCCATGTTCATCAGAAACTTCAGGACGGGTTGTCAGAGTCACGGGCCCGGTGTCCTATGAGGTCTCAACGGAGGACGGCCAGCTCCTTAGGAAACATATAGATCAACTCCGCCAGCAGCAACTTCCAGAAGCAGGAGAGCCAGCATAAAGTTTGCCTTTTTCACCACTGCTGCACACTGAACCAACATTTTCATTGAGCTTTCCACAACAACCCCAAGATCCCTTTCATTCTCAGACAGTTCAGACCTTATGAGTTTTTGTTCCAGTATGCATCACATTACCCATGTTGAACTTCATTTGCCACACTGGTTGCTGCCAGACTACAGGCTCAGCATGGTCTGGCTCCACTTCTAATTTATCCAAGTTTCTTCATAATTGAGAGTTTTGATCAGACATCCCCCCCTTAACCCACCTAATCCATGTGTTCACCCTGTGGTTGATTGATCTGATGCGGCAGCCACAGAGTGCAGTAGCCAGGCAGCTTTTTAAAATTTGTCTTTTGAGCATGCACATACGTGCTTATTGGAAGCAGCGCTTCAAACTCCTGGAAGGATGGCGGCAGCTGTTGGCCAATGGGATTGCTGGAGGAGGCTGCTGGGATATGTAGTGCAGCATGGGGAGAAGTGTTTTTAAAACTATGCTTTTGAAAAATTCAGCATTTCAAATGTTTCAAAGCTGGGGGGAGAGAATAGAGAAGCCTCATCCTGTGTCCTGTGTGCTGCTGTTTTTGGGTTTTTTTAAAAAACTTGAAGCAAAGATGGAGTCATGGGCATCGTTCTCAGGCTGCCTTCCTCCCTCTCTGAAAGAACTCATCTTTTCAATTAACCCCTTCCACACCCTGTGTATTGCAAAGCACAGAAAAAAGCTGAAATACATAGGTGTCTTTCTTTGGAAGTTTTCTTTTAAAGAAAACACAGTTAAAGCTCCTGAGAGATGCGAATATGCAGTTATGCACACCTGACTAACTGCCTCAAAAAAAACCCACCCCCAAACTAGAAGGGAATGTTCAGACTTCCAAAACAACTTGGCAGTGCAATGGATTGATCAGACTTCTGGAGATGTGGGGTGAGACTGCTGACACCAGGAAGGACCGGACTTTCCCCAGTGTCAAATAATTCCAACTCAAAGACTGCTGAGAACTGAAATGCTCTGATTCCATCTATATGACCCTAATAGTCTTTTTTTCTTTTTATGTAATTTGTTGCTACCTCTGAATTTTATTGTTTTAATGATTTTAATGTAAATGTAATTTTATTGTAATGAATCTTTGACTCTGCTTTTTGTGATCTGCCCTGAGCCCACTTTGGGGGGAGTGCAATAAAAATCCAATAAATAAATAAAATAAATGGAGTGCCAATGACTGTGGGATGGGAGACAGATGTTGCTGTCTGATTGTACATTTTAAATCCAAAAGGGAACAGCAATGACAGCTCATCTGTTTGGAGCCACTGTTGCCCACTCACCTAGTTTAAAGAGATCCTCCTGTAGCTCTTTACAATAACTTGGTATCATCTGCAAACCCGGCTATCACAGTGCTCAGCCCTAATTCCAATCATTTATGACGAAATTAAACAGCATCAGTGCCAAAACTGATGCCCACTACTCACTTCCCTCCATTGCAAGAACTGGCCATTTATTCCTATCCTCTGCTTCCAAGCAATTTTTAATCCGGGAGACAACCAATCCTCTTATCCCAAGATTGCCAAGCTTACTCAGGAGTCTTTCATGAGGTATCTTGTCAAAAGCCTTTTGGAAGTCTAAGTATACATCTATCAGATCATCTTTATCCACATACTAGTTAACCTGCTCAAAGAACTCCAAGAGGCTGGTGAAGCAGGACTTCCTGTTGCGAAAAGGCTGGTGTTTTATGTTTTGTAAAATCAAGAAGTCAAACAGGGACCTAGTCCTTTTGGCAATGAAAGAGTCCCTCCTCAGTTAGGAGCTGGAGCTGATTAACAGTTTTGGACCACTGAGAGCTGACGACGCATGAGGTGACCCTGAAATAAACCTCTGTTTCACTTATTCTGTGGAAAGGTTTCAATTATATTAGTCATATATTTTATGAACATTAACATGGACTTAAGTGCAGATAAGAACTGATTGCATGTTTGTTTTTCATTGAAAGGCACAGAATCATCACAATCCACATCTCTCAGAACAAAGGGAGCTGGGCATTAACCGCTTCTAACCAGAGCAAAATGAGCCACTGACCACCAGACTGAATGGATCTAGCCGATTGGTAACCCTGCAACAGAAAGCTGATTATGTTTCCAGGATGAATTTTCACAGTGGTCATTATGACTAGTCAGACTGGATTGTGTGTTCCGCTGGCTCACAGTACACCAGAAGGCAAAAGAAAATCTAAAATGTATCGTTTTAATTCTTGCCATTTTGAAGGCAATCTCAAAAGTCATTTTCAATTTGCCAGTCTTACTAGAGTGATGGCAGAAGGGAGGGAAGGGCCTGTAACCATGGCTATGTGGGGCAAGAGGAGCTCCACAAACAGCGTTGATCCAACTTGCTTCCTCGGGAAGAACAATCCAGTCTGTTCTTGCTCACAAAACATCAGCCCCATTTCCCAAACCTGCATGTGCTCAGCCTGCACATACAACAAGTCTTTTCTGCGGTTTCCTATGGTTGCTCCCAGCCAGTATAAGAAGTATTTTAAAGAAAAAATTAGCAGGATTTTCAAAAACTGCTTTCACTTTGGTGCCTGGGATCTGCTGAAGCCAAAAAAGTCAGTAGCACTCAGTGTGCATGCAGTATCTTCTTGCTTATGTGCTGTTAACTGTAGTTTAGAAAAGAAGCGGGAAGGAAGGAAAAGTAATACCTGACTCCAGAAACATTTTCAGTAGTCACATACGCCTTACTCTGCAGCAAAAAAAACAAAAAACCACACAGCAGTGCTATATTCACAGTAAAGAGCCTTGGGAAAGGTCACCCATCATCACCAGAAACAGTCAAATGGCACAGCAGCAGACAGCTGAATCTTACAAGCAATAGCATCAAGTTAAAATTCATATGTTTAAAAAGCCAACAACAATCTGGGCTGACAGATTTTTGAAAAGCTAATATGCTTTCCTAATAATTAAAGCGTCTCTCTAGCTTTTCTTTCCAGATGACAAAGATACAACCAAGTGGAATGTACAACTCAGTTTAGACATTCTCAAAATGCATGTGGCGGTATAATCCTCCTTGAGGGGTTTGTGATGTCAGGTACAGGCTGTGGATAAATGTTCTTGTCACGACATCGGGGTGCTCCAACAATGTCAACTGGCCAAGATTTTGTAAAAAATAGGAATTCAATTATAATCAATTAGGAAAATATTATTTTTGGTAGCATAAATTTGGCACTGGAACAAAATGAACTTAGGTTTTGGACTAGTAACTTATTCCAATGTTTAAAAACACTAATTTAGAAATTTATTTACAAAAGATAGACAAACATAAAAACATACAAGTAAGGGGAAAGAGTGTACAATGGGACAAAGACAAAACAACAACATGATGCTTTTTAACTTCTTTATTAATTACTAGGAATAAGGCCCATTGTGGAAATACATACAATGAGCTCTAGAAAGAGGCTCTGAGTGGGTGTCCTGGTGCGTCAATTTGCTGTGGTGACCTCAGCAGGGTATAATGACACAGAGCTTACTGTTTTCTTCAGGGGAACTGATCTCTGCCATCTGAAGAGCAGTTGTAATTCTGAGTGGTCTCCAGCCCTCCCCTGGAGATTGGCAACAATGGTTCCCCAAGAGGAAATGGCTGGTTTGGAGGGTGGAGTCTATGGCATTGTACCTCAAACCCCACCCTCTCCAGGCTGCACTCCTCAAATCTCCAGGAATTCCCCAGCCTGGAGTTGGCAAACTTATCTCCTTCCCAGCCAACCATCAACCTATCTTTATGTGCCCCTCTAACTTCAGCTTCCCATCTCCTCTCTCCTCCATCCTGGAGAGCAATTGTAATTCTAAGTGACCTCCAGCCCCCACCTGGAAATTGGCAACAATGGTTCCCCAGGAGGAAATGGCTGGTTTGGAGGGTGGAGTCTATGGCATTGTACCTGTCTGAGGTCCCACCGCTTCAAAACCCCATCCTGTCCAGGCTCCACCCCTCGAATCTTCAGGAATTTCCCAACCTGGAATTGGTAACCCTATCTCCTTCCCAGCCAGCCATCAACCTACCTTTATCTGTTCCCCTGACTCCAGTTTTCCATCTCCTCTCCCCTCCCTCCTGGATAGCAGTTGTAATTCTGAGTTATCTCCAGCCCTCACCTGGAGATTGGCAACAATGGTTCCCCAAGAGGAAATGGCTGGTTTGGAGGGTGGAGTCTATGGCACTGTACCTGTCTGAGGCCCCACCCCTCCTCAAACCTCACCCTGTCCAGGCTCCACCCCTCAAATCTCCAGGAATTTCCATACCTAAAGTTGGCAACTTTATATTCTTCCCTCTCAGCAGCCTCTTCCTAGGCAAAGTTCTGTCTTTCTTGTTAAAGTGGAGCAAAGCCACTTACTTCATTCTCCTCTTCTGCTTTGTGATCTGTACAGCAACCCCGCAAGGTAGGTTAGGCAGAAAGTTTGTGGCTGGTCCAAAATTACCTAGGCAGCTTCCATAGGGAGGTTCCTGCTGAACAGGAGCAAGCAGCCAGGGTTAGTGAAGTAATGCGAGTCAGGAGGCATGAAATCACCCTGAGCGTGCTGGCAGGCCTAGGGTTGCCAACAAAGACAGATTGATGCAAAGGAGGATGGGATGGTCTCCATATCTCTATTTTGCCTTAAACTCATTAGATTTGATGCCAGCAGAGTGAGAAAATGCCAGAGGCTCTGGATGGGTGCCCCATGGTAAATGGACAATTCCTAAAGATTTTCCAAAACACTACTCTGTCCACATTCATTTTCGACACTCACAGTGTCCCCTGCCAAAACGCAACATATCCCCAGCACTTTGAATTAGCTAACCAGAGCTTTAAGAGCTCTCCTGCTGTCACCTGGAGATTGGCAACAGCTTGTTTGGAGGGTGGGGTCTTCCACTTTCCTCCTCCTCAGACCCCATCCTCAGCAGGCTTCATCCCTAAAATATCCTGGAAGTTTCCAACCTGGAGCTGGCAACCCTATGTCCTTTCCAGGAAATCATCAGCCTACCTTTATCTGCCTGTCTGTCTTCGGGTTTACATCCCCCCCCCCCGGCAGCCTCTGCCTAGGCAAAAGGCAGTCTTTCCCTACAGTGGGAACCAAAGCAGCTGACATCATTCTCCTCGCCTCTGTATGATCCACACAACAACCCTGCGAGGTATGTTAAGGTAGAAATTCTGTGAATGGTCCATAATCCCCCCAGCAGCTTTTATGAACCTGGGACCTGCACACCATCCTCTGAAGTACTCTCAGGCACATATATCTGTGGCAGTAATAGGGTGACTGCTGGCACATTTTCCTATCATTTTTTGTGGTATTCTGCTTGTGGTGTGATCTGTCTTTTTTGTGTTGTGGCATGGTTGTGTTATTGGGTTTGTTTCTTTTAAAGGGGAAGTGATGTGTTGTGGGTGAGGATGTATTTTACCTCAGAATACACCAGGTCTCATATGCAAATGGGGGGGGAGTAGTTTGCGGTGGGGAATGAAGTCCAATCAGCTTCCATATTCAAATGACCTTGAAACGCTAGCCCAATCAGAGAAGAGTGGCCTACGCTGCAGTGGGTGGGAGAGAACTTAGGCAATGCAGCCAGGGGATAGAGACACCTTGTGATTGACATATCACAGAGCCAACTGATTTTGGCGGGCATAGAATGTTGCCATGCAAAAATGCTTTTATAAAGGACAGGATTTGGAGCTGGGAGTAAGCAGTGAAGAGGCTAAATTTGCAGATGACACGAAGTTGTTCAGGGTGATGAGAACCAGGGAGGATTGTGAGGTACTCCAAAGGGATCTGTCGAGGATGGGTGAATGGGCATCAACATAACAAATGGGGTTCATTGTGGCCAAGTGCAAAGTGATGTACATTGGAGCCAAAAATCCTAAATATAAATACATATTGATGGGGTCTGAACTGGCAGAGACTGACCAAGAGAGAGATCTTGGAGTCGTAGCAGATAACTCACTGAAAATGTCAAGACAGTATGCAATCACAATAAAAAAAGGCCAACGCTATGCTGGGGATTATCAGGAAGGGAATTGAAAACAAATCAGCCAGTATCATAATGCCCTGTATAAATCAATGGTGCGACCTCGTTTGGAGTACTGTGTACAGTTCTGGTCACCACACCTCAAAAAGGATATTATAGCATTGGAAAAAGTGCATAAAAGGGCAACTAGAGTGATAAAAGGATTGGAACACTTTCCCTATGAAGAAAGATCAAAGCGCTTGGGGCTCTTTAGCTTGGAGAAACATGCTGAGGGGTGACATGATCGAGGTTTATAAAATTGTGCATGGGATAGAGCAGGTCAAGAAAGAAGTACTTTTCTCCCTTTCTCACAATAGAAGAACCCTTGGGCACTCAATGAAATTGCTAAGCAGTCAGATTAGAATAGATAAAAGGAAGTACTTTTCCACCCAAAGAGTGATTAACACATGGAATTCACTGCTACAAGAGGTGGTGGCGGCTACAAGCATGGACAGCTTCAAGAGGAAATTAGATAAACATATGGAGCAGAAAAGGAGGAGGAGGAGATTGGATTTATACCCCGCCCTTCACTACCCAAGGGAGTCTCAGAGTAGCTTACAAACTCCTTTCCCTTCCCCTCCCCTCCCCTCCTCTCCCCACAACAGACACCCTGTGAGGTAAGTGGAGCTGAGAGAGCTCTGACAGAAACTGCTGTCTCTCAAAAACTGCTGTGCCAGAACTATGGCTTGCCCAAGGTCATTCAGCAGGTGCAAGTGGAGGAGTGGGCAATCAAACACAGTTATCCCAGAATAGAGTCTGTGCACTTAACCACTACACCAAACTGGCTATTAACCACAAGGTATAGATAGGAACTCTCAGTCTGAGGAAAGTGATGCACTGTATTTTTGGTGCTTGGGGGCAGGGGGGGGCAACAGTGGGAGGGCTTCTAGTGTTGTGCCACCACTGCTGGACCTCCTGATGGCACCTGGTATTTTTGGCCACTGTGTGTCAGAATGTTGGACTGGATAGGCCATTGGCCTGATCCAGTATTGGGTTCTCTTATGTTCTGTCTAACTAGCCTCTAGACACTGACCCTAAGCAGCTTACAGCTCCAAAGCAGACATCTTGAGTAGCAGTCTTCCTAGCAGCAATGATGCAAGAGAATAAAAGTTTTGAAGAGTGTAAAGATCATTCTTCCAGCTTCACATGCTCTTCACAAGTCTGCATCCACCAGCACAATGATAGCTTCTTTCTATGTCACATGTGTTGAATGTCATGACTTCCTTCTTCTTGCCCTATATGCTAGTCCAGCTGTCACTTGCTAATTAGGTGACGAATCAGCACGAGTAGTTACTTAAGCTAGCTGATCTCTAGATCCTTAGCTGTCAAAACTGACATTTGAGCTGTAGATGACCAACTGTCAAATAATTACCCTGACAGTTCCCAGCTACCGTCTATTGCATTGTAAACTAACTACATACAGGTGCTTGGTAGGTAAAATATTTCAATGACTTGAATAACAATCCTAAAAACACTTATACATGGGGTTCTGCTTTTTACAAGACAACAATTCCAAAATAAATGCAAACACACATACTGGGGAATCACTTTCGTTCCCACACATCAGAAGCTCCCTACCTGAAGATATTTACAAATACATAGGTTTCGGTTTCGGCGTTGCGAATGGCGGCCGCGTCTCGGGACGATCCCGGAGGCGGCTAGCCCACACGCAGTCAGGGGGGGTCTTCGCTTATGCGAAAGACCCTAGTGAGCCTTAGGATAAGGCTCCGAACCGGGGGCGCTTGGGGAGTAGCCTCTTTGCCGGCAGACAGCCGGGAAGTTGAGGCTTTCTCCCCGCCCCAATCGGCCCCGCTGCGTTGTGCCCGTAATGGGACTTAGCAGCGCCACCGATTTCCAGGAGTGAGGAACAGCGATATGAACTAAAGCAAAAGAAGAATCGGCGGTGAACCGTGAGTCGAAGGTCTTACTTTGAAGCGAAAACCCGAATCCTTTCCCCTTGAGCGAATGAGCGTTTGGGAGGAGGGGAATCCCCCCCAGTGAGAAGCGGGACTTTTAAAAGAAAGCGAAGGGGACTATAAGGAAAGAAGGGTTGATGAAAATACCTTTGGGGTGCTACTGAAGCTTGAGTGTAAGCGGGTCTCCTGAGGGACGTGTCACGAACTTTTAAAAAGTAAACAAATAAAACAGATGTCGGCCATGAAGAAGGTCCCTTTTAAACCGGAAAAGAAGGGAGGCGGGACTTCCGGCCCGGGTAATCCCCCCCAGAACCTGCTGTCAGTCAACAGACAAGCGAGTTACTGCACCCTCTGCTGGTTCAAATACAGAAAATCAGTGAAACTTTAACTAGTATGGAAGGTGTCCTCAGCAGTCAACAAAAGCAACTGACAGAAACGTCTAAGAAGATGGAGGATATTGCGCAAAAATGCTTGGTCTCGACGGAAGACATCGGAAAAGTTAAGAAAAGGGTCAACAAACTAGAAAAACATCAAGATGTGCAAGAAAAAAGAATTTTGATGCTTCAAATGGAGAAATCGAATCTGATGCTTCGTTTTCAGGGCATTAAAGAAGAAGATAATGAAGATCTCAGATCTACACTAGCAAACGCCTTGGCACCAGTAACTGGCAGGGATCAGCGTGAAATAAAAGAAGAGATGGATAAGGTCTATAGGGCCTATTCCACCTTTACAAAGAAAAATAACCTGCCAGCAGAAGTGGTGGTCAAGTTTGTTAAACAGAATACTAGAGATCAAATCTTGCGTGCAGTCTCAGCGGTGCCCTTGAAAATTGGAGAACAGACTATCAGAACTCTGAAAGATGTGCCATATGAAATTCGGATGAAGAGGAAAGCATATAAAGGATTGACCAATTTTCTACAAAAGCACCAGATCACGTACAGATGGTCGTTCCCGGAAGGCCTAGTGTTTAAGTACAAGGATAAAAGAGAAAAGATTGACTCTATCTTCAAAGCACAAGAGTTCCTGAAGAGGCACGCCAGCTCAGAGGAAGATGCAGCTCTCGCAACTTGGACAAGTAGCGAAGATGACAGCGGTCCAGAGGAGGGAGGTGCCGGTGCGGGAGGTGGGAAAGCTAAAGAGGGCCCATCGTATAACCTGAGAGACACCAAAGGAAGACAACCAAAGAAATGACTGTTCGTGAGACGTCTGAAAGGAGTTGATTAATAATTAACCCCAAAGGACACTACTAACCTGATTAACAGAGCTATTTTGGATTTTTGTTAATTTAAAAAGAAGACTCTTCGACCACGGTGACCGTCAAAAAATGTATCTATACTAACTTAATCTAACCCCCATTAACAGGATACTCACTCTGCCCTTTTCTTAGTCCCTCTATATACCCTACCTTTTTCTATATATAAAAAGAATAAATTCCTCTCCTTTTTAGGAGGGTTTTTGCAAAAAAAAAAACAAATACATAAAGCAGCCTCATACTGGGTTAGACCCTTCATCTACCAGGGTCAGATTTGTTTGCTTAGACAGGCAGCAATTCTCCAGGTTCTCAGGCAGAAGGTTTTCACACGACCTACAGTCTGATTCTTTTAACTTGGAGATGCCAGGGATTGATCTTCTGTAAAGAAAATGTTCTGTAAAGAAAATGTTCTGCCACTGAGTCCCCTCGTCTCACATCAAGGAGAAAGGTTCTAGCCTAACCCTAGAGTTTGGTGAGGTACTGAAAATCCCCTTACAGAGCTAGAAGTCTTATAAAGTTCTCAGGCAAGAGGAAATCTCTGAAACTAATCTAAAACTACAGAACAGGAAAAAAAACCCTGAAAAGACATGCAGTTTTGGTGGGAAGCCCACTGGTACCAACATCAGCTATATTCAAAGGAGAAACACAGTCTCAAGCACTGAGATCCTATAGCAGAATTAAGAATTTCATCTTTAGTTTAAAAAAAAATTCAAGACAAGGCTCTCATTGCTAGTCAAGCCCTGGGACATACTTATATTCACAGAAATAGCAGCTTTTCTGTAGAGGAGGCAATACTTTATAGATATTTGAGTTGTAACAACCCCTGACACCTTTCTGGGCTACCAGTGAAATCTGCATCTATTGTACTTTAGCATTTGTTTCTCATTGTACAGACAGCTGTCTGCGCTAGGCACTGCATTATATGCACACAGCAAACCTTAATCCAATCCCAGATGTTTTTGAGCTAATGCCACCCGGCAGTTTCCTGTTGATACCTCACCCATTAAACTGCTGGCAGCCCACGTGAAAAAGTGCAAAGCTCATGCTCTAGATATGATTCTAGCCATTGACTTAATCACAGAGGAGATGTCAAGATCAAGCTATTCAGGTCTGGCAAAAAGATATGCAACATTAGATGACACTTGACAAATGACATTACAATGTGAAACGTCTATTAGTATGAATGAGAAATGCATATGAATAGTATAAAAGCAAAATGCTGCCTGGGCTTCAAAAGGTCAAGGATTTATCTCCACACTGGAGACAATGGCATCTCCTAAGATTAGGTAGAAAAACATTTCCCTTGCCCTAGTAGAAGGAACAGTGGTGCACAGATTCATCACAAAAGTGCATAAGGGGATTTTAAAGACCACAAGCTCCTGGAAGCTTGTAAGTATTTTTTAAAACATTCTTTATATGCACAATGAATGGTTCTGGGTCTGAGGCAGTTAAGGAGGGTCCATGGCCCAGTGGTACAGCACATACTTTGCATGCAGATGGCTCTAACTTTAATCCCTGGGATTTCTAGCCAAAAGGATGTCAGGCAGGAGAGGATGGGAAAGAGCCCCAAAATCGGCAGAGAAGAAAAAGCCTCTGAGCCTATATGAAGCTTGAAGGAGCAAAGATCTGACTTGCTATAAGGCAGTTCCATATTTTCAGTTCTGTGGGGAGTAGAGGTAAGGCTGACAGAAGCTTAGCAGCTGGGATCACATACCTGAAAGACTGCTCACATACCAGTTACAGCAGGCTCTGTTGGGGTTACGGTTACTAGGTTACAGCCGTGTCCAGAACCAGGCCTTTTAGGTTATGGCCCCAAATTCAGCTGGCATTCAGTTCTGTATGTTTTTGAAGGCTATGTTTGATCCATGGGATTTGTTATTGTTCTTTCAGTGAATTCAGCTTTTATGGAATTGCTTTTTTGATTTTTTTGTTAACCACTCTGAGTGCAGGAAAAAACTTACTTTGCAGTCCCGTGATTGGTTTCCGTGGGCTTAAACAGCAGTAATTCTGCACAGAATTGCACCGAAAGTATGCAAATAACCCAAATTAGCCCTGCCTCTTACTACAGTGGTCTTTAGGCAAGATCTGCTGATATTTACATGCATCTTGAACATGTATTGTCCCAATGATAATCTCTTTCATATTAAGGAGTCGTATAGTGGGCAGCCAGCTGGACAAATGTAGGAGAGCTGAATTCAAAATACGCCACTTTCACGGACTCATTCTGTGGTCTCTGACAAGTTAGTACACCTCACCTTCATTGTTCCAGCTACCAACAGTGGCCCTCTCTCATAGAATAGTTCTGAAGACAAATATAATACAGATTTTCTAAATGAAAAGACATGCAAAGTAAGGAACAGAACAAAGTTGGAGTCCAGTGGCAACTTTAAGACCAAGAAAGTTTTAGTCAAGATACCTTGAATAAAATTTTGTTGGTCTTAAAGGTGCCACTGGACTCAAACTTTCTTCTGCTGCTTCAGACCAATGTAGCTACCCCACCTGAAAATAAGGAACAGTAAAGCATTAACAAATAGTGAAGCAGATTAATTATTTCATGTTTCTTCCATATGGCATGATATTCGGAGGTTCCTATTGGTAAACAAACTTCTTTGTATCAGATGAATGGCCTCAGCCCCCCTCTGCCATTGTAATGACATAATCATGCTTAGCACTTAATATTAGCTTATGAATTACCAGCAAATTGCTCTACCAAGAAAGCATGCAGTTCCATGTAAGGATTCAAGAAGACAAATTGTGTCTGAATTCATCACCTGAAATTTTATAGCAAATTTTAAAAATATAAAGTGATTTTAATGCAGTAACAAAAGCTGTAAAAGCCCAACCATTGTACAAAAAGAATTACTGCTTGTTTTTCTTTTTTACATACCTGATTTTGATCCTGCACAGTTACAAAAAGCGGCCAGTAAGAAATGACTGGCTAGTGCTGAAGCTGGAATTTATTTTAAAAAGACAGAGTGTTTATTACCAAGTAAGCTTTGACCTTTGCCTCATTTCATTCCAACTACTTTTTCATGATCTAATATTGACCCCCAATAATAAAACTTATATATTCTTCAAATATAAGAACACTTATTCATGAGTAATCCCACAGGAGCATTATCAAGTAATTTTCAGCAATAGCACCATGTTATGGCCCTCCTGACTGGAAATACAGCATGGCTGACAACCTGATCCATAGCCTTGTAGTGCCAGCATAAAATGGAGTATATGCCAACAGAGTGTCATGAAATACATCCTTATAACTGTACAAATAATAAGTTTCCAATAACCGAGAGTTCCCAAGATGCACTGCTAACTTTGGAGAACATTTTTGATGGGCTAAAACACAGCTTTAGCAGAACTGTTTATGACATTTTACTTACAGCAGTGTTATTGTGTTGCTCTCCAGCCAATGAAAATTAGGATTGTGTAACTCTGAACACTTAAAGACAGGATGTGGTATTGCTCTGCATGGTTACAATGGCACATTCCCAATGATGCATGGGCTTTGCCAAATGGGGACTTTCCCATTTCCTCATCCCATTGCAGTCCACTGAGATTTTGTTCCTAGACGTCACTGGGTCCTCAGGAATAGCATTGGGGGGGGAGCAGGGGTCTATAGTAGAAAGGGAGAGCTTGAGGAAATTGCTGCTCCTTCTTCCAAAGTTTTAAGAATAGTTGGTTTTTATACCCCACTTTTCTCTACCCTAAAGAGTCTCAAAGCAGCTTACAATCACCTTCCCTTCCTCTCCCTTCAGCAGTCACCCTGTGAGGTAGGTGGATCTGAGAGAGTTCTGAGATAACCGTGACTGACCCAAGGTCACCCAGCAGGCTTCATGTGGAGGAGAAGTGGGGAATCAAACTTGGTTCTCCATATTAGACTCTCCCACTCTTAACCACTACACCATGCTGGCTTAAGACCCATTTAATCACTCTCTGTGTAGTATTTCCTTTTATCCATCCTGAACCTACTGTCCATCAGTTTCATTGGATTCCCTCAAGTTCTAGTATTTGGGGAGAGGGAGAAAAAATTCTCTTTGTCAACCTTCTCATTAAGTGTTTCAAACCCAGTGGTTGGATAATATCAATATTTTAGACTGAGATTAGACTATGGATGCTCAAACACCCATCAGTTCAGCTCATGCCCTGACCACCGATTACAAACAGGGAGACAATTTTTCAACAGACCGTTTGCCTACAAAACTGATGAATAGCTTTCTGCATATGAAATACTGATAAGAGTATTGGCTTCCAAGATTTGGATGTGTTCATTGTCACATTACACAGCTGCATTATGCCTGCATACTTTCTATGACGAATTAATTTCTGCTGTAAAATCAACAATAGTAACTGTATATTGATCTCTTCATTTGATGGGCTTTGTGAATGCCTTAAACAAATTGTGATCCTTTACAAAAGCTGTTTGAATTGGCAGCATTTTTGCACATGCACAGTTTTGAAAAAATTCAAGCAAAACTTGTTTACCAGTCATTTCAGTCATTCAGTACCAAAATGAACAGATCTGGTGACTGGTTCACATCTGATCATCACAGCTGAACACAGTAAGTATGACAGTTGAACACATTCAGCATAAAATTTGTGGCTTCCCTAAAGTTCCTGCGGATGAAGACAAAAAAGGGTGACGGACCCAGGTAAGATGCATGTCACTACCATGCTAATTTTCTATGATCTGTCAGGTCTTCTGAAAATCAAGAATACCTGTTCAGAATAGCAGCACCATCCCAGTCCTCATAGTTGTGGCTGAATTATATAACAGCAATCTCGGCTAAGTGGCTGGGATAGAGGGGATGAATAGAGCAAGTACCCACCCTTTTCTAGGCTGAAGACATAGTATATAATAAGACAGTTCATTGTCTTATAGTATATAATAAGATAGTTCAGGTCTATCAGCTTCTTTGATTTTGATGTCTGCTGTTGTCCTATCAATAAATCAGTCTTGCCCCAATCTTGCTCACTTGCCTGGTCAGTCAGTTGCTTGCCTTCCAGTGTGGAAACAAACTGCCCCTCTGCCAGATACCAAAGATGGAAATGATACAGTTCTCCCCTTCTAAAGCACCCAGCTGCAGATGCTTTGATCCCTAAACAGAAGAGGAGGAGGTAATAGCAGTAAGTAACTGGGCAGGAAATCAAGAAGGGAGGCTCAAAAACAACACACCAGTGTTCAATTTATTGATTTGTTTAGATACAAAAGATCTTCCAGAAAATTTACATCTTTTCATTTGTTTCCCTATATTTACAGAACATTTATATAATTTCTATATATCATATAATATTATTATTAAATTTCTCACCCAGTTTGGGGGGAATCACGTACATTTGCAGGATAACAATTCCAGAGTACTGACCACAGAATAAAGCCCACAAATTACTCATTTGTGGCTCAAGATGTCCATGAAATGATATACAAATTCTCCAGTCAACAATATATGGTTTCACCTGCCCTTATCTCTCCTTATATATAATTCTATTTTGGTGTGGACGTTCCACATGCTTCCACAACCTTTGGCTCCCTCAGTTGCCACTCTGAAGGTCTGCTAATCCCCTGGCTGCATTGCCTTGCTGTGTTGCCTCAGTCTCACCCACAGAGCCGGCGGCCAGCGTCTCGGCCTCAGTCTGGAGGGGGCCAGCAAAGGGGATGGATGCTCCGCCAAGGGAGCAGCAACCCCTCCATGGCCCAAAAGGGAAAGAGAGGAGGGGCTGCCAGGAGGGATGTCATGAGGGGGTGCTTTATAAGGCTACCCTGATGACTGGACAGAAAGGCTGAGGGGGAGAAGGAGGCAGACCTAGCAAGCAGCGGCAAGCACAGGAAGCACTCACCTTTGCTGCTCCTTGCAGTGCCTCTCTCTCGGCTGCAAGGCCAGCGCTTCCTCAGGGAGATAGCTCAGCAGGCTGCACCATGGAGAAAGCTGGCCGCCACCTTTCAAAGGCTCCCCCGCCTTCCTTCAGCAGCAGCAGCAGGAGGAGGGGTCTGGATAAGAGGAAATGAGCTGTGGCTCCTGGAAAGCCGGGCACTGGCAGGAGGATCAGGAAGGAGCTGGCGCCTACAGTGCCGCAGGAGCAGCAGGCAGCACTGTGGGCAGAGCGGGAAGTACAGGCAAGAGGAGGAGGAAGCCCCGGCAGTTGCTACCAAGGGGCTGCCAGGCAGGCAGGCAGGGTGGCTGGAGGAACTCCCCCTCTCACCTCACTGATGCAGCCAAGCACCTTGGGGAGGGTCCAGGGCAACCTGTTACTCAGCAGCCACCTCCATTCATTCAGAAACAGTGGGCCGGGCACAAAGCCTTCTCCCCACAGCTGCTCCCCTCATTGCTTATTGCAGAGAGGCTGATGAGCGCTCTCTCTCTTTCTCCCCCTCCAGCCAGGGTTCCGTGGACAGAGGGCCGCCACTCTCAAGGGAGGGAGGCGGGTGGGTAGAAGGGACTGAGTGCCCCCTTCCCATGGTGGGGGGTTACTTTGCTGCTCTTTCCATCATGCTGTGCGGAATCCAGATGCGACAAAACCCAGAGGCAAGGCTTGTGGAACCTTTAAAAGCCTCTCCAAGGAGGAGGCCCACACCGACATCTTGCTAGCGCTCATTGTATTCCTTTTACAATGGGCTTTGCTACTAGTACTCCCATAAGTTCATTTCTACTTACCTAACATTTTTTTCCTTCTATTTACCAACAACTTCAGGACAGGATAAATATTTCACCCCACCCCCACTTCACAATAAAAACCCATGAGGTAGGTTAGACTGAGAGAGAGGGAGAGAGAGGGAGGGAGGGAGGGAGGGAGAGGTTGGCTCAGTGTCACCAGGTAAGATTCAAGGCTGATTGGGATTTGAACCCAGGCCTCTCAAGTCCTACTTTCTACCAGTGTACCTCACTACCTATTACCACTCCCCTTCATTAGTGCCTGTTTTCATAAAACACCTTATCTGCCCATCTTCTTTCCAGGCTTCTATTCTACCTGTTCCTCTCTCATTTTCATGAATCTTACTGCTACCTGATTCACCCCTTTCCTTCAGTTATTTGACTTCTTGGCTCCCTTGTCTTGTTTCTGGGACCTTGTCCCACTCAGTTTTTCACTCTGCAACTTGTCCTGCAATGTTACTCTTTGGGGTCTGTGTAAATTTTCACACTCATATCAACTGACCTTTGAGTTTCTTCACAAACATTCTATTGTTGACAGTTTCATTTCCTCAGCAAACAGAATGTCATTTACATTAAGTAACTCACTGCTATAGTCGTCACTTCATAATCCTGCAAAATCCCTCAGAATTTTGCAATACAGATTGTACTATACTGACCAAGCAGAGCCTGTGTTTTTATGCTTTTAGGTAGAATGGGTGTTTTTTCATGGGGTCTTTTGAGGAGATAATTTGAAAGTGCCAAGGGGGAAATAGATCCATTGCCACTCACTTACCAGATGCCTCTTATCATTCCTTTTTCCTAATTCTGGGAAACACCTCAATAATCTCTGAATCACAATAACTGGTTTTTAAAATGCCAAACCAATTAAATCCACAGTTGGCAAATTTCTTTCGAAAACAGCAAATTGCTTCTGGCACGAATCACCTACCGACTGGCATGTTTCAAGGCAGATGTTGCCAAGCTATCCTATTACTCTTCCAAAAATAAAGGTACTGCTCAGAAACAATAGCTAACTAGCTTGAGATACAGGCTGTATTAACTCTCTATCAGTGCCATCCTAAACAGATTTGCTCAGTCAATTCAAAAAGGAACCAGGAAAGGAACGAGAAAAAAACAGGAATATATTTTTAGGATTGTACAGTACAGCGTTTTTATCCTACCCTTCCTTCAAGGAGCTCAGGGTGATTTATATGTTTTGCCTCCTTTTCTCTTTTATCCTCACAACATTTTTGTGAAGTAGGTTAGGCTGAGACAGAGAGAGTAATTGGTCCAGCATCACCCCCTGAGCTTCATATCTGAGTATTTGAACCTTGAATGTCCAATCAGGGAAATTTTGTATTTTTCATATTTAGATTTCAGAGAGGGCATAATTATTGGTATTCTGGGTTATTTGGGTCTCAAATACTGCTTTAGAATTCAGATTCAGTTTTTCCCAGAATTCCAAAATTATTCAAGTCCCTTTTTTCCAATGGAAAATCTTTATGGGAGGTTAGAGTGGCTGGTTTTTTAAAAAAAGAAAATGACATTCGAATTGCAAAGGCAGTACTGCCTATCCACTAAAGAGCCCCAGGCAATGCTCCCTCCAAGCTGTGGGGTCTTGTGAGCAAAAATTCTACTTTGTGAGCTACCAGCATTAAAATTGTGAGCGAGCAATTTGACTACTGCCTAAATTAGTTTGCTCTGGAGCCATCCTTCCTGAGCTAAGACAAAAATGTGTGAGCTGGAGGCTAAAAAGACTGTGAGCTGGCTCACACTAGCTCAGCTTAGAGGGAGCACTGGCCCCAGGTGTCAAGTAAATTAAATCAAGCAGTTCAGTTTTATGGGTCCCTGAACAAGGTGCCCCTAGCCATCCTCCATTGTTTCCTATGGGAAAAAATTCTATGCCTTCTCCAAAACAAAGAAGTCATTAGCCAAACAAACAAGAACAAGCAACCACTGGCCAAAATCCTTCCAATGCAAACAGAACTAACAAGCCCCACAGAACTGACAACAAAGCAGAGAATCCTAGAAGAACCACGGGCCAATGTGGCAAGCGCAACACAATCAAAGTCAAACCTAAGAATCCAAGTCAAATTGTTTTTAGCAAAGAATACCATTGCAAGCCTGACAGAACTAATGTAGAACCAGGTAATCCCAGAAGACTCATAGGCCATTGTGGCAAGCCCAACACAAGCTATGTCAAACCAGGGAATCTAAGGCAAATCAACCTGGCAAGCCAACATCAAGACCTGGCAAGAAGACAGACACATCACAAAATTGAAGAACAGTCCTGGGAGCCTTAAAATGCTGGCCCTAGATATTTCTGGATATTCCCGAATATTTCTGCAATTTTCAGAACCCATTTACAGGTAGCTGGAAAAATCCTGAATACTATCCAGATACCCAAATGTATCCAAAAATACTGATAAGAGGGTTTTTTTGGATGTATATTCAGACTGGAAATACCTGAACACATATCCCTACTTCCAAGTCCTACTCTTACATCCTAACAGATCAACTACGTAGGAGCCATATCTACCATGTCACTAACTCACAAATTGATCTTTAGAAAGCTCCATTATTCCTCAGTGTTCTAGGCCCTCTGGAAACCTCAAGTGTTCTGGCCTCTCCAGGAGCCTTAACAAAACCTTCTGTTTTCCAACACTTTTTCAGACATGATGAACTGTGGTTTCTTTAAAGCTGTGGGCATGTTTGGAACTTGCATCAGAATGGCTGCCATGGGGAAAGTGAACCAGCCACAAAAATGGCTGCCATGGGGGCCCAGCCCAATCAGAAAACCTTGTGGAATTCTACAAAATGTTATGAAGTTCCAAAACAAGCATTATCCTATCATGGAGGCAACTATTTCCAAATGGGTGTACTCCCTGCAGATACAGAAATGATACTGCCTGGGCTGTTCTCTTACTCCATTGAAGTGGAGGAATGTGAGAACTGTCTCTTTGCTTTGATGAGAAGATACTTTAAGGAAGAAGCAAATGCATGCCAAGAATCATTGGCAGGTGCAATGACGCCCACAGGCACCATATTGGGCATCATTGGTATAAAGCATGATTTCTACAATAAACTCTGGTAGTCTGCCCAGAGTAATTAACAGTGCTAATTCATGCATAAATCCCAGGTTGTCTACTTTGTGCATCTTCTCCACCTCCCCAAAGGGTAGGGCATTCTTCCTTTACTGCCATCTCTGTGAGCAGGCAGCTGAATAGGGTGATGCTACTCAATCAACCATGATTTGTAAATTCAGACTTTACAACAGACTACACTAACTGTGGCTAAAAAAGACTATCTGTAAAATTTAATTTGACATCCTGGTTGTTTGTCTGTGTTTGGACTTCACAGCTAATCAGAATCAGATCATAAATGTATTGTGATGTCCAAATGCCAATACTGATTGATTTAATGTACATGAGCACATCAGCCAGAAACATATTAATAAGGAAATGAGTCCCTGAGATCTCAGTGGCATTGACTTCCAAGCTCTGCAGCATTTATGGCCTTGTTGTGCCTTATGTCCACTTACAGCTCAGTACTGTGCACAGTTACGTCCTTCTCAGCCCTTAGAAGTCAGTGAGCTTAGAAGGATGTCACTCTGCTCAAGTTAACCTCTGACATCTTAAAAGTCAACACAATGGTAAACAAACCTTTGTTTCACAGAGATTGGCTCAAATTGGACATTTGTGACTACTGCTTCATCCCAACAGGGCTGACCACCTGGAACTATCTGGATGGGGAAATGTTATTCAGTTTGTTGCTGGAGCATCTCATGGTTATGAACATCAGTGTAAAACTTTTGCCCTAGCAAATCTGACTTAAAATAGGTATTCAGTATGCGGCCGCTGATCTGGGAAATCACACTGTTAGTTCTTTGCAAAGAATCCACCACCAGATCTGTGGTCTGCCTTAGAAAAATATTTTCACAGACGCAATTGGTATCTGTGCAGCTTTCCCCCATGGCTAGATGTTTCCCTTAGAATGTATTAGAGCGATGTGTCCAGGATACACGGCTCTGACTGATTGGCTGTATTAAACAGCTTGTAAGGCTCCACGTTGCATCAGAAAAGACTCATCTTTTCAGCACAAGGACTTTGGAGGGAAAAAACATGATTCCACTCAGAAATCTCCTCAGGGTCCCAATAAATCACCATCTTGTTCAGAGAAGCACTCACAAGCTGGGGCTTTGTGCCGTTGGAACCACACTGATCATACGTGACTCCTCTGCCCTTGGAGCTAACATCTGCGTGATTTGTTTGTAACGAAGTCTGAGACCACACTTTGGAGTCTGTTTAGACTGGAAACACTCTGGGAAAAAAAGAAGCCTGACTAACTCTTACTGCTAAGTGCCTTGCACACTGCTGGGGTTTATAAATCATTAATATTGACAACTCACAAAATCTGCCTGATTTAGCTGTAAGTTACCACCCTAATGAAAATTAAAGTGAATCATAGACTTGAATCTCTGTCTGTGTTCCACTGAATGGTAGCAAACCAATCAGTCAAACTATCATATCTCTCTTATTTCTGGATGGCTGGCACTGTGCTACTTTTTTACTGACTTTAAAAAATGAAGATAAAGGGTTGGTCCAGCTGCAAGGATGTTATTTTTCTCAGCCATGTTACAAGAGAGCACAGATTACTATGTTTGGGTATAGTTCTTGCAAAGGGTGGTCTGAATGGACAAATAGATTATAGAACAAGAATACGAAAGGCATGGCCATGACAATATTGTGTGTAGGTTGTTTTGGATTGGGTGGGGTTTTTTTTTTGCAAAAGCAATTAAGAAATGGATGATTTTGCCTCCCAACACATTCTTTCCTCTTTGCATCCAAAGACCTCTTGCTGTGACTGCCCGCCACGGTGCACCGTTAGGAGGAATGCATCTATCCATATCTGTCCTTTGCAGGAGAGGTTTTGGATGAAGGCCTTAATCTAATGTTAAAATACATTGGTTGGAAAGGTTTGAAAATCATCCCCCTCAGTACTTTTTCATTAAAAATTGCATCCTCCAAAAGTTGCTTTTAACAAAGATATTTTATTAGCTATATCCTATCTTTCTTCTGTAGAACTGAAGAGAGCTACAGAGTGTTCCTCAGGCAGGCACTGACTGGACCCAGGGCCACTAAGCTTCAGCAAGGTTATTGTATCATACACCTTCTAGCTATAATCTGAGGCAGAGGCTGCTTTGCTGTGTCTTGGCCTCCTTACAGCAGCGGTTTTCAGAAGCATCTACCTGACATATTCATCTGGCTTCTGTGTTTTCTTTCTCTTTGCTAGTTTGAATGGGAGGCCACACATTTTTGCAGGCCCCACCAGCACTGGCACCATTTTCCTTATGTTACCATCCCTCCCTCCACACTGGAAAGGCTGAAGAGTCTAGGATTTTTCAGTTTAGAAAAGAGATGACTAAGGGGGGGTGGGGAAGAGACATGATAGAGGTTTATAAAATTATGCATGGGGTGGAGAGAGTTGACAAAGAGAGCTTTCTCTCTCTCCCAAAATACTAGAACTTGAGGGCAACCAATGAAGCAGATGGGCAGTAGATGCAGGATGGACAAAAGGAAATTCTTCACACAGAGATTGATTAAAATGTGAATTTTGCTGCCAGAGGATGTAGTGGTAGCCACAGGAATACACAACTTTAAAAGAAGATTAACACATAGAATTTAAAACTTTAAAAGAGTGATTAACACATGGAATTCACTGCCACAGGAGGTGGTAGCGGCTACAAGCATGGACGGCTTCAAGAGGGAATTAGATAAATGTATGGAGCAGAGTTCCATCAGTGGCTATTAGCCACAAGGTATAGATAGGGACTCTGGGGCAAGTGAGGTTCTGTATTCTTGGTGCTTGGGGGGGGGGGGTGTCAACAGTGGGAGGGCTCCTAGTGTCCTGGCCCCACTGCTGGACCTCCTGATGGCACCTGGTATTTTTGGCTACTGTGTGGCAGAGTGTTAAACTAGATGGGCTGTTGGCCTGATCCAACATTGGCTTCTCTTATGTTCTTATGTTCTCATGTTCTTATGACTAGATAGATTCATGGAGGATAGGTCTATCACTAGCTACTAACCATGGTGACTGAGGGGAACCTCCACATTCAGAGTCACTAAATCCCAGAGTCACTAAATCTAAATCCCAGAGGCAGAAGGCAACATCAGGGGAAGGCCTCAGCATCTATGCCCTATTGTTGGCCCTCCAGAGGAATTGGTTGGCTACTGTGTGAGACAGGACGCTGGTCTAGATGGACCACTTATCTGATCCAGCAGGGCTCTTCTTATGTTCTTATATACTAGAGGGCTTTGGGAGGGCTGCTTCTTCTTTTTTAAAAAGGTAGAATTACTAGATTGTTATGGTGCTATAACATTATACCATTCTGTTGCCATCATTTAAAAGTTACAAGCTTTCATTTTTTTAAAGTACATCTCTAGACTTTTTTGCTTTGGGAGAAGTTGCAGGCTGTGTGGATGTTCGCTTGCTACTGCAAAGGAACAACACATGAAGCTGCTTTCTACTGTATCAGACCATCGATCCATCAAGGTCAGTATCACATGCTCAGACTGGCAGAGACTCTCCAGGATTTCAGGTCTTTCACATCACCTACTATTGGATCCTTTTTCAGTGGAGATGCTGAGGATAAAACCCGGGACCTTCTGTATGCCAAGCAGATGCTCTACCACTGAGCCACAGCCCCTCCCTTCATGGAGAATGATCTCAGTGTGGAAGCAGCCTTAATCTTGCATCTTCTTACATGTAATTTTATGCAATGTTCAACTCTGAAACACAGCCTATTCTCACTGAGTTTTTAAACCAGACAATATACTGCAATTGGTGAACAGGGATTTGGGAGGCAGGAAAGAGGCTAAGCTCAGAGTGCCACATGCAGGATCACTGGGGAAAGCCAAAGACTCTCAGAGCTTTCACCTGAATACCAAGACAACATGTGTCACTCATTTCTTTCCCACAAAAACAACAGTATTTTTGCTAAAAAAATTAAATGACGTTTTCTCAGGAAGTCACATACCAACTCCCAAATCATGCTGAATTTGGATGAAGAAATTGAAACTCTCAGGCAAATTCAGATGGCAATGTGGCTAGGAAACTATTTTCAGGGCTGCTTTTCAGAATTTGCCTTCTCTTCCCTTTCAGGTCCACCTGAGTATTTTCTGAACAGGTGTTTGGTGGTTGATGATAAGCAGAGTTATTGGGGAAGGGAAAGATTTCATTTTTCTACATTTATAGGTTTTTTAAAAAGAATCTTTTAATAAACTATAAACCACCTTCAGCCTTTTGGACAGGACTGGGAATAAATTCCACATTAATAAATATTCAGTTTTGTTGCCAGAGATTCCAAGTGGCTTTTGAATGCAATATTCTTTTATTTTCTTTCCTTTTTTTGTGGTAATAGCTCACATGGATGAACTAAAGGGACAAAGTTTAAAAAAAAAACCACTGTTGCTTTAGCCACTCCAAATGTACCTTTTAAACTTGCTTGGATGTGTTGGAACTATTCCGATCTTCTTGATTTAATGCAGCTCATGCTGGTTTTCTTTTGTTGAGCATCTAGCACAACAAAGTGGAACCAAATTAGTCACTGCTGGGTGGCGTTGGAGCTGTTAGTACTTAGGAGAATAAATGGCCTGCCCCACAGTGTTTCCTCCACCCCCCCCTTCCAGGAGTCTGATGTATTGATTCTTCACATCTTATCCCTGTGAGCCACGCAGCAATCATGCACAACCTGCTCTATCCTCTGGTGATCTGAATGGCAGCCCTGGAGAATGGTGAGGCACATGGGTCATTGCAGCTGGTGCAAGACACATGGGGAAGACACACATGACACACTATAGTCTTAGTCATCTGGGAAGCCTCAGTAGGAAACACTGCTCTACCCCCAGCACCACTTGGGTACCACAATGAAATTCATCTATTCCTCCCCCCATTGGTTTTCTTGACAAAGGAGAAGGGGGAATGTATATCAACCAAATGTGTCAGAAGACCTATATGGCTTCTTTTCTTCTCTCTTCCAAGATAACAAATGAATTCTGCACATATTTATTTCAAATAACTATGTTGCTAGTCCTCCTACACACACACACAGCAACAGCATTTAATTCAGGGAAACTGCCAACTACTTCCAGATTTTTTTTTAAAAAGACCCTAATGCATGCCCTTGGTTTCAGGTGTAACATTCCAGCCTGCAGATAGTTGAAGAAAATTGCACTGAACTCTCCAGTAAAGAAAGGACAATTTACAAAACCTATGTAAACCCAAAATTCCACATTAATCCATTTTCACAAGTTTATACCTATAGTTTTTCCAGTAAAGCATGTAAGATGCTTCTCATATCATTTTATCACCTTCCACTTGCTTGTAGGGACAAGTTTGTGTTTTCACTCTTAAAAGGATTCCACTATTGTATAAATATAGTTAGTACTATACTTAACTTTGGGTTCCTTAACTGTATTGAGGGATATGCGATGTATTGGTTTTGAGCACTGGATCCTACTAAAACCCCATAAAAAGTTGCACTTGGGACACCCAAATTCTTATAGTCTCTGTGGGATTGGCAAGGGGGGGGAGGAGTAATAAATCCCAATGTACATAAATTTGCACCTAACATTGAATCTTCAATTATCTTTAGATTTTATTGTCTTGAATACTCTGATGTCAGCCGCAATCATGGCTGCCCCACTATTCTCTCCTGTCCTCCAGAGAGGGGAAACTACCTCTGAAAACATTTCTCTTAGGTGACAGTTTGTGACAAATAATGGGAGTGCAGTGTTAAGTAATCTGAGCTGAAGACATCTTAGTTCTGCTCATTTTTCTCAGAACTCTGCAGGGTTGCTCTTGGTCTGTATGGAGCTCAAACCACAGGGTCTCCCAAGAACTACTTGTAGCATAGATTCCTGTGACTTGTGTTAAGATAGGATACCCTTAAAACTAAAGCATCCGATGGATGCTTCCCTAAGCTCATACTGGAAACCTCAAAAGAAGATGCTACAGCTTCTATCTACAGTTTTTAAAAGTACATGTCAGGAGATCAAAGCATGCCCAGCATCCCATGTAATCTGGTCCTAAATGGGGGTGGTAGTGGTGAGAGGGTAACTTTAAAGGGGGCCTGCATTTTTTTTAAGTGTGACAAATAATGCATTATCCAGTGTTCTAAAATGCTCACTGTCCCTGATCAACTTGTATCATTTACATATCTTATAAACTTACAGACAACTTCTAAATCTGAGAGGAAATTGATCCACCATTGATTGCTGCCGAATGTAGCTGGCTACATCTTCCCAGACTTCTACAAACTTATTTAAGAATTTTCTGGGTATGTTTCCCCCTCCACCCCAGTTACTTTCATGTTTCTCTAACAGTGATTCTATCCCCCAATGAGTTAAATAGGATCACTCCCATACATTAGCAGACATGATTCTATGCCAGCTGGGGGGGCAATTATACCTCTGCTAGCCACACCTCCTCTAAGGTGTGGAGTCTTGTGAGCAAAAATTCTACTTTGTGAGCTACTGGCATTAAAGTTGTGAGCAAACTATTTGGCTACTGCATAAATTAGTTTGCTCTGGAGCCATCTTTCCTGAGCTAAGACAAAAATCTGTGAACTGGAAGCTAAAAAACTGTGAGCCAGCTCACACTAACTCAGCTTAGAGGGAACACTGCTGCTAGCATGGGAAGGAGGGAGGAACTGGAAGGAGTTAGGGACACGGAGAAAGAGAAACAGTCCTGATTTGGAATCTTTTGCTGTCATTGAGTTGACCCTTGTGAACCTGTGCGTGGTTAGGAGGTTGCTCTGAGAAGTGGGTGACCTGGATTCTGATCAACATGCAAAATGCTGACTCCTCTAATAACACAGACTTGTAGCGTGTAGTGTTATGGTATTTGTCATGGCATGGAGACATTGCTCCTACAGGGAGAGACAAACCTTTCTCTAAGACAGGCTTCCTTCTTTCAGTATCACCACAGGGAAGGCACTGGACACTTTCTGACTACCTAGTGTCAAACTCCGGCCTCATTTGCTTTGCGTTTCCTAACTGTCTGTCTACCTCTGGTTTTGTGTGCTCTTTCATTCTGGCTGAGAGGAGGGGAAGTATGTATGTTTGTGGGGATAGAACTGCTTCACTGAAGAGTCGCACAAGCTTGAAACTGCATATATGTGGGGCCTCCCTTCCCTGGGAAGAATGCATGCTTGACCCTGAGTAACAGACACTGCTCAATAAATGTAACCCTATGCGTGTTGGAGGAGGACTAAGGGCACACAGTAGATTTTGGTGGGCTGGATATATTACTGTGATTGGACTGGTCCTAAGGGGGGGTGTTGTTTGAATTATGTATAATATGAGAACTGGTGCCATAGGAGTCAGTTCTGACACAGATTGTCTATGCTTGAAACCTCTTTCTCTCTCAATAAACAAATCACTGCCAATAGAATGTTGTTGGGAGTGAGTTTTGTTCAAGATCTGACACCTAGTTCAATACTGTATGTCATAAGGCTGCTCAGCTGTTTTGCACACTGATTGGTGCCTTCTGTATGGGCAATATGGGGATGTCATTGGTTGACTAGCCCAATGACTGGTGGCATTTCATAATTTCCCAGAACAGTAAGATTGCTTTAGCATGATAATGAGTCCATGTTTTGCTTTGATTGCCACTGCAAATGCAAAGGCATACACCCTAACAACGATGCTTCCCCACTGAGATTCATTCTAAGCTTTCCCCTCCTATCCACCATTCCTTCCCTTGCCAAAGGTGGGCTTTTCACTGGATTTTTAAAAATAATTAGTAGTTGGGCTATCACCTTTACACCACAATGATATCCTGACTATGGACAATTATTTTTACTTGCAAAAAGCCTACTGAGGGTGGAGGAAGGGCATGGAAATGCAGAAATCAACACCTTTTATCCCACACATTCCAAAACCCACTTTGGGTATAAACTTCCATATAAGACTGTACCAAAGCAGGTTTGGGAAAAATTACACTGGAACTGGAGAAAATTGGGAAGGCTGACATAAGCACAGTGATGTTGTGTGGCAGGCAAAATTAAATCTGCTGTGATGTATGGGAGGAGAGCAAGATCTTTGTGCAGAAGAACTAATTGTGCTGTTGGTGCTGCTGTGTTTGTTTCTGCAGCTATCATATGGCTACTGGTTGAACTTAGCTATATTAGGCCAGTGTTAGCCTTAGCACAGTGGCTGTTCATCACACTGGAACCATAGGATTGTCTTATTACGGTAGCTTCTTCTGGATTTCTTCTTGCAACAACAGCACTGCTCTCGAATTCAAATGGATGGTTTTTCAGGAGTCACCATACTGAGCTAGTGCTGGATATCCAAAAATGAAAACTCCACAAATTAGTAATGATATTTGACAATGTAAGAGCTCGTATCTTACTGTTTAATCGTATGGGGCTAATGAGTCCTCTGCAGCTCAGCTGGGTATTGTAAAGTTTAATTAATTTATGCTTTAAAACTCCATTAATACTTCCCAATAAAAGGTGTTAAACATAAGGTGTTATTATCTTCAAAACACTAATGTTTATTTCCTGCTCACAGTTGGACTTGAAACCCGGAAATTGAAAATATAAACCCACAGCAATTATATACTTTTTAAAAAGTTAATAGCTCTATTAGGAATGTGATTAACATGAACAATGAGATAGACAGACAAAGAAAGGGAAAGAAGTTCTGTTTTTAATTTAACACACATTTTCAGTGGACATGAGATGGCCACTGCTGTTATATATTAATTAGTGCTCTGAAGAGGGAGAAAGGGCTAGGAAGAGGGTGAAGCAAGCTGGCAGGTGTAGAAATAAGATTAGACAACGGCAGAGGGTTTTCTTTCTTCTACTGTGAACACAAGTCATCCAGAATTCCCATCAGTCTGGCTAATATGTTTTGTACATGTGAAATTAACTTGGGAAATGTGAGATTGAGGCAGACACAGACAAGGCTTGGGGGTTGGAAATGGTTTCAGTTCTAGTACGCTGACCATTCACAGGCAGATGATTTAGTACTAACGATGTACCAAGCATGATCCTCGAAAGCGACTCTGTATCACTGTTGAAATCACACGCTTCTGGAGCCACTGCTTAGAATTCCTCATTCCAAAGGGACCCAGGAATCTTGAGAGAGGATGCTAGTAATAGAACGAGTGGGACACTGTGCCAGTGTTTCAAAAGCCAAGAATGACTTCTCCATACAGTAACAACAGTAACACTATGAATGAAAGCTGTAAAGGACACACATTTTGGGGAACTGTGGTTATTTTTGTTTCCAAGCCTTTAGGGGACACTGCTGCCACATTATTTTATTTTCTGCATTCGCCTCTGGAGAATTGAAATAGTGCGTGAAACCAACCAAGAAAAATCTCATGATTTAATAGAGTTGTGATTTTAAGGTTAAGAAACCTTTCCAGTCATGTGACTTCTGATGAACTGTAATTGTTGGCAACTCCATACAGCAGACAGGGCTTGTGGTGAAAAAAGATGGTCTAGTTTTTCTTCCTCTGATCAAATCAAGTAGTGTGAAAGCTTGATATGCCATCTATAGCCACCTCCTAAAGGAGAACATTCTGGCCAAGTGTCAGCACTTGCTTCAGAAGCTCACAGAAAAACAGGGGTGGGAGAGAGACTTTCAGGTCAGCTCACAAATCACGAAGTCCATGTGTTCCCCATATAGGCATTTTTGACAAGTATATTCTGGAAGTTCTCTACCAGGAACTTAAATGTTAAGCTTAAGCCTTGCCCCTTGTATTGTTTTACCAACCTGAAATGGCCTCTAGGAGCTGTTATTTGCCCACTGGGGAAACTGCTGCTTAAGTTTCTCAGTGGGGCAAATGATGGCTTCCTGGGGCTGTTGGCTGTAGGAACAGAGCAGGAAAGGGAACATAACATAAGAACATAAGAGAAGCCAATGTTGAATCAGGCCAATGGCTCATCTAGTCCAATACTCTGTCACATAGCGGCCAAAAATACCACGTGCTATCAGGAGGTCCAGCAGTGGGGCCAGGACACTAGAAGCCCTCTCACTGCTGCCCCCTCCAGCACCAAGAATAGAGTGCATCACCTGCCCCAGACTGAGAATTCCCATCTATACCCTGTGGCTAATAGCTACTGATGGACTTCTGCTCCATATGTTTATCTAACTCCCTCTTGAAACTGTCCATGCTTGTAGCTGCCACCACCTCCTGTGGCAGTGAATTCCATATGTTAATCACTCTTTGGGTGAAGAAGTATTTCCTTTTATCTGTTCTAACCCGACTGCTCAGCAATTTCATGGAGTGCCCACGAGTTCTTGTATTGTGAGAAAGGGAGAAAAGTACTTCTTTCTCAACCTGCTCAATCCCATTCATAATCTTATAAACCTCGATCATGTCACCCCTCAGCCGTCGTTCCTCCAAGCTGAAGAGCCCCAAGCATTTTAACCTTTCTTCATAGGAAAAGTGTTCCAACCCTTTTATCATTCTAGTTGCCCTTCTCTGCACTTTTTCCAATGCTATAATATCCTTTTTGAGATGTGGTGACCAGAACTGTACACAGTATTCCAAATGAGGTCGCACCAATGATTTATACAGGGGCATTATGATACTGGCTGATTTGTTTTCAATTCCCTTCCTAATAATCCCCAGCATAGCGTTGGCCTTCTTTATTGCAGCTGCACACTGTCTAGACATTTTCATTGAGTTATCCACTACGACTCCAAGATCTCTCTCTTGGTCCGTCTCTGCCAGTTCAGACCCCATCAACGTGTATTTATATTTAGGATTTTGGGCTCCAATGTGCATCACTTTGCACTTGGCAACATTGAACCCCATTTGCCACGTTGACGCCCACTCACCCATCCTCAACAGATCCCTTTGGAGTGCCCTGCAATCCTCCCTGGTTCTCACCACCCTGAACAACTTCGTGTCATCTGCAAATTTAGCCACTTCACTGCTTACTCCCAATTTCAAATCATTAATAAACAAATTAAAAAGCATTTGACCGAGTACTGATCCCTGTGGTACCCCACTGCTTACCACCCTCCACTGAGAAAGTTTCCCATTTATACTCACTCTCTGTTTCCTACTGATAAGCCAGTTTTTGATCCACAAGAGGACTTGTCCTTTTATCCCATGACTATTGAGCTTACTTAGGAGCCTTTGATGAGGAACTGTATCAATAGCTTTCCGGAAGCCAAGGTAAATAATATCTATTGGGTCCCCCTTGTCCACATGTTTGTTCACTCCCTCAAAAAACACTAACAGGTTAGTGAGACAAGATCTTCCCTTACAGAACCCATGCTGAGTCTGCCTCAATAGTTTTTGTTCATCAAAAGGGAGCTCAAGACCCTTCTTCCCATACACCATGGTCTTGATTAACATGGGTGTGATGCCCTCTGTGGGCAAGGGAGCATCATACCTGGGGTCCGTGGGGTCTGAGGCTACTATGGCTGCATGGCTTCCATCTCGCTCCATCCAGGTAAGTCCTGCTGCTGGGCCCAGGGGCATCCCAGACCACACTGGGAATTAAGCTTTCAGCAAGGAACTTCCAGTGAATGTTTGACTGAAAGTTCTCATGGTGGCCATAGTGGTCATTTTGATGTGTAAATAACCCAAGATCAGCACTTCTCATTTAACTCTGAGCCATGAAGGGGTATTCATTGAGCTGTAAATGGGTGTTCAGTTGGTCAACCTGTATGGCCAAGGACCAAGCTGAACTTGAAGAGTGGCCATAGGAAGTTGTATATTTGATCAGAAGAACAGCAAAGCAGAAAGGGTTCTTTTTTAATCTTTCCATTTTTCTGCTCAAAACTGTCCCCATGTTGCTTTACCACCAACAGGGGGAAAATCACAAGTATTCATATTTGTTAAGTCCTGAGAGTAAGGTTCTGGAGAAAGGTGGGCATAGAAATATTTTAAATAAATAAATATCTTTTTCACAGTAGTTAGAAAATCAGCTAGGGACTGATTAGTTAGAAAATCAGCAGAAAAATGACTAGAGGCAACAAGGGTTAAACAGCCCCCTCTACCTACCCACCACTCCTCTAATTTAGACTCCCATTACAGCTTTTTTAAAAGGTTTGTTGCCTCTGGCTATGAAACATTCCTTTAAAATATAGCTCAGTATGATTTAAACTTATCTTTGCTTGTTTATATGCTAGAGTTAAGAGGAAGGTATTTAAACAGCATGCTCATGAATGGTCGTGCTTCTGTAGCTGTGTACAGCACAGTAGTTATGCCTCAATAATCTCTACAGAGAAGAATGTAGTGACTTGATTTGTCTTTGTTTGCAGGAAAGAAGCCTGATGGTAGGGTAGAATGTTCTGCCGGAAGCCGACAGGTGAGGCAAGTGAATGCTAGGAGTCTGAGAAATCGGCATGAAGTAATGATAAGATCTGAGAAATTGGGGGAAGGGTAAATAGCAATTCAGCAAGAGGTCTGAAGCACATGAGAAGCACAAAATACTGGTGATGTGTGAGAGAATTACGAGCGTTCCAAGCACTTCAAAGGTATCAACAACTTCAACCAAGGTAGTTTTGAAATACATATATTGATATTATATTGGTATTCCACTTCTTTAAGCAGCTCCTACAGGACAGTGTATATGGTGTTTTCCCACTTGATCCTCACAACAACCCCGACCAGGTAAGTTACCCTGCAAACTATGCAGCTAGTGGGGATTCGTATAGAAGTCTCTCTGGTCTCTGTCTTCATGCCATAGTAATTTTGAACATCGGTGGTTATACCTACCACTATGCTGACAACTATTTATCAAGTGCCAACTAGTGTATCAGGTACATTTACTGAGAATAAGCACCCTGCCCTCAAAAGAAGGATGATCAAAGTGAGGTTCCTTTAATATCAAGGCAAGAAGCCAACCTGGCCCTGCAGTTTCTTGGGAGAAAGAAGATCCTGAGACTGTGAACTTGGCAAGGCATTAACAGGGCAGCAGAATACATTCTGACAGATTAATTGAAGCACCCTCTCACTGTGTGGTGCCAATGGCTGAAACACAGTGGGACTGAACTAATTTCTCCCCTCCCTCATCTTACATGCTTGGCATATTTGTCCTCTTAATTTATTCCTGACCCCCAAACCCCAGACAGCCTGACCTTCCATTCTTTGTTATCCTTTCTTGTAAAACCCCTTTTTTTATAAGGAGGGCAGCACTTCAAGAGGATTGAGAGTTAACTTGTTTTCATTGTGGGGAGAAGGGAGGGGGGGAAAAGGTCAGTTAGTGCTGGATTGCCTGAAATTAATGTTGTTTGGTTAGATCTATTTTTACCGGAGTGCACTGTTGCTTTCTTTAGGTCTGGAGGAGAAAACTTTCTATCTCTTTCTCGCTCCCTGCCCGCACGCTCACGCTAGTTGGAGTCCCACACGCTCCCTTCCCTACCTAAAAAAAAGCAAAGACAAGAGTTATTTGTTAGCAAAGGAGCCGCTATCAAGAGCTGCTTCTTTGTCTTCTTGGCTGCTTCCACGATTGCCTTCCAGCTTTGGGGGGGGTGACTTTAACTTAATCATATCCACATGACAAACCCTAAATAAAAAAGAGTAATGCAAAAAAAGATAGTAATAAAAGGACGTCGGAGAAGTCGGAGAGCGGCGGTTGTCCTCAGGCAGCGGGAGAGCGAGCGAGAGCTGTCAGACTTCGGGGAGGGCGGCAGCTTTCCTCAGACGTGCAATTTTAACTCCGTCCGAGAGGCCGGTCCAGGAAGGAAGCAAAGGGCTGACGATCGCTCGCAACAAAGGCTCGAGACTTCCCTCTTGGCGTTACATTGGAGCTGAGGCGTGTTAGAGCCGCAGCAGGAAACAGGTTTCTTTCCCTCCCTCGCTCTCTTTCGCGCGCGCATATTTATTTATTTATTTATTTTCCCCTCCCCGGGCGACTGCAAAAAGCCCCGCTTGCCAAAAGAGCCTCATGCTCTGCGTCGAGCGGCAGCCCGGGAGGCAGGATGGTTCTGCGGGATCGGAGAGGCGCTAGCCAGGTGCTGTTGCCCGATCGCCGCCGCGTTTTCTTCTGCCTCTTGCTCCTGCTGCTCCCGGCGCCCGGCGGCGGGCTGGAAGTGCAGCACAAGTTCGTCTCCGCCACCGCCACCAACAACTTCGCGCTGGATCGGTCGGGCAGCAAGATCTACTTGGCGGCCGTCAACAGGCTGTACCAGCTCTCGGGCCCCAACCTGACGCTGGAGGTGGAAGAGCAGGTGGGCCCCCGGGAGGACAACCCGCTGTGCCACGCGCCGCAGTTGCCCCAGGCGTCCTGTGAGCACGCCAAGAAGCCCACCGACAACTACAACAAGCTGCTGCAGCCGGACCCCGAGCAAGGCATCCTGGTGGTGTGCGGCTCGGTCTACCAGGGCTTCTGCCAACTGCGCAGCATGGACAACATCTCCGTCGTGGCCGTCGCCTTCCCACCTGGGGCAGGTGGCGGAGACGACGGCGAGCAGGTCACGGTCTTCCCCAGCATGCTCAACGTGGCCGCCAACCACGCCAACGCCTCCACCGTCGGACTGGTGCTCCAGCAGCCCGGGCAGGACCCGAGGCTGCTGGTGGCGGCCACTTACACGGGCTTGGGCAGCCCCTTTTTCCCGCGTAACCAGAGCCTGGAAGACCACCGCTTTGAGAACACGCCCGAGATCGCCATCCGCGCTCTCAACGCCCGCGGCGACTTGGCGCGGCTCTTCACCTTCGACATCAACCCTTCCGACGACAACATCTTCAAGATCAAGCAGGGCTCCAAGGAGCGCCACAGGCTCAGCTTCGTCCACGCGTTTCTGCACCGAGGAACCCAGTCGCCGCCGCCACTGGCGGCGGTTCCTCGCCCTGAGAGCGAAAAGGGCGCCTCCGGCGGACGGGGCTCCAAAGCCGCCCAACTCCCTCAGGGCGGTCCCGTCCTTCCTTCGCCCCTCGGCCGCCCTGGGGGCTCTTACGCCTACTTGGCCCTCAACAGCGAGGCCAACGCGCGGGAAAAGGAGAGCCACTCGCAAAGCCTGCTGGCCCGCATCTGCCTAGGGGACTCGGCTGAGTCCACGACCCTCAATGGCAGCAGCGGCGGCGGCCCCAATGGGGAGACCAAGAAGCTGACCGAGTCCTACATCCAGATGAGCCTGCAGTGTGGCGGCAAGGCCGAGTCTGGCGGGACAAAGGCCGGGGCGGCCGGCGGCGACCTCTTCAACCGGCTGGTGTCGGTCTTTCCCGCCAGCGCCGCCCTGCAGGTTAGCGCGGGAAGTCCTTTGCCGCCTCTGCTGGAGGAGTTGCTCTTCGGGGTCTTCGAGAAGGCCGTTTCCCCCGCCGGGTTTCCTGGGCCTGGTGGGCGACAGGCCCCGCTGCTCTCGGCGCTATGTGTGTTCCGCTTCGCCGAGATCGAGGAGGCCATCAGGAAGGCCAGGCACTCGTGTTTCGTGGAGCCAGATTCTGGGCTGGTCACTGTGCTCGACAGCGTGGTGCAAGGTACCGGGCCTGCCTGCGAAAAGAGGAATATCCAGGTAGGTCAGAGGCAGAGGGAGAATCCCTGGTGGAGGCACTGAAGCACAGAGGCTTTTCTTGGGACTCCAAGGCCTTCAGCCCCACCTCCACTTATTTGGTTCAATGGTGGAGCTTTTGAGCGTTTATAAGGAGAGTGCCTCTGACCATGCCCAGACAGCAAACCAGATGCGTTAAGTGGAACCGTCCTCTAGGCAAGCTTGAGGCCTGGCATGGCTTCTTTTCAAATGTAGGTATTAAAGTGGGCTTTGTTTCTGGATTTGCTGAGAAATCTCCCTGGAGTTAGCAAGCTACAAGTGTGGAAGGGATTTTGTTGGGGATTGTTTTAGGGTGGTCAGGTCCCTGGTGGGGGATGGGGTGTAGAGTTGCCAGATCCAGGTTGGGAAACTCTTGGAGATATAGGGATGAAGACTGGGGAGAACAGAGACCTCAGTGGGGTACAATGCCATAGAGTCCACTCTCCAAAGCATCTATTTTCTCTGGGGGAACTGATCTTGGTTATCTGGAGTTGAGCTGTAATTCCTAAGGATCCCCAGGTGCCACCTAGAGGCTGGCATCCTTAGATTGGCTTCCATCCTAAGGCAAGGTGTGGAAAGAATGATCAAGGAGGTTGACTCTCCTTCCCTATGAAGAAAGGCTAAAAGCCTTGAGGCTTTTTGGTTTGGGAAAAGATGACTAAAGAGAGTATGACTGATGTTTGTAAAATGATTCCTTCTGTGAGAAACTGATACATTCTGGGCAGACAATAGAAAGTCCTTCTCAGACAATGCATGATTAACATACAGAATCTGCCACCACAGGATGTGGGGATGACCACAAGCTTAGGTGATGGGAAGACAAATTGATGGATAATATGCAGATCAGGTGCTGTTAGAAACCTTCTGAGCATGCCCACAGTACTGTGATGAGGCACATTTAGAGGCATGTGCCTGTTGCTGACAAGTAGAGGGCAAACAGAAATGGCTGTTACTTTCACTAACTGCTTCCCAAAAGCATCTAGTAGGTCATTGTTGGAAGTAGAATGTTGGACAAGATGGACTTTTGATCTGATCCAGCAGGGCTCTTCTTTTAACCTTTAGAGGCAGATTCCCCCTCATAAATCAGGAGTGTCAAAGAACTGCAGAACTGTCTGTGATCAGACTCCTAAGACAAAAACCACATCCCCTGAGAAGTGCTACTAATTAGATAAAGAGTAATGCATGAACTGTGAAAAATGTGAGAGAGTGGGAAAGAGAAACCTCTCTAATGTTCCTTGAAGCAGTCTCACAGTGGAGTGAGGCTAGCCCAGAATGTGATTTTTTTTTTTGGGGGGGGGGAAATATGCTGCTATGTATCCCTAGACTGGATGTGACTCATCTGTGTTTTGTTCTTTCTGCTATGCTGGTTCTGTAAATCTTGATCAGGCAAAATTCCCATGATAGTCAATGCAGGTATTAGATGTAATACATTGTACTTAATGGGCCATCTGACTAACTTCTTAAAGTTTAGAAATTTACATCAAAGGAGTGTTGTATGTCCATACAAGTATGAAAGTTAAAGATGTAAAGGACATGTTAATTAACTCAGAAAGTCTTTTGTAGCTGGTTGTTCAGTACTTTCCTTGTTTTGGTGTTTTCTCACAGAGGACCTTTTCATATGGACCGACTGCATCCTTGACATGAGTGAATTACATGGGGCCCAATATGCTTTGAAGGGTTGATTTAGGTCCCAGATACCTAACCTCTGTAGGCTTGATTCTCCATCCTAAATTAATAGCCAAGTTTTCATGACTGTGTGTCATATCTTTTTTCTTGTGATGGTTATAATTAAGCTCAGTTTCTTGACACTAATCTCTCTATATTTGTTGGAGTATACGTTATGAGGACTACATCCACAACCTTTTTCTGTAATTCGCAATTATCCAGCTAAAAGCATGCTCAGATGAAATTTCCACCTCCCCCTCCCCCCGAACTTTATCTGAGGAAAAATTGGGTGCGGGCTGTACACACCTTCCATTTCTCCCCTCACTGTCGAAGCAAATCAGTTACAAAACTGGGTGATCTTGTGTTTATCTGAATGCAGAGTACCACTGACCCTGCAGCAGTATACCTGCTAGAACATGAGTTTCAACAGTGCAATCCTAAGCAGAGCTGCTTCCTTTTAAGCCAATAGGCTCAGTCGAAGGGTGTAGCTCTTGTTATGATGGCACTGTCAGTTACTTAAAATCAAGGACATCCCAAATTCAAATAAACTCAGAATTATAAGAAGATATCTCTATCTGCTGTGAGGGGAACAAGGGATGAGAGTACAAAGTGGTGTGGACACATTCTTTCTGAAGTACAGTTTGGGGAGGGAATACCACCTGATCATGTCTTAAAGTTCTGATTTGCCTACCATGAAGAATTGAATATGAATGTAACTTTTGCACCTGAGTAGATTCAACAGGTCATTAGGTTTCCTAATGCAAGTTACTTTAACATATTGCAAACTTTAGCAGGTATATGTTACACATTTAGTGAGCATTTGCTTGTATCCCAAGACATTTTAGACGAATTCATGTACATTCCAAAAATATCACATGGAAAGCTATAGTGGCATCTAGATGCAGTATCTTTGTGTATGCATAGTGAAATAAAGGTATACATTTGCCTTATGGAGTACATGCTAAATGTTTGTAGTATATTTACAATGTTTGTAGTACATGGAGTGGTTTCTAGAAGAATGGGAGAAACATGATGAGTTGAGTGATAAACTTTCCCACAAAGTTTATTTCCATGTAGTACTGTGTCACATACCCTGGATGCACTGTGAAAGTAAATGGAATTTCTTTTCAGTTTACTGTGAAGCCAAATGTGCAATAGCTATATGTGTACACGTAAACAAAGAATTTGACCCCTCTCTTTTATCAAGAAGTTCCTTTCTTCCCAAGTTTTCTGTCCCAAGTGAACCAGTGGTGACTCACAGTTTTGTTCTGCCCTTCCCCTTCTGCTCTTTGGGTGTTTCTCTCCACACAGACAGTGGGGGAAGCTGTAAGAATGTGTGTTCCATTACAGTAGTTCTCTTCCCACATTCCCCTGCATACTCATGCAGTGGGATAGTGCTCAATGTGTAGAGTTCAGAGAGCAGGGGACACAGGCTGCCTTGTTTTACAGCTCTCAAAGTGAAAGTTTGCTATTGTCATGATTTGTTACAAGCACACATAAAATGTTAATGTCAGCTGAATGCACCTCTGTTCCTTTCCCAAAACTTAAAATCACCTTAACAGTAGGATTACTTTGTTTTCTTCTCTTGAGAAAGATGCAGAGCACATTTCTACTAGAATTGTTAAACATCTGTTTGATTTAACAGGCATGATAGACCATGAAAGTTTGGTCTCTGGTCTTTTAACTTTGTACTGGCAACGTTAGAAAGCCTTCTTTTTCTGTTAACCAAAATGCATTTGGCATGGCAGATTCCACGCTGTGTCAAAATTTCTGCCCTCAGTGCAGTAACTCATATACACACTTTATGAATGTTGAACTCTTTTTCATGCACAGGTTTTCAGCTACCAGGGAGTCCTCCACCCAAAATAATTGGTAATTGGGTTGGTGTTTCAGTTAACTTCTTTGGGGAGAATGTGCTGAATATTATGTCCTTGTGAAGTTACATGTCCCACTGCAAACAATTTCAGCTGCAGTTCTGATTTTTACAGAGACCGAACTGTTGGTTTTAGCTGAGGTCCTGGATGCTTATCCTCTTTCAGAACTGGTCTTCCAGTTCCTTTCAGCATTTTAAATGGGGCTTAAAGGGAAGGAGGTACTCTACTCAACGTTTTATTTGAGATACTAGACCATGTAACTAACTCTAATATTGATGCATAGTGGTCACAGCTATATTAATGAGGCATTACTAACTTAGATAAGTTTAAGCACGTCATATCCTTAGTATACTTTGTAAGAAAGATAAGTTTACATTAATTGTCATATACAGGGCTGGAAATGAAGATGCAGAGTTAGGTGTCAGTATTAGGGATGGGCATGAACCAAAAACAAACTGTTTTTCGAGCACGAACCAGGGTTGGTTTGTAGTTCGTTTTGAAACATTTCGTTTGGTCATGTTGTTCCCAAATCAAAAAACGAACTGCCTTTTTCCTGTTGGGGTTCATTTGGTTTGTTAGAGTGGTTCATTGTCCAGATAGCCTGGTGCTGATTCAATCAATTCCTAGGCAGCGCTGGGGATGGACTTGTGGAAAGCCCTAGAAATACACATAGCAGTTGTCCATAGTTTGATTGACAGCTCTGGGAGCCAATCATGGAGCTCCAATCCTGCTCTGTGGAAGCAGATTGTATATATACCACACCCTGACTCAGCTGCTTTCACTTTACAGCAGGAAGAGAGAAGAGTTAGTTGTTTTCTGAGAGTGAGTTATGAAGAACTGCTTGCTGCTTGGCTGATATAATGGGAGGCTAGAGCTGAGTTTTCCTGGGGGCACCTGCTTTGAGGGGCTATAACTCAGACATCCCAAATCCAATCTTTGCCAAACTTGGAGGGTGAGTGGAGGATAGCCTGCTGAAGACTCTCTGTGAGTTTGGCATCTCTAACTCACAAGGGGGCTGTTCCACCACCTCCCAAACTCCCAAACCAAATGAACCATGAACCAGTTTGGGCAACGGGAAAAGTTCATGAAAGTTCATGGTTCATGTAATCAAATGAACCATGAACCACCATATTCCCAGTTTGTGCCCATCCCTAGTCAGCATATCTTAAGGGACAAACTGCACATTACATAGAGTTGTATGAAATTTTCCATGAATTTTTATGTTTTAAGCAAAAATTCTATGCGAGGCTGCAGTTGGGAGAAT
The DNA here is from genome assembly GCA_029375565.1 of Gekko gecko. Classification (NCBI taxonomy): domain Eukaryota; kingdom Metazoa; phylum Chordata; class Lepidosauria; order Squamata; family Gekkonidae; genus Gekko; species Gekko gecko. Next base: position 69,625,080 of record JAPDNY010000002.1, on the reverse strand, counting down.
ATGTTCAATAGGTGGTTAGGAGATTATGCTTAAACCTTAATCCTGGTAGGGGAAACAATAAGGATACCTGTGTTTTTTTCTTAGTAGGTGGAACAAAAATGGCCTGGTAAAATTTTAAGTATGAGGGAAAGAAAAGGAATTATATATTCTCTCTTCTGCTGCTTTTCCAATCACATTTTTAGATTCCTGCAACAAGTATGAGGAAAGTTTGTCTGTAGTTTGGCCTTCGGTCTAATGCTTGAATTAAAAAAGGAAGGAATGATCAGTTTGAAGTTTGAAGTTTTACATATTGTTGTGAGATGTGAAAACATTTCTGTGCAAGTGCAACCTTTTTGCGATTTAGTTGGTTATGTTAAGAAGTATTTTAAAGCTTCAAAATGCTTTAGGGTTGTTCTTACAGTATATGGCCCATCATTTTTCATTCGAACTTAGAGCCCGAAGGCTGGTATACTAAGAGATTTATTTGAAAGTAGGTTCCATGGATATTAATGGGACCTATTTCCAATTCAATTGGTTTAGGAACTGAATATAAGTTACTGTGAGGCCTTTGAAAGTAACACCCGTAAAATTTAATAGATTTAAGAGCAGAACTCAGTATCTCATCTAGTTGTCATAGCAATTAGAAATTCTTTGACAATTACACAGTTTCATATGCAAGAGTCCTTAGCTTGTTTTCAATACCTGGAAGAATCATATTATTAGAATACAAATGCAGACCTGTGAGATTTTGTAGAAAGTGGAGAGATGTCTGCTGTCAAGAACTGGAGCCACATTTTTATTTCAATAATGAAAGGTTTTGGGAATACTCCATTATTTTCATTTAATCATTAAAAAAATTCAAGTAGGCAATAACATGGGCAGCCCAATCCTAACACTCCATCTCACATTGCCAGTGCTGGCATGGTCCTGGCATACCACTAGTCTCTGTACAATGCACCTTCTGCATGAGGGTAAATGCACAAAAGAAACACCCTTTAATAAAGTACAGAGAACATAGCAGTTGCACTGGAATCCATAGCAACAACACTAGAAGCCACCAGTTATGGAATGGATTGCTAATTAAACTCCCATGACAAGTAGGTGGAGATAGTCAATGTGCATGCTAATACAGCTGCCTACTCTCCCCAACATCAGGCTGCCACTGCTCATATGCAGAACACACCTTTTGTTCCTTCCATTGGTCTGTTCTGTGTATGGAAGGTGACGGGTTGGCTTCAAGGAAGCATGGCTACATCAACGCATACTGGTTGGCTGATCCTAAAGGCAATAGGCATAGAGGTTTAGTTCGCAGTAGCAAAGAGTAGAGTAGAGCTGCTATCAGTCACCTAGGACTGTAGTTTTGCTTCTTGTGCCTCCCACTTGCAGGTGGGCAGCATGATATTGTGCAAACAGTACAGTGGTGTCATGCCAGCATATCTGCAAGCCCCACCTCGCCCCCATTTCTGCACTTACTGCTAGCAACTGTTGAGGCAAGTAAAGTTGTTGAAGAAAAACGCAGAGTAAATATATGGGGAAACAGTTACAGCAGTCACAGTCTGAGGCAGGACCTCCTCTTCCTTTGCTTATCTATATGGGGTACATTGACCTTGTCCGTTCAGCTGGCAGAGTGGAGGCTCTCTTTTTGTTTCCATGTCCTCTAGATTTAAGCAAACCAGTCTTAGCAATATGCTGCAACAATAAATGAATGAATGAATGAATGAATGAATGAATGAATGAATGAATGTTCTCCCCTTAAACTGTTTGTGCAAAGTGGCCTCTTTTGTGCAAAAGGTTTTTTGACATGGATTCAGGTACAGCCCCATGTCATACATGCTGTCATCTGCTCTTTCTGGCTGAGGTTTATATGATGTTTAGGAGGGCTGGAAGCAAGGTGGGAGGCTGTGGAGGGGGACTTTTATTGTTACTCTTCATGCGTTCCATGTGGATGGTTAAAACTGAACCAGGGTTCTTGCTGATCAGTTATTTCACACTAGGGGCATGACTGGGGCTGTAGAGTTTAGGACGCCAACACATCCTGATATCACTCAAGTTTACACTGGTGCTGGCATCGCACTGTCCAGCTCACCACACAGTTTACTGCTGGCCTGTCTCCAGATATGCTGGTGTTTCTTCAGGATATGCCGCCTTAAGCCATTCAGAAACAATGCTTAGGATACTGCTGTAAAACTATTAGGAAATAACATTAAAAATTTAACATTATTAGCAACAAAACAAAGTCCTCTGAAACTTTCCCACCATTTGAGATCAGAATGTTAAAATAGTTACACATACACTGTCTGTGTACAGAGAGAGAGAGAGAGAGAGAAAGAGAGAGAGAGAGAGAGAGAGAAGGATGATGCCAGAAAGATTGTAAATTCTAAATAAGCACAAGTCAAAGAATGTTTACCTGACCTGGGATAAAATATGTTGGGAACTTCAGTATATTCTAGGGAAAAGTGACAGAACATTTAGAAATCAGCTGGACTAGTTTGGCCTCTACCCACTTTAACATGGTGGGTGGGCTTTTCTATCACTAAAATATTCCAGTCTGCTGATGCTTACAGGAGAGAGCCTCTGCTTTCCATTGTCACTAGTCTGACTGCCTTTAAAAGATACAACACTAAGGGTGCGTTTAGACAACATGCTGGAGCGGTTTAAACTGCTCCGGCACGATGCGTTTTTTTTTTAAACTGGAGAATCGCGATCACACTCACCTCCTCCTTCCCTCCTTCGGAGCTTCCTGCCGTCCTCCTGCAGGTGGGGGGGTTTCCCCTCTCCTTTGAGCATGCGCACAGGCAGCCCTCTCCCGAACAGGAAGTTTGGCGGTGCGCAGAAGAGCGATCCTAACTGGTCCCTTTAAAGTTTAAATGAAGACTCCTTTTACATTGTCTCCTTGAAAATGGCCTCCCCAAGATCCCGGACTCGTCGAAATGCCTAAATTAGGCACCAGTAAAGCTTTTTTTCATTTAACAGGAGCGGAGCTCCGCTCAAGTGCACACCGCTAAGGGGGGGGGGAATGGCGGGCTAAAACCGGAAGCCGGAGGCAGCTTCCCAGAGGGGAGGGGGGTTGAGGCACCCGGAAGTGGCTGGATGGAGTGATCAGACAGGGAAAAGTGCGGCTTGAAACGGAGAATCATGGAAAACACCACTTAGGTAAGTGGTGTCAAAATACTCCGTTTCAAAGGGGGTTTGCTCCAGAAAGCAACGGCTGGGGACGGTGGGCAGATGTTGGGCGTGTGAACGCGCAGGTAAAAGCCGTTTCTGAGCCGTGCCAAAAACGGCTCAAACGGCGCGTCTGAACACACCCATCGTCTTTCTGAGTGGCATACTTAGCCTTTATATCAACAACACTAAGCAGGCGTAACATTGGGTCCCTTGGAACATAGTCTCTAACAGTCTTCCTCATTTTATTCAAAATTCTCCAATATATGAAATTTCAGAGCAACTCCATTATGTGTAGTAGAATGTACCTTTGTTCCTATAACCCCTCCACTGTTGACCTGTTATATTCAATACAGCACACTGGGACAGGGGCTAAGGCTCATTGGCAGAACATCTGCTTTGCATGCAGAAGGTCCCAAGTTCAATTCCTGGCATCTCCAGTTAAAAAGGATAAGGTATTAGGTGACATGAAAAACTCCTGCTTGAGACCTGGAGAACTGCTCTATTTAGAATGCCCTGTGCAATGAGATGATCCAGGGAGACTACTGTGAGTGCTCTGATATCAAGGGTGGCTACAAGAGCTTGAGAATTCAACATTTGTAGCACCTCACGATGGAACTTCTTGGCCTGGGAGGCTCTCTTGGCACTTTCCCTATTGGCTTTCAGGTAGCAGGTGAAAACCTTTGCATTTCAAAGAAATTGGATTATGCCTTTTTGGCAGGCATGTTCTGTCTTTTTATTCCTCGCTCTTTTTTTAATCGTGCAGCGCTCAGTGATCTCTGCTGTGCAGTTACATTTGTATATTAACTAAATAAATATTTAGGAACAGTGTAGCTTAACGGGTTCAGCATCATGAGTAAGCATGACTTCAGTTCAGAAATTATTTCTTCTAGAGGAGCTTTAAGGAGTTCTACTGCAGAAGTTCATAGGGAGATATAAGTTGCCCTAAGGGTATCCCGAGTAAGGCTTCTGGAACACAGTTCCAGTAACTTCCAAGTAGTGTGATAAATATAATTATTAGTTGCTGTAGATTTTCCTGGTTATGTGGCTGTGGTCTTGGCATTGTAGGACCTGACGTTTCGCCAGCAGCTGTGACTGGCATCCTCAGAGGTATAACACAGAAAGGTGGAGTACTCTCTGTGTCAAGGTGAGAAGAAAAATGGTAGCCAGCTAATTTATATCTACTCAGGAAGGTGGGGTAGGGCTGAGTCATTATCTTGTAGGAGTTTCCCAGGCTGTGACATGCCTTCAACAACATAATTATAATTAATAATTATATTCATCTTACGGCAGTGTGTGTAGTATAACCAGGAGATCCTAGGATTGCCTGGCAGCCAGAAGTTCTACCTCTTTTGTGGTGAGTTAGACTTACAGTGGGCTGAGAGAGCTCTGAGGGAACTGTGACTGGCCCAAGGTCACCCATATGGCTTCAAGTGGAGGAGTGGGGAATCAAACCTGCTTCTCCAGATTAGAGTCTGCCACTCTTAACCACTACACCAAACTGGCTCAGTAGGATAGGCAGCCTGAAGGGCTGACTCTGTGGTGGAGCATATGACTTACATTGAAGTTGAATCTCTGGCATCTCCAGTTATAGGACCTTGGATTGTATGGCTGGGGAAGATCTTTCCCTGCCTGAGAACTTGTAGAGCATCTACCAGTCAGAGTAGACAGTACTGAGCTAGATGAACTAATGGTCTGATTCTTTATAGGACAGTTTCAAATGTTTATATATGGCACTAGATATCACAGTGGGAAACCACCGCTTAGGCTGCAATAGCTACATCAGTACATGGCACAGGACAGAGATAGGTTGCCCCATTGGACTGTAAACAGAGAATCACTATTATACAATGATTTCTGTTTCTTTCCTGCCTCTGCAGTGCTCTGATAGGATCTTTTAGGTGTTCTGCAGGGGCAAGAGAGCCATCAGGGGCTCAAAGCCTTGTTCATCTTTCTGTTTTTTCTTTATTCTCTTCTGGTCTCATAAAAGGCCCCTGCTTGCATTCCATGGAGGAGTGCTTCCCCAAGCCAACCCCTAGTACAAGAACTTTGGTCCTTTACATTTTTATCATGCCTTTCCTTCCAGGAGTTCAAGGTGTCATACCTCATTTTTTCCCTTCTCTGTTTCATCCTTACAACAACCCTCTAGGTTAGGTGGAGAGAATCTGGCTGGTCAGGGTGACCATGAAAACTTTCTGACAGAATAGGGATTTGAACCCAGGGCCCCAGATCTTAATTCAACACCCTGCTATACCACATTACCCCAATTTAGTTCTTGTGCTGTGCTACATATGAGCAGCAGAGTGCAAGATCAAGCAGTTAGACTTTGATGCACAAGTGGACTACATTGCATCAGACATATTGAAGTTAGTTTTAGAGGAAGAGGGTTTTGAACATTACAACCTATACTACTTAAGGCTTTTTAAAAGGGAAAAAAATCCACATTCTCAGCATGGTCTGGTTCTCTGATCTGTCAGAATAACCATGTTATTATTACAAAGCCTGCCTCACTGGGTGAAGAGCATTATGTTTTGGAAGTCTTTTGATGATTTTTGGATTGAAGATTTTGCAGTGCTCAGTGTGGAGTAAGCTATTTTTGTTTTCTGTTGCTTAATAATCTTTTTTTGCGTCCCATTATCTTGAATTCTGAGTTTCCAGAACTGGTGACCAGGTCCACTGGAAGCCCCTTTGTCCACTGTCCACTTGAAAAGAGAGCTTTTCATTTTTGTCCCCATTTTTCTTAATGATCATGATTACCAGTGAGCTAACAAACTGCTTTTATTTCTGACTCCTTGAACTGCTGCAGGAAAAAGGGAATTGTAATGTTGTGTTTCTTTGCACTGAAGTGTCTTTCTTACATAGGTTTTCACCTTTAAGACAATGAAATATTCTAATTCATTTGAGTTCCACCTCTAAATGCACAGCAGGAGAATATATTGTAAGCAGCTGTCATGGTGTTGCAGTTAAGGGTCTATCTGCCTTTCTATTATGTACAATTATTCAGCAGTCGGGGAGTTTCTAAGTTTTTCTTTGCCCACACACAATTAAAGTGCATGCATTTTTTAGAAAAACAAAGCTTTAGGTTAGTTTATTTTGCTTAATTAATTGAAAAGACTAATAGATCTGCATCAAAATCATTTTAGGATAAAGCAGAGATCCTCAGCTGGATGGCAATCTTTGCATTGGACTAGATGTATTTCAGGAGAGAGAAGGAATGAAGCATCCAGTGTAGTTTATTTTATCTTAGCAGGGATTCAAGACAGCAAAAATAAAGAGCTAATATATTGACCCCAAACACTGGCAGTCAGCATGCAATAGGAGCATTCAGCCCACACAACGTTCCGCTTGACAAGAATGAAGAGAATGAGTGAACCCAGCTAATTATAAAAAGTGAAAAACTGTTCATTTTCCCCAGCAGGGGTCAAAGTAGCTCAGGAGTGGCTTTCTTCATCAAAACAGTTAAATTTCTCTAACGGGGCAAACGCTGACTCTCTTGGGCAGTTTCAGGTGGGAAAAATGGTAAGTGGGAGAAGGCTTAAGCCCCCTCTCTATGTGTGCTGCAGTCCTGATGTATATTGGGCTGGTGCCCACCTAAGTAATTAAGTTCCAAACCTGGAACACCCAGAACATGTCTGTTGACAGGACACTTAGGGTACTTTTGACAACTTTGTAACATGTGATTAGGCCTAACAGTCAAGCAACATCAGAGACAAAAGTCACATCTCCCGTCGTCTACATTTAGTGTATGGAGTCAAACCATTTAGGAGTGTAGGAGCCCATTTGGGAGGAAGCTGAATGTCCAAATAATATGGTTCCATGAGAATTGCTCTGAAGAAGAAACATTCGAAACTCTTGCAGCCAACAAGAGGAGTCAGCCACTTTGATACAGCCTCCTTAACAGACCTGGAATGTGGCCGCTGATAAGAAGACCACAGTGTCTGTGGACGTTTTTGAGTCTATTTCATCTGACTGGGAAGGCTTCATCTGTGTTTTTCAAAGCCAAGTGTTAAATGTTATAAGCTAAGAAGCTATTGTAATATTTACAGTGATCTTATGTGTTGTTTTTGATTTGTGTTAAAACAATTTATAAAATCCTTGAGTGGTAAAAAAACTTCGAACTGAGTCTATTCATGGGATAAGTTGTGTTGTCCCCTGGAGAAAATGGCTGCTTTGAAGGGTGGACTCGATGGCATTGTACCATTCTGAGGCCTCTCCTCTCCTCTCCTCTCCTCTCCTCTCCTCTCCTCTCCTCTCCTCTCCTCTCCTCTCCTCTCCTCTCCTCTCCTCTCCTCTCCCTCCCCAAACCCCACCCTCTCCTGGATCCACCCCCAAAGTCTCCAGGTATTTTCCAAGCCAGACCTCCAAAGGAAGTTTAGAAAACTAATTGAGGGCCAAAAGTTCAAAATATAAGTGTATAAAAAAGTGTTTATTATGAAGACATATAAAAACCTAGTAGGGGCCCAAATAAAGCCTCATAAAATGTACAAAGTTACAAATATACACAAAAGAGAACAGTGTATGACCTGACATGTTTCGGCTCACAAGAGCCTTCATCAGAGGTCAAATAGGATCAAAATTGGAATGTTCCAATATGGAATTGAATGGCACACCAAAAAGTTTCTATTTGGGGCCACAAATATATCTCACCTTGTGTTAGAAGTTGTTGTATGAACTGGAAGTATCTTCCAGTTTAGGTTCTAAGAGTGCAAATAGAATTGCCTTGTCAGGGATAAAGTACCATCAATATGTAACAGTCACAGGAGGGAGGGAGGGAGGGAGGGAGGGAGGGAGGGAGGGAAGGAAGGAAGGAAGGAAGGAAGGAAGGAAGGAAGGAAGGAAGGAAGGAAGGAAGGAAGGAAGGAAGGGACTGAATTTCATGATAAGAGAGAGAGAGAAAGAAAGAGACCATTATTCTTTGTTGCACATCTTCAGGAAAACATTTTTCCTATGCTTGATTTATGTTTGTGAATAAACTGATTAAAATTAGAATGAGTTGTTGGAATATTGGGGTAATGCTACCACTTAGCCTTGTTTGCCGGTGCTATTACACAGGAGATAGAACAGTTCGAAAATTGCTTTAAGCAAGGAACCATCCAGTGTTACCTTGTCAGTGTGGTGAATCGCTTTTCTGTGAATGTCTTCTGCTCATTTGGGGATAACATTTAGATTTGTTGGTTGCATGGGCAGAGCTTGTTCACTTGGGTCCTGACCATAGCATCAGAACACTTGCAGGTATTGCTGAGGGGGGGATACTGACTTTGTGGGAAAGATCATGTGTTTGATTTCTGCCCTCATGGTTGTGTTGTATAAGTATTGTTCCAGCTGCACAAATGCACCACATGGACAGTCCTGCATGAAGGATTTAAAGATCTTAGATCTTATATAAAACTAGCAGCAAAGCCCATTGTAAAAGCAATACAACAGACTCTAGAAAGATGTGATGTGTCTATCTATCTGTCTGCCTGCACACAGCTCCACCTGCCACTCCGCTTTCTCCCCCCTCCCCAGACCCTGGGGCTGAGGGCTGGCAGAATGCCCTGCCACTGCCTCCCTGCCTGGTTGCCTCCACTGTCTTTTGCCCCGGCAGCGCACGCAGCCTTGTTGAGTTGAGCCAAGGAGGTGGCAGAGTTCGCTGAACCACTGCTGAGGTCCATGCAGCTCCTGGATCTCAGCCTCGCCCTTCTCCTTGGCTGCCTTCTTCTCCATGGCTCTGGCCTCCGTCTGCTTGCAGCCCGCCCAGCTACCTGCAGCCAGCCGCTGCCAATGATGACTGCTGTGGTGCCGCCATGATTGGCCTCGGCCTCATCACTCTCCACCCACTGGAGTGTCCAGCTCGTCCATCACCTCCCAGCACACTGAGGCCGAGACGCTGGGCACTGCTTCTGTGGGTGGGACTAAGGCAATGCAGCCAGTGGATACAGACACCTTGTGAGTGACAAATCAGGGAGCCAACTGATTGGGGAGCGTGTGGAATGTTCTGGAGAGTGCCACCACCAAAACACAGAGATAATAGGATACTAAAGGGAATAAATATTTCATACCATTTGATTTAAGAGGGTGTACAGTAGGATCTGGGTGGCACTGGCTAGCCTGCTAGGACATGGATTACTCTAAGTAAAGATGTATCCTTATTCTAATAGCCAAAATGTGTGGATACCTATTTCCACCAACAGGGGGCTCACTCTCCCCCAACAGCTTTTCCTACATAGTCAGTAGACTTCCTGGGTTTGTAGAAAAATCCAAAAACTAAGAAAATCCCTTCAGGGACGGTTGAATCCCCCCAAAACCTTTTGAAATGGCCTCTGCAGGGACCTAACTCCAGGCGTTCCGGGGGGAGGCTTCTAACTGGCTCTTTCAGTGAAAGGGTGGGGGAAGGGCCCTTTCCAGGCCTATTCTGGCCTTTCAGGGAGGGAGGGAGGGAGCCTTGGAGCCAGGCCTCACAAGAGCTGCCAGTGCCAGGCAGAAAAACAAAGAGAAAGATGACAGGTCAGAAAGAGAGAGGAAGTCACATGCATGGAGCAGAAATAGAGTAAGAAAAGGGGGGCAGAGGGGAGAAATAGTGTGAGAGAGGTAGGGGGTGAGCAGAGGGAGCAAAGGAGTGACGAATGAGATAACCATCCCGCAAGTTTCTTGTGGGTCTCCACAAAAAATGTTAATGAATTTTCCCATTTGTGGTTGGTTTCAGAACCATGTTTTCTGTACTTAAATGTTTAAGGGGAATGGTATATGATGCTGGAGGAGTTTCAGTATCATCTCTGAATTTGCTGGCTCTTGTCGTTCATTGCCAGACCTTGTATATAATTTGAGAATGGTGTTTTGTGGTCGAGTGGCTGGATAGCCAGTAGTGCTTTTACAATAATGAGTTGTTAAATAATGTGTATTGGTCTGGTAAATTATATAAACGTTTTCAATATAAGTACATTTGGGTTTGAAAATTGAACCTAAACCAAGAAAAAGAATACAGCAATAATTCCTATAATTCCTTTCTTTTGGAAAAGTCATTTTTAGGTGTTGCTTACATAGTTTCAGTTGACAATAAATATTACTTTCTCTTCACACAAATAAATAGTAGTGCAGCTTTTCTGAAGTGTATAATTTGTAATTTTTAGTTCCAGAATGAGTTGCATAGATTGAGCTTTCTGTTTGTCTAGCTCAGATTGTTGGATCAAGATTTTGGAGTGAAAGTAAACTTTGAATCAAAGTTGCTTCATCTAATGAGTGTGGGAAGCATTACTGTATTTTAAAATCATGATTTCCTTCTGTTCATTTTCAGGAGATCTGAAAATATGTGAGGTGAATGAAAGTTTACCACTTTTGCTTGATATAGTTCCAGTCTGATCAGATCTGAAAATGTTTTGAGTTTAGTTTGAAGTTTCAAATTGTAATTTGGCCTAAATGTTTATATTTTACTTCCTGACCTATTGCATTTCACTTTTTATATTAAACCTGGAATTCTTATTTGGAGGCAGGATGTGTTAGATATTATAAAATGATGCAGATACTCAAGTATTTTTCCTATGATGATACTGACTCAGTTGCCCGGGGATGAAGTCTGAAATCTCTACTCCTCCTATCCGGCACTGGAGGGCATAACCCTTCCATTGTCCTTAGTCTTGACTAACATTTCATTCAAATTATCTCTAAATAATTTTCTCCCCTCACCCCCACTGAAGGCAGGCCAAGTTTATTTCCAAAGCTTTCCATGATTTTAACCATAGGTTAATCTGGCAACCACTGTTGACACCATGGATTTATATAATCTTGAATGAGACAAGTTGATGTTTGCCCTGATTTTGCCAATATTTGAAGACTCTCCTTTTATAACCTGAAGGAGTTTATGAGACCATGAACAGGAAGTTCTAATAAATAGGGTCGTGAGTTCCAGAGTTATTTATACTTTCACTCTTTCTCTGTCTTTCCCATCTTTTAGAGAACGTCTCCATATTTTGGCACCATGGCCCCAAGACTAATGTCACCACTGAAAATGTACCACTGGGGTTTGAATCATGTTCGGTTAATGCCCATGAAATACATTTTCTCCCCCTCTCCTACTTTGTTTGATTCAGTCCTGCCACTTATAGGCCCTTTTCTAAACTGGATATAATCCGTCATTGGCCCGGTTCCGAGTAAAGTGATTCAGGGACGGGGGTTTCACACAGCAAATTTCCTTTCTACAGTGAGCCGTCTCTGAAGTGATCTGGCTATTTCTTTCCCCTCCCCTTTTCATCCCTTGTGCGTGATCTTCCCCATACTTTTTTTAAAATGCTAAACTGATATAGCACATTGCAATTCCCCCTCCCCAGGCCCCAGTTGCAGCTCAGTGATGCAAAGAGGAGGAGAAAATCCACTTTATCCCAAGGCACAGCTCTCCCCAATGGTAGGTTCCCATGCAACATGAAAGCTGCACCTGTTGAATCCCTGTCTGCCCTGGAAGCCTTTAAAGGAAGGGAGAAGGGGAGAATCCTGTTGAAAAAGTGGACCTACATAATCCTGATAGTTGCAGTCTTGTGCTCCCCACCATGCCTCTGCTGAGGCTTTGGATTTATTTATTTGGATTTAAAATGGATTTTTCCCAAGGTGAGGAGAAAGGAATGAAGGATAAAGGCAGAAAAGCAAAGGAAGGGTCTTAGCTCTTTGGTGTTCTCCCCCCACTGCTTTCCTCCCCACCTGTCTAGGGCTGCTGTAGCAGACATGCCGCTCTTTCGATTTAACTTTTTCAGTGCCTCAGCAGAAGCAGGGCGGGGAAAGCAAGACTGCAACTATCAGGTCTGTCTGGAATGACAGAAAAATTTCATTAGTAACCAGTTACTAAAACAGAATAGATAAGCTGTCTGAAAAGGACCATAGTTTCTTGAGCACCCCAGAGGTAGATTAAGAGAGGTGCTCATTCCCTTTTCAGGAAGTTGAAACACATTCTTTAATGCACTAGACTGGGGAAACCTCTACTTGATTTAGACATTTTCCAGGCTGCCTTATTGTTGCAGTTTGGACTCTCATCTTCACTGGATCTTTTCAGAGCTTCCTCAAAGGTTTGTTTGACATCCCTTGTTGTCCCATGCCTTTCTTACTGTTTCTCAAACCACTTTTCCTCTGATGCTTCCCACAGATACACATTGAAACTGGCTTCCCCCCCATCCTGAAGGGTCTGGTCTTTTTAAGAAGGTTTCACCCAGTTTGACACCACTTTCAATGGTGAAGAGGGCTGATAGAAATTTTGTTTAAATTGAATAATATTGATATAATGACACATCCTGGCCATTTAGATTGGTTATAATGGGGCACATGTCTCCTTTTAATTTTTTTATATGTAAACTATATATTGTTGCTGCACATCTGTGGTTCAGACAGGGGAAATGGCCATATTTGGGGTTTAAGGCACTTCATTCTGCTGGTGTAATTCCAGGATTTGTAAGGCTCTGCAGAGTAGGGATTGAGAACTCAAGAACAGGAAAAGTCAGTGGAAGGGATGTTCCTGCTTCAATATTACAGTATCTGATAGTTCACTTTCCATATCTGATCTGGGTTCTGGCACCTCAGATTCAGCCAAAGAAACAACTAATCAACATCTGGATTCAGAACAGGAACGTTAGTAGAACACTTCTGCTATCAGGCTGCTTACTGGGCCAGGACGGCCCCTGTATTGCTAGAAGGAGCCAACTGAGAATACTGCTGCATTTGACAGGGGTTTGTGCCACTCTTATAGCTTACCACATTTTTGTGTTGTCTACTGTAGCTGTTTGAGAGAGAAGGAATGGAAGAAGAGAAAGCATAACATGGAGCACAGGCTCTTTTGCTTTCCTCTGTTTGATAGTGCCCTGGACAGACACCTTAGCCAAAAACAGTAATTTGAGACTATCAGTAACCCCCTGGGGGGGAATAGCCGAGTGTTAAGGTGTAACTGGCCTCTCTGCTCCAGCAGTTCATCTGGGGTAGAATTTGATGGCCATGGCAGGGGCTTTACTGCTCAAGACAGCATTCACCCTTGACACAGTGCTGGCCACTATTCTGCCTTCAATGAGACTGAAGTCAGGGCTGAGTGTGCTCTTGAGGGGAACCTAGTGATGCCTGATCTGAAATCGATTGGCAGGACAAGCCTCCACCATTGGGATCTGGTAGTGTCCTTCTCAAGCTGCTTTTTGAGAAAATGATTGATAAAATCTTCTTGTCCGGTTGCCACAGCTGCTGCAAAATGTGGCAAGTAATAGTTTTTTGAAGGGGCATGTGAGTCCCAGGAAGGAATAGGAGGAGAATAGGCTGGGTAAGAAAGAACAGAAGAAAACATGAATCAGATGTATAGCTAAGGAAAAAACTGAGGAGCACTCAGAGTTCTTTCAAAACCGTGCTCTCCTCGTCAAGGCAGGAAGTGAACTGGCTGAGTGAGGATTCCCTCCCACACACAGTGTTGGAGACAGAAAGTTGGAAACTGGCCTTACCTCTAGATCCAGTCTAAGGAATTATCCGTCAGCTATGATGTCCTCCTTTTCTCCAAGTGGAAGGAATTACAACTATTCTAGTCTGAGGCAGGACAGAGCTGTGTCTTGGATTCATTTTTTTAGGATGAATTAGGTAATGTGGAAATTCATTCCCTAAATTCTATGCAAATGATCAGTAATGGGAGTTCAAACATGCAGTGTATAAAGAATGGCATTGACTAGTATTTTTGTACATGTGTGTTTTCATACATCACTGTATTGACATTTTATATTTTTTTCTGTTCTTTTCTTCATAGCACTTAATTTCATGCTTTTGTTGTTGGTTGCAATTAATGACTCAGATCTTTTTAGATTAATTTGACTGTGAATAGATTAAAGCAAATCATAGTACATTGATTTTAACATTATGTGCTTCCACATATATATATTTCTAAGGTATGCATTCCCAGAGTCAATGAAGGCCTCAAGCACGAGTGTCCATCGCTCTGGCTCCACATTAGCTCATGTTGGACTAGTTGCACTCTGCCTTGTAGGTTTGTAATAAGAAGTGAAATAGTCTTCATTTGTGCTACTCTGAGCTCTTTGGAAGAAATGCAGTCTTCAAATGTGCTAAACAAATATATTTTTAAAAAATTATCTTTGTGTTTAGTTGGTCACAAGGTTGCAGTCAAATTCTGCATCATGAGAGAGTAAAAACGCTGAGCAGTAATGGATGTATGTCACATCTGCTTTGAAAAAATCATTCTTGGAAACCAAGTAAAATATCACATTAATATTTGTATAGCAACATGCATCTCTGAATCCCAATTCAATTAACAAACAGTAATAAAGTAAATCTCACTGTGCTTCTTAAGGGCAGGGAGGATAAGTGGAACACAAATCATTTCACAGGTGTGAAACTATGGATTTGGAAAGGAAGTCCATTGATTATTGCTCCATAAGGACTGAGTGTCATAATCGAAGAGGTCAGAGCTCCAAGTTACCTGTTCTGTGGATACCCTCTATAGCTCATAAATTAGTGATGCTGGGAAAGTGCTGCCAAGTTACAACCAACTTATGGTGACCCTGTAGGGTTCCCAAGGCCAGAGATGAACAGAGGTGGTATGTCATTGCCTGCATCTGTGTAGTCAGGAAAACTGGGAGAGTGGCCATTGGTGGCCATTGGTGCCTAGACACTTTGGAGGGCAAGTAGTAGTAGTGACCATGCATCAGTGGGGCTCCTCTGTGGTACATATGATAATATGTAGACAACACTTGGAAAAATGTCAGAAGGTGGGCAGGGAGGATTTCTAGTGGGCAAGATTTCACTGCCTTGCATATTGCACTTTGTTGTTCTATTTCTGCTATTCATAAGAAGGTAGACTTCTGTAAAAGCATAATAATTTAATAAGCCAATACATACAAATTAGTTTTATTTGCACAGTTGCTAAAACAGTGCTATAAGATGCTAACACAATGTTCAGGAATGATCAGATCTATGATACAAAGAATTCTAAATACAGGTAATTCACATTCTTTGCCAAGAAAAGCTGGCAATGAGTTAGGTAGCTGTATTAGAAAAAAGGTCTTTGCTTTCCTTTACCCTTCCATATCTCTATTCCAGTTCTGCTTCCTTGTGTTGTTTTCCTTTGTGTATCTTAGTTGGAGGGACAAGTGATTTATTATCACTCATATTAAATGTGTTGTCAGCTAGTTCACACACTTCCAGATATTCAGACCATGCACTATTAAAACCATAAAATTTATTATTGGAATGAAAAAGCAGTGAAAGCTAGAGGTTGCCTATAAATGAATACTTGGAATAGATTCCAGATTATACTAGGCTCAGTTTAGGAAGAACCCAGATTTGTATCTGTTAAGATTGTTAAAAATAAGAGATGTTAAAAAAGTCTTACAGAAGATTACAGATGTTATAAATGTTACATCAATAAATTTTGTGTCACTAGCTGACAGCCTGTGCTTGCCATTAGATATGAGAAGATTAACAAGCTGAATACTCAGACAATCTATACATTGTATAAGGTAAAGGTTTCCCTTGCTTGAAAGCCAGTCGAATCTGACTCATCTCCATTTCCAAGCCAAAGAGCCAGCGCTGTCCAAACATGTTTCTGCAGTCATGTGGCCGGCATGTTTAGATGCTGAGGTGCACGGAATGCTGCTACCTTCTCACCGAAGCAGTACCTATTTATCTATTTGCAATTTCTTGCTTTTGAACTGCTAGGTTGGCAGGAGCTGGGACCAGAGACAGGAGCTCACTCTGTCATGCTGCATTCGAGTCTCAAACTGCTGAACTACCGACCTTCTGGTCTGCAGTTCAGCATCTTAACCACTTGAGCCACCACAGCCCATACAATGTATAGCACCATCTATATGATAAGAACATTATTGCTAGCACTTTATATTGTTATATTGTGGTTTTAATGAATTGTTTAAAAAGTTTTATGATATTTGATTGTTATTATGTTTTATTGTGTAAGCCACCCTGAGACTGCTTAGGCGGGGAGGGCAGGGTACAGATTTGAATAAATAAATAAATAAATAGTTTGTCATCAGGACCTGATCCAGGATTTTGAATGGAAGAAATTCTATGTAATTAATGTTTTAGTATATTTTAATGAAAACATTTCACATTTTTATTTCATATTCAGATTTTAGAACAATTGGTGTTGGCTTTGAACTGTTTAAACTTAATTTTGATTGAATACCAAAGATATTCATATGTTGTTCATTTTCTGAATGCCACAAACATTTTTTTTAAATTACTGTATCTAAAATTCACCAGAAAAAATTAATATGGCTGGTTGTTTGCTATTATATGGGAGCATTGTTATATTTTTCTTAATCTGCATGCTTATGTATGCTAGAAAATAACAGCTCAGTTTCAAAAGATGTGAGGCACAGATAATATTCTCATTTTAATTGATTTGCCCATTAATTAAAAATCAGGTGTTTTTTGTTCTAATAGATATTTAATTTCTTTCTGATTTTTATTGCTATGATCACCAGGTCAATTAAAGTGACTGGGCAGAAACCTGGGCTTCTTAATGGGTGGGGAGAGAGTGCTCTGAAAGGAAGCTATAGTTAAACAAGCTTGCAGACAATGGTTGGATCCTGTACCTTCATTTTATGTATGCTTCTCCATCTGTTATGGAGATAGTCCTCTGCTGCAGAGTGTGTTTGTTTAGTTCTAGGCACTCTGGGCCTCCTTTCTAGGGTAACTCAGTCTTTCAAAACTGGAGTCGCTCATGGAAGTCCTAAGGTAGAAAATATTTAGGTGCATTTAACAAACTTTTGCTTAAAAATAAGCCATTAATTGCAACTGCAATAATAAGAGGAGGACACTTTCCCTATGAAGAAAGGTTATCACGTTTGGGGATCTTAACTTTGAGAAACAATGACTGAGGGGTGATGTGGTAAGAGGTTTACAAGACTATGCAAGAGATAGAGCAGGTAGAGAAAGAAGTACTTTTCACCCTTTCTCACAAGACAAGAACTCGTGGGCACTCAATGAAATTGCTGAGCAGTCCGGTTAGAACAGATGAAAGGTTTTTTGGTTCTTTCAGGTTTACAACTTTAAAAAGTTCTGCTGGTTGCTGTTGCTTGGGGGGGTTGTTTTTTTCCTGTCTGCTCCAGCCTCCATACATTTGTCAAATTCCATATGGAAGCTGTTCATGCCAGCTACCACCACCACCTCCTGTAGCAGTGAATTCTATGTGTTAATCACTGTTTGGGTGAAGAAGTACTTCCTTTCATCTGCAGTTGCCCTTTTCTGCATTTTCCCCAGTGCTATAAATATTCTTTTTGAGGTGTGTGTGGTGTGAGTGGTCCAATGAAGTTGCACCATCAGTTTATACATATATAAATGTTGTTCCTTTTGGTCTTTTAGGGTTTCTGTGTGGCACTGTGGCATGCTTGCACTGCCACAGTGCCACTTGTTCTGGAGTGTGCCACTTGTTCTCATGGCAAACAAGCAACTCCCCAGACAGTTCACTTTCCCTGAGATTCTCTGGGAGAGTCTGACTGCTGGGTGACTGCCTGCTTGCCTGCCTTAAGTGCTGCTGGCTGGATTTCCCCATTGAAAACAATGGAGGTAATGGGGGTAACCTGTTTGGGTGCCCATAGAATTAGACCCATTGGTCCAATTGCTTTGAGACTTGGGGTGTATGTGGGGAGAGACTCCTGAAGCTACCCTGAAAATTTGGAGCCTCTCCCTCAAACCCCTTCCCCCCCAGAGCTACTAACAGCACCGTGGGAAACAAGTGACTTTTTCCCACCATAGAGAACAATGGGGGATGGGGGTGACCTGTTTGGGGGCCCATAGAATTGGACCCCCTGGTCCAATGTTCTTTTTTTTAATTATTATTATTATTATTATTTTTAATAAACATTAAAATTACGTTCTAACATAAAATAATGCAATCAATCAAAGCTACACTCCATAAAACTAAACTGACGAATTATAAAACATTACATGTATAAAATCTAAATCTCTTAAACCATACTGCTACTTCAACCATTTACTTCACAGCAATTTTAGTATCATAATCAAGGCAGTTTCATCAACTCAAAGTATTTATGATTCTCAAATGAAGACTTGCTAATAGGATTATTATCCAGTTTTTCCAACACTGTGTTCCATTTACTATGAAAAATCTGGTATGCCTTATATGTATTTTTGACATTAATAGTTGTAGAAATCTTATCCATAACATAATAATCCCAAACCTTGGAATACCATAGGTTTATAGAAGGGGGAAGAGGGTTTTTCCAAAACTGTGCTATCGATGTCCTAGCAGCAGTTAATAAAATAGTTAACAAATCCTCTTTAGCCTTAGTAGTATTGTCCTTAGGCCACCAGTTTAATAGAGTACATTCTAGATTAAAGGGAAGCAGCTGGCCAGTCAAGTCTTTTATATGTGCAATAATTTTCTTCCAAAAGGACTGGATTACCTTGCAGTCCCACCAATTATGTTTGAAAGTACCTAGTTCTCCACATTTCCAACATAGAGGAGAACTGGCTGTATTCAGGTGGTGGAGTTGAACTGGAGTTATATACCACCTTGACAAAAGTTTGTAATTTTGCTGAATAATGTTTATAGAGTTCGTAGCATATGCTGCTGAGGACCAGATCTCTTGCCATTGTGACTCTGTCAGGTTAGTGGCTAAATCGCGGTGCCATGCTTTGACATAAGTTGGAACCTTAACTGAGTCTAGATTCAATAAAATTGAATATACTTTAGAAATTGTTCCTTTAAGCTGTAAATTGGGCGTTCGCAACAATCTTTCAAAATCTGTAAGTGGTCTCGATAAACCTTGTTTTATTTCTGGTGTACCTACTAAGTTCTGCACTTGTAAATACTCAAACCAGGGGATAAGATGTGATGTTTTCTTTTCTAATTGGTCCAATGTTCTTGAAACTTGGTGGGTAACTTGGGGAGAGGCTCCAACAGCTACCCTGTGAGTTTGGAGCCTCTTCCTCAAACCCCTTCCCCTCCAGCCCCCAGAATATACCCTATGTTTTCACAATTGACTTCAATGGCCATAGGATATAATGGGGTGGAATTGCCGCTGAATTTCTTTCATTCCCTCCTTTCCTTCTCTCCTTTTCCTCTTTCCCTCCTTCTTCCCTTCTCTCTTTCTTTCTTTCCCGCCTTCTTCTCTTCTCTTTTTCCTCCTTTCCCTGTTTCCCTCCTTCTTCCCTTCTCTCTCTTTCTTTCCCTCTTTCCTTCCTTCTTTCCTTCTTTCTACTCTCTCTCTTTCCTTCCCTCTTTCCTCCTTTTGTGGCTCAACTCTAGTGAGAAGGGGTTTAAACTTTAAACCCCTTCTGTCTTCGCTCCCGCACCCAGGCCAGCTGGGGAAGGGAAGGGGAGGTTTTTGAAGATGCCTCCCCCCTTGTTTCCCCTTCTGACATCACTTCCGGTGATGTCAGGGGGCGTGGTATATGCTAATAGCCTAGTAGCTCATTAGCATATCATATGCTAATGAACTCCTGCAGCTCTTTTTCTACGAAAAGACCCCTGCCTGGAGTCATGTATGGCGGCTCCAGTTAGATTTGTTCTGCCTCAAGAATTTATAAACTTAAACAGGAATTTTAATTTGGACATTTTATCAGAAATAGTTAGTGAAACATTTGGTCTTCCTATTTTTTAAATGTAATAAGTGACTCTTACTATATTGTGATATAAGTGACTGATCTATAAAGTTCAGAAGTATTCTATGTGAATCTGAAATGGAACATTGCCTCTCATGCCTCTCATAAATTTCTCCTGATTTTATTGAGATCTCATACCAGAGAGATTCTGGTTTTCATGAACTTCTTTAAGATCCTTGAAAACATCTGGTTCTGTAAATCTTGGAAACAGCAACAACAGAAGTGCTGGGAAAATATGAAAAAAATGTTCTTTCTCATCTTGACTGTAACAGTTGTTGAATCTAACTATGATTATGCTTACTTATACAGACTTTCAACCAGTGTGCTGTGTGTTTTACAATCTTTATCTGGTTTGCACTCACTAAACATATTGAGAGTTGGTCAAAGTTTATTCTCATTTTACAGAAAGCAATCTGAAACAAAGTTACCAATTTATCTTTCATCGCTCATCGAGTCAGTAGCCAAGAAATAATTTGAACCATGGTCCAAGCCCAGTGCTCTGTTATTCTATTGTGGTTCTGTTGGAGATGTAGTTTTAACTGGTTTTAGGATGAAAAAGCTAGACAAGGAAATAATACTAGTACCTGACAGTATAATTCCAAATAATCACAATACCACTGAAGAGGTCATGTCTGATTTTTTGGACCCTGAAAAGTTTTGGCTCAGTAACGCTGGGCTAGATCCTCACTACAGGGTACAACTGGTTTAACAAGTAGGGTTGCCAGGTCTTACCTGACTGCTGGTGGGGGTGCTTCTGTCTGGTTCCAGGATCTTCTGGTACATGTGCAAAGCATGCACACTATGATGATGTCACCTGGAAGTGACATCATCACCCCGGGCACATCATTCAGGAGATGTTCTGGCATTTGGGCAAAAAACCCTCTATGGTCACCATAGTTTTTTAACCCAAATGCTAGAGCATCCCCTGTGTGACGTGCCCAGTGCTATGATATCACCTCTGGATGACATCATTGCGCCAGGGACATCGGACGCAGTAGAGCTCCCCCCCCCCGGCCAGTTGGCCATCAGCGAATTGGGGACCCTGGAAGTGAAGGAACCCCCAGCCCCATTGGAGGGATGGAAACCCTATTAACAAGCCTTGTAGCAGAGATGTAAAATTTCTGGAAATTTTGAACCTATAGGAAAAAATCCTATTTCCCACTCCCTTATCCAGGAAAATTTCTGGAAATTTTGTGAAGCATTGAAATACTTAAAAAAAATTATTGAGATACAACAACAACAACAATAAACATTTAGATCATAAAAATGAGCAAAAACAAATTGGAGGGATCTTGCTGCATAACAATACATTGGTGTATAGAGAGTAACCGTTATAAACATTGAAGAACAATTGTTAAGAGGAATCAAATTCCAATAATTGTTGTACTACCTTTGTTAATTAGAGAGATATAGTCAGTAGTTTAGAACCTTAGGGTGAATTTTAGGAGTCATGTACTCTTTTTACTTGCTACTAGATAGGACAAGAAGGAAAGCCAGGAAGAAAAAGTAGTATTAGTAGGAAGTAATTCTTTGTCTGCCATATATTGCAACCATGGATACCATGTGTGTACAAATTTGGAGTAAGTTGTAGTATTGCCACATCGTTGTCTGTGCAATGAGTCAGTGATTTTAGCCATAATGAATTGGTCCCAGACTTTGTTTCTCCAAGTAGTTAAAGTCGGGGGAGAAGCAGATTTCCAGGTTGCAGCATTTGCCAAGCGTGCTGAGGCCAAAAGAAATAAGGTGAGTTCATTAAGGTCATGTGTGTATCAGGTGGTTCTTGTAATTGTAGTAAAATCACTTCTGGTCCGAGAGGAATTGTTTGCGAGGTGATCATGTTAATCTCTGCCAGAACAGTGCTCCAAAATGTGTTAATGAAAGGACATTCCCACGAACAGTGAAAGTAACTTCCTCTGCCGTCAAGTTTTTTGCAACATAGTTGATCATAGTTAGTGTTGATATGAGGTAGATGATCAGGTGTATAGTACCATCGTATGAGCAGTTTATACATTTGCAGTAGAATGTTGAAAATTTTTGAGATTTTCTTCGAGGAGTTCCAGCAGGATATCCATTAATCTTCTGATAACATCATTTTGAGGTCCTGTTCCCAAGCCTTCTGGAGAGTGGAGGTGTAGGAGCTGTCTTGGTCTATCAGAAATTTGTAGAGTTTGGATAAGAGCCCTTTGGATGAGTCCGGATAACTCTCCAGAAGCAGTTCAAAAGTCGTCTTCAGTCTCTTGAAGGTGCCTGATGCCGCTAAAGTCTCTGTGAGGTTTTTTATCTGATAGTATTGAAGCCATGAGATGATGTTGCCAATACATTCTTCAAAATGAGTTTTGCTGTAGACCTTTCCACGCAATACTAGATGCTGTAATCGTGTAATGCCTGCCTCTGTCCATGTTTTAAATAAGGTCAGATCCAAACCTGGCAAAAACCAATGCTGATGAGTAAATGTCGATAGCGGAGAGATTGGAGGAGCAAGCCATTTCTGTCTTCAATCCCAAACCTTCAGTGTAGTATATGAAAAAGGATTGTTTGAGAGGTTCAAAGGGCATTGTGAAGCAGGAAACCAAAAGATTTCTTGTAGTCTAAATGGCGAAGCAAAGGACTGCTCAATATGTGCCCATTGGACCTCCGGTGCCAATTGTGACATTTTAGGAATGTTGGAGATAAGAGCCACATGTTAATAAGTTTGGAAACGAGGTAAATTCAGGCCTCCTAGTGTGACCAGTTTAGATAGGGAGCGACTTTCAATTCTGGATTTCTTATAATTCCAGAGAAATTTATATACTTCAGTCTGCCAAGTGTGTAATTCTTTTCTGGGATTTAAATCGGCAGTGCTCTGAAAAGAAACAAGAAACTGGGAAAAACAAACAATTTGATTAATTGAATGCGATCCGCCAAAGAAAGTTTGAGTGCATTCCAGTTTTGCATCCTTCCTTGGTATTCTTCAAATAGTTTGTGGAAGTTGCAGGAGAGTAGGTTGCTTAGATCGAGAGGAATTTGAATCCTTAGGTGACTCCACATAGATTCAACCCATCGGAAAGGTAGAGTTCTAAATAAGTCCAATCCAGTTTTCCCAGAAAGAGTAATTGGATATATTTCTGACTTTTTTATGTTTAAGCATAGGCCAGATAGTAAACCAAATCTTGAGAGAGTAGATTGAATAGCAGGAAGAGAACGATCAGGAAGCATTGAAATACTTGCTTTCTTATAAACTCTAAGCTTATTTTATTGTTTTAACATCATCAGAAATGACATTTATGATATATGGTGTATTTATGAAATTTAAAATTATAAATATCCTAATGTTCTACAAGCAAAATTGCAAATACACCTTGTACTGGGGGTGGGGGTGGGGAGTGCATGCAAATTGCTGCACTCTATCCTGTCTTAGCACATGTACCTGGGGGGCAGCTGAAAACAGAAAACAGGTATTTTGTTGTGAAAAAAGAAAGTATATTATTTGGACAGAAACAGACTCACACAGTTATAATATGGCCAGCAATGTATTTGGATATCAAACATTATAACATTTAAAACATTGAACTATTCAATACTATATTATCATACAAAGCATTTTAATTATGGACAGAATTAGTATCATTTAAACAGTAAATGCATACTTGAAAATGTGTATGTCTATAGCATACACAGGAATCTGTTATCTCTCCTTATATATAATTGTCACTTGGGGTGGCAAGATTTGATGCATGGCAAAATCAGTTCGCCTGCTCATCTGCCACTCACCCTGGGTCCTACCGATTGGCTGCCTTCCCTTCCACCGTTGTGTCACTCCCGCCCACAGACCTGATGGCCAGTGTCTCGCCTTCACTCTGCACAGAGCCATCTCCTAGGATGGACGCTCTACTGGTCACTCTGGCGGGGAGCCAGGAGGATGGCCCACCTGGCCTCCATGTGGCCTGGTCGCTCCCTCCCACCTCAGCCCTGAGGCTGCTGGGATACCTCTGGGAGGCCAGGGTGGCATGGGGTGTCTTTGCTGGCCCCCCAACAGGCTTCTGAGGCTGCTGGGCGGGTGCCGTGAGGCCTCTCTGCCAGTGGCATGCTGACCACTGCCAGCCCATCTTTGCCTGCCCCCCCCCGGCTTCTATGGCTGCACAGGGGCCTCCGGGAAGGGAGGGTGCCATGGGTCCTCTCCGCCGGCAGCATGCTCACTGCCACCGCCCGCCTTCGTCCGCCCCCCTCCCGCCTTCTGAGGCCGCTTGGAGTGATGGGGCCAGGTGCCATAATCCTAGGTTTTTTGAGCCAACCTTTGTGCTCTCCTCTTTGATCGTCAGCAAGAGGCTCTTTAGATCCTCTTCACTTTCTGCCATTAGAGTGGTATCGTCTGCATGTTTTTCCCGGCAATCTTAATTCCGGCTTCTGAATCATCCAGGCTGGCATTTCGCCTGATGTATTCTGCATATAAATTAAATAAGCAAGGGGACAATATACATCCTTGTCGTACTCCTTTTCCTGTGCTAAACCAATCAGTTGTTCCATCTCCTGTTCTAACTGTCGGTTCTTGACCCTTATACAGGTTTCTCAAGAGACATGTGAGGTGGTCTGGTATTCCCATCTCTTTAAGGACTTGCCATCCTTCACCCATCTTAAAAGATGCTTGACTTTCAACCCTCCCCCCTCAAAACCCCTGGGAAACAGGCAAGCTTTGCAATGCCTCCTGAAGATCTCCAAGGGAGCCCATTCCACAGAGCAGGAGCCATGATGGAGAATGCCTGGCCTGTGTTTGATATCAAACAGGGCCACTGTAAATGGTGGGATAGCCAATAGAAAACTGCCTGATGACTGTAGTTGGTGTACAGGGACATATGGAAAAAGACAGTCCTTCAAATAAGACTATCATGAAAGGATTTAAAAGTAATAACCAACACCTTGAATTGAACTGGGAAACAGAGTGGCAGCCAATGTAGCTGTTTCAAAATGGGCAACATACCTTCTCAGTGGCTAATGCCTTACAATAGTCAGATTTCCACATTCTGAACCAGTTTCTGGATTGTCTTCAAGGGAAGCCCGTGTAAAGCACATAGCTGTAATCCAAGCATGAGGTTAAAGAAATGCAGCAGTGGCCACAGGATTGGGAAAGGTCCAATCCCAAAGAAGGGCAATGTCAATGCCAAGGAATGTTCAAACTATCGCACAGTCACACTTATTTCACACACTAGCATAAGAACATAAGAACATAAGAGAAGCCAATGTTGAATCAGGCCAATGGCCCATCTAGTCCAACACTCTGTCACACAGCGGCCAAAATATACCAGGTGCCATCAGGAGGTCCAGCAGTGGGGCCAGGACACTAGAAGCCCTCCCACTCCTGCCCCCTCCAGCACCAAGAATAGAGTGCATCACCTGCCCCAGACTGAGAGTTCCCATCTATACCCTGTGGCTAATAGCCACTGATGGACTTCTGCTCCATATGTTTATCTAATTCCCTCTTGAAACTGTCCATGCTTGTAGGTGCCACCACCTCCTGTGGCAGTGAATTCCATATGTTAATCACTCTTTGGGTGAAGAAGTATTTCCTTTTATCTGTTCTAACCCAACTGCTCAGCAATTTCATGGAGTGCCCACGAGTTCTTGTATTGTGAGAAAAGGAGAAAAGTACTTCTTTCTCAACCTGCTCAATCCCATTCATAATCTTATAAACCTCAATCATGTCACCCCTCAGCCGTCGTTTCTCCAAGGTCATGCTCAAGATCCTGCAAGCTAGGCTTCAGCAGTACGTGCATAGAGAACTGCCAGAAGTACAAGCTGGGTTTTGAAGAGGTAGAGGAACTAGAGATCAAATTGCCAACATTCACTGGATTATGGAGAAAGCAAGGGAATACCAGAAAAATATCTGCTTCATTGACTACACTAAAGCCTTTGATTGTGTGCATCACAACAAACTGCAGCAAGTCCTTAAAGAGATGGGAGTACCAGACCACCTCACATGTCTCCTGAGAAACCTGTATAAGGGTCAAGAAGTGACAGTTAGAACCGGATATGGAACAACTGATTGGTTTTTTTTATAACAAAGATTTTTATTGGAATATATTCAACATTGTTAAACACAATTTCCAAAACAACTTTTAAGCTATATCCCTTCCCCCTTCCCCCCCAATAGGCTTCCAACACTGCTATTGCCAATAACAAAGAAAATTTAAAAGTAATCAGGTTTAGACTTATAGCAATCGATAAACCAGGTAACATATTTTTTGTATACAGAAATCTGACTCATCTAACATATTTCCATTTTCAATAAGAATCAAGGTTATACATTTTCCCTTTCATTTTATATTCAGTTTCCATATATATTTTCAGGTCTTCCCATTCATTTAAATACTGTTCTGCCATTTGTCCATTTAATTTTTTAGTCATTTTGTCCATTTCAGCTAAAAATAGCAGTTTTCTTAACCAGTCCTGTATATCCGGTACTTTATCTGATTTCCACTGCTGCGCAAAAGCTATTCTCGCCGAGAACAACTGATTGGTTTAGCATAGGAAAAGCAGTGTGACAAGGATGTATATTGTCACCCTGCTTATTTAATTTATATGCAGAGTACATCATGCGAAATGCTGGCCTGGATGAATCACAAGCCGGAATTAAGATTGCCGAGAAAAACATCGACAACCTCAAATATGCAGACAATACCATTCTAATGGCAGAAAGTGAAGAGGACCTCAAGAGCTTCTTGCTCAGGGTGAAAGAGGAGAGTGCAAAAATTGGCTTGAAACTCAACATCAAAAAACTAGGATCATGGAATCCAGCCCCATCACTCCTTGGCAAATAGAAGGGGAAGTCATGGAAGCAGTGACAGACTTCATGTTCCTGGGATACAAGATCACTGCAGATGGTGACTGCAGCCATGAAATTAAAAGACACCTGCTCCTTGGGAGGAAAGCTATGGCAAACCTAGACAGCATAATAAAAAGTAGAGACATCACCTTGCCAACAAAAGTATGGTCAAAGCAATGGTATTTCCAGTAGTAATATATGGCTGCTAGAGTTGGACCATAAGGAAGGCTGAGTGCTGAAGAATAGATGCATTCAAATTATGGTGCTGGAGTGGAGAAGACTCTTGAGAGTCCCTTAGACTGCATGGAGATCAAATCAGTGAATCCTAAAAGAAATCAACCCTGACTGTTCCTTGGAAGGACAGATACTGAAGCTGAAGCTCAAGTACTTTGGCCACCAAATGAGAAGGGAGCTTTCACTGGAGAAGACCCTGATGCTGGGAAAGAATGAAGGTCAGAGAAGGGGATGGCAAAGGATGAGGTGGTTAGACAGTGTTATCAATGCAATGAACATGAAATTAAGCAAACTCTGGAGGATAGCAGAAGACAGAAGGGCCTGGCGTGATGTGGTCCATGGGGTCACAAAGAGTCAGACTTGACTGTGCGACTGAATAACACTAAATGAAAAAGGGGAATTTCAGACAGCCAATATATTCCGGTTCAGGAACTGTTCTCTAACGGTTTCTGGTCTGACATTTCAGACAGAACCGTTTCAGTAACAGTTCCCTACCGGAATATAGTTTCACTTTCAGACAGAAATGCTTCTGTCCTGTTAGGGAAGCGTCTCTGAACCGTTTTACCTGTAAACTGCTTCCAAGCAGTCTTCACTTTCTTATACCATTTCTGAAGCGCTACGGGGTGCTATGTAAAATGCCCCGTAGCACTTCCTCCTGTGCCGCTTTGTTTTCCTGCCCTTTTTCGCCCGTGTGGGTGATCGCCGTCCTTTTTTTTTTTTTGAATGTTCACTTTAGAGTGCTATAGCTCTAAAACTACTCTGAGCAGACAAGCCTACCACTCACCAACTTCAACCCACAAAGATAAGGGGTTTGCTTCCCTGCCCTTTATACTTGATGCCAGTCACTTCCCAGCCAATCACCTCTTGGCATGGATGGGTGCACATCAGGCTGGGTTAGAACATCTCTGTCACCAATCACTGATGCCCTGATCTCCCGCTTGAAGCCTGTATCCAATGGGGTACTTGTTTCCGGTGGCAGATGTAGCCATCTCATGTATCCCAGTGGAATCCAGGCATTCCAATGGGGTTGCTATAGCACTCTAAAGTAGACGTTCAAAAAAAAAAAAAAAAAGGATGGAGATCACCCACACGGGCGAAAAAGAATGGGAAAACAAAGTGGCGCAGTCTGAAATGACAAACCGCTTCAGAGACGGCTCCTTACCAGTAGGGGAAAGGCTGTGTGAAATGGCAGCCCTGTTCTGGTTTACTCCAAGATGGTACAGTAAAGGTTTTAAAACGGCTTAAAAAGGGTAATGTGAAATCCCCCTAAGTCTAACAGTTCAGTTTATTTCAGAATGTAACCAGCACAAATCCGTTAGAAACATGGTTGGATACCATACTCTAGGTACAGAGCCATTAAATTGGAAATAATTAGATAAAAACTTTAAAACACAAGTATTTAAAAAAGAACAGAATTTTTAGTTTTTCAAAAATTAAAAAGTTGAAAAGGCTCAAGGATCATCTATGTCACTCCTTAATGTATTCTTTGTGGATTTTATAGGCTGCGGCCAAGAATCTAGTGCAAGCAAGCATAACCTGGGGGTTGGAATCCAGCAAGAGCATATTACTTAATTCCAAATCTGGGAGACCGGAAAATCTCTCCAGTATAGGTTGGATGTATATTTTATGTACACCCTTTCTGTTCTGTCACTAGAAAGGATGATTTTGCCCTCTTTCCGCCTTCTGACTGCAGCCTCCTGGCTATTATAAAATGTGGGTCCCACAGCCACAGGAATAAATTTTCCCAGGGTTGGAAAAAGCTGCTATGAAGAGGAAAGTGCAGGAAAGATCCTTGCATCTGTGGATGGTTGGATCCAACACTTAAGATTGGGATCAGTGCATGACTGGTTTGTTCTCCCTAAAGCCTATTTTGTTTAGCTTGTAAAACTAATGGGACTGTGTTATTAGTATTGTGAACTATTGTGCACTTTGAATGTAAAATACATACTGTCAGTCAGAAAAATTGATTCTTAGTTGGCCATTGTTGCCTGTAATGGTAGGGTTGATTTGTCTTCAACAAATTTTCTTCCTTTATTATGTTTCAAATATGTTGATGTATCTGAGGCATTTTTGTGTGTCACCGCTGTAAAAGGATTTGTCAGGAAATGATCTCACTAGTCCCTTGTAGCCTCACTTCTCAGTATTTAATAAATGACATAGTTTGAGCAGGAAAGAAATCCTGTGCTGTTTCCCATAGTTATATTATATTGCTTGTGCAGGATTAGCTAGGAAAGATGTGCAAAGATCCAGCATTTTACTGAATTAAACAAACACATGATTAAGTACAAGTAAGGAATAGTCCTAATGACTACAAAGGTGTTATTTGTACATGGGCATTTTTCAGAACAGAGCTGTACTTTATTGCTTCTGAAGCACTTTGAAGATCAGAGGCATAGTGTATTAGCAGCAGTATTAAGAATATATCCTCCAAAATATAAGTCATGTTTACTGTCGTTCTGAAATTTTGTCCTCTGAGAAACAAGATATTTTGAAGTCTGTTACCAAAACTTAATATAAATGAGCAAAACAGCTTGAATGGTAAAAAGGGGTTCTCTTGAGAACAGAGTAGCTAAGAAAATATAGCTTGAGTAATATAGTATAGTCTGAATAAATCAGATTACTTATTTCAAACCATTTCAAAAATGACATTTTAGCATGGCTTTCTAAATTGGTAGAATGCCCTTGCTAAGTGGTGCTTGGATGTATAGTCTCCTTTCCCAGGAGACCATGGGCAGAAAAATAGCATTTCATAAGAAGAGTGATTTCAGAGGACATACAGGATTTCATTACTTAAACATACACTATTTTGGCTATAACAGCCCTGTTAGAGACTGTTATTCGTTAAGCCATCAGTCTCTTGGTTGTTCAGAGATTTCATTGTATAATATGAAAAGTATTAACATGGGGTGAAGAATAATAAGCTTGTCTATGAAGGACACTCATTCTCAAGAAAGGGCAGCCTTGTCCCCCACAAGTTTTAACTATGCTGAGTACTGTGGTTACATAGAGATGACATTCAACCTTCGTATTCCTGTGTAACAAAAAACA
Source organism: Gekko gecko (assembly GCA_029375565.1). Taxonomy (NCBI): domain Eukaryota; kingdom Metazoa; phylum Chordata; class Lepidosauria; order Squamata; family Gekkonidae; genus Gekko; species Gekko gecko. The sequence continues at coordinate 69,595,277 of JAPDNY010000002.1, read as the reverse complement.
CCTGCCCTGACAACACCCATATCTGTGTTGAAAGTATGGAGACTTTTAGAATGATCCAAAGTAATTCCTGATTCTCTCTCTGTGTTAATGAGATGACCCTGTTTAAGAAAGTCTGATAGGACTGTAAATTAATGTTCCTTTTCACTCACCTTATCAGAAGTTCATTTTTGATCCAAAAGTAACTATGAATAACCTTTAAAACCTTCCAAAGGGTAAAGGCTAATACTTTTGTGACAAAGCTGCTATACTAGAATGCATGCTGGCTTTGCATTCTCAAATATTTATGTTTACATACCTTTAACCTTTGTGTTTTTAGATCAAGCTGGGTAGCTGTGTTAGTCTGTTTGTAGCAGTAGAAAAGAGTAAGAGTCTAGCAGCACCTTAAAGACTAACAGCATTTGTGGTAGGGTATGAGCTTTTGTGAGTCACTGCTCACTTATCACGATCTGAAGAAGTGAGCAGTGACTCATGAAAGGTCATACCGTACCACAAATGTTGTTAGTCTTTAAGGTGCTGCTAGACTCTTACTCTTTTCTACTTTGTGACAAAGGATTTTAAGAATATGTCATTTTTTCAGTTTTAAAGGGAGCATTTTTCTAAAAAATCCACTCTGAAAGTGTTTAATATTTTTCTCTAGAACAGATTTTTTTTTAAAAAAAATCCACTACTAACCAACAAAAAACCAACATTATCACTGAATGTCCCCCAAACTACAAGTAAAAAATTAGGACTTAAATGCAGCACTCCATACAAGGCCAGCGCCTATGTATAGGTATATTTATGATATATACACATGAATGCATTCAAAGTATCATTCCAGGATGTGGGAGATCCAGGTTTGAATCTCTGCTCTGCTCTGGAAGCTTGCTGGGTGACCTTGGGCCAATCACCCAATCTCAGTTTAACCTACCTCACAGGGTTGCTATGAGGATAAAATGGAGGAAAGGAAAGCAATCTAAGATGCTTTGGATCCCCACTGGGGCAAAAGGCAGGGCATAAATGATGTAAATAAATAAAACTCTTGCATATATTAAATAAGACCCTGTGTCTGATAGCTATTAGCCAGCTTCTTAAATTTGATTCTTGTTTGCTCTACACCATTTTTTAAAGGGCATGGATGAGAAATACAGGATTTTTATCTGCAGCATGAGGTAAGCAATATCTTTCCCCTGCTTGCTGTCAAAAGCCATTGTAGGTGGGAAGAAAGGGCAGCCTAGAATCTCAAATGCTCCCATATCCCCTTCAGAGTTCTGAATCCCTCCCCCATTTATTTATTGTTTCTTCGGCAGCTATGTGAGCCATGTTAAGGATCACTCAGTGACCATACAGAATCATACAACTATTCTGAAGTAGTTAGGTTGAACATCATTGTTTAGAGCTGTTAAACTGAAGAGTTAAACTGAAATACTTGGATTTGAGTTATGTTACATGGACCGCACTTTATTCTTAATAATTTGAGTAACTCATAGATGGTGGAGTGTTCCATACCAAAAGAATAGGATTGCCAGGTACCTTCCTCCTGCCAGTGGGGGGATTTGGGGGGCGTTCCAGTGGTGACGGGTTGCCGACGTCACTTCCAGAAGTGACATCATCGCATTGGGGTGACACCCTGCTTTTTGGGCAAAACTCTGTGGTAAAAAATGGCTACAAATTATAGAGCATTGCCCTTGATGTTGCTGGTGTGATGATGTCACTTCTGGAAGTGATGTCAGTGCCTCGCCGACATTGTGTGGGAACCTCTGTTTTGGGGCGATGTAAGAAGTTCTGTATTTTCACGATTTTTCTATGTGATGGTGTTGTGGATTATAACATACTTCTGTGAAGGGGAAAAGACTGAAGAAACTATAGAGTGATTAAAAGAAGTAGTGGTGGTTTTACAGAGAGAGGGTTTTTTGGTCTTCCTGGGCAAATCATTCAAACCAGTTAGTTGTTGAAAAACATTTTCTTTGACAGCTACTATACCTATAACAGGAAATTCAACCATTAAGGTGAGAGAAGAGTTCTGTGTATGGAGTGACCAGAATCTTTATTACATGCTAAAATATTATTACAGGAAGAAAAAGTGGAATCACTTATCTGTGTTCAGAATAAATGAATCATTAGCTGAAAAAAGGGGGAAAAGGGAAGGGGAAACTCAACCCAAAATAACACTGCGAACCAAGGGGGCCAAGCTGACTAATATAATATAAACATACAAATTTATTAAGGTGTACACTTGTTAAAATAACTTCTGATTAAAAATTTTCCAGTGTCAGACGTATAAAAACATACAAATGCTCATACAAAAGATAGGTCAACACTAAACAACTGAAGACCAAACGCGTTTCGGCCCCAAAGGGCCTTCCTCAGTGGTCATTAATACACATTTATCATTGACACACATTCATAGACCTATATACATATATCAACCCAGGTGTTGTAGCCTTATATGATTATACAGCTATTGCTGAAATTAGTACTGGGCCATAGGTATATCTGTTGCAGTCTCACCAGTACTTCTGGTAATCAGAATTTTGTAGTTATGAATATGTTGGTGAACTGAAGAAACAGCTATTCATTTTTATCAACGAATTCTTCTGATTTCACTTCATGTCACTGGCTTTTGTACAGTGAATGCTCATTTGTAAGTACAATGATGATTCATCAGAAACTGACAGAGAAAATTGGCTAATGATTTTGCACAAGCAATTCTTGCAGTGAGCTATTAGCTCTTCTGACTTGTATTTGCTAGCTCTCATTTTAAATGAGTATCTGTCATTTGCTTGTTTTCATATGGTGGAATATAATCCTTATTTTGACACTGGAAAATGTTGTCTTTTGCTCGTAGAAAACTTGTACGGTGAAGAATATTGCAACAGAAATGGGTTTTTGGTCCAGTTGCATAGTTGAACTTTGGGTCGTGTTTTTTATCACGTATATAAAGATTTCACTAACCCATAGCAGTTTCAAAATATTAGCATGTTGTAAGCTGAAATTCTTTATACCTTCCATCCAAGAATCCCTGTAACCTTGAAATACTTTGAATTGTGATGTGTTAATGATTGTTGCTCAAGACTTGAAGGCATGAGCTATTTAATTTTTCTATACAGAGTGATACCGTAAAAGTTATACCTTGGCACTCCTCTAGCTTTTTGGAAAACAATGTTTTGCAATAAGTGAAGGGTCAAGAGTTGCAAGTGAGAATATGACTACAGTTGATTTTGATCAGAGGCCGTATTTCTCAGTCTTGAATCATCCTTGCATTATTGGAAGGGGATTTGCCATGGCAGTCAGAGAAGCATCTGTATTTGACTCAAAACATACATTAATGTTCTGAACTATCATCATCCTCTCTTTATTTCTACTATTGCTGCCAATGTGTGCAGCTCTTTCTCTTTCCCCTTTACTCTTACTGTCTTCTCTTTGTTGATGGGCAATGTTAGAAAGGGTGGGGGGGGAAGAGTTATCAAGTTACTTTGTTGTTGCATATGCTAATTTGTGGGGAAAATAAAAATTGATGAGAAAGCTGCTCTTTATCACAGGAATGTGTAGAATATCTGGAGTTTTTGGCAAATCGTTCTTTTGAGTTGCAACCCCCTCCAATCATTCTTTTAAGAAATATATTGTCTGCAGTGTAGTAGTCTTCTTGAATTGAATTTTAATGTCAAAGGTTTACATTATGAGAAGCAAGAGATAAAATTTGCTTCTTTATCAAAAGGATTAATAGATATGTCAGTTGAGTAGAAGCAACTGCCAAATATTGAACCTATGAAGTCTATAAGATCCCATAAATCTACAAGTTTAGAAAAGATAATCTGATGCTAGTTGTGTCATTTTCCCAGGACATGAAGCATGGTGGGAGTCAGCAATATAATCCTCTGATAAGATTCATGAACAGGGCTAGAAACTCTGAGTGACTTGTGCATTATGCTATTTCTTTCTTTGCAGCAATGGAAGAAAGCAGCTGACTTGAACATAAATGTGTGGGTTTCTCAAAGAAGTTTAGTTTTGGTTTGTAAACAAAAACACATGCCCGCAAAGCATTTCAAACAGAGGAAGAACTGTTTTAAGCTCAGAAAACACAAGAACCAAAAACATCCGTACAATTAATGTTTTATTCCTGAGTGTTGTCTCCTTTTCCTTTCTGTGTTTTCTTCTGAAACTGACTTCCTGAGAACTAACCTTTCTTGTCCAGTTTAATTAATTTTCCCTATGGCAGCAACCAAGGGCGTAGACTTTCCAATTTCCCAGGGGGGGCTGGGGCTGGGCCAGAGGCATTGCTGTGCTAGGTCCTTAAAAGAACCGAGGCCCAGTGACATCATAGGGAGGAGCCAGTGACATCACAGGCCATTGTCACTATTTATGGAGGCGGAGCCATGTGGCATTCCTGGCTCCTATTGTCTCCAGTGGGCCTTCAAGACTCTCCCATTGTTTGTAATGGGCAATCCTGTCATTCCTTTTATACATTCTAGTTAGTTGTCCCTTTGAAACTGTACCACACGTATAGAGTGCACATTCCTTGCCAATGTTCCTTCTGGACTGCACACAGGGCAAAAGGAAATTTTAAAAGGCCTCTGATCTGCATGCCAATCAAGGATAATGATGTGTGGCATAAACATGAGTTAAGTGTTAAGTGTTCTCCCTGGATGGTGTACATACCAAGAACATATCTGTTGCCATTTCCCTCTCTTCCTGCTCACCACTCAGGGAAACAAAAGCCCTGTTTACATATTACAGTGAACATATGTGCATCTTGCATGGACATATGTTGTTAGAAAGAGGTAATATACTTTTGCATTACAAATAAAAGCAGCCCGCCTGCATCCTTTCCCTCCGCCAGCCCCAATGGCTCAGAAACAAAGCATGGCATGGGCGGTTTCGGTTTTGGCAGAGCGAATGGCGGCCACCTCTCGGGACTCTCCTGGAGATGGTCAGCCCACACACGGTTGGGGGGGTCTTCGCACAAGCGAATGACCCTAGTGAGCCTTAGGTAAAGGCTCCGAACCAGGGGGCACCTGGGGAGTAGCCTCTTTGCCGGCCTGACGGCTGGGAAATTGAGGCTTTCTCCCTGCCCCAACGGCCCCACTGTGGTGTGCCTGAATGGGACTTAGCAATGCCACCGACTTCCTGGAGTGAAACAGCGAAGGCTGAATTAAAAACGGGGGAATCGGCAGAAAACCGTGAGTTGGAGATCTGCTTGCAAGCATTTATGCACTCCCCCCCCAATCGCACAAGTGCATGGGAGGGGGGAAGGAAAATCCCCCCCCCCTTAGAAAACGGAACTTATAAAAGAGAGTTAAGGGGGGTGGAGTGAAAAAGCGGACTGGTGAAAGTACCTTTTGGGGTTGTATTGAAGTTGAAGGAAATAGCTGAACTCCTGAGCTGCGCGGCATGGACTGTGTAAAAGTAAACAATAAAACAATAAAAATGTCGGGGCAGAAAAGACTCCCAGACAAGCCGGTGAAGAAGCTGGGAGGGACTTCTGGCTCTGTCACCCCCCCCTCAGAGCCAGCTGTCAATCAGCAGAGTGAGATGCTGCGCCCTCTGCTGGATCAAATGCAAAAAATCAGCGAAACTCTCTGTAACATGGAAGGTGTTCTCAATACTCAACAGAAGCAACTAACAGACACGGTGAAGAAGATGGAAGAGATTGCAAAGAAATGCCTGACTTCGACGGAAGACACCAAGAAAATTAAGAAAAAGGTCAACAAAATAGAGAAACATCAAGAGATGCAGGAAAAAAGAATATTAATGCTTCAGATGGAAAAATCAAACTTGGCTCTCCGTTTTCAGGGCATAAAGGAAGAAGAAAAAGAAGATCTCAGAGCGATTTTGGCAAATGCTTTGGCACCAATAACTGGCAAAGAAGCGCAAAAATTAAGCGAAGAGATGGATCTGGTATACAGATCCTACTCCAACTTTACCAAGAAAAATAATTTGCCAGCAGAGGTGGTTGCCAAGTTTACTAAGCAAGGTATCAGAGATCAAATTTTAAGAGCGACATCAGCAATGCCCTTGAAGACTGGTGAACAGAATATCAGGATTTTAAAAGATGTTCCATATGAAATTCGTCAGAAAAGAAAAGCATATAAAGGATTGACCTTATTTTTGCAAAAGTACCAAGTCAGTTACAAATGGTGGCTCCCCGAAGGACTGGTCTTCAAATATAAAGATAAGAGAGAGAAGATTGATTCTGTCTTCAAAGCCCAAGAATTCCTGAAGAGACATGCCAGTTCAGAGGAAGATGCAAAACTTGCTAAATGGACAATGTTAAGTAGTGAAGAAGACAGTGGCCCAGAGGAGGAGGAAGGAGAATCGGAGGAGGGAAAAGCAAAGAAGGGACCATCGTACAATTTGAGAGATCTGAAAGGAAGACACCCCAAGATATGATTTGTGTGTGATGCGCAAGAATGGAGTATATTAACAACTAACCCCAAAGGACTTTACTAATTTTGCTAACAGATCTGTTTAGGACTTTTAGTAAGATGAAAAGAAGATTGTTCAACCACGGTAGAAGCCATAAACTTTATTTTTTACTAACAAAAAATCTAACACATTAACAGGAAATTCACTCACCTCTTTTCTTTGTCCCTCTATATACCACCCCTTTTCTTTATAAAAAGCAAATAAAGTCCTCTCCTTTTTAGGAGAGTTTACTATAAAAAGAAACAAAGCACGGCATGGGCAAAATCCTCTGCAAAGAACCCTGGAGCACCACTGCCAGTCTGAGCAGACAATGATGACACTGATGGACTGATGGTAGAGAGACCATGCTTTGCATGCCAAAGGATAAAGGTTTAAACCGAGGAGGTCTAAGAGAACAGCTATTGGAAAGGATCTTTCTCTGTCTGAGCCTGTAGAGCTCACCTGCATCAGAGCAGACCATGCTGAAGCAGATGGACCAATGGCATGAAGACCAGTGTAGATTGAGGAGACCCATGTTCAGATCTACATTTTGCATGACACTTACTCGGTGATACTGGGACAGTTAGATTTGAGTCCAGGAGCAGACTAGAGACCAACAGGGAATAAGCTTCCAAGAGTCAAAGTCCCCTTCATCAGGCTGGGTGATATTGCCTTTGTTGTGAGGTCAATATAAGGGAAGGGAGGCTGGAGAAAGGGTGGGATAAAGAGGGGATTGACAGACAACATGTGAGCAGCAGAGTCCACTGGGATGGAAGAGGAGTTTACAGGAAAAAAATAGCACCAACTGATGTGACCAAGAACAAAGATCTTCCCAAACTAAAACATCATAAATTATAGCCTGAACATGAACCTATATTGCAATGCATTAAGTGATGTAGCAGTGGTGACAAAACCTCTAGTGGCATTTAGTTGAACTTCCTGGACAGACAGATGTATTTTTGGTTGCCACTGGCCAAACCGGTCTGACTTTAGAAAGTTGGGACAAGCAGCAAGGCTTGAGGAAGGGGATGTAGATCCATGGTTATAGAAAAGAAGGGGGCTAGGAACTGAGAAAGCAAAGCAGTCCAAATGAAGCACAACATAGAAAGCTGTACATAGTTGAGAGGAATTAGAAAGGGATGGAGATGCACAGTTGGTGTGAAGTACATTTGAGAAATTATAGAAACAGCATGGAAGTTTCTTAGTTGGGGTTAGCTACAATGCTATTGCAAAGTCTGTGTGATATAACAGGGGAGGCAGTCCACAGAAACCTGTATGACATTTTCAGACATTCTCTCTCATATACTTTAATTGTTTATCCCCTTCCTATAACAATTCCTCATCAGTCTAACAGAGACATCCTACTGAGGTCTATCCAAGGGGGCTTACTCCCAGGGAAGTGTCCTCAGGATTGGACTATAAAGAGCTCTATTCAAATCCTTAACCACTGAGCTTGCTAATACTTTCTCTTCTTTCAGTTCCTTAGATCAATTTGCCCAATCCCCCATCAAACTCAAATCTTATCAGCTCTTGTAACTATGAGTAAATTATTACACTTCTGTCACATGGCTCTTTCCTAATGATTGTGGCTCCCAAGAATAGGTTGAAGATGATTGCCTGGGAAGCACCCACACAGCACCATGCCATGGACTCAGATGGCTCAGGTTAACCTGATCTCATCAGATTTTGGAAGCTAAGCAGAGTCAGCTCTGACTAGTATTTGGATGGGAGATCTCCAAGGAATACCAGGGACATGATGCACAGTCAGGCAATGGCAAATCATCTTTGAATGTCTGTTGCCTTGAAAATCCTACAGGGTTACCATGAGTTGGCTATGACTTGCTAGCACTTTACATCACACCAGGGCAAGTGTGCTTTAATGCCCAGAACCATTTGGGCAAGGCGTAATGTATAACTACTGTCAGTAGCATGAGATGGACCCACAGCTCAATTGGCTCTCATATCACTGCCATAGCATACAAAATAGTAAAACACTCAGTAGCAACTTTAGGACTAACAAACTGTATTGTAGCATAATTATTACTGTAACGCAAGGGTTTTCAGAAAGCCACACACATTTTTCCAATCTCACTCCAGTGCCAGTTCCAGTCCTCAAACTCACAGAGAAACCCAAACACTCTCCTTTTTGGTAGAATTACACCCCTCCCCTCCTCCACCTGGGTGGTTTGGCAAATGTAAGCCAATGTCAGAGGTTTGCATGCACCAAGTCACACAGCAGAACCAGAGCTTCCAATTTCAGCACTGGAGCTAGGGATGCCAGCCTCCAGGTGGGACCTGGGGATCCCCTGGAATTACAGCTCATTGCCAGTCTAAAGAAATCAGTTTCCCTGCGGGGGGAAATGATGTTCTGGAGGGTGGACTCTCTGGCATTCTGCCCCACTGAGGTCCCTGTCCTCCCAGACTCCATTCCCAAATCTCCAGGAGTTTCCTAACCTGGATTGGGCCACCCTCCCCTCATCCCCCAGAGGTGGCCAGGGGGTACCTGGCAATCCTAACTGGGGCTGGTTTAGCAAGGGAGAGGGGGGGAAGCTGGGGGGAAAGCAAATAGATTGGGAGAGAGAAGTGAAAGACAGAAAGAAGGGAAGGGAAGGAGAGAAAGTCAGGCTGCAAAGGAAGCAGCCTGGAGTGGGGGTGGGGCACCTCCCCAGTACCTCCTTGTTTCCAACTGTCACACATCTCAATGGAAAGGGAGAGAGAGACAGGAAGAGAGTGAGGGACAGAAAGCGCAGCCCCCTCCCCCCCATTACAGGAGAAAGTGAGCCCAGGATTTTCTGTATCCTGGAGCAATGTGCTCCGTGCAGCACAAGGGTTCCTGGGTTTCGTTTTCTCCTGCAGCCCAGCTTAAACTGGACTGCAGGAGAAAGCAAGCCACTCACTGATGGCAGGGGCAACCGGAGGCCACAGAAGGCCCCCCCCACCTTCCCCCTACCTCCATTCTTGCCCAGCTCCCCTCCCCAGCCCTCCATCCTCCTCACTAAGTGGCAGCCAGGCACATTCTCATGCTGGCTCTCCCACCTCCCCTGCTTGGACTTGCAGGATGGCTGGGTGGGTGCAGCCCTGGGCTCCCACCCCACCCCATCCCACCCCATCCCACCCCATCTGAAACAAGCCCCCACTCCTTACACCCCCATCTACTTACCCTTCAGGCTGGTGGCAGCAGCAAGCAGAGACAGCATGTGCTGCCTCGAAGCCAGCCTCCACGTGCAGCTCTCCACATTGAACTGAGCGCTGCTGGGAACTATGGGTGAAGCTTAGCTTCAGGAGGAAGCAAGCCCCCACCCCCTTGACTTCCGTCCCACTCCTAGCCCAGCCAAACAGTCTCAGAAAGCGGAGGGGGAAACCCTCTGCTTTCAAAATAGGGTGGGGGACGGGAGGGGGGTAGCAAGGCTCTAGCTGACACCAGTTGCCCCCGGGGGGGGCTCAGTACCTTCGGGGGAGGCGTGAGCTCCCCAGCCCCCCCGAAGATTACGCCTATGGCAGCAACTCTGATCTTTTCTTTTACTTTGAGATTTAAGAAAAACAAATATTTGGTTCATAAAGGACCTTACAGTTTAGGTGGGATGATCCTGAAGCTGGATGCCTCACAATTATGTCAGTCAGTTTGCACATTTTTGTTAATAACAGCAGCAGTGCTAAAAATTGTCACCCAAGTAATACTCTACTAAAAAATATTAGTGAGTTCTTGACCATAAGAACATAAGAAGAACCCTGCTGGATCAAAACCAGTGGTCCATTTAGTCCAGCATCCTATCTCATACAGCGGCTAACCAGTTCATCGGGGGGGGGGGCAACAACAGGACCTAGAAGCAACAACAGGGCCTGGTGTTGCCTCCTGGCACTGAGATTCATAGGTTAACTACCTTGAATGTGGTTCCCCTTTAGTCACCATGGTTAGTAGCCCCTGGTAGACCTATCCTTGATCAAATCAAGTCTCCTATCCTTGATCAAATCAAGTCTGAACTCTCCCTAGAGGCTAAAATGACTAAACTGAGGCTATCATACTTTAGTCACATTATAAGAAGACAAGAGTCACTGGAAAAGGCAATAATGCTAGGAAAAGTTGAAGGCAGCATGAAAAGGGAAGACCCAACATGAGATGGATTGACTCCATAAAGGAAACCACAGCCCTCAGTTTTCATAGGGTTCATAGGGTTTCCAGGCATCCCCAAGGGAGAACCCCAGCTCACTTTATGTGAGCATGAATTTTGGGAAGAGTGGTCTGTGGTCCAAGGGATGATACAGATAGGTCATAATCTCCCTGGCAGTGCTAAAAGACTTGCAAACCCCAGTGATATGAGCTGCCTCCTTGAGGAGATTGCAGGATCTGCCATTGGGCACACAGGAGGCCTCTGAGGAAGCCTGAACTCAAGAGGAAGTGGTGGGAAGTAGAACATCATTGCAAGACCAGGAAAGGTGTATGGAGAGAGGGCATGGGGATCATGAATTCCAGCAGTGGCAAGCCACAGATGGCTCCGTAGAGGATATGAGGGCCCAGGTTGCAATCCAGGAGGAGCAGTTAAGGGATCTGCTGAAAACCACCTACCCTGCTTTGAACTAGAGGAGCAGCTTCTCATCCCATGGAAGTAAGGCAGTTAGTATCACCCCCAACAGGCAAGATCCCTTATTCTTTCTCAGATTCATTATGGTGCCTGGGCAGAGCACCTTGGCTTGAGGAATATGCTGCTGTGGGTATCACAGAGGTTCTTTTGGCCCACAGTGATGGGAGTACGTATGCGATTATTGTAAAGCCTGCCCACAATGAGATCTACTGCCTACCCCTGGAAACCCTACCAATAATCACTGAGCCCTTTGCCTTCATGAAGATGAATTTAATGTGGCCATTACCCCACAGGGAACCAATTTATTCTTGTAATCTCAAATTATGCATTGTATTTCTTGACACCTGTGGCTAGGGCCATGATCTCCTTTCTCACAAGGGTAGGGATCCTACAGGAGGTCCTAACAGATCAAGAGTGCAGTTTCGTGTGCCACGTGTTTCAGCATTGTACCATTTTCAGGGGTGGTGGTGTGAAGCACATAAAAACCTCTGTATGCCATCCTCAAACCAACAGGTTAGTGGAATGCTTTAATCAGCCCCTTAAAGGGATGCAGAGAGGTGGTGTGCTGGAGAAAATTTGCAGGATTAGGATCTGTTGTTGGATCTGCTGATGTTTGCCATCTGAGAGGTTATTTGAGGTTAGGAACATGGCACCGTGTGTGTGTGTGTTAACCCCCATCATTCTGTGAGCCACATTCTTGATCTGGATGGGGCCACTGTGCTATAGACCTGGAAATTCATGCCCAAACATGCAATTCTTAGAGCATGTCTGATTGACACAGTCAGGATGTACACAGGAGTAAGAGGGGCATGGGGAGTTTTTAGTGTATGAATCAGCTCTGAGATCATCATTGCAGGTTGTCCTCCATGTCCCTCCTTCAAGAGAAGTGAGGAGGATTTCCGTGAGACAGACACAGAATGAGAGTCTTCTCTGTCATTTCCCTCTGTCTCTGAAATGCCTTCCAGGTGGAAGTGTGCATGTCCACCTCTCTGACTTTTCAGTGGTAGATAAAGGTGAATATTCAACTGTGTGTCTCAGTTTCTTCTATGGATTTTCTGACAATATTCTTATGCTGCTTATTATGGGTTTATTGGTGTTGCTTTACTGTTTGTTTTTATTGTATGCTGCCTCAGACACATCGTGCTGGCACTAGTGCTAACTTCCATCTTGATAGAGCCAAAATATTATTAACAAAAGCATAATAGCTCGATGTATGACTGGGTCAGTTTCCCTCTGGTGTTGCCTGTGCTAGATATCAGCATTTTGAGCTTATCACACTACCAGAAAATACTTCTCTAGGTTGCCATCGTGCCTTTGTGAATATAATTTTGTCAATAAATTAAAAGAAATAATGTAGTCTGGCACAGTCTCTCCACCTCCAGATCTGCAAATGGTCCAAGCATTGCATTTCATTAGTTCTATGTAAGTGGCCAAGGCAGGCTGATGATGAACCCAAGCTAGGGAAGGGGCAGGTAGAGGCAGATTGCAACAAAATGGTGGCTTAACCATTATGGCGCAATTCAAGGGTCCTAGACATCAGGCAGTGCACCTTGTGAGCCTTGTGAACTCTATAGTTTTAGAGACATGCTGTAAAAGTTGTTGAACTAGGTTTGTTCCACTAACTGTAATACGACTAATCAATATACTGAAATAATTTGGTTAGTGGTGGTACAGCTAACTTCCTATTGGATGATAAAAATCACCAGAAGAAATAGAAACTTGATTGGAAGACATATACTTATTTGGCTAAATATGGGAAGGATTGTTAAATAAGAAAAACAGAAAGGTTTTGTGCATAGTAAAGGGGAATTGTGATACCTGGTTATAGGAAGAAATATAAATACTGCTTCAGAGATTTTTCTCTCTCTTTAGAGCGAGAATTAAATAGATTCCTCATATTCATAACATATTATCTCTTCTGTTTATTTTCTTACCAATTGTGCCATATCCTTGCGTCTGTGTTAGTCCGTTTGGCAAATGTTCTAGTATAAAAGGGTTTTTCTACAAAAAAACCCAAACCTTTTCCATCATCTCTTATTGTGACTTATGATGTCAGAAAAAAAATCTTTGTTTCTTTGGATAAAGCCTGCACTTTAGTTTGTGGCAAAAAAAATTTCCATTTAAGCAGTAATAAAAAGGCTCTAGAAATCATTTGCAAGTACTTAATTCTAATTTGGCAATGGTTCAAGATCACAGCAGATTGTATAGTACATTTGTATATGAGGACTAATATAGGTTATCATTGCCATTCTTGGTCAAGGGCTACTGAAGATCTGTATGAGAGGCTAGAATGGTCAGTCTCATTACCATTAACACCATAATCCACTTTTAAACATTTCTTAGAAACCTTCCCTATATTTCTCCTAGTCATACTCAGCATGTGTAGTGGAGCCAGTATCACAGAGAAATCACTTTTGCTTCCTCCATTAGTAAACTATACATTTCAATAGATGAGATTTTGGTTTGACTTGATTCCTGTGTTATATCTGAATAAGCTTTTCTGGTTTTCTTACAAATTTGTGTCCTGGGTTTGAAGGAACATCCTCACTGTCCATTCCTGGCCTCATAGTGCAAATATTTTGATCTACACTCCACAGAATCTCATTCAGAATTAGATATTCAGATAATTTTACTTTATAGTTGCAGAACAATTGTGACTGTATGGCCTGGTTCTGCGCATGCTTACTTAGAAGTAAGTAACATGGCATGAAATGAGGATTACTCCACAGTAAAGTTCTGTTGGCTTTGAGCTTTAATTTATTTTCATTCACTGAGACGATTGTTATGTTTTGCTGCCTTTGTTTTATGTATGAAACAGATAAAGTGATATGACTTACTGGGGAAGCTTTTTTGATGCAAGGTTATGTGTTTGTGCTTTCTCAGGCACAGTTGAAAGACAGATAATTCTCAGATATATGTAAAACAGGATTATTTATCAATAGCTACATTTCAAATTGGTTGTGACCCAATAAGAAAAATTGAAACATGTCAGGCAATAGTGTTATATAACATTAACCAGCCTGCTTTGCCAGGAATTATGTAATAAGGTACTATATACAGTAACAGGTAGCACATACTATACAGCGTACCACTATCCACTGTCTTTCCCGTTATTAAAACATTCTTCCTGACCAACTCTATTATCATAAAGCCCTCTTACCTTTGTAAAATTCCCTCCTGAATAATTCATTTTTGTATTATAGAGTGTGAAATACTGACTTGATTCTGTTTGGGAGATTATATTTGTGAGGCAGTGCTTCCTGCCACCAATCTGTCTTGCTCCTTCTTTGCCCACCCTCTTTTTTCCCCCTGGAATCATCCATGCTGCTTTGTATATGTACAATACAAAGAACAGGGTGTAAAATTTTTACATTAATTCACAGGTCGGTTATAGGCGGCTGCAGTGTCCCAGGATATGTTCACTAATGTGTACTTTTCTTTTCAGTTGCAACCAGAACAATCGGACTGTGGAGCAGCACATCTCCAGCATCCATTGTCAATTTTGCAGCCTATCAAAGCAAGGCCTGTATTCACTTCAGCAGGCCTCACATCAGTAGCAGTCTCCAGCGTCAATAATTACACAGTTGTATTTCTGGGAACAGCAAATGGAAGACTCCTTAAGGTAAAATTTGCAAGGTCCCAAGGAGTTAATAAAGCACCTGAGGGACTCATGGTTTCACAATTAATGAAATGATAAGGCATCTTTCATTTGGGAAGCCATTGGTAATAAACAGCCATTCTGGCACTATTCACTCTTGGTAAAATGCCATCCTACCTTTAGCTATTGCATGTAGTGAGCAGGGTTATTCTGGCTCAGTTCCTGGATGGCAGATTACTAAAGAGCTCCTGAATTCAGAAGGAAGTGGTTTTAATGATTCAGCCCTGTCCCATTGCTATGGAGTGCTGAACTGCTGAAGGCATAATTTTTCAGAGGAGATGGAAGAACTCCTGAGTGCTTGTGGTTGTTAAAGATCCCATGATGCTTTCCGTAAACAGTAGAGTTGCTAATTTGTGCACTTTGGCTAAATAACAGTTTGTGCAACTGTACTCCCTCTAAACCCCAAATTCCCCATGGGCTTTCTTTCCATGTACAGTAAAAATTTGATTATTGTGTTCTGTTCCTTGAAAGTTTGTAGAGCACTCCAATTTCAGTAAGCTCTCCCATCAGCCAGTTACTCTGCTGTTGTCTATGCTATTGCCATTAAATTATAGGAAAGATTATCTGAGCACTCTGTTAATCTGAAACAGTAGTTATCTTGACATGTTCAAGTCTGGCTTGTCCATTAATCAGTGTTTTCCTATAGGGCATTTGATTTCCATTCTAATTGTTCTCTTTCTTGTTATAATTTGGATAGGATATTAATAGAACTGCTAAATGATGTTTAAGTGATATGAAATCCTTTTTTGGAAGGAGTTACAAGATCATATTGACAGGATTACCCGAGTAATCTTAAATAGCACTTGTGAATTGTTGTTAGAGAGAGATCCACTAAACATTATAAGAGAGTAAATTGTAGCAACAGCAATTGTTGTCTGATTGCCTGCCTGCCTGCCTATGGGGGAAATTAAAATAATTTGCATTCTGCACTGGATTCCACAGTATCTTGATTCTAGAAGATTCCTTCCACCTATCTCTCGGTTAGGTAAGCCTAATAGTGCAAGTGATAGTATACTGAACCAGTCAGAAGCACAAACTACATTATACATCTGTAGTAACATCCATGGTATCCAGCAGATCCACCATGCAAATACGTTCTGCTTTGCTGCCACATTAGGCATCAGGCAGGAGTGCAGCATCTACTTCCTCTTAGGTTACAGTGGTCCAAGCTAAAGTTTATTCACTCCTCAGCTGCTAGCCTCCTGCTTCAGTTCTGTAGATTTTGTCCTGTCTGCAGAGTTGGTTAATAAGTATATAAACTCCCTGAATAAGATCATCTGCAGTTCTGGAGTTGATTATTGTCAGTATGCTGATGAAACTCAGCTTGATTTAAGAAAAAAAGAGAGCCAGATGCTATAATCTGTTTTACGTCTGTATCTGGATGCTATGGTCAACTGGGTGAGGGTGAACCAGCTGAAATTGAATCCAGACAAGATGGGAGCTAGTTGGGAAGGCACAGAGTCTTTAGGAAAATTAGACCTGAATTTATTGGAGGGTATGAAGTAGTTAGATTCTGTAAAGAGTTTAGGAGGGTAACTCCTTGATCCAGCCCCATTGCTGGAGTAACACATTGTGATGGCAGGAAGGATCACCATTACCACCATGGTGCAAATGCTGCTCTTGCTAGCTTGGTATAGTGGTTAAGAGTGGTGGACTCTAATCTGGAGAACAGGGTTTAATTCCTCACTCCTCCGCATGAAGCCAGCTGGGTGACCTTGAGTCAGTCACAGTTCTCTCAGAACTCTCAGCCCCACCTACCTCACAGGATGTCTGTTGTGGGGAGAGAAAGGGAAGGTGATTGTAAGCCACTCCAAGACTACTTTGGGTAGTGAAGTGTGGTATAAACCAACTCCCCCCTCCCCCCTCCTCCTCCTTCCTTTCATACTCTGCTTGCCTTGCCGCAGTTATCTGTCACTATGTAGTTTCTTGCTTGGATTACTGTTGTTCTGCTCTAAAGTGGATCTTTCCTTGAATAACTGGTGCAAAACATGGCAGCCCTGTTTTTGTCAAGTATCTGGTGCTATGTGCATATCATCGCAATATTACAACATCTGTTTCTGAGCTTAATTCAGGGGGCTGGTTCTTACCATTAAAGGCCTTCGTAGTCTGGAACCCAGCTTGAACAACTGACTTTTTCTCTGTCTCCTCAATCACCGGCTTGCATTCAGTGACAAATTTCTCCTGTGAGTTCCATCAGTTCACCAGGTATTCTTGCCCTCAGCGAGGTCTTACTCTGCTACTATGATGGTTACCACATGTTGGAACTGCCTTCCAGAGGATGACCAGTTTGTTCCTTCCCTCCTCTCATTTTGGAGATCCTGGCCTGTAAATCTGGTTGGTTTTTTTTGGTAGGATTGAAAATAACTTGGTGGTCTGAATAAGGATACTGTTCTTTTTGTAGTTGTTTGTTTGTTTGTAGTCAGAGCTATTTTGGGGCAGGAATACACAGGAAAGGAGTACTGGCTGGCTCCCAGGTTGGCCATGCCTGGCAGGAATGTATTAGCATAGTAGGCCACACCCAACATCAGGAACTCATTTGGATTGGCTGTCTTGGGGGGGTGTGGCCTAACATGCAAAGGAGTTCCTGCTACAAAAAAAGCCCTGGGTTTTGACAACAAACAAGGTAAACAGAATAGGAAGCAAAAGGTGGGTGTGACTGGATGACTACACTTCTGGTAACATGGGAGTGTGGCCTAATATGCTAATAGGGTGTGCTGTCAGGGTGTGGCCTAATAGGCTAATGAGTTTCTGCTGTTGGGTGTGGCCTATTATGCTAATGAGTTCCTGCTGGGCTTTTCTACAAAAAAAGCCCTGTTTGTATTAATGATTTTATTTGAGTTATTATATTTTTAACCATGTCTGTTGCAAGCCACATCAGTCTTATTTGGAGATGATTAGGCCCTGGATCCCAATGGTCATCGAGCTATAACTCACTCAGCAGTGTCTTCTGCAAAGTCCTGTCCTTGGCAGTCTTTTAAGAGAGCCTTGTGGTGCCCCTGAGCCTAACTCAGAATCAGTGTTCCCTCTAAGCTGAGTTAGTGTGAGCTAGCTGACATTTTTTAGCCTCCAGCTCACAGGTTTTTGTCTTCGCTCAGGAAGGACGGCTCCAGAGCAGACTTAATTTATGCAGTAGCCGAATCGCTTGCTCACAACTTGAATGCCGGCAGCTCACAAAGTAGAATTTTTTCTCACAAGACTCCGCAGCTTAGAGGGAGCATTGCTCAGAATCATGTTCATCGGATGGTGTAGGCAGAGCTTGGCCTGATGGAGCACAGTCCCTGTTGGGGATAAAACAAGAGAGAAATAATAAGACTGGTGTGTCAATCCACGATTCTGTTCATTTAAACAAAACCAAGAAAGCATCAGTTGATAAGTGCACTGCCTCAGCTTTCAGTCTTCAATAAAGAAGCAACTGGATGTTCCTTTAAAGTGTTCCATGATGTACAATATCTACTAATTCATAACTTTTAATCAGCATTTGAGGCTACAGTGCAATCAAGATTTCATTTAATATATTGTGGAAATAAATGCCTGTACTTGAAATGTTATAGCACAGCATTTAGTTATTAACAATCTCCTCTTATAAATTGTTCCTTGTCTTGATTGGTACTTGTGAACAAAAATACATGCAGACCCACCCACCTCTTAGAATAAATATTCTATGATTGGCCGTTGCTATTGCTGAGCTCCACATCAGGCATGCATCCATGTTTTATCTATGGTGAAACAATATACCAAGAACCAAGATTTAAGGCACCGTAATTGTCTCAAGAGAGGAGCAACCACCAGCTGCAGTAACCCACTAGGTATCACTTGCTGAAGAAAGGCTCAATATTAGCCCATCAGGGGAGCCGTTCATTGTCTTTCCAGCAACAGTAGATGTCGACCCTCCCTCAAGGAAAGACGTGACTGGAATCTGCTTTATATCTGTCTGCAGATAATCACACATAATGCAGAAATATTAGATCAGAATAAGGGGAGAACAGAAGAAAATCCAATTTCTTTCACTGCTTTCCCTAGCAGGAAGGTGGCAAAGATCTTAGTGGTCCTTTAGTTTGAAATTTGCCCAGAGGTGTGGGTAAGACAACAAGAGTGTTGGGCAACTGTCGTCAAGGCGTCTGCACGGGGCATTCTGTGCAGGTACATTCCTCACACAGCTTGTGTTCACACAACAGCAACAGCGCTGCTTCCATTATCATATCAGGAAAGGCAGCCTTATCTACTGAACCTCCATTAGGGAAAGGCTCATGGCTGCTCTTTGCTGGGATAATTTGTTCAGATAGCCATAATCTAATTCTGTTACACAGCAGCACAACCAGAAGCCTTTTTACCTTGGGGGCTCCTTGTTACTTGGCATGGAATATAAAGTACTTGGTATGAGTTATAATTCAGGTTTCCCATCCAAGACAAGATAGTAAAAGGGGCATAAGCAGTGTTCAGCCAGCTCCCAGAGCAGCAATTATGGTTTCGTATCACATAGGGAATTAATCTGATCCGGTAAATTATAAAGCACACCTCAGAAGGGCATTTCACAGGAGCTATTAGCTATGGTGCATTCAGTAGATTCATTAATGGGAGAGCTTTAAGTGTAAAGCAGCTATACTATGTATAAGGGCAGCATATTAGAACATACCAGGATACAGAGATTTTTGGTCAAAGCACAGAGATTCAGTAATTTGTCTTTATTCCTGGAACAGTTCAGGCAACATATGACTTACTGTCACCAATCTAAGACAACTTCAAGAAGTTTCTTTGGCATTCTAAGCTGTATCCTCATTTGATGTTGGATATTGTATGAGATTGATCATTCAGTATAGATTTTCTTTTTACCTGTGGGAACAAAGCAATCTAGTTGTGAATGATCACTATAGTGCAACAATGGCCGAGTTCAGACTGGCAGTTTGCCCCGAGAGAGGCGCATTTCAGCAACGTTTCACAAGCGGATTAAAGGGGCCGTTCACACAGGCACATCTGTCTGGCATTCCCCAGCTGTACTCAACCCGTCTTGTAACGCTTCATTCCCGAGTTAAAAAGATACCTATTAAAAGTGGTATCAAACCCCGGAAAGCATGTCTATCCCGCATATATCCCACACAACACAGTGTGAACACTAAAATCTGTGATTTTGATTGTGTGCTCATGGGCATATGTGCTCATGCACATAAGCACATATCTCCAGATTAGCAAAACAGAAAGCCGCGCCTTTGGGCCAACAGTGTGAACACTCCCCCATGCCTCCTCCCTGGTATGCTTCCACATCAGTCAGTGCAGTGTGACCAGGAAAACCCAGAACATTTTGTTCCGGGGCTTTTTTGCCACAACTTGCTCCCGCTTAAAACTGCCAGTCTGAACTCAGCCAATATTGCAATATCCAATGATGTGTGAATACAGCTCTACTATAATGGAAGATCCAGTCTAGGAAGAGAATTGTTAGCCATCAACTTGGGCTGTTTTCTCTGGGCATCCCACATTCTGCCCTGCTTACCATAGATGAAGATGGAAGAAAGTAATCAAGTCAAATCATATAACATGGACTTTCACAGTTTTTATGAAATTGGGTCAATTCAGTAATTCCCCCCCGTCCCTACAAAATCTTCATTTTATGGAAATGATTAATTTTTAAAGCTGAATTGATTTTTTGGAAGAAGAGTTGGTGTTTATACCTCACTTTTCTCTGCCCTAAGGAGTCTCAAAGCTGTTTACAGTCACCTTTACTTCCTCTCCCAACAGTCACCTTGTAAAGAGAGAGAGTTCTAAGAGAGCTGTGACTGGTCCTGGACCACCCAGCAGGCTTCATGTAGAGGAGGAGTGGGGAAGCAAACCCGGTTCTCCAGATCAGAGTCCGCCCGATTCTCCAGATTAGAATCCACTTCTCTTAACCATTACATGCTGGTGGTGTAATGGTTAAAAAAGAAGCATGCAATGTTAAAAATAGCTGTCAAACTGATCCATTTTTAATTTAAACATCTCTAAGAAGAGTTTCTTTCTTTCTCTTCCTCAGAAAGCACTATTTGCTAATTGATGGCCTTATGAAATCTTTTCATCCTTAACAGATTAATCTGAATGGTTCTATGAAAGTGATAAGTAGGGAGTCAATTACTGTGGCTTATGGTGAACCCGTCCACCCCCTCATGCAGTTTGACCCTTCTGACTCCAGCTATTTGTATTTGATGACCTCCCATCAGGTAAGACTACTTTACAAACACGCCTGTGTTGAGATGAAGAAATAGGGGGATAGAATATATTCTGGAGAAATGAAAAAAATATATATTTTAATAAATGACCATCAAATGCAGTCTTAACTAGACTTTTTTTTAACTTGTCTGTCTAACTCTTGATTGAGATCTCACTGAATGCTTAGGATATTTAAGATAATTGCAGCCTAGAAAGAAGTCAGTGGCTGTAGAGCTATTCATTTTGCATTTGAATTTTCCTGGAAGTTTAAAGATAGTGGTATCTTTCATTTTTGTTGAGTCCATCTTTAGTGAAAGCAAAGAGGAAATTACTCTAGATATCATTGGACTTTCTAGCTCAATTCTCTTTTGATTTTAAAATGTCATTACTAGATTTGGTTCTCAGTATACACTTGATTGTATCTAACCAGTTACATAACCCTAGCTCATGAGGGAGAACTATGAAAAAGATGTATGACTATTGCTTTCCCACTGCTTTTAAGTTAACTAGCTGAAGAGAAGCAAAGTTCAGCATGTGCTCCAAGCTGCAGTGGCTAACCTACATTCCATTTTAATCTACTGAAACAGATGCGTAGCCAGGAATTTTGTACTTGTTATTTAAACTCTCCAGCTGTAATTCTCTGCAGAATGCCATTACCACTGCAGAACCACTGCAGAACAGATTCTTTTTTGAGCCATGCTCAAGCCATTTCTGTATCCAGTGAACACTTTGGATGACAGCGCTATACCTAATACATGCCTTGTCATGCTGTCACTAGCACTAAGCTTGCAAGACATCAATTGACCTCTACTTTGGTTGTCTCTACATGGCTGTTTCTTCCCCCCCCCGAAGTATTCATTTTATGTATAGAGGATGTTCTTAACTGTATATGTTTTTGATAGGCATTCTGCTTAATAGAAGCAAGAACAAAACCCAGCCACTGAAAATGTGACCAGTTCTTTATGAATTGCAAATAAATGTTAGCCATGTGTTAGGGAAGTTGGCAAAATTCTGTAAACTTTGCAAAAGCCTGCAAAATTCCATGGCTGAGAGCTTTTAGTGTGCCTGATGTACTTCCATCTAATTTTTTTCTTGTGTGATTTTATAAACAACTCCTGCATCCCCCCCTTTAATCTTCTTTTTTCTAAGGGAGAAAGCCAAACACACATATTATATACTCATCCATGCAAGAAGGGTATAATCATGTGAATATTCCTGGCTGATTTTAAAACATATGAGAAAAAACTTTCTCTTAGGTAGGCTGGGCTTAAGCAGTTGAAGAATTTATGGCTTTAAACCAGTACTGTGTCTAAGGTTCAAAACTGGGCTTCCTTTTACAGTTGGGTGGGACTTGCTTCATAAAGAGCACCTATAAACAGTCTTCTGATTCAGCAGCATTGAAGAGGACACCAAGCTGGCTGAGGTGCAGATCCTTGCAATTCCTTGGGTTGAGTCCATTTCCAAAAGTGGGATGACAGTTTCATCTTTCTAGCCGGATAATTAAAAGTGAGAACACCATGGTGACAGATTCTGTTTTATTTTAAAATATATATAACTTGCTTTTCTTAATAAAACTCAAGTGCAGCTAACAAAATATAATCAGTAAAACCATTTCGCAAAACAGCATATAAGGCATTTAATGGTTAGAGCTGACTGTCATCATCATGTTGATGATACCCAAACCCAAATCTTCAGATGATTTCATTAAATGGCCAGATATACATATTGAAAAGCATAGCTGAGAGAACATACAGCTGAGGAGCTCCAAATTTCAGGTGCTATCCTGACTCAGCCTGTGTTGGTCAGAATCTCCTTCGATTAACAAAGGAATATGTTTCAGAAAGTTTGATTATCTAGCAATAAACTGCTGTTGTTTTCTCTGTTGTACAGATAGCTCACGTGAAAGTATCTGCCTGTGATCAATACACCACATGTACTGAGTGCTTAGCTGCAGCCGATGCTTATTGTGGGTGGTGCACCTTGGAGACCAGGTGAAATATTTTTGTATCAACCTCTTAGAGTGTTCTGGGGAAAAAATCATTATGTTTTGTGTTGAGTGAAATTACTAGTCTTGTCAATCTCACCACTCTGCTCTTGTGACAATGTTTTGGATTGTTGACACATATTTCAACAGCCATTTCTAATTTTATCTGCTTATTTTGAAACAGTAATTTTCATGGCTAAAATCTCAGCATTCAAAAAGCATTTGAGAAGCATTTCATAAACAATTTGTTCTTTTTTGATAAATATAATTATCTATGAAAAAGCTATTCATAAGTAATGAAAACAGTACATTATAAAATAAAGTATTAAGAGACAGCACTGAATTTGACAAGATTTTTAAAAAAGCCATGCAGTATAATTAAAATCAGTACTGAATCACTTTGCAAGTTGTTCCTGTACCTTTGTACTATAAAATAGGTGTTCCACGAAGGGACTTATAAAGATCTTTTGAAGTGGCTGATCATTAAAGTAGGTGGTCTAAATAATCCTGGAAGCATTTCTGTGGTAGTATTAAGTAATTGAGAATTAGGGTGATATAAACACATTCACAAGATATTTTTAGGGGACAGTGTGTAATGTGTGGTTTCTTTTTCTGACAAATATATGACCCTCTGTAGTAGACTTCCTGAGAGAAGCTTACAGTCTTTTATTTCCTTTGACTAATATTTTTGACCCATATACTTAAACTGAAATTTCAATTGAATAATGGTAGAACTGTGCTAGATATCCATCTGGTGTACAGTGTGGAATCTTAACTTTAAAAAGTTAATTTTGCAGTTTACAGAACTTGAAAATAAGAAGTAAGCATTGTATGGAAACTTAGAAGCAAGAAAACAAAATTTCTCCTAGGTCCCGAGCACCGGTGAAGTTAAGAGGGCAGGAGTGCTGCCATGTAACCCAGCAGTAGGTTTAGTGTATCAACAGGAGCAACTGGGGCCTGTCAGTTAGCAGTGGCTTCTTCTGGCTGTGTTCTGCGGGAAGTTAGAATAGTTCATAGTAGCTGACCATATCCACAGAACCTGCACCTCATTTTATCAACAATGAAGCAAGTTGTCAGGCAAACAAGATTATGCTAGATGTCCCTGTCTTACTTGCTCAGCCTTGGATTAGGTTATAGATGCAAAGGTAAAACATTTGTCTGGTTGGTAAACTTGGCTGTGTCAACAGTGCCACTAAATGATTCCATAAATATTTTAAAAGTTCAACATCTTTTACTTATAGAAGTGGGGGACTTGCTAGGCAAGTGAATTCCCAACCCCTCATTGCAGGCCCCCACTTCTTCTCCTCTTGCGATGGTTCTACACACACACACACACACACACACACACACACGTTGTCCACTCACCCGTTGTCCATTTTCTATACCCCTGAGCCATCCACCCAATTCTCCTCCCCCTGCCATCTTCCCAGCTGCATTTTCACTCTACTATGTGGAAGCAGTTTGAGACAGACTACAGCATAACAGAGTAAGACTGTGGTGCAGGTCTTCATGGGGATACAGGATAGAACACAGTAAAGATTGTCCAACCAGAGCAATCAATTTACTTTACTTTACTTTACTTGAACAAGGTATTTGCTTTAAGGGGAAATCAAATGAACAGAAACAGTGTGTTCGAAATTAAAGAAGATTGCATAGTAGACAATACACTGGCTGCTCTGAAATTGTTAAGCCACCAGAAAGCATAATGTATGGCTTCTGTAGGTTTAATACTCAATTTTTAAAAATCAAATTTAGAATAAGAGTGTATAGAAAATGTATATGAAGAGCATAATTTTCCTAGTGCAGGTTGTTGTTGAAGGTGACATGCTGACATCATGGGATATTGTGCTGATTATGTAAAATGAGCATTGGAAAAATAACAAATGAGGAGATGATTGCAATTCTTCAACAAAATGATTAGTAACATGAAGGTCACATGCCATAAATCTTTGTAATCATTTTTAGGTGTTCTATGCGGTATGAATGTGCTAATTTTGTTGAACCCAATTTCTGGATAAGTGCCAGTGAGGGAGTGAATCAGTGCCCTTCGATGACTATAATACCCTCAGAAATAAACATTGACGAGGAGAACCAGGTATGTCAAATCAGAACAGCATTGTATGCAAAACTAGAAGTCATAGATCTCATTCAGTGTGAGTCCAGTACTAGATAATTCAAAGCCACTGACATATTGCCATGTTACTATCCCTGGAAGCTATGATATAATTGGCCTTTTAAGCACTGGTATTTAGTAATATGAGGGTTTAAGATTTATTTCTCAGTAAAGCAGCAAATCTATTCAAAAATGTTTAATACTAAGCACCAAGTAAAAGCCTTGGGAGTGTTTCTATGTTTATGAGAAGTCATGCTTTCAAAGCCACTGCAGTTCTCAGATGAATAAGAAAGAACTGTCTGACATACCATAAAAAGTCATGCCTGATCAATTTTTTTGGAAAAATGGTAAGAACAAGGCCAAGCATAAATAGTA
This sequence comes from Gekko gecko, assembly GCA_029375565.1. Taxonomy (NCBI): domain Eukaryota; kingdom Metazoa; phylum Chordata; class Lepidosauria; order Squamata; family Gekkonidae; genus Gekko; species Gekko gecko. Next base: position 69,570,009 of record JAPDNY010000002.1, on the reverse strand, counting down.
AGTGGGCTTAAAACTTGATTACGAAAGAATAACTGGCTTAAACTATGAAAATGGAAGACTATAGTTTCAAAATTCAGCAATAGATAAAAGTTTCATCATTTTTCAGTGCTCAGAATGATCTATAATTTTTATGCAGTGTATTTGCAATGTAATTTTTCAAGATTTCTTTTTAGTGAAAAATGTTGAAAAGTTTCAGTCTTTAAAAAAATGTCATAATGCAGTTTTGAGAATAGGTCATTTGACCTTTGTTTGCATGCTGTTCTATTAACACAGCCAGTAAAAGGAAGTTAAAAAAGAAAATAGACCAAAAGTCAGGAAGAGAAACTAAGTGTCACTTTCTCAAGTATCAGTTCTGATCTCACATCTTATTAAGATGCCACAAAGTCAGTATTATGATACCTTTCATTGGATCAAATTCTGTGCATGCTTTTAAGTCTTGCAGGGCTCTTTCTCTTTTGGCTGACTTGTAGAGAATTACTATGAGCAAAGTTTGGGTGGACCAAAGATCATCACTATTTGCCAATAAATTATATAAGAGTTTTGTTTGTCTTCTAGAAATAAAAATCTTCCCATGAGATAGAGGATTAGTTTAATGTGAGAGCCAGTGAAGGACATAACTGTTTGTCTTAGAAACCACCATCCCTTGGGTTGCTGAAGCAACTAAATGAATAACATTAAAAAAAATTAAACCAGCAAAAATGTATATTTTGAAGGTTCTTTTTTAGGACCAGAGAGTTATTTTTTCTTTAACAGAATAGACTTGGCCTTTCAGCAACATTACCTGAACAAAAATGTTTCAGATTAACACACGGTGCCTTCCATGGTGAAATTCTTTCTCGGTACTTTCTCCATTACAGCAGAATTGTCTTCCTTTAGTAGTGCCAGTGTGGTGATGTGAACTAAATTCTGTGACCAGTTCTTGTACCTATAGAACAGTGTTATTTTTGTGTTTCTGTTCATCTTATATATATATAGAAGCCCACTGTATTGGCACTTTCTGGCTTTCCCACTGGCTGTGCTGTGTGCTCTATCAGCCATTGGCCCATCAACTGCCACTCAAGAGTACTCGCATGTCATTGGCTGGATGCTGGGTCTGCTCCTCTCCCCCACCCACTACCAGCCTGCCCACTTCCCTGACAGAATAAACTGCCAAAACGGCTGTCACTCCTGATGAAGACGCTTCTCCTGCTTGGCTCCTGTGGGGCTAACTTTTCCCTCAGTGGCTATTGCTAGGCAACCAAGCTTGGTTCTGTCAGTAAAAAGGCAAAGGCAGGAGGCCCATTCCAAGCCTACTTGGTGGGGAACTCATTGGGGCCAGTCCTGACTAGGGTTGCCAGCTTGAGGTTGGGAAATTACTGGAGATTTTGTGGTGCATTCTACAGAAGCCAGAGTTTGGGGAGGGGTGGGACCTCAGACAAGTACAATGCCATAGACTACCCTCCAAACCAGCCATTTCCTCTTGGGGAACCATTATTGCCAATCTCCAGGTGAGGGATGGAGATCACTCAGAATTACAACTGCTCTCCAGATGGCAGAGATCAGTTCCCCTGGAGAAAATGGTGGACTCTGTGGCAGTCAGGGCTTCAGAGTATGGAAAATGGTGGACTCTCACCCGACTCAAATATTGTCCATCTTTGCTCACTCTCTCTGTCTGAAGGCTCCAAATCGTATCTTGAGTTAGTGATGTGTATGGTGGCTGCCCTAAACATCCAGCTCATCAGTGATGCCCTGAAGGTTACAGATCTTGTCCACAAGCTAGTTCATTCCAGTCTCCCACCAGCATCATTATTACCCATGCTCCCTGTGCACCTGGAAGCTCTCTAAGAAGCATGGGACAAGCCAGCCTCTATCCCATTGGCATCAAAATGCTTTGAATCCCTCTACTGGGTCCAACCCTTGGATTTGAAGTTTCTTTTCTTGCATCTGGATCCCAACTTCATTGTCAATTCAGCCATGAAGTCCAAGCAGACTCATCATCCTGCCCCTCCGGACCATGAAGATTGGAAGCTGGACACTCTGGGGCACAAAACGTATTCACTCACAAATATCACAGCCGAGATGCACAGTTATTTGGCATACTTCTCAACTTACTCCTTCTGCCTAGCAAACCAGCTTTCCTCTCTGGCTCTAGAGTGGCCCAAGACTTCCCAGAAGATTGCCACTATCCTCCTCAATGCAGCTGCATGCTTGCTGCTCATCCAAGGCCTTGGCCACCTCCATCTCCCTCAGGAGACATGCCTGGCTATGCTTCACCTCTCTGTAACCTGGCATCAGAGGTGGAAGATTTGCCCTTTGATGGTGAGGGCCTGTTCCATGCAACCACAGATGCACTCCTTACCAATGTGGATGACAGTTGCAAGATGGCGAGAAGTTTGGGGGTCTCACAGTCTTTCTAGCAACGTAACCCCAAACCGAAACCTTGGAAACAAAACTCCTTCAAGCACTCACGGTCCCCTCGTCAGTTGGATTACTGGAATCATGAAGGCCCTGCTGCCAAACAATCTTACCAGCAGAAACCCAAGCCACCTTCTTTTAAAAAGTTGACACCTCAATCCAAACAGTCTTTTTGACTCTGCTCTGGCTCATGATTCCCCCCCTCCAGCCATCACCCCACTTCTGGGTACCAGACTGCATCCTTTTCTCCTGACCTGGGAATATATCACCATGGACACCTGGGTTCCCACCATCGTTCTGGTGGGGTGTGCTGTCAAGTTTCTTTCAACCTCACGGGCCCCTCATTTTGTGGCAACACCTCCATCCCACTTTCAACATGATGAAATTCAAGCCCTCCCTGCCAAGGGAGCCATAGAACATGTCCCCACATCTCAACATTGCCAGGGATTCTACTTTGGCTACTTCATAGTACCAAAGCGAGATGGGGGCAGACACCCTATAATGGACCTGCAACAACTCAACCATAGCATTCCTTGCAAGAAATTTTGGATGATCACTCTGCAAGCCATTCTTCTGCTGATCCCCGAGAATGGTTGGCTAGCATCTCTAGACCTCCAGGATGCTTACTTTCACATCACCAGTCAGCCACAACATTGTCACTTCCTGAGGTTCACAGTGGGCTCAGACCACTGCCAATATCAAATACTCCCCTTCGGTCTCTCCATGGTATCGAGAGTATGCATAGTGTATGGCGGTGGCTGCTGCGACCCTCGGAAACAGGGAATCACAATTTCCCCCTACATTGATGATTGGCTGTTTGTCTCCCAATCCCTGCAGCAATTTCACTAGGACATTTCCACCACTCTCCAACTCTTGGCTTCTCTAGGCCTGAGTGAACCTCACAAAATCCCACCTGCTCCCTATTCAGGACCTACAATTCATGGGGCCAGGATTTGCACTACTCAATGTCGTGCTTTTCTTCCAGCGGACAGAGCCTTACATCTCCACTCCTTGGTACTGAGTATCATTTCCTCACCCACATGACCTGCCCTGATACTGCAGCACCTCCTGGGGCTGATGGCCACCCGCTCCCCCTTTGTGGTAACCTTTGCCAAACTACACATCCGGCCTCTTCAACTTTGGTTCATCTGTACCTTCAAGCCTTTTTTTCACCAGCAAATGGCCCTCCTCACAGTTCCCCCCAAGTCATCCTGACTATCCAGTGGTGGACTCTAGAGGACAATCTGCTCTGTGGGATGCCATTCCAGTTGTCACCTCTGGATGTTGTCCTTACCACTGATACCTCTCTGTGGGTTTGGGGAGCCCACTGTGGGACACTTATGGCTCAGGGCTCTAACTCTGAACGGACTCTGCACATCAATTGACTGAAGCTTAAGGTGGTTCATTGTGCCCTCCACTCCTTCCTCCCATCTCTGCAAGGCCTGTGTTCCCAGGTCACCATGGAAAACATTGCAACCATTTATTATGTCAAAAATTAGGGTGGAGTGATATCTATGAAACTTTGCATGAGACAGCTGACCCTTTGGCACTGGTGCAGGGCTCAGAACACCCACCTCATGGCTATTCATCTGCTGGGTATCCAGATCTCCCAAGCAGACACCCTAAGTTGGACATGATCAAATGAGCAAGAGTGGTCATTGAATCCCAAATGCCTGTGGCCCATCTTCCATGCTTTTAGGTGTCCCCGGATAGATGTTTTTGCTACCAAGGAAAATGTGAAGTGTCCAACATTCTACAGCCAAGGTCCTCTGATTGGAGTCTTATGGGGAGATGCCTTCCTGCACCACTGGGCAGGGTCTCTGCATTACCTGTTTACCCTGTTTCTGCTTATCACCAGAACGATACAGAAACTTGTTTATGACCATTCAAATTGCATTCTGGTGATTTCCTGGTAGCCATGATAACCATGGTTTGCCAGTTTATTACCACTGTCCTCAGCTACTTACTTGCACTTCCCCCTGGTGTCAGACCTCCTCTCTCAACATCATGGCTGGGTCCTGCACCACAGTCCGAACATTGTCAGACTGACTGCATGGTGAATCTCATGTTCTGCTGAAGTCTGATGATGAGCTGGCAGTTCCTGCTGTTAGTTTCCCCTTAGATGCCATTTTTTCTGCTCGCTGCATCATTGTTTACAATAAGATGAAAGTTTTAAAAAGTCTCTGAAAACCTAGTTTATCGCTTTCTTGCTCGTCTGCACCACACTCCGTCGGATCTTCTCTTCAAGCCGTCCTCTCGGTTCCCACTTTAAAATCAGTCTTATCGGGATCAGGTATTCCCCTCCCCCTTCCACTTGTTTGGGGCTTTGGTGCGGCTTTGGTGTGGTCATTTAGGTGATCGTTTGTTAAAACGTGGATCAACTCACATTTTTACTTGCACTTCTTCAGAAGGTATGGAAGATCATTTTCTTTGGATCGCTTGCACGCTCTGCCCAGTGTGCGCCTCTTGGTGCCATAGCTGGCTCCGTGCCACGAGGACCAATCAAGGCAAAAGGAGCCTCAATCCCTTGGCATATGCCTCGGGAGAGGGACCTCACACGCCCCAGGCTATGACCCTCCTACAAGGAGCCGAAAAGGTCCAAGATCAACTCGGACCCCTCCCCATCAGAACGATTTTCGGGGGCGCTCACATCAGAGCTATGATGGAGCGCACCCGCTTGCAATCCACCAAAAACCAGAAGCCTGCAATTTCTGGTTTTTATCAGTCTGTAGATGGGAGAACTGTTTTCTCCCACCATGTTTCCAAATCATTTTGGAAGGGCATGCTTCAGTTGCACCTTCCAGTTAAACCCATAGTTCCAGCATGGAATCTGTCACTTGTCCTCTCAAAGCTCATGGATAAGCCATTTCAGCCCCTGGAAGATGGTGTTTTGGTGGGTATCACATTGGCGAAGCAGGCGAGTGACCTCTGTGCTACGATCCAACATACACCATTTTTCAAAAGAACAAAGTAGTCCTTCACACTGACCCCACGTTTCTTCTGAAGGTTGTCTCCCCTTTCCACCTTTCTCAGTTCACAGTTCTGCACATGTTTTTTCCGAATCCTGCTGAAGACAGTCAGAGGGCATTTCACACTTTGGTTTTTTTTAAAAAAAAGAAAATTTATTATCGGATATATAAAAGCATGTTCCATCTTTTGTTTACAATTCTATCATATCCTTTTCAAATTTTTATCTCCCCCCCCCGGCTTCCCACGATACTCCGCCCCCGTTAACATTTTCAACCAATATTCTCGTACATTCAACTTGTTCTTAGTATTCAAATCTTACATTTCAATATTTTGCTTTTTAACTTTAACAATTAGGTAACTTTTTCAAATACAATCTCTCTTGTTACAACACTTCTATTATTAGTAACTACCAAAACAAAGTAATCTATTTTCACATCCCAGTTAAGCTCTAAATAGTCTTTAAAATCTTTCCAGTCTGTTAAAAATTTTTCGTCTTCTGCTCCATGAAGTTTTCTTGTTAGTTTGTCCATTTCAGCCATAAAAATAATTTTTTAAATCCATTCCCACTTATCAGGTATCTGCTCTTGTTTCCAAAACTTAGCGTAAGTCATTCTTGCAGTTGAAATGAGATACCATAACAAAGTTCTTTTTGTCATTTTGACGTCTTCTAACTTTAGTCCTAAAAGCAACATTTCTGGTTCTTTTTTCAATGTACATTTCAAGATTTTCTGAATTTCACTATGAATCTCTGTCCAAAAAACATTTGCTTTTTCACAAGTCCACCACATATGGTAAAATGAGCCCTCTTTCTTTTTACATTTCCAACATTTGTTAGACATATTCTCATTCATATTAGCAATTTTTTTTTGGCGTCATATACCATCTATACATCATTTTGTAACAGTTTTCTTTAACATTAACACATGTTGATATTTTAATTGACTTTTTCCACAAACATTCCCAAGATGACATTTCTATATCTCTATTTACATTTATAGCCCATTTCACCATTTGTTCTTTTACTATCTCATCTTCAGTATACCACTTTAACAAAATCTTATAAATTTTAGAAATCATTTTTTAACCTGTTTCACTCCAATTTTTTTCAATTTCATTATTTTCTTTTCTAAAACCATATCTCCTTTTGTCAGTCTTAAATAAATCGTAAATCTGTCTATAATTTAACCAGTCATATTCAAAACCCAAGTCTTCTCTTGATCTCATCGCGAAACTTTTCCCCTCAATTTTCAGAATATCTCTTTAAGGTAGCCAGTCTTTTCCTTTGTGCCTTGAAAGTGGTTTTATTACTTCCGCCGGAACAATCCACATTGGTCTTGCTTCAAAAAAAAATCTCTTATATCTCATCCATGTCATAAATAGTGATCTCCTTATGAAGTGGTGCTTAAAAAGGTTATCTACTTTGGATTTCTCATATCATAAATAAGCATGCCAACCATATCTTCGATCATGCCCTTCTAATGCCAACAGTTGTCTATTATCCAAGTTGATCCACTGCTCCAACCAGGCTAGGCACACCGCGTCATGATATAATCTAAAGTTAGGAAGCTGGAAGCCTCCCCTTTCTTTCGCATCACAAAGTATTTTCATTTTAATCCTTGGCTTCCTTCCAGCCCACACGAATTTAGAAATCTCCTTTTGCCATAAGTTCAAAACTTTACAATTTTTCACAATTGGAATCATCTGGAATAAAAAAAGCAAACGGGGTAAAATGTTCATTTTGACTACAGAAACTCTACCCAATAAAGATAAATTCAAAGTATTCAGTTTCTTGATATCTTGTTGAATTTTGTTCCAGGCCTTTTCGTAATTGTTCTTAAACAAATCTATATTCTTTACTGTAACCTCAATTCCCAAATATTTAGCCTTTTTCACCACTTCACATTGAGCTCTTTCTTGTAAATCCAACTGTTTTTCCTTTCTCACATTTTTACAGAGTATTTTTGTCTTGTTCTTATTAACATAAAATCCCGCCAAGTCACCAAATTCTTTAATCCTTTCCATCAATAACGGTACATTTCTTAATGGGTCTTCAATTATAAACATTACATCATCGGCAAAAGCCCTGTATTTATATTCAAAGTTTCCAATTGTAAGTCCTTTTATATCTTTATCTTCCTTTACTTTACTCAGCATCACTTCCAAGATCCAAATGAATAACAAAGGCGATAACGGACACCCTTGTCTTGTACCTTTCTGTACTCGAAAATAATCCGTCAACTCCTTATTCATGTTCAATGACGTTTTTTGTTCACAATATACAACTCTAATCATATTTGAAAAGGGCTGTCCAATGTCCATTTTATCAAGAAATTGAAACAAAAACTCCCAATTTAAATTGTCAAAGGCTTTTTTGGCATCCAAAAATAAAAAGGCAACTTCCATTTCAGGGTGTTTATCATAATTATTGCGTCAATCACAATCCTTACATTGTCTCTGATTTGTCTATTTGGTAGAAAGCCGGCTTATTCTTCTCTGATAGCATTCTTTAAATAAACTTTTAATCTTTCTGAAATAACTTTGGCAAATAATTTGTAGTCATTATTAAGTAGCGAAATTGATCTATAATTTTTCACATCTGACAAATCTTGTCCTTCCTTAGGGATAAGAGATATGTTGGCTTCTTTCCAAGATTCTGATATTAATTTAGTTCGCTGAATTTCATTAATTAGAAGTTCCAAAATCGGGGTTAGCTCCTCCTTTAGTTTTTTGTAGAATTTCACTGTAAATCCATCTGGTCCAGGAGCTTTCCCTAATTTGGCCTTCTATTGCATTATATAACTCTTCTTTCTGTATTGGACCGTTCAGCATATCTTTGGTATCACTATCCATCTCAGGTAAAGTTACCTTATCCAAATACTTTTTAATCTTCATTGGATCAATCTTCTTTTTTTGAAATAATTTTGCATAATATTTGAAGAAGGCCCTCTTAATTCCCTTTATATCAACAATTTCCTTGCCCTCCTCAATTATCTTAGTTATTGTCCTTCTCTCCCTCCTATTTTTCAATTGCCAAGCTAAATATTTCCCGGTTTGTTTGCACCCTCAAAGGATTTTTGTTGCAATTTCTTTAAATTCCAGTAGAGTTCTCTATTTAATGCTACTTTTAATTGTTCTTGCAAAATTTGTATTTCTTTGAGAAGTTTCTTTTTACCTGGTCTCCTTTTCAGCTCATTCTCTTTTTGTTGTATTCTTCTCCCAATTTTTTATTAATCAAATATTTATTGTCCCGATTTTTATATGTGTTTCCTGCAAACAGATGATGTTAGAATTTTGCTTTTGTAACCAATGATTCACTACTTTTCTTTTGTTAGGTGAATTAAGTCCATTTACATTCCATGATAATAATTTGTAATCCATCATTGAGGCTTTTTAAATATCTCCGAAGTCTTCGGTATTTTCGGCTTTGAACCTATACATATCCCCCGGTGTTTTAATCACATGCCTTTTTGAATTGTACGTAAAGGACAGTCCTTGTGGTATTTCCCATCTGAATCTGATATTCAATTGTTTCAGCTTATCCACCAACTTCTTATATTTCTTTCTGTCCTGCAAGATGAACCTTGGGAGTTCTTTCATTATCATTATCATTATCTTTTTACCATCAATTTCCAATGGCTGAGAAAACTGCTTCTTAAATACGTCCTCTTTCATTTTCTTTGTCACAAATTGAACAATGACATCTCTCGGTAAATTTTTCCTTTGAGCATAAGCAGAATTCACTCTGTATATAAGATCAAAATTGTAATCCAACTCCCCTTTGTCTTCTCCCATGTATTCAGTCAAAGTTTCCATCACTTCAGTACGTATATCTTCTCCCACTTTTTCTTCAATGCCTCTCAATCTCAGCTGATTTGACATTGCTTTATATTCCATAACTGCCTCAAGATTCCGATTACTCTGTCCATTCACTTCAATTTTTTTTCCAAATCTTGTGTCTTTTGCTCTATTTCCGTTGATTTAGTCGCCAAAGCTTTAACTTGACTACTTGTATTTTCCACTTCTTTTTTAAATTCTGCCACTTCTGCAAGTACTAACTCTCTCAAGGCCGCCACATTTTTCTCCTGAACTTCTTCTAAGTGTTCCAGCTGTTTTCCCATCTTCTCATCAAATTGCTTTTCCAGTTGCTTGATCATACTGTGAATTGCTTCTAGCAAACGCTTCTCCATTTGATCTATTGCTGCCTGCCATTCTTTCTTATCTTTGCCAGCCATACCTGGACTTGCAGCTGACGCCGCTCTTTGCCGGAGTTTTGGATCCGTTTTGGGAATTTATCGATACAGTTCAATCAGCTTAACAGTTCTCTTCCAATTCCTCTTTGTTTCGCTGTTTCTAACAGTCTTTTTTCTCTTAAAAACACTTTTTAAAATTTAGTCCTCCACAAAATGGCAGGCGCAATTTCTCTATGGTTTTCTTGGCTAGAGTAGGTTCGTTTTACACTTCCTGTTTCCGGTGCCCCGTTTAAAATGTACTACCGGATACACTTCCGGTCCGCTTCAAATTCGGTCCTCCAACACAGTCTCTAGCCAGATTCTGTTTTCAGCCAGACACAATTAGCTGTTACACCTCTGTCTCGCGATCTTCCCTGTTACTTTCGCTCATTCACTTATCTCCGCCTCTGACCGCAGGAATGTTCAACCAAGTTAATTTGGTCAATTTTTAGCACTTTAACCAGCTCTTCACTTTTTATCGATGGATCGATTCTACAGTTTAAAGTCTTATGTGCTTAACCGCCTTGCTCAAAACTCGCTAGATCTTCTCCCCGGTAAGCAAATCGTTACGGTTACCTTAGATGTTTATCTCGGGACTTCGCATCGTTCCTTTTTACTTCCACTGTTAGATCGTTTCTCAAGAGATCAGGAAATAGCGAATTTAAGCTGATTTGTCAGCTCAGCTAGCTTCTTTAGTGCTGATTTAAAAAAGCCCGCTCCTGAGAGGAGATCAAGGCGTAAACAAGCCCCCTCCGGGACTTTGTGGACACCGATCTCAACTCTCACTTGGACCTCGATGCTTGCTTGGCGACCCCCTGCCTGGGGGTTGCTGCGTTGGGCAGTAAAACTGCCCAAACTGTCAGAAGAAGCTGCCGTCCACTCTGCACGGTCGCAGGAGTGCGTCAGTTCGCCATTTTACTCCGACCGGAAGCCAGAGGGCATTTCACACTTTGGATGTCTGCAGGGTGCTGTCCTTCGGCCTATCCAGGACAGGACTAGTTCATTTCGGAAAGATCCTCAGTTGTTTGTGACCTACAGGAAGCCTTGCCTGGGACACAAGCTTTCCCCCCAGTGGCTTTCTAAGTAGATAACTGCAAAGATTGCACTTTGTTACAAACGCGTGAAGCAGCCTTTACCTGTTTCATTAAGGGCCCACTCCACGAGGGTTGCTTCTATGTCATCAGCCTTCCTTGAAGGTGTTCCCCTGGAGGACATCTGCTTCCTGGTCCTACCAGTCCACCTTTGTGATGCATTATGCCCTCGACATCAGAACTAGGTGAGATGCATCCTTTGGGCAGTTGGTGCTACGGTCCATCTTCCATTGATGCCTGCATTCCTTCCCCTGCCCTGGTAGGCCCCTGCAGGTAATCTCCTGTAAGTGTTCATTGCCTTTTCTATTGCACTATTGGACTGCCAGCACCCTCCATCCATGTGTTGGAGCGCACTAATCACCCATGTGTGGGACTGTACAGAGACCACGAAGAAGATTAACAGGTTACTTACCTGTAACTGATGATCTTTGAGTGGTCATTTGTGCAGTCACACACGCCCACTGTTGGCATCTCTCACTTGTCTCTCTTTACTTGGTGGGACTTGCCATTGGCGGCTGGAAGAAACTGAGTGGGGGGATGCTCCAGGCATGTCCACGCCTGCTCCCCAGAGTGTGGGAAAAGAGCGTGCCAAATGCCAGAGGATAGCTCTTGTAGTTCTCTGAGGTCAGGTTCATGCGCAGGCGCAGTACCCATATTTCTGACTGCATAGATGACCTCTCAAAGATGATCAGTTACAGGTAAGCAACATGTTTTTTTCCTGTGGCTGTCTCATTCAGTGTGTTAGCAGAATTCTGGGCCTTGGGTGAAACTCAGTACCCATTCTCCTAGTTTTGGAGAGAGAATCTGCATTTGGTGGCAACTTATAGACACCCAATATTTTTCTCCCTCCCTTAGCATTCCCTCCCCCCCTTTCCCCCTGACTGGAAGACAGAGATTCCTTCCAGTCTAAAGGCAGCCTAAACTAACCCAAGAGTTTGGAAACTAAGTAGGGTCGGCCATGGTTGGTACTTGGTTGGGAGACCACCAAGGAAGACTTGGGTTGCTATGCAGAGGAAGACGATGATAAACCACCTCTGCTCATCTCTTGCCTTGAAAAGCCTGTGGGGTTGCCATAAATTGGCTGCAGCTTCACGGCACTTTATTATTATTAATTTAACAATAAATAGATGGATTGTAAACCTTAAAATAACTAGCTAACTAACTAAAGAAAGATTTAAGAGAAACTTTCTTCCAAGTGATAATTTCATCTTCTAACTTCCATTTTCAAACTTTAGAATTATAACACTCTAAAAATATAGACAGATTGGTCTGTTCTGTATGAATAAAGACACAAGTCATACTGTGACACCTTAGAGGCTTAACAGATTTGTTGCGGCATGAAACTTCTTCAGATGCACGAAGAGTGCTGAGAAAGTGAAGTGTGTGTATATTATATCCTGTTCACATGCTGTTTCATCAGCTGATTTTTAGTCCATTTGAAAGATATGATAAAATAGCCTATTGCCCACTAAAATTGATGCTACATTTGTCATATTAGAGGAAAAAGGCACAATTACAGACACTTTATTTATTTAATGTAAAATATTAATACCCTGCTTTGTTGCCTCAAACTTTAGGCCACTAGCAAAACAGCAACACTGTAAAGACACATAGGCTTGGATCCTATGAATGAGTTTCTTGTGTTCTACTCTCTGTTGCACAGCATGCTTCCTCTTCTGCTAAATTGCAAAGGCACATTGGAAACTGTTGATCTTGGTATAGCAGAAGTTATAACACAAGAGGAGGTGCAGAACCATGGCAGAGACTGGCAAGCATGGAACTTGTTCATAGAATCCAAGCCATTATTATTTATTTATGATTGGTTAACAAAGTCTTGACACTCAGCTTATGTGGATATGAGAATGCATAGAGCCCAAACCATTTTGGGTTTGTGTGCCATGCAAGTTCTTTGGCTCATGTTCAGAAGATTCAGGCACACTGCTTTTGTCTGGAAGGACTGGTGTGATATGCTTCTAACAGCCTGCCTATCAGAGAATGTTGCCTCATTTATATCTACTGTACACACTGAACACTATTCTTAAGGCAGGCTTTTTAATTCTAAAGACAAGGCTCAGAAATCACATCTGCTTTCATGCTTTGAAACATCACAGTGGCCAGTTCACATTTATGGAAATGCCATCTTTCACTTTAAAAGGGCAATTTTCTGACCTTCATTAAATTGTGTTAAACCATTCTGGAAATTTTCTGTAAAAGGGACCCAATACTGTCTGTGGGGCTAGGATGGGGCTTATTTACTATTCAGTGTTCCAGATCCTTTTTTGTGGTCCTATATGTATAATTTATGTGATCTATTTCAAACTGGCCTTTGTACTAATGCTATGTTTTTTTACATGTAGTCATCCAGACAACAATTATGCAAAATGTAGGGGGGAAGTATTAACAGCCAACTTTTCACCCAACTACTCAGTATGGTTTAAAAGTCCTTTACTGTTTCCTTTTCATGTCCATGCTTAGGCCATGGTAATCCAGATACATGGGAATATTCCAAATTTGAATGGAATGAAGATGTCATGCAATTATGGGAATGATGTCACCATTCTAGCTACTGCAGCTACTGCAGATTCTTGGAACCAGTTTGTTTATTGCAATTTTCTTCCCAGAGAAAAATATCCAGCTTTCCCCTCCAATCAAGGTATGTAGCAGGGGAAGTATTAGCATGCTGAAAAACATAATTATTCTTATTCAGTAATGTTGAGACTATGCAGTGGCATGCTTGTAGTAGTGGTTAGAGTGTCTTGCCGAGGTTCAAATCCCCACTCTGCCATAGAAGCTCACTGTGTGGCCTTGGGCCAGTCATTATCTCAACATAACGTAGTTCCCGGCGTGGATGATATAGGTTAAAATGGAGAACGGGAGAATGATGTGGTAAGCAATGTTCCCTCTAAGCTGTGGAGTCTTGTGAGCAAAAATTCTACTTTGTGAGCTACTGGCATTAAAGTTGTGAGCAGGCAATCTGGCTATTGCACGAATTAGTTTGCTCTGGAGCCATCCTTCCTGAGCTAAGACAAAAATGTGTGAGCCAGAGGCCAAAAAACTATGACCTAGCTCACACTAACTCAGCTTAGAGGGAACACTGGTGTTAAGCCTCTTTGTGTCTCAACTGGAAAGAAAAGCAGGGTATTAAATACCTACATAAATAAATAGTAGATGGAATGAATCATTAGTCAATGTTAGGATTGCTATTGTAGTCACACCCCTGTTGTGTTTGTGTTTGAGTATAAATACTGAAGTGTGCTTTTGTAGCTTCCTTGGTTTTGACCTATATCCTATGAATTCTGCAGTAAAAATGCCAAATTCATTAAATATTTGAAATTTTACCAAAAGAAAACCAAATCTGCAACCGTAAGGGAAGAAATTTATGAAATGTCAGGATGACAGAACTGTTTCTTGTAGATGCATGATATCAAATTTCTGTCCTTGTCAAAAGGAGAAAAGCATATGTTTTCCTTGTTCTTTATGTTGACTGCCTACTCCTATACGTCTTAACCTGTATAGCCCAGGCTAGCTCAAGCTGCTGTCACATTGGTGGCATGGCACAGTATGGTGGCATCTCAAATTGTATCGGTTCAAAGTGTAGCAGAGCTTTTCATCCAGACCACACACTCTGTGTTGGGTTACCCATGTGGCCGTCCCATGGGGGAACATCCACATTAGTGTAGCGCTTCAACCACGAGATGAGGTATAAGAGTGGGTTTTATTTAAATGCAGGTGGATGAATGCGCATATGTGCAGCAACTAAAAACCCCTCAGTGTTGGAAACGGATCTGCAAGTTCAGATGTCCCTTCTGGGTTCCTTTTGCTACAGGAGAGTTCACACATCGGAAATCCCAGAGGGAACCGCAAACAATCCATTCATACTGGACTTTCCCCAGTATCTGTTTCTTCAACTTCCATTGACAAACAGTGCAGGCTGTTGATGACTGTGCCATGGGAGGCAGATATCCTCATCTGGAGGGGCCCATATATTTCGCTTGGGTGATGTCACTATAGTGCCACAAGCTGCACGTGTGACTACAACCTTAATCTTGTCAGATCTCAGAAGCTAAGCAGAGTCAGCCCTGGTTACTATTTGGATGGGAGACCACCAAGGCAGTTCAGGGTCTCTGCACAGAGCCAGGCAATGGCAAACACTCTTGCCTTGAAAACCCCATGGGGTTGCCATAAGTGAGCAAAAAGACCCCAAAACCCTCCTATATGAGCATAACTCACAGCTGAGCCTGTTCACAGGGAGGCCAGGTTAGAAATCAAATTAAATAAATAAATAAATAAAATAAACTCTGGTCATCCTCCAAGGACCTCCAAGGAAGAAAGCACCTTCTTGCTTGTGGTACTGAAATTCTGGAACTCACTTCCCAGAAAGATTCATCTGTCATTGTCTGTTGTTGTCTTCTGCCAGCAAGTGAAGACTTTTTAAAATTTTGTTTGATGTGCCCTCACTCTTCTTAGCACTCCACCTTGTTTGTGTGTGTGTGTGTGTTTTATGTTTGGTTTGTTTGAAATAATAGATAGATAGATAGATAGATAGATAGATAGATAGATAGATAGATAGATAGATAGATAGATAGATAGATAGGAGCTGCGGTGGCTCAAGTGGTTAAGACACTGAACTGCAGGCTGTGGAAGGTCAGTAGTTCAGCAGTTCGAGACCAGGGTGCCGCATGATGGGGTGAGCTCCTGTCTCTAGTTCCAGCTCCTGCCAACCTAGCAGTTCGAAAGCAAGAAATTGCAAGTAGATAAATAGGTACCACTTCGGTGGGAAGGTAACAGCGTTCCGTGCACCTTGGTGTTTAGTCATGCCGGCCACATGACCACGGAAATGTCTTTGGACAGCGCTGGCTCTTCGGCTTGGAAACGGATATGAGCACCGCAACCCTAGAGTCGGATTCGACTGGCTTTCGAGCAAGGGAACCTTTACCTAGATAGATAGATAGATAGATAGATAGATAGATAGATAGATAGATAGATAGATAGATAGATATTTTAAACATTGTTTCAACATTTGAAATGTTTTATTGTTTGCTGCCTTAAGGACTGTGATTTGAGTGAAAAAGTGGGATAAAATGTTTTAAATAAATAAATACTATTTATTTGCTGAAATTCAATTTTCTGGTTTGGATAAGTAGTTTGGATAAGTAGTTTAAAGCTGTAGTTTTAAATAAACAGAATCCAGTGCATTTCCTGGGGAGAGGGGAGGAATTCTGAGGAGCTTTCTCCATTCAAGATAAAAAAAGCAGTTTTGGTCACTTTTTTTCCTTCAAGAATTTATCTTGTCTTGGAAGCATGAACAAAGAAAAATATCAAAGCAACTCTCTTGTGATCCAGTATCTTTTGGCTTCCTTTTTCTAGACCATGTGATTGTTCGAACTGCTGTGAGGGTCAATGACAGAAACATTGTGTGGGCCAATTTCACCATCTATGACTGCAAGAGAACTGGAAACAGTTACCCCAAAACAGCGTAAGTGATCCCATGGTCTGTTAATTACAGTGGAGAGGAGATAGCAGATTGCTGACAAACAGTAAGTTGTTTGGCTAAAACTTCCATCAGAATCTATCTTGTATTTTAGTTTTGGTGGAGGAGAGTGATTACCTAATTTACAACCTTTAAAAGTATGCATTCAACACCCAGGAGCCTTGATTGCAGTGGGTTAACTAAGCAAGAACCACTTTGTTGTCAACCAGATATTTTAGGCCCTGGGCAGGATTTGGCAGGGAAGACAGTGCAGCTTGCCAGGGATTTGCAGAGGAAGGGTCTTAGTGCATTTCAGACCATCTGGACATTTTGATGGGTTTTGGCATTTTTCCCCCTCAAGTTTTTAAAAACATGAATAACATTTTTTTAGTTTGAAAGCTTTTGAGTTAACCCTCAGAACTCTGTAATTATCAGAAGAAAAACAATCCCTATTTAAAGACAGATCGGTTTTACACAGCAGAAGACAGTGGCTTGGATCCAGCAATGCATGAGCAGAAACATACATGGACTTAGTGCAGTTCCACTTGTGGAACTGCCCTAAGTCCATTTATGTTTCTGCTCATGCACTGCTGGATCCAAGCCATTGTCTTCTGCTATATAAAAGACCGATCTGTCTTTAAATAGGAAATAACAGTTTCCTCCCTATATTTTATAGTGCCCAGATATTGGTTGTGGAAGATCTTGCACAAGCAGAGATGGAAATGTGGATACAATAAATGTGACTTAGCACAATTGGCTACAATGGTCTTTTTAAAATGTATTTGCTTGTACAAGAGCTCTAGGGCAAGTGGAAATTTTGCACTGGACCCAGCTCAGTGTTTGGGGATTCAGTGAATATACTGAACCAGAAGGCTGTGTGTTTTTAATACAGATTTGTGGAAATAGGTAGAATGTTCCTAACATGTTTATCTTCCCCGCCCCCAACATCCTGCTGTTTTTACTTCTAGAAGTTATCACTCCCACTTGCATACACATCATATTACCAATCATAGTTATGGATAGTCACTGCAGAAGGATGAAGTCTGAGGTGTATTGAAATAATATGAATTTAGTGTGATGCCCAGAGCAAAGGATGAGTAGATTCTGTTTGAAAATTGCACCGTCTAGAAGTCTTCCCAACCTACCAGTGAATCTAGCTAGCCGTGTTGCTGTGATTATGGGAAGGGCAATGCTTATTTCAGGAAGCAACTTTTTAAAGAGTAAGTAAAAGGATAGGAGTAGGCAGTTTTGTAGGTGCCCTTTGTAGGATTGGATGATATGGAATTGGAGAAAGCATAAAGAGCAAATGATTGTGTAGAATTAATTGGCTAGGAAATCAATCCAAGTTTGTTACAAAATAACTAGTTAGCATAATTTCCTGCAAGTGCATGGTGAGAAATGTTATGTGGCTACAAGAATGCCATTCGAGTTCATAGGTGGCCTTGTTATCTACTTTTGAGAAATGTAACTTAAGGCCCACACTTGGTTGGTATACACTTTGCCTCCTACAAGTCTCTTCTTTTTTTAAATTGAAGTTGATGTTTTTCAGATTTCTAGCGAGTGAATTGGTCCCAGAAACATTCAGTTACCCAGGATGATCACATTATTTTTTTAATACCGACTTTATGGCATGTAGAGGGGCTTGTCTAGAAATAGCAACAGTAGTCCCATTAGAAAAGAACAAGCAGATGCGGATAAATGGGCAACTGCTTTACTAAACAAAACTTGGCTACCGTCTGTCAGTCTATGTGTGTTCAAACTGTAGGTTCTGAGGTTTAAAGTATAATTCACAGAAACAATGAGATGCATTGCACATGTTGTTCTCTAGTTGCATCACATCCCATATATTTTCTGAGTTGCAGAAGAGTAAACATATATCCCTCTGGATTTAATCACCTCAGAGTGCTAGTTCTGCCCTGTGAAACTCAGTATAGATCAGAGGAGTTTGCTAATGCATCGTTATAGCTCAGATGCCAACTTCCCAGTTACAGTAAGTAAAAACCACACTACTAAAATCTACTTAAAAGCCATTGTTGCTAGCTAACACCATGTGTATGAAAGGAACCACTCACATGCTGTAAAAGAAAAGGGTAATGTTTACAGCCTATGCTAGCGGGAGTTCGGACAGGCTGGCCATAATGTTAGAACTAGCCACAACCATCTCTTTATCTGCTAATAAAATATGTGGAAGGAGAGGGTGTTGGTGTCCCATTTATAATCAAAGCCAGTTTTATGCACTGCCTTTTAAAAGTGAGATTACCCCTGTTAGCTTGAGAAAGAACTAGTCTCTGCAAAAGTAATTCCTGAAAAACAGAGGATAATGGAAGTATCTGTAAAACAGATGTGGCATGAATAGTGAATTAAAGTAGAATGACAGAAGAAAAGCCCCTAGGTCTCCTTGCCGCATACAAAAAAGTGAAGTTTAGACTCTTCCGTGGGTGGACTTGTCATAAAGCCATAATGTATGCATACTTGTACTGGCTGCTTAACTCAAGAGAAGCTTCTGTGTGTAAACTATGCTAAATGAGTAAGTATATGCCCCTTCTATGTGTTTCAGGTGTATCAGCTGCCTCTCAGCTAAATGGAAGTGTTACTGGTGCACTCAAAGATATACCTGTGTCTCCAATGCCTCTGAGTGTGAAGGTTCGATACAGATGAATGTAAGGCATATCATACTGCTAGTTGTTAATTTGGTCCCCTTAATCAAGATGTCTCTCTTTTTTTATGGTTTCCTGTCACCTTGGTGGGTGGGTGGGTGACTGTCAGTAGGAAGATGTTGACTCCGAAGTGTTGCTAATATGAATTAAATGCTTTACTGGAAGACGTTACTGCACAGTACATAACAAAAGCAAATCACAAACTGAATCAGGTGCATGATGCCAGAATACATATGAAAAAAAACATGAATACAAAGCCTTCAGAAAGAAGCAGAGGACTACAGAAAATAATATGAACAGATAAACATGCAGAGCATAAGCATGAGCAGGTTTTTGTCAGGTATCTGTGTGTCAGTCTTCATGCTTGGTGAGCAATCAGCAGAACGTTTTGGGGACTTCCAATGATGAGTTTCAGGCTGGAGCTCAAGGAAAAATACTTCTGAATAACATGATTAGTTTATTTCATCTTTGTTTTTTAGAAGTAATGCATTTAAATATGTTTTATTGGTTTTAGTATTACTATAGAAATATCTATTTTGGGGAAGACATTTTTGAGAAATGTGCATGTGGTAGAATGCATTAGTTTCAGAGGACTATGGCTTTGAAGAGTGAGATTTGAGTTCAGTAGCACCTTAGAGACCAACAAGATTTTCAGTATATAAGCTTAGGAGAGTTAAAGCTCCCTTCATCAGATAGAAGGAGGAATGGAGATCCCTGAGCCCTTATATCCCACTCAGAAGCTGAGAGGGGTGTTGTGAAGGAGGAAATCAAGAGGATGCAAAGTGTTATCAGCTTGATTACAGCAGGGGAGAAATGTTTTGGGATAGAAAATTAGCATCTGTCGTGAGGTTAGAATCCTATGTTCCTATTCAGCCCTGGGGGGATCAATTGTTATGAATTTATAAATAAACTCATATCAGGTCTTTGAACACATCTGTTCCCAAAATTTTAGTGGGCAATCTGCCCTCTGTTCAGAATTCAAGCCTCCACTAGTCTGCGCATGCATTCCTAGGAAATGTGGTGGTCAATACTTTAAGTTACATAGGTATACTTTGACAATACTTTGAGTTACATGTCTCTTTAGCTATTGAAAAGCAACTTCAATCCCCTCCCTAAAGAAAAACAACATTCAGCTGTGCATGCCTCAGAGGAAGGGGGTGGTGCTTTCTGGCTCAGTTCTCTTTTGACAACCGCAGAGCAAATAGCTCATGTTAGAGGAGGTCCTGTGACTGATAGATAACTTAAAAACTGATAAATCACCAGGCCCAAGTGGCATACATTTATTTATTTATTTATTTATTTATTTATTTATTTATTTATTTTTGACATTTTTACCCTGCCCTCCCTGCAAGCGGTCTCAGGACGGTTTACAGGAGGCAAAGCCCACATAAAACATGATAAAAATGATAAAACTGTTTTTATACATCCAAGAGTTCTGAAAGAACTCAAATGTGAACTTGTGGATCTCCTTACAAAATTATGTAATTTTTCATTAAAATCTGCCTCCATTCCTGAGGACTGGAAGGTAGCTAATGTCACTCCCATCTTTAAAAAGGGTTCTAGAGGGGATCCGGGAAATTACAGGCCAGTCAGTCTGATGTCAATACCAGGGAAATTGGTGGAAACTGTTATTAAGGAAAGAATTAGTAGATGAACAAAAACTATTGAGGCAGACTCAGCATGGGTTCTGTAAGGGAAGATCTTATCTCACTAACCTGTTAGTGTTTTTTGAGGGAATGAACAAACATGTGGACAAGGGGGATGCAATAGATGTTGTTTATCTTGACTTCCAGAGAGCTTTTGATAAAGTTCCTCATCAAAGGCTCCTAAGTAAGCTCAATAGTCACAGGATAAAAGGACAAGTCCTTTTGTGGATCAAAAACTGGTTATTTAATAGGAAATAAATGGGCAATTTTCTCAGTGGAGGGTGGTAAGCAGTGGGGTACCACAGGGATCAGTACTCAGTCCAATGCTTTTTAACTTGTTTATTAATGATTTGGAGTTGGGAGCAAGCAGTGAAGTGGCTAAATTCGCAGATGACACGAAATTGTTCAGGGTGGTGAGAACCAGGGAGGATTGTGAGGCACTCCAAAGGGATCTGTCGAGGATGGGCAAGTGGGCGTCAACTTGGCAAATGGGGTTCAGTGTGGCCAAGTGCAAAGTGATGCACATTGGAGCCAAAAATCCTAAATATAAATACACATTGATGGGGTCCGAACTGGCAGAGACTGACCAAGAGAGAGATCTTGGAGTCATAGTAGATAACTCAATGAAAATGTCGAGACAGTGTGCAACTGCAATAAAAAAGGCCAATACTATGCTGGGGATTATTAGGAAGGGAACTGAAAACAAATCAGCCAGTATCATAATGCCCCTTTATAAATCAATGGTGCGACCTCATTTGGAGTACTGTGTACAGTTCTGGTCACCACACCTCAAAAAGGATATTATAGCATTGGAAAAAGTGCAGAAAAGGGTAACTAGAATGATAAAAGGGTTGGAACACTTCCCCTATGAAGAAAGGTTAAAATGCTTGGGGCTCTTTAGCTTGGAGAAACGACAGCTGAGGGGTGACATGATCGAGGTTTATAAGATTATGCATGGGATAGAGCAGGTTGAGAAAGAAGTTCTTTTCTCCCTTTCTCACAATACAAGAACTTGTGGGCACTCATTGAAATTGCTGAGCAGTCAGGTTAGAATGGATAAAAGGAAGTACTTTTCCACCCAAAGAGTGATTAACACATGGAATTCACTGCCACAGGAGGTGGTGGCAGTTACAAGCATGGACAGCTTCAAAAGGGAATTAGATAAGCATATGAAGCAGAAATCCATCAGTGGCTATTAGCCACAAGGTATAGATAGGAACTCTCAGTCTGGGGCAAGTGATGCTCTATATTCTTGGTGGTTGGGGGTAGGGCAACAGTGGGAGGGCTTCTAGTATCCTGGCCCCACTGGTTGACCTCCTGATGGCACCTGGTATTTTTGGCCACTCTGTGACACAGAGTGTTGGACTGGATGGGCCATTGGCCTGATTCAATATTGGCTTCTCTTATGTTCTTATTGCTCCTCTCATTAGGCGTTCTTTTAGCTTTTAGAATTTCTACTTCTGCTTCATCCTCAGTTTTGTCCCTTTCCTCAGAATAAATAAATGAATACATAAGCAAAGTCCTCTCCATGAGACTATTAAAAAAGCAGCCCAGTTTTAGAAAGAGCAGCAGAGTGAAATTACCAGCTTCTGATGGATGTGGTCTCTTGCTTCTGTTGTGCCAAATTTACAAGGCATTCTTGGAGAAACTACATCTCCAGGTTTATTTATGTACCAAACAGGGCCACCAAGGCAGATAACAAAAGCACATTATAAAACACATTATCAGTGAATACCAAAACCAAAACATGTATAAAAACCAGACTTAAGGCTGGTTTTGGAGTAATTCTTGTTGACCATAAAATGACTGAACTGATCTTGTCTTCTCAGCTGCCCTGTTGCTAAGCCAGCTCTCCCTCCACTGTCCTCTGCAGCCAAGGATTAACCAACAGTTTTTGCATCTCCAGTTCACACTTCAGCTCTCAGAACTGAAGGACAATTGTCTGACAAACAGCCTTCATCCCTGTGGTACTAGAAACTATCTAAGCACCACAGGGACCCAGATGAATTAACTGCACAAGAGCCAAGTCAATCAGAAAGAGAATGAAGAAGTTTACCGAATCTTGAACATCACTAAAAGTTGTGCAAATTCCTGCACTGATGCTATGATCTGGTTTGGTACCAACATCAAACATACTAGCAGTAGAAATGAACTGGGTCCAGGACTGCTTCCATGCAGCTTCTAGAACCCCTCTCAAGATAATACAGCATTTTGTGTTGTTGTTCTTACATGGACAAATAGAGGATGGTCTGGCTCAGTGGCAGAGCATTTGCTTGATATGCAGAAGGTCCCATGTTTAGTCCCCAGCATTTCCAGTTAAATGAGTTAGGTAGGAGGTGATATGGAAGACCTCTACTTGGCATCCTGGAGAGCTGCTTCCAGTTTAAGTAGATGATACTGATCTTAATGGTCTGATTTAGTATAAGGCAGCTTCATGTGAATCTACAAGTGGAAGCACAGCCGCCACTTCCTAAAATACCTGATGTTGGTTATCAGCTTGTCAAGTTTGCCAGTATAATTTTAGCATCACTACTGATGCTACAGAACAAAGTTTGAGTCCAGTGGCACCTTTAAGACCAACTAAGTTTTATTCTGAATATAAGCTTTCGTGTGCAAGCACACTTCTTCAGCTACAGATGTGTCTGAAGAAGAGTGCGTGCACACACAAGCTTATACCCAGAATAAAACTTAGTTAGTCTTAAAGGTTCCACTAGACTCAAACTTTGTTCTGCTGCTTCAGACCAACATGGCTACCCACCTGAATCTATACTGGTGCTACACTCCTTCTTTGTTCTTTGAATGGTCATTTTTGCAGTCGCACAACTGCTGGCATGCTGTATCTTTATGGGAGCTTCTAGCAGTGGTGTGAAGGAACTAAATGAGAAGGCACTCGCCTCTCCTCTTGAGATGTATAGAAGGACAGTAATGTCAGGAAGGGGATTTGAGCACCTGTTCTTTAGGTAGAGGGCTAAACCTTTCCAGAGTTGTTTTGTGCATTGGCACAAAACCCATATGCGTGACTGTATAGTTGACCACTCAAAGAACATCAATTCCAGGTAAGCAACCTGTTTTTCCCCATCCCTCTGAATCTTACGTTCAATATGTGTGAAATGAGCATTGTAATACTTGATGTTTAGTTGAGTCCTGTGATACAAGCTAGTTTACATACACACAGACAGAGAGACAGAGACAGAGAGAAAACATTTGTACTTAGAGACCTTGAGCAGTTTCTTGATGTACAGGAAATTTTCAGATATAGGAAACTGTTTTTAATAAATAACTGTATTTAATTAAAATATTCAGTTTTCCTGATTCAGCAGGCTTTATCCCTTGGTTCTTTATTGCCATTCTGAATTGGAGAAATGTATTTTTTTCCATATACGTTGCAGTGCTTGGATTTATGCAGTAAAATAAGTCTAGTAATACAATTTTTTACAAGTCTGTTGTGGGACATTAATAAAATGGTAGATAACAAGCTATCAGCAGTGAAATCACCACTTAGAAACAATCACCTTTATCCCAAATGAATCTCTTAGTAACAGGGAATCTTTGGCAGTTTGCTTTTTACGTTTAAACTGAAGCTAAATTAAATAAATTGGTCTTTGTGTTATTCTTTCACTTGTCAGTCACATCTCTGTTTTTAAGCACTGCTTCATGTGAAAATGAAATATAATTCAGTCATACCACATCCATTGCCCTCAAAGAGAGCGCATGCTGTGTACATCTCCTCCTTTGGCCCTCAGCTCAGAAGGAGAGGGAGCTCCAGCACCAGTTTCCTCTTTTTTGTGTTCTGCTCAGTTCACCTCTTTGTCTTCCGGGGCTAGCAGATTTGCAGGTGTGTCCTCCTATGCCTGGCGTGATGAGGGCTTAAATAGGCCTTGCAGAACAATCACCATCACCCTTTTTCTGGAAGTGTGGGAAACATCTCCTGCCCCGTGCAGTAGTGCTAGTGGTTCTCTTGACTTCATGCATCCCGGGACAGATGCCAGGATAAGTGCCCTGATGGTGGTGACAAGCCAGAAAGCTGGCCTCCTTCCCCTCTGGACAGTGCTCCATTGGATGTGTCTGGATACAGCAGCCTCCTCTGCCAAATAAAAGTCAGCTGCTAAGGTTCTTTCCCTGCCTTGTTAAGTATGTCAGATCCTTCTTCTCTGATGCTGTGGGTGGCAGGTGGAGGGAACCCCATCAGAAGATCTGATGAGTGCAGTGTAGTATTATTAAACATGGGGCTTTCTGTGCAAGAACCACATGGATTCATAAAAGCTGGTTGTGAAGTTGCTCTGGTCAATCAAATTGCCCTCAGTCAGCATTAATTCCTCTGTACTCACAGACAAACAATTCACTGCTTTTTTAAAAAAGCCTGCGTACTTCCAAAATAATGAATCCTGCTTCTAAGCCTTTTCTGAAATGGAATAAATAGTTAAAGCAGGCATGATTTGTTTAGTTTAGCAAGTTCCCAGTCTGAATGTGACGTGTTGTGCCTTCACACTCATGCTTATCATGGCTCATGTCAACTGCTTATGTCATTCAAATCTGAATGGGAGACGGGTTGGCGAAGATAGCATTAGACTGTTGCAGATGGCTAGGGCGTCCATATTTGCGTATTTGGATATACAGTACTGAGACTAAAGAAAAAAGAGAACTAGCTTGATGGCTTACAGGGCAGCATAAACTTCTGCAAGGCCGCAGCTTAATTAATTCTATACATGCAATGGACCTAGTAACCAGCAAGTATTTAAAAGCAGCTATGTCTCCCTCACACACCCTTTTCTAGTCTAAGTGACCCTTATGCAGGACTCTCTTTTTAAATGGCAGTCCGGTCCTGTATAGCAAATGTTAAAATGATTATTTAGGTATGTGATAAACCGAATCCTGTCAATAAGCCAGGCATGCGTGCTTCTTGATGCTTCACTAGGTTTTGTAACAGGAATCGAATCTACAGTCGCTGGATTGGGAATAGATTTGCCACTGTTCAGTACAAGTCCTTTGCTGTTAGCAGCCAACAGCAGAGATCTGCTTTTAAGGAAGGTCTGCTAGATTTGTCCAGAGACCTCCTCACAGAACGGGCATGAATTGAAGATTCTATTAAATAGAACTGTGGGTTCTGCACCAGCTGGAATAACCTAAACCCAGCTGTGTGGGCACAAATTGCTGGGGATTGTAGTTATTAAGCACCTTTCCAGCTTGATCTGGATAATGGCCATGATAAGTATATGTTTCTTGTCACACTGAGATATGCCATAGGTGAAAAGACTGTGATTTTAAAAGGCACAGTAAGGACTCAACAGTGTATCTCCTTATCCTTGTAGAGATACAGATAATCACAAAACGATCAGACATATGACATCTCTTTCACAATGTTGGTTATCGTAGATGCCATGTTCACACAGAGATGCTGCACCACAGCATTCATCCTAAGGTTAAAATGGGTGATACTTCTGAATTTCTAATCTCTCCTTATAAATAATTATCTTTTGGTTTTGCAAGATTCCATGCGCTCCCATTGGCTGTAAAATGCCCTCCCTCAGCCATTGGCCCATCAGCCGCCACTCAAGAGTACTTGTGTGCCATTGGCCAGGTGCTGGGTCTGCTCCTCTTCCCCACCCACTCCCCCTGGCAGACAGCTCTCTCTCTTGAGGAAGACAGTTCTCTTGACTCCTGTGAGGGACTGTCCCCTCATTGGCTGTTGGTAGGCAGCCCAGCTTGCTTCTGTGAGTAAAAAAACAAAGGACTTTCAGCATAACCCCCTCCCCCACCCATAACCCCCTCCCCAATGGCCACTTTCCTGTCAGAATAAATAGAAAAAGGCTCTTTCTCCTGCTTAGCTTCAGCATGGCTGGCTGGCTGGCTAACGAGGTGGGCCAGCGACCATCAGACCATTTTCTTCAACTCCCCGCTGTGCGGTTGACTTTCCCCTAGGGTTGCCACTGTTACAATTGACCTCCAGATGACAGAGATCAGTTTCCCGGGAGAAAGTGGTTGCTTTGGAGGGTAGACTCTATGGCATTATAACCTGCTGAGTCCTTCCACACACACCCCAAATGCTGCCCTCCACAGGATCCACCCCCCCAAATCTCCAGGTATTTCCCTACTCAGAGTTGGCACCTGTACTTTCTCCTCTGTCAGTAAAAGGCCCTTTCCACACCTATGTTGGCCTTTGGGAGAAAACTCATTGGGCCCAGTCCTGATCAGGTTGCCAACTCCAGGTGGGCAATTCCTGGAGATTTGAGGGATGGAGCCTGGAGAGGGTGAGGTTTGAGGAGGGGTGGCACCTCAGACAGGTACGATGCCATAGACTCCACCCTCCAATCCAGCCATTCTCTGATGGGGAACCATTGTTGCCAATCTCCAGGTGGGGGGCTGGAGATCACTCAAAATTACAACTGCTCTCTAGGAGGGATGGGGGAGGAGATGGAAAACTAAAGATAGGTTGATGGTTGGCTGGAAGGGAGATAGGGTTGTCAACTCCAGGTTGGGAAATTCCTGGAGATTTGAGGGGTCGAATCTGGAGAGGGTGAGTGTTGAGGAGGGGTGAGACCTCAGACAGGTATAATGCCATAGACTCCACCCTCCAAACCAGCCACTCCCTCCTGGGGAACCACTGTTACCAATCTTGGGGGTGGGCTGGAGATCACTCAAAATTACTACTGCTCTTCAGGTAGCAAAGATCAGTTCCTCTGGAGAAAATGATGGACTCTGTCATTATACCCTGCTGAGATTGCCACAGCAAATTGTCACTGAGTGCCCAAAGCTGGGGCACTCTCCCAGAGCCTCTTTCTAGAGCCCATTGTATTTATTTCCACAACGGGCCTTATTCCTAGTAAATAAATACAACAATGACAGCATTCCAGTGCTCACTGTCAGAAATTTATCAGCCAAATATGAAGAAAGCCTCTAAATTTCATTCTTTATTTTGGAAGTGAATTTTACAGGTTCCTTCTTCTGATATGACATCCTCAGGACAGAGTTGCCTCTCCTCTGACATTGTCCATTATTGCCATTTTCAACCTTAGTTTCTGAAAGGTTGATTTCCAGCTGCTGAAGCCAAGAAGTCTGCTAGCCTGGACCCTAAAGATGAGATCTGTCTAAAGGTGGCAGTTCTTACAGGGAAGACTGGGGGTAGATATTCTCGAGCAAACTCAGCTCTTCATTTCTTCACATAAAGAGCTTTGGCCCAAAGATGACTCTTGGATCTGGGAAATGACATTCCTCCATACAGTCTCTTCCAGTTTGTCTTTACTCTCATGAGCCTTCAGCTGTCAAGATGTTGGCTCCAGTGCTTTCTAGATTTTCCTCAAAAATAAAAAGAAGTCATATGGCATCTTAAATAACAGCAACATCACGTATGGTGTTGCCACCTTCTATAATAGTCTCAGGACCAGTTCTTACTTAAAATCTTTTGTTCCTGTTTCTATGACAATGGCTTCATTTTCTCTGTCAGCTCTTGCCAACACCATGTTTTACTGTTTCCATTTGTGCTGACTCATGTTCAGCCTGTGGTATTGGTACTGGTGAAGTTGCCACCTTTAACATTGCCTGCGGCCTTTGGTTTGCAAGACCTGAGCAAGGCTATTAAAGATAGGATGTTTTGAAGGTCATTAATTCATAGGGATGTCATAAGTTGGAAGTGCTTTCTTTGACTCGGATCAATCCAGTAATTTCAAAAAAAATTCCATTTACTCAACATTCTTCAGATTCAGAGTATTCGTTCAATTCCTCTAATACCTGATTGTACTTCAGAATTTTAAGCAGACCACAAAACAATTCATTTCTAAGGAATATTTCCTATGGAAGATCTATGACTCTTCTTCTAAACTAATATGCATGGCTCTGTCACTTGCTTTTGAAGATTCACTACCAGTTTTCCAGCCTATTTTTTAATTCATAACAGCAATGCTATTTACTCTTCCTGCTTTCAGCATTGTTGTCAGTGATTCCTGGAACAAGCTGCTTCCTCCTCATTTGAGATCCTGTAAACTGAAAAGCATGTACATGGTACAAGAACTGGGCGATTCCTTCTTCTTCCAACAACCCATCCCAAATATGCTGATATTTGAACAGGGTCAGAATAAGAAAGAAGCAGCTCCCATCCCATTCAACTTCCCCTGAGAAGGAGAACTGTAAACTGGATTTAATGAGCCCCCAAATTATTCATTGGCTGCCCTTGCTCTCCACATTGCTCATTGCAAGGTCTGCACTGTGCCTTACCAGTACTGTTTGTGGGATCAGGTTTCCTCCTTCTTTGCTAGTCTGTTTGGACAACAAAATAATATAATTATATTGTTCCAAGATGAAAGGCTCTTGCTCAGAGAGGCCAAAACTTTCTATCCAAAGGAAGGGGCAGAAGCACAGGCTTCCCTAGATAAAGAAGTAGAAGGTTACAGGCAGATTCTGTGCAGGTGCAGAACTTTTTTGTGGAACTGTACATGTATCTGCTTGAAGAATGTGGTACGTAAGTGGATTGTACTTGCCCTGACCTGGATAGCTCAGGCAAACCCAATCTTGTCAGATCTTGGAAGCTAAGCAGGGTCAACTCTGGCAAGTACTTGGATGGGAGAACTCCTCGGAATACCAGAGGCGGGAGGCAGGGCAGGCTTATTCAACCACCTCTCTGAATATCCTCCAGGCCCCCAGTAGGGGTCGGTCATCAGAGGTCACCATGACTTCCAGGTACATGCAAAGCCAGTCACTAGAGGTCACCATGACTTCCAGCTCCACACACACTCACATGCGCGCACACTCACACACACACACGTACATATGAAAAATACAAAAAATACCCCCCCAAGTTCAGGTTTTGGTGATTCGCTGATGGGCATGTTTCATCAAGTTGTAATGAACGTGACCCATGATCATAGCAGACAGGAGAGGTACCAGACAATTCTGGTCCCCCCCAGAGCCCTTGAAGAGGGCTCATAGCCTGGGGCGTGAGAGGTGCCACTCCCAAGGCGATGGCTGAGGGATTGAGGCTCCTTTTTGCCCCAATAGGTCCTGCCACTGTGAGATCAGCAATGGCAACAGAGACGCACACTTGGGAAAGCGAACAGGAGATCTAGCGGCTTAAATCTTTCTCTGCTCTATTGAAGCAAGCAACTGATGAAGCGTGAGTCTATGTGCCCTTAAAACAGACAAACATCTAAGTGGACAGCTTCCCCCAAATCCTGAAATTTAAAAACGGAGGGAATCGAGCTGTGCTCACCCCGGGAGAAAAAAAAGAAGCAACTTTAAGAGGTAAAGGGGGGAAAGCTGATTGGAAAGCATTATATAGCCCAAACAATGCAGACTGGTTAAAGAGCGAGATTTAATAAACTTACAGAAACTTTGTTGAACTTTTTCCAAATGTAAACAATGTCACATCGGGCTGAAAAAATGATGCTGAAAGTGAGATCTTCTTCAGGAACTGCGAGCTCAGCAGCTTCTGCTTCCAAACCAGAAGCAACCATAGACTTTCCTAATATGCTAGCCACTGCATTGTGCCCTCTACTGGACCAGATGACCCATCTTAATAATAACTTTGAAACCCTCCAAAAACAGCTAAAAGAAACTAATATAAACATAGAAAAAACAGCAAAGTCTTTGAGAAAAGTTGATGCTAAGACAAAAGCGTTAAACCAGAGACTGGAAGCAGTGGAAAAAGAGAAAGACTCTGATAAGCAAGAGCTGCTACAACTACAAAAAGGAGAAAACCTCAGGGAGATCTTAAGCGAAGCCCTGGCACCGGTAGTAGATCTTAAAGCGGAACGTATACAAAGCAAGATGGATTTGGTCTATCGAACTTATCCAGACTACATCAAGAAAAATAAACTACCAGGTGAAATATTTGTGAAATTCTCCAAGAGGTCTACCAGAGATGTAATACTTAAAGCGAATAGCAGGATTACTCTAAAAATTAAACAAGAAGAAACGAGAATTTTAAAAGACATTCCATTTGAGATAAGAAAGAAGAGACAACAATATAAAAACTGACAACCTTTTTATAGAAAATTACCACTTCCTACAGATGGATTTTACCACAGGGACTTATCTTCAACTTCAAGGACAAAAAAGAAAAAATAGACTCTGTTGCAAAAGCTAAAGCATTTTTGGATCAGCATTAAAAACAGAGAAAGAGAAAAGAAAAGTGGAAGACAACAAGGCAGAGGAAGATAACAGCAAAAATGGATCAGGAAGTAGTGGCAGTACACCGGGCAGCTCCTCAGGAGAAGACTTGGAATCTGATATGGGAACAGCCGCCCCCAAACTCCTTGAAGTCAGATGGGACTGTGATAAAGATAAACATAAAGGGAAAAAGAAGAAATAATTGAATCAACTCTGAAAGTTTAATTTTATTAAGTTTAATGTACCAGAATTCACCTACTTGGCTAATACTGTTTGTACTGAATTATATTTGAAAGAGTTAATATCATCCTTCATTTTAAGATCCTTATTTAGCTTTAGATTTTAGATAGTGTTTCCTTATTTCTTGCCCTGAGTAGTATGTAGTGAAAATGCAATAAAAAGTAAAAAAAACAACAACTCCAAAACGGCCTGTGCTTCTTAAAATATATGTTATTTATTTATTTATCGTGTAGCATAGTTACACACAGAAAGTATGTAATAAAATAAAATATGTTATTTCAGAGCCTCTGGCTCTAATCTTTGAGATATCCTGGAGTACTGGTGTTGTGCCAAAAGACTGGAGAAGAGCGAATGTTGTCCTGATCTTCAAGAAGGGAAAAAAGACGGACCCAGGAAATTATAGGCCTGTCAGTTTGACATCAATACCTGGAAAAATTCTAGAGCAGATTATTAAATGCTCTGTCTGTGAGCACCTTGAACAGAATGAGTTAATTGGTAGTAGCCAGCATGGGTTTATCAAGAATAAGTCATGCCAGACCAACCTCATCTCCTTTTTTGACAGAGTTACTAAAATGGTTGACTCTGGCAATGCTGTGGATATAATGTATCTAGATTTCAGTAAAGCATTTGACAAAGTTTCTCATGATATCCTTGAGGATAAGCTGGTTAAGTGTGGGCTGAATGGTGCAACCGTTGGATGGATTCATGGTTGGTTGAAAAATCGTACCCAACGAGTGCTCGTAAAAGGCTCTACGTCTACATGGAGGGAAGTCTCGAGTGGAGTGCCACAGGGCTTGGTCCTGTGCCCGGTGTTGTTCAATGTTTTTTATAAATGACCTGGAGGAAGATGTAGAGGGGATGCTTATCAAATTTGCAGATGACACAAAGCTGGGTGGGATTGCTAATTCTGAAGAAGACAGAGTCAGGATTCAAAATGATCTAGATAGGCTGGAACAGTGGGCTGAGACAAATAAAATTAATTTCAATAGAGATAAGTGCAAAGTCCTATACCTAGACACACAAAAAATCAAAGGCACAGATATAGAATGGGAGGGACTTGACTTGACAGCAGCACATGTGAAAGGGATCTAGGTGCTATGGTTAATCACAAGCTAAACCAGAGCCTGCAGTGCGATGTGACTGTGAAGAAAGCTAATGCAATCTTAGGGTGCATTAACAGAAGCATCGTGTCCAGATCATGGGAGGTAGTAGTCCTGCTCTATTCTGCTGTGGTCAGGCCTCACCTGGAGTACTGTGTCCAATTTTGGGCACCATATTTTAGGAAGGATGTTGACAAGCTCGAGCATATCCAGAGGAGGTCAACCAGAATGGTGAGAGGGTTGGAATCCAAGTCTTACGAGGAAAGACTAAGAGAGTTGGGTATGTTTAGCCTGGGAAAGAGAAGGCTTAGAGGGGGCATTATTGCAGTCTTCAAGTATTTGAAGGGCTGTCATGTAGAAGATGGAGCAGGTCTATTCTCTCTTGCTCCGGATCCAATGGATGGAAATTACAAGGGAGTCGTTACCGGCTAAATATCAGAAGAAACTTCCTAACTGTAAGAGTGGTTGAGCAGTGGAACAGCCTGCTTCGCGAGGTGGTGGATGCTCCTTCGTTGGACGTTTTCAAACGGAGGCTGGATGACCATCTTTCGGGTATGTTGTACGGCTATCTTTTGGCTATGTTCCTGCAGAGTGCAGGGGGTTGGACTAGATAACCTGTAAGGTCCCTTCCAACTCTAACATTCTATGATTCTATGTAACCAAGTTGATACGATAGGTATGCAGACCTATTGGACAGTCCCTCTAATTACTAATATCTAGATTTTCAATCCACTCAGTTGCAGCTGGGGAGAGTTCAGAGAGCTCGGTCACATCTCCCTGGAGAGCACGACTCTCACATTCCTGTGACAGATGGAAAATAGTTTGGCAGGCTGCACCACAATTGCATTCGTTTCCTGATATTTTGTCAAATTTAAACAACACGTCTGCATAACTGCCAAAGCCTGTTTGTATTCTATTAGCAGTCTTCTGTAGTTTACGTGGCAAGTCAATCCCAAGGGCCTCTCAGTGGTGCTTATCATGCACCCTGGATAATGCTAGAGAGCTAGAACTTCTGGAGATCATAGGATCTCCGGCTACACTACACACACGGAAACAAAATACATGCTATTTTTTTTTAACCAGAATTTTACTCCCTCTGTTACTGGGCTGCATTTAAGAGAAGGCTAATAGTTAGGGTTATATTAGTTACAGTTTACAGAGCCTGTAGTGCAAAAGACTTCAGACTAGCTCAGTGCTTTCACAAACCTATCATGCACATGTGTATGTTTCCCTGGAAATTGTGTGTACATAGAGGAAAAAACCTCAAAACTTCTCAGTTCTACAAATTTTCTCCATTCACAGGACATGCATCTTCTGTCTTAGCATTTCATAGTGTTTCCCTTTAAGAAAAACATGATATTTTCAGTGGCCCCTTGGCCATAGTTTCACCTTTTCCAGCCATTACAATTCTTGCACTGTCAGCTGAATGAGCTGCCTAAACTACTGAAAATTAAACTAAGCAGGTGAGTCCATGACATCCAGAAGGGATCATCTCTAAAAGGCCTTGGCAAGGCTAATCCTCAAAGCCCTGCACTCACTTTTTACATACCTTTACATCTGTTTCTGGAATGAGTAAAAATTTTGCTGCAGTGGACTAAGAGAGATGGTTCAGAGCCTTCAAGGTACTCATTAATCTGAAATTTACAGAATGGCTTTAGACAGATGTTATTTCCTTTAAAAATTAGAGCAATATTGGAGGCGGCCAAGCTGGATAAACTGACATTAACCTTAAAAGGTCAATCAGAAGATACATTCTTGAATACTTGGGGTCATTTCTATGATTGGTACAAGAAAATTAAGTAGAGGTAGCTAAAAGGTGTTAGAGATATAAGATAGTCTTGAGTCTAAAGAGTTACATTTGGTATTGGGGGGGGGGGTTTAGAGATATAGCAAAGATTTAGCAAAGAAGGCTTGTAGAAATCGAGATGAGACTAATCAAGGTATTTAAAGCCCCTCCATAAATGTTTAATGTTAGATTAGATTGTTCGTTGTTGTGTTGTGTTTTGTTGTTTTTTTATGTATGTAGATGTACTGAATTGTGTGTGTATTGTGTATTGTATGTCTATAAAATGAATAAAAAGTGGCCTTTGGCCCTTTTTTAAAAAAAAAATAGAGCAAGATTTCAAATGATGGTTGAACTTTAAAAGGACAACTGTGACCCCGGTCACACAGGTCAGATAACGCGGGGGGGAGGCGTGGCTGTTCACCCCGGAGCAAAATAAAGCATGGTAGCCTGATCCCATGGTCCCCCGGGTTGCCACGCATTGGCTGTTAGCTGCCGATCACACGGTGAGGCTGAAGCGTGGCAAAGGAGCGGCGCAGCACGATCATACAAGCAGCGCTGTTTTGTTGTGCGCATGTGTTGTTCCGGGGGGCAGGGCTGCTGTCGGTGTCTTGTTTGTGCGCATGTGCTGTTTGGCGTTGGTGCGCATCCTATGGAGACTTACAACATCCAGTTTGCAACGGGATGTGGGTGGGTGCCGGATGCCACGGGATACTGGCGCTCCCGCAGTCAGACGCCCGCCTTTGCCCCGCGTTTCCTGGAAACTAGTACACTTTCCACGGTATTTTTAACTCCGCATCTTTGGCGGGATGTCACAGGTTGTCCATGGGAGCGCTACACTTCCCAGATGTTGCGCCCCGAAAATGCGCCTAACATTCGTGCCTTCCATGTGGCAAATTCTCCATGTGACCGGGGCTTGTCAGCAAGCACTGGCAACTGAAAGTGTGGTTACCACAATAGTACAATCACACAAAGTTCTGCTTCCATATAAAGATTTATTTGCATTCACAGACACATGTGCAACACCTGGCTCTTTCCACCTGTGTGTTATAGTGCCCAGAAACTGGTTCAACAGCATCTTGCTCAAGGGGAAACTCAAGTGGGGATACAATATGTTTGACTTTTCTAAAACAGTTGCTGCAGTTTTTTACTTGCATTTCTGCTTGTGCAAGAGCTCTAGTGGTTTTTGCAGAATCCAACTCTGTAACTTGAGATTGGTTTGGCTAAGTGTTTATTTCATTGCTCAAATGTGCATTAAAAGCATACACACACCCCAAGCTGCTTCTACCAAATGCATGTATTGCAGCTACAGGGCTCTTTTTGTAGAAAAAGCCCAGCAGGAACTCATTAGCATAATAGGCCACCCCCAACAGCAGAAAATCATTAGCATATTAAGCCACACCCTCTTTTTTTTTTTTTTTTTTTTTTTTTTTGTAAAACTCTCTTAAAAAAGAGAGAATTTTATTCTTTTTATAAGAAAAGGGAAAGGGTAGACAGATGGAGAAAGAAAAAGGTGGAGTGAAATTTTTTTCTGTTAGTGAGAATTAGTTTAGGTTAATAACCAATACCAAGATTTGGCATCCATCATGGTTAGAAGATCTTCTTTTTAACTAAAGCAAAGTCCAAAATCACTCTGTTAATGCAGTTAGTAAAGTCCATTGGGGTTAGTAATTAAACAGCTCCTTCCAGATGTAACACGAACAGTCCTCAAAGTATCTTCTTCTTAATTTTCTTCCAGTTATGGATTAAGTCCATTTTAACTTTGAAGTCTTCCGTTCCATCACCTTCCCCTGGGCTGCTGTCATCTGCACTTATCCCAATTTTGAATGCTGCATCCTTCTTCCTGCTGGCGTGTCTCTTCAGGAGTTTCTGTGTTTTGAAGATGAAATCCTTCTTCTTTCTTTTCTTTTTTTTCTTAAACTTCTGGCCTTCAAGCTTCCAGGGCTCCACAAACTCAGCAGATGAAATTAGATCTCCCGTTTGTCGCCTGCTATGCTCGACATCCCCCCTTCTACTGGCAGAGTATTTCTTTTTATAAAGGCGGAATAGGCTTTGGAAGCCTTATCCACCTCTTCTTTTAACTTTATCGCTTCACTGCCAGTTAGGGGTGTCAAGACATTTGTCAAGGTAAATCCGAGATCTTCTTTCTCCTCTTCTTTAGCGCCCTGGAAACCTGGAATCAAATTCGATTTCTGTTCAATCTCCTTCATCTTTCTAGTTGTTTCCAATATCTGTTTCTGTCGACTGATGAGAACACTTTCCATTTTAAACAAAGTTTGGTTGATCTTCTGCAATTGTTCCAGCAGGGGGCACAGCATCTCCTTTTTCTGTTGATTGACAGCAAGCTCTTGGGGGGGCTATCTGGACCGGAAGTCCCTCCTCTCTTCTCTTCCGGTGTCTGCAGGGCTTTTTCCATTATCGACATTTTGTTTTTTTGTTTACTTTTAAAAAGTTCGTGCCGCATCCCCCAGGAAGCTAAGATGAACCCATTCTTCCATGCAACCCCAACGGTACTTTCACCAACACTCACTTTGTTTTCTTTCTGCCCCCTTCGCGCTCCCTTTGAATAGCTTGCTTCTCGAGGGGGTGGGGACTCCTCCTCCTCCCAACGCTTATACGCATGCAGGGGGGCTCCAACTTACGCCTCAAAATAGATCTTCAACTCACGATTCGATGCCACTACTTCTTTTTATGTTGAACCATAGCGCTGTTTTCACTCCTGGAATTCGGTGGCGCCGCTAAGTCCCATTACGGGCACGCCGCAGCGGGGCCGATTGGGGCGGGGAGAAAGCCTCAATTTCCCGGCTGTCTGCCGGCAAAGAGGCTACTCCCCAAGCGCCCCCGGTTCGGAGCCTTTACCCAAGGCTCACTAGGGTCTTTCGCATAAGCGAAGACCCCCCCTAACTGCGCGTGGGCTAACCGCCTCCGGGAGCGTCCCGAGAAGCGGCCGCCATTCGCGACGCCAGAAACCGAAACCCAAGCCACACCCCTGACAGCACAGCTTATTAGCATATTAGGCCACACCCCCATGTTACAAGAAGTGTGGTCATCGTGCCACACCCACCTTTTGCTTCTTATTCTGTTTACCTTGTTTGTTGTCAGGCCACACACCCCTGATGTAGCCAATCCTAATGAGTTTCTGCTATTGGGTGTGGCCTGTTATACTAATGAGTTCCTGATGGGGGTGGCCAACTCTGGAGCCAGCCAGAATTCCATTCCTGTGTGTTCCTGCCCAAAAATAACCTTGTGCAGCCATAACAGACTTGCAGCCCTTGGGGGAAAGTCTGTGGATCAGTAGTACAGCATCTGCTTTGCATGGAGAAGGTACCAGGTTCAATTCCCAGTATCTCCAGTTAAAAAAGGATCAGGTAGTGAAATACCATGAGACCCCAAAGAGTTTCTATCAGTCAGAACAGACAATACTGACCTTGTTAGACCAATGATCTGACTTAGCATAAGGCAGCTTCATATCTCCATATGTATGTTCATTCACCTGAACATGCTTAAATAATGTATAATTTAACAAATGTCTTCAATTCTGTATCAGTAGATTATAATATGGGACTCTTTGCTGATTTGGGTGGCAAGGTGCAGTGAAAGTGTCCAGATTGTGCCATTATTTTGGTTATATAGTATTTTTTGCCAGGCCATAGTGCCAGTGAAGTTTGCTGCAAATAAGAATCTTGTGAGATCGGAGTTATTTTCCTATCTTAGAGGCTTATTTGTGACCTTAAGTGAATCATTTAGCTTTCCCTGGTTTTTATGTTCCCCGTTGAAAAATGAAAATCATATTTTTTCCTATCCTGCCTGCAAGAATTAATGCCTTTTAAGAAAGCTGCTTCATAGCACAAGATTACTGTTAAATGTATGGTTATAATAGATTTCTAAAGGATTGAACATGAAATGTGAAAAAGTCATTTTGTTACTAGCTGTTGAATATTTCAGGTACATTCAAGCAAACTATACCTGCTGTGTAACTGAATGTACCAAGTTCATCCATCTAGAATGTGTTTACTGGGCTGATTAAACATCAGGATGAGTGAGCTGGCCTGCAATATTCTGTTAGTTTTCTTGGATTGGTAACAAAAGAGAGGAACAATGAAAAGGAGGTAGTTGAAAATCAGGATTCAGTAGCTTAATAAATTATTTGCACTATGGGCCTATTAAATAATAAGACGAAATCAGGGGCCCTGTTTCATGAAATCCCATCTTAACAATGTTTTGGGCCCACACCTCAGGAGAAGTGAATGTTTTTGCTATGGGAAGTGGCAGCTGCTACCTTAAAGCAAGAAACCTACACTTTTCAGTAAAGCAGTTGCCAAGACAGGAGGGGGGAGAGTTCTCTGCATTTTTAGTGCAAAAAGCAATGTTTTTGTGATCAGTGGTTTGCCTTTTGACATGACATTAGTCCCTCCCCCCAAATGGCAACTTCTGTGCTGAATATCAAACCCCACTTTAGTCTTGCAGTCCATTATGCTTGAAGGGTGCCACTGCTGACACAGAGTTCAAGAAACAGTAGCTCCCTTATTTCCTTTAATGTGAAGAACAGCTCCATGGCAAAGTGAAAATATTTTCCTCAGCACTGAGTAGAATGGGACAGACCCTGCTCACAAGGAGCTACACATATGGATCAAAACCATGGAGAGTTTTGGATTGCATTAGACGTTTTGTTTAATTCATGTGCAAAGCCTGAGGTCATGACAAATGTTGTATTATTGTATTAACAGTGTCTTCAATTCTGCTGACAACTGTCAGATCCTACTGTGTCCTCAGATACTAGTTTGATCTTTCTTGATTCTAGGAAAACAGCCATTAATTTGCAGGAGACAGCTAATAGCATTTTCTATGACTTAAAGAGATGGAAACGGAACAAAAGAGGTGGCTCTGAAAACCCACTTTAAGCCCTTCCTTTCATTGTCCCTTTCTGAGAGATTCTTTGGGAAATGGCTTTTCCTGCCATCACCTCCTAGCCACCTCCCAATTCTCCCCCCCCTCAGCAAAGGTTTAACAAGAGAGGGAAGGAGGTGTAGAAATTATTATTAGGAAAATGAACAGACTGAGTACAAGAATGGATACATTATGGATGCTCATGCCTTTCTCTGCTATGCAGCAGCTAATGCAAGAAGCAGCTGAAAAATTCTGTTTTACACACTACAAGGCTACAAGTTAATTGGCCTTCTGCTATTTGTTTTTCTAGCAACCTGAACTGGCTGCTTTGACACAAGCAAGGACATACAGTGCTATATTCCGTTCCCTTCTGAGTCTCCTCTTACTCTTTTTGCTCATATTGGGGGGGGGGGGCATCAGCCACAATCTCCCCATCCTTCTTTGTTGATTTACTTCTCTCCTTGCATATCTCTGTAATTTAATCTCCACTGCTAAGCAGCCCTGGAAGGTGTATGGTTAAGATCAATGTCCCAATACACCCTGAAACATGTTTTCTCCCATCAGACAAGCACTTTAAGATAATTGAGAAGCCTTGTAGAGGGTCTTGGGGAGGTATCAGGGGAGAGGCACACTGAGTGCAAAGAATTGCCACTGCTCACGGTATCTGAGATATGGAAATGTTTGACTGTTTATCTTTTAAAGTGTTGCAGGGGCCCAGTTCTTAAGTTGTCTCACTCTGCTATAAATCTGAAGTCAATACATGGCAAGAGATCAATCTCTGCACACTAAGGGACATGATGTTTCCTGAGTTTACCAGTGCAATGTGTTTAGGCACATCTAGTTTGTAGAGCTGCGGACAGCGGAAGACAGGAGGGCCTGGTGTAATCTGGTCCATGGGGTCACGAAGAATCAGACTCGACTGTGCGACTGAACAACAAAGTTTGTAGAGCAACTTTGAAGTTAAGAATTTGATCTGATCTGTTTCATGGGGACTTTAAACTTTTAGATAAACAGAATAGCTACATCATGAGGGCTGAGAATTTATAATCAATATGTTTCCTACCA
The DNA here is from genome assembly GCA_029375565.1 of Gekko gecko. Classification (NCBI taxonomy): domain Eukaryota; kingdom Metazoa; phylum Chordata; class Lepidosauria; order Squamata; family Gekkonidae; genus Gekko; species Gekko gecko. The sequence continues at coordinate 69,530,379 of JAPDNY010000002.1, read as the reverse complement.
GTTCTGATGAACATGTTAGAAGGAGTGAGAAAGGGCTGTCATTAAATGTTCCAGTACTGTAGGTCTGGTTTCTGTCTGACAGGAGTGTGTAGCTTACATCGTTCTACTCTCTTCCATTGTATTGTCATGATAACCTTGTCAAGTAGGTTAGATTAGCAAGTAGACCATTGACCTTTGTGGCTGTGGTTTTCCTGCCTAGGCTGACCCTCTTAACCAGTTCACCTTATGCAATCCACCATTATTAGAATGGCATAGTGAGCTATGAATCTTAGGCACGCACAACTTCACTTCTCGGCTTGACTGTGGCAAAAGGAATCCCAGCACCACTTGTCCTTTTTTGGAACTCTCACTTGCGCAGCGGTTTGAAGAAGATTTAAAAAACAGCAGTTGTCTTTTTCCCATGGTTTATTACTTTATTTAAACCTCAGCGGAATAAGGCAAGATCCTGCCAGTTTCCTGCAGCTTCTCCAAGCTACAGCAAGTGAAAAAAGGCCTCCTACCTCTCCTGAGCCCACTGGCCATGTATACTTGCACTGTAGTATGGGAAAAAAAGGAAACAGCAGTATGTTCTTGTGCTATTTCAGTATCTTCTTCATATGCCCACCTCTCCCTAAGCTCTCTGGTGCACAAACGGGGTTTGGGAGACACTGGCAGGGTCTTCTCTCATTTGTGCTGAGGTTTGGAGAAGATAAGAAACCGTAGGAGTCTATCATTATGTGTTTTATTTTCTCCATAGCCTAGCACAAATGGGAGAAATCTTTGCCTCTTCCCTGGGTTCTTTGTTTGTGCCCTGAAGTTTTTAAAAATGCTTTCTTCCTTGATGAGAGTAGCACACTTTCAGGATTTTTGTTGCTCTACAATTTACTATGTATGTTGTTAGTGTCATTTGGATCCTGTCTTCTAATGATATAACGGGTACAGTAGCTACCACAGAATGGCAGCTGATGAGAGCATATGGTTTTGCTTTCAATTTGTGAGCAAATTAATTTCGCTGTGAAAAATCCCGGGTTGATAACATAGTTGCTTGAAGTCCATAAGTGTTGTTGTTTATCCATAGGATAGAACAGTACAAGCCTCATGAACTCATATCTCAGGGAAGATGTTGCTGAAGCATCTTCTGTTTTCAGATTAATATGTCTTGTGCAAATGAAGGTGCTGGCTTGGACTCAATATGGAGCTGGCATCTGCCCAGTGAGTTCAACACTGACCATATTATTCTATATAATACCAGCTAGAGTGTATTTGCTGAATCTTAACTGATGATGCAAACGGAAAAGGCACAGACTTGTATTATTTATTTTACTTATATTTTTTCAAATTTATAGTCCGTCCTTTCCACGAACGGGCCCAGGGTACATCACAGTAATAGTTAGGGCCATTTGGTAACACAAAGCATAATAATAAATATTTAATTAAAACATTAAAACAACATTTAAAAACAATTTGCACTTATACTTGTGCTGCTGGACTCTGAGTTTGTTCAAACCAGGCCGCATAGAGGTGGTATCTTCAGCAGGAGAATCTGAGGTGTTTCTACTGGACGCCCACCATCTCAACCAAAGGCCTGGTGGAACAGCTCCATGAAAAAAGGTCCCGCAGGGCCCTGATCTCACATGGGAGCTTGTTCTACTAGTCCAGGGCAGAAAAGCCCTGGCCCTGGCCGAGGCTAAACGGACATCCCTCAGGCCGGGGACAACCATCAGATCTTGCTCAGCTGAGCACAAGGCTCTCTAGGGAAAGGCCTCACTCATTTCTACCTCACAGTAAAATAACTCCCACACAGCTTAAAAAGCCACCGGCAAATTCCAGTGGCTATCTTGGTGAGGTGCTTCCATGGCAGGTTTCTGGGCATCTGATTGCCCGTGTGCACCATGGAAACACAGGAGTGGTGTGATCATTCCTCTCTGTTTCTGGCATGTCCTTTATTTCCCCTGACCCCACTCCAATGTGTGCTTCAGTGCCCCCATAAAATGCAGCCAGAAGCATGTTTGTGCTTGTTTGCTTCTGCACATGCACAGCAGCACTTAGGGGGGGGAAACGACCAACCCAGCCATGGGTCTGTGGTTGCAGCATGTTAGCGATGTGAACAATCAACCTATGATGCTGGCTTAGGGGGTGCTGTGTGATCAACACAAAGCATCCCAAACTCAAGCGGCTTATTTAGAGCCAATATACTGCCATAGCAAACTACATGTGTGACCACACCCATAGACACCCACACAAGTATATGTTGTAAATTGGGATTAATAATCAGTAAACTTCAGACTGACTTTATGAACCTACTGGCCGTGCCATTTTTATTATGATGCTGTGTTAAGGAGGTTCCTTAGTCTCCATGTTAATGATTTTGTTTGTTTGTTTCCTGAAATACAGAAAAGTACTGATTGTCCACACATCGTGTCTACCTCTGCAGCACCAGTGTCAACTGGGACTTCCCAGGACATTACCATTACCTTGAAGAATGCTGCTTTTGTAAAGGTAATTAAATGGGCACTGTGGAAAAATGTGACTTAGCTAATCAGTATATTCTACCAAAAGTCATAAAATGGACCCTGTCAGTAAAGTAATAATCTCTGATTATAAACAAAATGAAGTTTTTAACTTCGATCGTAACAGCAGAAATAGCTGTTGTAACAGAGGACCTTAATAGAAAGTAATCACTTTGGCAAGTGACCAAGTATGGGTGGGCATAACATGAAGAAGAAAATGTGCCTGCTACGCAAGCATTCTCTTGGGATCTGTTACACATAATGCAAGAAATTTAATGGGACTGGGACAGTTAGTAGATTTATAATATTGTAAAACTTCCATTTGAGCAGAATGCTTTGGGGGGGTAGGAATGTGCTTCACTTACTTGAAGATGCTTCTTCTGTATTCCACTCAATGAACTTTGCAGGTGTGCAGTTCTCATGTAGTACACCAAACCATTTTCTCTGCAATAACAAGAACCCTGTGCCTGGACAAAGCAAAAGCAATTTGTTAAAAACAGTTATTCTGTGAGAGATTAAATCAAGATCTGAGGTGGCATTTTTAAAAAAGAAAATGTGTATTCTGTGTCTCACAGGCTGGGGTGCTAGTCAAAGGGAGTCCAGAACAGGCCAAGGTCAGGAGCCAAGAAGACAATGCAAAGTCCAAAAAGCCAAGCCGGGGTCAGGAGCCAGAAACACAGAGCCAAGTCCAAATCATTAACCAGAAATGTAGTCCAAAGCCAAACCGGGGTCAGGAGCCAGGAACACAGAGCCAAGTCCAAAGCCAGGGGGTCCGAAGGTCTAGGTGCACGAGCCGAGCTGGAGTGGATGCTAGCAGCATGAAGCTGACTTGTTGCTTCCATGAAGGGTACTGCCCAGAGTGTGGAGTTAAATGCTGCTACCAATTAGCCAGCTGCACGATTGGCCAGGCTCCTATTAGAACTCTGGGCTGGCTGAGCGTCTCCCTTGTAGCCTGGCCTCTCTTTGCCTGGTTGCTAAGTTTTTCCGCAGTCACTCCCTTAAACGAGTCACATGTGGGGGTGAGTCAGGAGGACTTTCAGCTTGCAGTTCTTCCTTTTTATCTGGGCCAGGTGTGAAGACTACTGTTACAGGCACTTGCCAGCTCTCCTCCTCTGCTGCTTCAGAGGGGCCAGCTGTGGTTTCTGCAGGCTCTGTCCGCTCATCCTCATCCATGCCCATCATACTGTGCACAGGGCCGGTGCCAGGTTTTTTTGCATACTAGGCGAGGCTACCTTCTGGGCCCCCCTCCCCCATACATCTTCAGTGCATTTTTTGTTAATACTGTATATATCATACAGGAAGCCAAAGAGGGAATTATAGTGTTGTAGTTGTTGGAATAATTGCATTTTCCTGTATTGAAAGCACAAAGGTGTTTTTTGTCATAGCCTAGGCTTATATTTATTGCATACTAGGAATAAGGCCCATTGTGGAAATAAATACAATGGGCTCTAGAAAGAGGCTCCGGGAGAGTGCCCCAGCTTTGGGCACTCAGTGACAATTTGCTGTGGCAATCTCAGCAGGGCATAATGACAGAGTCCATCATTTTCTCCAGAGGAACTGATCTTTGCTGCCTGAAGAGCAGTAGTAATTTTGAGTGATCTCCAGCCCACCCCCAAGATCGGTAACAGTGGTTCCCCAGGAGGGAGTGGCTGGTTTGGAGGGTGGAGTCTATGGCATTGTACCTGTCTGAGGTCCCACCCCTCCTCAACACTCACTTTCTCCAGGTTCAACCCCTGAAATCTCCAGGAATTTCCCAACCTGGAGTTGACAACCCTATCTCCCTCCCAGCCAACCATCAACCTACCTTTAGTTTTCCATCTCCTCCCCCATCCTCCTACAGAGCAGTTGTAATTTTGAGTGATCTCCAGCCACCACCTGGAGATTGGCAACAATGGTTCCCCATCAGGGACTGACTGGATTGGAGGGTGGAGTCTATGGCATCGTACCTGTCTGAGGTGCCACCCCTCCTCAAACCTCACCCTCTCCAGGCTCCATCCCTCAAATCTCCAGGAATTGCCCACCTGGAGATGGCAACCTGATCAGGACTGGGCCCAATGAGTTTTCTCCCTAAGGCCAACGTAGGTGTGGAAAGGGCCTTTTACTGACAGAGGAGAAAGTACAGGTGCCAATTCTGATTAGGGAAATACCTGGAGATTTGGGGGGGTGGATCCTGTGGAGGGCAGCATTTGGGGTGTGTGTGGAAGGACTCAGCAGGGTATAATGCCATAGAGTCTACCCTCCAAAGCAACCATTTTCTCCCAGGGAACTGATCTCTGTCATCTGGAGGTCAATTGTAACAGTGGGAGATCTCCAGGTCCCGCCTGGAGATTGGCAGCCCTAGGGGAAAGTCAGCCGCACAGCGGGGAGTTGAAGAAAATGGTCTGATGGTCGTTGGCCCACCTCGTTAGCCAGCCAGCCAGCCATGCTGAAGCTAAGCAGGAGAAAGAGCCTTTTTCCATTTATTCTGACAGGAAAGTGGCCATTGGGGAGGGGGTTAAGCTGAAAGTCCTTTGTTTTTTTACTCACAGAACCAAGCTGGGCTGCCTACCAACAGCCAATGAGGGGACAGTCCCTCACAGGAGTCAAGAGAACTGTCTTCCTCAAGAGAGAGAGCTGTCTGCCAGGGGGAGTGGGTGGGGAAGAGGAGCAGACCCAGCACCCGGCCAATGGCACGCGAGTACTCTTGAGTGGCGGCTGATGGGCCAATGGCTGAGGGAGGGCATTTTACAGCCAATGGGAGCGCATGGAATCTTGCGAAACCAAAAGATAAATATTTATAAGGAGAGATTCTCAGAAAGGCACGTCTAATATAATGATTTTTAAAATCAATATTAACTTTTACTTTATCACACCACAGATAAGGGTGCCACTCAAATCTCAAATCATGACCTTCTAGCTCCAACGACTGTTTATTTCTCAACAAAAACCATTTTTAGACATATCATTCTGGCTTTGTTAATCTTTTTTCTGACTTCATTAGGTGGACAGTTTAATTCCAAAAAGGTTTATTGTAGATCCCTCAGGTGAGAATCTCAGTCTGTAGGATTGGAGAAGATGCAGCTGTAGTGTACAACTTGGGAGGGTATTCATTGTATTTTCCTCAGAAAATAAATACAATCTTTGAACAGCCTTCCAGAAAATACTATTTTAGCCACCATGGATATGGAAACTTTGTATATGAAAAAGCAGAATAGTACCAGAGAAAACCTGTTGCAAGACAGGCCCCAAAGAGACAATAACAGAACACCACTCGTGGTCACATACAGCTCTCAACCCAAAACAGTTCAGTGCTTCATCAGCTACTTACAACCTCTACTGGATAACTACAGTTCTCTTTCACAAGTATTGGGGGGCATACTTTTTCTGGTGCACAGACAGCCCCCCAATCTCAAACAACTCCTCACCCACAATAATGCATCATCTAATTTGAACATGGACACTGGTACCAGAGCTTGCAATAAACTCAGATGCCAACTGTGCTGCCACATACACTCAGACAACACAATCACTGGATCTAACAGCATCAAGTACACCATCTCAGGCTTATTCACATGCTCATCTTCTAATATTGTATATGCCATTAAATGCCAACAATGCCCTTCAGTTCTCTACACAGGGAAAACAGGCCAAACCCTATGCCAAAGGATAATAAATGGACACAAATCTGACATTAAGAATCACAAGACTGATAAACCTGTAGGAGAACACTTCAGCCTTCCAGGACATTCAATGGGTGACCTCAAAGTGTTGTTTTATTGCAAAGGAACGTCAGGAACAGACTGGGAAGGGAAATTGCTGAATTACAAGCTATTACAACACCCAGAACAACCCCTCCAGGACTTAACAGGGATATTGGTTTCTTATCTCACTACATATGCTAAACTTATTCAGTCCTTACATATCTATTTTCACCAAGAAGGTCTATACATCCTCTTTATTGTAGTGTATTTTTCATTTGGAATAGTAGATTGGAATAGTGGTTGGAACATAATGCAATGAATATTGGAATGTATTTCTGGTCCCCGTCCCCCCCGTGCGCCCACCAATTTTCAAATGTTGTGAAGGTGACTTATTGCTGGGGAGAAAGTGGAAGGCATTTCTCAAAGGAACTTACCTTCTAGTTAGGGGTTTTGTGCTTAATTTCTGCACGCCCCACGTGTGAACAGGCAACTCTACATACACACTTACATGGAAGTGTTCCACCTGGTCTCCCCCCCCCAATCCTTACTGGCAAACATGGGCCAATTCACAAAGGGGGGGGGAGACGCTGTGAAAAGTGCAGGGGAACTTTTCCCCCTGTCGTGTTTCCTGTAAGGAGGGTTCTAAAGCTGAGCAGCTCTTGCCGCGAGGGGAGAAAAGACGTTCCTCAGACTCGGGGTTAGCTTGGCCTCTCTGCTTCTCTTTGGGGCTCCCATCGAGGTGACACGTTCCCCAGGTGAAAGAAAGAGAGAGAGATTGTGGTACAGGCAAGGAGCTTGCCTGGTGGCAGAGAAGCAGGAGCAGGCGGATTCCAGAGGCCCTGACGGGCAGTCGCAGGTCCGTTCGTCCTCCCACCAGCCAGCCAGCCCCCTTTCCCCTTCTCCGTTGCTCCTCCTACCCCTTCGGCAGGAGCAGCAGCCTGGCGCTGCCGATCAGCCTCCGAGCAGCCAGGCTCCGTCGGGTGTTGGCGGCAAGATGCCTTTCTGGAAGTAGACGGTGGAGCCCCACCACCAGGGCCGGCTCACCTAGGGCGCACCGGCTCACAGGGGCACCAAACTGCACCCCGCCCCCCCACGAAAAGCCCCCTGTTGCTGCCACCTCCCTGCCGCCACCACTGCCAGTACAGAGCGCCCTGGCAGGGCTCAGGAGGCAGCGGCACAGCTTGCCTGCCTTCCCCCTCCCTCCTCGGGGAGAGGGGGTGGGGGCAAAAGGGTGTCCAGGCCCCATCAGGAGGTTGGCATCCGTGCCCACCTAGGGCGCAGAACCACCTTGAGCCGGCCCTTCCCACCACCTATTCCCCTTGGTGGCCGGCACCCCCTGCCTGGCTGCCCTGCCACTGGCATAGCTCCATGACGTGTGCAGCTTGGTGACCCTGGCGCTGCTCCGGCAGTGCTGCTTGGTGACCTGGCAGGCTGCCTGCAGGAGCTCGCCTGCCATGCCCACCACCTGCGAGGCCGCCTCCGCCATGTGTGCAGGCTGCTCCACCCAGGGGCATCCCGCAAGAAAGGTAAGACGCGCTTCTGCGGGCACCCCTGCCCCCTCGAGGGAGGCGCTCCTGGCAACTGGGCAGTGCCCCCCTTTTGTAGTATCAGAGAGGATGCTAAGAAGTTGGGGGGCATCTCGGACAATCTCTTAGGACCCTAGTAGCACTTCCAAGATGCCTGACCTCCCAGTGGCATCGCCGGTCCTGTCCCTTGAAAGCAAGTCATGGGAGGGGAGGGGGAGGGGATGCTGCCCGAGGTGGCTGGCGCTGTGGGTGGAGAAGTTCCCCTGCTGGACTCTGTTGCAGGGACGAAGAAGGACCAGGCAGCCCAACAGGACACGCCGGGGGGAGAAAGAGGCAGCGGTGGCGGCTGGGGTCAGGGCAACACAGGTCTTCTGGCGGGGGCAGGGGGGGCTTGGGTGGGGGTGCGATTGGACGCCCTCATGATCCGCCCACCTAGGCAAAAGTCTAGTTTGCCTAGCGGGTGGGCCGGCCCTGCTTGAGAGGAGACGAATAGAGCATAACAACAGGGTCTCAGTTACTTACTCTTAGCATTCCACAATTAAGGATATGTTTACACATCAGTTTCCTATTTTGATGTATTTATTTGCTTCTCTGTGCACATTGACGGCAATCCAAATAATACCTTTTGTTAAGGCCAACCAAATTACATACATAGGAGTCTGTGAGCTCTCATATTCACCAGAACCCTTCCTCAGACTAAATGTCACAATTAAAATTTTTTAAAAAATGTTCCAAAAGGGAAAGGGAATGCCTCAGGACATGATAGTGTGAGTCCTGGTCAAGGCCTCACTGTGTTAGGTGCAGAGCCACTTCAGATGGTGCTGGTTTCCAATTAAACCCAGTTCTTTGGGGCAAGAGGCAATAAATCATGGGCCTTAACAAAGTCCAAGAAATGTCTCTAAATTCTCTCTAAACCAGCGAGATTCAAAATCCCTTTTCAAAAGAAAGCACAGAAAACACTTAGTGGCCAAAGTATTAACTCGGTTGATAAATTTAAGATCTTGGAGAACAAATTTAGAGTCCAGTGGCACCTTTAAGACCAACGAAGCTTTATTCCAGGTATGAGCTTTTGTGTGCATGCATACCTTGAATAAACCTTTGTTGGTTTTAAAGGTGTGTGCTACTGGACTCTAAATTTGTTCTACTGCTTCAGACCAGCACGGCTGACCACCTGGATTTAAGATGTTGCCTAAGCTATAGAGAGGCCAATCAAGGTCAAATTCTGTTGCTTTATCTTAGATTGTATTCTGTCAGTCAATCATCATAACCTCCAGATGCCACATTTCTTTCTTTATGGGCTGGATTCAGGTATCATAACTGTGAGAAGTTGTTAGCATTCTTCCTTGGGTTTGCTTGTGATTTTACTTTAAGATCCACGCAGCTGCTGTTACAGTTGATGCCCACATTGTGTTTACCCCCACTCTCTGGCATGAGGGGATAGACTGTGCCTGAGCTTGGAGGCTCTGCTGCTCCCTCAGAAGAGGCCGGGGCGGAGGAGGAGAAGCTGCGGGAAAGAGGGAGGCTGGACAATGCCGCCTGGCAGGGAAAACGCCAGGCCAGGAGGGATGCTATGCGCCCGGCTGAGACATGAGTCTCTGCAGGCATACTCGGTGGTGAGGTGCCAGGGCTTCTCAAGCCCCCCAAGGGCTGGGGGAGGAAAGGTAGGCCATGCCCTGGCACCCCCTCCCCTGGGAATGGGGGGCAGAACAAAGACTGGCTGGCGCAGGAGTCGATTTGGGGTGGGGCGCTGGAGGGTGGCCAAGACAGGCATGTTGTGTCTCCTCCAGTGGAGGACTTTCTGCCAGGAGGAGGATCCCCAGGATGCGGATCTAGAGAAGGTGGGAACAGAAGGAGATGGGATTGCATCTTCAGGGCTGCGGTGGGGAGGGGGAAAGAAGGGAGGGTTCTGCTGGACTTGGCGGGGCTTCCCGGAAAACACGTGCCGAGAGGGGGGTGCTTGAGCAGCCGGCGGCTCTCTGTGGAGCCCTCAGCATGCGGGGTTGTTGTTGGGTTAGGGCCAGAGTTCCCTCTAAGCTGAGTTCGTGTGAGCTAGCTCACAGTTTTTTAGCCTCCAGCTCATACATTTTTGTCTTTGCTCAGAAAGGGCAACTATTTTATGCAGTAACCAAATCACTTGCTCACAACCTTAGTGCCAGTAGCTCACAAAGTAGAATTTCTGCTCACAAGACTCTACAGCTTAGAGGGAACATTGGTTAGGGCCCTGAGCAAGCGGAGCAGTGAGCAGAGCTTTTGGTGGGGCAGCAGGCCAGCGGGGCACCCTTGTAAGCTGGCGCCATAAGGCAGCTGCCTAACCCCGCCTCTATGGAAGCACGAGTTCTGACTGTGCATATTTCTGACATTTTTTTCCTTTTTTTAATTGAAAAAACATTACAGTACAAAATACTAAAGCCGTAGTCAAAGAAGAAAATAGATAATTTTGTAGAGATTGCTGAGTTTAGCCATAGGCTAGAAACTTATATTTGAGATCATTTATGTTTTCCCATTCAAATATGTCTATATTCGTTTTTTTAAGTATCGGATACCATTTATCCAAAGGATTCAACAAGTGACTTTCAACTTCCTTAGGGTCAATCCAGAGGGAGATTTTTTTCTAGAAGGAAGAGGTCCCAGACTTTGTGCAACCATTGTTGCGTTGAAGGAAGAGTTTTTGCTTTCCATTTGCTTGCTAGTGAAGACTTTGCCTCTATTATTTCTGACATGTATGTTAGATCTGGTAACTAATTTTAGACTTATGGCTCCTGGAATGCATTCAAGATATATTCATAGACCATTCTCAAGTATCCTTAGACCAGGGATCCTCAAACTACAGCCCGCGGGCCACATGCGGCCTGACGAGGACATTTATACGGCCCGCCGGGTGTGCGTGGGGGACACGCCCTCGGGGGGCACGCGCGGGGCTCTCGCTTCTGCGGGTGGGCGGGTGTGAAGACCCGGAGGGTGGGGCCTGGTGGGGGGCAGCCGCTACCACAGCCCCACCCCGAATCTCCAGGAGCCCCCCCCGCCCGGCCCGGATCGCTACCTTCTTCCTGCGGCATAGCAAGCCTGGCGGGCAGGCGCCGTGGTCTGGTCCCGGGCAGGTCCCGCTCAGCGGAAAGCCCCCCTCCCCCCTTTCACCGGCGGGCCGGGGGTTGCAGCCCGCAGTGCTGCCCGACGCACGAGCGGACCTCGGGTGGGCTCGGGAGGAGGCGACTCTGCGGGGATCCCACGAGGCGGGAACCAGGCGCCAGGGAGGGGGCGGATCGCGCGTTGCCCGGGGGAGCCTCCAGGGAACTTCCTGCCCCGCGGGATCCTCAGGGGCGGCAAACTGCCCTGGTTGGGGCGCTCCTGTGCCCCGCAGATAGCCCGCTCTCCCCCCTCCCCCTCAGCGGCATGGCGGCGGCACAGAATACCCAGCCGGCCAGGCGGGGCGCAGGAGGAGGTGGCAGCGGCAACGCAGCTCGCCCCCCCTCCCCCCCCTCAGGTGGAGGAGGAGGAGGCGGCCAGTGCACATGGAGTCACCGCCGCTGGCGGAGAATGCCTAGCCAGCTGGCCAGGGTGCAGGAGGAGGCGGCGGCAGCGCAGGTCGCCTGCCCTCCCCCTCCCCTGTTGGGTGATGGAGGAGCCGGAGGTGGCAGCCAGCTGGCCCCGGCCCCAAGGCTAGACCTCGAGCAGCGCTCCAGAGCTGGAGAAGGACTCGGAGCAGCCTTTGCCGGCAAAGTCCGAGTCCGGGGGCGGCCCCTTTAAGGCCAACAAAGTTTTCTACAAGGCGTTTCTTCCATTTTGGTGGAGCCGAAGAAGTGCCCCGGCACAGGAAAGCTCGTCACCACAATTAGACTTGGTCGGTCTTAAAGGTGCCCCCGCAATGCTCCTTTCCAAACTGTCGAGTCTTGTGAGTGAAAAAAACCCAGTCTGCTTCCTAAACTGGGCGCTGTGCGAGAGCCGGCCAGCCGGCCAGCCAGCCAGCCAGCCGGTAAGAGAGAGAGAGAAGCGGTGGGGGTGGGTGGGGGTGGGAAAGCCAAATCTGTGGTCATGGGGGGCGCAGGAGGTGGCGGCAGCGGCGGCACAGCTCACCCTCCCCCTCGGGTGGAGGAGGAGGAGGCAGCCAGTGCGGGACTCCAGGCCCCGCCAAGAGGTTGGCATCTGCGCCCGCCTAGGGCGCAGATGCACCTCGAGCCGCCCGCCAGGATTCTCTGGGGACTGCTGTGTTCCATAGTCCGGCCCTCCAACGGTCTGAGGGACAGTGAACTGGCCCCCTGTTTAAAAAGTTTAGGACCCCTGCCTTAGACTGTAGGAAGGCAGGAATTAAGGACATGCTCCATTAGTATCTTACTCTATTCTGCTCTTCCTCTGAGGTATCTGGAAGAAGCTGTTATGCAAGACTATGAGAAATACCAGAACATTTTGCTGTGATAGACCAGTGGTCCATTCTGTCCACTGTCTTCTCACCTCCATACATCTGGGTCAATTAAGTTGTTTCAGAAATTGGTGATTATGTGAACAATGCCAATTTCAGCCAGCAGGCAGTCGATAACATTCTCTACCAGTTCCACCTTCCAAGTTGTCTTCAAGGGCAGCCCAGCCAACTTGGAAAGTGCAGAGTCTTGAATCCACTCGGCCAGGTTCATTGCAACTAGAAGGGAGGACATGCTATAAGCTAGCCATAGATGACACAAGGCAGCAACAGCTGTTTCTCTAGCAATAAGGTTGAGACCAAGAGCACTTCCAGGCTCTTCACCTGACTGGACAGAGTTGTTTGAGTTCCATTGAAAGCAGGCAAGGTCAATTGCACCCAGAATATCAGCTTGGTTGATCACCATCATTTCTGTTTTGTCTGGATCCAATTTCAGTTTAAGATTTCATGTTGTTGTTTATTGTTATCATCATTGCTATTATTATTTACATTTTTATCCCAAGTAGGGTAAATGTACTAAGTACCCTGCTTAAAGCATTTTCCTTTCCTGTCATGTTCCTTGGCTAGATCGACCACCATGCTTTATAAATGTAATCAGGAAATGCAAGTGGAATTAATAGAGAGGAAGAAATGTTTTGATAAAAGCTAGTATTACGGAGAACTTCCGTGTGTCGTAGTGTGCCACACTTTTAAACAATCATTTGCAATTGCAGGCCTAATTTACATGTGGGCTTCCATGAAAAGCACTTCCCCAGTTTGTAGCTGTGCATGCATATAGCTCTCCTTTTTTGTTCACAGCAAACAGTCTATAAAAAGCTTCTTGAAGGGCCTTTATTGACAGCTTTTGATGTAGTTGCAGTACCCAGCAGAGGAACTTAACAAGTCTTAGACAAAGGCTCAGATTACTTGCAACACCAGCAAAGAAAATTCATTGTGTTACAGCTTTATTACAATTTCCTCCCAAAGGTCTGGCACTGGTAAATAAGGATGTGCCCCTACTCTGTCAGCAAAAAATGGCTTCCTCTGAGGTGCTAGAAGGTGACTACAGAGGAAGAAATACTGTGTTTAACTTGGTAAGGGGTGGAATAAACAGGAAAGCTACTAAAGTACCTTAGTTCCCAGATGGCAATCACAGTGTGGATTTCTCTCTTAGCCCATCTATAAAATAAGATTATCAATATGGCATTTCTCTGGGAAAAAATATAATGGCTGGGGAGTTCATGCATTCTTACAGTCAAAAATAATTGGTTGAAATTACATATGATTGCTTGGGAATCTGCCCTCACAGTTAATAAGCATGACCACGATTCACAAGTTACCCTAATCCTGCTTTTAAATGTCACTCCATCTTCAGCGAGTGTGGGAGAAGATAGTCCCGTTACTTTGCCTACTCTGTATGCTGGCCTATGTTAGCCTCTAACTAGACTCTGATGCAATCCCATCATTACCTGCTTGGACTCTCCCACCCCACCATTTCTGTCAATGAACGAATGAATGGATTAATTCAGGAGTGTCAAACTTATGGCCATTTTATGTTCCTAGGCTCCGAGTATTTTATATTTTTAGTTTCTGCTGTGATCCTTGTGCTTTTTCCTGATGTTTTATTTTTCAAAACTGCATTGCCAAACCCCAGTATTCCCCCACTTTTCCATTTTAGGCAGGCATCTTGAGGTGGGGTGGGGGTTGAAAGGTGTCAGTTATCAAAGACTGTTAAATAAACAAAATATCACAAGAGTTTTAAGCATATTTGTATTTTAAGTAAATATATATATATATTATTGTGTTTGTGTCGTTTATAAAATTTATATCTCTGCTACCTAGCATTACATTTTATGACACCCAGGGCCTGGCCCCACAAAGTCCCATTTATGTCAGATATGGCCCTTGTGACAAATGTAGTATAGCCAGGAGATCTGAAGATTGTCTGGCAGTCTGAAACTTTAGCTCATTTTGTGGCAACCTAGGTTTTTTCAGCTGCTGGTGAATCAGTAAGCTCCTGCCATAAATCTGATGTTCCTTTAACATTTAAAACTACTTTATAAAATCATGGTTTTAAATGTTATTTGAAAATAGCATTCAGTGAGTGGGGAGGTATACACTTTCTTCACACGTGGTGTGAATTTCAGCATAACTGAGAACAGAATTTGTCTTCTAGGGTAATCATAGCAAAGGAAAATAGGTTTGATGCAGATATTTTGTTCAGCACAAAGAAGAAAGGTGAACAAATATAAAAAGAAAGCTGCACGAATGACTGTTTAGTTGTCTGGGCCTTTGAGAGAAGTGGGGTATACATTGTAAAACAACTAATTGCTAGTTATGCCATTTAGAATCAGCCACTGTTTTATTCAGGTTATGGTCTTCTTTCATTAAAGGTGAAACTATCTAAACAGTTCCTGATCCTGGAGAGTTTTTTGTGCCTTTAAAAATAATAACAGTGACTAACTACAATGTAGTGTTCGAGATATGTAATGCCTAAAAAAAGCTCACTGAAGCTTCTTTCATCAAGTTTATTTGGGCCCCAGTCACATGGGCCAGATAACGCAGGGGGGAGGCGTGGCTTTTGCGCCAGCGCAATTAGACCTGCCAGAATGTGATCAGACGCGACGGCAGCATACCCTGGTTTTGTCAGTCAGTGCATAAACAAGGACAGCCAGGGAATGCCGTGCGCCGGAGTGATCACACTGAATGGTTCCGTGGGCAGCCCATGGCAAACCATTTGCTAGCACATTCGATGTGCTACTTTTTAACTGCGCAGTTTCGGCTGCTTGCCACGGGTTGGCCATGGGTGCGCTACGCCTCCCAGATGTTCTGGTGTGATTGCCCCAGGAAACTCCACCGGACTATCGTGGCTGCTGCGTGGCAAATGCTCCATGTGTTGGCCTTGGATTATCAACTGCATTGTTCATGTTTATTATTTTTGCTGTACATAGCAGTAAGTGAGACACTTATACCATTCATTTCTTGTTCCTGATGGGAAGGAAAAAACATAAAAGGATATCACATCACAAATTCTTCCCTGTTTCTTATTGTCTAGGAAATGCCTTTGGAATGTCACTTTGGAGCTGACAGGATTTTTGAGGCCCAGTGGGTGAATGTATCTACTGTTCAGTGCAGCAATGTGCTGGTGAGTTCATTGCTAATGTATATATTTTTCATCTCTTCAGAAGTCTGTTTTGCATGTACTAGTAACAAGAGTCACATGCCAGTCAGATTGTCCATCTCAATTCTTGTCAAGATCTAGTTCCATTCAACTCCAACATATGACTCTAACATTCTATGATTCTATGAAATAGTTTAGGATGTTTTAGGATGATCCAAAAGACCAAACCACTGTCATGCATTTAAACTTTTCACAGTCACACTTAAGATCCTTACAGTGCAATCCTAAGGATATTTTCCCAGAAGTAAGCCCGATCTTATAGACCTATGTAAGTAGATCTGCTTAAGTTTTCTCTCTTAAAAATTTACAAAAATCAAGCTGACCTTTTTTAGTTACAACAAAGTTCTTGGGTAAAAAAAAAAATTGCTTTCCTGGTTTTCACAAAAAGATTGTGATTTTTCTGCAGGAACAGCACTCCCCATGCCTGCATTTGTATTCCTCTGCTGCTGTTGCTCGTTTCCACAGTGGTTTTTGCAGTCCCAAGAGCAAAAACACAGTTTGCTCCCTCTTGTGGCACAGCAAGGGAATTCCTGGAAACAGGGAAGTCTGGTGTTGTGCTGCAAGAGAAGACAAACTGAGTTTTTGCTCCTGGGACTGCAAAAACATCTGTGGAAACAAGCGAAAGCAGTGGAGTAATACAAATGCAGGCTCAGGGAGAACCATCCCTGTGGAAAACGTGTGTTTCCACAGTGATTTCTCTGTTGCCGAGACTTAGTTAACAAAAATGGAACAGTATTTGCCCTGCTGAAAATCTGAATCCCAAATTTCAAGAAGCATCTTGTGCTTTTGTAATAGCTGATTCTACCACTGTGGTCTGGTGTTTTAGTAAGCAGAGTAACTCTTTCTTCATACAGCTTTACACTTCAGAGAGAAGACACCTCTTTCCAGTAAACCTTCAACTGAGAGAAAAACCTGGTAGATTTATCGACAGTCCACAGATGATGACAGGTTTGCTTTAAAACTATGTTTACCTTGTTCTCTTTTGGAGAGGATGTACTGTTCTAAAAAGAGCTCAAACAATCTGGTGAGTCGTTGAAGGCTTTCACAGCCGGAGTTCATTAGCTGCTGTAGATTTTCCGGGTTGTGTGGCCGTGGTCTTGGCATTGTAGGACCTAATGTTTCGCCAGTAGCTGTGACTGGCACCCTCAGAGGTATAAAACAGAAAGATGTAGTAATCTTTGAAACAGAGAGTACTCCATCTTTCTGTGTTATACCTCTGAGGATGCCAGTCACAGCTACTGGCAAAACGTCAGGTCCTACAATGCCAAGACCACGGCCACACAACCCGGAAAATCTACAGCAACTAATCTGGTGAGCTTGGGACCAGTTTTTTTAAAAAAACTCTGCTATCTTTGTGCATTCTAGTAAAATCAGATAAATGACAGGTTTCAACCCATACAGTTTGCACTCGCAAACATTATGTGACAATCAGTTTTTGCAGTTTTTCCTTTAACTCATGTATGCAAGCATACATCTTGTTCCTGCATACAAACTAATGTAAGAGGACACAAAGGGAGTTGCACTTTGTTTACAAGCCACAAATACTCAAGAACAGGATATAAATACCACCCATACACTCTTTCACTTGGCTACAACATGAGTAAAGGTAAAGGTAAAGGTTCCCTTGCTCGAAAGCCAGTCGAATCCGACTCTAGGGTTGTGGTGCTCATCTCCGTTTCAAAGCCGAAGAGCCAGCGCTGTCCAAAGACGTTTCCGTGGTCATGTGGCCGGCATGACTAAACACCAAGGCGCACGGAACGCTGTTACCTTCCCACCAAAGTGGTACCTATTTATCTACTTGCAATTTCTTGCTTTCGAACTGCTAGGTTGGCAGGAGCTGGAACTAGAGACGGGAGCTCACTCCGTCATGCGGCACTCTCGGGTCTCGAACTGCTGAACTACTGACCTCCCACAGCCTGCAGTTCAGCATCTTAACCACTTGAGCCACCGCAGCTCCTATGTTCTACAACATGAGTACATCCTGTTAAATATGCAAATATGCAGCATATAAGTGCAGACAAATGTATCAATATAGGCCATACAGGTATATACATACACAGTAATTGTATAACACATTACCACTGTGTTCCTAGAGGATGGATTACTGAATGTGTTCTATGTGTTCTATGTGGTGCTGTCTTTGAAGACAACTTGGAAGCTTCAGCTAATGCAAAATGCAGCTACTTTTCTGCTTACTGGTGCAAGTAGATTTGAGTTCCTAACTCTAATTTTGAAGTAACTGTTCTGGCTTTCAATTTGTCTGGTCTGATCCAGCAGGGCTATTTTTATGTTCTTGTTTCGGGAGTCAGGTCAAGGTGCTAGGTAATACCTTTCATGACCTGGGACCCTCATATCTGAGGGATGACATCTCTCATGTGCATACGTATGTCAGCTCATCTTTTGACCATCCCTTATTCTTGAACAGTATGGTTGACCTTGGTGAGAGATGGAGCTTTTATATAGCCTCCCACCACCCCATTGGGGAAAAAGACCCTTGAACTAATCCCTGCCTTCTTAGCATTCAGAAAAGCCAGGTAAGACCTGGCTATTCCAGAGTGCCTTCTGATGACAGGTACTAGATGGTGAATGAGTGACAAGATCTGAAAGTTGCTGAGGTTTGCATGCAGTTGATGTTTTTTATTATTCTGAGTCTTATTTTTTATTTATATATGGGTATAATACTTGTATTTAATTTGTGGTGTTAGACACTCTGATTTTTTTTTAATAAGAGCAAGATAGGAGTATTTGTTCCAGACTCTTCCCTCTAATCTCTGTTTGCATGTGCAGAAGATCATTCAGGCAAAGTTCTCAAGCACCATACAGGGAATTCATTTCTCACCATCTTTTTTTGATAAACGCTGCAGCAGTTAACAGTGCTTCATGGCCTCCAGCTGGGTTTGGGAAAAGAATAAGCTCCAGACAGGGTAGTGGTTCACTTTCAGGTTTTCAGCAGAGGCCGCTCTACAGAATTCTAGAATGTAGAGTATTACTCTACCCATTATACTATTATATTATACTATACCCATTATAGAGTATTAAATCTGTGGAATTCTGTTTGTGTGTGTGAAAAGTGTGGTCAAGTTACAGCTGATTTATGGCAACTCCAGCAGGGGTTTTTCAAGGGAAATGAGAAGCAGAGGTGTGGTTTGCCATAGCCTTCCTCTGCAGAGTCTTTCTCAGTGGTCTCCCATCCAAGTACCAACCCTGCTTAGCTTCCAAGATCTGATGAGATCAGGCTGTACCATGCTACCTTCTCTCCTGTTCCACTCTTATACAAGTGAAATTGATTCTCAACTTTTCTTTTCTTTTACATTTGTGGTTTTGATTTTTCTAAACCTCTGGCAGTTTAGTAGAAACTGTGTCAAATCCATACACTCCAAAATACTACAGAAAACAATGTTAACCAAGATAAATAAATCTACGACAAAGATCTCAGCAATTCTTCTCTAGTTAGAGCCAGGAAGACTCTCTTAAATTTCATTCTCAACTAACCCTTTATACACTTGCTTTTGGATTATGGAAAAGCAAGCAAGGCTCTAATCCTTCTTCACTTTGGAATAATTCTGTTCACTGTGATATGCATATTATATCTAAATTATTTCTTGTTTCTGATTGTCCTCTTGGAAATCCCCAGGAATTCATCGCCAGGCTGTGATTCTCTTCTACCTATTTCAGTTACATTTTTGTCCTGTCCTTCCCCAAAAAGTCCTCAGAGCAGCATACAATGTCTGCATTTTGTCCTTACAACAACCTTGTGTGGCTGTGAGAGAGTGACTGGCCCAACATCAGCCAGTGAGCATTGTGGCAAAATGAGAATTTGAACCTTGGTTTCTCCCATCCTAGTCTGATATTCTAGCCCTACAGCAGACTGGCTCCCCCCCGCCCCCCAAATCAAAAACATCAGTGGAAGAATGTTCCTATGGTGTTTCATACAAGCTGGTCCAAGATCAAAGCAGCCAACACAAAACAGTGTATTGAAAAGCATAGCATAATGCTGGAGCTTCTCTTTTATAATAATGTGTCAAACTTGATGAAAGACTGAATACAATGGAGACAGCTGACTTCAGTCTTGTGTGCTCTATTAAAAACAAAAACAAAAACCAGAAGATAGAATCCTGGTGGTCCACCAATGTATTATTAATGTATGTATTTTAATATAAATGCATATGCAGGGTTCCTTAACTGTCAAAGCAGATGTGTTCAGTGATCCCGATATGCTGTGTTGCTCAAGGTGACAAGAAGCACCTTCCTTGATCAGATGCAGGTCCAGCTGTTTTTATTGATTTATTTAGGACATTTTTACCTCATCAGCACCTATAAAATGAAAATAAAGTATTATCAATCAGGAAAGTCATGGCCCTCAGATTGCAAGACCTGATCAAGGCTGTTAATAACAGGGTGTTTTGGAGGTCTTTAATTCATATGGTTGCCATAAGTCAGAAGTGACTTGACAGTACTTAATATACACACTTCTGAAAAGATCTGATTAGAATTGCTCCCTCTGTCATCATTTAAAAGACAGCATTGTTGGTGCTGTACAAATATGTCTAGTGTGGAATTTATTTTATTTAATTATTTATAAGTTCAATTTATATACTGCCCTCCCCTGAATTCACAGGGCTCAGGGCAGTTGACAACAACAACAAAGTACAATGTAGACCAAAAATGAAACAGTCAGATTAAAATTAAGAGCATTAAAAACATTAGATGGCGCCAAAATGAATACAGTATGCATTACTGGACTGTAGGTGGGAAAAGGCAAAGTGGGGGGGGGAGTACCAGATAAGACGGTACCCGTCGCTGTCCTCAATCAAAAGCCTGGTGGAACATCTCTGTCTTATGTGCCCTACGGAACTACATAAGGTACCAGAGGGCATGGATGTTATTTGGCAGAGAGTTCTACCAGATAGGAGCTAGGGCTGAAAAAATCCTGGCTCTGGTTGAGGACATCTGGACATCTTTAGTGCTAGGGATCACCACTCAATTATTTCCAGCAGAGAAAGAAGGGTGATATCATATCAGAAACCCTGTCCCCAGTTATCATGTGCATAACATCTACCACAGCACAAGGATCTTTACTGGGTGACTGAAGGCCAGCTGCAGCATCCATTGTGTGTCCAGCTCCTTTTCCTGCAGCAATCATTTTGGGGCTGTGCCTGCCATGCTGTGTCAGAATTCCAAAGGTGCCTGCAGGCTGAAAAAGGTTGGGGATCTCTGGACTAAGTTTAGAATCATCAATTCTCAAGCGATTAGGGTCATGGATTGAGCTATTGTACACATGCATATTTTGTACTTTTCTGTGATGTGTCATGCTCTTTTCACTGGATACATATATAGTAGGAAAAGCCCTAACCCAGTCCTTCTTATCTAGTACCTGAAATATGTAATGATGGGGAGAACAGAGTTTTTCCCCTCATTGTACTTACTTACTTCTTACTGTTTGCACAACCAGAGTTGTAAACAGCAAAACCCTCATTGTACTGCAGAAACAATCAATGGGAATGATCCAGCTAATGTTAAGTGCTGTTAAATCCCATTGGCTTTAGTGGTGTGGAGCCTATCATACCACTCCATGGGCAAAGTTTGAGGGCTCCCACTAGCCTAAAGAGCCTCCCTCCAGCTTACTTGGCTCTTCTGTTGGAGGAAGAGTCGCTTAAATTGGAGGAAAGCTCCCTGAAGGATGGTTGGATCAACCCCATTGGGAGAGAGTTAAGGTCAACTGAAATCAGGCCTCTGATGAAAAGGCTGGAAGATGGCCAGAAAATGGCAGACTTGTTAGTCAATGTGTCCTGATTAACAGCTTTTACAACTGGAGTTGGTAGATATATAGAAGAACAAGGCTTGCCTCACTAACAGAGAATCATCTGCAAAGTTTTACCTTGCCAATTTTTTAGGATTTTTGTGGAGTCTTAGCAGACCTGTAGACAGACGTGATCTGGTATCTGTCAGAGACTAAGATTTTCAAAAAGCATTTGCCAAAAGTATTCCATGAAGGCTACTGAGAAATTTAGCACAAAGTTCAGGGCACACTCATTGCATAATTAGCCACTGGGCACAGATTCTCCAGAAACCAGTACTGCTAAGGTCCCACTGAAATTAATAGACTTAATTTAGATACATCTAATTAGTTTCATGAACTGGATATCCTTCCATGTTTAATGTTGTTTTATAAAACCTTTTCATTTGATCTCATTAGGGCTTTAGTGGGGCTACCTTTCTCTAATTTAGATCCATAGAATTCACTAATACAAAATGTGTGATGGGTGACTAGGTGAGGGCAGGTTTATGTTATCTTAATCTTGATAGTTCTTTCTGTTAAGCAGCTACGTCACAGTTGCTTCGCAAACCATTTTGATACTGTGTAAAACGTTCTGTCTGTATGGTTCAGCCATATGGCATAATTATGCTTACGCCAGTAACATACCTCTTCGCACTGCAGACATATCCGTGCAATGTGAGCAAAGCTCCTGGGCAAAGTGGCAC
Organism: Gekko gecko; assembly: GCA_029375565.1. NCBI lineage: Eukaryota > Metazoa > Chordata > Lepidosauria > Squamata > Gekkonidae > Gekko > Gekko gecko. Next base: position 69,508,630 of record JAPDNY010000002.1, on the reverse strand, counting down.
AGGCACAAACTACGCTGAAACAGCTTGGTGGCAGCAACCACACTGCTAGCCTAATGTGTAGCTTGGCCCGCAGGCCACAGACAGACATGATGAAGATAACGCTTCTCCACTGGACTGTAAAAGATAAATTGCATGTACAGCCGCTGTTTGTATCAGAGCTGTGTGGGGAGGAGGAGAGGGACGTTAACCCTTCAAGCCCACTTAGTTTTGCTCACTGAAACTATGGATGTCATTCTATAGGGGAGGGAGGGGGTTTCATATTTCCCCCTTTAAAGTCCTACCACCATGAAAGCCCAGTTTTGATCAGGAAAACTATGCGGGGGCTGAAGATTTAAATCTCTCCTCATGTGGCCTCAGTCCAAAGCTGCATACCCATGTGATTTACCTTTTGTAGACTGGCAGAAAGAGATCCATGATCTTTGTCTCATCTTTTTTGTATGTTCAGATAAGTTTAAGAAAGGAATAGACACATTCACAGAGGGCAGGCCTACTCAGTAGCTATTAGCTACAATGCCTAAATGGGAGTGCCATATTCAGTGATCATGAGAAGCTGAGGCCAAACTGTAGGAGATAAGGTACTGCTGTTTCCAACACATTGTGCTTCTGAACTTCCTACAGTCATTTGATGGGCCGCTGTTTGAGGCAGAATCCTGAGCTAGATGAACCTTTGATTTGATCCAAGAGAGTGGTTCTTAAGTTTCATTGTGTTAGAGGCTGTAGTTTGGTTAAAACCGTATTCTATACTATGTTTACTCAATTGATTAATCCAGATCTCCCCCCACCAGTTGGTTATTGATTCGTGGGATTTCTGTGTTTCAAGGGAAAAGGTATGAGATCAAGAAGGTCAAATGAACCTGTCATAAAAAGGCAACAAGACTGTGAACAGGGACAGAGAGTAATAAGAATTTAAAAAAAGAAATCCCAAGAAGCTTGTTTGAAGGATTGTGAAATGTTTGCTTCATTGTAACTAGCATAGTTTGCCTTTTGAAAACAACTGATTTGACTGTCTTGCAAACTGAATAGAGTCAGCTGTACAGCACTATCCGTGCAGTCCTAAGTAGAGTTGAAGTCAGTGGGTTTAGAAAAGAATAACTCTCCTTAGAATCTCACTGTTAATCTCATCTAGATGTCTAGAGTATTTTTTTTTAAATGTAGCATAGATTGAAATGTGTGTGTTTGTTTTTTTAAGTGCTAAATTGTGTTACTGTGGGAACTAGTGTCCCAGACTTCTGGGAAATCTTTAGGACCATAGCGAAAACTCTATCAGTTTATCGTATGTTCCAACTCTTTTGTTTTTAAGTGTTACATAGCCATGTGTCTATGTGTATGAGTATATGTGAGGTTCTTGCATACCAAAGTTAAACAAGGTCATGCATGTCTGCATTTTAGAATTTTTTTCCCCCTCCACAGTGGAAATTTATAATTGTGCAACTGGAAGTGCTGACTGTTCTCAGTGTCTTGGGAGAGAAGATCTGGGTCATCAATGCATTTGGAGTGAAAGTAGTGCTAGTTGCAGACTAAACACTGAATCCCTTCAGATACCAGGCATGTGCCCTCCTCCTGAGATTAGAAAGGTAAGGCCTCAGTGCAATGCAGAAAATTATACCCAACATCATTTTGTCACAGCAAGCTTAAAGAGCTGGGAAGTTTGAATACGAAGAATACCTGTAACATCTGCATGTGTGCAAATGCTGCAAAGGAAAAAAAAGAAATGTAGGTTGCAATTCGAGTTGCAAAAACATTGCAGGAGCTGAGCATGAGAGGGAAAAAATGAAGTAGGCAGGCAAGCAGCTGAGGGAGGAAGTCCCAGTGGGGGTGAGTGGCCAATGGGATGGGCAGGAAGGAAAACTGGAGGGAACAAAAGAGCAAGAGGATGGGGGGGAGCAAATTTGTAACAAGGGAAGGAAGGACGACAAGCAAATCCAAGTGGAAACAGGGCAGGTAGAGGATTTTAGAGAAGAGCCCACATTATTAAAGTTACATCTAGATAAGAAGTTTCCAAACATTGGTCTCAAATCGAGTCAAAATTAACCATTTTAAGTCCCACTGATTTCAGTGGCATAGAACTCTAGTATACAAGTAGATTAAGCCATGTTTTATAAGTGCATTTGAAAAATGCCTAAGAGCAGCAGAATTCCAATATGTTTCTCTCTTTAGCATAGGAAATTGTGCGTGTACCACATACATATGATGAACACATGTGTCTGTCCATCAGTGCAAAGTACAGTTGAGACTTCCCATCACATATAAAGATCAGTGTACTTTCATCACTATCATCACTACAGACAGCCTACACATGGAACACACACAATTTCCTACATAGAAGCAATATCCACTTTCCCAGTTGTACTGTCATAAGTCTCACAGTGGAAGAGAAATGCAAAAACAAAAATAAACAAAAAGGCACGCTCCACTCCACTCTGTAGAAGTCTACCCTTCAGCTCTCTGCCAAAATAGCTAGTGTGGGGGGGGGCCCCACAAGAATTACAGTTCCAGCATGTCATGGGATTGGGATGCTATTTCCTTAGCAGATACTGTATATTCTGTCCAATTCCCCATCTCAAACAAGCTTTTCTTTTAGTGTCTACAGAGTTGTCTGGGGGGGGAGAAGACAACTCTATTGGGAAGGGGCACTGAGCTTCGTAAGATGACATTATCGGCCCTAACCAGCTTAGTGGAAGAGCCTCCACTCTTGACCTTCTGCCCCTTGGCTGACGTCATATGATGTTGGCAGCAACTACAGTGAATGGCAAGCTGCAGTCTCTCTAAGTGCACTTTGAGGAAGGAAGGCGGTTGTTCCCATGCGGCTTTCACTGCCTTTGGATTTTTTTCCCTTCCTCTGATAGGTTGGTTGCAATAAAAAGGCCTTTTCTAAATGTAAGGCATTAAGCTAGACCAGATGTCCAATGAAATCAAAGTGTCTTTGTGGCTGACTGCAGAACTAATGGTGACAAAGAAAATCTCCCCTGAATATGCAATAAAGTATCATTGCAGTCTCTAGCCATTGTAACACTTAACCCCTGCACCCCCCAGTCCATTGCAACAAGCAGCATTTAAATGAAGACTCTCCCAGTCTAACTGGATGACATGTTGGGAGATCTCCCAAGTACTTTTAAAACAAAAATTGCAACCACATGGGGAAAATGTGTTTTTCCATCCCTGTATGATTTTGCTAATTGAAATCTGTTTACACCCTGCCCTCCCCACTTCAATTCATTGGAAGAGGAAAAAAGACAGGCAGCTATCATTCACCAGTCTTCTTCTTTGTAAGGCTAATAACAGCATGTGAGTGGGTGACCTGCTTTATTGAAACTGTGGGGAGAAGGAAGATTAAACCCCCATGGCCACATAGCTTCCATTGAAATGGAAACCATATGGTTGTGACTTCTGATTAAAACAAGCAACAACCTACAAATATCTGATCATGGATTTTACAGCATCTCATCCAGTTAGGCTCTTCTGTGACAAGCAGCCTTTTCTCTCTGAACTAGAACTTGACCAGAATACGTAAATGCAAGGTACTAGCGTTCAGCTTATGATTCAGCTAATAACTAGCAATATTAATTGTGGTAACATTTAAAGACTCTAGTTAGAAGTTGATCTGCAGGCATTAATGGAGAAGTCTACATTTTCCCTAGTTTTATGTTGGTTATATCTTGTTTCTGTCCCTTTTCCTTAAGTGTCGTGCCAAGCTTTAAGTGTAGATGGTTGCATTTTTTCAGTGTTATATGAAAACTGTATGGGAAGAAAGGTACCACAGAATTAAAAACTGCAATTAACAATAAAATTGAGCAAGGAATGCATCATAATTACATGGCTTGCTTATTGGCCTATCCTCTGTGGAAGGAACACTAGCAGGAAACAAATGTAAGAATCAAAGTGGTTTTCCTCCCTGTGTCTTTGTTTTCAGTCTTCCTCATCAAATTCTCTTTAACATGTAGATTGAGCCCCTGAATGGACCCCTGGAAGGAGGAACTCTGGTCACAATACGAGGAAGAAACCTGGGCCGCAGGTTCGGTGATGTCATTAATGCAGTCAGGATAGGAAATGTGAAATGTTCACCACTCCAGGACAGATATATAGTCTCTGAGGAGTGAGTAACTCTATCTGAATGATTTAAATGCATGAAAAGGGAAGGGAGTGCAATCATTTATCATTTCCTGTTTCAGCTGATGGTTCCTTTCCAGTGGTCCTTCTTAAGAGATCTGGAACATGACATCTATGTGTGGATGTTTGCATAGATTTCATGGATGTGCAACCTGAGAGTAAGACATCCAGTTATGTGCAAGTTTCCCAGTACTTAATTGGAGCTGCTACTGTTTGCTTTATGACCCAGGGAACCAACCTGAATGTGAAACACAGCTGGAGACAGGCTCTGCCAAGATACATGAATGTTACTTTTGTATAGGAAATGGTCTGTTCTTCATACATAGACTGTCTCTAGTGACAAGAGTGGAGCCTATTAATGATTGTGAGCTAAAAGAAACTTGTTACTGGGATTCCCCTCATTCCAAGAAGTTTATTCCACAGCAATAGATTTTGTAACCATAACTTCAGATTGGAACGTTCATATAATATTGGAAGTCTGAGGTTGTACTTTGAGTTATTTCTTTTTCAGAGGCTTCTGTCTGGGGTGGATTCTTCCTACAACTAAGCAAAGAAATGACAGGCACTTAACTGGCTTCTTAGTAAGCTGCCTGTACAAAGAGTTGATCTCTATGACATGCTAATAAGCTGTCTTGTGGCATTCAGATGCCCTCAGCAGCTCCGGGTGACAAGTGTAATCAGAACTTGCCCAGCTGCTGCCCACACACTAGCTGTTTGGCAAACAATCAAGAAACTTCTTTACTGCCACTGGGCACTGTCAAACCTTTCATGAGCTTCACATTCACATTACTTTTTGTGAAGTCTTCTTCGTTATCGCAACCAGACAGGCTTCGGAGACCAGCTGAGGTGATTGTCTGAAGCCTGAGTTGCAGTGAAGTCATCCCCAAAAAGCCTAAGAGACCTTCAAAAGATAGTTTCATATGGGAGAACTGTGCAAGTATGCCATGAACGATGCTCTACCACTGAGCCTCTCCCCAATATCTGCAGTATACATAGGATTTAGCATTATCTAATGTTGCCGTTGTTTCACGTAATATTTTTCGTGCTACCAATTTTCAGTAAGTTAAACCTTGTCTTAAAAAGCATTTCAGTCATTCCAAAAGAGAAAATGTTTTGTATAATTTTTTTACAGGTCCACCCCAATTTCCCCCACATTTTCTATTATAAAAATTTGTGGAGGGAATCTCTATGGAAAAGTCTGTGTTTCCCCCCCCTCCCAAAATGTTTCTGTTTTGACCTTTATGTTACTAGTAGCGGGCAATTAGTTTCCTTGTCATGGTTTTAGGGAAAGGCCAGTGATACACTTTGCAGCTAGTGGGTAGGATTCCATTCTTCAAGTAGCATATGGGCAGGGGGAGTGTCTAGTATCAGCAACATGAAATAAGATGTAATTGTATTCAGCTCCCATCTAATTTCTGTCTGATGCAACGGAACATGATGCTGCAACTCCAGTTAACCCCTATTTGTTTAATATCAAGTGTATAGAGAACAAAATATTGCTGCTCCTGGATTAATTCATGAAAGAGAAGATAGAACTGAATTGTCTTGCTGAAACTTGACAGATGAAGGACATGGTCCCATTTTGAAGTCAGCTTGTTCTCGCTGAGTATTTGTCAGCTTTGTATTAGGGGATGGAGAGGGGGTTGTTGTGCTAATCTTTTGGAGTGTCTGGAGCATTGTAGTGATCTCTGAGGTTGGTCTGCAATGGTTTCAGTCAATTTTTATCTGAAAGTACATGGGCAGCCCAATCCCAAGGGCTGCTGCGGAGGTGATGGCCAGACACTGACATAATAGCAGCACTTCTGGTTGGATCCTGATGGACATTCCACAGGGAGGAAGAAGAAGCATGTGTCCTTCCACAAGGCGCTAGCTACCCAGCGAGCATGCCAGGGTCCATGGCAATCCTGCAAACACCCACCAGTTAGGCAGCTGGACCGAATGACATTCCATTGAGTGGCACACGCATTCATAGCCAACTAATGCCTACTGTTGTGGCCACTATCCCTCAATGAAATTTTCAAAAAATGGATCTCAGACACTGTAGCCAAAAGCCAGCACAGAGGTAGGCATGCAGCTCCCCTCTTTACCCTGATCCCAAGCTTTATCCTGTTGCATTCAGTTCATCATGAACAGGGAACAGTTAGTGAAGAATTGGCACCTTGATTATAGATCTCTTCATAGAACCTTACTTCATGCCATGCACCAAGGAATACATGGATATTTAGATGACTGTTTGGATTACGGACAAGGCATCTGCAATAAGGAATGTGGGGAGAGGATGATGAGGTCTGAACTATGTCTAGTAGAAGTGAGTCCTTTTTTGATTGTGCCATGTCTGGAAGTTTATGACAGTAGTGGGAACTTTCACTCCCCAAACACTCAAAAATGTGGCAGTCCGGTGTTTCTTTAATGCAGGGTAGGGGGAAGAGTCACAGAAATCAGCTTCTAGTACACAGGAGTTCTGCATGATACATGGGAATAGTATTCTTGTGGAAAGTTGTTATAAAATGCTATACCTACCATCTGTCTGTCTGTCTGTCTATCATCTGTAGAAGGCCTCTAGTCCTGTTGTCATAATTTGAATTTGGCTTCTCTGCTGGTAGTATTAGAAACTTATTGTTTGACCCAGCCCATCAGATCTATCAGTGATTTTATAAGGAACTGCCTACAGTCCAGATGCATTTATCTTCTGTCATTATGATCTTCAATTCACATAGAATTGTATGCTGGACTGGAGAAGCCGCAGAAGAATTTTCTGATGTGGTGACAATTAATGTGAGCAGAGAAGGAAGATCCAGGGAGCGGTTCTCCTATGTGGTAAGTCATTTCCAGCTCTTGCTTGAGTCTTTAAGCTTGAATTTGCTTCTGGGGAAAAAATCTCTGTTGTTTTCACCTACGCTACTTATATTTGTGATGTACAGAATGAGGTGGCCCTTAAGGAATGTTTTCCTTTTTTTCTATTTTTAAAAATTTTTTATAAACGACAAACATAACACAAACAAACATATATACATAAATGGGGGGGTCACCGTTACATCATTACGTTGTCCATTTAATCTTATACAATATTTAGTTATTTATTTTCTGTGTTCCACCTTGTATTTTTGTATAAGTCTTTTGCATAAAACTGAAGATGTAATTTTTGTTCTGAGTTGGTTGTATGTCCTTAAGGAATGTTTTTCAACTGTTTCTATTGAGTCCTTTCCTATTATAGATGAGAAGCATTTAAGAGGACTGTCTGGACCTGCATTTGAAACAGGCTTAAACCTATTTTCAAAATAGTATGCCATTTGAAAAATACATTGTTGTACCACTTTGAAAATAAGTAATTTATATACTTCATTTATTTCCTTAGTTGGGACCAAAACAGCTTGGATTGTTCACACCTCCTCCATTTTATCCCCACAACATGATCATCTGACCCACCACCTCACTAACAGAGGAGTCAAGGAGTCTTGCAGTGGCTTACCTCATTTCTCCAAGATTGGGGACAGAGGGTGACACTGGGAGAGAAAGTATTGCCCAGGTACCCCTTAATATGTGAGATCCCCCAAAGGGGTAATCCTCTCCCCCATGTTATTTAACATCTACAAGTGCCCCCTTGCCCAACTGGTGTGGAGGTTTGGACTGGGGTTTCATCAGTATGCTGATGATACCCAGCTTTATCTGCTGATGAGCAATCAGCCAGATACCACCCCAGAAAATCTGGCAGAGGGGTTGGAGGCTGTGGTGGGATGGTTAAAACAGAGTCGGCTGGGACTTTCTAAGATGGGGGTTCTGTGGCTGGGCTGGGGAGACTTCGGGTTGGGGTGCCAATTCCCAGCCCTTGATAGTGTGCCCTTGACACTGGCACTTACCTTCAGGAGTCTGGACGTGATCCTAGATGCTTCCTTGACAATGGAGGCCCAGGTCACAAATGTTGCCAGACTGGCATTTTACCATCTGCGCCAGGCTAGGCAACTTGCCCCCACCTGTCTCACCAGGACCTAGCCACTGTAATCTATGCAACAGTCACCTCCAGATTGCATTACTATAACTTGCTTTACTTGGGCCTACCTTTGAGGCTGACCCGGAAACTCCAACTGGTACAAAATGCAACAGCATACGTCCTTACAGGTCCTTACGCCTTGCACAGCACATATCCATCCAGTGCTGCGTGAGCTGCGTTGGCTTCTGGTAGAGTATCCGATCAGATTCAGGGTCATGGTGCCAACCTTTAAGGCCTTTAATGGTCAGGGTCCTACATACCTCCGTGACCACATCTCCTGGAATACCCCCAGAAGAGCGTTATGCTCAAAAGACCAGAACTTATTGGTGGTCCCTGGCCTGAGAGACATCTGGCTGTCCTCGACCAGAGCCCCAGGGCCTTGTCTCCACTGACTCCAACCTGGTGGAACTCTCTGCCAAATAACATCCGAACCCTGCAGGACGTTTCTACAGTTGTGCAGGGCATGCAAGACAGAGACGTTCCACCAGGTACTTGGCTGAGCGTGGTTCTGTCTTGGCACTTCTGTCGTCCCCCCCCCCATTCCCCATGAGATAGCAATGTTGTTAGGATTTTAGCGCTATCTGTAGTTAATATAGACAAGCAATGAATCAGACTTTTTTTACCATTTTATGTAAATCTTAATTTGTTTTACTGATGTTTTATACTATTGTGTTGTACATTGCCCTGAGCCTTGTTTCACCAGGGAGGGTGGTTGATAAATTAAGTAAATAAAAATAATAAAATAAAACAATAAAATAATATTCAATAAATAAAAATAATAAAATAAAATAAACAGCCCTGTGAGGTAAGTTACACTGACTAAAAGGTCAACCCAACAAGCCTTCACAGTAGAGTGGGGATGTGAACCTGGGTTTCACCAGATCCTAATCTGACACTCTAACCAATACACCACACTGGCTTTCAATAAAGCATGTTCAAGGACCATGCATAGATGAACATCTTTTCCTCTTTCGCTGCCACAGATGTCCCTTTTTGCTCTCTTTCTCCTGCTGAGCTGACCTCCCTCCAAGTTTCCCCACCAACCATCTTTAGCTCCAGAACACTGCACTGCTCTTTGTTCTCTCCAGAGCTAGGACTTGCTCAGCCCACTCATCTGTGTGTATAGAGTCACTGGTTGCTTGAGACAAGAAGGGACAGGTTCAGAGAGGAGATACCAGTGACCAGAAAGCTGTATTCCTGCCATACTTATATGATTGCCAGATAAAGAGAAATCTTGGTTAATACTCTCCAAACCACTTACCCTCTTAATACATTATAGCTGAGGGCTTTCTGCTTGAAAAGAATGTGATGTGTACAGCTGTAACAATCCATACCACTTTTAAAAAAATAGAATCCAGCCTGACCTGGATAGCCCAGGCAAGCCTGATCTCATTAGATCTCAGGAGCTAAGCAGGGCCAACCCTGGCAAGTATTTGGGTGGGAGACCTCCAAAGAATACCAGGGCTAGGAGGCAGAGGCAGGCTATCAAGCCACTTCTCTGAACGTCCTCTGTACCCCAGTAGGAGTTTCCAGAGGTCACTATGACTTCCAGAAATGGGCGCACACACACACACACACACACACAAAATGCAAAAATAGCAAAAAAAAACCCCACCCCATAAAAAATAGAATATGGTATGGAAGCACTTTTTAAAGCCAACTGTAATTTGATAATGTAACACTGATATGTATCATTTTGTGCCAGGCATTCTGCCAATATACATTTGTTATTTTTCTTGGAGGAAGGACATATAAAATATATGTGTAATGTAGTAGTACTTGTGTGTCCAAGTACCCCAGGCAGGCTAAAACAAGATATTAGCGACCAATACTTTAACCATTCATAGTGGTTCTCTTTTAGTCAATACTACTGTGTTTGTTTGGGGTAGCCAAGATAAGCTTGCTTGCCAGCAACGGTGAGATCATTTTTTAATTGTTAGAAATAAACCAGTTTGCCTCAGTGTTTCTCAGTTGCCATGAAATCTGTGGGGCTGTTCCAAACATCATGGGCCTAGCACATACCTTTGATTTGGTACTCTATATAGTGGCAGAATTAATTGTATGGCAATGGAAAATTTTTTGACATTTTTCCCCAAGAATGTAGACAATCTTCTTGGAGAAGTTTAACTTAATCATATAGACTCTTGCCCATTTAGACTAAGGGGACTGCCTGGATGGGTCCAGGGGGCTGCAAACACTTTATTAAAGGAGAAGGTAGCTCTGACTGCCTGAATAAGATGGTCATTAAACCCTTTCTAAAGAATGTGGGAGAGCCAGTTTGGTGTAGTGGTTAAGAGTGTGGACTCTTATCTGAGATAACTGGGTTTTATTCCCCATTCTACATGCAGCTGCTGGTGTGACCTTGGATCAGTTAAAATTCTCTCAGAGCTGTTCTCTCAAGGGCAGTTCTTGAGAGTTCTCTCAGCCCCACCTACCTCACAGAATGTCTGTTGTGGGGAGGGGAAGAGAAAGGAGATTGTAATCCGCTCTGAGACTCCTTCGGGTAGTGAAGGGCGGGGTATAAATCCAATTTGTTGTTGTTGTTGTTGCTGTTATTAAACACTGTCTGATGAGCAAAGATCCTGTTGGGGCAAGGTACTTGAGCCAATAGTGGTTGGGAACTCTAGACCTCATATCTGAGACAGATTTTCTGGACCCATTGGCTTTAGGTCTGAGTTTGAAACTGGCTTGGTGGCCCTGTTGGTTGACATTCACTGAGGGGAAAACAGGGGGTAGGATCCTTTTGTGAGTTTTATGTTCCTTTATTGTAAACTCACATCTTGTCTGGGATATCGACCTTTTACAGTGATTTTTAATTAACTCTGCTTTTTGTTGTCACAGCTGCTATTGCTCCGTTTTATAAGCTGCTATCTGGTATAATTGAATTTAAACAACATGCTGCTGCAATTATGTCAGTTATTTTAAACTGTTGTTTTAACTATTTATTGTTGCACTTTTTTATTTTATGGAAACTTTTGTTAATTGTTATCCACATTAGGAGTCAGTAGACTGAGTGTTTTTAAAAATAAAATAAAAGTGAACAAATTTGAATTTTTCAATAAAAGTACATAGATTCAACTAGTAGTATGAATGGTTCAGTATATTTCTAAATAAACACATTCTGGTTCAACATATTCCAGTGAGGTAGTTCTTTTAAATCAAGATAATGTATCAAAACAAAACAAAGAAATAATCTTGTGACACCTTTATATTTAACTGTAGCACGGGCAGAGCTTCATCAGATACATGGTAATACATTAAGTATATTTTCAATTTGTGGGTAGATATATTGCTACTTTCTGGTGTTGGTTCAATGTGTTTTTCTAAGATTTTCATTAGCACACATGATATCAGTGTGTGACCATATATTGTAAGAAGTTAAAAGGCCAGGTTGTGAATAGTGATACTGCCTAAGAGAAGCCCTTCCTGTTAGTTGTGGAAATTTCATAGAAATACAAAATCATTCAGGCGTATATGATGCAATGGATCAAATAAGAACTCAGAAAAAAGCCCCAATTGTTGACAATTCTATTATGGTGGTGATAGAAAAGTTAAAGAGGATAAGTATGTTTCAAAGTTGTTAGTGGTACTGGAGGAAATTGCATCTTCAGGAAACACCTGTGGTGCTAAACAAAGCAGCAGAAATAAGTCACTGGCTTCAGTTTTAATGATTGATTTAGCATTCACAGGCCTCTGCGCAGATTAGAAGACATTCCTAAGGGGAGAAAGCAAGTAAATGAATTTCCCATTCACCACATTAGGAAATTATAGCCTTGAACCATGAGGAAAGGCAGAATATAAATGTTTAAATAAATAAATGTATAAATAAAAAAATAAATAATGCTTATCCTATTGTTCTAACTCTCCATTTTCCCAGCAGGTCCACTGCTGGACCTCCTGATGGCACCTGGTATATTTTGGCTGCTGTGTGAAAGAGTGTTGGACTAAATGGGCCATTGGCCTGATTCAACATTGGCTTCTCTTATGTTCTTATCACAAAATTGAGCAGATCCCTTCTGCTGTTGCCGGCCCAATCCTTTATGGTATTTTTAAATGGCCAAATTATTATTTGACATGGTGTCAGCAGCCTGTGGCCTGTGTAACATTTAGTTTTGCCCCAGGAAACTGCCCATTAGACCATCATCTTTGATTCAGTGATGCTGCAGAATCATTAACCATTGGATATGAATCCAGGCTTTCTTCCCAGATCAGAAAATTGTTGTTCATTTGGATCATTGCCCATTTCCCCTCTAATTTCTACTTTAAGGTAATATATGGAGTAAAACAATGTAGAATCAAATTCTTGTAAGAAAATGGATCCTAATAGTAATCTTTGCATTAACTATTTGACACATTGGGCACATTCAGAGGTTACGACAAACTTTATTTTCTCAAGACTGGCATCAACACAGCTTATTTACCATACCCAGTAGCTCTCTCCTTCCTCTCCTTTGTAGGTCGAGCATGATGAAAAAACTTCTTGGTTAAGAAGCCTTGGTTAAGAAGCTTTTAGTCATACTTTGTCCACAAGAAAAAGAGGGAAGGGTGAAGAAGGAGGGAGCACAGTGAGTGTAACAAACAAGCTGTGTTTCTGCCCATCATGAACAAATAAGAAGTTTATTGTGATGTCTGAAAGCAATTTATGTTTGGGTTTATTTATTTTCCTTTGAAGAAACAGGAAATAAGACTGGGAAAGTTTAGTTGACAAAAGTTCATTAGTGGGTTAACAGATGTACAAAGATCTACTTTAGATTTCATGCACTCAAGACAGCAAGAGGAATCAAATAGCTGTAACATCTATCCAAGAAAAAAATTAAGAGGACTGCTAAAGTCTTGACTCATTTTGTGGTTAACTCTCTCTTAAGATAATGAACAAAAATTAGACCAGTTTATGAAGCACATTCAGAACCAACATCATGCTTTTTCCCATAATGTCTATATGTACACATACATACTATCACCATAATTATTTATTCTATTAATTGAGATACCAGCATAATCCATGGAGGAAAGTAAGTTTACTCATATCCAGACTTACTAATATTTTTAAAAATAGTTACTTTTCTGGAAGTGTTAGTTTTAGTTTTAAACCACGATGAATAGTGGCAGAAAAAGAACTTTCACAGGATTTTTGTCTGAAAAAAGGTAAAGCATATCTTAAAAGGATCTAAAAACATTCCACACATCAGTACTTTTCTTTAAACAGACCACTTTAAAATTATAGTGTTAACATATACAATACTCTTAAAAGTTGCTGTGCAAGATCAAACCCATAAGGCAGCGGGATGTACTTCGTAAGGCTCTAAAAAATAACTGCACTTCTGTGAGATTTATCCATTTTTCTTCAAACATTGTTCTTCAGAGTTGCAAGATACCTCATCACCATTTTAGTATTATAAAAATTATTCTTTGTAACAAATCAAAATGATCCAGATCTGCAAATGTGTACAAAGATGATGGCTAAAAATAGTGAAGCTCAAGGAACCATTTTAAGTGTATTTTCACTCAACAAAATTCCCGGTATCTTTTAGACCTATTTTAGGTTAAGCCTCAAGGGCCTTTACTTTTTCTTTGGGTTGTAAATGATTTAAAAGTCTTGTTTATTTATTATACAGTGACATGATGCTGAATATGTAGAATTCCCAGGTTTTCCCATCTGGCTTCTGAGTAAACACAGCTAGAATTGGGATATTACTTTGTTAATGTGTTTGGACAATCTTGGACTTTTCCTGGAGAACTCTTACCTTTGGTATGTAGCCAGTGACTTTGGTGCAGAAATGTGTTCCACCGATGCCGAGTGCTTTCTGATCATTGCAAGACTCAGAGCAAAAATGTCTAGCACTTGAAGAGTACATTCTGCTGTAGAACACTGCCTCCACTGTGGAAATAGACAAAAGGGTTAGAGTCCAAGCCTATATTTACAGGGTGTCTGTATTACTGAATAATGTAGGCTGAGATAAAAATTTCTATCTGATGAAGTGGGCTGAGACCCAGTAAAACTCATCTCTCCTTATATATAAAGCTGACTTGGGGTAGCAAGATTCCATGCGCTCCCATTGGCTGTAAAATGCCTTCCCTCAGCCATTGGCCTGCCAGCCGCCACTCAAGAGTACTCGCATGCCATTGGCCAGGTGCTGGGTCTGCTCCTCTTCCCTGCCCACTTCCCCTTCAGCCATTCTTCTCTGTCAGAACTCCTAGCAAATGGCTTTGTCTCTTGACACAGACGCTTCTCCTGTGTGGGACTTAACTTTTCCCTCAGTGGCCGTTGGTAGGTGTAACGAAATGGCAGTTACCTGTGTTTGTAAGATGGCTGCTGGGCTGCAGTCTGTGGTTGTTTGTTTAAAATGTTCTGCCATAAGGTTTAATTGAGCTGTAGTTTCAGAAAGGGGCCTGTAGGAGTATCACTCAGTGGGTTGAACGGGCCTTCCTTATCTGCTGGACTGCATTTCCCAGCTTCCCCAAGACAGAAAAGGGTGGGAAAACAGGGACTGTCCCAACATGCAGGGCAGCATCAATATAGACTGCAGCCCATCCAGGGAGGAGGCTGTCTTCGTCCTACAGGAGGTTAGGAAAGGCTCCTGCTGCCTGTGCTGACCAGGCTGTCCAGGCCACAAGCCAGAGACATGGATGAACCCTTGGAGGCAGCAGAAATTCTGCCACTTGACAGTCGGCTAGACTGGAGAATGAATGGAAGTTTCCCTGCTGTCTTGGGCCAGAGAGAGAGAGGCTAGAGCAGAGAGCCAGAGGTCGGTGTGTAGGGAAAGAGGATGGCGTTTAACCCCTGTGGGTTTATGCCCTGCTGGTTCATAGTGTGTGCTTCCTCCTACAGTGTGTGTGCACCCCATAACTGTGTAAATAGATAAATTCTTTTATTTGGGCTAATAATCTGTGTTGTGCTCTGACCACATAGTCTCCCCCGTTCTGCACAATAACAAAGGAAGGGGGTAGCCCAAGGAGGCAAGGAAAGGCCAGACCCTTGGGTTGCCAACTTTCCAGGGATCCCCCAAAGATTGGGGATTCCATCTCCAAAACTCTAAAAAGGCAGTGATGATTCAGTGAGTTGTGGCAGCGAATTAAAGGAGTGAAATACGCACATGGGATGAGGGTGGGAGGCAAACAGCTGAGTGGTAAACTGGAGCCCATTTTGCCACATTAGGCACCCAAGTTTGGTTCAGACAAAGGACGGAAACTCTTTGCAGACCTTTGAGAGGAACTCATTGGGGCCAATCCTGAGTCTAGGGTTGCCAGCTCCAGGTAGGGAGATTCCTGGAGATTTCCTGGTAGAGTCTATGGAAGCCAGGGTTTGGGGAGGGGAGAGCCTCAGCTGAACAGAATCCCATTCAGCCCACCTTCTAAAGCAGTTATTTTCTCGGGGGTGGGGGGGGAGATCTGTTGTCTGGAGTTCAGTTGTGGTACCTGGTGGTCTTCAAGCTACACCTGGAGGTTGGCTGCCCTAGGCGTAGCAGTCAATGCTTCAAAGCAGGTTCTGCTAGATCCAGGTTCTTGCTGTAGAATCTGAGTGGGTGATTTTGGACCGGTCACAGACTTTCAGCCTAACCTACCTCACAGGCCTGTTGTGCAAGTCAAAAGGGGGAGAGGAGAATGATGTAAGCTGCTTTGGTCCCCATTGCAGAGAAAGACGACTCTTCCTCCTGGGAAACCATTGTTGCCAATCTCCAGGTGAGAGCTGGAGATCACTCAGAATTACAACTGCTCTCCAGATGGCAGAGATCAGTTCCCCTGGAGAAAATGGTAGACTCTGTGGCAGTCAGGGCTTCAGAGTACGGAAAATGGTGGACTCTGGCAATCAGGGCTTCAGAGCACGGGAGAGGCTGCAGGTGTGTGTGTGAGGGAAATGGAAAGCTGAAGAGAGAGGGGGAAATAAAGGTAGGTTGAGGATTGGCTGGGAAGGAGATATGTTTGCCAACTCCAGGTGGGAGATTTCTGGAGATTTGAGGGATGGAACCTGGAGAGGGTGAGGTTCAAAGAGGGGTGGGACCTCAGACAGGTACAATGCCATAGACTCCACCCTCCCAACCAACCATTCCCTTCTGGGGAACCACTGTTCCCAATCTCAGGAGACAGGTGGAAATCATTCAGAATTACAGCTGATCTCCAGGAGGGAGGGGGGAGGAGATGCAAATCTGAAATCAGAGGGGCAGATAATGGCAGGTTGATGCTTGGCTAGGAAGAAGATAGGGTTGCCAACTCCAAGCTGGGAAATTCATGGAGATTTGGGAGGTGGAGCCTGGAGAGGGTGAGGTTTGAGGAGCGGTGGGACCTCAGACAGGTACAATGCCATAGGCTCCATCCTCCAAACCAGCCATTTCCTCCTGGGTAACAATTGTTGCCAATCTCCAGGTGAGAGCTGGAGATCACTGAAAATTACAACTGCTCTTCAGGTAGCAAAGATCAGTTCCTCTGGAGAAAATGGTGGACTCTGTCATTATACCATGCTGAAGTCGCCACAGCACATTGACACTGAGCGCCTCTTTCTAGAGCTCGTTGTATTTGTTTCCACAACAGTCCTTATTCCTAGTATTGAAATAAATGTTAGTC
This sequence comes from Gekko gecko, assembly GCA_029375565.1. Classification (NCBI taxonomy): domain Eukaryota; kingdom Metazoa; phylum Chordata; class Lepidosauria; order Squamata; family Gekkonidae; genus Gekko; species Gekko gecko. The sequence continues at coordinate 69,491,976 of JAPDNY010000002.1, read as the reverse complement.
TTTCAGGTGCCACAAGATTTTTGCTTTATTGAGAATCAAATTAACATACCACCTTGACATACCCCTTTTTTTTGCCTCCTTAGCTTCCAGTGGTTAAATTCATATCTCCAGCAACTGGCCCTAAAGCAGGAGGAACCAAAGTAACCATCGTAGGGAATAATCTCAATGTGGGGTCTGAGTTGCACGTTCTGGTCAATAGCACAAAAGAATGCAGAGACCTCAGGTAAGCGGCTGCCTCAGAGTGAATGATAGCTCTACTATGAAAGCACAGCTGATGCTAACTCTGCTTTTAGGCACCAGCTCAGATCAGTTTTATTCTCCTGAGCTTTGAGCTGTTGTTACTGCTGTTTTATTGGTTAGTTGGTTGTTGGGGTACATGGAGAGTGGGCAGAGCACTCACAATGAGGACCCTACAATTTACAAGCAATTTAGTACACTCTGGGGAAAAGTTTTTTTCCTGGGAGATGTTTCCAGTGTTTCTCATGAATTGCAAGGCCCTTTCCAATCCATGCTTGTGTTCATCACTGTTATAAATAGATACAGACAGGAATCAGAGATATTTTCTGCACCTGCTAATCTATTTTACTCAGCAGCTTGTTGTGTCTTTTCTTTTCTAGTCGTACTGACACTACCATTACTTGCACTATGCCAGGTGTGGAGATTACTACCACCGTGAGAGTCTGCGTCCAGTTTGAGAACAAGTCTTGCATCAGTGATAACTGTACTTTCACATATGAAAAAAATCCAGTTATTACTAACATCAGCCCTCAAAAGAGTCAGATCAGGTAAGCCATTCCTCTCCTCTCTGTGCTAGCAAAGGTGGACGAATCCTCTAGAAACTGACAGGTCTTAGCAAGAATTTGCAGGAATGTCCCCATTCAGAAGAATGGTGGAGAGTTTGAGACTGTATATTCACAAAGGCTGTATGTTGCCAGGGCTGGAATGGTAAAATAGACGAGTTATACTGCCATCAACCAGCATCCTGGTTTCAAATGGCAGGGACAGCAGCTGAAACATTGATGGAAAAGGAGAACTTGACTGATCACAACTAGAGCCCATTTTCATATCTAATCTTTCACAGTGATGATGGTGAAAAAATATCACTTTGTTGCCACTTTTATAGTTGCCCAGTGTTTTGTAGTGGAGCTTTCCTAAATGGTTAGGGGTTACACACTGGCTGTCAGGGAGAGGAAGGAGTAACCTGAGTAACCCACTGTGACATTTATGCTAAACATTTTGTGGAAAAGATCATTTGCATCTTCTCCAACTTAGACACAATTGTTCTTTTAGTTGATTTTAGTTAGCCATGAATATGTCTCATTTTCTGCTACCTAAGAATGTCATTTGGTGAAATTCTGCTTTATGTGCCACCACCATCAAGTTTGGCAGGTGACTACATATGAGAGCACTGAAATTACTCAGTTCCCTCCTCGCTGAGGCACATCAGGCACCCTCTCTCTGGTTTATTTCTCCTGAATTGGCATGGATTTCAGTCTCCTGCTGGTTGTTTTTAGGCCTTTTTGTTCTGACTTTATCCTGGATTCCCTGTCTGGTGTGATGATAAAAATGTACTTTAATAAGGTATACTTAATAAATGAGATTCCATTATGATGTAAGATGGTTTGGTGGGATTTTATCCCAAAATGGATAGAACTATTTTAATAAATAAAACTAGGCAGAGGCTATGAAGAACTCTTGTTCACTATAAACCTAGTTTTCAGCAAGCATCACTCAAATCCTAACTAATAATGGGGAAAGAATGTTGGAAAGGATATAGAAATTCAGGCAAATACCACATCAATATCATGTTATTCCGACTTGCACTGACTGCTGATGCAGGAGATACAGTTTGAAATTCCTTACCGAAAAGAACCCGTGAGGTCGACATTTTTAATTTTTAAAACATGTTGCTCTCCTTGAAGCCCTTGGGGGGCTTCTTTTCCTTTTTGAATTTCTCCAAGAAGTCACTCATCCTTACTGCAGACTTGAAATGTAAGACTGTGATATGAACAAAGACATTTGAGAAACCAGAAAGTGCACCTTCAGCTTAAATTGCTGAGGAAGTGCATATTAACAACCAAGGCTTATGCAGGCAGAAACCGTAATTTTATAATCACAATGGCCAGAACCAGATTACAAGATGAGAGGAAAATGTTGGCAAATGAGCAGTGGTAATACAGCTCATTTTCTGTACCAGATATGCCGTTCTATCAGTCTTATGACTGCGATGAAGGGCAGAGCTGCATCCAGGGGTCTTTTCGTAGAAAAACAGCTGCAGGAGCTCATTAGCATATGGTATGCTAATGAGCTATTAGGCAATTAGCATATGCCACGCCCCCTGACATCACCGGAAGTGATGTCAGAGGGGGAAGCAAAAGGGGGGGGAGGCATCTTCAAAAGCCTCCCCTTCCCTTCCCCAGCTGGTCTGGGTGGGGGAGCTAAGAGAAGGGGTTCAAAGTTTAAACTCCTTCTCATGAGAGTTGGGCCACAGAAGGAGGAAAGAGTGAAGGAAAGAAGGAAGGAAAGAGGGAAAGAAAGAGAAGGAAAGGGGAGGGAAAGAGAGGGAAGAAGGAGGGAAACAGGGAAAGGAGGAAAAAAGGGAAGAGAAGAAGTTGGGAAAGAAAGAAAGAGAGAAGAGAAGAAGGAGGGAAAGAGGAAAAAGAGAGAAGGAAAGGAGGGAATGAAAGAAATTTGGCGGCAATTAGGCCCCATTATATCCTATGGGCCATTGAAGTCAATGGTGAAAACATAGGGTATATTCTGGGGGCTGGAGGAGGAGTTTGAGGGAGAGGCTCCAAACTCACAGAGTAGCTGATGGAGCCTCTCCCCAAGATACCCACCAAGTTTCAAGTACATTGGACCAGGGGTCCAATTCTATGGGCCCCCAAACAGGTTGCCCCTATTCCCTCCATTGTTCTCTATGGTGGGAAAAAAGTTATATTTTTCCCACCATAGAGAACAATGGAGGGAATAGGGGCAACCTGTTTGGGGGCCATAGAATTGGACCCCTGACCCAATGTTCTTGAAACTTGGTGGGTATCTTGGGGAGAGGCTCCATCAGCTACGCTGTGAGTTTGGAGCCTCTCCCTCAAACCCTCCCTCCAGCCCCCAGAATATACCCTATGTTTTCACCATTGACTTCAATGGCCCATAGGATATAATGGAGCTGAAATTGACATTCGGCTGCCTGAAAGACTCCCCGGGACGCAGGCTGGGGGTGGGGCTTGGCTCCTGAGCTCCCGGAGCTGTGCTACGGTGCGCTCCCCCCAAAAAAAGACCCCTGGCTGCATCTAACTGCAAAACTAAGCTGAGCTATACCTTTGTAAGTCCATTGAGTCCAGTTGACTTAAAAGGGTATAACTCTACTTGAGACTGCACTGCATAATGCACAGTGATAGCTTCAGAACACAACAGTTGATCAATGGGAAAATCCAAACTTAAGCTTTGAAATAAATGCCATTTCTACTTTGTTATGTGCATAGAGCTGCTGTGGTAGCACAACCAAGGAAGGCTTAGGAATTTGTACTGTAGGATTCCATATGATCACTTCACCTTCCCTTTGGCAACATCAAATTGCTTGTGCTCATTGTGGGGCTGCAGTTTTGCTTATCAAATTGATAATTGGATCTAGCATGACTTTTCTGCAATGATCAAATACAATTCAGATGGAATTTCTTCATGGAAGCCATAGACCACAAACAGTGGCGTGAGCTTCAAAGACCCTATGAATATGCATAGCTACAGCATACTGAGGTTTTAGAGAGACCTAAATGACTTGTGAACGCTCTGCTTATAAGAGCCCTGTATGCTAAAATGTCTGGTTTTGAGTGTCTTTTGGAAGCAAAGGGGATAAATCACTCTCTCTCTAAACTCCCTGATGAGCTACCTGATGTTGCAATATAATTAAGCAAGTAGAACATGAAATAGTTGAAGTAATGAAAGGCCACATGCAGGGTAAAGTCTGGATGTAGTTTCTGGTAACCAATGGAGACAGGCCACTCCTCCCTCAGCACCAGTTACATGTGCTAGAGCCATCTCATTATTTTCTTTAATTGATTTTGTATTTGTGGTCCCACATTTAGCATTCCTCAGGCAGCTTGCCGGGAGGAGGAAAAAAAAACCTTGTCCAAACCTTTTCACTGTTCAACTGTATGTGTTTGAAAGATCTAGGATTCTTGTCAGTACAATTACTTGGCAGTATTGCTTGGAATTTTCAGTGATAAAATACGTTCAGTTTGTCTCCACTTAAGCCAGAGGGTCAGAGACAGGCAACAAATCTGTGTGGCACAGCAGAAGCATGGCCAAGAGTTAGAAACCCACAAGGCAGTCCAGGGCAGAGGCAAGACATGAATTCAAAGAGGCAAGAACCAGGATCAGCAGAATTGGTATAATCTTCTCACTGCAGACAAGTTGCTCTGACTGGAAGGCCCAGCCTAGGAGCAGCAGCTTTATTCTCCTAGGTTGGACCCTTCAGTCAGCTGTTCCCAGCAGCAGTCATGAGGTACCTCCAGGCAGGATGTGCTTCCTCTGTTGACTACCTCTTGAGGAAGATGTTGTGATGCAGATGAGAATGGGCTACCACCAGCTCTCTCTGAAAGGAAGCAACTTTGATGTCTCAATGAACGAGGGTCTACAGATGTTGGCCTCAGGATCTGAGTTGCAGCACCATAGTGTCTGACAATAGTTAGAAAAAATGTGATGTCATTGCATAAATGCTTCCCAGTGACACAGAAAGGAGGGTGGAAATTCTAACATAAGGGCAACTTCCCCCACCCCCTTAACTTCAGGTTATCAAGGGGTGGCATTCTTAATGTGAGGCAGGGCTTCCAAAAATAGCATAAGCAGAAGTACTAGATTTTCTTTCATTCTTCCTGTCTCTCAAAGTTCAGTTTTATGTGTGCTGTGACTGGACAGTGTACATGGAATGCTAATGCACTTCCTTTTGGATATGTATGTCCCCATCTTGACTGAGAGTTCTAGGTGTAACAGTGGGCCCCTGTTCCATAGTCTCTTTTCTTTTGCTTTTCTTTCTAAAAAAGAACTTTGAGCCTTTATGCCCCTGGATTTTAGAAAGAATAAGCACTGCAGCCAAGCCATCTTTCTTTGTTTTCATTTGAGAAGGGTAGAACAGATGGTTTGTGTTTTGCCTCAGGAAGGCTTATGTGACAAAACTGGAGAACTGCTGAGGTAGCACATTGAGACCTTCATGCCTGTTCCTGATTAGCCTGTCAGTAGGTAGAAAGTATTTTACCTGCTCACTGTCTAAGCAGAGCTATATACAATAATGTATGATTAATATTATGTCTATGATCTTCTGCCCCAAGCATGCAGAATGGGACAGCTTGTGTGCATGGTTGACTGGGAAGGACAGACAGCTTGGAATTCTAGAAATGGCTAGGCTGCTTCCTGGTAGCCAGTGATACTTAACTGAGGAAATTTGGACAGGATCCACAGTGGAGCAGATTTGCCCCACCTATCCAAAGCTTAGCAGCTCGGGGGCTCAGGTAGGGTTACCAAACTCCAGATGGCACCTGAGGATCTCCTGCTATTACAGTTGATCTCTAGCCTACAGAGATCAGTTCCCTTGGAGAAAATGGTTCCTTTAGGGGGTGGACTCTATGGCAATTATACCCTGGTGTCGTCCCTCCCCTCCCCAAACCCGGCCCTCCCCAGGTTTCACCCCAAAAATCTTCAGGAATTTCCCAACCCAGAGATGGCAACCCTAGGCTGGTGACTGGGATAGGTGTTCCTTATCATAAATGCAGAGGTGTTAATGAGTCAGGAACACTATGGTTGACTGTCCCAAGCCAACTCCTAAAGGTAGGAGGACGTAGGCAGATTAGCCTATTCTGGCTTTATATATATTAGCATAGGAATCCATGCTAGTGGGGTGGAGTTTAGTATGGTAGTTAAATTGGTATTTACCTGTTGGAGATCTGGTTAATTTATAAACTTGTAGCCTGATCCATTCAAGGCTGTGTGTATCTCTTCCTCACGTTGACATTCAAAAGGCTGGTTTTCATGTCATTTTACCCATGCACATATAAATCCATAACATGCACATACAGCAATGCTTCCTTCCACATATATGAGCCCAGTACCAGAAATCCCATCTGGCCAGCACTCCATGTATATAAGTAAGCATGCATATGCTGTTGGTTACTGGTACTGTGCTGGTACAAACTTCAATCAGTATGAAGCTGCATGTGTTTTTCTGTTGGTTCATCATACTGCATGGGAACTGTGCAGTCATGAGTGACTGCAGCAGGTGAACACCTAGTAAACATCAGTTAAGGGTAACTTCATTTTGTATACTTCCTTGAATAATAGATGGCCCATTTCTCATCTGATTTGTTGCCTTTTTGTTTCTTTTAAGTGGAGGCAGGATCATCACTGTGGAAGGAAATGGATTTTTGATGGCTCAGAATGTGTCTATGGTAGTACCGGCCATTGGGAAAGAGCAAACGGTAAGTCTTCAACCCTGGAAAGGAAAGAATGTAGTTGATAGAGGTATAAAGTCAAATGGGGAGTGGAGGACAAAGTAGAGATGCCACTGGGAGGGGGAAGACTGAAGTTGACGGCTACCTCTGTGGAATATGTTTTCCATAGTCGTTGAAAACAATATTCAGTCAGGTGCTAAATGACTGCCACAGTCCCGCATTACATTATGTGCATTTCAGGGTCAATTCATATGTTAATTGAGCATCATGGGAGCAGTTTCTGCATAAATCTTTTCCATGCCATTCTTGTACTATTTGTAAGAAGTAGTCACATATGCCAGATGTTGAACCCAGTTGTTTCTGATGCCAGTGTGGCTGATATCAGTGGGACAACTGCATGCTTATTGAAGTATAAGTCTCCAGGCACTGGCATTGTTCTTCTTCCTCTGAATATGAATTGTTAGGAATTATGAACCTGACCATCCATTTAGATCATCTTCAACACCTTGCTCTGTCTCCCTTTTGCTGTCTGAAGTCAGGGTTGGGGTGGCTAGGCCAGCGTCACATCAACAGAGCAGTGCTGGCAGAAGACTCAGAGGCTTTCTCAGTGGCAAAACCACAGTTATAGAACTCTGTTCTCAGAGATCACTTAATCCCTTCTGGTTTTTAGACAGTTAAAATAATTCTTGCTGTGAGGACTGGTGCATAATTAAATGTCTGATGAATGTTTTTCTTAACTGTTTGGACTGCTGGGCTTCTGGGAATTGCGCTTTTATGAATATATCGTAAAGTTGGGTGATTAGTAGGATTAGTGTTTTATCAGTTTGTTGTTGCTTTGGATTTTTGCTTTTTCCCTGTTCTATATATATTTTATTGAATTTTATATACACACACATTTAACATACCAGCATACAAACATGTAGGGGGAAATCTTTTAGATAATTACAAATTTATGCCTTGTAGCTAAACCATATTGGTCAAATGTTTATCTAAAAAAAAAAAAGTTTTAGTCTTTTGCTGCCAGTATAACAAGCTCTCTAACCTCTGTATCCTCACTAATGTATTGTTTTACTATAACTTTATTATAATTTTCCAACCAAATGTAAAACCTTGTCCATGTATTCTCAAATGTTGTTTCTGAATAATCTTTCAATAATACAGTCAGTTTATCGATTTCTGCTGTTTCCAGCGTTTTGTTTATAACCTCTTTTTTAGTAGGAATGTCCACTCTTCTCCAGTGTTTTGCATATAAAATTCTAGCAGAAGTAACTACATATAAAATCAAATAAGAGTCATTTTGCAATATTTCATGTATCCAAGCCTAGTATTTTTTAGCTTTATCACATAACCACCACATATGGTAAAAAGATCCCACCTTATTTTGGCATTTTCAACATTGATTTGAACATTTCGGATCAAATGTAGCAAGTTTATCAGGGATAATGTACCATCTATAGAACATCTTATATATATTCTCTTTATTAGAGATAGCTTTAGTAATTTTTATATTTTTCTTCCAAATCTGGGACCGTTGATCTAGGTCTATATTATGGCCCAATTTTTTTGCCCATTGAATCATTACATCTTTCACTACTTCATCTTGCATCCTATATTCTAGTAACAAAGCATACATTTTTTTTAATAAATTTTTGTTCCACATACAATAGGATCTCATCTATTTCTAAAGGATTATCATACAAGCCTAACAGTTTATCTCTAGCGTATCTAGGTTCCATTTGAACATTTGCCACCATGTAAAATTTTGTACAAATTTCAAAATATTTTTAGAGTCTAGGATATCTTGGTACCTTGTAATTTGTTCTTCTTGATACACATTAGGATTTGTAAAAGCTTCCAAAGGTGCAACCCATTTTGGAAGCTTGTTGTAAAATTGGGTCTTTGTTGTCTCCCATACTTTCATTAAAGAGGCTCTAATCCAGTGTTGCTTGAAATATTTATGGGAGTCCGCTTTCCATACCATAAAAATGCATGCCAACCTAATAGTAAATTGTGTCCTTCTAGTTTTAGTAATCTCTGATTTTCTGGTTTTGAATAATTAGTATAGTCTGAAATAAGAACATCAGCCTTGGCAATATGTTCATTTTGATGGTGGCAGTTCTTCCCATAAAAGATATTTGAAGTTTTTGCCATCTTTCCAAGTCTTTCTTGATAGATTTCAATAGTTCTAGATAATTATTCTCCAACAAAGAGCTACATTTATTTGTTATGTTTATTCCTAAATATTTAATCTTACTTTGAGCTTCCAGGCCTGTTTTCTCTTGTAAAAAGAGAACTTGTGTTTTAATCATATTTTTTGTCGATATCTTTGTTTTTTTATAATTAATTCTTAATCCTGCCACAGTCCCGTAATCTTGCAATGCATTTATCAATATACTCGTAGAGTTAAGAGGATTCTCTAGAATGAGTACTAAGTCATCTGCAAATTCTAGAAGCTTGTTCTCCTCTTAGCTTAAGGCCTGAGATTTGTTGATCTTTTCTAATTACATCATTTAAAACTTCAAGCACAAAAATAAACAAGAGCAGTGAAAGGGGACAACCTTGTCTCATACCTTTATAAATTTCAATATTCTGTGATAAATCGCCATTAATCAAAACCTTTGCTTATTGCTTGATATAAATTGCTTCAACCATTTTCTGAAAGTCTGTGCCTACCTGAGCATATGAAAGTAATTCAGGCATAAAAGGTTAACTTTATCAAAGGCCTTCTCTGCATCTAAGAAAATCAAAGCCATTTTTTTTCTGGGTGTGCTTCATAGTATTCCAAAACATTTAATAATATCCTCACGTTGTTCCTCAGTTGTCTTTTCGGTAGAAAGCCCGCTTGGTCTTTATGAATCATCTGTGTCAATTTTTTTTTCATTCTAGATGCTAAAATTTTATAGTCCACATTCAATAACGAAATAGGTCTATAATTTTAATTTCTTTCTCATCTGAATTCTGTTTATGTATCAGTGTTATCAAGGCATCTTTCCAAGAATACGGCATCTTCCCTTCTATTCTTGCATTTTGACATACTTCTTTAAGAGGGGTTATTAGCTGATCTTCAGACAAATGGTAAAATTCTGCTGGTAATCCATCTGGGCCTGGAATTTTCCCTTGTTTTCCCTTTTCTTTACAGCTTCTGACAGTTTGGCTAATGTTATTGATTGGTTTAATAGTTTTCTTTGTTCCTCTGAAAATATTTTAGGTTTATTTACTTCCAAATAGTTTCTATTTGTCGTTGAGATACTTGCATTCTACTATATAATTTCTAGTAATTCAATTCCACAATTTTCTTTAAGTCTTCTAATTTATTTATTTCTTCTCCCATTTCATTCTTTAATATCTTTTTGTTGATGTTTTATTATTCATTTTTGTTCTGTGGCCCTTGGAGCCAAAACAAATACTCTGAAAATATAAATGACATGTGGCATGGTCATAAGGGTGTAAATATAGATTGGAAAAGTGATTTTTTTTGTTACTCAAGCAGAATGACTGTTTGACATAATAGTCAAAAATTTAGTAGATGCTAAAGGTGTCTAAGCTCTTACCATCAGTAGTGAATTTCAGTGAGTTTTCCCCCTTCTTGTGAATATTGCTTTGGCCAATGCAGTATTCAGGTGGTTGCAGGGCTTTTCTGAATGGTTAGAGTATGAGAGACTAGAACCGTGGAGGCCCAGCTGTGCATCTTACTGAAAAATCTCAGGCCAATCATTCTCACACTGTAATCTACCTCATAGATAAAATGGAAAAGGGAGAACCATGTATGCCACTAGCCTTTTTAAAGGATTAGAATGTCGTAGTCGAGATCTGAAGGCCTGGGAAAATTCAGAGAAATGTGTTGGGTTTTTGGAGGGCTTCTTTCAGTTTTTTCAATGTAAAAATTGACAAGTTTTGGGGAGTGCTGGAAAAAACTATGAAATATGAGTATGTTTTAAATAAATGAAAAGGTTTCACATTCAAAATGTATAGCCAGTTTTTCCATTTGAAAAAATGGTAAATTTTGAATAATGCTAGAAAAACTCCTTGAAAAAAATTTGGGCTGAGTTCAGAGTGGCAGTTTGCCTCGGGGTTTCGGTTTCGGTGCTGCGAATGGTGGCCGCTTCTCGGGAAGCTCCCGGAGGCGGTCAGCCCACGCGCGGAATGGGGGGGTCTTCGCATATGCGAAAGACCCTAGTGAGCCTTAGTCAAAGGCTCCGAACCGGGGGCGCATGGGGAGTAGCCTCTTTGCCGGCACACCGCCGGGAAATTGAGGCTTCCTCCCCGCTCCAATCGGCCCCGCCGCGTAGTGCGTCCCGGATGGGACTTAGCAGCCCTGCCGACTTCCAGGAGTGAGTTAAAGCGGTCTGGACTAACATGAAACGAAGAAATGGCATCTAATCGTGAGTTGAAGATCTGTTTTGAAGCGAAAATTTAAACCCCCGCAAGCGCATAAACATATGGGAGGAGGGAGGAATCCCTATCCTCTTTAAGAAGCGAGATTTAAAAGAGAAATGCGAAGGGGGGTAAAGAGAAAAAAGAGTGTTGGTGAAAGTACCGTTGGGGTTTTTTAGAAGACTGCGACTTCAGCAGCTTTTCGGGGGATGCGGCACGAACTGTGAAAAAGTAAATAAAAAAGAAAATGTCGATGCCGGGGAATGTCCTGCATAAATCGGAAGAGAAGGAAGGAGGGACTTCCGGTCCGGGCAACCCCCCCCAGAGCTAGCTGTCAATCAACAGGAGAAGGAGATACTGCGCCACCTGCTGGAGTAAATGCATCAAATCAACGAAATTTTTTAAAATGGAATGTGTTCTCATCAGTTGTCAAAAAGAAATGTCGGAAATAACAAGGAAGATGGCAAAAATTGTATAGAAGGACAATTTGACTCTAAACTTTCTGGTTATGAAAAAAGAAGAGAAAGAAGATCTCAGATTTACTGTGGCGAATGTCTTGACACCCCTAACTGGCAGTGGAGCGAATAAATAAAAAGAAGAGGTGGATATGGCTCTCAAAGCCTGTTCTGCCTCTAAAAAAAAAAGGAAATACTCTGCCAGTAGAATGGGGTGTTGAGCTTAGCAAGCAATGGAGATCTAATTTCATGAGTAGTGTTTATGGAGCCAGCGGAAATTGATTGCCAGAAATAACAGGAAAAACAAAGAAAAGAGAGAAGATGGACTAAAATACAGAATTTTCTGAAGAGACACGCCAGCATGGAAGACGCAGCACTCAAAACTTGGATAAATGAAGATGACGGCAGCCCAGGGGAAGGAGGTGACGGATCGGGAGACATCAAGTTAAAAGGACTTAATTTGTAATTGGAGAGACTTAAAAAGAAATTGTTCGAGTAACATCTGAAAGGAGCCGTAATAATTAACCCCAGTGGACTTTACTAACTTTATTAACAGAGTTGTTTTGGACTTTGGAAAGTTAAAAAGAAGATCTTCTAACCGTGATGGATGCCAAATATTGGACTGAATATTAATTAAAACTAACCTTTACTAACAGGAAAAAAACTCACTCCGCTCTTTTTCTTTCCCCACCTGTCTACCTTACCCGTTTCTTATAAAAAGAATAAAATTCTCTCCTTTTTAGGAGAGTTATTTCAAAAAAAAAAAAGAGTGGCAGTTTGCCTCGAGAGAGGCGCATTTCAACAATGTTTCACAAGCGGATTAAGGGGGCATTCACACAGGCACATCTGTCCAGCATTCCCCAGCCGTACTCAACCCAACTTGTAACGCTTCATTCCTGAGTTTAAAAGATACCTGTTAAAAGTGGTATCAAACCCCAGAAAGTATGTCTATCCTGCGTCTATCCCGCACCAACACAGTGTGAATGCTAAAATCCGCGATTTTGATTGTGTGCTCATGCTCATATGCACTCATGTGCATAAGTGCATATCTCCAGGTTAGCGAAACAAAAAGCCGCGCCTTACAGCTGCGCCTTCAGGCCAACAGTTTGAACACTCCCTCATGCCTCCTCCCCGGTATGCTCCCTCATCAGTCGGTGCAGTGTGACCGGGAAAACCCAGAACGGTTTGTTCCAGGTCTTTTTTGCCACGACTCACTCCTGCTTCAAACTGCCAGTCTGAACCCTGCCTTGAAATGACCGAAATGCTTTCTCAGGATACATAGCATGAAAAAGGCTGAGTTTTCCCCCCCAATTTTCCTATTGGAAAATTTGGAGATTTGGGGGAGCACTAAAAAACTTTTGGAACATATTTTTGTTTTGGATAGGTTAAATGTGCTAAGATGGCATAGCATGCAGCTGTTTGCAGCTTTCTCTTGCTTTGCTATTGGGTATATTTGCAATTTTGCTAGTAGAAAATGAAATCATTTATACTTTTAAATTCCGTAAATGTACCAGTTAATAAAATGTTATATGCCAAATTATAAATTATTCATTTTTTGTTTTTAAAGCAGCAAAATGTGTTCAGGCTTGATAGCAAAGTTAGTATACCATCTTTCAATTTCCCCAAAATTTCCATTCTTCCCAGCCACCCACCCCAAAAAAGTGGGGGAAACCCCCCCATGGCTTCAAAATTTCCAGAAATTTTATATCCCTGTGTAATAGGCAGATGTGTTATTGATGCCATTTGAACTTATTGGTATTTGATGTGCATGCTTTTTCCTGCTTTCAGAACTGTAAGGTTCACACCGACACTGTGATTACCTGCCCCTCTCCAGCTGCCTCCAACATCACTGTGGGGAGCAAACCAGCACCAGTGGACTTCTACATCAATGGACGCCTGTATGCTGAGGACAGCCTATTCCCACTTGAACATCCAGAGGATGTCATACACATTAGCAAGTTCCACCTGGAATACTATGCAGACCCCCAGTTCTTCACAGCCAAGAAGGAGAAGTGGATCAAACACCATCCTGGAGAGCCTTTGACACTCGTCATACATGTAAGAACATAAGACTAACAACCCCAGTTAAATAAACAAGGAAGTCAGGACAAAGTAGCATTGAATAGTTTGACTAACAAATAATATTAATTGTAGATCATATGTCCTGTAGAATGTCCTCATTAAATGCCATGAACTTCAGAAGCAATAACAGTTGAAAAACACCCAACTGTGAGTAATCTAAGCATCCTCTACCCTATTTCTCTCTCACAACATTCATAAACAGGCTTATGATTTTTTAAACAGCTATCATTTGCTGTGCAGAATTAAAAGATCAAAAGCATTTCCACTAGCCCATAAGAGTTTTGGGCTCTGATGTATTCCTTTTGGGGAAATGGAATTTATTTTTATGCTGTCCTGAAAAACTGGAAAATGGCAACTGAAAGAGAAAGATTTGAGGAGAACAAACACATTGAGACTTGGAGTTTAGTGGAGCTTCAAGACGTGATTGGTATGGGAAGAGCAGCATTTATTCAGTAAGATAATCACTCTGTTCTCTGTTTTGCTATTAGAAAGAGCCTGACAACCTTGGTCTGGAAAGCAATGAGTATGAGGTTAAAATTGGTCTAATTTCCTGTGAGATACAAATCGTTTCAGACAAAGTCATTCACTGCTCCGTCAATGAGTCTTTCAGCACTTCAGAAAGACAGCTCCCTGTTACGGTAAGTGCTAGACGCCTGAAAGGATTCACTAGCATGTATGGAACCTGTCTCATAGCCCATGTGCAGCTCAGTAGTAGAGCATCTGCTAGACATGCTGAAGGTCCTTGGTTCAATCCTTGGTGTCTCTAGTTAAAAGGATCAGTTAGTAGGTGATGCGTAAGACCTTGATCTAGGCTCTGGAGAGCTGCTGCCAGACAGAGTACACAGTACTGACTTTGATGGACCAGTGGTCTGATTCAGTATAAGGTACCTTCATGGTATCATGTGGCAGTCCGGCTTCCATCACAGTGTCTAGACATCTAGTACAGAGGAGTCCCATTTTCATTTTTATGAAAGAGCAAATGTTATGTCTTTTAGATAATGTCAGCTTGTTGAACATAATGTCTGCTAAGAGTTCTAATGGGAAACCTGAGAAGAGGAGACCTGAACACACATCCCATTTCTCGTTCCCAATAACTGCTATTCCATTGTATAACTGGGATAGAGTATAACTGTATAACGGGGATGGGTGCTGAAATGTATGCTGATGCTGATTTGAGTTTGTGTCCAATAAATCAAATATGGTTTGTTTATTAAATCAAACAATCAAACACATGAATTGGGTTGGATTCTGTGAGTGTGAGGATTGGGAATCTTTCTCTTGTTCCCCTTCCCCCAGCGAATATGTCTGACCCAAAAAAACCTTATTCTTGTGTTTGTGGACCCGCATGGACCAATAACCACATGGATTGGAAGGCTGCACTGTAGAGGGGGAAAGTGGGTAGAATCACAGAGCTGTACTGTCAGAAGAGGCAGGAGGGAAGATTTTGTCCTTTCTTCACTTCAGCCTGCCCCCCCCCCCATGGCTATTAATCCATGCAGGTCATTCAGCCTTGGGAATCAATATTTTTAGATTCAGAAAAGACTATTGGGGAATGGAAATATGATCCACATCCGTCTGAACCTTCTGTGGAGGGTCTTGGGATCCTATTCAGTATCTCTTCAGTATTCAGTTTCCACAATGTCCTTAATTGTCAGCATATCCATACAGTTTTGCAAGCAACAGAATCTTGGTTTTTAAAACTGCAGTAAAAATGTATTTATGCTTAATCATTTAATAGCATGCCAGGGAATTCTGGTAGTAGCAGAATGAGCTGTTCTAACAGAAATACTAGACCGTTGTGTGCATGCAAACAGATAGGTGCTAAACATTTTTAGTGGTAAACATAATTGTAGAGATCTTCTCAGCATCCTCTCCCTATAAAATGCCCATAGTTAGTGGAAGGGAATAGGAAAGAGAGAATTTAGATACTGGAGCCATCCTTATAGAAGTACAGTGTGAACATGTAGATTCATTGAACCTCAGCGCTTTGTATCTTTTCCTCATAAGGGTGAAAGTTTGCCATTCACAATTGTGGGCTAAAGGAAAAGTGCACTTAGACCAGCAGACTTGTATGGGCAAACTATAAGTGGGCAGTAGCTGGGAACATCAGATGAGGGTTTTGCCTTTCTGTCACACTGTCCCCCAGGGTATTGCATTCCCTTTTTCTATAACAGTGAATGGCTGCAATTCCTTTATATGATAAAAAAGTATAGAGTGGCCTGAAGGTTTGTAGGGCAGGAGTGCTAAATCTCCTTCTCTTCCCCCCCCCATGACCCATTGTCTGGGGTGGAATACATGCTAAGCTTCCTCTCAACTGTGACTTCAACTGGAGTCCATTTACTTTATCTTGGGTTCCTAGATCTTAATGCTAAAGTGTCGCAGAACCTTGGAATGAGGTATAGATAATGGAGTTGGTCACAAAAGAAAGAGATTGCCCTGCAGGCCAAGAGTAACAGAAGCCCATTAATGACTGTCTGGTGGCATCATGTCAATTAAGAAGCCACTGGCTCTGCTGAGGATAAATAAATCAAATGAAAACAATATTAGTTGTAATACCAAACAAGTTCCCAGGGGCAGTAATATAGTGTTGAATTGGGACTCCTGAACCTGACAAAGGTTAGTCAAATGTAAGAAAGGGGCTAATATTAAAAACTTATGAAGGAAATATATAAAAATACATGTATTTATTGTTCACAAATTTAAAATTATATAAGGGCCCAATCACACGTTATGTATAAATAACAAACGATAAAACACAAGAGCTTATAAATCTGACCTGACGCATTTCGGCCTACATAGGCCTTCCTCAGAGGTCAATAGTGAGGAACATATTGGCTATTATAAAAATATAGTACAATCATGTAAATACAAAGCATAAATTCAATAAGGACCAGAATCAAGTTGCTGTAAAATATAAAAATTGGAAAATTAAACACATGTATTAAAACAAATAAATAGACTGTAAATATATATTGCCAATAAATAAATATATACCATTGACTTACTTTCACATTGCACTATTAGAGGCCTCATTTATTTTTTACTCTGTGCCTGATGGTTTATCTTGAAAGTAAGTCAAAGAAACGCGTCAGGTCAGATTTATAAGCCCTTGTGTTTTATCGTTTGTTATTTATACATAACGTGTGATTAGGCCCTTATATAATTTTAAATTTGTGATTAATAAATACATGTATTTTTATATATTTCCTTCATTAAGTTTTTAATATTGGCCCCCTTTCTTACATTTGACTAACCTTTGTCAGGTTCTGGTTTCTAGGTTTTAGGTTCAGTTTTTGTCCCCTTCCCTTTTTTTGTCCTGAATTGGGACTCCTGTCCATCACCTAATCCTTTCCTACCAAAAAGTTTGCCCTTCTTTCAGCTGTTTATAGTGAATTTGACAGTGCTCAGTAGTTTATTATGAGTTGGCACTCCTGGGCTGCAGTCACACGAGCAGTTTGCACCAATATAGTTTCATTACCTTTGTGGATTTAAAGAGCATGATCAGACAACATCTGCCTTCCGTTCCCCAGTTGTTGGCATCCCCACTTTGCCTCGCTTTGGAAGTGGAGTAATCAGGCACCAGGGAAAGTCTGGTATTCCAGTGCCTCCACTCTGCATTTCCAGCTGTCTGAACTTCCCTCTTGAGAAGTCAAGCTGTTTGGGAAGTCTGAACCTTCCCTTTCATTTCCACCTCCTTTTTTTTGATCAGGTAGCAGTGTTTGCATAAGTGCATAACCGCCCCTGGCGTTGTCAATCACCTTGGCTCAGCAGTCATTCTGGATCAGGAGTCCCTGGGGGAGTTGTTTTTGAGCAACAAATCCCCCCCAACCCCTCTCTCCATGATTGACACAAGGGTAAGTCAGTGGGGCTACTCTCATGTAAACCTGTACTTTACCCTCCCCCCCCATTTATTCCATGGAAGAGAGATGAAGGGAAGGAGGCTGAGGGGGCCGGAGTACTTGGCAGAGAGATTGTGGAGCTGTCAAAAAGGAGCTGGAGTTTCGAATACATGCATGGGATGGAAATGTCGCAACAATCTGAATGACGGGCCATGGGGTGAGCACGCAGTGAAGCTGGCTCAGGGTGGGATGTCTGATAATAACTTCCCGCATCTATTTAAACCACTGCAAATAGAGGCACAGCTGGATCGTGCCAAGCCTCCAGTGTGACTGCAGCCTTGCTGTTGTTTTTGGTACGGGAGCTGAAGTTGATGTGATAGGTACTGTTGTAGTCAAAAGGAAAGTGTGCTGGTCGAAGGTAGCATTGCAAAGGTTGGTCCATCCTGCAATTAAGAATTCTGTTCTCTGGGTTGACTTTTGTGTGTGTTTTCTCTCGCCCCTCATCAATATTGAAGCCCCCAAAAGACAGAGTCTCAAGTGCTCATATCACATTCAGGGAAGTTTTGCAATTCTTTACACACTTTCTTCATTTGCGTTTGTGCTTTTTATGAGCCTTCATTTCTGGTTTTTTTCCAGACTGTCACTAATTATATTCCTTTCTCTGTAGTTTATTTTATATCCTGTATGTCCTTTGGCTTTTTATGAGGGAGTATAAAGCTGTTCACACTTTAAGACAGGTGGAGAGATTCTATTCAAGGCCTGACAACCTTTAGCTTTCTTTCTTTCCTCACTTCCAAATCCCAGTTGCTCTTTTTTCCAGTAAATGTGTTATTGTTAAATTGGCAGGAGTATGAATAGCTTTCAGGGAGAGAGAAGGAGCCTAGTGGGACTTGAGAAGCCTGTGGCCAAATCTTCTCCAGAAGTAGAGCATTTCAAGAATCATGGGATGGGAACTTCTCCATGCAGGATAAACCAATGCTTCTCACACTGCTCCTGAGAGGAGAGAGTGCTATTTTTGCTGTTTGTGGTTTTTTAATACATAAAATTCCACTGCAAAACTGAACAAACAAGGGCAGAAATAGCAGGGCCCTAATTTTTATGAGGGAGCCGTGGTGGCTCAGAGGTTAAAGACACTGAGCTGCAGACTAGAAAGTCTGTAGTTCAGCAGTTCAAGTCCCTAGTACCGCGTGATGAAGTGAGCTTCTGTCTCTGGCCCCAGTTCCTGCCAACCTAGCAGTTCGAATGCAAGAAATTGCAAATAGATAAATAGGAACCACTTTGGTGGGAAGGTAACAGCATTCCATGTGCCTTGGCATTTAGTCATGCTGGCCACATGACCACGGAGAATTCTTCTGACAGTGCTGGCTCTTTGGCTTGGAAACGGAGATGAGCACCGCCCCCTAGATTCGGATTTGACTGGCTCTCAAGCAAGGGAATTTTCCTGACCCATTCTTAAAAGGACATACAAAAATGAGAACATCCCATTTTCAACAGAAACTTGCCAATAAAGGGCAGAAGGAAAGGAAACTTTTTGTGATCTTCTTTTGGAAACTGTGCAAGCAATATGTTTTATATAGTACAACATGCATTGCTTTTTCATGGGTAGTGTGCCATTAGGTTCATGCCACTTTGCCAGACTTGTCAAACTCACAGCTGCCAGGCCAGATGTGCCATGCCAGCTATGTTCTGTAGCCTTCAAGTGTTCTGATAAATACTGTAATATGTGATTTGCATATGATCCAGTTTGAAAACATATATTTCCTATCCCAGATCGCATTATGAATATGGTTGCTAGTCTTTCAAATTGGTTTCCTAGCATCAGTTCTTGTAGCAGCTGCAAAGTCCAACTAAAATGGCAGGATTATTCTAGAATGAGTTCAGTCCCATTTCTCAGGTTAGAGCCAAATACATCTTCCTGCCTCCAAATCTCCACTGCCTAAATCATTCACTGTTCTCTCAGTTATTTCGACAACGTGATGGAGCTTACCTCTAATGCCTTCACTGATTTTCTTGCTACATCCAGCAAAACTTCTTGTTGCTAAGGTCTTCATGGGCTTGCACCACCCTGCCATTCAGCCCGTCTCTCCAAAATACTTTTGCTTATGATCTTCTCCAATTATGCCACTTTTCACTACCCAAAAGTCTCCTGCTCCTTGAAATAGCCTTATGGAGTTTTTTTCTCTGTTGCTACCCCATATGCCTCAAACTCCTCCCCAGTGCCCTATGAAGGAGCACCCTGGCTTTGGGACTGAGACCACATTAGTCACTCTGTATACAGGTCATGCAACCCTTTTTGTGTTGTTGGATCTGTCAGCTGCCTTCAGTACACTTGACCATCGTATTTTATTGAAGTGATTGGAAACCAGAATAGGGTTAAAGGAAATGGCCCTCTGGTGGTTTCGTTCAGTGCAAATGCAGCTCAGATACCATCTGCTCTAAAACAGCTCCACTGGTTGCTTATTTGCCTCTGGGATCAACTTGAGTTGCTGGTTCTTAGTGTTCTGGATGACTCTGGTCAGTAGTGTTGCCAGCCTTCAGGTGGTGACTGGAGAGCTCTTGGAATTAGAACTGATCTCCAGGCTACAGAGATCTGTTCCCCTGGAGGAAATGGATGCTGTGGAAAGTGGACTCAGTGGCATTATACCTCACTTGAGGTCCCTCCCCTCTCCAAACCCTGCCCTTTCCAGGCTCCACCCCCCAGATCTCCAGGAATTTCCCAACCCAGAGCTGCCAGGCCTACTAATCAGGCCTGATTCAGGTATGGGCATGCACTTAAGAAACCTTAGGCATCTAGTTAGCTTTCCTATACCAGCTCATTTAACTCCTAGCAAAGGTACACCTCAGGAATGCTATAGGTTTGTTCTGCATATAGTACACAAATAAATACTATTAGAGTCTCTGCTTAAATTCTAAACTGCTATTAAAGCATAATTATTGAATTCTTAATAGAGGCTAAATCCACAAAGCATTATACCATCTATCCATCATAGTTACATAAATAATTAAAGGAGAGCAATTACATGAGTCCATAAAGATTTCTTATCCCTAAAGCAAGCAGGTTACAGGCAGAGAACCCCTTCTGAGAAGAAGCTCTCAATCAATCCAACTTCCTATATTTAGAGGATTTTAAAATAATCTCCTAACAATAGCTAACTGTCCCTCTTGATTCTTGGCTAACTCATTATCTTATAGCTTCAAACAGTATACAATATTATTTATACTAAAAATATCATTATAGATTATATAAAGAATGTTAGTTCATTCTTCCTACTTTTTATTGTAGCAAAGTCTATTAAAAATAACAAGTTTCTCACACATATGAATATCTTTTGGCCTTCAATTAATACTCCTATCCTTGAATCATTTCTTCAGTTCTGTGAAGTTGGACATTCTTGCAGCTCTCAGACACTTCCCTACCTGGGCCTAAACAAATTGTATCTATTAATAATGAGTTAGATGGCTGCTAATCTACACAATGCCATTAATGACTTTGTATTTTTCTTACTGATTTGCAAGGCTATTCTATTCTGGGTCTCTAGACTTCCTCCTTGGCATGCTTCCCTGAGAGGCCAGGTTTGCTCTATTTATGTGTGATACATCATTTTCTGTGATTTTTTGTCAAGTCCAGCAACTGTTTCCCTATATCTGTGGCCACATCTGTGATATTAACTTTAAAGCCCTTCATGATCTTGGATCCGTACATCTGTAAGACTGTCTCATCTGGTATGAAAAACTGCTATGTTCCTTAAATTGTCTCTTACTTCTCATGTGATGGAAAGTGCCATCAAGTTGCAGCCAAGTTTTGGCAACCCTTTAGGGTTTTCAAGGCAAGAGACATTCAGAGGTGGTTTGCTATTGCCTGCCTCTGCATAATGACTCTGGTCTTCCTTTGGTGGTCTCCCATCCCAAGTATGAACCAGGGGCAGCCCTGCTTAGATTCTGAGATCTGATGAGATTAGACTAGCCTGGGCTATCCATGTGTGGATTCGGAGTGGTTTGCTAGAGGAAAAGAGCGCATTCACATTACTGGCTTTTTAGAGGGGCTGCAAAATAAGTCTGTTTCAGAGGGCTTTCTGTTGATTCAGGGGACTGATGAATTTTTATTGAAGGACAGATAGATGGGATGTTAATTTTTATTATTTATCATGATTGCATGGTAAATAGCTTGCAGTTGCTAGGGAAAGAACAAAGTGGGAGGGTTGTATTTTTTTGTATTTTTCATAAGTGTATGTGTGTATGCATGCATGTAAGTGTGTGTGCACCTGGAAGTCTTGGTGACCTCTGGTGACTGACCGTGTATGCACCTGGAAGTCATGGCAGCTTCTGGTGACTAATCCCTACTGGGGGCCTGGAGGATATTCAGAGAGGTGGCTGAATAAATCCTGCTCCCGCCTCCAGACTGCTGGTATTTCAAGGAGGTCTCCCATCTAAGTACTTGCCAGGGTCTACCCTGCTTAGCTTCCGAGATCTGACAAGATAGGGCTTGCCTGGGCTATCCAGGTCAGGGTGAGTTAGAGCAAAGTCTGAGTCCCATGGCACCTTTAAGACCAATAAAGTTTTATTCAAGTTGTAAGCTTTTGTGTGCACAAACACTTCTTCATAGTTGTAACTGTTTTAGATATTTACATGCTGTTGCATACTTCTTTATAAGCTGCCATCCGTTATGGGGTGGAGGGGGGCTATTAATATTTAAAATAACTTAAGAGATAGGTTATCTCTTTTCCATAAAGCCTTTGGCTTAGCCCTTTAGACATTACTCCTAATTGACATTAAATGCAAGTTTGTGTAACTATATTTGTAATGATTTGTCTCATGCTACCCTTGTTTCTCCCATTCTTCCCTTCCCTTATTTTGCTGTCTCCCATGCCACAAACATTTAGATTAAAGTCTTCGAGGGATAGAGGCTTTTATGTTTGCTGATGCGGTCTTGCTATGTCTATTGATGGTGGTGGCGGTACTGTTGTTATTAAATTAGAAAAAGAACAAAAGGCACTGTATATAGAGGAAGTAATACAGAATCTTTTAATATGAAGTCTGGGATTTTCACACCTAGCAATCAATATCGCTTCAGGGCAGCTTGACAAGAATTTTTTAAAATCTAGAATATTAAATTGAGGTTAATAGTTCCGCATTGCAGTTTTCTTAGGCAAAAGTGTGTGAAAGTTTCACGGTATTGCTTCTGCAAAGTGCCACACTCTTTGCATTATTAGATACCCATATGTTGGCCTGTTCTGCTGAAACTGGTAAAGAGCCATGCATGTGTTTGTATGTAACCCTTACCTAATTAACAGACGGAAACCTCTCTTTTTCTGTTTCCAAATTAAATGTTTTAAAACTGGAAAATGTGAATCAGGGTTTTGAATCAGTTCATTTGCAAAGTAGTGTTAAAAAGTAGAGCCACCTGATAATGTTTTCTTTTGCCAGATGTGGCAGGTTTATCGTGTTGCCAGATAACATTTTAAAATGCAGGGAAACTATTAAAACCTAACAAGGGCTTATACCATTTCTACAGGAAATAAATCCTATCCAAACAATGATCCAGTGACAGATTCTATTAAGTTAGATTACACACAGCTAAATTATGTCAATAAATACTGCCCCGGCACTGAATAGTGATAGGGGCATTCTGCCTTCACAGGGCACTAGGGAATATACATTTTTATGTATGAGTTTTTTAATGTCCAAAGCCCCTTCCCTGTTATTCTGTTTGCCATAATAACTAGTGGATTTTACAGAAATTTCTAGTAACATCTACCAGAACTCTGAAGTTGCCTATGTGCAGAGTCCATCAGGAAAACCAGGCTTTAGTTCATAGATGATCTCTGCTTCATAAGAGACTACTCCAAACTATCTCTCCAACTCATTCTCTACATTTCTTTAGAGAGGTAAAACTCACGTTTCTAGAAGCCAAATTGTCATGTATTGTTAGCTGTTGGGGAGTGAAGTCCCTCTCTGAACATGTGAAGCTGTCCCATCCTGAGTTCTGACTCCATTCGTTTATCAAGGTCAATATTATCTACTCTGACTGGCAGTTGCTCTCCAGGATTTCAGGTAGACCCTTTCACATCACCCACCAACTGATCTTTTTAACTGGAGATGCTTGGAATTGAATCTGGGGCCTTTTGCATGCAAAGTAGATGCTCTGCCACTGAGCCAGTCCTACTCTGGTATAGAGTGGGAATTATCATGCCCACCCTCCCTCATCCCAATGTTAAGATCTTTATTGCCACACATAGAAGAGGGTTGAATTCAGTCACTCTAGAGGAAATCATGTATAGTGTACTGGTCTCCTGTCCTTTTTGTGTCTGAGACCACAAACCCTCATAACTTCATCTGTACATGCATATTACTTTGTTTTATATTGTAATTATATCTTTGACTTGGGAGTTTTCCAAGTTTTAGCTAGTATTAAAAGAGTCGAGCAGTCGACATTAGGTATTGGCAGATGATACATTATTTGAGGAATTCATAAAGGGGAATGAAAAGAGACATGCAATGGCATGTCTCTGCAATTTTTTTAAAAAATTCCATTTTGTGCACTTGTCACAGGTAGGTCTTGGCAATTATTCAGGCCTTGGTCATTGATAGTATGCATGGTACATCTTTACTTGGCCTTGAGACAAAGGAAGTGCTGTAATTCACACACTGTATAGAAGGTGACTTTTCATTTCTATCCGTATGTATATATGCAAATTTTTATCCCAGTTGGCACACGATAGGCATTAGCCTGATTCTGCTCATAGCCGCGTTTTATCAGTGATTTTTAATATGCAAAGTGTTTTTCAGTCCTTCTCTGTTTAATAGCTCAGGATTTTATTTTAGTCATAGTTAAGGTTAGTGTGCATTTTCTTTTTCTCTTCCTAATAAAATGTTTGGAAAAACTGGAAAAATATTAATTGTGCTACAGGATTTATGATCAAATACATTTTATTACATTACAATGGCTGTTCTTGATAAAGTATGCTATTAATAAATAATTCTCACAGCAATTTAGGTAACAAGAGACCAAAGACTGCTTCTCTTGTTGCATTTAAAAGACACATTTTTGTTCTAGGGAGTTACAACCACATTTGAAGATTTATGGGAGTGTGATATCCAAATCATAGTTGCATGCATCTTCTTCTGCCTTGGAGAGAAGTTCAGATCTGGAGCTTATGAAACAAATGTGTTGTTAACTGCAGTTCTAACACTGTACTTTCATTCGTATTTGGGCATGGGTGTGCCTTTTGAAAATATACCCATATCTTTTAAAATCTACACAGCCCAGGCAGGAATTGAGCAGGTTTTCTAGTGCCTTGCAGTGAGCCTCTTCCTGAGCAGGAATTTGAATTCTAATCTTTCAGGATCATAGACTTCAAAACATCAGCAGAAGATACCTCCCCCCTTGCCACCTTGGGGTGAGCTATATAGCCTTTGCTGTATATGCAGATACAGTGACAGACAGCTACCAGCTGGCCTGCCAACACTAATCAAAACAAATCCAGCTATTAAACTGCAGCATTGTGATTCATTCAGTATTGCAGAGCCAGCATCTATGTAATTTGTTAAGCATACTTGTCTGTGCAGAACATCCCTCCCCTATAACCTGGTTTCTGTATTGCTTCTAACTTCTCATTAAACAGCTTGGTGGTGGTTCCTTCCTGTTCTTTCTTAGATCCAAGTTGGAAAATTCATTCAGACTATTGCTATGCTGCACCTTGGAGGAAGTGAGATGGCCATCACGGTTTCCATAGTCATCTGCAGTATCTTGTTGCTGCTCTCTATAGTAGGTAAGGAGCAATGCTTAACTATCAATTATATGTTCATCTAACTTTACATTTTCAAAACACATACTTTCCAAAGATTCATTAATATAATTGTCTTTTGTATAAGTTTAACCCTAGAAGTGACTGTTTCAAACTTGGATGACTTAAAAGCTGAAGCCAATTTTTTTTAAAAAAGCAGTAAATCCACCCACCTTTATTAGAGCAATGGAATAGAAAGAGACACACTTATCTAAAACATGATATGATTTACCATCACATGACAATTACTGTGAGAAGTGAGATCAGGAATCAGAAACTGATTTTGATTAGATTTGAAAAATTAACCAGATTCACACTTAAGCATTTTGATGCCCTTAGCAAAATATTGAAAAGGCATTTCCCATTTATCCAGCTCTGTAAAACTCTGAAGACTGGGAGTCCTTTTCATCTGCTCTGAGCCAAGAGGAGAGGTGGGGTATAAATCCCATCCCACCTGCTTGCTTTTCCCTCGTGTTCTTGTAAATCTATCTAACAGCTGCCCTTCCTGGCTCAAACTTCATTGTTAGCCATGAGCTGGATTCTAATAGGTCTTTGCTGCTTAATGAGCGACAGTATCTCCCTGCCATCACTTGATTTAATTTATATTTAATAAAAGTTGTTTATGGCCTGTTGATCGTTCAAAACCCAATTCTGGAGACAGAGGAACTCTCATGATACGCAGATTGCTTCAGTGCTAAAACTCTTTAAATGGACTTATTGATCTATGTTTAAGTCTTTCGACATACAATATCCAGGCTTAAGTTTGATATAATGGCTATTGTATGCACATTATTTCCAGCTGTTTTAATTTAATTCTAGATAATCAACACCTGCTCAGCCAGCCACACATTGATTTTACAGGGCTAAGTAAATATAATTTATTATGTTTTGTTTATTGCCCTTTCACTAAATAATTTTATGCTAATCAAAATCAGTTTCTGATTCCTGTTCTCACTTCTCACAGTAATTGTCATGTGATGGTAAATCATATCATGTTTTACTGCAAAACTGTGGCTACATCTTAGTAAGTCTGATCAGCATAACAAATTTATTTTAGCAGAGGTAAACGTTAATGTGTTGCCAGAAATGGCTTAGATTGAGTTCTGGGAACATTTACATCTATGCACAAAATCTTAGAGTATGTAGACACTTCACAATATATGTACACTTGATAAATTTGCACTTCTTTAAGCTTGTGTTCTTGGGTGGAAAAGAATTCCAGATTTGGTAACTAAATGAAGATGATGAGGCAAAGTATATTTGCATTGTTGACTTCCTGATTTGCCCACACAGCTGTTGTTTTTATAGTTTAAATTTGGTATATAACCCCCCACACACACACATAGCGACATTGCCAACACAGATATGATCATCTTATATCCATACTGTGATATGGGCTCAAAAGGTGTCATGGTTATATCTGCTTTTCTAATGAACAGAACTGGGCTGTCCTTGGGTAGCAATCCTTGATCCAAAGGGTTGAGTCATAATGCTTTCTTGCTGTATTGGTTGTAGTGCCAGTTGGCCCACGTTTATTGAGCATTAGTTCTCGCTGCTGAGTGGGACTACATTATGTGCTAAGCAAAATGGTGTTAAAGCATGGGCTATCTTATTGAGAATGTACATAAAGATCACTATCATCACTTCTTATAATTTTGGCTCTCGGCTTTGGGCCATTTTTCCTTTCATTTCTCTAGCCCTTTTTGTGTTTTGCACCAAGAGCCGCAGGGCAGAGCGTTATTGGCAGAAAACTCTGCTGCAGATGGAAGAGATGGAGTCCCAGATCCGGGAAGAAATCCGCAAAGGTAATTATTTGTAATTTAGAAGGGTGAAGAAATCTGTGAATGTGAATGGCAGAGAAATTTGTCCTCTGAACATTCTAAGGCTGATTTCCCACTACAGATGCCTCGGGGTTGTGCCGCCATTTGCCCCGATACTATTCGTCAATTTCACACCCAAAGCCGCGGGGCTGCATTTTGACCCGCGGCTTCGCCCGATTTCCCCGCAGTTTCGTAATCCTCAAAAAACAGGATCACGAAACTGCAGGGGAAATCGAGCGGCCGCGGGTCAAATGCAACCCCACGGCTTCGGGTGTGAAATTGACGAATAGTATCGGGGCAAACAGCGGCACAACCCCGAGGCAGCTGTAGTGGGAAATCAGCCTAAGAGAAGTTTTGCAATCCTAAAACATCCCTTACAGTCATTGTCATGCGTACTGAGCCCTGAGTCCTATTTCTGAGATCAACTAACTTTGGTATTGCAAAATGGTATTATTACTGTTAACAAAAGTGAAGCTGCATTCTCATTTTGTAACTAAAATTTCCATGGTATTCTTTATTTTTGGAGGTTTGTGTAGTAATGAAGTAGGCAAATCACAAAGTAGTGAGTAGGAATGTAGAGGTTCAAATAATGTTTCTATAACAACAATTTACTGCATGTGTCTGGGGAAATTGCAAGTTTCTAGGCTGCTGACATTGAAAATTATAAATTGATAAACAAAGAATTGGTATGGGGATGGAGACAACATCTATTGGACACCATCTTGTTTTAATTTAAGAGTAACAGCATTGAGCACTTTATATAATTCTTGGTATTTATTCTGTTTTATCTTGTTTTATCTTGTTTTTATGCATTGGCACATGGTGCCCCTGTCTGTTAGCCGCCCTGAGCCTGTTCGCAGGGAGGATGGGGTAGAAATCTAAATAAATAAATAAATAAGAATTCCAGGTTTAGATTCTGGAAGTCTTGAGCCATGATGCTGGGGTTCCATTTATTTATTTAGAATATTTCTATAATGTCTATTCAGAGGCCTGCTCAAGACAGCTTACAAGTAAAACAATGTAATAATATAAAAACAAACCATTGGACATGAACAACATAAAAACTATCTGTATAACAGAATTCTCCATTGTCGGTGATCATTTGTATGCAGGATTTGTTGAAAATTAAGTATCACCAGTACTTATTATTGTGGTGAAATAGAGACTAATTAATTCAATCTATTAAAGTGACTATTTGTTTCTCTTGTGTTTTCTTTGAACCAGGTTTTGCTGAGCTCCAGACAGATATGACAGACCTGACCAAGGAGTTAAACCGCAGCCAGGGAATCCCATTCTTGGAGTACAAGTATTTTGTGACCCGAACTTTCTTTCCCAAAGTAAGACTGCATGGCACACCTTGAGGGTTTTTTTTAATTATATGGTTTTCTTTATACTGGTTCTAATTTTTATTGGTTCTTTCACTAAATGTTTCTAGTGAAGTATTATACAACTTCCCTGTAATAATGACAAATGTTAAACTTAAGCCTCAAAAAATCAACACCTCTTTCCACCTTTGATTCTTATCTTGTAAGTGGAAGCATACCTTGGTCATGTCTGAATCCCCATTGATGTGGCCTCTTCAATTCAGACCAGTACAAAACTAGGCCATTATACAACATTAGTTATTGTTTCTTAGATGTTTAGTAAGCAAAGTTTCTTACCAGTTATGTTGATTCATACAATACACCAGTCAGCATCTTCAGTTTTCCAGGAAGAAGATGATTGGTTTTGCACTGGAATTTGCTTCAGGAACTCTGTAGTTGGGGTCAACTTTTCATTCAAACTTCAGCTGAGTCAAATCACATCTGGACATCCTGTTCAACCATGTCTATTTTCAGATCCATACATCGCAAAGACGTGACTAAAACAATGCTTGAAGGTGTTGTAAGGAACTTTCTTAGGAGAAATTAATAGCATTCACAACCCTTACAGCACCCTGGGAGACTTCTCACAGATGCAGGTCTTTCCCCTGAGCAGATCCTGTTCCAATCTGTCAACCTGAATCCAGCCATTAATATGACACCAAATGCAACTCTTTGTTTAAAAAAAAAAATCTTCTTACTGCCTTACGTTTAATATCTTGCTGAATTAATTGCTGTATTCCTTCCTTCAGAAACAGCTGCTTTATTGATAGTGGGAGAGCCCCCCGCTGCTGCTGCTTCTTCTTTTTGCAGAATATTCCATTCATTTCTCTATGGCCTCTGCCTAGATAAGACTGCAGACAGTTCAGGGTTAAAAGCATGAGTGAAAATTTTCAGCACATACACTGAATCCGTTACATTGCACAAAAAATTGGCAATTTGACAATCTTAGATTTTATTCTTAGAAAGTAGATTTCTAGTAGTTGTAGGGGGAAACACTCAAATGTCTAGGCAGTGTCTGGTGAAAACAAAAAGCCAAACAGGGCTTGAGCAGGGTTTCTGGTGGCCTTAGGGTACCACTTCAACATTCTGTGACTTGCCTGTTTGTTTGCTTTTTGTTCCCCAATAGCAGCTGTTTCCTTGTGAGGTGGGTAACATAAAGCTATTATGAAGATTATTGTGATAACGGATGCTTTAAACACTGAAAGAGCTATACAAATGCTAAGTGTTATTATCACCAATTTTGTTCTAAATTTCTCTGATTTCCTCTCTCCCCCTCCCATTCTCCAGTAGCCCAAGGTGGGGCAGTCAAAACCAGTATGAAAGAAGCTTCTCCCTGGAGGCAGTCAGGGTCATTAACCCTTTTTATGACTCCTAGTGGGAGAGGCTTCTCCTTAAGCCTCCCAGTTTCTATCCTTTCTGGCTAGAGGACAGACGGTTGTTAACTGCACTTGTAAAAGAGTGCAGTGACTACTTTTCTCCCTGGTCTTTTTTCTACTCCCCCTCCCAGCTTATTTGAGGACCTCTCCAGGGGGTTATCATTGTTATGCTGCTGCTGGGAGCCAGGATTGGGTTGTCCTTTAGAGATGGGAGGGAAGGAGGGCTGCATACTCTATGTGGCTGATTTCCCACAAGTGCTGCTCTGTGCTCGCTCTTCCCTTTTGCCCTGATGGTAGTGCTTCAGTCAGGAGCTTCCTCTTTCATTCCTGCAAGGTAGTGGAGCGGTGCTGGCTGAAGAAGAGACACACAAACCATCCTCCCATCTGACAGACAGGGTTCAGGGCCTCACTAATTCCATCTACATCACCCCACATTCCTAGTCGCCTGTGGTGGAGCTTTCTCTCATCACCACCATCTAGATTGGGTAAGCAGTGACTGTAGACTGGTGGGACAGGGACAGGACTATTCTACCCCCCCCCCATTGGGCTGGCAGATTTTGCTGTGCAACAGGGTTTGGAGGAAGGGAGGCCTTCTTTCTTGGAGTTTAGCCCATCTTCTTCCAGGAAACAGGACCTCCAGTTCCCTAGACAGTCAAACTGAGGAACATAGGGAGTCCCTCAGGTGCAGATCTCTTTCCAGGATAAAGAGAATATAGTCCTTTACTGGACCCAGATTCTGAAGTCTTGGAACAGTTGGATGCTTCCTCATCTAGTGAAGAGGGAGGGATCTGCAAGGAAGAGGAACTTCCGGTGATGACCATGCAAATGTGTCTGTTTCCAAAGGAGGTTTCCCTGAATTGCTTCCCAAGGTTCTCCATATTCTGAAGGTTCTGGCCTGTAGCTACGGTAGAACCTCTTGGGGTCCAGCCCTCTGACTTCCTGCCAAGGCTCATGACACTCTGAGCCACCCAGAGGACCCCTCCCCCCACTGCCACCCTTTCCCCAAGTGCATGTATTCCAGCCGGAGCGGCAAAATACGCAGGTGGGCCTCATCCTGCCAAACCCAGACCAGGCACCGCTGCCACCATGGCAGGCCAGAAGGAGGGGCGGACTGGTGGAAGGAAGAGGAAGCTGCCGTGCCCAGCCCCCTCCCACAGAGGAGGCTGCCCTCAGGGGTGTGGGGGGGATGCCCCCTGACTTATTTAGAGGCTCCTGAATTTAAACAGTCCTGGTGATGGGGCTGTAAAGGTTCCATGCAGCAAGAAACAGCTGAAGGAACCAGACCCGACTAGACTCATTTGGTCAGCTAGAGCCATTCCTCATGCAGGAACTCCTTCTCTAGGGCTTCCCATCTCATCAGTTTTTGACAAGGGGCTTTCCCACAACTTATTCCTGATTTTCTTGGCAGTCAACCCACATGCATTATAATCAGTTTGGGCATAGTTCTTCTGCACTTCTGCCCTTCCTCTGCATTTGCACATTTGTGGAGTCAGTCTGTTTTCTTCCACACATATCTTCAATAATGAGGATGTTCAAGGGAGGAAGCTATTATCATAGGCAGGGTCATCAGTGGCATCACAGCACACACAGCCTTTTTTAAAAGTCACTAAAATATCAATATATTGCTAGAGTTTTGTAACAAAGGGCTTCGCGGGTTCTCTGAATTCCCAGCTTTCATTTTTAAAAAAGAGTAAGTCTCTAGGTGCCTCCCTCATGGAGATATAAGGGGGAAAGCTGACTCAAAATTGCCTTCCAGAAAAAGGCCAGGATAAACACGGTCTCAAAAGAGCTGGGGGGAAAACGGGGGGAGGCGCCCTGACATGAAAACTAAATGTGTGCAGAAACTGGGACAAACCAAAGCAGTATGGGGGCCGAACCAATGGGGGGAACATGTGGAAGACCCCAAGGTTGCCCAGGCCCAACCATCAGAATATTTCCTGCTTCTGTTCTCTGGTTCTGGAGGCTGCCAACCATTCAGCCTCCACTAGTCAAGGCTCCTGTGGCAGACCTGGCTTCCAACAGTGTCATTCCGGCAGAGTCAGGCAGTCTCGCCAGGGATTCTTGCGACCTGGCCCTACGTAAGAACTTTCATATTTATTCTGCAGCCCTTCAGGCCTCCATAGCAGGCTCTCTATTTGCTAGAGCGATCTATCTCTGGGCCTCAGACCTCTCTGCCATCAACAAGGACATCCCTAAAGAGCTGAAGGATGTTTTAAAGAACATTGTCCTGGCAGCAGCATTCACCTTTCTCAATGCCATCCAACTTATCCAGGGTGGTGGCTTCTAATGTCAATTTCTCCAGGATGGTGAGCTCATTCCAGGGCAGGCTTCAACAGGGATCTGTCCTAAGGGAACCAACCAGAATCAGAATCACTTCAGATCTCAGTTTTCTGGAATGGTGGGTTCATTCTTTTTTTCCTTTTTTTTTTGGGGGGGGGGGACACAGTCTTGCAAAGAACAAGCCAAATGGAGCATCAGTTACTTAGAGTTCTCTGAGCAATTTACTCACCGTTCTCACCTTCTGAAACTCATTGGCAGGAAAGCACATGATCATTCACATGGACAGTACAACAGCAAAGGCCTGCATCAATTGCCAAAGGGGCATCAAATCAAAGCCCTTAAAATTGGAGTTGACTATCAGATCCTATAATGAGTGGAGAACTGTCTGTCCTCCATCAAAGCCTTCCATGTGGTGAGGTCATCCAGTGCTGTGGCAAATTGCCTCAGTCAAAGAAAACTGGACCAGACAGATGAAGTTGAACAAAGAGGTCTTTCATTCTATTTGCCAGTGCTTTGTAAAGGTGCCCATAGATCTTTTCACATCAGCAAAAAATAATCAAATCCCCAGCCAAATGCCCTCAAGCATTGGGAACAGAGCTCGAACCTGCCAGTGGCTGGACCACCGGTTGTATGCCTTTCCACTAGTGCATCTTCTCCATGTCGAGCATGGTTCCGGGATCTGATTTAGTGGTACTTCTGGCCCCCATGGTGACTCCTGAGCAGGAAAGATCTTCTTTCTCAACACCCCTTCCTCCATCCCCAATCAGACCTGTTAAAACTGACAGCCTGGAGGCTAAGTGGCAGTAGTTTAGGGAAAGAGGCTAACTTGATCAAGACCCTGGCACCTTACAGAAGAAAGTTCACTAAGGCTGTGTTCACATGGGCAATTTGATCCGTTCCGCTTGCTGTTCTATTATGGATTTAAAGTGCACGATCAGACAGCAGCATCTGTCTGTCATGCTTGAGTCGTCTGAGTTCCATTCCCCCCTCCCCCTGCCCCGTGTTTTTTTGATGTCTGGTCCTGTTGGTCTGAGCCCTTCAAAAAATGGATTTACTGTTCTCTAGTCACTCTGTTGCACAGCCAAGCAGTCAGGCAGGTCTCACTGAGCTCTTGCTTTCTGGCCGCCATTCCCCCCCCCAGTTAGCGAGGATCGCATGACTGTATATATGCACCCCCCAGATAAATTCCACAATGACAAGGGAATGCTGAAGACAGACCCATACTTGAATTCCAAAGTCAACTCCTGCTTTCAATCATCAGAGGATATTGTTTTGCCCTAATCCCAAACATTCACAGGAAAGAGAGTGGCATTACCTGGATGTTAGGAGGGCCCTGGGTTCTTATACTGATAGAACTAAGACTATGAGGAAATCTGACGCTCTGTCTCTTTCAGAAAGTTCTCTGTTGGTTCCAGGGTTTTGGTGTTCACCCAGGGAAGATGGCTCAGGGGTTGTGTTGCTCTGGCCTATAAACCCAGGGGGCTGGAAACCTGATGAGGGTTATGGCTCATTCCCTTAGGAGGAAGGCTACCTCTGCAGCATACAGGGCATTTCCTTCCTTAGAGATGGTCTGTGAGGCAGCTACATGGAAGTCAGTGCATACTAGCACTAGCACATTGACAAGGAAGTGTCTGCCGATGCCTCCTTTAGGAGAAGCATCCTCCAAGAAGCTCTGACAGTTTAGTTATCAAGTGGCCTGCCCTGTAGTTTACTGCTTTTACTGCCATTGGTTGTGACTGCCCCACACTGGACTACCAGAGAATGGAAAGTTTGTTCACTTACGATGACATTCCTTTCTCGGTGGTTCTAGGGTAAGGCAGGCAGTTGCTTCCTACTGTCAAGAGTCCCAGAGGGCCAATCTTGTAGCATGGCCTTTTGTTGTTTCTCCTGCTTTCTTACTGTTTCATTTTAATTGTTGGCTGTTAGAGTTAATATGTTTTTTGTAGTTTCGGGGAGCTACACAGCTTACGGACTGGTCCAGGAGACTAAGAGAGAAGCCCTTTCCACGAGGAGTCATTTAAAAAAAAGTTTAACAATCCTTACTGCCTCCAGGGAGGAGTTCTATCATCATTGAATGTGACTGCCCCACCCTAAGGCCGCCAAGAAACGAACTTCACAGCATGTGAACAAACTTCCAATTCCACTTGCTTCTGCTTTCACTACCCCACTCCTTGCCTTAACGTTCTTAAACACTCTCATTTTAGAATCAGAGAGCAAATAAGATATAATTTATGCATTTACTCTGGGCACAGAACGTAAGTTTTTCTTCCAAATTATGCACAGCTTCAGTCTAACCAACCATATGAAACAGAGCAGAGGGAAACAGTTTTCTGCTTTGCCTTGGGAGACTCAAATACCCAAATGTTCAATAAGCACTAATTGTGTCTTGGTCCTGCATAATTTCACCTTTGCTGGGGAGCTATGAATTAGGCAGTTCATAACCTCCATCCTGTGAATGCCTTGTTTCTCCCAAATCACCTGCCCCCCCCATCTAGATCTTCTGTGTGTTCATTCAGAAGCCTTCACCAAGAGCTTAAACCTCCATAAAATATACCAAGATATTTCTTTATTGCAAGTGACCTCAAGTTATGGTGACATCTCTCCTTGCGATTATCTAACAGTGGCCTATTATGCACGCACAGCTTACTGCAAAAGAATCTGAGCAGTCAAACCTTTAAGCTTGACCTCAGATTCCGTGCCTGCTATAAGCCCCACTGTTTTGTTTTTGGTGTATTTATTCTGCAGCTACAACCCAAAAGGCTCGACTGTTCAGATTGTCCGCAGTAAGCTGTATGTGCAGCCCAGCCAGGCTCGCTGGTGCCTACAGAAAGCTGAGGGCTCCCCACGGATGCAGCTCCGCACTGCTTTCTCCCACCACTGGGTTTAAACTGGGTGGCAGGAGAGGGCATCCCAGCTAGGCTCGCTGTGCCTGTGCCGCTTCTTCCCACCACCTGGGTTAAACTGGGTGGCAGGAGAGGGCAGCCCAGCTAGGAGTCATTTTTTTAGAGCTATCTGAGACTAGTGATAGTCTCATGTTGCTAAACTCATGCTGCTTGTAAAAAATGTTTAATGTAAAACAACAAGGGACACACCGATGAATGGCAGAAGGTACAGAGTGGGTGGAACAACCTGGATGTGAGCATGGGAGTAGCCTATGAGGGACAGGAAAAGGGCAGGGGGAATCCAAGGGAATTTGTATGCTTTTGAATCACCTTCAGCTTGGAAGCAAAGTAAGGGAAAAACTGGCACAAAAGCTCTCTTAGAAAACCTGGGGAAAAAGCGAATGGAAAGTAAACTGAGCGCTGAAGGGAGGAAAAACAATGCAGGGGAGAAAAGAAAATCTGACAGACATGCACAAAGTGAGACAAAACATCCATGCATAAAAGGCCAATGATGCTTTGTTGGTATAGGGAACAACTAGCTAGATCTTGAATGCATTCATATGGCACCGCCATCATTAAGCAATTAAGCGATACCGCTAGCACTTTACGATATTGTATTGTTTTATAATTGAAATGTTTTTAGATGTTTTTTTGATAATTTCAACTGTATTTATGCATTTATTTTTATGTAAGCCACCCTGAGCCTGCCTCGGCAGGGAGGACAGGGTATAAATTGAATTAATAAATAAATAAGATCTAATGAATTCAATCTTGGCTCCTTTCTTGCCAAACAACAAAATGTGATTTGAATTTTGTTTTGTTTTCCAGTGCTCTTCTCTCTATGAGGAGCGTTACGTTTTGCCTTCCCAGCACCTTAATTCACAGATGGGATCTCAAATCCAAGAAACTCACCCATTACTGTTGGGGGAATGGAAAGTAAGTAATACAAACATGAATCCAGTTAACTGATGATTATGTCTCCTGTATCATTTAGTTGTGTTGTTTTGCTGTATTGCTGTATTGTTTTGTATTATTTTGTTGTATTGATTAAACACTAAATGCATAAGATGTATTATTATTTTGTTGTGCGTATTATTTTAATATTTTGTGTTATTTTTTTGTATTGATTGAAGACTAAATGCATATTGGGCTACACGGATTGCTTGTAATTGTGGAAAGGGAAAGATGAAATTCAGCTCCAGGAGAGTAGAAGCAACTGATGCCAGTTCCTTGTGTCATACAGAAAGCTGTAGAAAAAGTAAAACTGCTGGGAAAGGCAGCAGAATAAAAATGTCTGCGTTCAATTAGCATGCATTCAGTTAATGTGTAGTTTGTACCTCTTAAGTCCTTTCAAGTCCAAGTGGTTTATCCATCATGTCAAAAACTGTTATCTTCAGTGAGAGAATTGAGACTAAAATACAGATGACTACAGGAGGCACTGTGAATTCCTCCCCACCCCCTCGATCGCATACTTTCTTCTCACTTGACAGCCATAATGTCCCCCAGTTTTCAATATGATTGGCACTGGCAGGTAATAGTAGAGAGTAGATGTGATTGCCAGTTGGTAGTACTACTGTTGCTCCCTTTCTTTTGAAAAAAGGCTGCATATAGTATGGTCTACTGATCTATTATAGTCTGTTGCTATTGGCATTTATCCTAGCTTAGGCAGGAAGAGGTTCTTCCAGCATAATGAGCCTTCCTACAACTTAAGTGGCACTTCCTTCAACAGAAAAACTGCAAAATTAAGAAGAAGGCTTCAAATTTTGTTCAGTGGATTGGTAGGATACCAGGTCTCAAGGAAACCAGCTTTCTTTAAAAAGTTGGGTTTTTTTACTTGGGGGTGGTTTACTATGGTAGAATTTGAGGTCACTCTCAATCATTCTCATACAAGGTTAATGCCATCATATTTTTCCTTGTATACATACTAAAGTGTTTTATATTTAAATTATTTATTTTTAAAAAATGATTTTTACCTGCCTATAAAAAGAATGGTTATTGCTGTGTACCAATGAAGGCCTTCAGGTGGAAAGGTGATATAGAAAAGGTTCAAATAAATAAGTAATAAAATAATAGTCTCATTATTGCTTAAAATAGATTAAGCATCTTTCTAGCACCTACTTAACATGATGTGTACTAGTTTAGAACAAATCGGACCATTTAAGGTAGAAATTAACAGACACCTACAAGGCTTGTTCTTCTCATCCATATTGCTGGTTTTGTTGCAGATTCCTGAGAATTGCAGACCAAATATGGAAGAGGGAATTGCATTGTTTTCCACCTTACTCAATAACAAGCACTTTCTCATTGTGTTCGTCCATGCTCTTGAGCAACAGAAAGATTTTGCTGTTAGAGACAGGTAAGACATTCCTGAGATTTTACAGTGTCTTTAGATGGCTTATGATCAGTCTAAGTTGTCTATGTCTTTCTTTTGTTCAACAAACCTGAATAAATCATGCCCTGATTTTTGGCATTGGAAAGCACATAGTTCTTAATAAACACACAAGGTTTTACTTGGTTTTGCCCTTTATGTTTCTGAACCGGATATCTTTGTTTATCAATAAATGAATGCTTCCAGATGTTTTAAAATCAACTCTGAGCAACTCCTTATTTCAGAGGGGGAGTAGCTAACTTGTTCTGACAATACTTCTTTAGCTCCTTAGTGCTGGTTAAGAACTTGATGTCCAAAGTAAATGTTCATAGATATATAAATAGGAGTATCAAAATCATTAAGAAACATATTTATGCAATTCATATAAAGCTGAAATTTGGTATAGACATAAATGAAGACACTCTTGTTTCTCAAAAAAAAAAATCAGAAAACATTACATTTTTACACCTCATGCCCTATAAATTTTGTATGATTTCTGCTCTTTAGAAGCAAGTTGTGCGGCATTTCCATCAGGAGCAGGTGTAGGTTTTTCCCTTTGCATACTTCTCCAATCCTGAACTGGCAGGAAAAGGATGTGTTTTTTATTTCCCCGGAGAGTAAGCTTGTCTCTAAGCCTTTGCAATACAGAGGAACCATGCTCTTGCATCCTCTGTGCATTGCAATGTAGATGCAGAAATTAAGGTCCTTTTAGCAGCTATTTTACCTCTCCAGAGTCAGCAACATATCACACAGTAGTCTCCACAACATGTTAAGTGTAAATGGAACAATATTCAAGTACTGGCTAGTTGTCAGCAAAACAGAGATTATGTTTACTTAATTCTGACATAAGAATTACATTGTTCAAAAAATGGCAATTAGGGTGAGAGCCTATATGGGGGGGGGAGCTGAGACAGTTGATTGAGTGTGCATTCTGGTTAATGCAGAGAAGATCTGAACTATTGGCTTAGCATGTCAAGAGACAACAAAATGTGTTCCCCTAGAACATCAAGCCTTTGTGCTCTTGTTTTATTTCTTTAAAAAAACAGAGCTATGCCATTTCCCAACTTGCAGGTGTTAACCTTCTCTATTATCATACAGCGTGCCAGATTACTTTTTTCTTCTTCTAACCATTGCCATCCATTTCCATCTAAGGGTGGCATAATACAATGTGATTATGCACAGCTGTGAGACAAATGGTTTGAAACTTCAACATTTTCGAGAGGCTTTGTGAAAACAATCTGGAATGTTACCATGGTTTTAATTTCTGTTAATGTTGATTGATGAATTCCATCTTGCACTACCAATCTAAAAATCGTTTGTTAACCCTTCCTCCAGATGCAACCTGGCCTCCTTGCTTACCATTGCATTGCATGGGAAACTGGAGTACTACACTAGCATCATGAAGGACCTGTTGGTGGATCTCATCGATGCTTCTGCCTCTAAAAATCCCAAACTTATGCTAAGGAGAACAGAGTCTGTAGTTGAAAAGATGCTGACCAACTGGATGTCCATATGCATGTACAGCTTTCTGAAAGTAAGAAAACAGGAAATCAGAGCCCCTCAGGATGTGGCAGGCATTCTAATGGCTCGTTTGGGAAAGGTGGGAAAGCAGGCAGCTCAAATGTTAGTTTTCATAACCACACAACTACCTGGTCAGTCTTGAACATTGAAAGGAAAGTATGGTAAAAAATGAATTTTGAAATTTGTTGAAAGCAAACAAATAAATGAGAGGTTTCTCTTAGCATAATCTGATCCTTCAGAATTGTCTCAGGAGATCGTGGCAGCTGCAAGCATGGACAGTTTCAAGAGGAAATTAGATAAACATATGGAGCAGAAGTCCACCAGTGGCTATTAGCCACAGGGTATAGAATGAGAACTCTCAGTCTGGGGCAGGTGATGCACTCTATTCTTGGTGCTGGAGGGGGCAGCAGTAGGAGGGCTTCTGGTGCCCTGGCCCCACTGCTGGACCTCCTGATGGCACCTGGTATATTTTGGCCTGATTCAACATTGGCTTCTCTTATGTTCTTATGTTCTTATGAGATGGAATTTTACACCAGGCTTTATTGGTTTGATTTTGGTTATTCTGTCATCTTTTTATGAACTCTTAAAAGCAGAAGCATTCAGGATGGGTTTGTTAAATGAAAGTTAGCCAAATAAGTAACTTGTGCTTAGATTTTGGGCAACTTCCTTGTATTGAGCCATACCGTGGATCCCGGTAGCTCAGTACTGTTGCTGTTCTCTGTTGGTCTCAGGCAGAGGAGAAAGGAATTTTATCTAGAGATGCCAAGGATTGAACTTGGATCATTCTGCATGCAAAACACACTCTCTGCCACTGTGCCATGACTGTTTTGTTATTTTTTGTTGTTTGTCAGGTTCTGCACAGCCCTGACAATTGCCTGACAAATATTCAGAATATTTAGATTTCTTCCCTGCTCTGTCCAAGAGCTTTTAGTGAAAGACTGGAAGATCGGGTTGTTGTTTTTTTTAAGATATACCCTTATTTCATTTTATTCTCACAGCAACATTGTGAGACAAATTAAGCTGATGGGTAGCAATTGCTCAGGGCCACCCAGTAAAGCTTCTGACCAAGCAGTGCATCAACTGAGAGTACTAAAACAATAAATACCGTTACAGGATCACTTGTTGACAGTCTCAGAACAATAGTGCATTTCATTAGGTGCCTCTGAAAACTGGGGATTTTACAGTCCGTATTCCTTTTTACTGAAAGAATTAAAGTCTGATTCTGACCATATCTACCCAGAAATGTTCCATTTATTTCAATGGATTGCAGCCATAATTTCTTTTACATTTAGCAGAGCATCATCACTACCATAATAATGTACTAAGATGATAGCTAGCAAGAACACAAGAAATTGTCTCTGTGTTTGGCATCGTATTTCCAACACTTGCTAGCTCTTAATCTACAAGGGTTGGATTTCTTCTTTTTTAAAGAAAAAAACAGTAATTCCCATTGAAGAGGCTGTATGTTTCAGATTTCAGGGTTTGTTCAAAATCTCTTCAGTTTCACAATACAATTTTTACTAGAACTGTTGGTCTTGGCCCTCTTTCTTTCCAAGGGGCTTTTGTCTGCTCCTAGAAAATTGCTAGACTGATATTTCCATAGCCTAACTAATGAAGAAACAAAGACTGCACCTGTTTATGCAGATTCTGTAATTGGCTGCAGTCACAGATGATGTCTACATGGATATGCCTGGGATTTTGAATTGGCAAATGTTGGCTGTGAAAAGGTAATTGAGGTTTGGAGTTTACTTTCAAGAATTAAGCCCAAATTTAGTTGTTCTTTTTTAAAAAAAAATACAGTTTAAACAAGTTTAAAAATATAATTCAACCAGTTGGAGGCTTGACAGAAATCCCAGAGGAGGATGGGTAGTTCTACCCTCCAGTCCAAATCTGCCTCTCAGGAGTACAATACATTGTTAAGATCTTGAGCCCATCCTGTCTTCTCTCCCCACCCTGAATTTACTCTTAACTGGTCTCAACATTCCAATTTCAGTGAGCATGCGCTATCCTTGTTGGTTTGCTTCTTAAATTTACAAGCCATTATTTTTCTGCATATGTAGGGATTCCCTTAAGTATGCAGAAATTCCTGAAAAATTCAGTTGCTGCTGGCATGTTTGCAAGTGGTTTTGTGGGACACTGAAAATGGTATAAATAATGGTCAGTGATCATCAGAATAACAGGTCCTCATATCAAAGTTTGAGTCCTGTGGCACCTTTAAGACCAACAAAGTTTAGTTCTGGGTATAAGGTTTTGTGTGCAAGCACACTTCCTCAAATACATTGAAACAGACTTCGTCAAGCACTACGTATAGGTGGGGGGTTAGTTACAGGAAGGGGTAATTCGAATCAAGATGGCAACTAACCCCCCTACACACACCTGTATGTAATGCTTGGCGAAGTCTGTTTCAATGTATCTGAAGAAGTGTGCGTGCACACAAAACCTTATACCTAGAATTAAACTTCGTTGGTCTTAAAGATGCTACTGGACTCAAACTTTGTTCTGTTGCTTCAGACTAACATGGCTACCCATCTAAATCTAAGGTCCTCAGCTATTTTATAAAAGGAACACATGCCTGAGATCTCTACATTTGTTCAAGACCTCTACATTTCTTCTGATATATACATCATTCGTGTAAATTTGGGGTTACTTTACTTCCACTGTGTAGAGGGTTTAAAATTTACTCAAAATATTGCGTCCTTTAATGGTCTGCCTTCTAAAGGGGAAGCATACGATACAGGTAGAGTTGACAATCAACAGCAGAATTGAGTTTGGCTAAAATTCTGTTTAATAGAGAAAATGCATTTGTAGCATTTGACTGAAGGCATTCATCATCTGAAATTCATCACAGATTTAAATATAATCAAGCTATTCATAAGGTTTGTGATATACATTCAGTTAGCCTGCAAAGGAAAGGTAAGAGGACAAGTTCTTACTCTCTTTTTTTGTACATACAATTATAGACTATGGTGTTAAAATCTGCTGATTCTGCATATACTAGGCCTCCCCAGTAAGCAAGTGAAAACCTCTTTTGGGACTAGAAAACTCAGCTGGAATCTGATACAACCAGAATCAACTGACTAATTTCTTGTGAAGGTGGACATTATGCAAGAAAACATTATTGGGAAAACTGAGATTTATCTTATGGGACTTACGATTGAAATGGTTACCAAGAGAAATCAACAATGACTGTAGCTCTCATGTGGTTTACATGTTCCTTAGAGCTCTCTGTTTTGTCTAAATCCCTAATCTGTATATGAGTGAAGAAAGGAACACAATTTACTAGCAGCCTACAGTAAGAGATCCTTCTATGTGCCTACAAGTTGGGGAGATGTCTCAGAAGGGTTTGATCCACACAACCAGGGTAGAGAATACAAGGTTTTGTAGGAGGAGAGTGAAACACAGATTTAGGTTCGTAAACATTAAAACATGAAGTTAGTTTGTACATAATTTGTTCCCTCCATCTTAAACCTGGCATGGTTCCAGCTGAGACAAAGATAAAAGACAGATGTGGACTGTTCTTTAATTCTGTGGCATTTTGTGAAGCAAGCGATTACTCGCTAAATCTGAAGACAATCTCGCAGTATACCAAAGAAAAGGCTGATTTTGACAAGGGGGAGAGTGCAGTCTGTCCTTCCATTGCTTGTACTGCTGAACAGCGCTTTTCCATTTTGCTGTAGAATTAACAGACATGGAAAAAGGCATCATACCAATGACAATGTGTATTGGTTTGGTTTGGTTTGGTTTGGTTTGGTTTGGTTTGGTTTGGTTTGGTTTGATTTGTATCAAATTACGTGGTAGTTTTCATTAGTTTTCATCAGTGGCTATTAGCCACAATGTATAGATAGAACACTATGTCTGGGGCAATAAGGTTCTGCATTCTAGGTGCTTGGCGGGCCACAGTGGGAAGGTTTTTGAGCTCTGGCGCCACTGGTGGACCTGCTGTTGGCACCTGGGTTTTGGGCACTGTGTGACACAGTGTATTGGACTGGAGGGGCCATTGGCCTGATCCAACATGGCTTTTCTTATGTTCTTATGGTATTCAGCTTGGAAACAAAGAGACCATAACAGAGATAGGGTTAGATCCTCCAATTCATAGATATTTCCTGTGTTCTCCTCCCAGGAGCTCCACTTGATGGAAGAGGCTAAAGGAGAGATTTCACCCTGTTCTCCTTCCCTACTGCAGCCTCCTTGTCCCTGAGTCCTTCAGATTGTTTGTTCCTTGTATTCACAATGTAGAGCACCTCCTCTGTTCAACCACTCTGTTATTCCAGGGGGTCTCCCCATTTCATATATTTCAGAAAGCTTTATCTTCCACATTGGCCAGTAATACTGGACTTCTAAGTAGAGTGTCACTGTATTTATTATGTGTTCCTCAGAGCCCTAATAGAATTGCCCTAATAGAATACTTGTGGAGATTCCTCTGACACCTTAAGACCAATCAGCCTTCAGTCCAACTCGGAGTTCCTCCAAAAAAGAAAGAATATATGACTCTTACCGTATAAATTCCTTCTCTTTCATTTTTTTTTGCTGCTGTGCATACAGTGTTTCAGTATCTGTTTTGTTTCCTGTTAAGGCAGTCATTTCCTTAAACCTTTGATATAATTCTTTGGTACCAGTGGTTTCAGAGTACCGATGTTAAGCAACTGGTGTGTACTTTCTGGACAGCACGAGCATAATTTTATTTCTTTAATTACT
Organism: Gekko gecko; assembly: GCA_029375565.1. Classification (NCBI taxonomy): domain Eukaryota; kingdom Metazoa; phylum Chordata; class Lepidosauria; order Squamata; family Gekkonidae; genus Gekko; species Gekko gecko. Next base: position 69,448,696 of record JAPDNY010000002.1, on the reverse strand, counting down.
TCATTTATGCCCCATTTTTCTCTCCCATGAGAGTGTCTGTCTCAGTGCAAAGCAGCTTTGTGAATTATGTTATGCATATTTAATCATATTTATGCATATTTATTCAAGGTATAAGCTTTCGTGTGCATGCACACTTCTTCAGATACAATGAAATGGAAATTACCAGTCTATACATCTCACTACATATGCTAACCTCATTCAGCCCTTACATCTATATTCTCACCAATCCCCCAGCAGGGCCATACGCCCTCTTTATTTTATTTTATTTCTTATTTGGAATAATAGATTAGAATAGTAGATTGAAGTGTAATGTAATGAACAAAAGAATGTAATGAAAGGAAACAGATGGAGCATAATGTGAGGGTCTCAGTCAATTACTCTGAGCATTCCACAGTTAAGGATACATCTGCCCATCAATCTCCAATTTTGATATATTTCTTTCTTTCGCCTTGTTTCCTCCTTCCCCCCGGGAATTAAACCCAAACAAATGGTAACCACCCTGAGCCTGCCTCGGCGAGGAGGGCGGCAGGCCCATAGCTACAGTGGGGCATAATTAAAAGCCATGCCCCAAAAATAGCTATGCAGAAAAACCTTAGTTTTGAGGAGAGACTCCTGCTGCTGGCAGGGGCCAGAGTAAGAGTCCCACGGCTTGCCCTCGGGTTTCCCTCTCCATTCCACTGTGCAATTGGGGGGAGGACATCATAGGACCTGGGAGAAGACAGTTCAGAAGGCATTTAAATGCCTTTTGAGTTCCCTTCCACAGGGCAAGGAAGTTTAGAAGGGCAAATTAATTAATTTGCATGTTTCCCAAAGGCTCATGAGAATGCTTTTGAAAGACTCACCGCATGACCTAAGTGGTGCACAGCAGGACTGGGCTAGCAGAAAGGGGGATAATTGGAGATGTACTGGGGGTGTTACTCTTGAGTTCCCTTCTAAGCTTTCTTGCCCTGTGGAACGGAACTCAAAAGGCATTTAAATGCCCTCTGAGCTGGTTTTTCCTAGGAAGTGACACACTTGCTGCTGTGTCTCTTGAATGCAAGGGCTAGAAACAGACTTGGAACCCCCCCCCTTTAAGACACACATTCAGATTAATTTAATTAACTGTAATTTAACTTCCCCCTTAAAGTTTTAAATGCCCACTGAACAAAAACATCCTGGCTATGGGCCTGGAGGGCAGCTTATAAATCAAATAAATAAATAGGAATGGTAGATTGGAATGTATTTCTCTGGTCTGGGAGCAGGGGAGATAACTCTACACAGCTAATCACCCCACTTCAAAGAAGAAGATGCTGTAAGGTTGCCTCCAAGCTTGAGAGGAGACAGATGGAGCGTAATGACGGGGTCTCAGTTAATCACTCTGAGCATTCCACAATTAGGGATACATCTGACCATCAATCTCCAATTTTGGCATATTTATTTCTGTCACCTTGCCCCCCCCCGAATTAAACCCAAACAAATGGTACCCATATAAACTAAGCTTATTATTCCTGTTTGGTCCTTGAATCTGTTAAACATCCTCATTATGCTGTATGCTAATTTATTGTTCACTCTCATATGTATGGACTGGTAATTTCCATTTCATTGTATCAGAAGAAGTGTGCATGCACATGAAAGCTTACACCTTGAATAAAACTTTGTTGGTCTTAAAGGTGTCACTGGACTTAAACTTTGTTCTGCTGCTCCAGACCGACATGGCTAGCCACCTGATTGTATGTATGCATATGTATACATAATGTATATGTATGATACGTTATATTTAACTGAATGATCAACAGAAGAGCCTGCTATACTGTCTCGACTGCTTCCTCTAATCCAGTGTGGTTTAGGAAATTCTTGCAGATTTTGGTTTTTTTTTGTAAAAACTCTCTTAAAAAAGAGAGAATTTTATTCTTTTTATAAGAAAAAGGAAGGGTAGACAGATGGAGAAAGAGAAAGATGGAGTGAAATTTTTCCTGTTAGTAAGGGTTAGTTTAGGTTAATAACCAATACCAATTTTGGCATCCATCGTGGTTAGAAGATCTTCTTTTCAACTATTGCAAAGTCTAAAGTCACTCTGTTAATGCAGTTAGTAAAGTCCATTGGGGTTAGTAATTAAACAGCTCCTTCCAGATGCTACACGAACAGTCCTCAAAGTATCTTCTTTTTAATTTTCTTCCAGTTATGGATTGAGTCCATTTTAACTTTGAAGTCTTCCGTTCCATCACCACTTTCCCCTGGGCTGCTGTCTTCTTCACTTATCCCAATTTTGGATGCTGCATCCTCCTCCCTGCTGGCGTGTCTCTTCAGAAGTTTCCGTATTTTGAAGATGAATTCCGTCTTCTTTCTTTTCTCTTTTTCCTTAAACTTCTGGCCTTCAAGCTTCCAGGGCTCCATAAACTCTTCAGCTGAAATTAGATCTCCAGTTTGTCGCCTACTATGCTCGACATCCCCTTCTACTGGCAGAGTATTTTCTTTTATAAAAGCGGAATAGGCTTTGGGAGCCTTATCCACCTCTTCTTTTAAATTTATCGCTTCACTGCCAGTTAGGGGTGCCAAGACATTTGTCAAGGTAAATCCGAGATCTTCTTTCTCTTCTTCTTTAACGCCCTGGAAACCTAGAATCAGATTCGATTTCTGTTCGATCTCCATCATCTTTCTAGTTGTTTCCGATATCTGTTTCTGTCGACTGATGAGAACACTTTCTATTTTGAACAGAGTTTCGTTGATTTTCTGCAATTGTTCCAGCAGGGGGCACAGCATCTCCTTTTCCTGTTGATTGACAGCAAGCTCTTGGGGGGGGCTATCTGGACCGGAAGTCCCTCCTCTCTTCTCTTCCGGTGTCTGCAGGACTTTTTCCATTATCGACATTTTGGTTTTTTATTTACTTTTAAAAAGTTCGTGCCGCATCCCCCAGGGAGCTAAGATGATCACAGTCTTCCATGCAACCCCAACGGTACTTTCACCAACACTTTGTTTTCTCTCTGCCCCCTTCGCGCTCCCTTTGTAGATCTTGCTTCTCAAAGGGGGTGGGAACTCCTCCCTCCTCCCAACGCTTATACGCATGCAGGGGGCTCCGATTTACGCTTCAAAATAGATCTTCAACTCACGATTCGATGCTACTTCTTCTTTTATGTTAAACCATAGCGCTGTTTTCACTCCTGGAAATCGGTGGCGCCGCTAAGTCCCATTACGGGCACGCCGCAGCGGGGCCGATTGGGGCGGGGAGAAAGCCTCAATTTCCCGGCTGTCTGCCGGCAAAGAGGCTACTCCCCAAGCGCCCCCGGTTCGGAGCCTTTGCCTCACTAGGGTCTTTCGCACATGCGAAGACCCCCCCTAACTGCGCGTGGGCTAACCGCCTCCAGGAGCGTCCCGAGAAGCGGCCGCCATTCGCGACGCCGAAACCAAAACCCGGAAATTCTTGCAGATTTTGGAGTAGTGATTGGGCAGGGCAGAATTTGGGGATGGTAGGGAGATCAGCAGGGACATGATATCACTCTAGGACATTGTTTCTGCTAGATTCTATGGTGTACCATAGAATCAGCCCTCCAGGGCTACTGATCTCTGTAGTCCATAGAACAGCTGTAATTCCACGTGAACTCCAGGCCCCACTTTGAGGTTGGTAACCTTCATAGGAACCTTGGTTTGGAGATAATATACTCAGTGTCTGGATCAGTGCCCACAGGCCCAGGTGCCATTTATAAAAAGAAGTGGGGGTGGGTTGTTTTAAGGCAGGGGTCCTCAAACTACGGCCCGCGGGTCACATGCGGCCCGCCGAGGACATTTATGTGGCCCGCTGAGTGTTTATGCCCGCCCCCCCCCGCCCGGAGCCGCCTCCTCCTCGAGGAGCGCAGCAGCAGCGCCCCCGTGGCCTCTTTCTTCCTCCAGCAGCCCTGGGCGGCAAGAGCGCCCAGGAGCTGAGGAGGAGGAAGGGGCGAGCAGGCTGGTCATGGGGGAGGGGGCGAACGCAGCGGCGGGGCGAGCAGGCTGGTGGGGGGAGGGAGCAAACGCGGCGACGGGGCGAGCAGGCTGGTCGTGGGGGGAGGGGTGAACGCGGTGGCGGGGCGAGCAGGCTGGTCGTGGGGGGAGGGGCGAATGCGGCGGCGGGGTGAGCAGGCTGGTGGGGGGAGGGGTGAACGCAGCAGCCCTCCAACGGTCTGAGGGACAGTGAACTGGCCCCCTGTTTAAAAAGTTTGAGGACCCCTGTTTTAAGGAATGGGTAAAGTCCATACTGCAAAGCAGAATAGAAGCTTTCATTTTTATAGCTTTATATGGATGGTGACATAAATCTGTAATTGGGTAGAACCCAAGAATTCCCGACATAGGTATACCCTGAAGTGGTTAAAACCAAAGCTTGCATTCTCTTCATATCACCAAGTGTTCCCTATTGGAGAGAAAGGTGAGTTGTTAACAGTGAAAGCCAATGTGGTGTAGTGATGGGACTAGGATTGGGTAGGTTCAAATCCCGCTCTGCCCTGGAAGCTTGCTGGGTGACCTTGGGCCAATGACACACTCTCAGCCTAACCTAACTCACATGGTTGTTGTGAGGATAAAATGGAGGAGAGCAGAACAATGTAAGCCGCTTTGCTTTCTCATTGGGGAGAAAGGTGGAGTATAAATGAAGTAAGTAAGTAAGTAATTTTTACACCAGCTCTTTCCAAAATGCTTCCCAAAAAAGGATACCATTGATGAAAAGGAAAGTGCATCCTTGGAAGTTGTGTTTATCCTACCAAATGTGGTATATAGCATGCTCATTCTGACGTTCAGTGATCCACTTATTTATGTTGACAGATGAGAGGTTTTTGTTCACTCTAGTGACAATTACCACTGAGAAAATTTCTGCCTTCTGTTTCCTGATGATATGCCAGAATCTCTTCAGCAGTTACCTAGGACACAGGAAAGAAACCACAAGTGACTACACATTTTAGAAGGCTGGCCTGTTGCTTTATGCTCATTTGAAGAACCAGTGGTTGCCAAAAGCTGGGAATAAATATAGCAAGAACCCATGAATACATTCATGAATCAACTATGGTTTTTCAAAATAGTAATACTACACTGTAGCGTAACTGTAAATAAAGTAAATAAAACTATAGAATAAATACAAGATATGAAATCCCCTTTCATCAAAAGAACCCATGGCATGCTTTCCTACTGAAGATACAAGGGGAAATGCTCAGTTGTTGGATCATCAGCAAACGTCTGATCACCAAAACTGATTCTTGGCTCTAGAAGTCTTGGAAAAGTGAATATTTGTTCCTTGAAGTCCTGAGAATTATAACCACTTTCAACAACAGTACATGTGTCCCACTGTCTGCAATTTAAATTATACATAATAGTCAAATGTCTCCATTATGCACCTCATTTCAGTGTAACAAACTTAGACAGTTTTTCGCAAAGAAATTTACCAGCCCTGATATAGCACTGGGCTGTGAGATATATGTGACAATGGGTCTGTTTTTAGTTCTTGAATTATCCCCATTAATCACAACATCTATTTGAAACAGCTGCTGCAAAAGGTCCTTAACAATTGTGCAGTGGAAAAATTCCAGCTGCTTGTATTTCCCCCATAAGTTAGCATTACATGATTTAAACATTTGTTTTATATTAATAGTGTGCTAAACAATCCATCCATTTATGCCACAGAAATGGAAGGCTGAAGAAAAAGCCATCTGAAAATAGAAACATTCAAAATGGCCGGCCACAGTCGTCCATAGTTTAAAGCAAAGGCAGCTAAAAAAGTGAGCCATATAGCTGTTTGAAACCACAAGGAAAGTTCCATTGTAAACAGTGTTAAGAGAAGTTGTAGGCTTTTACATGCACCTCTACTGTCCAAATCAAACTAGCTGATACATGATGAGAGACCATGCTTTACAATCAGGCAATAACCAGAAACATAAACTGTGCTGCACGATGGATTTGCAGTCTATGGTTTGTGCAATTTGGGGTTTGGTATGATAGCTGAATTGATTCTGGGTGCAGCTGTAGTTACAACTTTGCTCCACTTCTGGAGCATAGAAACAAAGATGCTGAGTACAGATGATAAGTGAAAGTAATGTAAGTCTTGGTTTGCTAGTGTGTCTAGAAACTCAAACCATGGCTTGGTTCTAAACCGTGGCTCATGCAAAGCATTATGTGAATTGAGTGGAAAACAATGCTGTTTCCAGAAGCTTTATTGTTTATTTTAGAGGGGGAAAAATAAAGTAAGTTGTAAAGAGAATGCAGAACCACAGAAGGCTATAAGAGAAATACATGGTATGCGGAATCATAGGAAGAAAGATCAATTCTGTACCTTGTGCTAATAGATGAGCCCTTTTTAAATGATGTTTTGGCACACCTTTACCTGCCCATTAAAAAAATAAGGAATATAGTAATCTAGGCTTAGAATTCAGGGTTCCTTAATGCAGATTTGTTAATGCAAATTCACAATCTGGGTGTATCATTAGAGGCAAAGTGTGGGGATGTCAATCCAAAAATAGTTATTGTAAATGTGGAACTTGGAGAAAACATTAGTTCTGCTGGACTAAAGTACAACACTGTGATCTTGTGGATGTAACATTATATCTTGGATATTATATTAACATATAAGTTGGAATATAGATTTTCACAGAATATTGGAAGGGCAGAAATGCAGACGTGCAAAGTAGTTTTTAGAAGGGCCTTTGATTTTGGTTTTTATACTAGTTCTTTTAATGGTTTTTATGTGTTAGATGTAATTATTTAGCGTATATTTTTATGTCTAGAAACCTCTTCAAGCTTATATTAGGGGAAAGTTGGCTCTAAAGTCATTTAATAAATAAATATTACTCTGTCTATAACAGAGTTATAAAGCTGTTCAAAGAACTAGAATATGAAGCCAATATGGTCAGCTTCAGATCTTTAGTGCTTGCGCTCTGTGCAAGCTTCCTTCCAGTATGTACTGAATATTTTGTGTGAAACTCCGCCTGCTGGGCCACTTAAGAGTAGTTTCACATTGTACCCTCAGGCATTTTGGAACCATTTAGAACGTATCCCCAAGCGGACATCCTTAACTTTGTATCACTCTTGTTACAAGAGTAGCAATTAAATCTACTCTTTCAGTCATCTTTTTTTCAGCTTCCTCTTTAAATCCAGGCATACAGAAACAGCTTCACACATCTTATGTTGAATAGTTCAAAGGGCCCCAACTTTAACTTTGTTTTTCATTAATACAAATTTATTTTGGTGCCCAAGGTTATTTTAACAAGCCTTATAACATTCTGATCACAGATCAGTAAAGTCTTGTTTAAAAAACAAATACAATAGAAAGGAAAGTGTGCTCTGTTAATGTTCTCAGAAACATGGTTTTGCCTGAATAAGCAAGTTAAGTTCCTCAAAAGAAAGCCTGGTCCAAAGTTGGTTTTGACTTATTTCTAAGGCAGTTTCCCAACAATAAATTTGGAATAACTTTCAAGTTAGCCATTTTTTGTCTGCAGTCCCCAGCTGCCCACTTCCTTTCCCATCTTTAAAATACATTGTCTTCATGTTCCTGCAGATTTTCACCACACACAGTTTCTGGAAATCAGAGCAAAAACACAAAGGGTGGGGGGGATAACATGTCACAAGCTAGGCCTTATACTTTATTCCTTGTGTGATAATTCTTGGCTTAACCCAGCAGTAAGTGGCTGAAATGTTCACTGTAAGTACTGTTTGCTCAGGCACACTTGATGGATAACAAAAGAAGAAGGGGAACCAGTGTCCATGAAGTGGTACAAAGCACAAAAAACGGCTGGCTGAAATCACTAAAGAGAAATAAATCACTGCAGAGAAATAAAGTCCCAAAATAAAGCCCCAAAAGACACATTGTATACTTTTGGGACTTTATTTCTCTGCACTACTGTTGTTTCTTGTAAGAACACCTTGGCTTTATCTAGATATATGGTTATTGTGTTATTGAACTCAATATTATTTTTATACATCATTCACCTTTAGTGATTTCAGCCAGCGGTTTTTTGTGCTTTTGTACCAGGCACGCTTGAACACGGGGGTGGGGGGGAGATCTGTTACATGCTCAGCTTGCTCATTTACAGTATACACAATGCCTAAGCAATAAATACCTGCTCTGTCAGTGTGGCCCTCTCACAGAAAAAAAATTGTTAATGGCTTTGGAAGGAGCTTTATGATTCAGGTAAACTTTGTCTCTGGCGAAGACAAAAAGACTGAAGGAAGGACTGAAGCTGCTGGAAAGTCAGCTATGTGCTTTGAAGAAAGGGGTGGTATATTCTAGAGAATGAGCTCACATCTGAAAGCAGATCCATACTATGGCAGAGTACAGACTGGCAGTTTGCTCCGGTAGCCAGTCGTAGCAAAAAAGCCCTGGAATAAACTATACCGGGTTTTCCCGTTCACACAGCGGGGGCCGCTGCTGGAAGATACGGGATGGAGGCGCGGGGGAGTGTTCAGACTGCCGCGCCGGAGGCGTGCTATATTTGCCGTTTCCCCATTAATTCGGCTGTGGGTGTATGGGTGTATGTGTGCATAAGCACCCATGCGCTCATGTGCATAAGCACATTTTGCTGATTGGGGGAGGACCCCGCAGCGCCGGCACCGCATTGGGCAGTGGAGCGGAGCACAGCCAATCACACTGCTGCTGCCTTCTGCCCAACGCGGGTTGCTCCCGGCTTTTCGGTTGCATGTTCAGACTCCCCGGAAGCGGAGAAACGCACAACACACACGGGCTTTTGGATTTGCTACGGGTTTTATCAGGTATCTTTTTAATCCAGCGGTGAAGCGCAACAGCACGGGTTGGCTATGGGTGGGAGACGCCAGGCAGATGTGCCTGTGTGAACGCCCCATTTACTCCGGGATTGAGTCATCGCTGGCCCGGGTCCCTACCGGGGCAAATTGCCAATCTGAACTCAGCCTATATAACTGATCTTGCTTTCTCCAAATGTCTGAATCTGAATTTCATATGTAGCCCTTCTCCAAGTCCCATGCTTGCTTTTCACAATATGGTCAGCCTGTTTGTTTGTTTATTTGCTTTTTCTCTTTTATGACTTTCACATTTTTATCCTACTTTCCTTCTAGGAGCTCAGGAGGATAGTAAACGTATTCTCTCTTCTTGTGGAGGGGCTTTTGAGTTTCCCCCCTTATACTCTCCTTAACAAACTCCCTTAAATCTATACAGGTACCAAGTGTAGACTCTTAAGGTAAAAAATCCAGCAATCTATCCCTTCCCCAGTGCTGACCTCACTCTTCATTAAATAAACAGAAATGCATTTATACCTCTTTCTTTTTTTCATGTACGTCTAGCCAGAACAGTATATCCAAAGTTAATATGGCAGCCTCAGGTGCAATAGCCCTCATCACTTCTTGACTTCAGAATCCCTGAAATGCATCTTTTCATCCCCTCTAAAAGAAACCATGAAGTATGAATTGCAATTTCTTCCACCTCAGTCTAAATGAGCCCTAATATATTATCCAGTTTTTTGCACAATTTGATTCATCATGTTCATTGCTTTAAACATGTTCTGTATGTGTGTGTCTGTTCAGAATCAAGGCTTCATCAATTCCAGGTCAAATTGTAGTTTCTCATTCTGTAGCAGTTCTACTGTTTGTGCAACTGTTGTTTGACTAGTGTAGAAAAATCAATAGAATTAAATTCAAACACCGTGACCTGGTTACCATGTCAGAACAAGTTGGGTGTGGGTATCTGGGAGAGCATTAAGGAAACTCTGAGGGAAGAAGCTAGTATGGTTATAATGTTTTACATTGAAAGGTTGCTCATGGCAACTTAAATCTTGGCACTGCACAGCAGATGGCATATGTCTGTCTCCAGCCATGCAACATCATCCTGAAGCTGGCACCAAGAGAACACTGATGAGAACGCCGAGATAATGTTAGCATCATCCAGGCAGACGAATAGATGATTACTGCCCATTTGGATTTCTAAAATATTTTCCAAATTGTTTGTAGTTCTCTTGTCCTACGTAATTTCAGAAGAGGTATATATTTGTACACATGAAATTAAACTACAGATAAATTAAACTACAAAAATTGATTGGATTAATTGATACCTTGAAGTTAAACTTGGTTAATTTGTTATCATAAATAAATTAGGAAAAGCTGTATTGGGCTTGTGAATACAATTAATCATTATCCAGTTGCAGTGATATCAATATTGATGTACTGTTGTATATATATTAATAAGAGTTAAGGACTGGATAAATTCCAGCTAATACTGCTATTAATCTTGCCTGTCTTCTAGATGTGAAGACATATATATATGTGTTTGTGTTCTGAGCCCTATTGAACAATTATTTGTGGCAATTTATAAACACACACACCATTTCAGTTGTTTTAGGTTTGGTTTTTGTTTTATTTGAGGTTGTGTTTGTATTACTATTTTTATGCCTGAACTGGGTGATTTTATTTTGATTCATTAACACTTACCCAATTTTAACATGTTGTTGTTTCCACATCTGCATCCTGTTCTGAATAGTTGTTTGCAGTGATGGGTGAACTCCCCTCAGCTTGATTTGGAACTGGGCTTGGCAAACCAAATTGTTAAAGACAGAGGCAAAAATAGCTTGGTTTATTCTTAGCACAATTCCTAAATTCGAAGTCTTTTTCAAATGGGAGCTAACTGCCTCTCCCTAGGTCACCCAATAGTTTTAAATCATGTACACACAGTAGCATCCAAGGCACAAGAAGCCCAGGGACATTTATGTTGCAATCCTAAACAGAAATACCCCATTGTAAGCCCATTGAAATCAAGGGACATGTGTCCTGAGCACCTAGGATACTGCCTTTACAATATTCCACACACACAGGATGAAAGTAGATGGTAACTCAGACCATGCCCCATCCTAGAGAAGAACTGTTAGGGTTGTGGCATTCATCTCATAATACAACCAGCCATAAAAGCTTCCAGAATTTGTAACCGATCCAGGCAATTATGAACTTTTGCAGAATCTCTTAAGTGCTTTAATTTCTGAGGAAATATTACTTGATTGTGTAAGCTGGTGAGCTCCTCCTGTGGATGAAAGCTGCCGTCACTTTCCTGGACTGCAAGCAAACTTTGCTTGTAACATTCAGCATGTTAAAATGGGAGGCTTTCAGAGCCCAAGAGAGAGATAGTGCCTCTTGGAATTATTCACTTCTCTGTAAAGATACGAGCTGTGTTGTGGGAATTTCTTTCTTATAGACTGTGAAGCCATTTCCCATTATTTTAATTACCAGGAAACAGTTGGGGAGCCCTTCTTCTTGCTACTCTGTGCTATCAAACAGCAGATCAATAAAGGATCTATAGATGCCATCACTGGAAAAGCCAGGTATACTCTCAATGAAGAATGGTTACTGAGAGAGAACATTGAAGCAAAGCCAAGGGTAAGAGGGTCCTGTTCTTAACTATATAAAGGAATCATTAATATCCTGACTAAATTTGCAGCATGCAAAATCGGTACCAGTTTTAGGTAATTATGTTTGCTTTCTCAGCCTCCCAGCCTCCCATGTTTCTGGTTTCTGAGCTGCCACAAATGAAGTATCTTGAGGTTAGGGGGATTTTCCCAAATGAAGCTGGTTTTCATCGATAATAGAGATGTTTTTAAGAAACTAACCCAAGATTTTAAAATAAGAGCTTCATGGGACAGTCATCAAACTTATATGAGCTATTGAGCATATAATTAAGGGGCAAGGAATTGCCTTTTGAGCCAAGGTATGAGACCAGGCCCAAAGGAATGGGTACATTCACTTACTAATAAATAAATCACCAAAGTTGGCAAATCAAGACATGACATACCCAGGAAGTATATTCCCTTCCTTTGGAGGAGTTTCCTTCTTCCAGTCACCTCCACCCTGGATATTGGAATTGCATACTCTGTTTAATATTAAAAAGTATATAAAATGTATTTATGCAAAATGTATTTATGCAAAATAACATTTTTTAAAGATTCATAGGGAATTGCATGGTCTGACTATACAGTTGCCCAAGGGATTGTGCGTATCAGATATCCAAGTTTTCAGAACAGAAATACATCAGTCCATTTTGAACATGGCATTGTAGAATAGCATCTATCAGGCTTGCAAAAGTGCACACAAATACAAATCAAATTTTAAACATCTGGGCACTGTGACCTCTGAGGCAGAGGATATATTGTCTACCTCAATTACATCTGGTGGGCTGAGATCCAGGGTTTGCTAAAAAAAATATGCCAGGATCATTTGTGATGGAAAAATGAGTGAGGTAAAAAATAAGAGTGACTCATCTTTACAACTTCTGTCAAAGCAGTGACTTTATGGCCAGTGAAAAAGGTTGTTGGTTGTAAAGCGGAGTCAGTGGTGTGAAGGCTTTTATATAGGGTGTTATAGGAATTGTGCTGAAAAGTGATGCTGTAAAATTCCTCTTGTGGGACTCACTCCACAACTAAGAATGTATGGTCAGGGGGAATATGTTAACTTCATCCCTGACAGTAAATGCAGTCGACAGACTTTTACAAGGTCCAAGCCAAACTCTGCTTTTGATTACAATAGCGTAAATCTGGAGGAGCTCTACCAGAATCAGCAGGGTCACTTCAGAGCTATGAGGGTGTAAATGAGAACAGGTTTTTGGCACTGTATCCTTTGCAGCCTTACAGCAGATTCCCATCTGTAATTTATGAAGCAGAGCTAATGAGGTTAGCAGTAGGGCCCTCAGTATTAACTTTCTCTTTGCAGAGATGGTAGCTCCATAAGACCAAACTGGGGAAGTGCCGATGACTCTTTGTTTGCAAGTAACTGAAATAAAAGTAAATGCACACAGTTCCCTGGTAAAAAAAGAGCCAGATCTGTTCAGAGATATCAGCAGCCCCCTCCCTAGTGTGGGTAACTAGGCTCTCTGTTTAAACATTATTATTCATATCAAACTTTTAAATTCTTTTACAGACTTTTCATGAAGCACTACCCAACCTAGAAAACTATGACAGCACAATCAGTGGTTTGGGCCTGTCTGTGGCAAACATGTTATAAAAGGTTACTACCAAACATACCAAACATGGGGCTGATTCTGTGATGTCCCAAATGCCTTTAAGAATCCATGTAAATGAGAATTATTCCAGTTGGGGGGGGCTGTCATTTTAGTGCCAGAACACTTCTGCTGCTCTCAAGGGCTGTCATTCCACTCTGTGTCCTGTCATTCCAGTGCCAATAGACCTCTCCTACTCTCAGGAACCCCAATTCCAACTCTGGGGGCTATCATTCCAGCCCCTGAACACTTCTGCTACTCCCAAGGGCCATCATTCCCATCTGGGGGCTTTTAATACACTCCCAGAACATTTCCTCCACTCCCAGAACACTTTCTCCATTCCCAGGGGTTGTCATCCCAGTCCCACAGCAATTTATCTGGGCCCAGAAACATTAATTGAAAATCAACTCTGCATTTTCATTTCAAGTATTTTGTCCTGTAATGTATTTCAATGGAACCCATGCAAGTCAATTGGCAGTCCTTGTTCCCATTATTTCTAATGGGTCTTCAAGCCTCTGTCATTGTTTCCAATGGGCAATCCTTCCATTCTTTTAGTATATCCCCCAGCAGAACCAGTGCAATATCCTAGTGCCCAGCAGAACCCAGTGTCACTGTGGCAGTGCAAGCAAAAGGAGGACTAATATCAAACCAGAGAATCCCAAAGTTACAATGTGTAGAATGCCCAGCAGAACCCAAAGCCAACACCAAACACTGGCAAAGAGGGGGGGAACGTTTTGAAACTGACATGAATAATTTGAAACTGACCAGATTGTTTCCAAGGCTGGAGAATTCCAAGCCCCACCCCCACCTCCACTTTGAATTTTGGTAAAACTTTTTGATTGAATGGAGACAGTCTGTCTGGAAATGTATCCATTCATGAACTTCCAAAAACCTCCATGAACAGCTTGAAAGTTCATGGAAGGTTCGTGCTGGTTTGCAAACCATCTGGTTCATGCCCATCCCTAGTTACCTGTGCTGCTTCCTGCTTGCGATAGTAAGGTGTCCCTGTGTTAAAGTTTATACAAAGGACAAGTCAGAGAAAGCATTCACTGCTGTACCTTCTGGTCTATTTGGTCTGTGAATACAGAAAACTATTTCAGTCTGTAGGGCTGTAAAATCAGTTTTCACCAACCTCAGAATCAATCCCCCCCCTTAATATAATGTATAGTTTGAGTTCATGGTTCACAACTTTTCCCCCCCAGCAAATCCTGCAAATCACACCCTAAACAGCCATTTTTCTCCACAGAATCTCAATGTTTCTTTCCAAGGCTGTGGGATGGACTCCCTGAGTGTTCGGGTCATGGATACAGACACTCTCAGCCAAGTTAAAGAGAAGATACTTGAAGCCTTTTGCAAGAATATTCCATATTCCCAGTGGCCAAGAGTAGAAGATGTTGACCTTGGTAAAAATATATATATCTTTCTCCTTTTTTCAGAGTGTGAATGATATTCACAGTACACATGATTCATTCTCAGACATGAACCATTTGCACTATATTTTGTAATTTTCTGTCACTTTGGGATTAAGCAGTGTATATGTGTTTAGAATTATAACCCTAATTCCTTAGAATTATAATCTGGAGCTAAAATCAAGGACTCCCAAATCCAGCACTTGATTAGCACATGTTCAGATGGAATCTACTGTATTCAATAGGGATGAGAAATTACACTGGATTGGGGGTGGAATAAATGATTTAATAGAGCCTGCACTAGTGACTGTATAATCCTAAAATCAGTGGCTTTAGAAGGGTGTACCTGATCTGGATAGCCCAGGCTAGCCAGATCTCATCAGATCTCAGAAGCTAAGTAGGGCCAGCCCTGGTTTGGATTTGGATGGGAAACCTGTCATGTCTACTCAATAATGCCTCCAAGTCAATCCAAAATCTGTTTATTGAAGTTTCAACCAAATAGCAATTAAAACACATTCCGACAGCTGCATTCACTCCCACTTCCTGCATCCGATTTATATACACCTCTTCCAATAGCAACATTTCTCTTAAAGGAACATAGACATACCTGCACCGCAAGACCACCACCAAGAAATTCCAGGGTTGCTACTCAGAGGCAGGCAATGGCAAACTACTTCTGAATGTCTCTTGTTTTGAAAACCCATCGGGGTCTCCATAAATTGGCTAAGACTTGATGACCAAAAAACTCTGCTTAGGATTGTACTGTGAGTGGTCCATTGGCTCTTCATATCTCTGTCACTGATAAATGTTCTAGATACGCACTAAGCATCCTGTTTTGCGCTACTGTACTACATTTGTCTCATTATAAGGGATAAGAGCTGCTGATTGGTCTATAGTGTATTCTGCGGAAAGGCAAGTGGGGTAAATGTGGAAGTTGCTAGTAACCACTCCTAGACCTCAAAAGATGGCTTTTGGCAGTGGAAAAGGGCAAGTCTGTCCTCTCTGACAGAGGGGAGGACAAAATGAGGTGAAGTTTGTGGAGCCCCCCAAAACCTGGCATAAGGTATAATTGAGGGCATTTGAATTACATACTATGCAGAAGGTGCAGCATCAGCTGAGACAAGAAAACCTTGCACTGAGTAGTAGTGCAGCTATGGTAAAGGGTTAGGACATCATTGAGAATTAGGTCTTCTTGGCTTCTTCTTACCTGTCACACTGTATTAGTTGCAGGAGTAATCTTTATTATAAAAGATATTAGCTAGTGAGCAACAAGCAAGAGGAGGTTTTAACATACTTTAGTATTGTTTAGAGTAGCTTTTTTAAGCTGTGATCCAGGATATAGGGTTGGATCCTGTGACCTGTCAGCAAAAAACACTGACGGTCACAAATATTTCCCATGTTCCCCTACCCCACCAGTCTTTTCCAACACCAAGGAAGTTTATTCCTGCAGTTGTGAGACCCACATGGACTAATACCCATGTGGGTTGGGAGGCCGCAGTGGGAAGGGGACAGGAGATGAAATGACCCTTCCTGCCTTTTCAGTCAGTGCAAATCCACTAACGGAAGAGGACAAAGGGAGTTATATCACTTTCTCCCTGGTCTAACCTCCTGACTCCAGGGGGTCTGACCAATACACTGGAAATCAGTTGAATTAAATAAACATGTTCAGAAAGATATGTTAGTTTAATTTTTTTACTTTAAAGAAATCCATATACTTGGAGACTGGATGCTTTTATTTTATTACCAGATTTCTTTCGTTTATGCACAGTAAAAATATGTGTGCAATGCTTGAATTGGTGTAGGATTTGCATTGTGAAAGGTGCATATAAATCAGAATACAGTGCAGAACTTTCATTTTTTACCTCCTTGGGTTGACTTTGGAAGATTTCCCACCATGAGTAATTGAAGGTGTCTGCATTTGGCCCTTAGAGGAGCAGAGCTTGGCACTGAGACACCTGTCCCCCTTGTCAAAAGTGGCATCAGAATACTTGCCAGCACAAGTAGTGTTCAGGCGGGGCTTCCATTTATTCCATTTTCTGTATTTAGAATGGTTTGCCACAAGCACTGACAGCTACATCCTTCGGGACCTTGATGACACGTCAGTGATGGAGGATGGCAGGAAGAAACTGAACACGCTAGCACATTATAAGGTAAAAAGAGTGAATGCTCCAAGAAGTTCCCTTCCTTTGGGCTTGCTTTTCCTTAGGGACACTCTAGGATTTGCTTTCCAAGCAGGATTATCAGACACAAGCAGGGAGATTGCCATATCTCCATGAGAGCTTCCGGGGAACAGACATCTGCCCTGGCGAGAAACTTGTTAATATTGCAACACATCGAGACTAATTAAACGCTCTTCATGCAAAACAAGTTATTGCTGGGGGGGAAAGCTTCTTATTCCCAGTGGCTGCCATCCATCCTAATTAAAATCAGACCATTCCTCCTCCTAACTAGTAGCGGTGACAGAGTTCCCATTGGTCAATTATGGCCTGCAAATGGCCTATTTTCTTTTGTTTTCTTTGAAATAAGACTTGAGATATTAAAGCTTGTATTTAAAGTAACTTTATGCACATATTGTAATTTCATGCAAATAGGTATGTCACAGGCCACTAAGTGCTAGATCATGAGGAAGCAAATTCCTACAAACAACATACCACGCTGAGCTGGGCCATGTTGTTTCATTAAAAACTGTGAAACAACAGGTGGCCATGCCTGCAAATTAGGCCTTGCTGTGCGATTGTTTCACAGTGGTGCTTTGGAATGACTCCCCGGGAGGAATACACTTGCAGAATGTCACAATGAAAAATTCACATAGGTGTTGTGAAAGTCTCTGAAAACAGGATATTAGGTTTCTGTCATCTCCTGTATGAAGAACATTCATGAAAAATCCATGTGGATTTATTATTCTGATGTAATTCTTTCCATAATAATTCTTCAGAGGAAGAAGAATATCCATCTGAAATGTGTGAAACCAGGATTCCAGTCACATTTCACATGTTTTGTCCCTGCACAGATCTTTGCATGCAGATACGCAGAAGTACAAGCTCAGGTTTTTAATGCTTGTTTTAACATAGCATTGAATTTGTACCTATGATTCCAAAACATTTAATGCAATAGTCGGGTCAGAACGGATAAAAGGAAGTACTTCTTCACCCAAAGAGTGATTAACACATGGAATTCACAGGAGGTGGTGGCGGCTACAAGCATGGATGGCTTCAAGAGGGAATTGAATAAGCATATGGAGCAGAGGTCCATCAGTGGCTATTGGCCACAAGGTAGATAGGAACTCTCAGTCTGGAGCAAGGGATGCTCTGTATTCTTGGTGCTGGGGGGGGGGCAACAGTGGGAGTGTCCTGGCCCCACTGATGCCAGGCATTTTTGGCCACTGTGTGACAGAGTGTTGAACTGGATGGGCCATTGGCCTGATCCAGCATTGGCTTCTCTTATGTTCTTATGTAGGCAGCAAAAGCACAAAATCTTGAGGCAGGATCATTAAGTAGCTGGGATACAGTGTAAAGAAATTCTACGATGAATATGGAGCAATAGTGTATATTCATTTCAGTGTTTTTCAAAAGCTCCAATAATGAGGGAGAGGCAGGACCCTAGACAAGAAGAGAGTGCCCAGAACAATTGTAGGAATGGTTGTTCTTTAGTGAAAGAAGGGCACATACACACACAAAGAAACAGGAAATGGAGCTCTAAATAGTGGCATATTAACAGATGCATTGTGAACTATACCAGTTAGTCATGCAGTTATCAATAATGGGCTGCACAAAAAAAGTCCCAGTTATGGATGTAACCTAAGCACAAATCTATATGCTACAAAAGAAACAAAAGGATTCCATTTCCTCATTTGGCTAATGCGGTGGGGGGGTGCTAGACAAATACTTGCATGGGGGAATTGTTTGGGAAGCATTAACCCATTCGGCACCTATCGATTCTCTTTTACAAATACATTTCAACCTGGTCATTTCTTAAGGTTTTGCTTTTCTCCTGTCACAATCCAAGCCCCAGAAATGAACATAAGCAGCCCGGGGGGGGGGAGGGATTTGGACCAGCCAAGGGTAGAATATTACCCCCCTTTTACTTACTCACCAAACATCACCATTTGCTTGCAGTGCTTTCATGTGCCTTTTATCTCTGTAAATGTAGGGTTGGGATGATACATGTACCAAAATAATATCCAAGAGTCTATTGTGCTCATGAAACAAGTCTCATGCCGAGATGAGTGTGACATCTTTCCTTCAGGAGAAATATTCTTCTCATTACAAGGTTTCAGATGTACAGGGCTGAAATGGGAATTTTATTTTTCTTGTTTCATTTGTCTCAGTCTTATTGAAAGCATCACCTCTACATTACTAGAGCCGAAGATATGTTCAAGTAGAATGCAGAAAAGAATGCATTAAATTTCAGTTTTCATAAATGGGATGTTAGAGAGTCACAATTAAGGTACATGTTTCTTTATTTTCCCCTCATTGGCAGGTCCCTGATGGTGCCTCCCTAGCTATGAGTTTAACTGATAAGAAAGATACCACTCTAGGCAGAGGTAAGTTTCTTTCATCAGTAGTCATGGATTATGTTTTGAGTTTCACAGTTTCTTTGTTGGTTTTCCCCAGAGTGGAAAATCAGATTATGCATTCCAAATCATTACCTGACTGTGTTGAGCTAGGCATGACAGTCATATTTTAAATTTTATTTTACAAAATTTATTCTGCATCATTTGTCCCAACTTTTTTTGTTGTACAAAATGTAGCCATGAAGGCTGCAAAGCTAAAACAGAAGGCTGGTATGTGTCGGTGAAGAGGGATTTAACTGTCCCTCACACTATTTCCTTGCTAAAAGTCATCTCCTCCCCTTTCAGGGTTGTTGTTGTTGTTGTTGGTCTGTGGAGGAGCTGTTACTCAGTCGTAGAGCATCTGTTTGGCATCCAGGCCCCAGGTTCAATCATCAGTGTCTCCAGCTAAGAAAGGACTGGGTAGTAGGTCAGGTGAAAGACCTCTGCCTGAAAACCTGGACAGTCGCTGCCAGTGTGAGCAGTCAGTACTGACCTTAGTGGGCCAAGGGCCTGATGCATTATAAGTCAGCTTCATGTGGAGGCCCCTATACCATATTCAGCAAAAAGTAACTTATGGGTATTGATATTTATTTTTAAAAGAGCATCCAAAGGGAAGGAGTTACTAATTCCTTCTGCCCTGCACTGGTCTGTCTCTTCAGTTTACAGCCTCCATAGAAAACAAGAGTTCCTGTGAAAAGGGAGAATTTGATATATATCATACATATTTAAAACTGACCTTAGGGGATCTGAGGTGGTTCTTTATCTTATCCTCTCATTTATCCAGTACAGAAATTTGAGACCAGACTTACAAAGGGGTTTGCTTCCAAACTGTGGAGTATCGTAACATGGGAGAACACTAGAAAAGAGCAAGAGTCCAGTAGCATCTTAAAGACTAACAAAATATGTGGCAGGATATGAGCTTTTGTGAGTCACCGCTCACTTCTTCAGATATCTGAAAAAGCGAGCAGTGAGTCACGAAAGCTCATACCCTGCCACATATTTTGTTAGTCTTTAAGATGCTACCTGCCTCTTGCTCTTTTCTGCTGCTACAGACAGACTGACATGGCTACCCAGCTTGATCTGCCTCCATGGGGAAACACTGCACACACTTGTGTGCAGACTCCAGGATGTGGCCCTCTTTGTCTCTGTACTGTATTCATAATCCTGGGCTCAAGGTGGTTAGATCTTCCTTGCTACTCATTAGGCATTTTTAACTAACAAGGATGTGATTCTGCCTGTGGAGGAGGAAGCTGACTTTGATTGATTCTTTGACCTGGGGAAGGACCCAGTTCCCATCTTCTCAGAGGCAACAAGCAAGCCCTGGAGCACTGGCCTGGAAACCTCATCTCCCTCTCTCTTTTTTCTTGCTTTGTCTTCCTTCTGGTCCAGACTGCTTTTCACAGGTGTGCTCCTTCTGGGAAGGTGTGTATTTATGTTTGGCAAAAAGGATTTTACTGTACTAGAGGCAGGCAGAATTTCTTCCCAGGAATGCATTGTCAGGTCCAGATTTGTTTTATTTCAGAAGCCCACCACATAAGTTCCATAAATATTGTAATGCAGTTCCATTACAATGCAGAAAGATCCAGCAGCAACTCTAGTATGTTAGGGCCCGGTCACACTGACGTTTTGATCGGGGTTCGCTGCTGTTCCCTCGCGCATGTCAGTTTCACATTCACACGCGCCAATACGCCTCCCGCCCCAAAGCAGGCTCAGTCACGCAATGCTGCCGGGTTTTCCTGACCCCTGGAAAATCAGGTGTTTTCCTGGCACTTGCGGTTTGAATGCGTGATTTCGCCCATCTGGACAGCCCATCTTTTGCAGTGATTGTGATTAGGGCCATCTGACCACTCTTTGTGCGTTTTTTTTTTTTTTTAAGCTTCCAGTTTGAGTGCTTGAGCAAACATGTGCTTAATAAATCCATTTAACATTTAATAATGGATTTATTAAGTGCATGTTTAGTCAAACGCTCAAACCGGAAGCTTTAAAAAAAAAGAAAACACACAAAGTCGGCCCTGGAGGCGGGAACAAGAGGCAGGAGCTCCAGCAGCCTGGACGGGGCCGGCAAGGAGGATGGTGGACACGGTGGACACGGCGGAGCCTGTTTCCATGGGGCAATGGCAGCAGCGGCAGCACGCCCCCCCCAAAGTGTCGGCAGAAGCAGCAACCGCCCGAGCCTCCCCCGTGGCCAGCAGGATCGCCTGGAGGGCCGGCGCAGCAACAGGCGAGCAGATGCTGTAAGAGGGGGGCTGGCTGCATCTAGTCAGCCCAATGCGAAGAAAAATGTTCCCGATTTAAACAAAGCGGGAACAAAGCGCAATTACCTTTGCAGTGTGACCAGGGCCTTAGTCTTGGGATAAGTGCTGTTTGTGCATTTTCATTTGTGAAGCTTACTGCTGATTCTTGCTTCATTTGTGTTTGTAATGCAAATGTAAATACTATATTAGTCAAAAAGTTCATTTGCATTACAAATGCCTCTCCTCCGCTTTCTGTGCTACATTAACAGTTGAGGATAGATTCGTGTAAATAGCACAAGAGACTCTTAAAAGTGATGTAGGCCTGGCATGTGAAGGTGCCCTTTGTTTTTCTGTTCAAGGTGAAGACATTTATGGCGCTATGAAAAATTATTGTCGTCTAGAAATAATCAGCCATCATGACATTGCTTTGTTTGTAACTAGGACTTTCAAGATCCACATCTCTCCAACAGCCACAGTGATTTAGCTGCAGTAATTTATGTCACTGAATCCTACCATTCATCTCAAAGCCTTCAACATCCTCCACAAAACTGAGCAGGATTGATGGCTAGACAAAGAGACAGAAAGGCGGAGCAGAGACACTTAGTGCCCTGTTCTCTGCAGTGCCTGACATTCTCTGAATGGCAGCCAGCAGTCTGGAAAGGGGGGGTGGAATCAGTATCCAAAGAGTATTGAGGAGGAGTATTTTTGGCAGAGCTGTAAGAGGGGCTAGGCCTGGAGCTATCCATAAATGTAACATAGCTCTAGCCTTGAGACTAGTCGCTGTGAGGTCATTCTCTTCAATATTGCTAAATAGGCTTGTTTGTTGAACTTTATACTTGAAGGGCTGTCATCTTTTTTTCCCCTTTGTGTCACATCCACTCTGCTAATCTCCACCCACCTCAGACACTATGTAGAATGGCTTTTAGCTTGAGTAAGTGGCCTGCAAATAGGTATGTTAAAGCTTCAGCAGTCACTGTGGTACTCTGTGAGTGAAACTTACAAACAAAATATTTCATGGTACTGCCTGAAAGACTCTCAAAGGTCTCTACAAAAGCAGTACTCTGCTTTTTTGTGGCAAACAGAGTCTCAAAAGGTTCATTTGTTTGGAATACATGGACATCTGGAAAGAAAAGTCATGACTGTTTCCCTTAGGATAGAGCAGTGGGTCTGATTAGGGGTGTGCGCACACACAAAAATCGGTATTTTTCAGATTTAAGTATACCAAGTCCAAAAAATATCAGTATATACCGATGTTCCTGAATCCCAGTATTGGTATGATACTGGGCTTCAGGAAATAATCAATATTACCAAATTTATTCAGATCCATAGCTTCCCTTACCTCCCCGAGTGGCACACCTCAAGGACTGAAGGGAACACATTTAAAGAGACTACGGTCTCTTTAAATACCTTCCCTTCCCTTGCTGAGGCTGCAGTGCAATTCAGGGATGGAAGAGAAGGTATTTAAACTTTAAATACATTCCCTCCTCAAGTTGTGCCATGGTGGTGGCATGCCTCAGTGAGGGAAGGGAAGGCTTTAAATGCCTTCCCTTTCCTCAGTGATGCATGCCCCTACCATGTTGCAACTCAGGGAGGGAAGGGAAGGCATGCAAGTGGCTTGGCTTTACAAAAGCGATTTAAAGATGGGTGAACTCATGCCACTTCAGCTGAGCCCAAATAGAGGCCAAATAATATCAGTTTTTATTCAGGCTCAGCTGGATCAGTAGCCAAATCAGATTAGAAAATCTGATTTGGCTGAATAAATCCCTGAAAAATACTGATAAGGTATTTTTCGGATATTTATTTGGCTTGGTATATACCAAGCGCACACTCTTAGTCTGGATCTTCAGGTGGGTCACGAAGCCCTACCTGCCGGGTCATGAGCCCCTATAGAGAAGCCATATTTCTTTTTGCTGCTTTTTGCCAGTTTGGTGTAGTGGTTAGGAGAACAGACTCAAATCTGGGAGAACCAGGTTTGATTCCCCATTCCTCCACATGCAGCTGCTGGAGTGACCTTGGTCAGTCGTGGCGCTCTCAGAGCTGTTGTCTCAAGCAGTTCTCAAAGAGCTCTCTCAGCCTCACCTACAGGGTGTCTGTTGTGAGGAGGGGAAGGGAAAGGAGATTGTAAGCCACTCTGAGACTCCTTCAGTTAGTGAAGGGCGGGGTATAAATCCAATCTCTTCTCTTCTTCTTCTTCTTTGGAAGGACTAACTGCTAGTGAACTTCTCTAGAGGGCAGTAGTGCTATGTCGCTGGCCTCTCTGCATGCATGGTGAGAGGAGCTGTAGGATGGTGAGGCAAGGTCCTTCACTGGTGGAGAGGATTCCTCTGTGACTCTGGATCTTGACTTGTTCCTCACTATGATACATTTCCATGCCTGGCTTGTACTTCCTGTCCTTATTTCTCTTGGAATTTTCCAAATGTTTCCAGCTTTTTATGGGCCTTCACATCTCTATACTAGATACAAGATAAGCCTTTTTCATTTTACTCTCTAATAAATGCTTGTCTTTTTTCGTCTGTTACGAGCAACCATCTTTAATTAAGCATCTGCAGTATAAATGGAGTGCACCACATCTGACTGGCTGCATATTTCATCCGTCCTTTGCTGTAGGAATCCTTAGTGAAATGAATAAGCCCAGCCTTCCTTTGTCTGTGTTGGTGGGGCAGTGGTGATAGAATAGTGCTGGATTCTTCTTATCACATTACATGCATTTTCTTATTGTATTCCTACCCCTTAAGGCTAATGCAATGGAAAAAAAGAGGTTACACATAGATGCAGCAGTTTTACCTACTGCCGAATAAATGTCACTAAGCGGATGGTGAGGAATCTGGGATCTGTAATCCCTTCTTTTCCATTTAGTCAGATCTGATTCTCCCCAAAGTTCTGTTCATGCAGTTTCCAAGGAGCTGACAAATGTTCAGCAATGAAGAGCAGCCAAGGCCAACCATTGCTAGTCTTGTCTGTAATCCCACCATTAGAGAGCAGAACACTGGAAGCCAATTTCTACATTCCCACCTCAGTTAAACCTGCATCAGGTTCTTCAATCACAAGACACAAATTTCACTATCAGAAACCATGGAGATATCATCTGAGTTAGTGAACATTTCATTGGTTAATGTTACTTGTGTTCCGTGCACAGTAATTATACTATGTGTTATTACTACTCTTTCGGTTGGATTCAGCAATGTGCAAACAGAAACATAGACTTAGCACAGTTCCACTTGTATAAGGTCTTGTGCAACACCTAGCACATTCACCAATATATATGATTAGTGAGGAAAGCCCGTTGTGGCAGTAGACAACGGGCCCTAGATAGGAAGGAAGGGTGGGTGGAAGGAAGAGAGAGAGTGAGTTAGAGGGGGAAGAGAGAGAGGAAAAGAGGGGGAGTCAGAGACAGAGTGGGGGGGGATCATGGCCATAAGTTTGAAAGAAAGAAAGGAAGGAAGGAAGTAGGGTAGAAAGAGAGAGAGAGAGTGGAAGGAAGGAAAGAAGGGAGGGAGGGAAGAAAGAGGGGGGAACAGAGAGAGAGAGAGAAAGTGGGGAGGGGAGAGAGAAAGAAAGGAAGGAAAGAAGAGGGGGAGGGGGAGGCACGGGGTGGGAGAAGGGGAGGCCTGTGGGAGCTTCTCCCATCTGTCTGGATTGGCGGGGAGGGGGAGAAGCAAGGTGGGGGTGGGCATGCTGCAGCTCCCTCGCCGCCACTGCCGGCCATCTCCTGGGGATCGAGGCTGGCGCAGTGGTTCCCTGGCCGGCGCAGCCAGCTTTCTCCTGGGCAGGTGGGGGGAGCGGGATCAAGGCCGGTGCGGCGGTTCCCTGGCCGGCGTGGCCAGCTTTCTCCTGGGCGGGTGGGGGGTGGGAGTGAGGGCGGCCTGATTGACAGTTCGAGTGGCCAAACACTGTTGACGCGCATCAAACGTTGCAAAGCAAAAAGGCAACTATTATAAGGAGAGATAGTGCCCAGAAGTTGGTTTTGGAAGATCATAAGCAAACAGAAACACAACCTGAGATACAATAAGTTTGACTTAATGCATGCAGCTACCCCAGTCTTTTTCTTGCATTTCCACTTTCATAAGAGATCTAAAGCAAGCAGAAATTTTGTGCTGCATCCAACCCAGTATCCATAGGAACAGCAGAAATATCCAAACCAAGTCAGTTTCTTCGTTTTCTCAAATCTTTTTTTTTCCTCCTTCAGTGAAAGATTTGGACACTGAAAAATACTTTCATTTGGTGAGTATCTTATTCCAAAAGCAGTTGGGGATAATGACTCTTCCCCTGTGGGTGGGCCAAGCATATTCTCCTTAGAGGCTCATTTTCTTCTTTTCTTCTCTGACTCCTCTTTATTTGGAAATTGGACCCATACATCAAGAATGCGTGTGATTGACATGGCACATGCTAATTAAGAAAACTCCATCAATGTATGTGCATATTACGACAGTTTTAAACAGGCTGTAGAAATAATTGTTTAACCAGAATGCTTTGGCGGGTAGGAGGCAGGCTGACCTAGTCCAATGAAAGTTGTCAAGGGGTTTTGTTAGGAAACAAGCCGCTGCTGTCCTCCCCCACCTTACAGCAGTTTAGCAATGTACAACCAAAGGGCAGTAATGCTGAACATAGTTTATCATCAAAGGCAAACCTTGGAATGCTTTCCATATGTACAGCATATGCAGACTGATGCATTTGTCAACTGGCCAGCTTGTTGGCCAACAGTCAGACCCACTAAGGAGAAAGGGGTAGGGCGATTAAGACCCATGCTGTCTCTGCATTGTTTGCATAATAAGATAATAATTGAACACATTCTGTTTGGCAGGGTGAAGGAGAAAACTTCAATTTTTTTTGTCTGAATCTTGATCACAGTCTTGCATATATCTTTCTAACATACTTTACCTTTATAATGATTGCCAATTACCAGAAGGGAAAAAAGTATTGTGTCTGCTGATGTTTCAGACAGCTGAGTTCTTTATAAATTGAATGTGGAGCAAATTTATTTACTCATTAAAGGGAAAAAAGGAATCAAGCATCACAGCTGGCAAATAATGCAATTTTTTTAAATATTGTTTCAGTGTTTATAATCTGAATGGTCTGGTTTACAGCATGGAGTATCATTCTTTCTCCCCTTTCTTTTATATTATCTTTTGTAACACAAATGCTTTGTTGTCAGCTTTAAAAAGTTAATTTTCAACCATCTATAATCCTGGTCCCCCCCATTGTTAGGTTCTTCCCACGGATGAATTGAATGAAAATAAGAAATCTCATCGGCAGAGTCATAGGAAAAAAGTCCTTCCTGAAATCTACCTGACCAGATTGCTCTCCACAAAGGTAAGAGACATTCTGGCCCTGTGGGCGGGAAGTGCAGCAACTGTCTTCTAACAACAGTGGCAGGAATCAACCCATTTTGCAGCTGTCTCGTTATCAGATCTCAGAGGAAAGACAGTGTGTCACACCAGTTAGAGTGCTGAACCAGGGAAACACTTACTTGGGAGCAACTTTAGGATGCAGTCCTGTCTATACATACTTGGAAGCAGGCTCATTGAAGTCTGTGTGTTTTTACTGCTTTGTAGGAATTTATTAGGCTGCTTTCACGGGGAATATTTACAAGGAGGGGTTTGGCTACATCTGTGTAATAATTCACATTAAAGAGATTGTCCATGTTGGAATTTTTGTGTGTGTGCTTTCAGAATGGGCACTCACCTGGACCAAACAACGATCCCTTTTAGGTGACGAGGCACAAAAGATTTTATAAACTGGAAAAGAGTTGATATTTATCCTTTAGGGACTCAGGTTGGAACTACATGTTATGGGCCAAGGCTGCTTTTTCTGGACTGTTTTTGTATTTTGTACCTTGTTTTCAGGAATTGTTTTGTGATGTTTTTGTTGTAACCACTTCGAGGTTCTTGGCTGAAAAACTTCATATAATTAAATTAAAACTGTGTGCAATAAATCCCTCATGGTCACTTTTGTTGGCTGGTGCATTTGGTAAGGGGTAATAGGTACTGGGAAAGGAGGGAAGAGGATGTTTAACTCTCGCATTGCCTGCCACTTCCTCCCTACAAATCCATCCTCCTGAAGCCACTTTTTCTCAGGGGTTTCTAGGGCCTAATTTGGTGCTCCATAGGGTTGGGAGCAGCACTGGGAAGAGAGTTGCAGGGGGAAAGGGTTGTCTACTGCCCCACCTCCCTTTTCCAAGTCATCCCCTCCCAAATCATAGCTGCCTGTTGGGACCAGCTACTACACTTTTGGTACATGACTTGTTATATAACATGCGTTCTCCCTGCTCCCCCAGTGTACTGACAAATGAATATGTGTATCCTAGCTTGGTATGTGCCTTACTAGTCTACATTTCCCAGCATACCACGCTCTTTCAAAAAGTTTAATTAGATAATAATGGTGGGGGGACCTTTCAGAGACTTATATGTCAAGAAGTTCTATTTTTTGCATTGCTGCCTAAATGGCATCAGCATTCTTTATGAAATATGATACTGTCTGTAGTGAAGGTAAGTCCTGCACTTAACAGTGATGGAGACCAATGGTGACATCGTTAGGGCTCAACCACAGAAATCCAGTACGGCATCAACCCTGCAAAGTGTGGGATTCTCTGACCCAGCGGTACAGAAGAGTTCAGCCCGGATTGAGATTTAAGACCCACTTAAAGCATCAGTATTATTGCTCTTAACAAACTTGGACACAGGGCTTGGCTTTAAGCCAGTCTGTAATTCCATTGCTTTGTAATTCATAATTGGAGCAGAGATCATAAGAGTTGCCAGGGGTCTGTAGCTTTTCTCACTGTTTACCACACAGAATAATCACAGATGTGCTTTTGGATTCCAGCAACAGAGAAGGAGAGTCTCAGTGCCAAAAGAGATTAAATGCAAACTAAGTGAATTATATTACTATGCAGAGAATTAACCCATTCTCTCCAATCAGCTCTATTTTGCTATCCCTTTCACTCAACCATTTTCCAGCGAGCTTTCTTCAACAGTGTTGGGGGGAGGGGAAACAGTCATGTCTTAATACCACTATATATTCTGCTTTCTTAGACTGATTTTGAATGTTTTCATTCATCAGGGCACACTTCAGAAATTCCTGGATGACTTGTTCAAAGCCATTCTAAGTATCCGAGAGGACAAACCACCTGTGGCTATCAAGTATTTCTTTGATTTCCTGGAAGAACAAGCAGAGAAACGGGGGATCTCTGATCCAGACACGTTGCACATTTGGAAAACCAATAGGTTGGAGAAATAATATCTTTTTTTAACTTTCACAAATTATACTTTCAAAGACCTGAGGATCTAGAAACATGTAAAAAGAATTGGAGGATTAAGGGTGTGAGGCAAGGATAATCATGTTAAGTCGAGAACAGATATCATCAGTTTTAATGTACAAAGATGGAGCCAGCACATGGGGAGGGGGAGAAGAATCTGATAGTAATTCTGAATTTGTGAACTATTACTCCTGAGCAAGTGACACTAATTCTAATGGGAGTTTCTCAGGAAAATGTATGTACTGCAAATTGGTGAGGAGGAAGATGGACCAGAAATAGCTTCAGGAACTGTTCAGTAGGGGAAAGTGTATGCTGCTCACAGATTATTAAAGAGATGCCTTTTAAGTTGTCACAGAAAAAACAACCATTCTAGCTCAGCAAATTTTTCAAAATATTTGTCAGCAAATATTCAAATAGCTGTAGGTTGGCATGAACTTTTGAGAAAATACATTCAGATCTATAGATTTTTTTTTCCTGCTTGACAAGTGTAGACAGGCTTATTAAAGGTGAGAAGCAGAGACAGTAGGTTGCCTGGTCCTCTTTAACAGTAATCAGTTTTTTCCTGTCAGTTATTGTTAATATGTCCTAAACAAATAGCTGCTCACATTAATGCTCACAGGGGTCAGATGTGATGGCAGTTCTGGTTTGAAAACCAAGAGATTAATGAACTCTGGCAGCCTCTGTGGGTAAAGGGAGATGTATTCATAGAAACTTGGGCTGCTGTAGTCATTTCATGGCACGTCATTTTCCAGGCAGCCAAGACACCTTTGCCAACTCTAATATAACTTCAAGCAGATCTGTGCTGGCAAAAAGACAGAATAGTTAGAATCTAGAAAGAGAGAACAAAGGTCAAACCATTCAAAAGCTATCTCAAAGGAATAATCCTATCAGTCCCTCACCTGGTTGCATTCAGATCCTGCAGTTGTTGACCAATTAGATTCTGTAGGGAAGAAATTAAGATGATGTGTTCTAAAGGCCTCACTGTGGTGAGACTCCAAGAAAAGAACTGCATTGTTACCCACCTTGGGTCTCAATATATTAGAAGAAAAGGGGGCTTACAAATACTTTAAATAACTATTTTAGGTAAATAAAACTACATGAGTAGATTAAATAAGAAACACATACAGCCCTGACCTGGATAGCTCAGGCAAGCCCGATCTTGTCAGATCTCAGAAGCTAAGGAGGGTTGACTCTGGCAAGTACTTGGATGGGAGACCTCCTTGAAATGCAGGAGGCAGGAGCAGGCTTTATTCAGCCACCTCTCTGAATATCCTCCAGGCCCCCAGTAGAGGTCAGTCACCAGAGGTCACCATGACTTCTAGGTGCACACACACTCAAAGGTACACACACATACACATATTTAAAAAATACTCCCAGAAAGAAACACAATACGTAACAGATGTTATAACTAGAGAAGTGAAATTTTGTATGAGCCAGGCCTGTTCCTACCCATGAGTCAGTATTGTGCTGCAATTTGCTTCATGAAATGCACAAGCATCTCAAGGTAAAAAAGGCATACCACTTCCAGATTTTGTAAACTCAGTACCAGCTTTGTATATTCAGCTAAGGCACTTGCTATGGTGAGAGAGAGACAAATGAGGCACCGAACACATAGATTTGCAGAAAAGTAATGGTTTGGCCTATGTGCTCCCAAAATTAAATACACTCAACAACAACACAATTCTGATGTACAGTCTTTGAGATTTTTGCAATTATTGAGTATAAGAGTTCTGGCTTTAGTATATTAAAGTGAGCCTAACCGTAATGTTTATCAGCATTCCAGAATTCCATGCATTTGGCCTAAGTACCACATGAAACTATAGTTTGGAAGATGTGCAGAAAGAGGATCAGACAGCACTATCACATTAGTAGATTAACACTAGATAAAAAGTACTGTCCTAAGCAGAGTTACAACCTACTGAGCCCATTGATATATGTGGGCTTGTGCCCGAAACTGTGGCATGTGAGTGGGGTACATCAGTATTATTAATGGGACTATGTATGAGAGAGTGGGAAAGAGAAACGAGAGATGTGACAAACACATATGTGAACATCTGTAGACTCTGCTTGCCCAAATGATGGCTGAAGCATTTTTCAGTTACATTGTTTTCCCTCTTCCTTTTTAAACTGCTATTTTATTTATGTTTTAGAATTTTCATCACCCCATGATTGAGAGACAGATAATTGTAATAATCACTCCTGCTTTGTATTTACCCCTGCAGCCTACCTCTGAGGTTTTGGGTCAACATTCTGAAAAACCCGCAGTTTGTCTTTGACATCGACAAAACTGATCACATAGATGCCTGTCTCTCTGTAATAGCCCAGGCGTTTATCGATGCCTGCTCCATCTCTGATCTGCAGTTGGGCAAGGTATATAATTACGAATCCTTTTTAAGTTTCTGTCCCTCACAAAATGTCTTTTTAGTCTTGCAACTGGTATGAGTTTAGCCAAAAACACAATGGGAACTATTTACAATTCCAGGCTAACAAAAAACTGAACAAAATGTTGAAAGACTGTCTTTTTAAGGATGGATATATAGTTTTGACCATTTGATTAGTATTAAATGTAGCTTTGCCAGATGAAATCAACACTATACAGTAGAGCCCCCCACCATTTTAGAGGGAATGGATGGTGCTGAACTCTTGGCATGAATCCCTAATAAATAGCCTAACAGATCAGCTAAAGGAATGATCTTCCAAATGTTTTTATATACAAAAGGTGTATAACTCATTTTACAATTTTACCAGAAAAATAGCTCTGTGAGACAGCTTATTTTCAGCATGAAGTCTTTAATTTCTCTCAGTTTTCTTTTGTTTCCATTTCAAAGGCCACGTCATCAATTCTACTTAGAAAAAAGGAACAATAAAGGAGTGATACCAGGTTGAAATGCTGATTTAAAATTATTTCCACTCTGTTGAATTAAATACTGTCTCTGGTTTTTTTAATGACCATTTGTAAGGCTGTTCTGAGATTGGCCTTTTCATGCCAAATGCTGTTTTGGGCATTGGTGTTTTATGCCTACTTGACTGTATGAACCATTTTAAAAGTATACAGTGCATTTTGAAGACACAGGCACCTGTTCGCTTGCTACCTGCTGAATTATTTTACAAATATAAACAGAGAGAATCATCTCATTATTAGTATTAGTATTATTGGTACTTCCCTCAAAGTGGCAGTGGGGAGGTATATATTCTCCGTCCTCTTCTTGCTTCTTCCTCAGCTGGCTGTGCAATGTTCTAGTGGAGTTCAGAAGGTTTTCTGGCCTCTTGAACCTTCATTCTGATTTATGACATGAATCTTTGAGTGCTGCAACTGTTAACTGCAACAAAGGCATTGTTCCAACTTTTAGCTAAAATACAACCAAACAGGAACATTTTGCATTCTTTCTTCATGTTGAGGACTATGCTTTGTTTCTCTCATTTTGAATAAATCTCTTTTTTTAAGGTTATAAAGCTTTGAGTATTCAAAACATTTTACCCAACTTCTACAGAGAGAGACTACCTTACCAGTCCAATCTGCATTGGTATTTCCCACTGTTGTGCAAATGATCTCACATCATCTCACAAATTTCTGTCTACATTTCATGCTGTATCCACTGTCCTATTGTTTCATCTCAGCATTGGCTGTCTGCATCATTTTATTGCCATTTAGTGGTGACTCCAAGGTCACTATGGCATCTCACTGCCTTATCTGCATGTGGTTTTAAGGTGGTACAACTGCTCCTCCCCACCATTGAGCTGCTGTGAGGAAAAAGCAGACAACTGGAGCTGATTTCTCCCCCCCCCCCATCTTTTCTAAGGAGATACGCAAATTGTCACAAAGGAAACAAGTTAGCTGAAAATCCAGTCATTTGCATTTAAAAGCAGCCAGGGAACATTTTTCTGCGATCGGGGGGGGGGTGGAAGCATGCCCACCCCTGAACCATTTGTTATTTCCTGGGGCAGTCTCCAGAACACCCTACCTGGAAACTGCTGGGTGTTTGTGTTCCGACTTTCCTCCCCCCCCGCCTCCCCCTCTGCCAGGTTACTTTTTTTGGGGGGGGGGTCACAGGTGCTGTTTCCTCCCCTCAGCACAGTGCAGTGTCCTCCCAGCACCCCTGGGAGGCTGCTCCTCCCCCCTCTCTCTCACGCTCTCCCTAAAAAACTTGCATCCTGATGCAGACAGAGGAGAGCTTTATATTGAACCAAATGGGAAGCCAAGCACCACAGCAGCACGGAACAGCTTTACATAGCAAATGCAGATTGGGCCACAGTTTGGCTTATATTTTAAAAGGCTCTATCAGTAGAGTGGTAGCTCACAGCATCTATGCTGGAATGGGCTCAAGAGTCCTGGGCTCTTTCACTTTCTTCCCACGGCTTTCTCAGGCCTCCAGAATGACCTCAATAATAAATAATAATTTCAGTGGAGGCAAAACAGATTTAAACAGATTTACTCATGCAAGTGATTCTTTCGTGGTTCAGAAAGAAACTTTCTGTAATAGAAGGCATGCAGCAAGGAACACTTTCTCCATATCAGCCAGGTTCAACTGGAGATAGCTTACTCAAGTGATCTCCTGTAAAACAGGTAAAGGTTTAAGGCAGTTAAACTGAAGTTTATTACTATAAATACAGTTAACTAGCTTAGTTGTCTAGGGGACTGGGCAATACAACCAGGGAGGATAAAAACACAGTTCTGCTATGGAAACCTGTGCATACGTCTTTATGGGTGTCTCTAGATCAAGGCCTTGTCCTGCTTGTTCTCTTGTTCATACATAGGCTCCTTCTTTTCCTCCCTGTATGTCAATTCAGGTTCAAGTTCAATCTCTAAAATAGAAAGTGACTGTGTGTGTGTCCTTCTTTATGCCTCTGCTGATTTTGGTGTTGACATTGAAATTTCCCAGCATAAATACATTTTATTAGATTGTTGTAAATCACATCTCTCCCAGTGCTGGCACACAGATACACTGTGTGTGATGGAAAGCTGCAGTGTAGGGAAAGGTCTCCTGTGATGTGATTCGCCACAGCAAAGCCATTCCACTCCTCAGCGGAAGCACAGGGAATCTCTTTGCCAGGGTTAATATGGGGGTAAAGTTGTAATGAAAGGTATGAGTTGTGTGTTTTGGGGGTTTTGTCAACTCCCCCCCCCCATCTGTTATAAAGTGCCTACAATTTTTCCTTGTCAAACTGTAAATTAGGCTGCAGTAGGTCCGCTGAGGTCAGACAGCAGATGGAAATGTCTTCAGAAATACAATAGCATAAAAGAAGGCATCGTGTGTTGAGCAAAGTGGGAGAAATAAATCACTAGCATCAAAATAAAGTTTCATGTGTACGTAGCATGTCACTGTCTTCATGGGCCCATTCTTTTTCTTTTGCTGGGATTAAAAAGCCACTAATTTAAATGTTTAGCCAGAGGATCTTCTCTCTTTTGTTCCATGCTAATCTTCTTGCTTAATCCACAGTAGGTAAGAGGAACAATGCTGGACTGGGACATGGAAATGGGAACTGATGTGGTCACTCCATTTTTGAATGTGCTTACAATTTTCCAGCTCTTACTAGAGTACTAAAAGTCCTCTTTTCAGTGCTAGATCTGCTGACATAATTGTATTTTTCAAGCAGTTAGAAGAAAATACAGCTTCTTAATTTACATACCTAATTTGATAGAAAAGGAACCAATCATTACCCCCTACAGTCAATGAAATACCAATGGATTCTCTCTGTGTTTTACCCATTAGGATTCACCTACTAATAAACTGTTGTATGCCAAGGAGATTCCTGAATACCGAAAAATAGTGCAGAGATATTATAAACAGATTCATGACATGCCACCTCTTAGTGAACAAGAAATGAATGCACACCTAGCAGAGGAGTCCAGGGTAAGAAATCAGCTCTTCTATAGTGGGTCTACACCAGAATATTTCTATAACTATTTGTACATGCTGTGCCAGGAACAGCACAACATTCTGGAGTCTGGGAGCAAAGAGTTTTAGTCACATCCAAGAAATAAAAATGTACATAAAGATCCCGTAAATTTCATAGGAAAAAGATGTCAGGGAATATTTTTTAGAGTAACCTTGGGAAGCAAATTAATCCGTACATGAGCCAAAGCAAGTATATATCATTCAAGTGATTGACCTAGGTCTCATTACATTCATTATTGTTTTTCACTGTTCGGAAGTTATGTATGCCACATATTAATTAACTAAGTTAGAAGGGAACCAGAGTTCAAATATGCTGATGTTAGCTTACAGCGCAATCAAATTCAAGTACCATTTTAGTGCAATTGATTTCTGTCAAATAGAATGGATTACACTTTGTATATGTTGATTAGTATTCTTCCTGTTTGTTTTGTCCTTTATAGAAATGTCAGAATGAGTTTAACACCAATGTTGCCATGACTGAAATTTACAAATATGCCAAGAGATACCGCAACCAGGTAAGTCACTTCCTTTGTTTGATAGGTGGAGGCAATTCTCATTATACAGGACTGATTCTTGTGACCATGTGTTTATATCTACATACTAATAGCAAATTATGAGGATATTTAAAGCCACTGACTGGAGATGTGAACAAGGCAAGACAGGTCTTTCTACAAATCTGAAAAGGGCCCCAGGTTTGCAGAAAAATGTGAAACCTTTAAAAAAAACCAAGGGGGGAGGTTAAAAACTCAAAAATTATTAAAGGAGCACCTGTAACTGTAAGCAACAGACTCCCTCAGTGGCTGTTGCTAGGCAACCAAAGGTTCCACACTTGGTTCTATCAGTAAAAGGTAGGGCCCTTTCCAGGCCTGTTTTGGCCTTTGAGAGAAGTCTCATCACAGCTAGGCCCAGCTGGGGTTGCCAGCTCCAGGTTGGGAAGTTCCTGGAGATTTTGTGGTAGACTCTGAGGAGGGCAGGGTTTGGGGAGGGGGGAGGTCTCAGTTGGCTATAATGCCATGGAGTCCACCCTCTAAAGCAACCATTTTATCTAGGGGGACAGATCTCTGTTGTCTGAAGTTCAGTTGTAAATCTGGGAGATTTCCAGGTCCCACTTAAGGCTGGCAGCAACCTCTTGGTGACTTGAAACCACCAGACTTGCATGACTCAACTAGGCCTGGCTACCTGCTACGATTTGGCAGCAGACACCCTATGAAAACCAATGTGATATAGCTGTTAGAACTTCAGAGTATGGTCTGGAAAACCCAGGTTCAAATGGGGATCTTGCTGTGGAGGCTCACTGGGTGATTTTGGGCCAATCACATACTTTTAGCCTGACCTACTTTACAGGGCTGCTGTGAGGATAAAAATGAGGAGAGGAAAGTAATGTAAGTTGTTTTGCCCCCTCCACCCATGGTAAATAACTAACAAATATAGCTGGAAGGCAGATAAAAGGTAGGCTGGTGAATGGCCGAGAAGGAGAGAATGAGGCAGGAAAAAGGCAGAGGATATGGGGATTGCCAGGAGGAGGGAAAAAGGAAATAGTGTGGGTAGGCCAATACAAGGGGAAATGATGTCCCACTCCTACAAGCTCTTGAGGGTTCCCTGCCATACAGGTGGGCCTGGCCCTCTGGCTGGCACCAAACAACTGGGTCACAGTATTCCTAGGTAGAGCCTGCTGGGGGCCGGGGGGGAGCTTAGGACAGAAGAGCAGATAAACGTAGGTTGGCTGTTGGGTGGAAAGGAAAAGGGTTGCCAATCCTAGGTTAGGAAATTCGTAGAGATTTGGGGACCTTGGGGAAGGTGGGGTTTAAGGAGGGGAGGGACCTTGGAAGGATCTAATGCCATAGACTCCATCCCAAAGCAGCCATTTCCTCCAGGGGAACTAGGGTTGCCCACCTTCAGGTGGGGGTCACCTGGAATTGAAACTGATATCCAGATTACAGAAATCTGTTCCCCTGAAGAAAATGGCTGCTTTGGAGTGTGGACTCTGTGGCATTATACCCTGCTAAGGTTGCTTCCTTCCCCAAAACTTGCCCTCCCAAGGCTATACCCCCACATCTCCAGGAATTTCCCAACCTGGGACTGGAAACCTGTAAAAGGCAGCCTAAGAAGGAGAGGAGCATTTGTCTGAGCAGCTCCCTTTTGACAATACCTATTGTTAATCAACCAGAGGCTGACTCACTCATCCTCCATTATTGGTTAGCTCCCAATCAGTGTGATTGGCTCCAGTGGGGGATGGAGTTTTCCCCCAAGCTATTTATTTAGGGTTCCTATGAGCAGGCCCCAACTCTGTGAGGTAGCAGACCCCACTCTAGTGCTGAAGTGTCCCAGCTCCAGTGACAAAGTATCTAGTATGAAGGAATAAGCAGGCAAGTTTAGCAGACATCTGAGTTCAGCAGCAGGGAGAGGAAGCCTGGGCACTAGTCTCTCCACGCCCTAAAAAGGGTAAGCCACAATCAAATCTATATAAATAGGAAATTTATGAAAAGGGGGATTTAAAGAAAAAACAATTATGAAGGTAGAATGCCAGCAATGAGTGCAACACGGATGACTATCTGCCAGTTGAACTGAAGTCATGGGTGTGTGATCAGTGCAAGGAGCCCCTGGTTTTCAGGGAATGGGTTTGCACCCTTGAGGCCAAGGTGACTGACATGGAGAAACAGAGACAGTCAGTTAGGCACACGGATAAAACCTTGGGGACTTGTTAGAGGTGTCCCACTCCAAGAATGGCAGCCCCACCATTGCCAAGGAGTATGAGGGTCAAGGGGAAACAAGGCACCATGCTGAAGAAAGGGGGAATGTTTGCCCAAAAGGGATTCCCTTCTGCAGTTGGTGAACAGGTATCCTTTCGCACCAAGAAACCACCCCTAGGGAGGGAGGGAGGGGGCTCTTGGTAGTTGGTGATTTGATTCTTAGGCATGTAGATAGATGGGTTGCAAACCCACATGGTGACTTGCCTGCCTGGTGCAAAGGTAGTGGACATTATGTGTGGTCTAGACAGGCTGGTAGACAGTGCTGGGAGGAGCCAGTGGTTGTGGTACATGTTGACACCAGAGGTGTGGGGTTTGAAAGACAGCTTAAACATGCAACCAGACTGGCAGCTGCTCTCCAGGGTCTCAGCATGACATCTTTCACATTACCTATGACTTGATCCTTTTAACTAGAGAAGGCAGGAATCAAACCTGAGACTTTGTCCGTACAATATAAATAGTCTGCCAATGAACCATGGGCCCTCCTTGAGAAAAAATGGTGTTTATAGTCAATGAAATCACATCACTGTTAAGCTATACATATGAAATACATAGCAACATGAATTTAGAGTATTAGTGGCTCACCACACCTATTGTTTCTATATTGGAAGGGTCTCCTTATAATGTAAAAGATTGCACAGCATACAGACATTGCTGCCTCAGTCTTCATATGATGCTCAACCACGATCCTGACTTCTGGGATGATGATTTTGTAACATTATCTCATTGCAAAGCTGAATGGCACTTGATACAGCATTCAACGAGTACTGCCCATGTAGAAGGAATCATCAGGGAGCAAGCCAGGATTAAACCTGGACCAAGTCAGGATGTTTGCGTTCACACATTGTGCAAAACCTTAAGATTTACTGTGGTTAAAAAAACAAATTTCAGATTCTACATTCAGTTTGACAGACACTAAGCAACCATAGTTAGGTGTGGCCTTCATTCAGACAATTACACTAACCACAGTTTATTTAATTAAACTGTGCCTTCGTGTGATATCTGGACTAAGTCTGTGCACTTGGGTTTGCAGTGGTTTTGTGTATGAAAAGGCAGAGGGGAAATAGATGGGCTTAAACAGCTGGGTGGTTTTAAATTCTTGACTGGAATGGAGCAAGTGATGGGGAAAAATTAAATAGCAATCTCAGTAGCAAAATAGTGATCTCAAAACAATTGCATATTTCTCACCAGTGACCTTTTAAAAAATGTATGTATATTAGGAATAAGGACCGTTGTGGAAATAACTTCAACAAGCTCTAGAAAGAGGCTCTGGGAGAGTGCCCCGGTCTTTGGCACTCAGTATCAATTTGTTGTGGCAACCTCAGCAGGGTATAATGACACAGAGTCCACCATTTTCTCCAGGGGAACTGATCTCTGCCATCTGGAGAGCAGTTGTAATTCTGAATGATCTCCAGCTCTCACCTGGAGATTGGCAGCAATGGTTCCCCAGGAGGGAATGGCTGGTTGGGAGGGTAGAGTCTATGGCATTGTACCTGTCTGAGGTCCCACCCCTCCTGAAATCTCACCCTCTCCAGGCTCTATCCTTCAAATCTC
This sequence comes from Gekko gecko, assembly GCA_029375565.1. Taxonomy (NCBI): domain Eukaryota; kingdom Metazoa; phylum Chordata; class Lepidosauria; order Squamata; family Gekkonidae; genus Gekko; species Gekko gecko. Next base: position 69,410,120 of record JAPDNY010000002.1, on the reverse strand, counting down.
CAGGAATTTCCCACCTGGAGTTGGCAACCCTATCTCCTTCCTAGCCAATCATCAGCCTACCTTTATTTCCCTCTCACTCTTCAGCTTTCCATCTCCCACCACCACCTGCAGCCTCTACCATGCTCTGAAGCCCTGACTGCTACGTCACATTGGCTGTGATAGTGGAGCCATCTCAGCAGGGTATCAGGACACATAGTCCACCATTTTCTCCAGGGGAACTGATCTCTGGAGAACAATTGTAATTCTGAGTGCTCTCCAGCCCTCATCTGGAAATTGGCAACAGTGGTTCCCCAGGAGGAAAAGTAGTCTTTCTCTGTAATGGGAACCAAAGCAGCTTACATCATTTTCCTCTCCCCCTTTGACTTGCACAGCAACTCTGTGAGGTAAGTTAGGCTGAAAGTCTGACTGGTCCAAAATCACCCACTCAGCAAGAACCTGGGTCTAGCAGAGTCTGCTCTGAAGTGCTGACTGCTACACCTAGGGTAGCCAACCTCTAGGTGGAGCCTGAAGATTGCCAGGTATCACAACTGAACTCCAGACAACAGATCTCTTCCCCCCAGAGAAAATAACTGCCTGGGAGGGTAGCCTCTATGGCATTCTGTTCAGCTGAGGCCTCTCCCCTTCCACACCTTCACTTCCGTAGACTCTATCATAAAATCTCCAGGAATCTCCCTACTTGGAGCTGGCAACCCTAGTCAGGATTGACTCCAATGAGTTTTCTCCCAAAGGCCAAAATAGGTGTGGAAGGGGCCTTTTACTGGCAGAACCAAGTTTGGTTGCCTAGCAACAGGCACTGAGTGGAAAGTAGGGTTGCCACCTCTCAGTAAGGAAATACCTGGAGATTTGGGGGACAGCGTTGGGGGGGGGGGGCGGAAGGACTCAGCAGGGTATAATGCCATAGGGTCTACCCCCCAAAGCAGCCATTTTCTTCAGGGGAACTGATCTCTGTTGTCTGGTATCACCTGGCATCACAACTGAACTCCAGATAACAGATCTCTTCCCCCCTCCCCTGGAGAAAATAACTTCTTTAGAGCATGGCCTCTATGGCATTCTATTCAGCTGAGGCCTCTCCCCTCCCCAAACTCTGGCTTCCTTGGTGGGGGGGTTTCCATTCTGGAAAGTGTTGCCTCAGCAGACCTGGCTTGGAGGCTAAAGACAGTGGGGTTTTTCCCCTGAGGGAATCAATCGTCATCTGGCTAGGAGAGCAAAGACAGTACCTATATTCACCAGAGCGAAGCAACTGTCTACGGAGGAAAGTTTTGGCAGGCGCCACTTCTGTGGGCGGGGCTCAGGCGACAAAGCCAGTGGATAGGGACAGCTTCTGAGTGACACACCAGGGAGCCAACTGATTTAGGAGTGTGTGGAATGTTAAGAACATAAGAACATAAGAGAAGCCAATGTTGGATCAGGCCAATGGCCCATCTAGTCCAACACTCTGTCACACAGCGGCCAAAATATACCAAGTGCCATCAGGAGGTCCAGCAGTGGGGCCAGGGCACCAGAAGCCCTCCCACTGCTGCCCCCTCCAGCACCAAGAATAGAGTGCATCACCTGCCCCAGACTGAGAGTTCCCATCTATATCCTGTGGCTAATAGCCACTGATGTTCAGAAAGGGCGGGACTCAGGCAACGCAGCCAGTGGATAGGGACAGCTTCTGAGTGACACATCAGGGAGCCAACTGATTTAGGAGCATGTGGAATGTTCAGAAAGTGCCACCCCACTACTCAGTTATATATAAGGAGAAATATATATGTTCCCACAGATTGTGAATGCATTGGACTCCAACCCCACGACACGTCGCACGCAGCTGCAGCACAAATTTGAGCAAGTGATTGCACTTATGGAAGACAACATCTACGAGTGCTGCAGTGAGGCTTAGGCAGCAACCCGGACTTTCTTCTGGTTCTAGAAGTGACCTTCTCTACAGTGCACTGTCCTTTGGGGAACACCCTTTCAAAGTATCTGTGTGTCAATATGTAGCCTGTTGTATGTTTATGGTATCTTAAGAAACCGATTCAGTGGTGGGGCTGACCAATCTCCTTAAACCAATCTGGTGAAATGAGGATGGTCCACCGAACAGCTTGAAATCCCTTATGTGATCTGCACTGCATGACACTTGTAATTTATTTGATCTTTCAGACAGAGGCACAACACTCGGGCTGCCAGATGTAGTAGCTTCTTCTACAGAGCTCCTATGCTTGTTCAAAGCAGCCGTCTTCCTGTTCATTTTCCCAAAGAGACTGTGGTGGCCAGGATATGAAAGCAAAGATGGACTGGCTAGGCAAAAAAAGCAGAGAAGCCTTAGGGAATAATAAGAGATGGAGGTTTTAAAAGGCCGTTGAAGCAATGGTAAAATTCCCTCTGACAGTGCCCCTCTTCTTTCTGTGTACTTTAAATTTCAGGGAATCCATTTACTGTACACAGCATGCTGCATTAGATGTATTTTGTGCCTTTTATTTTTGTACTGTACACGTAAACATAGCCACACCTTCATCCAAAGTTGGAAAAAGGTGAGGAACTTGCAGACTAGACAATGCAGTTGCTTCCTAAGTAGTCATGACATATGAAAGCACTTTACTGTTAACAGAAATGGCTATTAACTTGCTGGAGGGATCATTATTGTGTAGCAGGCAGTGTCAGTAAAGGACAAATAGTGCAGCTGTTCCCATTTCTCAGAACTTCCCAGATGTTTGTGCACCATGAATTTCGTTCAACAAATTCCTTCTCAGTGCCCATCTGGCTTCAGAAATACTTGTCCCTAAAAGGAGAAAAATATATATATACACTGCAGGGGTCAAAGGGAAGCACTTCCTTCCCTTTGTTCTACCCCCTGCTATTTTAGAGGGAATGAACGGAGCTGAACTCTTGGCTCAGCATAAATCCAAAGTTAACACAGTTGGTTTAACACTAGAACAGTGGTAATTTCAATAAAGCAAAAAAGGTGTCTGTTCCTAAGCCAACTTCTCTCATAAGGAACATTTTTTTATGTATGATGGAAAGTTCATTATGCTGTTAGAGGGCTGCTTCCTGTGTTATGTATTTAGCACGTACATATATCCTACATACTAAAACCATATTGTTTGAGGTTCTTTAAAAAAAATCAACTGTGTAAAATGCAAGTTTGATTCAGGTACATGTGGCAGGGAACTCTCAGTTGTCCTTAACTCCCTTCACTGTGCACCTGTATGGGAAACTGCATTTCCATCTAGAACTTTTGAAATAGACCTGAGAGTTTAGTCAAAGGCTGGAAGACAAAGTAGGAAGATGTAACTAAGATGAACAGGGAAGTTACAATGCAGTTATTAAATTAAACTGCAATTACAGTGCAGTTATTAAATAGAGTTGCAGCTTTCTAAGCCCACTGAAATCAACGGCAATTTGTACCTAACCCTTTCACCCCTCTTTTGTTTCATATGTCTCTCCTCCACACCACACTTCCCGCTGTACATCTGGCCTTCACAAAATCACATGTGGGAACCATGCAGAGGGCAAGGCAGGTTGAGAAGCCAGTTTGGAGTAGAAGAAAGGGTTAAACACAAACACACCCGCTTTTACTCCCAAAGTCCTCTCCAGAAATCTCATATAATTTTTTTTAAAGGCCCGGGGGGGGGGGGATAACGTTACACACAACTGTCTGTGATCAGTGGGATGATAAGCTCACTGATCTTCATCCTATCCTCCCTTCTGTATTTGCTAGTACAATTAAAGTATCATTTAGTCCTGAATGTAATTCCTGAACTGTTCTTCATATGCCTTTGCATCGACTACAGGAGGAATTGTTTTTGTTTTTGCTGTAAAGAACAGCCGTGGTCCTAAGCATGTGTCTCTTTCAGAATTCCCCTTTAGCATCTTCGGTAGCTGCCTGTAGGCAAATGGCCAGTGCATGAAAATAAAATCCATACTTACCGCAAGAGCGTTGCATCCAGCTGATGCTGCCAACAACACCAAGCTTAGAAACTGCCAAATAATGCTTAAAAATGTTACGCTACCTCACAAAAGGCAAAAGGTCTAAAGGGGAGTCGCTACAGATTGAGGCTAGGATTTAATCACTTGGGTGGGAACCAAACTGTTCATTTGTTTGCAATTGAAATCTTGTTGCTTTCTGTAGTTATTCTGTCTTTATATCTTTCCCAAATGCCCAGTGTAAAATATTATATAAGGAATCAAAGTGTCATGATGAGTTTTTATATAGTATTATATAAATACTGGTCTATAACAAATACAGCTTTTATCCAGTGCAAAAATAAAGAGGAATATAAGACACGAAAAAGAGAACTGCAAAATGTAACACTGGCTAAGGAAATCTCCATGTGTTTATTGAGAAAATGACTGCAGAAGAGAAACATTTAAAATGTAGCTGGGCTACATTAAACTTTGAAAGAGATTTTTTTTTCTTTCTTTGGAACTGTGAAGAGCTGCCAGTGACACACTTCCATGCCATCTCACGGACGTGGACAGAAAAACCTGCTGAAGTTCCAGTTTGGAGGAGAGAGCTGAAAAAAAACCCACAGTCGAAATGGGTTAGTTATGGTGCTAGACAAGGCTCTCATTTGGGGCTCTTCAGTACCCTATATGAGAAGTGCAGGAAGCCACTGCTTGGACTGGTCCTTTAGGATGGGAGGCTCTTCTCTATGCTCCCATTGCCAATTGTTATATCCTGAGTGTGTGTGCGTGCTTGTGTGTTTGTGTGTGCGTGTGCACTCCAAGCAATGTGCTTGGCTTGTGTGTGTTATGGCATATGCTTTATTATTTAATTCTTCATCCAAATATTTGCTACAACCATTGAAAATAAATAAGTTGTCTGCAAACCAGAAGCAGAGGGGTTGGTGCTATTGCCCAGAACCCCCCCCCCGCCCGCCTTGTAATATATTTTTAACTTTGTCATGTTATATGTAGGAGTGGTTTTACCCCCCCCTTACCTGCTGTTTAATGGAAATGGCAGAATCTTTGGAAAAATATCTTTGTAATAAAACAAGGTGATGAAACTCATTAGACTCTGTGTGGGATGTTTTCCATTAAGAACGTTTGGAAGAGAAACAAAGTCAAATGAATGCATACAGTTTCTCAAACTGTAAAAATGACTGAAACAGATGAATCTAAGGACGAACCAGCTTTTATCTGGGATGAAAGCAGAGAGAAATAAAAGATGAACCCTCTTATGAAGTAGATTGATACTGAGAATGGGCCAAGCTGCAGTTTCTCAGCAATCAGCCCAGCGTGGCCCCAGCACAAACAGATGGCCCAAGCCCTGCCTGAAAGTGGTGCCAGTATGCCATTCTGGTGGGTACCAGCATAAACAGAGCCATGAGGAAGATTCATCCAGTTAGCACAAACCGGTTTGTGAGATTCAATGCCTCATTTATTTATTTAGAAAATTTTAGGTTTCCTCTTCAGAGACCTGTTCAAGGCAGCATCAGAATTAACAACACCTGGCCAAGATGTAAAAACAGAATAAAACCCAGCCTGGGTGTAAAAACAGAAGGAGCCTGAATTATTTTAATAGCACTTGGGTTTGAAGTAGACCAAAAAACAATTTAAAAAGCTGGACCTCCTCAGTTAAAAGCCTGAATAAGAAGAATTTTTTGGCATGGTGCTTAAAGTTAGGTATCAGGTGGGCCTTGGGGGAGGGCATAAAAAGGTAAAGGTAAAGGTTCCCTTGCTCGAAAGCCAGTCGAATCCGACTCTAGGGTTGCGGTGCTCATCTCCGTTTCAAAGCCGAAGAGCCAGCGCTGTCCGAAGACGTTTCCGTGGTCATGTGGCCGGCATGACTAAACACCAAGGTGCACGGAACGCTGTTACCTTCCCACCGAAGTGGTACCTATTTATCTACTTGCAATTTCTTGCTTTCGAACTGCTAGGTTGGCAGGAGCTGGAACTAGAGACGGGAGCTCACTCCATCTTGCGGCACCCGGGTCTTGAACTGCTGAACTACTGACCTTCCACAGCCTGCAGTTCAGCGTCTTAACCACTTGAGCCACCGCAGCTCCTCTGCTGGTAAATTCCCTCTTCTGGAAAAGCCCTCTGGTTACCAGCCACCTCACTTCTGCATGCAGGAGCACAGAGGGCAGAGTGTGGGAAGTGGATCTTAACTGGTAGTCTGTTGGTATGGGAGGAAGTGGTCCTCCAAATACCTTAGCCCCTTGTGCTCACTTCGGCAGCACATATACCAAATACCTCAACCCCAAGCCATTAGGCCTTGAAGCTAAGAAGCAGCACTTTGAATTGTGACCAAAAACATAAGAGCAATCAGTGCAGACCTTTGAGCACAGAAGTGCTGCAGTCCCTGTATCCAGCCCTCCACAGTAGCCTGGCCATCAGCATCTTGGACCAACTGAAATTTCCAGACCTTTTTTCAAAGGCAACCTCATATAAAGCGCATCAGAATAATCCAACTTGGATGGGATCAGAGTATCATACTGTTGAAGAAAACTGACAAGTTGTGTCCCATCTAGAAATCTGTTGTGCATTATTTGTCCAAAGACATTAAAAACCAAGGCTGGGGCAAGTGATGCTCTGTATTCTTGGTGCTTGGGGGGGGCAACAGTGGGAGGGCTTCTAGTGTCCTGGCCCCACTGCTGGATCTCCTGATGGCACCTGGTATTTTTGGCCAGTGTGTGACAGAGTGTTGGACTAGATGGGCCATTGGCCTGATCCAACATTGGCTTCTCTTATGTTCTTAAGATGGGTTTTCCAATTATAACCAGGGCTTTTTTCCCCAGGGGAACGCAGTGGAGCTGAGTTCCAGAACCTCTTTGTGGAAACAAAATTCTCAAAAAATGTTTAAAAGTTCATGATATTGTTTCAAAGAATCCCATGTATTTCTCCTTCATTTCTCTCTTGAGAGTCACAGCACCTCTTTTTCTAGGAAAAAAAGCCATGATTATAACTATCCCCTGGAATTGCTGGATTTGTGAAACACTGTCAGCCACTTCTTGAGCTACTATGGCTCCCTGACTTTTGCCATTATGGGGCCAACACTTGAATAAAGCTGTGAGCTGCTATTAGGCAATGATTCAGATGATGTATTGAACCAAATACAAAGACAGGCAGGCTTGCTGCAGTGATGAAGAAAAGAAGCTTTGACCTAGCACAGTGCATCCTGTGAGGAAAGCCTCATTTATTAACAGGACAGGAGCCCTCTTATCAGCTGATTTGATCACCTTAGAATGAATTTTAGCAGCAATTCCAGGAACGTTCTTTATCTCATTTATTTATTCAGATATTTCTACCCTGCATGTCTCCCCATTGGGGACCCAATGCACCCTTTAATATCATTTGCCTCTTCCATTTTATCCTTACAACAGCAACCCTGGGAAATAGGTTAGGTTGTGCGACAGTGATCAGTCCAAGGTCACTCAGCAAGCTTTGTGGGATTTGTATCTGGATCTCTCAGCTCCTAGTCTGACCCCACCACACTGACTCTCTCATTGACATTAAGGGCCTGCCTGTGAAGATATCCTCAAAACTTAAACTAGTACAGAATGCAATGACCTGCTTTTTGATGGGCGTGAGGCATATAACACAAACCTTGAAGCAACTGCACTGGTTTCATGAGGACCACATTTCCCTGTATCTACTTGCATCCTCCATCTGTTGATAGTGCCCCACTGATATCAAGTACGGCCTTCTGTGACTAGAACTTGCTTGTTTGTAGCAGTGGTGGTCCCTGAATTGTATAACAGCCTACTGGAGAAGGCCCTGTAAACTCTGCAAGGAGGTTTTGCTTTAGAAGACTTTCCTGGGTCGGTTCTGTGGCTTTAAATGCTAAATCTAATTGTGCTGTTGGCCAGTGTTGAATTTTAGTTCTTGTATGCTGAACTCATTATTGACTCCATGTAGATTCTTAGTTTGTATTGTATTTTACCTTTTACATGTCATTTTCAACAAAGAAAGAAATAGGATAGGAATTAAATAAATGCACAGGCCCTTGTAGTTCAGTTCAACATTAATTTGAGTAGAAATTGAATGAGAAAGTCACAGTTGTGCCTACTAGCCCCTCCCCTAATCTCTGCAACTTCTTTGTGCATCTCTGTGCATCACATCTATGGGATTATGCGCCTGCGCTGATCCAAATCAGTGATGTACAAAGCTCACAAAGGGATTTTTGCCCCTTCCCCTCAGGCACGCACAGGAACTCCACCGTGCATGCCCAAGGGGCGGGGCGTGGACATCCTGCCAGTTCTCTTCTGACCGCCACACTGTTAGCAGCTCATTTTCTGCCAGTCAGTGTGAAAGTACTTTTCCCTTTTACAAGGGATTGCTCACTTCATTTTTCTTTTTGTTTTTTGGCTTTTCGTCTTTAAAAAAAAAAAAAGGAGAAAAAAGCTTTTGTTCGAGGGTTGCTGCTGCCTCTGGCGGCTTCCTTCTCCCCCCCCGCCTCTCTGAGGTAAATCTCGCTCTGAGGTAAATTTTCTTTCACCTCAGCGTATTTTTTCTTTTACCTTTGTTTGTGCCTCTCTTTATGGCCAAACAGTGGGGGTGCTTTAAGAGTTGTGCCGGCTGTGGCAGCAAACTAGACCTTAGAGACGGTCACACTCTTTGTATTATTTGTCTTGGGGAATCCCACTGTCCAGAGACTTCCCAGCACTGCTCCAAGTTCTCTAATCAGACCCACATGAGCAGGGCCGCAAGACTCCGAGTAGCTCTCTGGGAGTCTGCTTTAGCTCCTTTACCAGCCGGAACTATGTCTGCTGAGAAGTCCTCAGATGCCTGTCCAGCTGAACTTCTGTTGACATCGGAGACCTTGACGTCGATCCAGCCTCCCCGTCCCATGTCGGTGTCAGACGAGGGTACGTCTTGGAAGCGTCCGGCACCAAAACATGCTTCTTTGGCCTTGACCCCAGTTAAAAGGAAGAAAAAGGAGAAGCAAGACAAGGAGAAGTCTGCTTTGAAAAAGACCATGCATAAGCCTCACAGCAAGAGCGGCGCTGGCAAACAAACGGGCTCTGCATTACCCTCTCTGCAGCAGGCACAACCCGACTTCATTGACCCAACCGAACCGGAGCCAGCTGTGTTACCATCAATCAACTTACTAGACTCGCCTATCCAGCAGCTGAATCCCCCAGTATCGGAGGCTCCTGTCGATGCCAGACCTATCTCACTCTCGCCGTCCGATGTGGAAGAACTAGTCCTCCACAGACCTCACAAGGATCATTTGCCTTCGGCGTCTTCCTGGACGAGTAGACGCTCCCGGGTTGACTCCCGATATCAATCCAAATCCCCTAGATGTGGAGACCATCCATCCAAGCCTCCCAGACGAGAAAAGCGTTGGTATTGAATGGAAGATTACCATCATTCCAGGCCGAGTTTTTCCTACTCACCCAGACGAGAGTCAGGACCACATTCCCCGACCTATTTCGAGCCGCCTATGGTGCCTCCATGGGACCATTGGCAACATATGCCTTACTGGTTCTCATCATACCCGATGTCGACATTGATGCAATGGATGACTCCTCAACCACAGTCGGACTGGGACAGAAGGTCGCATCCTTCCCGCTCTCCACAACACAGAGCTAAGCCTTCTGCAACAGTTTCTAAGACTCCGGAGGAACCTTAACGTCCTCCCTCTCCCTTACATCCTATGCCCTCCATACCTTCTCAGTCTGCTCCAATATCGGGGCGCCCTATTGGGATGGAGGAAGAGCCCTTACTGCCAGCACCATTGTCACCCTCTTGATCTTCGGGTTCCGAGTCCGACACCGATGCTTCAGAACGACCCAAGTCCCCTGACAACCCTTCGCCAGATCCTGCGGTGGCTGCCAATCTCCTCATTTCCCCTTCCAAAGATCTCTCTTCATATGGAGATATGATCAAATGAATGGTTCATTCGCTGGAACTTTCGATTGTCCACCCTCAACTGTCAGTATCGGACGCGGTCTTCGATGTTGTACAGCTAGATACCTCCACATTGATCGCCCTTCCCATGTCATCTGTCCTGCTCCAGGCTGCTAGGGCCCCATGGGACAAACCATCTTCTGTTCCAGTATCCTCCTGGCACCTAGACCATATATACAAGGTTCAGGAGACGGACGTGGAATTCCTTCATGTCCATCCGAAACTGAACTCGATGGTCATGTCGTCCTCCTTAAAGAGCAAGCAAACCTTGGCTACACCTTCGGATAAGGAGAGTAAGAAATTGGATTAGATGGGCAAACGTTTCTATTCTGCGGGAGCCCTTGGAATCAAAACTTCAAATTAAATCACGTGTATGGGACGGCACAAAAGCTCTCTCCGGGGGAGTTTTACTGAATTCTTGTCAGCACTTCCTGCGGACAAGCTTCAGGAGGCCAGGAAGTTACAGAAGGAAGGGCTGTTACTCTCTAAGCAACTTATTAACTCTTCTAAACACGCTCTGGACATGTTTTCAAAGATGATTTCTTCAGCAGTAGCTCTCCGAAGGCATTCTTGGCTTAGAACCACCTCGCTCCCGGCAGATACAAGGGCATACATCGAGGACCTACCTTTCAATGGCCAAGGCCTCTTTAATGCTTCCTCTGCCCTGCAGGAAATGGATAAAAGTATCAAGGCGTCTAGGTCATTGGGTGTCACTGCCCCATCGAAGTCTTTTTGTCCTTGTTCTTGGTCCAGGAACAGCTCCAGGTGACAGTATACCAAGCCATCGGCGGAGGGAGGGTACAGATCACACCAGTCTACATCTGGAAACAGACATCCGTATCAGCCTAGACAGAGGTTCGGGTTGGCACAACAACAGCCCTGACCGAAACAACTGAAGTCCAACAAACAGGGCCTTTGATTCCCACCTGCCTTCCACTTCTGTCCCTACCTGGCTCTACCCCTTTCTACCTGCCTGGACTGCCATTACGTCCGACCAATGGGTCCTTTCTATCCTGGCCAGTGGCTATTCCATAGAATTCCTGGATTTCCCACCTCTTCCTACAATCATCACCACTCCACCATTGCCCTTCCTCCTCGAAGAAGTTGCCACACTCCTATCAAAAGGGGCCATAGAACCTGTGCCAGTAGACCACCAGGGCAGAGGTTTTTATTCCCGGTACTTCATGGTGCCCAAAATGGACGGTGGACAGAGGCCGATCTTAGACCTTCGAGGCCTCAATGCCTTTATACAATACTGGAAATTCAAGATAACATCTCTACCAGTCAATCTGTCCCTTCTGTCCAAGGACTGTTGGATAGCTACTCTCAGTCACAAGGATGCCTATTTCCACCTGACCATCCACCCCTCCCATCAACAATATCTCCGCTTTGCGATAGGAGGCAGCCACTACCAATACAGGAGTCTACTGTTTGGCCTCAGTATGGCATCTCAGGTCTTCACCAAGACTATGGTGGTCGTTTTAGCATACCTTCACCTCTGTGGCTTGACAGTGTTCTCGTATCTGGACAACTGGCTTCTCGTTACACCTTCCAGGGACCTTCTCACATGTCAGGTGTATCAGGCCCTAGACGTCCTTCAGGATCTCGGCCTCTGGGTCAACCACAAGAAATCACAGCTAGTTCCTTGTCAGAGAGTGCAGTTCATAGGGGCGATACACGACTCCAAGGAAGGCAAAGCTTTCCTGCCCTGGGACAGGGCTCTCACTCTAGCTGCTCTTGCAGAACAAGTTCGGCTCCAGGACACATCGTCTGCTATCCAGATTCAACGCCTTTTGGGCCTGATGGCAGCGACAACGGCAGTTCTCCCTTTGCAAGACTACACATGTGACCACTTCAGCTCTGGTTCCTTCGGCATTACAAGCCCCTCCAGATGTCCCAATCAATTTGCCTTTCTCCGTCACGGGATGCCCACGACTCCCTTCTTTGGTGGGCACTGGCAGACAACCTGATGCAAGGGGTTCCCTTCCATTCCCTCACTCCTGGCCTCACTCTTACAACTGACACCTCATTGTGAGGTTGGGGAGCCCACCTCAATGGCCTCTATAGGTCACAGGTGGGATGCCTCGACCACGAAGAACCATATCAATTTTCTGGAACTTTTGGCTGTCAAACTGGCCCTCCAATGCTTCCAGCCTCTTCTCTTGGGGCAATGTGTGACTGTGTTGACAGACAATACGACTGCCCTCAGTTACATCAACAGGCAGGGAGGGACAGTCTCCCGCAGTCTCTACCGTCTAGCGTTGGAACTTTGGGCGTGATGCATATCTCTGCACATTTTCCCCATTGCCTCACACATCATTGGCAGTGAAAATGTACAGGCAGACCCGCTCAGCAGGGGACTATCTCACCGTCATGATTGGGAGCTGAATTGGGCCTACCTACATCCCATCTTCAAAAAATGGGGCATGCCTCGCATCGATATGTTTGCCACCCAGCACAATGTGAAGTGCAGCCTGTTCTGTTGCAGAGGAGCTCAAGATCCCAAGGCCTTGGGAGACAGGCTCCTTTATCCATAGAGCGACAACTTTCTGTACATGTTTCCCCCTCTACCGTTGTTGTTGAAGACAGTCCAAAAACTCATGGGGATCCACACGAGTTGCATTCTCATCACTCCCTGGTGGCTGAGGTAACCTTGGTTTGCCAACCTCCTCTCCCTGACCAAGGCTTGCCATCAGCTTCCACAGGTATTGGCTCTCCTCCTAGCAAAGGACAGCGCTTTATTGTTCCACAAGGTCCACAAGCTCAAACTAACGGCCTATCTTGTGGACACATGACCTTTTCAGATAGAGTCAACACTGTGTTACTCAATGCCAGGAAGGACTCTACCAGACGTTCTTACAGTAGAAAGTGGTCTCGTTTCTTGACCTTCTTACAGCCCTCTGACACATCTCCGTTTTCTGTGACCCTGAACTGAATCTTAGAATTTTTGCTTTCGCTGGCTGAGAAGGGCCTTTCGCACTCCTCACTCAGAGTGTATTTGTCTGCCATTTCTGGTTACCATACTGATCTCGAGGGCTTCTCAGTCGTCTCTCACCCGATCTCAAAGAAGTTCCTGAAGGGTCTCCTCCACTTGTATCCACCAATCCGTTCACTGGCACCCATGTAGGACTTGCCGCTGGTACTGCGCCAGCTGATAGGGAGACCGTTTGAGCCTATGGCAACTTGTGAACTAAGGCTTGCAGAATGGAAAACTGCCTTTCTTGTTGCCATTACCTCAGCCAGGAGGGTGGGTGAACTCGTGGCCCTTCACCATGACCCGCCTTTCCTTGTCTTCCTGCCGGATGGAGTTATATTGATGCCTAATATCTCTTTCCTGCCTAAAGTGGTCTCTGAATTCCACCTCAGCTCGGAAATCTTGCTTCCAGACTTCTTTCCTGATCTGAAAGATGGACAACAGCGGCTCCTCCACACTCTACATGTAAAGAGGGAGCTGCTTTTTTACCTGAATAGGACACATTCAAGTAGGAGGGACAACTTATTTGTCTTTAGTAAAAGGCGAAAGATTTATGCGATCTGAAGAGAAACCAGGCTTTTTGCCTGAATCTCTACAAATGATGGCCTTAAATCAAGCAAGAGCCATGGTAAAGCAGAGACTATTTGATGTAGAGAGACAGAATGATATTGCTAGAGCCCCTAGTTTTTTGGCTCCCTCTCAAGATATGTAGTCTCTCCAGCTCCATATCTGACGAATTTGGTAATTCCATCTCATCGAAGGGCCTTCTCTTTGGTTTGTTGTAATATTTTTCCTTCTGAGGTTGTAATAGGTCATTACAAGATGATACCTCTGGCTGAGTGTATCTGTCCTTGTGGGGTGAGGCTGATACTATCAATCATATTTTGCTTGCGTGTGGGTTCTATCAAAATATACAAGCAACATTTATCCAACCCGTACAGGAAAGGCTTTCAGGCCCTTCAGATTCTGATATTAGTATTTTGCTTATGATAGATGCCAGTCCACAGGTGACATTAGCATGTGCCAAATTTCTGGCAGCAGCCTACAGAATTAGGAAAGATCTCTTAAAAGACTTAAAGACTCTTAGGCTAATGCAGTGTATTATCTCGAAAATGATTTTGAATTATTTTGAGATGGATGGATGGATGCTTGGTTGGACTGTTTGTGCTGGTTACAAACCATAATAAAGATCTCTGAACTTATTTGTCTCCTACTCCAGTCACTCCATAGGCAAAAAGATCTCAGCACAATGTCTCTCCAATGGATTGTCGAGACTATTAAGCTGTGCTATGTGTTGGCTAAACGCCCATTGCCTGTGAATGTGCAAGCGCACTCTGCAAGATCCATGGCTACGTCTACAGCCTTCTTGAGGGCTGCTTCCCTGTCGGCGATCTGTGGGGCTGCGACATGGTCTACTCCAAACACCTTCATTAAGCATTATGCTGTGGATGTTCATGAGCATCGTAGAGTGGGCCTTGGTTGCCTAGTCCTTTCATCAGCAGAGCATTGAATTTGTGACAGCTCCCACCTCCAGGTGAGCCACTGCTTTTCAATCTCCCATAGGTGTGATGCACAGAGACCATGAAGAAGATAAACACCACCCACCCGTCCTTCCCTACTGCTGTTGCTTCAGTACATTTATTTGTTCATTGACATGACAGCGGTCAGAAGGAACTGGTGGGATGTCCGCACCCCACCCCTTGGGCATGTGCTGTGGGGTTCCTGTGCCTGCTCTGTTTGGGAGAGAGACACTTAATGTCGGTGCTAGGGATGGTCAGAAGGATAGACTGCCTCCTCCTCGTACCCTGTCACCCTGTCCAAGGGCAGTGGACAGCCCCATACCTTGCGAAAGAGAACTTGAGGTTGTTCTGCAGCTTTCACCAGTCCCTCAAACTTAGAAGAGGTGCTCATTGCAGCAACACATGGTTTCAGCTCAAAAGCCCTCAACTGCCGTTTCCCTCTTCTGGGGTACACCTCAAGCATCACAGTATCCATATACTCTGCTTCCTTGGGGGGGGGGTTCAATCGGCAACCAACGGTTTATGCACCACAAGTCTTGGTTCCACCAACATCTTCTCTTGGTGCCAATCCTGCAGCCACTGCAGCTCACCCGTCTACTGTGATTCTGAATCCTATGGGATATCAGCCTCTGTCAGAGCTCAGATCCAATGTGTCTTCAGGTCTTGTGGAAGACTCCACACCAGTCTCACCCACTGAAGATCTTTGTCTCTATTCGAAGAAGCTGATTCAGATGACAAAATAAGAACATAAGAGAAGCCAATGTTGAATCAGGCCAATGGCCCATCTAGTCCAACACTCTGTCACACAGTGGCCAAAAATAACCCGACTGCTCAGCAATTTCATTGAGTGCCCACGAGTTCTTGTATTGTGAGAAAGGGAGAAAAGTACTTCTTTCTCAACCTGCTCTATCCCATTCATAATCTTATAAACCTCGATCACAAACTGGACATTGCCTTTTCAGATCAGATACCCATGGATCTTATCCTTAGGATCCTATATTCTAATATCCCAGGACCTGTAGCTTTTCCACTACTGCAAGTATTTCTGGATATCACCACAAGTCTCTGAGACAGAAAACACATACCAAGTGAGCGAGAAGGGATGCAAGTTTTTGTTCACCTACCCTCCAGCCAACTCCCTGGTCACAGAGGTTATGCCCTCAAAAAAGCCGACTAAGTCCCACTCATCACTTTTCCACAGGGAGGGACAGACTGGGAAGAAAAAGCTACTCCTCTGGAGCTTTGGCTTTCAGAGTAGCAAACTACTAGGCCATCATAAGACATTATCAAATGTTCCTTGGGATCTACCATGATCTCCTGCCAGATGATAAGAAAAACTTGGCTAAGGTTATTTAAGCTGAGCACATTAAATTGTGCTTACACACAAGACCACTGCAAAACCGGTTTTTAAGACTGTTTGACCCCTTACATCATTCTCAGTGGAAATGTTTGTCTGTACCCAGATTTATTCTTAATTCTTTGATTTATTTGATTTATTCTTTGAAGCGATGGTCTTACGACTCTAATTTGTTGAGGAGCTGTGAATTTGGCACTTGTCTTCATGACATAGCAATCATGACAGATGCTTCCCTAATGGGTTGGGGGACCCACTGTAGTTTGTGTTTGGTCTATTATTGTTTGGTTCCCCTACTGATTCTAGGTTACACATAAATTTCCTGGAATTTAAGGCTATTAGGCGTGCACTAACTTCTTTTGCAGCTGTCCTACAAGGCAAAAGCATCCAGCTGGCTACTGGAAACATGAATGCCAAATTCTACATCAACAAGAAGGAAGGCATTGAGTATTTAGCCCTATGCACAAAAACTATCTGGATCTGAGACTAAGCAATTCCAAGGGGAAATCCCCTTGCAAACTGCCCACACTGTGAACTTGTCAAACACCAGAGCAGACACCCTCAGCAGAACAATGTCAACAAATCACAAGTGGAGTCTCAAAGACTGTTATTTCATACTCATATCCAAGCTATGAGGATTTCCCTTTGTAAATCTATTTGCTACTCACAGCAACTCCAAATGCCCACTTTTCTGCGCCCTACATCCTTCTTGTTGGAAAATTGGTAAAAATAGTTAAATATTCAGAGGTTGCAATGGATCTTTCTATGTAAAAATCTTTATTTTTAAAGGGAAGGGTACACAGGAAAGCTCCAAAACAACAAAGACTTAAGACTACATGCTTGCAACGACAGACACACAGATACTAATGGAGATTCTTCCTATCTTCTTGAACCCTAGAAGGAAATCATCTGAATGCATTAACCAATGATTGATAGTAGATAGGCTTCAGTTTCCCGGCCTCTCTTTCCACTGGCTTTCTGCCAGGTTCCCTTCCAGGTCAGTCTAAACAATAGCACACAAGGTAGGCACATTAACCCAATAATGACTGAATTTTAGACCTGGCAACACACATATTTCCAACACTTCTAACCCAATTTCTATTGGGGATGCCTTCCAGCTTATAGGGAACACTCTTTTCCTCCTATCCCTCTTATGGGAAGGGTAGTGTCCAAATTACAGAGATGTCACTCTGAACGCATCCTGATAGCCTCTTTCTGGCCCCATCAAATCTTGTTTCTCATCCTATGGGACTTGTCAAATGGCAATTGTATCTATTCCCTGTAGAGGAGGTTCTAATTCACACTTGTTGTTGTTCAGTCACACAGTTGAGTCCGACTCTTCGCGACCCCATGGACCACATCACTCCAGGCCCTTCTGTCTTCCGTCGTGCTCCAGAGTTCACTTAATTTCATGTTCGTTGCCTGGATAACACTGTCTAACCATCTCATCCTTTGCCATACCCTTCTTCTTTGATCTTTGATCTTCAATCTTTCCCAGCATCAGGGCCTTCTCCAGTGAGTGCTACCTTCTCATTTGATGGACAAAGTATTTGAGCTTCAGCTTCAGTATCTGACCTTCCAGGGAACAGTCAAGGTTGATTTCTTTTAGGATTGACTGATTTGATCTCCATGCAATCCAGGGGACTCTCAAGAGTGTTCTCCAGCACCATAATTCAAAAGAATCTGTTCTTCAGCGCTCAGCCTTCCTTATAGTCCAACTCTCACCGCCATACATTACTACTCAAAATACCATTGCTTTGACCATATGGACTTTTGTTGGCAGGGTGAGGCCTCTACTTTTTATTATGCTGTCCAGGTTTGCCATCACTTTCCTCCCAAGGAGCAGGCGTCTTTTAATTTCATGGCTGCAGTCACCATCTGTAGTGATCTTGGATCCCGGGAACGTGAAGTCTGTCACTGTTTCCACGACTTCTCCTTCTATTTGCCGAGGAGTGATGGGGCCAGATGCCAAGATCTTGATTTTTTTGATGTTGAGTTTCAAGCCAACCTTTGTGCTCTCCTCTTTGATCCTCAGCAAGAGGCTCTTGAGGTCCTCTTCAATTTCTGCCATTAGAGTGGTATCATCTGCATATCTGAGGTTGTTGATGCTTTCTCTGGCAATCTTAATTCCAGCTTCTGAATCATCCAGGCTGGCATTTCACATGATGTACTCTGCATATAAATTAAATGAGCAAGGTGACAATATACATCCTTGTCGTACTCCTTTTCCTATGCTAAACCAATCAGTTGTTCCATATCAGGTTCTAACTGTTGCTTCTTGACCCTTATACAGGTTTCTCAAGAGACATGTGAGGTGGTCTGGTACTCTCATCTCTTTAAGGACTTGCCATAGTTTATTGTGATCCACACAATCAAAGGCTTTAGCGTAGTCAATGAAGCAAAAGTAGATCTTTTTCTGGTACTCTCTTGCTTTCTCCATAATCCAGCGAATGTTGGCAGTTTGATCTCCAGTTCCTATACCTCTACCTCTTCTTGCATTTCTTTTTCTTTCGGATGGTGGTGATTGCTGCCTCCTGTACAACATCATGAACCTCTGTCCATAGTTCTTCAGGCACTCTATCAAATCTAGTCCCTTAAAACTATTCTTCACCTCTACTGTATATTCATCAGGGATCTGATCTAGGTCGAATCTGAATGGTCTGGTTTTCCCAATTTCCTTCAGTTTAAGTCTGAATTTTGCAATGAGTAGCTTGTGATCTAAGCCACAGTCAGCTCCAGGTCTTGTTTTTACTGACTGGATAGAGCTTCTCCATCTTTGACTGCAAATGACATAATCAATCTGATTTTGGTGTTGCCCATCTAGTGATATCCATGTGTAGAATCACCTCTTAGGTTGTTGGAAGAAGGTGTTCGCTATGACCAGCGTGTTCTCTTGACAAAACTAAGTTAGCCTTTGCCCTGCTTCATTTTGCTCTCCAAGGCCAAACTTGTCTGTTATTCACATAGTCGGCCTACATTTTCACAGCCTGCTGTTGCTGCATCTGACAGCTTGGCCAGTGTGGTGACAATGGGTTTGTCCTCTAGGGCTGCCCAAATTATTATTTTTTCTCTCACAAACCCTCCACTTGCAGATCATATGACACTAACAAGGCCGATTTCCCACAACCACTGCTCTGTGCTCTTTCTTCCCTTTTGCCCCAATGGTACATACCATCAAAAGGAAGAGCAAGCACTGAGCAGCGGTTGTGGGAAATCGGCTTAAGTGAGGTAGTCAAAAATACAGGTGCTGATTTCAGCAGGAACACAGCAAGGGGGAGAGCACTCTTCATGATATAGGAAGCTCTGGGAAGTGTTGCCAGCTTTCACCTATGTGGCTGGCCCACATATGTGCAGTCCCCACCACGTCCCTGTGCAGAAGACTACCCAATGAACAACAGTTGGAGGTAACTGCCACCCTCTAGCAGAGTGCTATATAAATAGGAGCTGGCTGGGTTGGTGGAGGTGACATACATCCTGATGAATGGGATATTCAATTGGGTGAATTTGCACAGCTACTATCCATGGCCCATTATACAAACTTGCAATAACTGCAAAGCATATAAGAAAGTAACACTTGGTCATATATATGTGTGTGTGTGTGTGTGTGTATAGATATATATATGTGTATTTCTTTATGCATGTATTTCTGTATGTGTGTCATTGTAAAATAGGAATATTGACCACTGAGAAAGGCCCGAAGGGACTGAAACACATATGGTCCTTAGGTCCAATGTTTTACCCATCTACTGGATATATATAACAATCAGTTCTGAATGAAATATGTTCTTGGAATCTGATATTTAGACTATTTCTTTTAACCTTCTTATGTTTTATTTATGTGTACACCCTAATAAACATTTGTATATATATTTTTATATTAATTTACCTGTAGCTTGACCCTCTTAGATCGCAACAGTTGGCATCCCCAGGAACTTTCAGGGTCAGCAGAAATGATGTCTAGCAACATCTTATGTCACATCTCTCCAAAAACCCAGATGTGACATCACGTGTCAGGTGGTGCTCTGGCCTTCCTGGAAAACTTAAGATGGCCAGACCATAGCCCAACACACTGATGTCACATCTAGGTTTTCATATGGATGTGATGTCACAAGTTGCCAATGTCATTTCTGGCCTCGGGCTCTCTTTCTCTGCTCCAAAGGCAGGAGGGCAGGCTGGATTAGCGGGAGGCTTTCCACTACAAGTGGGCTATTGGCATCTCCAGCTGATTCAAAATGTCAAAATCATTTTGGTTTTGCTTTATTGTTTTCATTGTGAGCTGATTACAACAGATCTGGAGAGACAGCACACAAATTTTCAAAGTAAATGAAGCATTTCCCTCAAGCTTTATTGACAGATGGGAGGTTGGGGAATGGTAGAGGAATACAGGGCAGCAGGTTGGGGAAAGGACTGTAATTCCCCATTGCTCTGTGTCTCCTGCATGTCAAACTCAACAGGCCTTTAGATAGTTACTAAAAGCAACACTAAGGATAGGTACATCTGAGATTCTTTCTTACAATTCATACTGGCACCCTTTTCCCTCAATCCTTAGAGTTAACTTCTTCTCCCCACCTTACAAAGTCACTACTCTTCATCTAAGCTGGTCTTTGACAGTACCCTGCTGACATTACACGAAAATAATTAGGGAGGGTAAGTGCATCACCTTCACATGGGGTTTTCTCTGGATTTTGAATTCCCTCTCTTTGGAAACTCACCACAGTTCAAAACTCAGCATTTTTTCCCAGTTAGCAGCAACACATATTTTTAATATAACCAAAGTTTAGGGATAGATGGGGGGAGTTAATCTATGTTTATACTTGTTCCTGAGTTTAATCTGTTTCTAATTGTGTGTGGGGGGGTTAACAATTGTTACCATTCAATTCACCCCACCTCAAACAGAGTGCATCACTGTTTACACCTTGCTTCTGCCTCAACTGGAAGTATAATTACAGCCATTTCTGCATAATCACAGTTCTGAACAGCTGTAGGACTTAACATTTCCTAATTTAAATTCTGCCTTTCCAAGTATTATTGACAAAAATCATAAAATCAATCTGACAGATTTGTTTCGAATATCAATCATCACAAAACAAAATAAATTGCCAAAGCAGATCAAAAAGAGGGAATTACCTGCAAAAGAGAGAGATGACGATGACAATGACAATGACAATAATAATGATAATAATGATAATAATGATAATAATAATAACCCCCCTGTTTTAGGCATAATTCTTTTTGGCAAAATGATAAGAAGCCGCCTTTCCAACATTTCTAGTGCCATTCACTAAATATTGTTGTTGTTCATTGGACCAAGTCATTTTCAGACAGCAAACAATCTAAATATTTGCATGGTATATCTTTATAAAGACATGATAGTCACACATATATTAACCACACAATACACTACAAAATATGTTAATATTTCTTAATGTATCTCTCTAGAAGTACTTCAGTAGCTCCGACTAATTCTGCCTTGCAAGTCATCCCCGCATCTGGGCAGCAGATTGGATTGCCCCACCCACCAGGTGATGGATGCCTGGGATGAGGGGTGTGTGTGTGTGTGGTAGAGTGCTGAGACTCCCAAGGGACTATGCGAGACTTCACAAGCATGTAATGGCATTAATGACAACATGGAACCAGACAAATAACAAACAGGAAGACTCCTTTGGAAGGCGCATTTAATTGTGGCCACTGGCCAACGGACCAGTCCTCCTACAGTTTGTCTGAGCAGCTGTTTACTGAGGGGTGACAGTGGGTCTGGGAGGGAGGGGGAAGAGGACAGGTCCCATCAGCTGATGGTGTTCATGTGAAAAATGCTTCTGATTACAGAGTGTTGTACCATGATGTTACAAGACATGAGAACTGGCCCATGGGCAGCAGAACAGCACACCAAGGTGGTCAGCTGTGACCAATGGGCAGGGTATGGGCAAAGCCAGCAGGTGTTCAAGCATCCTTACTCTCTAAGGGCAGATTGGCCATTATGGACACCAGTGGAATGAAGGTCCAGGGAGCCGCCCTCCCTGCCAGGGCCACACCAACTTGGGGACCACTACCCCTGCTGGGGGCCACCCCAGCCCAAAGAGAGGGGTGAGCGTGAGTCCCCACCACCACAGTGAGCTCAGACTCATCCTGCCTAGCACTGAAAAGAATATGCACAGCCCATCTTTTGCCATGCTTGGCCACTCCTGGCCTTGGCATGGTAAGGGATGTCCCTGGCCATACCAGCCTTTCTGCTGTGAAGAACCTGCACCCAACCCAGCAGCTCAGCCAGATAACGTTATGTTTGTGGCAAGCCAGCCAGGGGGATCCTTTTCCAGAGTTGCCCCCCCCCCAATCTGCCTCTGCTACTCTATAGTGGACTTGTCCCCTTTTCCCTTTCCTCGTCCAAACACTCTGATCCCTAACTCCTTCTCTGAGAGCTGTCCTGTCTCCTCTCCCTTAATGCAGGGTGTCTTCCCAGGGATTTCACTTCATGCACCTCATAGCTGGAGCTTGCCTCTTTATTCATTGTCCTGACCAGGGAGAGCCTCAGGCTAACCTCTGCCTTCTTTCCTTCCCATTAAGAAGCAAAGGAAGGTTTTATGCCCCCAGAATGCCCTTTGCACCTCTTACTGTCAGGCTCCTGCTCTCTGCCTGTTAGCCGAACTGCTTATCTACGCAGTAGGCGGACTAACTTATTTGAGGTCTAGCCAATGTATACAGAGAAATCGAGCCTCGCGCCAAGAACCCTTTTCCCCAAAGAGAACACTTGACAAGGTTTCTTAAGTTTGAATCAAGATTCTCTTTACTGAATATTCTTTTTAATTTACAGGCATACAAAAACAGATTCATACACACATACACTCAAGTTCCCTTAGTTACAGTAGAAATGGAAAACAATATTTGGGGTTTTAAACTAAAAGTATTAGGAGGGGAAAAGCATATACTTATCTAATCCAGTAGTCTCGACCTTCCAGTGAAGAATAAGGATAAGTTCTAACTAAGGGAAACTCTCACTTTACAATGTTGGAACCTGCCAACAATTGAAAAGGGTTTATGATCCAGATTCCAAGAGAGCACACGAAAGTTACCTATAGTAGACTTAAGTTACTTAGCTAGCTAGTAAAGACAGATGGGTCAAGGGAAGCAGGCTTAAGCTTACTTGATAAAACAAAAGGTTGCACCTCGCTTTTAGTATTGGGGCTGGCTTGGAGTGTCTCTGGTCCATCCCATCCCTGTACCTATTGGCTAAAGGATGTGGGGGTTCCCTCCTACTAAGGTGGGGCAATACTGAAAGTCTATACCTTTCTACAAGAGAGGCTTGGTCAAGGTGCAAAGATAGGTTGGCATGGAAACCTTTAAGTATGCAGATGACTCTGGCTAGGTCCAGGTGACAATCTTCACACATGCAAATGTCAAGCATCCTGTGGGTTACATGCAAGGTAGAGATTCCTCAGTGGTGGAAAGGCTGTTGTTTCTACATTCTGCTGGAGAACCATAATGGAGATGCTAATGGAGATGCTTCTTGTTCCCAAGGCCTTATGGGTAGAGATATGCAAGGTGTGTCTGTGACTTCATTTGCATGAAAGTACAGGCTGTGTGATACCTTCCTTACACAGAGAGTCACATTAACTCAGGCATACAGTTCTCCCAAAGCAAAGACACTTGCTGGCACCATTCCTGGTGTGCATGCAGGTCAGAAAATAACAAATAAAAGCAATTTCAAAGTTCATCTCCTAACATGCCTTTCTCTCCTCCACTTCTCTTGCCAGCCTCTCTCACTTATCAAGCCAAACTTTGGCTTGCTAATGGGCACTTGGGAATGGTGTATCCCTCAACATAGCAACATCACAGTCTACATTTTGAATACCAGATATAGTTCAGTGAAACCCCAAAACATGTCATCAGCTCTGCAGAATGTCTTCCCGCTGGGCAGATGTTGGTAATCTGCACAATGATGGTTTGGCTGATATATGTGGATGTATGTGTGTTTGAGATGTGGAATGGTGGTAACCCGATCTCATCAGATCTCAGAAGATAAGCACAGTCGGCAGGGCTTTTTTTCTGGAGCAATGGCAAACCACCTCTGCTTAACCATTTGCCTTGAAAACCATAAACTGGCTAGGTCTTGACAACACTTTACACACACATATGTATTCCTTTCTGAAAGAATATCAGAACATCCTTTAGCACAGTTGCTTGATCTTAGAATTTCACACAGAGCTCTTTTTTCCCTACAGAACATCTTACAGCACTACAACCTGGCCTCAAGGTGTCCCTAATGTGTTGTTGTTCAGTCACACAGTTGAGTCCGACTCTTCACAGCCCCATGGACCACATCACGCCTTGAAATCCAAGAGCCTTTAGGTATTGGCTACATTATTTGAGAACACCAGTAAGCAGGAACAGAAAAGCCCACATGCTTTAGATTAATCCCTGTATACTCTCTTAGGCACATCATAACCAGGCAAAGTCCTGCCATTTTCTGCTGCTGTGATGGCACAAGTTTAAACTCCATTTCTTAAGCTTACACTGTTGGCGATGCAAATGCCATACCAGTTCATCTGGCACAGAAAGAACTGAAGCTGTGTCTAATATTAGCCAAACCCTTTGAGCAAAGCTGCTACACAGGGAAGGTGTCCAGCCACTGTTGGTCTGCCTGGATCAGTGTCTATGGGCGCGTTCAGACAGGCAGCTAATCCCGCCATTATGCCAGCTCGAATTTGATCCCGATCTTTTTAATCCATCATCACATGACCAGACATCTCCCGGGGGAATCACCTTACTGCACGCTGCCTCCGTTGTGGATTGTCTAGACAGCATCCACTGAAGGAGGCACATGCGGTGGGTTTCTTTTTTAAAAAAAAAACCTTTTTGTGCATAGGTGTCATAGCGCGTCCTTGTTGAAGGAGACGCGCACTGCTTTTTTAAAAACTTTTTGTGCATGCACATAGACATGACAGCACATCCTTGTTGATCCGCGCATGTATAGAGATTTTTTTAAAATGGCGTCCTCTTGGGATGGTCTGGCGCACTGGTGGAACGATCAGACAGATGAAAGTCCGCAGTTGTCCCGCAGGTAACCGAAAACCCCAGATTTAAAGTGCGGCAAAACGGGATGCCCACAGAAGAGGGATGTTTCCCAGATGCTTGTATCTGGACATTAACTTTAGATCTGTGAGGCAATCGTGCCTCGCACGGATCTAAAGAGCCGCCTGATTGGACTCTGAGTGTGTTCAGTCATGTAACAAACTGATTATTCTCCTTCAGCAAGACAGAGGCCAATTCGGCTTGGGTTGTGTGTCATAAGTCTGGCTTCCTAGAGCCAAATCCAACAACCCCAAGGCTTCATTGCACACTTATATTTTGCTGTGGGAACAGCAGACACATCCTGAGATACCTCTTGGCTTAAGTTGAAACTGTTTACAGAACCTATTTGGAGGATCCAGGACAAGAGAAAACTTACACTGGTACAATCAAACACTCCACCACCACCCTATTCTTTATTTATCAGATTTATATCCCACCCTCCCAGCCAAAGCCTTATTCCAACACGTCTTTGGGGCCAGCTTCTCCTGTATCCTTCACATGAAAACAGCTGCTGGTTAGTGCTGAGAGAAGCACTACCCATTTGCCGAGTAGGTGTTATACCATAAAGATTCCATAAAGCAGGAAAAGACACAGTAAGATGCTACCTGATATTCTACTTTTTCTGTCCAATAGACCCACTGAAGCAGCAAACATGAAAACCATTAGGCACTATAAAATAATAAACAGTATGGAATAACCTCTACTTGATCTCTGATGGTCTGTTCACAGAGGTACATTATTAGGAAATGCTGCAGTCATTACGATAGTCCTGCATGTGTCAATCAGCCCTTAAACCCAAGAGAGGTTTTTTTCCTGTTCATGAAGCGGCAAGTGAAACTAATACCCTAACATCTTCTCCTTTCTCCAGACCACAGCTTTTATCCATGGATGTGTGAATGCACACATACACACGTTTACTTCCTTTTTCATAATATCAGGTGCACTGTTTTGGACTCAGCTGTATATCTGAATTTGTTAAAAAGTGTTTATATTTATAGGCTCTGAAGTAGCCCAGTCTACTCTGTGTGACAGAGAGATCCAGCTCTTTTTTTCTAAAGATTATGAATATGGCTACCTGTAATGCATACACGTTTAGCCAGCAATCTGGAATATGACCCCTTGAAGAGAAATAGTTATGACTAAGGAAACTGGGTTCTGGAAAGCTGATGCAGCTAAGTGTGGTCTAGCAGGAAAGGCTGAAAACTGAAAGTATGTGGGCCTCAAGCCAGATGCTTTAATAAAATTATTCAGCTGCACTTTCTATCATGGTGTTCTCCACTCTGTCAAGCAGAGGACAACATACTATCCTTGCACCACCAGTGATTGAGTTTTGTTAATTAGTCCCATGTTATTCTTTCCTTAGGACTGGAAGACAGCCATACACCTTTCAGCTTAGCTCCATTTCACCCAGTTGGCATTTATCATTGTTCTAATTAGCAAGGGCAAGGGAAGATTTAATGCATCGCAGCTGGGCCCGTGTTTAGGTTTCAAGCCAGCTTTCAAGGAAATGCTAGGACAAAAAGAAAATGTTTCACTTGGTATTGCAGGGATGCTAGAACTACATTGTAACTGAATTACAATGGAGCAGTGTGTGTCAATTTCCATATGGGCCTAAGAGTGTCACCTTGGCTTTCTCCAAGCCAGAACAAGCTTCATTATTCGGCTCTTGGGGGTGGGCAGACAACTACCCAAAGGTCTCAGCAGATGGAAAGTGGTATTTGGATGTGGGCATCCAGGGTTCAAGTACATCTCTACCAGAGATTCACTGTGGGATTTCTGGCACCCTCACAGGATTACTGTGAAAGTAAACATAATAAACAGTCCAGCTGGATCCTGGTTTATAGGCAGGAAACAAACCATTGTTTCTGACCAGACATGACAACTATGGTTTGTTGCAAACTCTGAACTGCACATGTGGGAAGCACAAGAGCCTGCCCATGGTTTCTAAGGCTTGTTCTCTCTTGTCTGTTTGAATGCATCCTCAGCTCTACAATTTACTCATCTACATGGCCTGTGGGTTCTAGATAAGCGGGTCCTAGACTAAATCAAACCCGCATTCTCCCCTAAAAGCTAAAATGATTAAACCGAGGCTATTGTACTTTGGTCACATCATGAGAAGACTCAATGGAAAAGACAATAATGCTAGGAAAAGTTGAAGTCAGTAGGGAAAGAGGAGGACCCAACATGAGATGGAGTGACTCAATAAAGGAAGCCACAGCCTTCAGTTTGCAAGACCTGAGCAAGGCTGTTAAGGATAGATAGGACATTTTGGAGGTAATTAATTCACAGGGTCACTATAAGTCAGAAGCAATTTGATGACATATAACACATACACATTGGGCTTGTTACCTATTCTAGCAGTCAGCGCTTCTTCATAATGACAATGCACTCTCAGTGGCTCTTTGTAGAGCTCCCACAATCTCATTATGAAACGAGATTTGCCCTCCATAAAGGGAGGTATGTGAAATACATCTCAGTAGAATGCAAAAAAAGTGGGGTATTTTTTAAAAGAAAGAGGGTTGACCACAATATCAGATCCTTGCCTGGTTCTTCCTCACATCATCTTTCCATATGGAATTTGCATTCTTTGAAGCTGATAACCCACTTACATACATTAATTTCTCCCTATGAAGGAAGTTTTTGTCTTCCTTAGATTTCTCTTTTCACCGGTTGGCTTCGGCTCCTTTTTGCCTTAGTTGTTAACGGCAGAAATTCTATCCCCTGTCCACAGTCTAATGAGTCATTAATGAAATATCTATTTTTATTTCTGAAATAACATAAAAAGAGATGGGGGCTTGGATCCCACCTAGACTGTTGCAGGCACAAGGAGAAGGTACGGAAACCAAAGGGAAGGTATTGGTAAAAATACTCCCTTCATTGTGGCCACAGAAATTTAGGCAGCAGGACCCAACTCTATCGCGGCAATGGTTTTGAAGCCTAGTATAGGCCTCCTCTCTGAATCTCTGTGCCAGGATGAAGCACATCTGTTAGGAACACACACACACACACCATGCTGGGACAATAAGGGAGGTTTATCTCAACCTCCCAAGAAGAGGCATCTTTCTCCCTATTTACTGTTCTCAGTATTACAAGAAGTTACAGGTATTCGGGGGGGGGGCATTGGCTACTTTGAAATAGGATTATTTTGCTGTGCTCTGCTTCTTGTCTGCTTTGGCACCTTTCCCCCTCCAGCGGGCTTTCTTTAGTTTAGTGGGATCATTGGCCAGCCTGCACGTTTACATTGTGGTCAACGTTGTGGCAACAGCACTTGCCCACATGTGAGTTTGGCTCTGCTTACCAAAGGGCTCGAAGCTCTTAATGCATTGCAGATTCACATCCCATGAATTGAAGCTCTCCTCCTGTCGTCATCCAGTTATTATGGAAATATCAGATCTAGCGCTTCCTGCTTCAATTTGCAGCTCTAAGAAAAGTTCATACTTCAGAGCACTCTCGCAGGAAGCTGGGCCTTTTCCAACATTCCCCACACAGTCAAGTGCTACACACAGTTGCGAAGCAGCTCCTTGTAATCCCAATTCAAGGCACTTACAGCTCTGAGCAAGGCAAACAGATGGGAAGACTTCGTCAAGCATCCAAGACTTCATGTTGCAGGATTTTGCCTTAGGTTTGGGGGGGGGGTTTCTCCTCCTTAGCATCTGTTGAAAAGATTTGGGAAAGGGGAGCAGGGAGCATGGAGAGCAATACATATGAGTCATTTACTTTTGTTTGCAAGAGAAGCCGTGCCATATGAAGCTCTTTCCATTTCCCTGTATTTCAGCTGACAGGCCTAATTTGTTGGTCAAAGCCATAACACCCAGACAACAGAGCTAAACTTGCCTCCAGCACCTGAGCCAGAGATTCTTTCATGTAGACTCATGGAGGTTAATGAACTACCACAGTTGGGGATCTTGAACGCAGCCAAATTTCAGTCTCTGAATAACACAGGAGCTTGACAAGGTCAAGGCATCTACCCAGTGACACTGATCACGCTCAGTAGTAATGCAAACAAGCTCCTGGAAAAGGGAACCATTGCCCACAATCGGCCAGTGATTCAACTGTTCTGTAGCACGGTTAGTAAATAGACACAGTAGGACATTGGCTAAGGAGTGTTTCCATGTTGGTGTTACGCCCAGGCGAATTTCATGATATAGCAGAGGCTCAGCTGTACAAAGCAGAAGTACTAGCTTGAATGGTTGCCTTCAAAGGTAAACCAAGACGCAACTTGATACAGCACTTGTCGAGTTCTCTCCACCCTGCATGTAACATTAAGCCAGGTCGTGTGATGTCATCACATAATGCTTTTCCCTGCCTCTGCTCCACATTATTGGCTGTCTTGCAGGTAAACAGCCTAAATGTTATGGAGACAGAAGTGAATTGAACACAGGGCTGCTGTTTTTGGTGGCAGCAAGAGCTACGCTTTGTGAATGCTTAATGGAAGCAAAGAACCCTGCCAACCTGTTTGGCCAGCCAGCCACATGGGCTGTGCGAGGTTGGCAAAAATTAGTCTGTTATGCTCTAAGCTTCTTGCAAACTCTGGACCTGCACCAGATCTGCCTTGGCACCAGCAGAATTTGGGTTGCTTCCCAGACATTTCTCCTCATGTCTATCAATCTGTAAACAGATATTTTTCTACATAGACACCATGTGACTTCAGCATTTTCCTCTGGATGAACCCACTCCTGGAAAAGCTGCCCAGAATCTCCTACTGTTTACAAAAGGGAGAGCAAATTGGTGGGTTTATCAGCATTGTGCAAGTGTCTTTGATATGATGTGGATCCTGCCACTATCCTTTGAAATCAGAGCTGGCCTGCAGCATTTGCATTATTTACTTGCTCTCCCATAAAGGTAAAGGTAAAGGTTCCCTTGCTCGAAAGCCAGTCGAATCCGACTCTAGGGTTGCGGTGCTCATCTCCGTTTCAAAGCCGAAGAGCCAGCGCTGTCCGAAGACGTTTCCGTGGTCATGTGGCCGGCATGACTAAACACCAAGGTGCACGGAACGCTGTTACCTTCCCACCGAAGTGGTACCTATTTATCTACTTGCAATTTCTTGCTTTCGAACTGCTAGGTTGGCAGGAGCTGGAACTAGAGACAGGAGTTCACCCTGTCATGCGGCACCCGGGTCTCGAACTGCTGAACTACTGACCTTCCACAGCCTGCAGTTCAGCATCTTAACCACTTGAGCCACCGCAGCTCCCTTGCTCTCCCATATTGGGTAGCAATTTGGCAGCAATCTGCTGTTGTCTACAGTCAGAATCTTTGAGAGTGTCAAGATAGAGGACTGATTTTAAAACTTGGAGGCTGATTTCAGAATTGGAGGGGGATGGTCCACAGGGATGCATATTCAGCAACTGCATTGCACAGGGATGCGATCTGCACTGTAACAAACCATATTTTCCATTTGTTAAAAAATACCCAGGTTTCTAGCCTTTTAAAAAAGCCAAAGGAGCCCTGACCTGAATAGCCCAGGCAAGCCCGATCTTGTCAGATCTTGGAAGCTAAGCAGGGCCAACTCTGGCAAGTACTTGGAAGGGTGACCTCCAAGGAATACCAGAGGTGGGACACAGAGGTAGGCTAATAAGCCCCCTCTCTGGAAAACATCCAAAACCCCAGTAGGGGTTGCTAGAAGCCACTATGGCTTCCAGGCAAGCATGCACACACACGTGTGCACATGTGCACACGTGCACGCACACACATACACATATAACACCAAAGGAGACCATGTGGGTAAATTCTGGTGAAAAAGCATCGGAAGGAAGGGAGAAACCTTAGCAGGATTTATGTTGGTCAAGCCAGGTTGTCAGAGTCCTTTGCTTTTCTCCAGAACTGAGAATTGGAAAATCATTCATTGAAAAAATTTCCCACTGCAATGCATCTGACAGGCTTGCGCCTCGGCCATTCTTTGGCAGTTGGCTTTGGACTGCACACCAAGTCCCTGCAAGTTCAACACAGTCTCCAGCAGTATTTACTCTGTAACTATTTCATTTTATCACCCATTTCCTCCAGGAGCTCAAGGCAGCATACCCTCCCTGTAAGATGGTGCAGTCATCCAGGAAGATGCTGATAGCTTTTTTAATAAACATATAGTATCTTTATTCAAGAGAAACAAATAAAGGAACACAAGGCCTACCAGAGTCCTTCCTGGCAGTTCCTCTAGTTCCTCACAGCTCTGAGTAAAAACTGGACAGGATCCAGATTCTAGTATCCTGAAACTAATATAAAACATGAAACAGACACACATACCCCATTTTATCCTCACAACAATTCTATCAGGAAGGCTAGACATGAGACAGTGACTGGCCCATTGTCCAGTGATAGGGAGACTCACCGTATGAAGATGGAGTTTTGCAGAAGCATTGTGACATGGCCAGCAGTTGCCCCAAACTCTGTGTTTTAACCGTAGAGTCTGGGCAACATAATGACAGTTGTGCTGGAAGTGACTTAATAGCATCAGGAAGCTGACAATTGCCCCCATCCCCCCATTTCTCCTCACCAACCCACTAAGTGGTAGCAGGAAGGGCCCGAGGGAGGCAGGAGGTCTTCCATCAAAGCAGGAGACCTGGCAAGCCTGCCCAGTGAGCTGCCTAGCTGAGAGGGAGCAGTTATAGATTTGAATCCTGGCCTTAGGGTTGCCAGCCTCCACGTGGGGCCTGGGGATCTCCTGGAATTAAAACTGATCTGCAGACTACAGAAATCAGTTTAGGGTTGCCAGCCTCCAGGTGGGGCCTGGGAATCTCCAGCTTTTACAACCAGTCTCCAGCTGAAAGAGATCAACTCCCCCTGGAGAAAATGGCTGCTTTGAAGGATGGACTCTATGGCATTGTACCATGCTGAGGCCCTTCCCCTCCCCAAACCCTGTCCTCTCCTGGATCCACCCCCAATGTCTCCAGGTATTTCCCAATTCAGACCTGGCAACCCTAGAGCAGTTTGCCTGGAGAAAATGACTGCTTTATAGGGTGAACTCTATGGCATTATAAGCCATTGGGATCCCATCCTTCCCCTCATAGGCTTCACTCTCAAATATCCAGGAATTCCCTAACCCAGGGTTGGCAATCCTACATGATGGTCATAGTATTACATAACTTAAACACATTGGCTAACTAACCCACTAGCTTCAGCAAGCTGGGTGACAACTTTGATGCCTCAAAGTCCATAAATCCAAACAAGCAGCTAATTCAACCACTCATAAGTCAGTGTAAGAATTGTTATTGGCATGGTCCTTGAATAAATGTAGAGTGAACAGGGTTACCATCTTCATTCGAGCAGATACCCTTTGCCTAAATGCTGTGTTAGCAACCTTGAGGTAGAGCCTGGACTTCTCCCAGAAGTACAACTGATCTCCAGACTGCTGAGATCAGTTTCCCTGGAGAAAATGGCCACTTCAGAGGGCACGCTTTATGGTATCTCACACCAGATGAGCTCCCTTTTCTCCCCAGGCTTTGCCTACAGATCTCCAGGAATCTCCCAAGCCAGACTTGGCAACCCTGAGATGAATATTCAACAGGCCAAGCTTTCTACTTAACTTCACCCCCATATAAGGAAGAACTGGACATTCTGGATTTCTGCCTATTATGTGGGCACCATAGCTGTGCCAAGGGAGTGGGAACAGCAATGCTTGGCAAACTGCTCAGTTTGCTGAACCACATCAGATAGCCTTTTTTCTGGCCCCACTTTTTCCCAACTGTGGTGACAGTCAGTGCCTTCTTGCCTACCTTAATATAATTAGACTTTGTTTTTCTTTTTTTTTAATCACCTCAAAACAGGCCTTCACTTCAGAGCAACTTTCATTTGTAGAATTTACCTCACTTTCCTCTTAATGCTTCTGATTAGCATCTTAATTGAGAGGGTTGCAGTGGCAGCTGTTAATTATTCTCCTCCAAGTCATAGTGCCAGCATGATTAAGAACAGGTGGCAGTGGGGCTGATTTGAGTTTGCCAGCACTTGCTAGCAGGAGTGTGGGGGAGGGGGGAGAGGAAGGATAATTAGAGGTTTCAATAATAAAAAAGAGAGAATTCTTCAGGGCCATGTTCTCTCTGTCACCTTTAAACCTGGAGGGGGGGGTATTGTGCCAGCAGCTACCTTGTAGGGATGCCACCTGATTTTCAGCAGTGTGACAAGTGAAAACATAGCTGAGGAAGCCTTTGGAAGCAAAATTTCTGTCTGTTAGGCTGCTTTTAAAAGCACAGCTGTGATTCCAGGGGACAGGGTCTCTCCAGGAGGACAGAGAATAAGTGCGAAAGAACTGAGCAAAGATAACATCAGCAGATAAAAGCATTAAAAGTGAGAATATCAACCCCCCACACCCAATAACCTTGCAGGAGCTACAAAAATAAGAACATTTTAACCTGGTATCTAAAACTCAGTACCCCGCTTTCCTCCCCAACAGGGATGTAAAGTGGCCGACACAGGGTTGCCAGATCCCCCCTGGTGGGAGGTGGGGAGGTAGGGTTGCCAGCTCCAGATTTTGACACTCCTGGAGATTTGGGGGTAGAGCCTGGGGGGAGGACAGGGACCTCAGTGGGCTATAATGCCATAGGGTCCACCCTCCAAAGAACCCATTTTTTCCAAAAGAACTGTCAGGTCTCCCGCTAATTCACTCTCCACGCACACTATTGGCAGTGTAATGCTTTATTAGAGTTTTTGTTAGGACTAAAGAAATTCACTGGAACATACAAGATATAGGTAAAAGCATAAAATTCCACATTCATCCACATGGCATTACTATGGCAACACAGACGGATATATGGTGCCCTATCTAAACTAGGCTGGCAGAGAGATCCTCCAATTTCAGTCCCACGGGAACTGGCTTGGGGCACATCTTCAGGAAAGTTAGGGCCTCTACTCCCATTCACTCCAACAACACGCGCACACACCCCTCAGGAATTTAACATGGCAAGCAAAGGTGAAGAGAAACAACTGAAAGGAATTGAAAGTTAAGTCTGAGCAGGCCTGAGCTTGACAAGAACTGATCTCTGTAGTCTGAAGATCCTATGGTTGCCAGTCCTCAGGTCTGAGTGGGGGTTCACCCACTTCTGGGGGCTCCAATCTGCTGCCTGCCAGTTGGCCAGCAGGGAAACCCCACCCCCAAGCTGCAGCCACCTCTCTCCCTCCCCTCCTGCAAAGATTTAAAGGGCTTCAGCTGATTGGTAGGAAGCATGTGGCCTGCCAATCAGCTGGAGGACCCTTTAAATCTTTCAGCAGGGAGGGAAAGGGACTGTCTTTTGTGAGTGGGGCAGGGGTCTTTTGTGAGTGGGGCAGGGGTCATTGTGCTGATCTCCCAGTGGCGATTTGCCACTTGGGATTCAGGCCTGTGTGCTGCTGCCCCAGCAAGCAGAGGAGCAGGTCAGCCGTATGTTCTGTAGCCCCCACCCCACTCTCAAAAAATACCCTTTAAAGGAGAGGGGTGGCCACATGTGGCCATCAGTGTTCCCTCTAAACTGAGTTGGTGTGAGCTAGCTCACAGTTCTCACCCATTTTTTTTTTTTTTGTAAAACTCTCTTAAAAAAGAGAGAATTTTATTCTTTTTATAAGAAAAGGGAAGGGTAGACAGATGGAGAAAGAAAAAGGTGGAGTGAAATTTTTTTTCTGTTAGTGAGAGTTAGTTTAGGTTAATAACCAATACCAAGATTTGGCATCCATCATGGTTAGAAGATCTTCTTTTTAACTAAAGCAAAGTCCAAAATCACTCTGTTAATGCAGTTAGTAAAGTCCATTGGGGTTAGTAATTAAACAGCTCCTTCCAGATGTAACACGAACAGTCCTCAAAGTATCTTCTTCTTAATTTTCTTCCAGTTATGGATTAAGTCCATTTTAACTTTGAAGTCTTCCGTTCCATCACCTTCCCCTGGGCTGCTGTCTTCTGCACTTATCCCAATTTTGAATGCTGCATCCTTCTTCCTGCTGGCGTGTCTCTTCAGGAGTTTCTGTGTTTTGAAGATGAAATCCTTCTTCTTTCTTTTCTTTTTTTCTTAAACTTCTGGCCTTCAAGCTTCCAGGGCTCCACAAACTCAGCAGATGAAATTAGATCTCCCGTTTGTCGCCTGCTATGCTCGACATCCCCTTCTACTGGCAGAGTATTTCTTTTTATAAAGGCGGAATAGGCTTTGGGAGCCTTATCCACCTCTTCTTTTAACTTTATCGCTTCACTGCCAGTTAGGGGTGCCAAGACATTTGTCAAGGTAAATCCGAGATCTTCTTTCTCCTCTTCTTTAGCGCCCTGGAAACCTGGAATCAAATTCGATTTCTGTTCAATCTCCTTCATCTTTCTAGTTGTTTCCAATATCTGTTTCTGTCGACTGATGAGAACACTTTCCATTTTAAACAAAGTTTGGTTGATCTTCTGCAATTGTTCCAGCAGGGGGCACAGCATCTCCTTTTTCTGTTGATTGACAGCAAGCTCTTGGGGGGGCTATCTGGACCGGAAGTCCCTCCTCTCTTCTCTTCCGGTGTCTGCAGGGCTTTTTCCATTATCGACATTTTGTTTTTTTGTTTACTTTTAAAAAGTTCGTGCCGCATCCCCCAGGAAGCTAAGATGAACACATTCTTCCATGCAGCCCCAACGGTACTTTCACCAACACTTTGTTTTCTTTCTGCCCCCTTCGCGCTCCCTTTGAATAGCTTGCTTCTCGAGGGGGGTGGGGACTCCTCCCTCCTCCCAACGCTTATACGCATGCAGGGGGCTCCGATTTACGCCTCAAAATAGATCTTCAACTCACGATTCGATGCCACTACTTCTTTTTATGTTGAACCATAGCGCTGTTTTCACTCCTGGAATTCGGTGGCGCCGCTAAGTCCCATTACGGGCACGCCGCAGCGGGGCCGATTGGGGCGGGGAGAAAGCCTCAATTTCCCGGCTGTCTGCCGGCAAAGAGGCTACTCCCCAAGCGCCCCCGGTTCGGAGCCTTTACCTAAGGCTCACTAGGGTCTTTCGCATATGCGAAGACCCCCCTAACTGCGCGTGGGCTAACCGCCTCCGGGAGCGTCCCGAGAAGCGGCCGCCATTCGCGACGCCGGAAACCGAAACCAGTTCTCACCCATTTTTGTCTTGGCTCAGGAAGGATGGCTCCAGAGCAAACTAATTTATGCAGTAGCCAAATCGCTCACTCACAACTTTAATGCCAATAGTTCATAAAATAGGATTTTTGCTCACAAAACTCCACAGCTTAGAGGGAACATTGGTGGCCATGGCTTGGGGGCATCCTCACCCACCCCCAGAACACTCCCCAATTCTCCCCACTGGAGCCATGAGGGGACCTGGCAACCCTAGACGATCCCCAGGCCCCACTGGGTGGCTGCCATCTGTAAGCCTACAACATCATTCTCCCTACTCTGTTTTATTATTCCTCCTCTGTGAAGTGTGTTAGGCTGAGAAAATGACTAGTTTAAGGCCATAAAGTGAACTTCCATGACAGAGTGGGAATTTGAACATAGGTCTCTGAAATCCTAGTCCAATACTTTAACTCAGGGGTGTCGAACTAATTTGTCATGAGGGCTGGATCTGACATAAATGAGAACTTGTTGGACCAGGCTACACGTGTCATAAAATGTAATGCCAGGTAGTGGAGATATAAACTTTATAAAGGACATAAACACAAAGGGTTTTTTTTACTTAAAATAAAAACATGCTTAAAAATTTAGCACTCTGCAATATTTTGTTAATTTAACAGTGTCTGATTACTGACACCTCTTGCTCTGAATTATCACATCAAAATGTCTGTGCTGTTGAGTATGCTGTTCAGGCGTGTATCTGTAAGCTGCAAACGTACAATGATGCAGCAGCAGCAGAACTGGAAGAAGAAGCGGAAGACAGCCAGTTCCACTTTGGGCCTGATAGAAGCCCTCCGGGGGCCTGATCCACCCCCCGAGCCGCATGTTTGACACCCCTACTTTAACCATTATGCTATGTAGAATTGCTAGGGTTGCTAGGCTTGCCAGATCCAAGTTGGGAAACTCCTGGAGATTTGGAGGTGGAGCCCTAAACCCACAAAATTTGTGGAAAGGATGGACTTTTTTGCGAAGGTCCGGGGTCCTGATGAAACCGTCTCTGATTTTCTTGCGGCTCTGTGCCGGGTTGCCACAAGATGTTCATTCCCTGATTTGACGGATGCGCTGCTGAACCAGTTCCTCGTGGGCTTACAAGACCCCAAGTTACGGAGGAAGCTGGTCAGCCAAAACAACCTGGATCTCGACAAGATGATGTCACGACAGAGCCGGGGGGGCTGGGCAAAGAAGGGGAGTCCAAAAGGCAAGTCCAAGAGTCAGCCAGAAAAGTTAACAAAAGTCCAAGCAAACAGTTCCAAACACACAAAGCCAAGCCGTGGTCAACATTACCGATAGTCAGAATCCAGTATCAAAGTCAGGAAGCGTAGCCGGGGGTCAGGAGCCAGAAGGATCGCCAAAAACATGGACTGGATTCAAGAACCAAGAGATCAGTCAGGAGCTAATACAGAGCTGGCGGTGCAAAGCGTCTGGTCCACGGACAAGTTTGCCATCACAGTTTGCTAGCAGCCAATGGTCTCTTCAAATACTGTGCTGGGTTGTTAGCTCATTAGCATTCCGTTGTGAAGTCCTTGCTCCTGTCAATAATCAGGACTTAATGATCTCCATCCACGTAAGCGTGCCTCTTTGCGCCTGGCTGCCAGATCCCGGCATCTGCAATCTCTCAGCCGGTTGGGTGGTGATTTACTAGGGGCAGGTATTGCCTGATCAGTTTCAGGTGCCAGCTGTTCTGTAGTTTGGAGTTCATCCTCCCCGGCACTTAGGTTTGATGAGGACTCTTGTGCTTCTGATGTTGTTAAAGGTGCAGAGTTCTCATTTTCCAGGCTTCCAGGTGCCGGGTCGGGGACAGGCATGACAGGTGATCTGGGAGGCTATGGCATATAAGAAGGCCCACCAAGACCACTGCGCCAAAACGGTCCACTGCACCCAAGCGGCTGTAGGGTCCTATGTCTCTGACGATGAGGAGGTCTGACAGGTCCAACACCACCTGGCCCAGCACTCCCAACAGACCCGGGAACCACCACAGCAAAGGTCAGCCCCACATCCGCACCCTGTGCCAGCTGCGGCAAACCACATGAACACCGGTCTTGCAGATTCTGGGACACCGTCTGCCATACCTGCTACAAAACTGGCCACATCGCCAAGGTTTGCCGCTCCAAAGGACAACGTCAGAGAACCACGGTGCAGCTCACCTCATCAGATCTCCACACCATTTCGGTCCACCACCAACAAATGGTATGTAACTTGTCCCCAGATGGTGCATGTGGCTGTCCTTATCAAGGGGTCCCCTACCCCACGGAAATTGACTCTGGCTTATCATTTTCCAGAATCTCAACTGAAACCCTCCATTCCCTGTGCCCAAAGGGGGAACTCCGTTTGCACAAGCCACAGGATCTCACATTATGGGACTTCAATAAGAACCTTGTGGCAGTCCACGGCTGAGACAAATTACGGGTCCAGTTTAAGGGGTTCTCGGGACTCCTAGAACTGGTGGTGGTGGAAGGGCGCCTCACTAGTTTGTTGGGCCTATCCTGGTTCATGCCCCTGGGGCTCAAGAAATCAGGGATCAACCAAATCCAGATGGCGGATTTGGAGATGGTCTGCAGCGAGTTTCCAAGGGTGTTTGATGGGACTCTGGGGCAGTACACCGGGGGCCCCATTTCTCTGGACCTTGACCCAACTGTACGGCCCATCTGCATTAAGGCACAGCTTCCCCCCCCAGCGATGAGAGTGAAAATAGAGGCCGAGCTCAATTGCCTCATTGAGCAAGGGGTGCTGGAACCAGTCATGTCCGCACTCTGGGAGACCCCTGTCATCACGCCAGTTAAACCAAACGGTGACATGAGGATATGTGCCAATTACAAGTGCACTATCAACAAGGCTCTGCAAGACCATGCTTACCTGGTCCTGGTGGTAAGCCACATATTGGCCTCCCTAGCGGGGGACAAGGTCTTTGGTAAACTGGATTTGGCACAAGCTTACAAGCAACTGCCGGTGGATGCGGCCGACGCTGAGGTGCAGACAATCGCAATGCACAAAGGGGCGTTTCAAGTAACGAGGCTACAGTTTGAAGTCTGTGTGGTGCTGGGAATCTTTCAGTCATTTATGGATTCCCTTCTTAAAGGCATTCCAGGAGTACACCCCTTTTTTGACGATGTGATCGTTGCGGCGCCGGACTCCACAACTTTCACAGACTGGCTCCGGCAAGTGCTTCAGAGGTTTGACTCCACCGGCCTCAAAGTGAAGAAAGAAAAATGTTTCCTTGGGGTGCCCCGCATTGAATTTCTGGGGTTTGTGGTGGATGTGCAGGGAATCCACCCCACGGACGATAAAATGTGGGCTATCACACACTCCCCCCCGTTCCAAGGTGGAACTGCAGGCTTTCTTTGGCCTGTTCAACTTCTACCATGCTTTCCTGCCCTTGAAAGCTGCTGTAGCAGAACCGCTTCACCACCTCCTGGATAAGGAGGCACCCTGGGCCTGGGGACCCAAGCACGTGGCGGCATTTCAGGGGGTCAAGGACTTGCTCACCTCTAACTCCATCCTGCACCATTTCAATGAGGCACTCCTGGTGGTCCTCGCTTGCGACGCCTCCCCCTACGGGGTCGGGGTGGTCCTGAGCCACTGGTTACCAGACGGTTGGGAGGTCCCAGTCACCTACTATTCACGGACTTTGTCGTCTGTGGAGCGCAACTACGTGCAGATAGACAAGGAGGCGTTGGCGATAGTGGCTGGGGTTAAAAAATTCCACCACTATCTATATGGTCGACCCTTCATGATGTTGACGGACCATAAGCCTCTCCTGGGCCTACTGGTTCCGGATTGTCAGACACCCCAAATGGTCTCCCCCAGGGTCCTCCGGTGGTCCATCTTCCTGGCAGGGTACACCTACACCCTCCTCCATCACCTCAAGAAAGCCATGGGCCACACTGATGCCCTCAGCCTCCTGCCACTGCCAGTTATGGACCTCGACTCTGCTCCCACCCACATGGTCGCCCTTTTGGAGTCGCTTCCCGACCGCCCGGTCCACATGCGGGAGATTGCCCACCTCTTGGCCTGGGATAAAGTCCTCTGTCGGGTCCTGGACTCGGGGGGGAGGGGGTAGCCTTTGGCCAAAGAAGGCCCAGAGTTTACGCCGTTCGTCGCAAGAAAGGACGAATTGTTGTCATATAAAGGGTGCTTGATGTGGGGAGGCTGGGTGGCGATCCTGGCTCTGCTCCAGCAGCGCGTCTTAGAGGCTCTGCATGAGCAACACCCAGGGGTTGTAAGGATGAAGGCGTTGGTAAGGAGCTACATCTGGTGGCTGGGCCTCGATTGGGACATCGAAGACAAGGTAAAAAGATGTCAGCCCTGCCAAGCCTCTCGCCCCGACCCACCCAGAGCAACAGAGAGAGCTTGAGAGTCCTCCCATCGCCCCTGGTTGCGGTTCCACCTAGATTTCACGGGGCTGTTCCAGGGGCAACTGTTTTTCATTCTGGTGGACTCTTACATCAAGTGGCTGGAGGTCGTCCCTGTCTCAGCGACCTCATCAAGAGCAGCTATAAAAGCGATGTGGTGGATCTTCAGCGCCCAGGGTCTTCCGGACACCCTAGTGATGGACAACAGGATGGCCTTCATGTCTGGGGAGTTCCAAGACTTCACCAACTATTACGAGATCCGTCATGTCTGCTCAGCTCCGTTCCACCCCGCCACCAACGGGCAGGCTGAGTGCATGATAAGGACAACCAAAGATGCGCTCCGCAGGTTAGACTCCACAGATTGGGACTACAAATTGGCCTCTTTCCTTTTCGGCCAAAGAACCATGCCACACTCCACTACGGGCCGGAGCCCTGCCAAGCTGCTTATGGGCAGACGTCTCACATCACGATTAGACCGGCTGCACCCAGACTGAGCACCCAAGCAAAAGCCTTCCATCGAAACTCCAGAAACCGCACAAAGACTTTTCCCAGAGGATCCCGTTTATGCCCAGAACTTCACCCGGGGGCCCCCTTGGATTCCGGCGAGACTAGTGAGAGTATGAGGGCCCCGCTCCTACGAGGTCACCAGCGAGGATGGACAAATACTATATTGCCACATTGACCAGCTCCACAGATGCATCCTGCCAGTGGAGCCAGAAGACTCTGAGGAGCCAGACATGCATGAGACAACCAAGCCGGCCACCACAATGGGCCCGCCAGATGACCCGTGCAGCTCAGCCATTGCCTGCCAGTCTCTGGACCCCACAGGGCAACCCCAGGGACCTGTCAGCATCATTCTGGCCCTACCACCATTGGACAGCCCTACACCGAGAATGTCAGTGGCGGCTCCGGTTCCAGCGGCATCAGGACCCTGCCGCTCAACCCGAGAGCACAAACCGCCCACATATCTGAAGGACTTTGTTTGTGGGTGTCTTTCAGACCGGGTGTGTGTGTGTAATGTACCCAAGCTGACCATGTGCTCCGACTGGTTCTAACCAGTCCAACATGTGGCCAGACAAAGTGCCTGAGCTTGGACTTTGAGGAGAATAGATGCTTGGATCTTGAGGACAATAGACGCTTGGTCCCCTCCAATCGGGGAACTAGGATCAGAGAGGTTAATGCAATTACTGTAAATAGACCACTCACGGGTGTTTGGGGTGTGTGGGATGTGTTTTCCTTGGGGCATATAAGCTGGCCTGCGAGCCGGCTACTTTGTCTTGTTCCTAATCTCGAAGTAAAGGTATAGCTGATTTCACTCTACCCGATACTTCAGTCTCAGTACTTTTTAGTACCTCTGCAGGATACAATTCCATAGAGTTCACCTACAAAGCACCCATTTTCTCCAGGGGAATTGATCTGTGCCCTGTTATTGGCTGTCCAGAGGAACTGGTTGGCCAGTGTGTGAGACAGGATGTGGAACTAGTTTTACGGGACTTTAATAAGAACCCTGTGGCCGTCCGGGGCTGGGGCAAGTTCAAGGTCCAATTCAAAGGGTTCTCGGGCATCCTGAACCTGTTGGTGGTGGGACTCTCATGGTTCAAACCCCTGGGCCTCCAGATAATGGGGTTGAACCAGATCCGAACAGCGGACTAGGAGGTTGTGTGCCGGGAATTCCCCAAGGTGTTTGATGGGACTCTGGGAAAATATACCGGGGACCCCATTTCACTGGATCTGGATCTGGCTGTACGGCCCATTCGTATAAAGGCTCGGGTCCCTCCCATTGTGATGCGAGTGAAAATCGAAGCAGAGCTCGATCGCCTATTTGTGCAAGGGGTGCTGGAACAAGTCGCATCCGTGCGCTGGGAGACCCCTATAGTCACGCCCATCAAACCTAACGGGGACGTGCGCATTTGTGCCGACTACAAGTCCACAATAAACAAGGCCTTGCAGGACCACACGTACCCGGTCCCAGTGGTGAGCCACATCCTCACTTCTCTGGCGGGGGGCAAGGTTTTTGGTAAGCTTGACCTCGCACAGGCTTACCAACAGCTACCCATTGATGCTGCTGCCACAGAGGCCCAGACAATCACTACCCATAAGGGGGCCTTCCAGGTCACGAGGCTACAGTTTGGGGCTTGTGTAGTTCCCAGGATTTTTCAATCTTTTATGGACTCCCTCCTAAAAGGCATCCCCGGAATACAGCCCTTTCTAGACGATGTCATTGTCACGGCACTGGACACCACCTCCTTCGCGGACCGCCTCTGTCAGGTTCTACAGAGAGCCAGTTTGGTGTAGGGGTTAAGTGTGCAGACTCTTATCTGGGAGAACCGGGTTTGATTCCCCACTCCTTCACTTGCACCTGCTGATGTGACCTTGGGTCAGTCACAAGCTCTGGCACAGCTGTTCTCTCAAGGACAGTTTGTGTTAGAGTTCTCTCAGCCCCACCTACCTCACAGGGTGTCTGTTGTGGGGAGGGGAAGGGAAAGGAGTTTGTAAGCCGCTCTGAGACGCCTTTGGGCAGTGAAGGGCGGGGTATAAATCCAATCTCTTATCTTCTTCTTCTTCTTCTACAACAGTTCAATGCTGCTGGGCTTAAAGTGAAAAAGGAGAAATGCCTCCTAGGTGTGCCCCACATCGAGTTCCTGGGGTTCGCCGTGGATGCACAAGGGATACAACCCACAGACGAGAAAGTAAAGGCCATCACACACGCCCCCCCCGCCCTCCTCCAAGGCTGAGTTGCAGGCTTTCCTGGGCCTGCTCAATTTCTACCAGGCGTTCCTGCCCCTCAAGGCAGCCATGGTGGAGCTGCTCCACCACCTCCTCGACAAGGACGCACCCTGGGCCTGGGGACCTAAGCATGCGGCGGCATTCCAGAATGTCAAGGACTTGCTGGTCTCAAACGCGGTCCTTCACCATTTCTCGGAGTCGCTTCCGGTGGTCCTTGCCTGTGATGCCTCCCCCTACGGGGTCGGGGCGGTCCTGGGCCACTGGTTGCCGGACGGCCGGGAGGTCCCAGTCGCTTATTACTCGCGGACCTTGTCGTCGGCAGAGTGCAATTATGTGCAAATTGACAAAGAGGTGCTGGCTATTGTGGCAGGGGTCCGGAAGTTTCACCACTACCTCTACGGCCAGCCCTTCTAAATCATAACGGACCACAAGCTGCTGCTGGGGCTCCTCGCTGCGGATCGCCAGACCCCACAAATGATCTCCCCCTGGGTCCTGCAATGGTCCATTTTCCTGTCGGGGTACTCTTACTCCCTCACCCACCGACCCAGGAAGGTGATGGGTCATGCAGATGGCCTTAGCCGCCTGCCCCTGGTGGCCATGGACCCTGACCCCACACCCAAGCATTTGGTCACCCTTGTGGAGACGCTTCCTGACCATCCGGTCCATGTGCGGGAGGTGGCCCGCCACATGGCTCGGGATCCCGTTCTCTGTCGGGTCTTGGACTGGGTGGGGAGGGGGTGGCCTGTGGCCAAGGAGGGCCCCAAGTTTGCCCCATTCACTGCCCGTAAACACGAACTGTCCCTTTACAAGGGGTGCTTAATGTGGGGAGGCTGGGTGGTGATTCCAGCACCTCTGCAACAACGTGTCCTGGAGGCGCTACATGAACATCACCCGGGGTGGTCTGCATGAAGGCGTTAGCGCGAAGCTACATCTGGTGGCCAGGCCTCGATCGGGACATCGAGGATAAGATGAGGAGATGTCAGCCCTGCCAGGTCTCACACCCTGAACCACCAAGAGCACCAGAACAAGCCTGGGAGTCCTCCCACCGCCCCTGGTCATGGCTCCACCTGGACTTTGCCGGGCCGTTCCAGGGGCAGCTTTTCTTCATACTGGTGGACTCCTACAGCAAATGGCTGGAGGTCGTTCCCGTGTCATCAACATCCTCCAGATCCGCCATCCGGGCAATGTGGCGGATCCTGAGCACCCACGGGTTGCCTGACATGCTGGTCACGGACAATGGGAGTTCCAGGAGTTCACAGAGTACTATGGGATCTGGCATGTACGTTCCGCGCCATTCCACCCCGCCGTGAATGGGCAAGCCGAGCGGATGGTCCGCACCGCCAAGGAAGCGCTACGGCGTATTGACTCCTCGGACTGGGAGTACAAACTGGCTTCATTCCTTTTTGGTCAGCGCATCACCCCGCATTCCACCACAGGATGCAGCCCAGCAGAACTTCTCCTGGGTCGCTGCCTCAAGTCACGCTTGGACAGGCTCCATCCGGATCGGGCCCTGGAGCACAAGCCGGACACAGAGGACCAGGAAGCAAGCAGGGGGTTCTTCCCAGAGGACCCCGTCTATGGCAGGAGCTACACCTCAGGCCCACCGTGGATCCCGGCAAGGGTGGTACGGGTCAGGGGACCCCGCTCGTATGAGGTCTCCTGCAAGGACGGCACCATGCTGCACTGCCACATTGACCAACTCCACCACCGGATGGCACCACGGGAGCCGGACGACTACAAGGACTCTGAACCAACCGAGGTAAAAGAACCACAGCCTCCACAAACTCCACAAGAGCCCAGCCAGGTGGACAGCTCGACCGCTGCACCCATCACCCCGTCTCCAGATGCCCCGACCGTCGCGGGGGATGCCTTGTCGGCCACTCCACTTCCCGACCAGTACCCAGGCACCGGCATCTTCACCTGCCCCGGCTATCCAGTGCTTGACAAGGGTTAGGAAGCCTCCCACTTATTTAAAGGACTTTGTATGTGGATGTCTCGCAGACCAAGGGGGGAGGGGTGTAGTGTATCCACGGGAAAACATGGACTCGGGGCAGCCATGTGCTCGGACTGGTTCTGACCGGTCCA
Organism: Gekko gecko; assembly: GCA_029375565.1. NCBI lineage: Eukaryota > Metazoa > Chordata > Lepidosauria > Squamata > Gekkonidae > Gekko > Gekko gecko. Next base: position 69,365,171 of record JAPDNY010000002.1, on the reverse strand, counting down.
CCACACGGCCAGGAAAAGGGCCTGAGCTTCGTTCCAAAAGACAATAGAATGTAGGCTCCTCGCCTCCTTCCAATCGGGGAGCCCAGGATAACTCAATTACTGTAAATAAGCGAATCATGGGTGTTGTGTGTTTTGGGGTGTGGGTTCACTTGGGAATAAAAGCCGGCCTGCAAGCCGGCTTAGGTTGTCTTGTTCCTGATCTAATAAAGTATGTGAGAGCTGAAATCACTCATCAGTCTCAGTACTTTTCATTGTGCCTTCTGGTCCATCTTACATTCTAGCTATTTGGCTCTTTCCCCTTCTGTTGCTTTTACGCATCACCTTCCAGTAGTGTGGGGTGGTAAAGCATTGTGGCCAGAATCATTAGCATAACCAAGAGCTTAAGACCTCTGTGCTTGGAGTTTGATTTCTCCTTCCTCCATCCCCCTCCTTTGTGAGCTCATGGACAGTGTGTAGTCCCAGTTGTTGAAATACTGGGTGTGTGTGTGTGAAGTCTTGGGAAGAGGGCATGTCTCCACACATGCCATTGTGTTAAATAACGTCATCTGGGAACTAACATCCCATTAAGCCCATTTTAATGGGTATTTTTACCCAGGAACTTGGTCACCCTATATGTAGTTTAAAAAGACAAAGAAGAGCAAGTCAATACCTCTCTGTTCCTTATAATAAATCCAGTTTGGCTCACCGTCAAGCATTTCTGAGGAAGACCTTCCATCTTTATTCCAGGGGCTGCTCTAAACGAGCTGTTCTCTCAAAGTACTTCTTTTCCATCACAGGCCTTTTCCATCCCAGCAAGGTACATGTCTTGTCAATGCTCATTGACAGGCTCTTTGACTGACATCCGCATTGTGTTTTCAATATCTACGGCACCTTGGCTAAGATGGCTTCCTTGACATAAATACAATCCAACATCCATGTAGCTGTTGTATCAAGAAATAACTCCCCTTGTATAAATCAGATATGCTGTATGCAAAAATGCTGGCAGGAAAATGGGCATCACAAGATGGTAGAGAAGAGGGGTCGGCAGGAGTTGGGGTAATTTTGAGGGAGATTGGGGGGTTAAAGAGCTTCTAAAATGGAACATTCATACAGCTTGCTTCATTTTGCTGGTGAATATTACCAACAGAGAGCAACTGGCAGGTACACGCCCTCAGCAGTTTGGGACTGAGATATAGGCTGATGGGAAGCAAGAAACTTATGTAATCCTTTCTGATGGGTTCCCCCCCAATCAATAAATGACAGCACCTTTTTGTTGTTGTTGTTCAGTTGCACAGTTGAGTCTGACTCTTCGCAACCCCATGGACCACATCACACCAGGCCCTTCTGTCTTCCATCGTCCTCTGGAGTTTGCATAATTTCATGTTCATTGCATCGATAACATTGTCTAACCATCTCATCCCCCAACCCCTTCTTCTTTTTCCTTCAATCTTTCCCAGCATCAGGGTCTTCTCCAGTGAGTGCTCTCTTCTCATTTGGTGGACAAAGTATTTGAGCTTCAGCTTCAGTATCTGGCCTTCCAGGGAACAGTCAGGGTTGATTTCTTTTAGGATTGACTGATCTGATCTCCTTGCAGTCCAAGGGACTCTCAAGAGTCTTCTCCAGCACCATAATTCAAAAGAATCTATTCTTCGGCACTTGGCCTTCCTTATGGTCCAACTCTCGCAGCCATACATTACTACTGGGAATACCATTGCTTTGACCATACGGACTTTTGTTGGCAGGGTGATGTGTCTATTTTTTATTATGCTGTCTAGGTCTGCCATAGGTTTCCTCCCAAGGAGCAGGCATCTTTTAATTTCATGGCTGCAGTCACCATCTGCAGTGATCTAGGATCCCAGGAACATGAATTCTGTCACGGCTTCCATGATTTCCCCTTCTATTTGCCAAGAAGTGATGGAGCCAGACACCATGATCTCATTTTTTTTTATGTTGAGTTTCAAGCCAATTTTTGCTCTCTCCTCTTTGACCTTCAGCAAAAAGGCTCTTGAGGTCCTCTTCACTTTCTGCCATTAGAGTAGTATCGTCTACATATCTGAGGCTGTTGATGTTTTTGTACAAGATCCCGTCGCTGCCAACATGCACAGGGTTCTTGTCTCCTGCACCCCCTCACCTCCAGTCCAGGAGATAAGAAAGAGGCAAGTCCTTGTTACTATGCCAGCATGTGGAGAATTTCACGTCTGTCCCACACCTTTCCAGGAGTGAGAGAGAGAGCCAAACCCCACATGCTCCAGGAGCACTGAAATCAGTGTTATGCCACCAGGACCTATTTAAGAACATTCCCAACTCAGACAGGAGAATAGGTCCCACCTCCTGCCAGGTTTCTGGGAATTAGCAACTTATCAGCTTTGGGGTAGAGCTGCAGATAATTAACACACAGTAGTAGCTTTCTAGGCGAGCAGCTTAGGTTCTGGATTTAGCCCTAGAGGTCCAGGTACAAGACATTAATCCAAATCAGATCAGTTTACTCTATATAAGATCTTTATTAAACACAGCAGTTATATGACACGAGACTTGCAAGGATTTGAAAACAAGAACAATCCTATAGCTTTGTAGAGCTCTTACTAAACATGAAAATAAATCATAGTTACCACTCTTTGGTCCAGAGAACAGTTAGAGCAAAGTCCATTCTCCAAGGGATCTTAAAGATGAAAGCCATGCTTGCAATGGGCAGTTAAAGCCAGCTTGTTGCCCCCTTGCAAAATTCAATGTTGCAGATGTGTAATCCAAACAGAGACTAACTCTTAGAAAGGGGCCCTTTTTCCAAGAGAGTTCTGTGTGTTATTCCATAGGCTGAAGACAAATCTCCTCCTACCTCTGTCACAACTGAGCATGGCCAGTACCCAATCATGACAGAGTAGAAAGGCGTGTCTAACTATGTAGGAGCCTCCATAGCTTACGTGCTGACAGCACGTACGCTGGGCTTTGAAGTTTGGGAAAGAGCCTGAATGTCTGGCCTTTCCCTCCGAGGTGTCAAAGTGGCTTTTGAAATGTAGAACTAGGCCTGGCATTTGTGCATGCCATTTGGTCAGGTGTGAAAGTCACAGGGACATGTTCTCAGCTGAACCATTTGGGCCTATTCACTGAAGCAGAAAAGTATTTTTTCTATACAGTTTTCCTCAGCAATCTTAATTCCAGTTTCTGAATCATCCAAGCTGGCATTTTGCATGATGTACTCTGCATATAAATTAAATAAGCAGGGTGACAATATACATCCTTGTTGTACTTCTTTTCCTATACTAAACCAATCAGTTGTTCCATATCCGGTTCTAACTGTAGTTTATTGACACTTATGGTTTGGCAAATGTGAAATTGCTTCAAAAGTATAGAGAGGAAAAACATTCAAGGTGTTAAATGGTTTTCAATATTACAAGCATTGATCATAAGCCTAACAACTTTACGAGATAAAACCAAATGATAATGTCTATGAACAGATCAACATTTGAAGAGACAGGATCTTCAGTGGCCTTCAAGAAGAGCACTCAGAACAAAGTCAAAATTTTAGCAATCAGCCTCCATTAACACAAGGAAAAAAAAGAAAGTCCCAGATGTTAACCTAAGGAAATGGAGGGCTGCTTCTTCCCCATATGCTCTTCACGGGTGCTTGCTGCTCCTGATACTCTAGAATCCTTTCTCTGCCTTGGGCCTGCAAAGAAATTAGCAATTTCCCTCATTTAAGTTCTGGCCTTCTCTCTCCTGCTGCAGGCCAGACTGACTCAGTCAGAGGGAAAGAGTTTTAACTGTATCTTTAATCACAGCTCAGCTTGAAAACCTCTTTCTTTATAATAACTCCTAAAGGGGAAATTCTAGGATACGATTTCTCCCTGGTTGTTGGGCCCATCACATACCTGCAAAGAAATTAGCAGCTTCCCTCAGTTAACATCTGTCCTTCTCTCTCCTGCTGCAGAACAGACTGACTGATGGGGCGGGGGCTCTTGCAGCTAGTAATATGTGAGCAACTTTACTAACTGCCCATGCTCTCTGACCTTTTGCTACCTAGACCCTAATTCTAAACTATTTAATAGAATTAAAATGTTTAAATGAAAATGACATGGGCTACACTTGCAAGCATCTTCAGCTTTGGACCTATGGGGGCAGGGAGGAAATGGGTCTCCAACCACAGGCATTCCCTCTCCAAGAAACAAACCCAGCTGATCCCTGAATCTGCAGAAGAGACTTCTTCCTAGAAGTGTAAAGAACCATAGGGTATAGGGTTGCCAATAACCTGGAGAGAAAAATGCTGTGCCCCTTCGGGATGTTATTTACCTCCATTACATGAAAAGCTTTGCCTGCTATTTCAATATATTAAGATTATTAAAGAGGCAGGGCATATGAGGTCACTGGCAACCCTAAGGGGGACTGCCCTAGTGGGACAGGATATGCACTGCATCTAACTGGGGGACTCCCCTCCATAAACGGAATAATTGTTACATATTTTTATAGTCCCGTGGTAGAGGGATCAGTGTGGTAGCAAATAAGCCTTTCTTAAAAGTGCCAGACAAGGTGGGTCACTCTGGGTCTCTGAGGCTAGTCAGCACCCATGAAAGTGGCCCTAATACCATCTCTGTTGCATGCAACATTGGATATTACATGGTTGCCTGGCCATACCAGGGTATATGCATCTGAATATGCACCTTCAGCAATGAGCTGGCTCACCTGAGAAGATTCGTCCACTGTAGTCAGCACTTTGTATGTGGAAAGTTTCCAATCTGGGAGAGGTCTGAGAACAGAAGTGATGAGAGTTACCCGTTCTCTATCTGGAGATGGCACTTGAAGGCATCAGGAATGAATGTGGTTGCCTGACATTTCCCAAAGCTGCTTTGGATACCCTCCTTCCTTGCCCGATGAAGCAAGCAAGACTTCACTTTTGCTGTGCACAAAGCAGAGTGGGAGAAGGACAGAGTGAAGTGGCCAGTGCCTCTAAGCTTTTAATGGGACAAGAAGGCTTGGTGTGGTATGCATCCAAGGGCAGCACAGAAATAAACTTTTTGATATAGGAAAGCTAGCTGGGATGTAGGCATCTCTAGGCACCAATGCCTAGGAGTATTTTAAGGCAAAAATTCTGCTTTGTGAGCTACTGGCATCAAAGTTGTGAATGAGTGATTTGGTTACTGCATAAATTAGTTTGCTCTGAAGCCATGCTTCCTGAGCTAAGACAAGAATGCGTGAGCCAGAAGCTAAAAAACTCATCTTAGAGGGAACACTGCTAGCCACGCTGTTATGTATTGAGCCTGAACTGTACTGGCAAAAGGACTTAGCTTGGGATGCATGACAATAGATTGCCAGGATCCTAGAATGGGCCAGTAGGGAGGCAGGGATTCTGTAGTAAACCAATTGGGAAACAATGGAGTGTAAATAGCCTATCATTGGGAGCGGGGTGTGTTTTGGGTGTAACCTTTTTCAGGCATAAATACCCGGCTTCGGCCAGGGATTTTCAGTCTTCTTTCTCTTGCTGAATCACTAATAGAGCATGAGCTGATCACTTGAATGTGTCTGAACCCAGTATATTTCACACACCTAATTGTAATCTCTACCTAATTTTAATCTCTCAGTGGTCACTCCCAAAATGCTCTGAGATATGCCAGACTGATTTATGAATTACAGCAGGCAAATTACAGTCCAACCTGTGGCTCCTAATGCAATTGTAGAGAAAAATTGAGCTGTTTAAAAATTGCTGTGAGATTGGGCCTGTGGTGCAGTGGCATGAGTTATCTTGTCATCCCCCCCATGTGCTTTTTCAAGAAGAAGAGATTGGAGTCTCAGAGTGGTTTACAATCTCCTTTCCCTTCTCTTCCCTTCCCCACAACAGACACCCTATGGGGCTGAGAGAACTGCTCTTAAGAGAACAGCTCTAAGAGAACTTTGTGACTAACCCAAGATCATCCAGTTGGCGTCATGTGGAGGAGTGGGGAATCAGTTCTCCAGATTAGAGTCTGCCGCTGTTTACCACTACATCAAACTGGCTCCAATCTGAGGGGAGGCTGGTGGGGGAGTCTGTTTCAGCATTTTAAAAGGCAGGGGGTAGTGGGGGGGGGGGTGAGACAAGATTGTTTATTTGGTGGTTGCTCATCCAAGTACTAGCTGGGGCTGTCCCGGCTTAGCAGCCAAGATCTGATGAGATCAGGCTAGCCTGGCCCATCCAGGTCATCCAGTTTATAGCTGAATTAAGTGTTGAAAGCATTATTTCCCATTTAAGTGCTTAGACTGGAGTGAAAGGAATCAAACATTTGGGCTTCAAACCTATGCAAAATTTCTTGAGAGTAAGCCACATAGATTTAGGCAGTGTGTGGGACATACTTTCAAGGAAACATTGACAAGAATGAGCTGTAAGGAGGAATTCTTACATTATGAGCTAGGATGGCAAGTTGGCAACATTCCTGCTGGTCCTGTGGCTTTGAAGAGCAGGATGGTAGTGGGAAAGCAGGGGTGGCTATGAGGTCAGATGCTAAAAGGAGATCAGAGCCAGAGGCTCTCCCTTTATGCTGGAATGCGTGTTCACAGCAGGCCTTGTATATGTGTGAGATTTTCAATTTTGTTGGGTCGTGGGAGCCTTGTGGGTGGACTGTCAGGCCGCCAGTGAGCATGCAGGAGATTGCAGAACAAGGGGGAAGAGATGAAACTTCTGGGTCACCAGGCATTTCCCAAATAAGACAGCATTCCTCCACTTGTGAGTTCCAATTGGCTGATATGATTAAAGCTCCCAGATGTCCCTCATTTTAAAGGATCCCTCTTTCCCAAACATCTTGGTTCTATAGAACACAGGCTTTATATATGTATCCATGGCATGCAATAGATGTCTCTTATTATGGACCCCACAGCTCCAAAGCAGCCCTTAATTCTGAAAGTTTAGTCTAGCAGCCTTATGTATAAGCACTGGACTGGAAATGCATGCACGGGTGTACAAAGATTCAAAAGTTAATGTGCTACAAGCAGGGCCAGCTCAAGTGGGGCCTGGAGATGCCGCCATGCTACCCCTGCCTCCTCCCCCACAGGTGCCCCCAACCCTTCCCAGCCCTTCCTCCTCCTCCTCCTCCTCCTCCTGGGTTTCCTGGCTGGTGGCCACCTGAGGGGGGAGGGGGAGGGCGGGCGAGTGAGCTGCGCTCCGACTTCTATTATCAAAGGCTGCCTGTCTCTCAGCATGTGCCTCACCATCTCTAGCATGAACTCGCACAAATACATGAAGCTGCCTTATATATTGAGTCAGGCCATTGACCTATCAAGGTTAATACTATCTACCCTGTCTATCAGTTACTGTCCAGAGTCTCGGTTCTTTCATATCACCCACTACTTGACCCTTTAATGGGAGATGCCTGGGGTTGAACCTGGGACCTTTTCAGATCCAGTTCCAAGCTTTTGTAGGCCCTGGGTGAAAGAGAATATCCAGGCCCCTTTTCCCATGTTGAGTCCCTGATGGGAAGAAAAACTGGGTACAAATGAAGTAAATAAATAAAATATCTCAAAAGAACCCTTAGAGACAAGTTAGAAAAAACTCTAGTGACTTGGTCAAGATTACACAGTGAGCCTAGATTAAGGCTGAGTGATGAGGCCCACCAGTCGCTCACCTTGGCTGGCGAGTGCCCCCCTAAGCCTACCCATGACACTGGCCCTGGGCCTTTTGCATGCACAGCAGATGCTCTGAGCCGCAGCCCACTCAGACTTCAGCCTCTCCTTAGATGCTCATCCAGAAGCTCCTTTTAATAGCAATGTCTGTGCAAACTGGATTAAACAGATGAAATTTTAACCTGGGGAATTCAACAGAGCCACTATGATATGCCCTGACCTGGGCGGCTGAGGTTAGCCCAGTCTCATCAGATCTTGGATGCTAAGCAGGCGTTGTTAGTACTTGTCTATTATGCTGAGACTGATAGCAGAGTGAATTCTGCTCATACTTTATTGTAGATCGTAGAACAAGAGATGCCTTTGCTGGCTCGCAGGCCGGTTTATATTCCCAACTGACACCACACCCAAACACACACCCACACCCGTGACTGGATATTTACAGTGCACCCCCGGACCCATAGGTCCCTCCCAGGATCCTAGCCTCCCAATAGGCATGCACTAGGATCCGTTCAGGCTATTGTCTCTAGAGGCAAAGGTGACTGGGCCTGACCGCTTGTTTGCCCAACCACGTGTGCAGACTTCCCTGGGTACACAACAACTTGGATAGGAAACGACTAAGGAAGTCCAGGGTTGCTACACAGAGGCTGACAATGGCAAACTACCTCTGTCCCTCTCTTGTCTTGAAAATCCTGTGGGGGTTCACCATGGTGGGAGGGAAGCTGAATAGAAGAATGGGCTGGAATCTAGATCATTTCAGAAGCAAAAATTCAAACAGCTAGAAACCACCAGATACAAAATCCACACCTAGCAGCATCTCCAGGTGAAGGCAGGTATAATATTTGTAGAGCCTTTTCCTTGCAGGGCTTGACCTCTGAGGGGGAGGGATAAATGGTTCTGTACAGCTCCAACTGGCTAGTGCCTGTGATATCATGAAAAAACACTTTTCTCCCAAACTCCAGAGCACTTTTGCTACTGTCAGGCAAAGGATGAATATATAAACAAATATACGTGCTGTTTTTTAAAGAGCAGGCAGCCCCCTCCCTGAAATGTGAAGACAGAAGACTGACACCTCAGCCAGCATTCAGCTTGATATAATGTATGCTTTTCATGCAAATCGTGAAACTAGTGGGAAGCCAGGTTCAGTGAAGAAACCCACTGATACTTCTGTCTAAACATTATTTTCATCTTTGTGCTCCTACTGGACTTTCTTGGTGTTCTCCCATCAAGTACTAACCAGGGCGAACCCTGCTTAGTTTTGGAGATCGGAGGAGATCTGGGTAGTTGCTACCCAAGATCCTTTAGTTGGAAATGACATGGATTAAAGCTGAGAACCTTCTGCATGTAATCCTTCTTTACCATTGAACTATGGACCTTCCCTGAACGAGACCTTCCCCTCATTTCTGTAGCGTATTTATAGAAAAGTTACTTTGTGCCAGTTTTATGACATTTTCCTCATCAGCATTTTAAAAGCCTCTTGCACACGTTGGTAAGGAAAGTCTTGTGTCTTGGGGACTCTTCCTTGGGGACTCCACCCCCCCCCTGTTTACACGGCAGACCCCTGCAGTCACAGTTCATCAGCAAGGTTGGGGGGGGGGAACTGTTGTTTATACTTAATTATAAAAATGAATCAATCAAAGCTTAGAAAATGGGTTTCTTCTTCCATTTACCTGTGTTAAGAGTCATATCTTCATATGATAAAAATTACAGATAAAATATATTGAGGGGATTCTGAAAAATTTCCACTTCATCTCTGTGCATTCCACAAAATATGCTTCTTACATGCACAAAAAAGTAATGAGGTGCCAACAAGCACAGAGAGCTTAACTTGTAGAAATGTCAGTGAAATTAATGAGAAGGGCTGTCCTTGCAAATAGCTCCTTATTGAAGATTTAACTTTCTTGTTAACTGTTACCTTCCCTATCACTCACTGCAAAGCTGCCTGGGATTAAAAACTGGAGAGGATCGTGCTGTACAGAAATAGTCTCCAACATGCATAATGCTGAACGGAGAGAAATAGATCTTTTTTTTTAAAATAACTGGGCTAAAAATAAAAACCAAATACTTCAGTGCAATTACACTATGCCATCTTGCAGCTCCTCAAACATATGTCGAATTCGCAGGGCCATATGCTCAGTTGGTTTGCTTGTTATAGAGTGAATGGGAGAGGGGAGGAAACAGTAGCTGCCCATTAATCCCATTAATCCTCTGAAGAGTGAGCATTGGCCCAAAACTTCCTACTTGGGCAGAAGCCAAATAGAACTGCAGCTGAAAACTAGAAGGTGCCCAACTGAGACTAGTAAGAAACCCAAGGTCAGCAGCTGTGTGGTCTGTGTGTAAAAACTGTGAGGGGAGGGGAGAGAAATTCAGCCATGTGACAGCATAGGTATGCTACCATGGAAACGTGTCACATGGTATGAAAAAGACTAACCCCGGCTTTTGCTTAAATGGCTAGTTTGTAATGTTTGAGGAGACAGAAACAAGTTAAACGGGCAAACAGCTGGCCTTTCCTAATTGGTTTGTGCTAATATACTTATATTACAGGAATGCAATGCAGAAGCACGTTTTCGGATGATTATTTAAATCCGTGTCTGAAATTAAGTCTTCCTCCCACTTGCCTGGCTTCCTTATGGGACCTGGGCCACTGTTCATAGGTCCCCCCAGCATTCTTGCACATCTGTCCTACTAATGTGTGGTGTTTTTCCTCAGCTCCTTTTCATTGACACTACATTTCCTCAACTCCCTGCTTACTCAGTCTTTGCTTACTTCACCATTATGCTTCCTTGATCTATAACTCCTTCTAGACTCTTCTGTTAGGTCCACGGCCAACTCTGTCTCTTGGGTCCTCCTTTTTCCCTTTGTTTTCCTGCCTCATGCAATATATTTCTTTCATCATCCTGACCCCAGTCTTCCTGTTATTGCTGCTGTGTCTCCCACATGCCAACTTATGCTCCATATGGCATACTGGCCATGTCTTTATTTGTTTATTGTAAACTGTAAGTGTACCAACTGGTCAACAATGGCTTGCATGCAGTTAATGTCTTAAAATATGTGAAACTTCAGAACAGTATGAAAATCCTTGAATTTCTTTATGGAAGCGGCCTTGTTTGTGAACGTTCTATCAGTGACATTTCCAAGCTGAACAGTTAAGGATTTTTGTGACTGTTCCAGGTCATCACAGCAATTCAGCCAATATTTTAAGATGGGGAAGCTTATAGAGCAGTAGTTTTTACATAACTTTATGGTCCACTGCATACTAACTGTCACAGGACTAAAATGATCCAATGAAATAACGACCTTAACTGGCATGTGTGTGGTGATTTGGCCAGGTTATTAGTAACTACATTATTTTCTGGTCTCAAGGGCATTGCTTCCCACTCAGTTCTGTTCATCTTCTTATCCTAATACACCATTGTCCTATTGGTGAAGCTATCTTACATAGATTTCCTATAATGTACAATATGAAAGGATGAATATAACCAAATGGTTCAGTAGGTATTTTCTTTTCCCTGCATTTGTGACATAGCCTTATATAAAATGCTTACCAAATATTTTTGTGGTTCTCATGTGGCTTAGAGGTCTGGTATGCCCTACCACATGCCAGTGATGCTTAATGTGCCTTTTTAATTCTATAGAAGAGGAACATAATCCTTTTCATTTTGCAAATACTTTGTGAGTCTTTACTGTCAATACATTTTTGTTATGTAATGTCCAGCATGCATGTTGGTAACATTTAGAAACTGATGTAGGCACGATGAAGCACAGTTTTATTTCACTGAAAATAGTTCTCTTTTTAAAAAGGTGAACACCTAACATCAGATTCTCTTCCTACAAAAATGTATGAGGAAATTAAATCATAATGAATCAGGTACCCCGCTGGTCATCTTTATTCACTCCCCCTGCTACAAATATGAAATTTGAGTGGTATGTTTTTCTTTGATTACTTCTGTAAAGGCAGCTTCAGTAAGCTTTTATATAAAAAGGGATAACAAAAGCAGGTCTGGTCACTGTCCGCGAATGTGAAATATCTCATCTTATATAAAGCTGGGGAACGAACAGAAGAAGAAGAAGAAGAAGAAGAAGAAGAAGAAGAAGAAGAAGAAGAAGAGGAGGAGGAGGAGGAGGAGGAGGAGGAGGAGATTGGATTTATACCCCGCCCTTCACTACCCAAAGGAGTCTCAGAGCGGCTTACAAATTCCTTTCCCTTCCCCTCCCCACAACAGACACCCTGTGAAGTAGGGGGGCTGAGACAGCTCTGAAAGCAACTGCTCTTTTCCAAGAACTGCTGTGCCAGAACTACGGCTTGCCCAAGGTCATCCAGCAGGTGCAAGTGGAAGAGTGGGGAATCAAACCCGGTTCTTCCAGATTACAGTCCATGCACTTAACCACTACACCAAACTGGCATTGGAAGCCTAATAATGCTGATGGATCCTTAGGCACAACCAGTTACCCCAGACAACCTTATGTATGCAGATGACACAACAATATACATTTGTGATTTGTACCAGTTGGTGTGCTCTTACAAAAATACCTGTATCTTTGTTCAGAGTCCTGTTTAGAAAATCAATTTTTCATCTTGCCCAGTGAGTTGTGGATGGCATACACTGATGATGGCAGAGGTGAAAAGAATGAGGTCATGCAAACAGAAAGAAGAAGAAGAGACTGAATTTATACCCCACCCTTCATTACCCGATGGAGTCTCAGAGCAGCATACAATTCCTTCCCCTCCCCAGACACCTTGCAAGGCAGGTGGGACTGAGAGAGCTCTTTTGAGGACTGCTTTGAAAACAGCTCTGAAAGAACTTGTGACTGACCCAAGGTCACACCAGCAGCTGCATGTGGAGGAATGGGGAATCAAACCCAGTTCTCCCAGATTAGGGTCCATGCTCCTAACCACTACACCAGACTGGAACATTCTGAGGCTGAATGCTCACTAGCAGATCTATGCAGGAGAAACCTGACTTGTTGAGATTGTGAAAGTCTTTGTCTTAGGGCCAGCAGAAGAAGTGTCCTCATCAGCCAGAGGATTCTTTCTATAGCACAGGGCAGTGATCACGCAGTTAGAGAACTGGACGGGGGTGGGGGGTGGAAAGTGAGATCAGCATGCAGAATTAGAAGCAAGTTTGGGCATCTCTAACAACCAGATCAAATGGTCAGAAATACTCCTGGGCAACCAGCAAGACATAGGCCATCTGAACATTAGCCACAAGAATGCCTTGATGATTAATTTACTTTATCTCGCATTGGTCTGCTATCACTGTAATTCTTCACAAACACGTTGTCTTGGCCTATCAGATAACAAAGGCTGTGTAACATTTCGAAGCAACTGACCATCACCCCTCCCTGAGGCCCACAGACTGATTCCTCTGTGCAAGCCACTGGCAGATAAGTAATTGATAACATTGTAATTCATGGTCTGATTTTTTTTTTTAAGATTAGTCTTATTGCCATGATTGGGTCATGAATGATGAGGGTCATTAGCAGCTTGCTGTTCTGATAAAATAAAAAGGGAGGCAGATGTTTTGGTAACCAGTTAAACACAAGCATCATCCCTTAATTATTGTTAATTGTTAAGCATAATTGTTATGTTTTAAGCATATTTGTGTTTTCAGTAAAAAAATAACGACTTTAATTGTGTTTGTCTGTGTGCTTTATTAAGTTTATATCTCTGGTACCTGGCATTACATTTTATGGCACACATGGTCCAGCCCAATGAAGTCTGATTTATGTCAGATCCGGCCCTCGTAACAACTGAGTTCGACACCCCTGCCTTAGAGAGTGTAAGAACACCTTCTCCCTTTATTCACCACATCATTCCTCTTTAAACAGGTGATGTGGGATGTTTATATTAAAAAGACACACCAAGATGCATTATAACTGAGCACATTATGCAGATGCAAAATATAGTGTGGCTTATTCCTTGGATCCTTCTTCAGTCTTGATTCAGCCATGAGCTCCCTTATAGAAGCCAATATCTTTTTAGCTCCCACACACCCTGTTTTATTACAGAGAGATAAAACTGGCCTACCTTACAGAAGGCATTAAAAGAATTAAGAAAATGTACATGGAGCACTTCAATCACTTAGGAAGGGTACTATAAACACTAAGTGTTATTATATTATTGAAAGCTAGAGCAACATAGCCAAGTTACCTGTTTGTTCATTAAGATGTAAATCACAGTGTTGTAGAGAGCAGAGGTTTTGGCAAAGAAGGCTGGGATGGTCAAGAAGACAGGGCTGACGTCCGAGTCTTGGTGAGTGAAGACTCAGAAAGCAACACTGGGCATATGAGACCCAGGCAATGAGGAAGGAAGTGACCATGATGACAACCATGCAGGTGACTTCTCGGTCAGCTTGCTGAGTGGTGGCAAGCTCCTACAGCTGAGATGCAGCTTGACTGTGACATGACATGTCACATGACAACAGTGAACTGTTGAGAAGGGGCCAAAAAACCTCCAGGGGCCACAAAAATTGAAAGTTGGTTTTTATGTCTTAGAAGTAAACCCCGACTGTACAGTTCAAATTTTCAGAATCACAGTACTCTTCAATGTTAAGTCCTTTTGCACTGGACTGAAATTGATAGAGCCAAGAGTGATGACTTTCACTAGTAAAGGTGAGCAGGGAGTGGGGTGTGTGTGACCTTTTTTATAGGATCACCTACCTCTTTAACAGTATGGACAAGGAGTCTGTAGCAGAAGATGGCAATAGTCACTGATGTCACAAAATGTAACACGAACACAAAAATGTCAAAGGACTTACTGTGGACTTCTGGGGTTGGTGTACAGTAACATTCTGGAATGTATCGACACAAACAAAACAGTATTAGCGGACAGGAGATTGTTCTCCACATGGAATAATCTATGCATCATCTTTGGAACACTGTAATTCCAAACATTTACTAGCTATTCATGCCAAGGGCTTAAGACACATCTACACTGACCATCCCTAAAAAGGAGACTGGTCAGGACAAGGCCATGATTAAGGAGAAACCCAGCCCAATGAGGAAATTGTTCATGAGCTTGCAGACCACTTTTCCACAGCCAGAACTACCAAAGACCACTAGGCTATTTCACCTGTAAGAGAACTGAACTGCATGTATCAACAAGAGAAGGATACAGAACATGTGAAAAAGATGCTTGTCTAAAGAATGAAAATGATACTTCTTTCCATTGTCTTGTATTTTAATAAGTATAAGAATAAGTTACATTTAAAGCTTTAGGAATGGTTAAGAGTTCACACATTCAGAACATGGTTGGAAGGTACAAGTACTGGAAGATATTATTGAGCTTCACCACACAATCCTTTAAGTCTACAACATCTTACTATGTCCCAGCATAACCATCACAAGTTCCCCCGTTCTGACATTTAAACTACACACAATGGCAGGAGATCTGCTAGACTGACCATAGATCTGCCTCAGTCATGTCAGAAATGGACAGCAAGGAGTCCAACTTACTAAGCAAAAGGTGAAGGAGCATGGGGATGAGGTAAGGGGAACCATTGCATGTAAGTGACATAATGCAGCAAGGTGAAGAGGAGGAGGAACGAGGTTCTGAAGACTCTTCTACATGCTCCATTAAAAAAGTATCCTGCCACCACCTCCCCCTCGAACACACTTTAGAAATTGATGGGCATATACTTAAATGCACAGTGATCCTTCAGTGGCATCTAGTTTGGCTGTGACAGAAAAGTGGCATCAAGAGTTGGTAAGCTGTGAGCAGAGGAAGCGTCTGCACTCGTCCTCTATGCACCCCTTCTGCTCACATCAGACCACCCACTTTCTATGTAATTGGGGGAGATGTGACAAAGCTTTGTCACTGACACATGTAGCTTGAGCTTCATGCACATTCCACATTTGTTTTGATTTTTTTAAAAGATGTTCCAGTTTTCTACTATTGTGTATACTCTCATCTCTTAGTCCTTGGAGAGCAGGTTGAATGCAGAATATTCTTCTCAGCAACAGACACTTGAGCGGTATGTGTTTCAGTAATGTCATTCTCAAGCAAGAGTTTATTTTCACTGATGACTGCCTGTAACTAATCAGCAACCTGGGAATAGACACTTTTTAGAAGCTTTGCTTCTTCATAAAGCCCACAGTGGGGGTTGTATGAAAAGGACACTGCCTGAACTTTGCCCAGAGTGGAAACGTGAAGGGAATAAAACTTGGATTTCTGCCTTTCTTGATCACGGATAAAGTTGGCCTAAAGAGAATGAGCCAGTTTGCTAGGGGTTCTTTTTGGTTTATTCTTGTTTATTTTGTTTCAAATGAGATCTTCTTTGTCCTGAAGACTTGCAGGCCAAGTTAAACTAGAACAGCACAAAATCCAAATAATTAAAAGATGGGTGTTGAAAGTTACTGGAGTGCAGAAGGATTTTTCCTCTGCTTTTTGTTAATGACAATTTAATTGCTGATTCCTGATATTTGTCATTTTATCTAAGCTGTAAAAAATTGCAAGAAATATCTCCTAAAGCTCTCTTGAAGTCCTCCATCCAAACCAAAGGAAGTTCACTATTGTAATCACCACACGGAGAATCAGAGAAGTGCACAAAGCCATATATTTTTTAGAAATTGCATTGCATTTCTGTTTAGCCTCACAGAACCATTTGCCAACATATCCAATAACTTGATTCCCAACCCCTTCCACAAACATCCTCATGCAAGATAAACCACATAGTTAATCTATCCAAACTACAAGTTGTAAATAGGATCTTCAAATGAAGTCAGAGTTCTGAAAACTTCCTGGAAACTTGACACTGACAGATCTAAAGTATGCATATATGCTTCACAGTAAATTCATAGTAGCATCAGGTCATTTCTGGAGGAAAAAACCTTTGCTGTCCATTGCATCAAACAAGACTTCAGTGCTGCTTCGTGCTTCGAAAATGAAATAACCACTCATGGATGTGAAAGAACCACTCATGAAGAGCCTGGCTATGGTCAGATTTAAGAGCATGTAATTTAGTGGTGTTCCAAGTTTCTTGTGTTGGACGGTGACACAAGAGAGTCAAATATTTGATAGGGAACCCCAAGAGAATCAGAACAAAAGGTAGGCACTCATGTTCTGCTAAGCACTGTTGTGGATAATCAACTGGAAGAGAATCAGGGGAAAAGGTAGGCACTCATGTTCTGCTAAGTAGGGCTGCAGATAATCAACTGGACTCTGTTCAAGTCAAGACCAGTCTTGTTGCACATTGGAAAACAGAAACTGCCTTTTGTTTCATTCATGATGGCAGCTCTGCAGGGATTTTTGTTTCCTATGAGTATATATATATCCACCTGAGACTTTTGAAGTTCTGTTTTAATTGGGCATTTCCAATCTCCCCCTGGTACCCTTTATAAAATATTAACCTGCATGAACTTGTATTGTTGGTATCAGCATATTTTAGACTTAGGTCAATGTCAATTATAATAATCCAGGCTGAGATCCTTGTTGGAGTGACATTCAAGTGGCAATCATTAATGTACTCAAAAGGAGATGCAAAAATATTAATATATAGTTAGGGGATATAGAAAGTAGGTACAAGATAAGGTACAGGTTCCATTCATTTCAATATTTTGCTCCCTTCCATTTCACTCCTGACAGAATAGAAACATCATATGCGGCTGCTGGTAAATGTTCATGTTTAGGATCATGAGAGACAAGACAAGATGAAGAGACTGCCATCAAGGACTTGTATGTGTGCACTTGTTCCTGTTCCTGTGCCAAAATCAGAATGCCTGCGTGCCCCGAGGAATGCTGGCAAAACCAGGGCTCTTTTTGTAGCAGGAACTCCTTTGCATATTAGGCGACACGTCCCTAATGTAGCCAATCCTCCAAGAGCTTACAGAGCTCTTCTTACAGGGGCTACTGTAAGCTCCTGGAGGATTGGCTACATTAGGGGTGTGTCGCCTAATATGCAAAGGAGTTCCTGCTACAAAAAGAGCACTGGGCAAAACAAATGGAATCTATAGTCCCACTAGTACTCAAGCCTAGAGTTATTATTTTTAATGTGTGCCTGCCTAATTCTATGAGCATGAAATATGAGTTTTACCATAGCTAAAGTTAGACTCCTATCATTGCCAGCCAAAAGATCTGGCTAATGGAAATCATGTGAGCAGCTGGGGAATCTGCTCAATAAAAGCAGTGTGAAATAGAAGAGTACAGGTGGCAACTAAATAGGAAATGAGATGACGTTTCAGTTACAACTCTGCCGCAAGGCCAGAGTCTCTGGGGGTGGCTAATATCTTCTGAGAGACCTTACAGTTCTTTGAGTGGTAAAGCATTTGTTCCAGTCAGGAAGACTAGTTGGCGAAAAAGCAGGACCATTCAAAAGGTAGAAACTTGGTAAAACAGGAAAAAGAGGGGCTGAAAAGCCCCAGAAAAAAGGAGAACAAGTGCACACTTGTTAATGGGGCCTGAAATTCAGCCTGGGTCTTTACAATAAGCACTTTCTACATCTGTCTCCTTGGTTATAACATCTATACTACATATTTAAACAGAGTTGGAACCATTTTGAAACTACTGTGAGATGTTTTCTTTCCAGATGGTCAGGGCACTTTTTTCTCCCTCTCCCCAGATACATGTGTGCATATGTGGAAGAAGCACAAGACAACATCAGGAGAAATGGGAGGTCCCGTGTGTGCATTTGACAGTCCCATTCAGCTGTGTTCCAGGATAGACAGAGGGAGAAAACAGAACTCTGTTGATTCTTTCTGGAAACCTCTATGTGCCCATTGTGTTTCATAAGTAATGAAGTACCAACTCTTTCTCCAGAGATGTGATTATCTTGCTCCTGGAACTAAAAATGCTTTTGCTCAAATATGGAGGACTTTGTTTTTGTTCCTATTATCCATTGTAAGGAACCACTGAGGTTAATAAATTATGCTGAAATGCCGAATCCAGGGTAGAGTTATACATTCTGAGTTAACTTGGTTTGCTGAACTATGGCCAAAAGAAACTGAGTGGTTGTAAGAACTGTTTCTGATCAATTTTCCCCCCAAATTTTTATAACAATCAAAATGGACTTCAAGGACTTCCATATGTAAGCACACAAAAAGAGCTATATGCACAGACATTAGGAGGGCTTTATTTTGTTTGTACAGTATTTGTCATGGAATAAATCGTCACCTGAAAGTGCTCCTCTTCACTCTGCCAGGTATATAAAGGAAGTTTATGTAAAGGTACATAAAGGGAAGGAAATTTTGCTGGTGTGTGTGTGTCTGGGTTATGTGAGACTAACAGAAGGAGGCATTAGGTTTATGTTAACTATGCCCTGCCAACCGTTTCCCCTCTCCATTATGGGTGTGCATTCAGTAAAGTCGAACTGAAAAAAACCTGAAAAATGCCTTTTTGGCATTTTTTGGGTATTCCCTGATCTGATTCGGCTGCCGAATATTGAACGCTGAACCCCCCCCAAAAAAATATTTGGCTTTTTTCCAGCTTTTTTTGTATTACCGAGTACAGGCACAGTGGGGGTTTAAACTTTAAAGGGCTCCAGTTACCTTCTTTCCCCCAGCGTTTTTGCTCTGCTTTCCAGCAGGGAGGGGAAAGAGGGACCTTACAGATAGCCAATCACTGCAATGCATTAGCAAATGCCATTGCAGTTTGCAAGGCTGTTGTTGCTGCTGGCTTCATTTGCTGAAGCCCAATTACTAGCTTGCTGCTTTCCCAGGGGGAGGAGCACGGGCCAATAGGATTACAGGTAAGGGTGGTATACTGCTCTTTGGCCAATCACAGAAGTTTGTTCTTTTTTGAAATTCTTCTATGTATGCCCAGAGAGCATAAAAGCATGGGTCTCTGGCTGGCTGACTTCATTCCTGCACCTATTGCTGAGAGAGCCTGAGTTGGAGATTGTGTGGTTGGCTTCTGTTTCAGCCACTGCTCTGAGCCTGCTTTCCTGCTGTTGACTATTGGACTACTTCGGATCAAGATCCATCCTGCCTGCTGGACAACAGAAGAAGACTGAAGACATCACTGGTTTGACTTATTAGGGCCGCTTTTAAAAAACTTTTCTTCTTCTGTTGTGAGCTGGTGGGTTGGGCGCCTAGGGGTGGTGGTGGTGTGTAGGGCTCTGGGCCCTAGGGACCCTCAGGCCTCTTCCTGTTTTTTTTTTTTTTTGGGGGGGGGTTCTTCTAATTTGTGATTTTGTTGCCAGCCTGTTGCTTGCAGTTTAAAAGTTGTTGTTTTTTTTTACTGTGCTTTATATTTCTTGGCTTGTTGGGGTTTTTTTTTTGGGGGGGTGTTAATGACCAGGCCTTCTGCCTGGGGCCTAGGCTTTCTGTTTTGGTTCTTCTATTTTGTAGTTCTGTTGCCTTTTAGAAGTTTAAATTTTTTAAGTTGTTTTATTGTATTTTATATTTCTGGGCTTGTTGGTTCTGCTGCTGACCTTGCAAACATACCGCACCACACAGATTCTACTGCAGAGCTTCTCTGAGAGAAACTGCTGGGCTGATGGTTTTATATCTGCCTGCTTTCTTCCCCTTCCATAGGAAAAAATAGAGGATTGGGGGCACTGGATGCCCCCAGAATTGGATCCCCTGGTCCAATCTTCTCCAAACCTGGGGGTTCTTTTGAGGAGAGGCTCCAGCAGCTACAGTACAAATTTGGTGCCTCTACCTCAAACCCAATCCTCCCCAGAAAATACTCCTGAGAAGATTTTTGCCATTGACTACAATGGCCCCATAAGAAAAATTGAGCTGGATATATTTGGGGATACCAATTATTTTTGGATACCAATACAATACCAGTATTGGTATTGGGGTAAATTCAGGAATAACAAAAAAAAAATCAGCTTTATTATACCTGAATCCAGGGGGAAAAAACCACTTTTTCCCCTGCACACCCCAACTCTCCACCCAATCCTAAGGATTAGTTTAAGTAAAGTGGTGTTGGCAGTGACTTGAACCTCTGTAGCTGTAGATAGGGTTCCCACTATTACAACTGATCTCTGGATGACCAAGATCAGCAATCTAGGCTAACCATTCCCCCGCGGAGGGGTTGCCCACTTTTAGGGGCTCCAATCCATCAGCCCAGATCTGGCTGGCAGGGGGACCCCAGCCCCAAAATCCTGCGATCATGCCAGGCATGTTGCTGGGGGGACACTTTAGCAGCCAAAAAACTCTATGGTATCATAGAGTTCCTGGCTGAATGCTAGAGTGTCCTCCCAACAATGTGCTTAGCGCGATGATGTCACTTCCGGGTGATGTCATTGCAACATGTGTGCCAGAAGATCCCAAGGAGGAGCCAGGAGTCCGCCACCGGCAGAAGGTAAGGACCTGGCAACCCTAATCAATTCCTCTGGAGAAAATGGCTCTTTTGGGGGAAGGACTCTATTGCATTATACCCTGCTGAGGTCTCTCCCCTCCCCAAACCCTGCCCTCCCTAGACTCCACCCCCCAAATCCCCAGGTACTTCCCAACCCACATCTGGCAACCATAGTTGTAGAGCAGGGTTAGAGGCCTATCCCAGTCAGCTGGGACATGAGTCACAGGCCTAAAGTCTCTGTATATTCCAAATAATGAATTCCACAGTTGTGTCACAAATCAGACAGAACAGTTAAAGCAGTTTACTAAAAGGAAAGGAAAAACATATATTCCTCAGTGTCTCAGCAACAGGTATAAGTTATAATAATTTTTTACAGAAAAACATCCAATAAGGTTAGCCAGATGAGAGCTGAAAATACGATGATTTATAACATTGAAGCTGCTGTTAGGCTAATAGCTGCAAAGGTTGACAATTCTGTTTCCTAAAGTTACAAACAGAATGATAAAATAAGAGTTTAGATATCTACTAGCAATTACTGTCTTAGCTTCTGTTAAACCAGCTGGATGGCTGTGAGACTTTTAGATTCTGAAAGGTAGCCAAGTTTCATGTCGTCCCCTTCCTGACTGTAATTCTAACTTCGGGTTCTAAAAAGTCCGTCTGGCAACTCATCTCAATGTTTCTTAATTTCTTATGCTAAGCCCTTTGACAGATTCACGACTGCTACAGTTCAATATAGTTTACAAAGATTGTACAAGGGTGTGGGAAAAGTTCCCATCTTTAACCTCAAAACACAACAGATTTTGCTTTGGGTGAGAGGAACTGGAACAAGTATGCTGCATGATAGAGGGTATCTACTGTGCGATGTATATCTACCATGTAATCTTGGTACTATTTAACACAAAGTGTGTGTGAGGGATAGTTCAGAACACTGAAATGACACAACCCTGCCTAAAAAGGTTACAGTCGAACAGCCTGAACCCTAGGAGTTACTACTTCATCAAGAAATGTGTGCAAAGAAGCAGAAGCAGCAGTTTATTGGAGGCAGGTGCATTTGTGCAAATTTTGCATCATTTATGGGGGATGGAAATAAAAGTCTAGTTGCACAAGGGGGAAAAATATGACAGAAAAATCTGCCAGCTTGTAGAACTAGTATTCACTCAGCTCAGCCCTGAAGGGAGAAGTTGTTTCTCTGACCAAATGTGGTAGGTGCTTTTCTAGAGAGGCTCTACCACTCAAGCAAGGTTTTGTTTGTACACAGCCTCGGATCACAATGTGGACAGGATCCTCGGATTTTAAGGCCAGGTACCTGCTTGTACAACCCTTGCCCTTCCTGGTTACTTAAATAGTGTGAAGAAAGGGAGATGGACTCCCCACTCTCAGGGAAAAACTTGTCACAGGAAAATGAGACATGCCTTTCCCAAGGGTGCCTTCTGTGCTACACAATCAGTTCAAGGGCATGGGAAGCTGCTATGTGGACATGAGCTAGAAAGATGATATTTACATAACTACTCCATGAATTTTCATTATAGAATTAAAGGTTTATCTCTCGGGCGCACACATGAGTCATATTATGCACTGATTCAATAAGCCACTGCTGAGGTAGCAAGTAGGGTCCCTCAGCTTACAACCAAAGGAGTGTTGCCTATATCCCCTTGGGGGAAATGAAGAAAAATTGCGACAAAAAATAAAAGATGTGATATGGGTTGGCCTTTTGAAACTGCATTTTCAACCTACACGAGTAATGGGAAGGTGTCAGTGGTTAGTTTTGTAACCATCTGTTGTTGCCATGTCTATATTAACTGTAGTTCCTCTCTTTTTTTAGTGAAACTTCTGACAGCTCTGAATAATCATGAAGATGAATAAAGACAGCTTTGATGTCATATTGCAGTTCTGCTGCCAAAAACATCTGTCAAGGTCACAACTACCCTTGGGTATGATGGCACTTTCTGTACTTTGCAGTGATTTACTCTGAAGTACTTTCTATCTGAGATTTGAAGAACACTATTCCAAATTAAAAGCAGCTAAATACAGCTCCAAAATGAGTTCACAAAAGGGGCTTGAATAAGGATTATAAGTGTTTCTCTCACTATTGTAACACTCTCAAGTTCCATAGAGAAACATCACTAACTATAGCTTTTCACCGCATCTTAAATATGCCATTCACAATTCCCCTTCCCTCTCTGTGTATATCACTGAATTGAAAATTCATAGCCTACAGAAGCTTATGCCACAATAAATGTGGTAAAATATTCCAAAATTCCCTTTTGTTTTCCTAGTTGCTTGTGTATTTTATTCATGCTGTATTTTCTACTTGAGCTATCAGGACACATTGTGCATTCTTGTTGACCTTAATTCTCAAATTGCTAGTCTGATTAACCCTCCAGTATGCATCAACTGCATGTTTATGTCTTTACCCACCACGACCTTCCCCATCCAATTCATGTAAGCGATTACACGGGCTGTTGACTGAGGAAGAACTCATGCCACATTAAAATAGAATGGCTCCATGCAGCAGCAGCTTATATACTCTCGGGTGTTGTTTCCCCCCCCTCTACCACTGAATTGCAGGAAACCGGACTGACATGGTGTTTCAGTGAAGCAAACACCTTTACTCAGGAGCTGAAAGCATTAATTCCTGTCATGCACCTGTCTGCATGACTTCCACAGTCTTCCCTGTTGCAGGTAGAGATGGAAAAGGAGTGACACAGGATGAGATCTTGTCTGCTGCTCATCAGGCTCATCCGTTCCCCTTTAAGGCCACCTGGGCTATTTGTCCTTTTGTCTTCTTGCTGCTGTACAATATTATTACAGACTACTTAACTCATGACATTTTCCCTAGATGGACGGTCTCTCACTCTGATCCAGCTTCCTTAGCAGGAAAAGAAATCACACTCACATAGTGGTGTTCCTTTCCCAATCCTGTTGCTGGGCAAACAAAGCTCAGCTGCAGAGATCAGCAATATAGCCAGCCAGCTGAAGAACATTCTATGGGAAATAGCCCTAACATGGTTACTCCTCTGGAGCCTGTTGATCCATCTCTGCAGCACCTTGAATTAGGAAGAAACATTACATCTGTAAAGGACATGATAGATTTTGAGACTCAGGAATATATTAAAGCAGGAATGCAGAACGTGAAAAACATTATTCAGCTTATCTAGATTCAGTGCCATTGGGTATCATACCTATATCTACATATTACTTACAATTTGCATAGCGTTCAAAAACCTTTATATACATTATCTTGCTGTAATTCTTACTGCAGCTCTGTGAGGCAGGGTATGATAATCAATCTCAGCTTTGTAGATGCAGGGTCTGAAAAAGAGTGGCTACCTTAAAGCCCCCCAGTGAGTTTATAGTGGAGACAAGACTTGAACTGGAGACTTCCTGAGTTGAAATTAAGTTTCTTAGCCACTATGCTACTTAACTCCAGCTCTCATTTTACCGCCAAGAATTTCACATTATCAAAAATAATTTACTAGAGCTTTTTAAAAATATTGTCTGGAACCAGCCCACCTATGGGGAATGAGCTCAGTTGTCTTGGAGTTTGCATCTTGCAGCATAGCTATTTGCTGATCTTTTAACTGCAATATCTGGTACCAGTGCATCCAAGCCATAAAACAGCAGTATGAGCTTGCAGAGCTGCTATGTTCAACTGCACATTTAAACTCCTCAACATTTTCTCTTCCTTAAAAATTATTCTGGTGAAGAACTTTTATTTTCCTCTATAGGATCTGCATGAGACATGTGGGTTCTTCAGCAACTGGTAACTACAGCACTAACCATGATCTTGCTCAAGGAATCCAGCGTACTGAAAATATAGAGGGAGAAAATCAACTTAAAAAAACGATATGGTGATTACCATTTATCTCTTTTTATACTCAGGTGCCAATTTACGCTCATAAAGGTTTAGCCACCAGCCTTCCCCAAAACAATCTACATTTTGAAGTACAAACTCACATTTCAGGCTACTAGTGGAAACCACCATAACTGTAAACGAGAAAGAGCACTGGGACTTCTGGTGCACAATACCCTCTGCTTTGTGCAACTTTCTCTGTTCTGTGCTGACATGCTGAGCTCCATTAGGGAATAGTCACAAATGAGTTGTGACTATTTTACAATAAAATGTGCCATTATCAACATCTTTGCCAGCATCTTGGCTGCATGTCTACCAAACTGCAGCTTTGTAGGAAGCATGGAAGCAGTTTAACTGTTTGGCATACAGTCTCTGTCCACTGTTTTGAAGAATATGTACAAAAAGCTATTCTTAGACTTTCTACTGATCCAAGCATCTTGGATTATATATGTACCAAATTTCAGCTTTCTATGGTTATGAATTTTATATTTTTATATGCTTCCTGTGTGTGACTCTGCCATATGATAAATAAAAAAAAATTAAGCTTTCTAGCTAGCATAGGACTGGCTCATCTGTTTTGAGGTACATATCATGCACCCCCGCCCACAAGGCAGGGATATATAAATGCTACATTTAGACATCTTTAATCATCAGAATATTTTCAGCATCATGAGTACCAAAATTCAACTGAGTAAATTAGGTGGAAGTATTTAAGGTTCATCTTCTGTGAGGTTCCTCTTTATGTCCTCTGTTTCAAGGAAAAGACCTACAGATGTTCCAAGTAATCAGGGTAACTTATACTGCACATGTGGAAATATGCTGTCATATCAATATCCTCATGAAGCCTTTCTGTATTAAATTCTCTGGAACTAACATTACGCCGACAATCCTTGAAACTAAATTTCAGGTGATGTTTCTTAAGAAATAAGACCTTTAGGAAATATACTTTATTAATTTTGTTTAAATTATGGTGGCCTATTTTTGGCACAACTGCAATTTCAACAGAAGTCTAGAATGTATATTGAAAAGAAAAACAAAATGTGTAGGTTTTAAAAAAAAAACACACCAATGCATTTTCTTAGAAATATTGCAAAGGGGGCTTGGGACTCAGATGAATGCTAGCAGGTGCAACACCAGCAAGTTTTCTTTAGGCAGAGTCTCACCCTAAAAGGTATTGTTCAACCTGTGACAAAGTGACAGGCTGTCATGAAAATGCCAAGAGCACAGCAAGTGTCCCCCCCCATAGCTCCATGTACAAGATCTTTTCTATTAACTTCACAGACACACAAATCATACAGCCGTCATACAAATTCTGCAATTACACTTGTTATACTTACACATATATAATTTATGTACATATTTTCTTTGGGAGTAACAAAATGTGGCTTTTGATAGTTTATTCTCTTCAATTATTGATTCAATACACAAAAATAGGAAAATAAGAATTTCTCATATAACACAAAGGAACAGACTGTTAAGAAAGCCTGACAACCCACGAAAACCCACTTCCTAGCCTGACAGCAGCAGGCTTGCCCCCGGCTGAGGGGCCAGTCTCGCTCATTGGCAGGATTCATCTATCTTCCTCCGACAATATGGACAACAGTTATGCTGGAGCACCACAACCTCATAATCTTCCGAATGAAACATCTGTAAAATGAGGGATGCAAATGAAAAGGGATGCCTCAAGAGAAGTCACAGTGCAAAGGGGAAAGTGTGTGGGCAGGATTAAGCCTAAACTATCTGTGATACTTCTTCATTTTGTATTACAGGACCTCAATAACCTCAGCCATGCCATTAGGGGCCCATTCTGTGCACATCCTACTGACAACACTGCCCTTCTGCTGTTTATGTCGGACAAATATATCAGTCTCTGCACACCTGCTGTTAAAATGGCAGCCATCAGCAGTTCAAGGGAGAACACTGCAGTCTCCCAGAACAGTAAGCCAGACTGAATGAAATGGGACATTTCTGAGTAGAGATATTTTGACTTGCTTCCATCACAACAAAGACGCTTCAAGAGGGAGGCAGAAGTGTGAACTGCTGGCCTGGAGTTCGCTAGCATATTTAGTTTTGTCAGTGAAAGCAAATAATTCTTTTCAGGTTTTGAATGGAAGGAAAATTTGGTGAGAGAAGACTGCTGTTCTCTAAACTGACGACTCTGTCCCTCCACTGTGTACATTTGAACTCCCCACAGAAATGCAATAGAATGGATACTGGCCTGTTACATTCCAGGCTCCCACTGTCAACAAATTTTCTCCTGTGTACTCTTGTGTGTGTCATACGCCCCACACACACACCTGGTAGAGGAGATGACCATTCATATACGCAATGAAGTGGGCCTTCGTCCATGAAAGGTTATGTCACAATAAATCTGTTGTTCTTTAAAAGGTATCACAGCACTCTTGGCTGCTTCTGGTACAAGTGACACAACTATCTCACTGGAAGCTACAATTTGTAATTTGAAGGACTGTTTGGATGTCACAAAGATGTCAGTTTTCAGTTCATGCAAACCACTAATCTCCAAGAATGAACTTGCTGTATTTGGAACAATCTGAGTAGGGATTGTTGAACATTTTGCCACATTCCCCCTTGAAAGATTTAGGGCTAAGCAAGCTCTGCATTACAGGAAGAGCACATAAACAAGATCACTTAATGAAGACTGGTTAAACATTAAGAGCAGTCAAATGTACCTTCAGTTTAACAGGGCCAGGAAGTTGTACTTCCCCCTGCTGCACTACAAACCTTAAGCCCATGGCTCTCCAAGAAAGCCCTGTCTCTCCTCCCCCAAGAAAACAATCTATTAACTATTTGACTAAAGTAAATGTTTTGTTATTCAGCACCCATGAAGAATGGGCATTGATGGTTACACAAATGTGCTGGAAACACAAGCTTATTGCTGCTCTGCTATGTCCCCTTCCCAGAGGTATGTGCAACAATCAACCCCCGTACCACAGGGCAAGCCATGGCAACTACCCTCTCAGCAGGTGAGTCCCTTCCCCTTCCCTCACACCATGGAGCCATCCTTTGCATCAGGCAGACAACCACACAAGCTACCTGGGAAGTTTTCTGACACAGCTGGCTTCTGTCTGCTCGAGGCAAGGCTGAGGGAGAAGGAGGCACCCGAGGATGACGTCAGCTGGCAGTTCTGTCAGAAGCGCAGCAATGGCCAGAGACATCAAGGGAGTGTGCCAACACCTGAAGATATAGGGGTATGGGGACAGAGGAGGAGCTTGCCCTCTGAGTGATGACCATTTTGGATAATCAAGTGCCTGATAACAAAGATTTTACTGTATTTCCATGAAAGCTGCATCTACATGTAAAACCATCAGAAAAATGAAGGAGGAAAATTCCAAAAACAAGTTCAGTTCATAGGGCTGGATCCACCTTGATTTTTCACCTGATCTCAGTGAAACCTCCTCCTTCCTGCAGCCCGTCCCCACATGACTTTTGCCCATGCATATCCTATGACCCCCAGAATAGCATTTTTAGTGGTGGGAAAGGTTTTCAGATCCAACATAGGGCTCTTCTGCATTCTGATTTTCATCACTAGTGTGTTCTTATTGCTTCATGGTTCCCCCCCCCCAATGTCTTTTGCTCTCTCTAGTATTCCCAGACGGAGCAAAACATATGGGGGGGAGACTAAAGCAATAGGGACAACTGAGTGGCAAAAATGAGAATGCAGAAGAGACCATATATTCCTGTTTTGTTTCTTTTTCATTATCCTCTTATTGGTGGTGGCTGCTTCATGTAGGTCTTCAAAATACTTAACAGCAACAACACATTAATGCTTTGACTAAGATGTGCTCTCAGATGCAACAGATTATTTATTCATTAATTAAATTATATTTATTAGGCCACCCTTTCCTGCAAGCAGGGCTCAGGGCATCTTACAGCAGAACAAATACAATAAATAATGCAGTTAAAACCGATGTTAAAATGCCTATAATATAACTGCAAATAAAACAATACAGTTTTCAAGATGGCAGAAGAATGATTTTAAATTCCACAAGCCGCCTTGGGTGGGAGGGGATTGTGGTGTGTGTGGTGTGTGTGAGAGTGCCAGATTTTATACTGTCTCATTGTTGTCCTCAACCAAATGCCAGAAGGAACATCTCTGCCTTGCATGCCCTACGGAAAGACAGTAAATCCCGCAGGGCATGGATATTCCCAGGCAGAGAGTTCCACCAGGTGGGGGCTAGGGCCGAAAAAGTCCTGGCCCTAGTTGAGGGCAGCCGGATCTTTCTCAGGCTGGGGACCACCAGAAAGTTCTTATTCCCACAGTGTAATGCTTTTCCAGGGGAATACTGAGAGAGGTGGTCTCAAAGGTATTTGGGTCCCTGCAGGGGTCTTTTCGTAGAAGAACAGCTGCAGGAGCTCATTAGCATATGGTATGCTAATGAGCTATTAGGCTATTAGCATATGCCACGTCCCCTGACATCACCGGAAGTGATGTCAGAAGGGGAAGCAAAAGGGGGGGAAGCATCTTCAAAAGCCTCCCCTTCCCTTCCCCAGCTGGTCTGGGTGGGGGAGCTAAGAGAGAAGGGGTTTAAAGTTTAAACTCCTTCTCATGAGAGTTGGGCCACAGAAGGAGGAAAGAGGGAAGGAAAGAGAGAGAGCAGAGAGAAGGAAAGAAGGAAGGAAAGAGGGAAAGAAAGAGGGAAGAAGGAGGGAAACAGGGAAAGGAGGAAAAAAGAGAAGAGAAGAAGGTGGGAAGGAAGGAAGGAAGGAAGGAAGGAAGGAAAGAAAGAAAGAAAGAAAGAAAGAGAAAGAAAGAAAGAAGAGAAGAATGAGGGAAAGAGGAAAAAGAAAGAAGGAAAGGAGGGAATTAAAGAAATTCAGTGGCAATTCAGCCCCATTATACCCTATGGGCCATTGAAGTCAATGGTGAAAACATAGGGTATATTCTGGGGGCTGGAGGGGTGGGGGTTTGAGGGAGAGGCTCCAAGATCACAGGATAGCTGATGGAGCCTCTTCCCAAGATACCCACCACGTTTCAAGAACATTGGACCAGAGGGTCCAATTCTATGGGCCCCCAAACAGGTTGCCCCATTTCCTCCATTGTTCTCTATGGTGGGAAAAAAAGTTATTTTTTTCCCACCATAGAGAACAATGGAGGGAATAGGGGTAACCTGTTTAGGGGCCCATAGAATTGGACCCCCTGGTCCAATGTTCTTGAAACTTGGTAGGTATCTTGGGGAGAGGCTCCAACAGCTATCCTGTGAGTTTCGAGCCTCTCCCTCAAGCCCCCTCCCCTCCAGCCCCTAGAATATACCCTATGTTTTCACCATTGACTTCAATGGCCCATAGGATATAATGGAGATGAAATTGACATTCGGCTGCCTGAAAGACTCTCCGGGACGC
Source organism: Gekko gecko (assembly GCA_029375565.1). Classification (NCBI taxonomy): domain Eukaryota; kingdom Metazoa; phylum Chordata; class Lepidosauria; order Squamata; family Gekkonidae; genus Gekko; species Gekko gecko. The sequence goes on along the minus strand of JAPDNY010000002.1, from coordinate 69,335,160 downwards.
TGGCTGGGGGCGGGGCTTGGCTCCTGAGCTCCCGGAGCTGTGCTCCGGTGCGCTCCCCCCTGAAAAGACCCCTGGGTCCCTGACTGCTAAGGGCCTTGAAGGTCAGGACCAAAACCTGTGCTCCACTGGAAGCTAGTGCAGCTTGCGCAGCACAAGGACCCATAAGGTCCATAAGGACCCGCACGACCACATTCTGGATCAGTTGGAGCTTCTGGGTCAGGTACATGGCAAGACCATGTACAGCGAATTACAGCAGTCTATCCTGGAGATGACTGTTGCATGAATTACCATGGTCAGCTGCCTAACCTAGTTGATAAGGGCACACTGTCAAGAGCTGGGAGTTGGCAACTCAACCACGGTTCCAACCACCACAACCACCGAACCTCCCTTACCTGGATTCAGTTTCAGCCAACTCTGTTTTAACCACCCAACCATGGCCTCCAACACTTGGCTAAATTCATGGCAATGGCATCCAGCTGACCACTCATCAACAGAAATAGCTGGGTGTCATCCGCATACTGGTGACAACCCAACCCAAAACTCTGTGCTAGCTGTGTGATGGGGCACATGTAGATGTCAAATAACACTGGGGAGAGAAGTGCTTCTTGGGGGACCCCGCACTCCAGCACAAATTTTTAAACTCCCAAGGGTACTGCTTAAAATTAGACAGCAGCATACACACACACACAAAAATCCCCTTTGCTTTCAAGGATTCAGAGCCTCCTTTTCTCCCAAAGTAAACATTGCTCATACCTGAAAGCAGGAAGGGCACATAGTAATAGAGGCCTCAGGTAACAATGACCGGAAGTACTGCCACCGCAGTGGCTTTGGCCAGCGTTTAATCAGCACATCTCTCCTGCTCATGGACCTGAGAACAGCATGGTTCACTACCACAGGAACAAATTCTGAGCCCCCTTGCTGCAGAAACAAAGAGATTGAGAAAGGAAAATGGTTTTAACTTGGCAAACTGTTGGGGAAACAAGCAGTGTTCCCTCTAAGCTGAGTTAGTGTGAGCTAGCTCACAATTTTTTAGCCTCTGGCATTTTTGTCTTAGCTCAAGAAGGATGGCTCCAGAGCAAACTGATTCATGTAGCAGCCAAATCGCTCGCTCACAACTTTAATGCTAGCAGTTCATGAAGTAGAATTTTTGCTCACAGGACTCCACAGCTTAGGGGGAGCATTGGAAACAAGATCTTTTCAAAGAATATGTATGGGCTACCTTTTCAAAAATTAATTTTGCATAGATTGAGGGAGCGTCTGCACTGAGCTATCAGTTTGCTTTCCAGCCTATATTTAGCCCTGGAAATATTCCTAGTCTTGAAGAGCTTGCACATCTCTGTTGCAATGGAGTGTTGGAAAGCATTCCATCTACTACTGAAGACACAGAAAGCATTCCATCTACTACTGAAGATGGAGCATTATTTAGGTCCTCCCTTCCCCCTTCACTGGAAAGGCTTACAGTAGAAAAATCAGTGTGCTTTGGGGACCTTTAATAGGAAACAACTAGTTCATCGTCCTGTCTTCTGTGCAGTCCCACATGGGAGCTGCCTGTAGGCAGGCCTGCCATGGGAGAACTTTCCAAGAGCTTCTATAAAGAGTATTCACTCCCCCTCCCCTCATGGAGGAGATTAGTGAAGCCTTTTTCCCGCCCATTTGGTCATGTGATGAGGGGAGGGGGAGGCACCTTTCTCTCAGTCCTTTCTCTGCCGCCGTGGGGAAAGGACAGACCTTGAGCTTCTCCTTCTTACCTCAGCGTTTAATTTTCAAAATAGAAAGTTGATTCTCTTCAGGAGTTCCTGTCTTTATATTAAGATGGCCTTGTTTAAGAAGTGCCAAGCGTGTGGCATGAAAATGGCTTCAACAGATGACCATCTGAAGTGCCTTCTATGTTTGGGTGAGGCCCACGATACAGCTTCTTGTGAGATCTGTAGCAATTTAACACCCAGGACGAAGCAAGACAGAGCCCTGAGGCTAAAAGCTGCGCTTTGGGAACAAGCGCTTTCAACCCCGGCCTCTGCTTCCTCCCCTTCTATCCAGAGAAAGAGTTCTACTAAGGGCACAAAAGTCTCCCATAAGCTGGCTTCAAAACCGGCAGGGATGCCCCATACTAGGTCGGCTTCTGCTCAGCCACCTTTGAAGCGGGCTAAAACCGACAAGAAATGTCGTTCTAACTCGCCCTTAGCGTCGGCTATTACGCGGACGCCATCTCCGCCGTCAGTCTTGGTGCGGCCATCAGCTACTGAACATCTGTCCCTCGACGTTGAAGAAACCATGACGTTCGTCATCCAGTCTGGAAGGGTCCGCTTGACATTGATGCACCTCACTGGCTCCTTCGACGTCGAAAGATGATGTCGAGATTCTGAGCGTCACAGATTGTCCTCTGTCTGAAAGGTCTCGCTCCTCCAGTTCTAAAGGGTGGACAGCCCCTCCGTGGGATTGCCCACCTGGTTGGGAGCATATGTCTCCATGGTTCTTTCCTCCCTGATATGGCACTCATTCAGCTTCACACCACACTAGTCGCAGCGTGAGTCGCTCTTCACGGCGTTCGGTTGCTGAATCTAAGTCATCTTCGAAGCCTCACCGACAGTCCCCAGATCCGAAAAATATCCAGTCATTATCTGATCCTCTTCACTTGCAGGATGGAGCCGATGACATCTCCGATGCTGATTCGAACCGTACATCTCTGCCTTCCCCGACTGATGCTGTTGGTGATCCTGCTCCGGTGTCTCCGACCGAAGACTTACATGTCTACTCTGAACAATTACTTTGCATGGTCAAGGCTCTGAAAATTGACTATGTCACACCCAAACCTCTGGAAGACGATCCAGTCATGGACATTTTATATGCATCAGATATTGGTCCAGTCGCGATTCCCTTGGTGAAGGGTATTAAAGAGATCACCCGTAATGCTTGGGCGCATCACCATCCCCAGCCCAACTCCATAGTTGCTGAAGTTATCCCATCCAAACAAACAGGGGGCCCCCGTTCCTCTCCATTAGATAAAGAGGGTAGAAAATTGGATATCTTAGGTCACAAAATATATTCCTCTGGGGCTTTGACACTGAGAGTGGCTAATTTCAAGGCCATCATGGCCAGGTATCAGGTCCTTTTATGGGAGCAGATGGCACTATACCTTAAAGATCTCCCTGAGGCAAAAAGGGAACATGCCAATTTGATACAGACAGAGGGCACTCGCCTGGCCAAACAAGAATTGAACGCCGCTAGGCACGCTGCGGATGTAGCAAGCAAGGTTATAGCTTCGGCCGTGGTGTTGCGTAGGCACTCCTGGCTCCGCACCTCAGCTTTGCCTTTAGACATTAGGGCCCGAGTCAAGGATCTGCCCTTTGAAGGTAAATTACTATTTAGCTATCAGACCGATGACGTTCTGGAGAAGGTCAGGAAGACAAGGTTTACGGCTAAGTCCTTGGGCCTGAGTTCCCAACAGCCACCTGTTCAGAAACCAAGGTACTTTCCTCGTCACTACCACCAGTCGGGTACAGCGAGGGAATACCATTTTCAGTCTGATTCCTCTCAGTCCTTCAGGGGCAACTTCCAGTCTTCCTTCATGCCACAACGCCAGCAGCCTAAACCACGGGGTGGCAACTCCCGTTCCCCGAGGAATGGTTCCGCTAAATCTAGACCTTCGCAATGAAGGCTTCCCCCCTTCTTCAGGGCATGTCTCATTCCTTTTTACCACCGTTGGTTTGTAATTTGTTCTGTTAGTTGGGTTCTGGATATAATAAAGTTCGGTTATGCTTTAGAGTTTCATTACAGACCTTGTTACTCAAAGGCGTTTTCGTATGCTTTCCTTGGAGAATGTATACCAGTCTATTGAACCAGGAAATTGGTTTGCCATCCTTGACCTCCAAGATCCATATTTTCACATCAATTTCTACACTGCAGACAACAAAAGCATGCTCAATTCAAAAACTGCTAGGTCTCATGGCTTCTACTACCTTTACTGTGCACTATGCACGTTTACGCAGGCGCCACTTGCAGAACTGGTTCTTGAGAAACTTCACTATGGGTTTACATCCCCATTGGTTATGTTTATCAATCCCTCGCCCAATCCTTCGTCCCCTGGAATGGTGGACAGAAAAATCCAATTTCATACCACGGTTTCCACTGGCGTATGCTGTCCCAGACATACATATCTTTACGGAAGCATCTCTAGAGTGCTGGGGGGGTGCATTGTGGCGCTCCACAGGTCAGTAGTCGATGGTCACAATACGAGTCCACTTTACATATCAATACTTGGAGTTACCCAGCCATCGATTTTTTCGCATCCAGCGCGAACTACCGTTGCGACCTATTTTGTGCAAAGGGGTTACTTGGGAGATGCCTTCCTTCTGAGATGGTCGGGCATCCTCTTTTACACTTTTCCGCCCTTTCTGCTCTTACCGAGGGTGTGGGCAAATATGTGATACGACGGGACCACGGTCATTCTCATAGCGCCATTCTGGCCCTGCAGACCATGGTTTCCGGTCCTTTAGTCTCTCTCATGAGGCAGAATGAGACCTCTGCCGCGAGTCCAAGACTTGCTGGTCATAGACCAAACATGCTGCCCTCAGGCCCCACAACTGCACCTAACCGCATGGTCGTTTCATGGCAACAGACTGTTCTGATCGAGTGGCTGAGATCTTATTAGCCTCTCGAAAACCCTCCACCTGAAAGTCCTACAGGGCCAAGTGGTGGAGGTTCACAATTTGGGCACAGGAACGCAAAGTAGAACCCGAATCTTGTCCCCTGATGGAGGTGTTGGATTACCCTTTGACTTTGGTAGACGAGGGTCTTTCTACCTCATCTATTAAGGTTCACTTTGCCGCCATTTTGGCCTTTCATCTCGGGATTGATTCGAAACCGCTACATTTCATTTATCTCAAGGCGTTGTCCTGCCTGTGTTTTTTTCCTAATCCCTCCTCCACACCTGAAAGGGACTTGCATTCATTAAGACTTTAGGAGGCTTTGCTGTTTTATTTACACCATACAACCTCATTTCACCGTACGAGTCAATTGTTTGTGGCTTTCTCTGGTTCCAAAAAAGGTCAAGGTTTTAATCCTCAATCCATTTCTAAATGGATTACTTCGACCATTCACATCTGCTACACATATGCGAGTTTAGACTGCCCCTTTCCAGTCCGTGCTCACTTGACAAGGGCCCAGGCCTCTTCAGCTGCTTCTCCGCAGCAGTGACTGTAGACGAGATCTGCAGGACAGCCACCTAGTCTTCCTCTATGACGTTCATCAAGCATTATTTGGTTGACATTGATTCCCGGAGCAATGCTGTAGTGGGTAAAGCAGTATTACAGTCGATGTTCAAGTAAACTGTGCTTTGGTTTCATCCACACCTGCCTCCGTTTTTCACTATAGCTCACTATTCTCCCATGTGGGACTGCACAGAAGACACGATGATGAAAACATGGTTGCACTTACCTGTAACTGATGTTCGAGTGTCTTCTGTGCTGGCACACATCCCTCCCTCCTTCCCCGCTGTGGACGACTATAGCTTTCTCACGGCAGCAGGTTAGGACTGAGGGAAAGGTGCCTCCCCCTCCCCTCATCACGTGACCAAATGGGCGGGAAAAAGGCTTCACTGATCTCCTCCATGAGGAGAGGGGGAGTGAATACTCTTTATAGAAGCTCTTGGAAAGTGCTCCCACGGCAGGCCTGCCTACAGGCAGCTCCCATGTGTGCCAGCACAGAAGACACTCGATGAACATCAGTTACAGGTAACTGCAACCATGTTTTCTGTGTCACCAAAATCCAGTGCAGGGGCAGATCAGAATGTCAAAATGACCTGTGAGTCAGCAAAGCCAAGCAGCACCTGCAACACTGGTAACACACAGGGACTGCTTGGCTTAGACCAGGCCAACATCAGCACAGGGAATGAGATGATGGCAAGCCTGTGCCCACTGTCAGTGCTGCTAGTGGCCAGGGCAGTGACTCACTGAGAACTTTTCTGGTGAGTTAAATATACCCATAATTAAACAGTCAAAGTACTAACTGTTCCCTTATTTTTATGGGATATGAGCATATACACCAACAAACACAGTGAGGTGATTATTGTTAGTTCTAATGCTAAAATGTGCATGTGAGATGCTCAAGTTACAATCCTTGCTAACTGTATCAATTTGGCAACCTGTTCTCTCTCACAGGGGCAAACTGAGAAGCAAAAAGGGCTCTGCAAAGGGTCCTGCTCCCAGGCCACCTCCCATGGAGGGGAGAGGAGCAAAAGATGGCTCACTTGCTGCTGCTGCTGCTGCTACAAGTGAACCAGCTGCCCCACCCCCTAGCAGCAGCTCAGCCACAGAGGGCAACAGCAGCTGGCTCAGCCACAGCTGCAGTTGCTAGGGCCACCAGCTCACCACAGCAGTAGCTATGAGGGCCACCCTTTACTTGGGGCCAGGGTGGCCCTGGCAGAGAGGAGGTGCCCCCCCCCCAGATTTTTTCCGGTGGCCTTAATGACTCATCTGCCATTGCTTTCCGACCAACCTATTTTGCAGGGTTGTTATGGAGAAAAAATTGATCGAAAACGTGCACAGCATTTTGTATTAGCAGTATACAAGCTCCCTTCGGCTCAGTCCGGAACTGAGCCAGCAATTATTACAAGCTATGCAAATTCATGCTTTGAACCAAGTAATTACAAATGTGAGCAACAGCGCTACTTTTTATGCTGAAAAGCACTACAGACCTCAATTTAAGAACTACAAGCTGATCAAAAGCTGAACAACAGGATTCTGTTTTTGATAAGCCCATGGATATGCTCATCTGCCCCTTCCGGATAACCAGAGAGACAAGATCTCTATGATGGGCAATTTGTTTGAAACAATCTAGCCATAAAACATAGAATTAAAAGAAGACTGAACCCAAACCAGGTTGCCATTTTTATCAATATGTTATTGTGTTCTCCATGCCTTACTCCACAGAATACACCTTAAGTCCCCCTGGCTTCCTAGGTAACAGCCCTGACTGCTTTCCCTCTCTAAACAACTTAGATCCAGTGGAGCATTTGGGCAGGCAAAAGGATTTTCACATGCAGAGTGCAACACCGGCTCTCGCCATATGTCCCCCAGAGACCCTTGTGCTCCTCGGAATAGCATCTTCTGGTGGTCCCCGGCCCCAAAGAAATCCGCTTAGATTTGACCAGGGCCTTTTCAGCTCTGGCCCCGGAATGGTGGAATGCTCTTCCAGCTGAGATCAGATCCCTGCAGGACTTATTACAGTTCCATAGGGCCTGTAAAACAGAACTGTTATGCCAGGCCTGGTTGAAGTGGTGGGTGTCCATTTACATGGACCTCCCCTGCTTCACCCTGCTCTTTTCTATCTGCATGTAGCATGTAGATATACTACTGGTGGTGTTTGATGCCCACTCGTCCAACTGTCTGATCCATCTAGGCATACATATGGGCTGATCCAAGAACTTTTGTTGATTGACTGCCATCTTGGGAGTTATGTTATTAGCTTTTAAAATAGATTATTGCAATGTATTTTAACTGTTTTTATTTGGTTGTAACACTCTCTGAGCCCGTTCAGGGGGGAGGGTGGGATAGAAATGTAATAAAATAAACAAACACCCTCCACTCTCCCACCCAGTTGCAGCTTAAAATGCTGTTTCTGGGGAAGCCTCCCTCCCACAGCAACAGCATTGGGGGGATATCTGGTAGCACTGTGGTAGGAGGTGGGAAAGCTGCACTCTGCCAGTCAAAATCCTCCTGCCTGCGGAAATACTCCCTTGGATCCAAGCCTGTGTCCATTTGATCTTCTGTCTCCAAGCTACTGAAGCTTCTGTGCAGAACCTGTACAGCAATTTAAGTTCCATTTTGGAGACAGGTTTGTTCCTGGTCTATTTCACCCTCAGATGATATCTGAATCCAACTCCTCTCTCTAACAGGAACAAAAATTAACTAAAGGCTGTTCAGATGCCCTTCTACAGCCCTCCGCTGATCTTCAGATTTAAAACTGGTTTGACTTTAAGTGGAAGAGGTGTTCTTAAATAAATATTAAGCAGTAATTTAAAAAAAAACAAACACCCACACACATACTGATTAAAAACAACAGACACATATGAGAGCTTAACAATTCTCCTTTTAGTAAAGCCTAGGGAGCCTTCTTGGAATTTTACCAACATAACTTGTTTCCAGTTGCTTGGGTAATGCACCGCCACTCAGCCAACTACTGAGTAGCATACCTTTAATCAGTCTTATGTTCCACTGACTGTATGAAGAAACATGATGGCCAGACCAGTCGTTGGAAGGCTTGGAGGTAAATGAGAAATGTTTATTGATAGGAGACATCTCTGGCATTAAAGGAACACTTGCTGGTAGCAAATCCCTAATTTGTCTTTTCTTTAGCACATTTACAACACACAGAAATGAGGCTGGGAAAAAGATCGCAGGAAGGATAAGAAATTGTTTCTAACCTCAAAACTCAGTTTTGCTGTAAACGGATCATCTTCTTCAATCTCATCTGCTTCGTAAACAAGCCTCATTGTCTGGGCATCTAGGTATGTTTGTCAGGGAGGAAACATATGCCAATGAAAATGTTATAGAAGTACACGAGTGCAAAATCAAAATAATAAGAACCAGTCTGATAGTACAATAAGAGTAATCACTATTTCCCGATCTTCCTACATCCAACTGTAACAAACTCTAGGGCTCACATATTGTAAATGTAATTTTGAGTTTATAAGAAACAGTGCAAAACTGTTTATACAGTACAAACGGAGAGCCTTAACTTGCCCACAGATTACAGAAATTAGATCCATATCCAGAAAATAATTATCCAAAGAACAGATTTTAATACTGCCATTTTCACCCTTTCGTCCAGCATCCATTAACGCTAGATTCAGGTGGATAGCTATTTTGGTGTGAAGCAGCAGAACAAATTTTAAGTCCAGTGGCACCTTTTAGACCAACAAAGTTTTATCCAAGGTATAAGGAAGTGCGCTTGCATGTGAAAGCTTATACCTTGAATAAAACTTTGTTGGTCTTAAATGTGCCACTGGATTCAAACTTGTTCTGTCCATTAATGCTGCTGAACATGGCATCCACTCTTTAAAAGAGATTTCAGCCCTTCTGGCTTCATGCCTTTTATGTTGTAGTCAGGAGTATGAAACTCCTATAGAGACTGGAATGCTTGGTCTGCAAAAATGACAGCAACTGGAAATGTAGTCAATAATGATGGACCAATCTGGTCTTCCTTGGCAGAAGGATGGAGGTCCATCTTCTTGAAAGTAAAGCAAACACTTATTTTTAAATCTTTTTAATGTGCTTATTCAAAAAGAAAGCTTTAAAATATATTAGCATTGTGTGCTGCTACTATCTAGTTGTCACAGTAACCAGTTTTTCGAGGTAACTGTCAGGAATTGAAGGATACAGTCACTTGTCTTCTCTTGCCATTTATCATCACTTTTGTTTAGTCTTGGTACTTCCAGGTCAATCAGAGCAACAGCTTCTTCATCAGTGATCCCTTCCTCCAAAAAGAACTCAACCAGGTGCAAGACTTCTGAAAGGATATAGGTAAAAACAAATAGGAGAGAACAGGTGCATGTCAAAATACATGCAATGCAGGTTTAACATTAAGTGCTCTGCTTACACATTCTCAACATTCAGCTGAAAGGATTTCTGTCCACCAAGTAAGAACACTTTGCCAGTGTTTTTAGTTGCCAAATAATTTTAGTTGTTTCCTAATACACCCATAAGAAGCAATACCCGCTAATGATGGAGCTTTCCTCCAGTGCAAGAAGTGTGCTCTGCCACAGCTGGAGCGAAGATCCACTTTTAAAAAGGACATATTCATAGGATTCATCCTCCAAAATGAAGCATCCCTCCCCACCGGGAACAAAATAAACAAAATTAATAGTACTAGTCCCAGCGCTGATCCTTGTGGGATCCCACTGCATGATTCCCTCCACTGCAAGGACTGTCCATTTATTCCTACTCTCTGCTCGCTGTTGCTTAACAAATTTTTAATCCATAAAAGGACCTGTCCTTTTATCCCATGACTGCAAAGCTTGCTCAGAGTCTTTGTCAAAAGCCTTTCAGAAGTCCAAATATAAAATGTCTACCAGGTCACACTTATCCGCATGCTTCTTAACCTTCTCAAAGAACTCCAAAAGGCTGGTGAGGCACAGACCTTCTCTGCAGAAGCCAAGGTGCTTTTTACCCTCCCCAATTATTTAGCAGCAGCATCAAGTTGCATTCATTGGTTTCTCCAAGGGTTATAACTAGGATAGCTAGAACAGCTGGATTTGTGGCACACTAGGCTACTTAACAAAACAGCAACGGCAATTCCAGACACTGCAGTAGACACGTTTTATCCATGTGAGCTGTAATACTCCAACACACCATAAGAGGACGCTGAGAAGACAAAAGGTTGTCTGCAATTAATGCAGACATTCCCCAGGTTGTTCAGCAAAGGGTTGTTGGTAGAGCAGCGATAACACAAAGGCACAAGCTCCTACGAAGAAACACACAGAGAGGCAAGGTCACTGAAAAACAACCAGCGCAATGTGAGCAATGTGGGCAGGACCTTCTTCCCTCTGCAGATCTTTCTCCACACCCCTCCCCCAAATCACCGCCTCTTCAAAGGCGACCTCCAACGTGGCACAAGCAACTGAGAGCAGAGGGAGAAATCCAAAAATTGGTGCATTATTTGACTGTGGAAGGCACTATTAAGAGAGCATCCCCAGCAAAAATTGCCATGTAGAGGAGTGCTGCTGGGGTCAGCAGCTTTATTTTGGCTTAGCTCTGACTGGGCTTTTCATTTAGAAAGAGAGGAGGGAGGGTGATTAATGTTTCCCTGTTTTGTTTTTAATTCTTTTCGTAACAGTCATAGGTTTAGAAACCCATGAGTAGTGTAAAGAGAATAAAATAGGGAAAACATATAGAAGAAGAAGAAGAAGAGTTTGGATTTATACCCCGCCCTTCACTGCCCAAAGGCGTCTCAGAGCGGCTTACAAACTCCTTTCCCTTCCCCTCCCCACAACAGACACCCTGTGAGGTAGGTGGGGCTGAGAGAACTTCTGACAGAAACTGTCCTTGAGAGAACAGCTGTGCCAGAGCTTGTGACTGACCCAAGGTCACATCAGCAGGTGCAAGTGGAGGAGTGGGGAATCAAACCCGGTTCTCCCAGATAAGAGTCCGCGCACTTAACCACTACACCAAGCTGGTTCTCGATCCACTTTTATATACCTTCTCCACCCCATGTGTGTAAAACGATAAGCAGTACATACAGGACATAAATTATGAAAGCTTTTCATCACTCAGTGCAACAGCCTAGGGAATATATTGTCACACAATGTGACAGCAGCTATCATGAAGGGGTGAATACATGGAAAACAGATCTATCATTGGCTAGCATGATACTGGAGTGGGGGGGGGAGAGCAGAACCTATGTTTCCAACTCCGCATGCATATGACTGCTGGAGAACAGCGCAGGATGGGTATCCCCCTTGTACCCGGACTGGGAACCTCCTTGAGGGAGCTATCTGCTCACTATAGGCAGCTGAAATTCCAGGCTTAAATAGACCCTTAGCTGATTTAGCTGAATAGGAGAACTCCTATTTTCTCATGTTCTTTTAAACTGAAAAAATTTACATCAGCATAGAACTCAGCCCCTTTTAACATACACAAATATTCTCCCATTAGTATGACAGCTTGAGCCATTACATATTCTATTTTCAATTGCCACAGCATTGGATGAGCACTCTGAAACATAACTCATTGCCAGAAAGATGTGAACAAAGGTTACTGAAACAGGTTTTTTCTCTCAGAGGCTTGATGAAACATAGGACTTTTGATTCATTCACTTAAATGTTCTTTTAAATTACACAATTGCTCCAGGCAGCTATATGGATCTCCAGGGCCTTGTCGTGTTTATATTATTTCAGGTGGCCAGATGGAGAGCATTTTTCCCCTGTTCATTTGAGGTTAAGAGTTTGCACAATACAATTTATTTTGATTTGTACACCCCTTTAGATGCAATGGCACTGAGCAGTGCTTCCCAACCTGTGGGTCAGGACCCAAAAGTAGGTCACGACACCTATGAAAGTGGATCGCAGGCTACCCTTCTCTAATGGCAGCTGCTACCCTATGCATCCCTCCTTCTCTTCTCATCAGCTTCCCACATTCTCATCTCCCCCTCCTCCTTTGTGACAATAATGAGGTGGGGCAAAGCCATCTGGCAACTAATAACTTCACAGGAGTAGCTGAAGGAAAGGGAAGAGTTGGAGAGTAGCTGGGAGCTGTCAGTATGCCATAAAAAACCCCAGAGGATAGAAAGAGTATGTGTGTAGACTCTGTCTTGGTGTTGCTCCTTCAGCAGCCCAAACTCTTGCCCAGCCCCGAGTGCCTCACTGCCCTCCACCTGCTGTGGGAGATGTACTGAACGAAGCCCCTTGCCGCCAACCTCTTCAACATCATTTGCCATCTTCTCATATCTCAACCCAGCAACCCCTCCAAGTGTACCACCTCAAATACCAGTTCTGGCTCAGCTTTCAGGAGGAGATGAACTCCTACTTGCTTGGGATTCATAGCAGGGGCAACTGCATTCTTTGTGTGGTGTTTGTTGGCTTCTCAATGGTTGGGCACTACAGAAAACAGAATGTACAAACAGATGGGGGCCAAGGTCATCATCTGCCTAGAGCATCAAATGCCTCAGCATGATTACTTGCTGGTGTGCATCATATTATGCTGGAATGTAAAGATCTAATCTGCCTGCCAATTCACTTCCAGGCACAATTTGAGGTGCTGGCTCTCACCTATGAAGTCCTAAGCTTGTGAGATGCAAGTGTATATAGGACCATCTTATCCTGCATTAAGATCTGCTGCTGAGGACTTGTCGAATTTGCCTCCATCTTCTGAAGCAAGGTGGGTAAACATCAAGGACAGAGCCTTATCTACTCTGGCACCCTAGCTGTGGGATTCCATACCTCATGCTGAATCACCTGGCACAGACAAAAACATTTGTTTTCCCAGGTTGCTTCTCTCTTTCTTTGCCCCTCTTAATTTTGTTGATTATACAGCTGAGCCTTCCTCCCCACAGCCTGTTTGATGGATTTTCTTGTCCCACTTATACTATTGTTTACATTTTCCCTCCGTTGTTGTCATACTCTGCTCCTTTGACTTGCTTTTGATCCATGATGGGGTTTAAAACAAAATTGTTTTAAAAGGCCTTTTCAGCAGCTGGATTCGATGGTTTATATGTGAGCTCTTATGTAGTTATTTATTTTTCTTACTTTAAAAAGTTTTCTATGGAATCCACCTTGAGAGAATTGTGCTGGGAGCACAGAATATAAATGTTTTACTTTAACTAAACAAAAAAAAATGGGGCAGGTCCAAATAAAGAGGAAGACTTCTGCTTCTGGAGAGCCCTTGAGAGGACAGAGGCATGAGCACACCATTATGGGAGCACACAGTGCTTAGAAAGGGAAGGTGACACAACCTGTCAGAACACTGGTAACAGAAACTGGCATGTAGCAATTAATGGGTGAGACAGTATCTTGAAAGACAGACATCTGAAAATGCAAGGCACTCATTTCCATTTGAATAGGGAGATGGAAATGGGACAGAACATATTTCTGCAGAGAGGCAGCATTTGCTCCTGATGGTGCCTCTCCAATTCTGCACGTGTCAACAAGGCGTCTTTGCATCAAAGCCAGCTATTAAGAGATGAGAACATCACAGGCAGGAACTTACTTCGCTGTCATGGAAAGGCTTGGATCGGATTGTCAGGCTTCCCAATTCAATTGATTTTTGAAATCTAGCCGGGATCTGCAGCCCCTGCAACTTGTCATAGGCGTGACGAGCCAATTTATAGGCGCCCAGAGCTTTGCTCTGCTTTGCCAGGGCAAACAATGTATTGCTGTAATCAAATTAAGGAACAAAATGTACATATGGCAGGCAGGAAAAACCACATCATTGCCTTCCATCTGAGGAACTATGCGTTGCCGCACAACTAAAGCCAGGGTTTGGAAGAGGCCTCTGCTACAGATGTCTGTTTACATAAGCATGTTTACATAAACAAAATATGAAACAACTGTTATGAAGGCTGAAGGGGCACTGGGGGGGGTGATCCCATCAGTATGGAGGGTCCTTATTTTAGATCAGGAATGGGCAGGAAGGACATCAAAATGGCTTTTCTTAAAGCACTCCTTTGTCCTTGACTGAAATGTCTATTCCTTTCCTTCCAGCAGAAGATATCAAGTGAACAAGACAGCACCCCCCCCGATCAATCTACTTTTCATTCATTGGTCCCGAAGCACTTTACAGAACAATTGACCTTTCCTCCTCAGTGACAGGTGATCTAGCCAGCCACTGAAAGACAGAACCTGCTGTCTAGAGAAGCCAAACTTAAACTGAAATTGCCTTCCCCTTAACTGAGGACTTTTCTGCAGTCTCCTTTTAATCCCTGTTCACCATGGCACCCTCCAAGCAATTCTGCACTAAAATCAAATTCAACCTTCTTTTTCAGCCATGTCCCCCCGCCCATTCTGCACTCAAATCAAGTTCAGCCTTCTTTTTATTCTGTTTTTCCCCCTATTCTGCATTACATTACCTCCTTTCAGTGGTCAGCAATGCTCCCTTTAAGCTGTGGAGTCTTGTGAGCAAAAAATTTACTTGGTGAGCTACTGGCATTCAAGTTGTGAGCCAGCAATTTGGCTACTGCATAAATTAGTTTGCTCTGGAGCCATCCTTCCTGAGCTAAGACAAAAATGTGTGAGCTGGAAGCTAAAAAACTGTGAGCTAGCTCAGACTAACTCAGCTTAGAGGGAACACTGGTCTGCCCGGTTGCAGCCTGCTGTTGCCCCGTGTTATTCAGACGCTGTTTTGCCATGGACTTAAATTGCCTTGACTGGAACACTGAGAAAATCTGGAGTGGCAGGCGAATGCAGAAAGGACCTTAGTGAGCTCCGTGGGAACCAGCAAAACAGTTCATGGAAAGAGTCGGTGGAATGGATCTTTCTCTCCCTTTTCCTCAAAATGGATCACAATTTGTCCTGAAACTCCTCTCTCGATGATTTGGGAAGTCTCACAAGCAGAATGCACCATGGAACAGGGAGCTGCAGCGAAGGAAAGGAAGCCAAGTAAAATCTCTTCCCTCTCCCTCCTCTGCTGATGTGAGCCATGAGCAGAAAAGAAAGAAGCAACTTTAACCATTTGTGCAGCACCTTGCCCTCTGCTGCATTTTGCTTGTGAAGCACTTCCAATCCTTGAGAGTTTTGGAACAAACGGCAGGTTGCTTGGGGATGGCAGGGAAAGATCTGCTCCATCAACTCCTTGCATGAGCTTTTCCACGGGATCCAACCCCTTACTTCCACCATCAGAGAGCAAGGCAAAGGAATCTGGATCTCTGAATTCACAGGAAACTATGCTACTCTGAAACCTTTGTATTGTTCATCTTCATTGCAGGGATTTGTGTTTTTCAATGGCACTTATAAATGTGGTCTGTTTTGGCATCCTTGGCCGGGGTGTGTGTGTGGAGTTACACATCTTTGAACAATGAAACTTGGCTTGATGTCACTCTGGGAGGCCACTCTGGATTCAAATGGAACAAGAGTGTGGTCTGACTAGGCCAAAGCCAAGCTTAGAGGGAGACAATTCTGAGCAGGACTCAAGGTGGTTTTCATCACTGGAGTCTGGCTAAAGGAGGTGTTGTGCCACCTCTCATACGGTAATAGAAAAAAGGAACAGCCTGGTGACCTATAGGGCCCAGACATTCAACCTGATTGTTCTTAATCTTCACCCATTTCACTTGTGGAGCGGATCAGGAGAATTCTCCCAAGCAAGACTAATACCAACAGTCGTGTACCAAATGAACAGGGTTTTTTTCTCAGCACTACGCCTGCGTATTTACAGGAATCTCTCGTGCTGTGCAGGAATGGCTGTGTGATTCCAAGTGCAAAAAATGGTTCTGAGGCATTTAGCATTCTAGATACTAAGCCAGTCCATAATAATTTTCTATGCAAAGTGTTCCTGATAACAAGAACTGTGTATACTCTTGCAACAAGCCAGCATTCGGACTGTATCAATTAAACATCCATTTTGGTTCACTACCAGAGAGCTCTTGGAGCTGGCTTTTGCCTATCAAAAGGATACACTTTAGAGATCCCTGGAGGAGTTTCCTTAGTCAGGCTATGAAGTAAAAACCTAGAAATATTGAAGAGCGTTTCAGGCAAATGGAAACTGAAGGGTTCTTCCTGCAGCATTTTAAAAAAGAAAAAAAAGTAGGTTAGGCCAAACCAGAATCTACAGAATAAAAATGTTTGCTCATTTCTATCTTGCCTGATAGGTCTTTCATTTACTTGGACAGCAACACCACCAGAAGAGTCCACATGATTAGATTTAAACTTGGCACAGATGAAAAAAGGGGGCTACAAAGATAAGCTTTTCAAAAGAGAATCCTGCATCAGCCTCTCTATGCCTAACACCCAGTGGCCCCACGACACACATTACATCAGTTAACAGCCTTGTGAATGGTCCAAAGGACACAGAGTGAGCTAATTTGGAAGTGCCGCGTGAACATCTTACAGTGTATCTGTGGATGGAGTGATAGACATGATAAAGTTCTGCCAAGTGCTGGAAGTGGTGAAACTTCTGCAACATTTCAATCTTCTGCTGCTGGTCCTCTGAGGGAGAGAAAGGCAGTATCAGTACAAAAGCCCTGATCCGTTGTCAGCTAACAGTGAGAGACTTAACTCAAGAAAGTTTGCAGACCATCCTAGTTATGGCATTAATAATCCTAGGAGATCAACACTGCTAGACACGCGTGCCTCCAACAGAGCTCATGCGGTTTGATGATCTTCATGTGTGATTCTGTGCTTCAAGAGCAGGAAAAATTAAGAAGATAAATGACAGTAATGCATAATTTTAAACACGGCACTGGTTAAGGCTTGAGAGAGAACACAATTGCCTTCCACTTCAGGAAACTTGGTCCCCATCTATCTGCAGACATTACAGACTGGATTTCCCATGTGTACATTAAAACCTGAGGAGCAACAGGGAATAATTTATAATTTCACTGCCCTGAGAGGCTCAGGGGAAAGGCGGTGGGGGGCTCTGTAGGGCTTTCCTGGCCCATTTGCCTGCGCTCCAGCAGGAAACGACCCCTGGTTACTATGAATGATCAGGAAGCAATTTTTCTCCAGGCCAGTTTGGCTGGAGATCCTGGAGGGGTTTTTTGGTCATCTTCTGGATTTGGAACAGCGGTCACTGGAGGGGTGTGGGGGAGGTATTTGTGAATACCCTGCATTGTTCAGGGGGCTGGACAAGATGACCCTGGAGGTCCCTTCCAACTCTATGATTCTGTGATTCTATGACTCTGAGATCCCTTCGCTGACCAATAAAGCTGACAGAGGAGACTTACAATGCAGTCCTCTGTGGAATTACTTCAGTCTAAGCCAACTGACATCAACAGACCTAGACCGGGGGGGGCGGGGGGCGGCTTTTTCTGTAAAGGACTGCACTGTGAGATTGGGAAAACTTTCTAGCAAGTCACCATTTTGAAGTATGCCCAGCAGGGACTTGGGTCATTACTTGGCTTCCCCAGATATAACAACAGAATAGCCAGATTTGAGTCCAGTGGCACCTTCGAGACCAACAAGATTTTCTGGATGTGAGGTTGTGAGAGCCAAAGCTACCTTTAAAGGGAGATTTGACTTTCAAAAGCTCATACCCTGAAAAGCTTGTTTGTTCCTGAGGTGCTACTAGACTCAAATCTGGCTATTCTACTGTAAACTAACACAGCTACCCTCTGAAACTATCTTTGTGAAAGGCACTAGATACAGCAGAATTAATGCTTATTGACAATTCTTCCCTTTAAATGCCATGCACAGTTAAAACTAGCAGCTGCAAACTTTTATGCTCCAGCCACGGGTTCAGTGGCATGCTGAGGAATGAGGCACCCTGGAGGGTTCAGAATGAACCACTGAGAGCCTTTCTAAGTAAAGAAGAACTATACTTCAGCCACCATAACCACAAAGGAAGACCAAAAAAAAAGATTACATTGTGGGTGGCCACAGAGGGGTCAACAGATGGGGGAAAGAGAGAAGAAACAGGGCTACAATGCTCCTTAAAGTCCCAAAGGAAGAATCCCGACAGAGCAAAACACCCACAATGGATTGAGGACTGTCAGAAAAACGGTTTATAATGAAATAACTGAACATATGAAATTGCCTTATAAAGAGCTCATCTAGTTCAACACTCTCTGCTCTGGTTGGCAGCAGCTCTTACGGTCTCAGGAAGAGAAAGGTCTTGCCTGACTCTTGCTATCCAAGATCTTTCAACTGGAGATACCAAGGACTGAACCTAGGACCATCAGCACACCAACCTGGTGTTCTACCATTGAGTCAAGGTTGCTGGGCATGGCCTAGGTCTTCATTAAATCAAAACGAGGGGTCTTTTGGGTCTGGAACGTGCCAGAGCACTGTTCCGACAGCCCAGGAACCCGCGCTAATGGCGGCGGTGGCTTCCCTGGCCCCTGCCGAAGCGGTAAGTAAGGGATCCGTGGGGGTGTGGGTGGCGGGGGCTTGATGGGTGGTGGTGGGAGAGCCTCCCTCCCTCCATCTCTTTGCCATCTTTCCCTCCTTTCCTTTTCTTTCCCTCCTTTTGTTTCTCTCTTTCCCTTCTCTTCCTTCCTTCCTCTCTTTTCCTCCTTTCCTTCTCTCTTTCTTACTTTCCCGCCTTCTTCTCTTTTCTTTTTTCCTCCTTTCCCTGTTTCCCTCCTTCCCTTCTCTCTCTCTCTTTCCCTCCTTCTTCCCTTCTCTTTCTTTCCCTCTTTTCTTCTTTCCTTCTCTCTACTCTCTCTCTTTCCTTCCCTCTTTCTTCCTTCTGTGGCCCAACTCTAGTGAGAATGAGTTTAAACTTTAAACCTATTCTCTCTTCACTCCCCCCCCAGGCCAGCTGGGGAAGGGAAGGGGAGGCTTTTGAAGATGCCTCCCCCCCCCCTTTTGCTTCCCCTTCTGACATCTCTTCCGGCGTGGCATATGCTAATAGCCTAGTAGCTCATTAGCATACCATATGCTAATGAGCTCCTGCAGCTCTTTTTCTACGAAAAGATCCCTGATCAAAACACAAGGGGTACAGAAGATGTCTAGTCTACTTGGAAGACATAATATGACTTCAAGTTAACAATGAGATAAATGCTTGTCAGCTATTTTTAACAATACATAAACAAGGTAATACTTAACAATATAAATACTGGATAGCAATATAACAAAGAACAGAACCTTGTACAACATGATTTGTTAAGCCACCAGAGTTCGTTAGATGTTCTGCCTTTGTGCATAAATAGGTCACCTGTAAACTTGCCTGCTTTTCCTTACCTTGAGCTATATCTAAACACTGCATGGACAGCATCCAGTAATAATATGCTGCATCATTGAATCGGCTCTCTACCACAGCATTGTGAGTTAATTGTTCCAACACTTTTACAGCTTCAGTCTGTCTGCCAGCCTTGTGGAATGCTTGAAAGGGGGCCAAAACAAAGAAGATTTTACAGAGTGATTAAACCAATTAACTTGATTAGAATTAAGAACAGGTCCTGCAACCAAACAAAGAGACAGATGAAAAGGATTAAATCCTGACATTGTTCAACATGGCTGAGGGGGGGCGGGATTAATGTAACAGAAGAAATATCAGAAAAGGTAGTTTGTGGCTTTTATAGTACTTCAAGCTACTTAAATGCCTATCTAAAGGACCGTCTTGTCCTGGATGGCCTCGTGTGCCAAATGTGGCTCACAAGCTGCCACCTGCTAGTTGTTCACCCACTTAGTGTGGCCCACAAGGCATCGACCACAGCCTGTGCTTTTTCCACCATGCCCCCCCCCCCATGGAATGAGTAGAGGGAACAGTGATCTCTAGAGGTGTTTAGGAGGTGCTGCAAGACTATTTTATTTGCAAGGGATTTCAATGTACATTTTAACTTTTGAGTTTGTAAGCTGCTTTGAGCCACGGGGAAAGGACAGACATAAATATTTTTAAAAAACGAATTCTAATGTCACAATCCACAAAACACTGCTGCTTTATTTCCAGGGTGCTTCCTCAGGGCTTCTTTTCATTTCACTGTTTCCATGAACAACTAACTTTCCAGGAATACATGTGAAGAGCTTGCTGCTTTACAAACTGCTCATTTTGGAGCATTCTTTTTTTTGGCCACCAAGACACAGCTGATTTAGGGCAACGCGGTAGGGTTTTCAAGGCAAAACTTGTTCAGAGGTGGTTTGCCATTGTCTGCCTCTGTGTAGGGGCCCTAGACTTCCTTGGTGGTCTTCCATCAAAGTACCAACCAGGGCCAACTCTGCTTAGCTTCTGAGATTGGGCTAGCCTGGCCTATCCACATCAGGGCTGAGGAGCGCATTCCTGACAGAGCAGCGGGGTTCATGTTTTACTGATATACTAAAAAAGTTTGAATGCTAGTGATAACAATGGCCTTTGACTGCAAAAAATTGCAACCTGCTTCCAATTGGGGACCTTACCACCACCCCACCACCCCAATAATATCAGTACAATCCTAAACAGAGTTATGTCCACTAGACCCACTGAACTCAATGGACTTAGGGGATAACTCTGTTTAGGATTGCATTGTGTGTCACTAGGATCTGATTAGATTCTTCCAGTGCTTTCTATGCAAAATTACATCCTTCCCAAATAAAAATGTTCAGTGCTCTATTTTTTGTTTCTAGTAAGTGACCAGCATATTTAGTGTTATCTTCATCTTAAACAAAGAACAAAACAAAACATCACCCCCCACCCATGTGCAAGTCCTACCTTTTTGGGCCTCTTCAAACCTATCATTCTCTGCCAGCCACTGAGCATATGGAACATAAACATCATCCTTAAATTCAGGATGCTTTTCACACAATGCAAAAGCCTGAAGTACAAAATAAATTCATTCTTAACATACTGCAAAATACACCACCAGTTATAACAGCGCTTTTCATATTCATGGATGAACCTGATGGAAGATACCCAAAATAATGAAATTAGGACACACTGGATTAAGACCCAACTTAAGTATCACTAAGAACAGGCACCTTTGTCAGTGTACAATTGTGATATTCCCAGTTTTACTTGGGAGGAACCCCTACTGAACAAAATGAGACTTATTTCTAAGTCAACACAAACAGGATGATTTTGTAATGTTTCAGGATATTTTTCTCTAAGGTTACTGTCTTATTTCTGTGATCTACTTTAGAAACTCAGCACATTTATTAAAATGATGACCGCTGGCAATCTATGTTAAGTTGAACTCAACCAGCCATCACTGGCTCTCAACTATTATTTTGCCCAAGACAATTCTTTTTGCCTTGACACAAAGTGAGCCATATCATGCCTAGCAAAGTGATGTTGCAGCTCAACATAGGTGAGGACTGACAAGGAAAACAAAATCAGCAGAGTGTCTGCTGTGTGGTTCAGACTGCAACTAAAGGTTTCCTCAGGTGACAGGTTTCCCATTCAGCTGGGCAATTTGTTCTCAAGGACTCTAAGAGAAAAAGCTGTTCTTAAAACATACTTCAGCATATTAAAAACATGTAGTTTAAATTTTTTTTCATTTCACAACCAAGACCAAAGGCTAAATGCGTTTCAGCAGGCAGGAATGATGAATGGTCTTCCTTGCAGAAAGTATCACTTACCTCATCCCACTGTTGTGTCTCCACATGGAGCTGTACCAAGGCCTTCAGGTCACCAATCTTCATGTAGGTTTCTGCAGCATAGCCATGGTTGAGTAACTTTTTGAAATAGTGGGCACATTTTGTCAACGGCTCACGCTCTGCTTTATCTAACTTCCGGGCAATATCGATTAACCTAAACACGAAACCCAAGAAGAAATCCAAGCTCATTGATGGATTACAGCTCCTCTGAATTCTTGCTGTATCTTTAAAACAAAAATGATACAGCCATCAGGCAGACATTTATGTGCGCACTTGAGAGCACATTTATTTATCTTTGTGCTCCAGCAGTCCCCTGCCACGCCACAAACTTGCCTGTTTATGAGGAAGCTGCTGGAGTATAACAGTAAAACAAAAACTTCTAGCTGTATCAGTGCAGTGTTCCAACGTGTATGCTAGAATCTTGCTAGGTGGATTTCACAGTCAGCATGGAGGAACAGTGTGGTGTAGTACTGAACTACAGTCACAGAGAATGGGCTCAAATTCCCATCAGTCTCTCTCTCTCTCTTAGACTCACAGGATTGTTTTGAGGGTAAAATGGGGGACACACACACAATATCATATTTACAACACTATGACTGTTGTTGGAAAGGTGGGATAAAAATCAAATAATTAACATCACTCTGGAGGCCTTTTCATGTATTCTCTGAAATTTTATTAACACTCAAACCTTTCCATGGAAAAGCAGGTTTTGCTTTCAAACAACTATGTTCTTAAGACCCTGAAGCCAAATATACCATTCTTACCACCACTCAATTAACTGAGAAACTAAAGATCAGGACAAAAACACCTCACCTTTGCAGTTTACTTGTGCTACAAGAGTGTTTGTGGAAATGGGCTAGGAGGACAGAGAAGCATGAGAAGACCCCTGCTCTCAGAATTCCTGCCCATTTGTTTCTGTTGTATCTTCCCAAAAGCTGCTCCTATCAGAAGCCCTTAGGGATTGTGGTACGAAGGGGTACAGCAGGCTGCAGCAGTTAAGGAGGGAATCCATGGAAATTACAGACCTCCACACTGTTTGAGCAGAAGAGACTTCTGCTTGTACAGGCAGATGTTTGGATCTGTCCCAGCCTTCTGGGCATTTAATTTATACCAGGAGAAAGGGGCCATACTTTACAATTGTCTTCCAATGTGGACTAGTATATCGTCTAGCACAACTGAACCCAGATTCAATTCTGGGGTCTCAATATTTAAAAAGACATACAGTGCAACAAGAGAAACACTAGATAGAAGAAGAAGAGATCAGATTTATACCCCACCCTTCACTACCCAAAGGAGTCTCAGAGCAGCTTACAAACTCCTTCCCCTTTCCCTCACTATAACAGACACCTTGTGAGGTTGGTGGGGCTGAAATAACTCTTTTGAGAACTGCTCTTTCAAAGACAGCTCTGACAGAACTATGGCTTCCCCATGTCATCCAGCAGCTGCAAGTGGAGTGGGGAATCAAACCCAGTTCTCCCAGATTAGAGTCTGCACACTTAATCACTACACCAAACTGGCACAACCACTCACCAAAATGAATAGGCAACATATTCAGCACAAGACTATTTTGCTTGGCACACGTCTAGTTCTACACCTAAGGGACTGAGGTGATCCCCTGAGGATCTACCAGTACCACTAGGGCTCAGCTTGCTCCCAGTGTGTTTGATGAACTACAACCTTTGTCTTTCCCCTGCCTTTTTGTTTGCTGGCCCACCAACATTTTCACAGGTAGATGTTGTGGGATTTTTGGCACTCAGGCCTACCCCATGATATAGAGGTTAAAAGTTTCAGTGTTCTTTCTCTATCCCTACAATAGGAATTTTTCTAATATGAGCAATCCGCAGTCACCAATGTTTACTGAAAGCAGACAACAGTTCCCCTCAAGGTATCACAGCAGGCAAGACTTACACATCAACCCAGCCATGATCGCCGCTGATTTCTATGGCCTTCAGGTGCTCCCCTGCAGTAATGTACATCTCCACAGCTGCTTTGGGTTCATTGATGTTCTTGGCCCAGTCTGCCTGTTTAGTGATTAGCATCTTTGTATCTTTGGGGTCGCCAGAGCCAAGGAAATCCTGAGGAAGTGCAAAACATGATTTTCTGCCTTATGCTTTCTGTAATAATCACAGTATCAGATACCAATTCTAAATACACATTTTCCTACCAAATCGCTTTATTCTCATAACTAAATGGCAGTTCATTTCACATTATGATCAAGAAACAATAAAAGCAGAAATAACTGACTTAAACAGAATTATAAATGGTATTACAAAATGCACAGAAGTAAGGTTCTCATAGACTGAAATTTACAACATTCATTTAAAGAAAAGCCAAATCTCAGTTTTTGCTGTTGAGTGCTGGACCCATGAAATTTCATTATTTGCCTATTTCCAGTAGCTCACTAAAAACAATTTCTGCAAATAAAGTTTAAGACACATGACAGTTTTCTCTGTAGAGCTCAGTCTAGTCTCACAGTTTTAAATCCATACAGTGTAAGCTTTTAATTTTGAAATCTGATCCAAAGACACACTGCACAAGGAACGATTTTTCTTCTTCTTCAGTTGTGCTTAAATGAATGGAACAGCTGGAACCAAATATTCAAACGATGGAGCCCAACATTTTATTGATGTTTTCCCACCCAAAGTCAGAGTGGTTCTGCAGAAAAAGGACTGAATCCTATGTCTTGTTCTGCTTGTGGTGATACTTGCATTTGTATGAGATTTCTGCCAGTCCCTCTCTCCTGTTGCAGGCAGCCCCCCCCCCCATAAACACTGTTGCTCCTCCTGAGGATCCATCAACTTACAAGAGAAGGATTTCAAGGAACACAGCAGACTGCTCTGGAAAGGGGGATGTGTCATTCTGCAAACATAGCACATAGAATCAAACCTAGGGTGCTCAGCTCTGATGGGGAAGATCTCTCCTCAACCATGGTCCCACTGAGTGACCAGGACCTTTCCTCCCAGCTTCTCATCTTAGTGTTCTTTTGACTCAAAGATCTTGAACAGATCGAGCTTCCTCTGAGCGTCAGTTACCATCTTTGAAATGGGAACCAGAATGATCTAACGTCACAAGGTTGTTATAAAGATAGATATGATAAAGCGACTTTAATATAGATGCAGGCCATTAGATATAAACTTTCGGTATCATTAGGTATACCCATGGCAGGTTGGTGAGACCCACTGACAGCGCAGGTATCAGGTGACCCACTGCAGTAGCTCACACCCACTGGCAAGAAAAGTTTCATGTCAATCTAAATGTATTATCACATACATCTTGTACACAAAAAGATTCACTGTTATGTATAAGCATAGGAGAACTAAAAAAGCTATTGGAGATTGGGTAAATTTAAAGAAGATGAGACAGATTGGCAGATTAGGGCTTTTTTTAAAAAAAACACCCAAGAGATTATTGCTGCTCAGTATACAGAAAACGCATACTAAGGATAGGTCACAACTGTAACTGTGCTTGTGGATATCATATTCATGGAGAATAGGTCCATCAGCAGCTATTATCCATGACAGCTAAATGAAAATGTATGTTCATGGGAACATACAAGTTGCTGGGGGGGTGGAGAACAGGAGGCAGCTCTGGCATCAATGCTGAGGGCCTTCCAATATGGCACTTATGTCAGTTGTGACAGTGTCACCAGCCCAACCCAGGACTTATCTCTAATGCAGCAGATTGGGATAGTGCCACTATGCAAGAAAAAAAAATCAACCAGGTGGTGCATGCAACCAAAGCACAGGCCTTTAGAGAAAGTTGCAGGGAAGACAACATTTGGGGGACAACATGATGGGCATGGAACATTCTAAAAGTGTGCAGGCAACGTAATTGATAGCAAAGTGTTAGAATGACAATTGAGTCTGATATAAAACATGTTGCTCAGCCTTCAGTGTTGTCTATACACAGGCAAGTCCTGTCAAATTGGGTCAGGCCTATCCCCCTACTTGCCTTGTAAGACATGTGGATGTTGCTGTACTGGCAGACACAATCTTGTGAAGCCTTTTGAATGGGAGTGGTTTGCCAGAGATAGTAAATAATTTGCATCCACAACCGAGATGGAATTAATGTCTCTGAGTGAGCCAGTTGCGTGACTTCTGTACAACATCTTTGCTCCCAAAGTAAGGCTGGAACAGTATTTGCAGCGCATTAAATTCAATTCTGCTTTAGAAGATCCTGCTGTTCTGAGTGGTGTAGCTAAAAGATAGGAGCATTTTGTCTTGTCTGACTGTTAAGAACCTGGACCAAGAAATGAGTGAGCCAGTGTTTGTTTTGTGTAATTGTGTTTTGTAGCTTAGATCATTAAAATAAATTAGAAGCAGAAAGTTCAGTTTCCTGAACTGCAATCAATTTACTTGTGAGCTGACAGTAATGCATGATCCAGTATATTGATAAAAAATCTAAGGCTACTTGCTCACATGGTTTCCAGAACTGTGTCCGCAGCACAGACTCCTTTACTGCAAACCGTCCAGGGTCATTTGCAATCATCAGGACTCACCAGATGAGCCCTGGAAATGTCTAGTAGCCTAAGGCTGGTGGACAAAAGGAAAATCTACTGAAAAATCTCTTGGAAAGAATAACTGGCAAACTTAAGCTTAACTAACCACTACAATTTCCTCAATTTAATTTCAGCTACATGCTACATGCAAACATATGTAATGGCTGGGTTATAAATAAATAAACAGAAGGAACAGACATTTCAGAAAGGGAGATTTGGAACAGGAAAACAGCAAGGAGGGGAAAGGCTAAGTAGCGTCTCCCACCATCACTTCTCTGCTCAAAACCAGCCCCTTTCCCAAGTTGCACATTTGTTTTCATGTCATCGCTTTTTGGCCCCTACACTGAGCTCTGCTCAACAACAACTCACTCTACCCTAGTTAAGTGAGCCTCACTGTTGCCAAAATACATATTAGTGAGATGAAATTTCTAAGTCCATGAATTAGATTTATGTTGCAGAAGACTTTCGGAACAGCACTCTTCTAAGACCTTGCAGTGAAACACAGAGAGTGTTAAGTCACACTTGCAGGAGAAACACAAAAGGTAATTTAAGCACAGGCTATACAGTCTGCATTTTAGATGAGTTTCCCTCACTCCCACCCTGAGGGGGGAAAAATCAGAAATATATACACGTCACAGCAAAGCTTTTGTCCAGTAACAGACAGAATATTTTTGCAATGAGTGATGAATATAACTGCAGTGCACTGCTTTTCAGTGATATTGATAAGAAAAATACTGCAGGAGACTTTAAAAGCACCCTTGTCCACATATAAACCTGTTGCACTCTTCAAATATGGAACAATTTATTTCTCCATGGGAATTCAATTTTCGGACCCACACAAAAACAACTTCAAGGCTTGCTTGCATGATCAAAGGAAACAAAGGATATTTCAAAGGTTGCTAACTCAATGTGGTTACAAAGAAACCAGCTAAGGTGCTTTGGGAATCCCAGGATATCTCAGTCACATGCTTGTACCTCAGTACAGCAGTTCTCATGCATAAGGTTGGATACAGACTAAATTTTCTGCTAGTAGACCCCCAATGTCACTCTCATGTTGTTCCTGAGGGTCTGCTGTCCCCCAGGAGCAGCTTTTTGCGGAGATGAATTGGCTGTGAGAGGGGGGAGCAGGAAGGTTGTGTTCCACTGACAGAAGTGCCTTGCATGAATGAAAAACACTTGGGATCCAACCCACAGGAAACTGGAATGCCACAACTCACAACAGCATGGAACACCCTGCATATGCAATAGGAGGCCTCCCCCCCCCTCACATAATGAACTCTGGAACACTGAAGGGCTGGCCTGAGTGGTTGAAATGACCACTCCCAGTTGCCCTCCCTCAAGTGCTTAAGTCCAGGTAGCCCTCTGGTTTACTGAAGGGCTGTGGGTGATGAAAAGAGAAGGGAGACTGCTAGAGTAACAATGGAGGAGGATATGAGATGAATCTGAGAAGACAAGGCCAAAAGCTTATTTTAGAGTACTCTGTGACAGTGATGGCAGGAAAGAGACATCAGTTTTCTGTCACCACTGGGTCTGCACACTGTGGTTAGAGGCATCTGGAGATCTGGTCTGTGGAAGGAGACAGACTGCTTAATGGCAAACTGTAACCATTTTGTTCAACGCTCTCCAGATAAAATCTCTTGCAACCATTTCAACCTGTATGCCGCATTAGCGGGGACAGGGTCAGATGGTACCAGGGTGCCAACTTGTCCAGCTGTTTTGGATACTTTTTTCAAGTTATTCATTCTGAGGATGTGGGCAGGGTCCTCGGTAGTTTTGAGGCTTACTACCTACTTGTATGACCCATGCCCTTTCTGGCTACTTAAATCTGCTGGGAGAAGAGCTGGCTGACTGGATCTGAGAGGTAGGTAATGCTTCCTTAAGAGAGAAGGGGTGGTCACCCCAGACTTGAAACAGGCCATGGTGCATCCATTTCTACCCTGGACCCCAGAGATCTCAGTAACTATTGTCCAGTCTCAAAAGTTCCATTCTTGAGCATGGTGACAGAATGGGTAGTGGCTGGGCAGCTTCAAGCTTTCCTGAAGCACATTTTTTCCAATCTGATTTTAGGCCTGGCTATGGCACTGAAACAGCCTTTGTCACCCTGCTGGATTACCCTGTGCTAGGGGATGGACAGAGGGAGCATGACTCTATTGATTCACCTGAACCTCTCAGCAGCTTTCAGTATCAATTATCATGGTATCCTTCTGGATCACAAATCTGGGCTGTGATTGGAATGCACTGTTCTGCAGTGGTTCTGATCCTACCTGAAGGATAGGTTTCAAAAAGTGGTACTGGACAACTGCAACTCAGTCCCTTGGCTTTGGATCCATTTTGTCCCCTATGTTCTTTAACAAGTACAAGAAACTGATGAAGTCATCTAGAGATTTGGGCTGGGTTGTCACCACATGCAGAGGACACTTAGCTCTATCTTGTACCCTGAGCTGATCTCCAGGGAAGCTGTAGAACCTTGAACCAGTGCCTGAAGGCAGTTTTGGAGTCAATATCCCAACAAGAAAAAAGTGCTACTGGTGAGCAGGCCTGACCTAGGACTAAGGTGTCACCTGCTCTGGATGGAGCTGCACTCCCCTTGAAGGAACAGGTCTGTATTCTGGGTGCTCTTGGACCCTGGCCTACTACTGGATAGGCATGAGGCAGTTATGGCCAGGATAACTTTTACAAACTTAATCTGGTTAGCAAGATGTAGCCTTTCCTGGATAGGAAAAAAACCTGGCCATTGTGGTGCATGCCCTGATTACACCCAGATTAGATTACTGCAATGCAGCCAGGGTGTTAACTAGAATGGGTTTTAAAGACCATATCACTCCAGTTTTGGCCTTTCTACACTGGCTCCCAATTGTGTTTCCCAGCACAATTCAAAGTGCTGGTGTTAACCTCTAAAGCTGGGACTAACATGGCTTGGGACTACCATACCCTAAGGACCACCTGCTCCCTTATGAAAGTACCCAACCATTGCAGTCATATTCCGAGGTCCTGTTTCAGGTACCCCCACTTTCTAAAATTAGGAAGGTGGCAATCAGGAAGAGGACCTTCTTGGTTATGGCACCAAAACTCTGGAACTCTCTCCCCAGAGATACTTGTCGGTCTCCTTCTGTTGTCATCGTCTGCCAGCATGTGAAGACTTTTTTGTTCGTTTGTTTCATTTGGTACTCCCTCAGTGATCTCCTCTTCTTGCCCACTGTTTTAAATGTTGTTTTTTATGTTTTATTGTGTGTATTTTAGATCTAGTGTTCATGATGTGTGTGTGTTTTGTTAGTTTTAATGGTTTCTAAGATGTAGTTTTAGTTACATGTTTTTAATTTGTTAGCTACTGTCATGGCCCTTTATGAGATCATAAAGTTGGGATATAAATTTTGAAAAATGAATAGAATGAATAAAATGAAATAAAATATAATTAATTGTAACCACGTTCTTGTTTGCATAGGACTTGATCCCTCAGAACTGTAAATGGAAAAGTTCAGAAAAGTGATTTTTGCTATGTCCCCCTTCCCATTGTAGTACTTGGAGTACTTCTCTGCAGCCACTACTGAGGGTTGGGGTACCTCAGTGTAGGATGTATGGAATGCATATGGAAAGGGGAAATTGGGAGGAATGATTTCAGCTTTTACGGTGGCATGGGGGAAGGGGTAAATGGCAAAAATACCTTCTGTGAACTTGCTTCATTCATGTTGCTGTGGGATCACACACCTATCTGTCATGCCAAAAGGAACTAGAAATGAAGCAAGCACTGGTTTTTATCTACAGGTTCTTCCATTCTTCATTTTAAATGTGCTTCAGCCTTCGAGTACAAATAAGCTTGCAGAAATTAAGGGGTTATCATACAATTATAACCTTTTATGTAAACAGACACTTAAAAGCCTGTAAACGAATGTGTATTAAGTCATCATGTTAACATATTTATACAAAAATAAAAACAGAAGCAAATATTTCCTAAATTCACAAGTGCTAAAGAAATGTTATCAGCCTTGAATTTATACAATAACTAGGGCCAAAGCAAATGTTACATGGGAGATCATGTTTACTTTTTAAAATGTAGCTGGGGAGGAGGAAGCCTGCAGAAATTAGATCAAAAAAACAGGAATTACAAATTGTGTGGGATGCGTATAAAGCGGTCATAAGGGGACTGCTTATTTCATTAAACACTAAAGATAGAAAGCAAAGACTGCAACAACAAAATGATTTACAGGAAAAGATCCGACAGAAAGAAAAAGAGTTAAAGAAAAAGCCAGGGAAGAAAAAGATTATAAGGGAAATTCACACGTTACAAGACCAGCTAAATGTATTGTCAAATCGAGAATTGTATTGGAATTTAAAGAAGTTACAGCAGAAATCGTTTGAGGGTGCTAATAAACCTGGAAAGTTTTTAGCATGGCAACTGAAAAATAGACGTGAAAGAAATTTTATAAATAAAATAATAGAAGACGGAAAGGATATTGTGGACTTGAATGGCTTAAAGAGAGTCTTTTTCAATTTCTATGCCAAATTGTTTCAAAAGAAATGTATTGATTCACAGAAACTTAAGAAATATTTGGAGAATATTGAAGTACCAACATTGGGACAACAAATGAAAGAAGTGCTTAATGGTCCAATTAAAAATGAAGAAATTGTCAGTGCGATAGAAGAAGCAAAATTGGGGAAAGCTCCAGGTCCAGATGGATTTACTGCAAAATTTTACAAAAAATTAAAGAATGAGCTAACCCCAATTTTTGTACTTTTGTCGAATGAAATAAGGGAGACAAAACGGATTCCAGAGTCATGGAAAGAAGCAAATATCTCGCTTATACCTAAAGAAGGTTTAGACCTAACTAATGTGAAGAATTATAGACCAATATCCCTCCTAAATAATGATTATAAACTGTTTGCTAAAGTAATTTCTGAAAGGTTGAAAAATTATTTGAAAGATGTTACAACAGAAGAACAACCTGGTTTTCTACCGAATAGACAAATTAGAGACAACTTAAGAGTGGTGATAGATGCAATTGAATATTGTGATAAACACCCTGAAAAAGAAGTTGGATTTCTCTTCTTGGATGCGGAAAAAGCTTTTGATAATCTGAACTGGGACTTTATGCTGCAAGTGATAGAGAAAATGGAAATAGGTCAATCTTTTTTAAATATGATTACTGCAATCTATTCGGATCAAAAAGCGGCACTGAACGTTAATAAAGAAAAAACGGAATATTTTAAAGTGCGAAAAGGGACTAGACAAGGCTGCCCCCTATCTCCACTATTGTTTATTTGGATATTGGAAGTATTATTGGGGAAAATAAAAGAAGACAAGAATATTAAAGGACTGACAACGAGAGGCTTTACATATAAATATAGAGCCTTTGCGGATGACGTAATGTTTATGATTCAAGATCCATTAGCGAATATACCACGACTGATGCAAAAAATTAAAGATTTTGGAGACTTGGCCGGTTTCTATGTTAACAAAAGTAAAACAAAGGTGATGTGTAAAAATATGACGAAACAGAAGCAAATGGAACTCCAGGAGAAAATCCAATGTGAAGTGGTTACAAAGACAAAGTATTTAGGGATTGAATTGACTATGAAAAACATAGATCTATTTAAAAATAATTATGAAAAAATTTGGTATAAGATTCAACAAGATATGAAAAAATGGGACACTTTGAATTTATCACTAATGGGAAGGACTGCAACAGTCAAAATGAATATTTTGCCTCGGTTAATGTTTTTGTTTCAGACTATCCCAATACTACGACAAAGTAAGATATTGGATGGATGGCAGAAATTTGTGTGGGCAGGAAGAAAACCAAGAATTAAAATGAAAATTTTATGTGATGCTAAGGAAAGAGGAGGACTTCAACTACCAAATCTTAGACTTTACTACGATGCTATCTGCTTAACGTGGATAGAACAATGGATTAACCTTGAAAATATGAAGTTGTTAGCGTTAGAAGGACATGATAACAAGTTTGGATGGCATGCATATTTATGGTACGAAAAATCAAAGATCGATAAATTTTTTAAACACCACTTTATTAGGCGATCACTGTTCGAGACTTGGATGAGATACAAAAAATTCTTTTATGAAGAACGACCACTTTGGATAGTGCCGGCAGAAGTGATCAAACCATATTCGAGACATGAAGGACTAGATTGGTTACCGTACAGAAATCTTTTAAAACCTGATGGGAAAAGTTTTGTTATGAGAGACAGAGATGATGTGGAATTTGATTATGATTGGTTGAATTATAGACAGATCCATGATTTGTTTAAAACTGATAAGAGAAAATATGGCTTTAGGGCAAAGAATAATGAAATTGAGAATATATGGGTGGAAAAGGGAAAAAAAATGATCTCAAAAATATATAAGGTTTTACTGAAAAATATATAAGGTTTTACTGAAGTGGTATACAGAGGATGAAATTGTAAAAGAACAAATGATAAAATGGGCGGTAAATGTAAATAATGAAATAACTATGGCATCATGGGAATGTCTGTGGAAAAAGTCAATGAAAATTTCAACTTGTGTTAATGTTAAAGAGAATTGTTACAAAATGATGTATAGATGGTATATAACTCCAAAGAAAATTGCTAATATAAATGAGAGTATGTCTAACAAATGTTGGAAATGTAGAAAGTAAGAGGGCTCATTTTACCATATGTGGTGGACTTGTGATAAAGCCATGAGTTATTGGTCAGAGATTCATAACGAAATACAGAAGATTTTGAAATGTACTTTTAAGAAAGAGCCACAAATCTTGTTGTTAGGTCTTAAACTGGAAGAAATAAATGTAACCCAAGAGAACATTGTTATGGTACTTGGTCACAACAGCTAGAATGACTTATGCACAATTCTGGAAGCAAGAAAAGATTCCTGAAATATGGGAATGGATTAAGAAGATGCTTTTTATGGCTGAAATGGACAAAATGACAAGAAAGCTTAATAACGAAGAAGACGAAGCTTTTTTTGAAGAATGGAAAAATTTTAAAGACTATCTTGAGAAAAATTGGGATGTTAAAAATAGATTGATTTGCTTTGATAGTTATTAAGGAGAAAATAAGAAAAAGAATGATATGATTGCCAAAATGTTACCTAATTTGATAATGGAAATGACATATTTTGTGAACGGTGATTAGATAATAGAGTTTATAAGGGGGTAAGAGCATTGCGGGAAGCCTTGTACTGGAGGGAGTGGGGAGAAAAGAAAAAGGTATGTGATATCTATAAGATAAAATTTTAACTATGTGAAACATATCCTATAATAAATTGCTTAAAAAAAAAAAAAAAAAAAAACAGGTTACTTACCCGTAACTAATGATCTTTGAGTGGTCATCTGTGCAGTCACACCTATGGGATCTAGTGCACCTGCGCTGATCTGATCGGTGTTATACAAAGCTCACAAAGGGATTTTTGCACCTCTGCCCTGAGCCTGCGTGTGAACCCCTACTGCGCATGCCCAAGAGGGCGGGACATGGACATCCCGCCAGTTCCTTCTGACCACTAACAACCAAAGTCATGTGAGAGAACAACTGAGGGTGACAGCAGTGGGGAAGGACGGGCAGGCAGTGTGACTGCACAGATGACCACTCGAAGATCATCAGTTACAGGTAAGCAACCTGTTTATCTTCTTCGTGGTCTCTGTGCATCACACCTATGGGAGATTGAAAAGCAGTGGCTCACCTGGAGGTGGGCGCTGTCAGGCTCAGTGCGCTGCAGAGGACAGGACTAAAAGACCCAGGTTGCCCTTATGTTGCGCACTAATGTCCAGTGCGTAATGTCTAATAAATGTGGTTGGCGTGGACCATGTGGCAGCTCTGCAGATAGAGGACAGCGATGCGCCCTTCAGGAAAGCAGAAGAAGTCACCATGGATCTGGTGGAATGAGCCCTCAAGCGAGCAGGGAAGGGGTGCTTTCCTAAGGAATAGCGCAGCCTAATTGTCCCGACAATCCATTTGGACAGGCGCTGAGTAGAGATCCGCGAACTTAAGGAGGCAGTGGAGTAAGAAAGGAACTTCTGGTGGGCTGAGTCCTGTTCAAGTAGAAAAGGAGTGCACTCTTGACATCCAGAGAATGAAGCAGATGTTGTTCTTCCCCTTCAGGATGTGGGAAGAAATCAAGCAGGAAAATGTCAAGAGTTTAAGTGGAACTCTGAGATGATTTTTAGTAAAAATGAGATGTCCGGCACCAGATGAACTCCATTTGGCAAAAATACTAGTTATGGAGGGTCACGGCGTAGTGCCATCAGTTCACTGACCCTCCTGGCTGATGTAATTGCAACTAAGAAGGCTGTTTTCCAAGCTGCGTATTGCAAGTCACAGGTTGCCATAGGTTCGAACGGCTTCCTTGTGAAGTGGTGGAGCACCAACGGCAAAGCCCACAGCTCCAGTGGAGCACTTAGAGGGGGATGCAGCTGAATGAGACCCCAGAGGAACTTCTTTGAAGTAGGATGGGAAAAACTAGAGTAGCCATCCAGACCACTGTGGTATGTAGAAATGGCCGCCAAGTAGACCTTAACAGATGAGTGGCCAAGGCCCTGATCCATGAATGACAGAAGAAATTCAAGGATCCTGTCGAGCCCTACAGACATTGGTGAAGTAGTCGTCGTCTGTAGGAAGGAAAGCCACTTCCTGTGGTATGAAAGACAGGTTGATGCCTTCCTGGCGTTGAGCACTACTTCTGAGACACAATCAGAGAAGGTTATCGCCCTATACGCCAAGCTGTCAGTTTCAGGTCGTCCACTTTGGCATGGAGAAGCCTCCCTTCTTCCACTAGAAGGAGATCCGGCGCCCTGGGGAAGTGGTGGTATCTGTCTCTCATGAGTCGAAGCAGAGTGGTGAACCACAGTTGTCTGGGCCACCATGGAGCCACTAGGATACATGCTGGCATGATTTTGGCTAGTTTCTGAATGACCTGTAAGAGGAGGGGTAGAAGAGGAAAAATGTATAGGAAAGTCTGTCTCCATGAGTGGAGGAGGCCGTCTCCTAGAGAGAGAGGATCTGCTCCCCCCTGACTGCAGAAGAAAGGGTATTTCATGTTCTTTCTGGAGGCAAAGACATCTAGCTCTGGAGAGCCCCATTTCTGAAAGAGGGGACGAAGGTACAACGAATTCAGCTCCCACTCATGATCTTACGTGAGACCCCTGCTGAGGAGGTCGGCCTTCATGTTGCAGGTTCCTGGAATGTGAGTGGCCACAGGGAAGATGTCGTTGCCTACACACCATTCCCACAGGCTGATTGCCAGGCTGGGACACTGGGACACCATCCCTCCTTGACGGTTGACATAGCTGAGCGCTGTAGTATTGTCTGTCAGCACAGCTACGCAATGTCCCCGAAGAATGGGCTGGAATGAGCTCAATGCCAGCTTTATTGCAAGCAGTTCCAGATAGTTGATGTGCTTGGTAGCACTGAGAGCGTCCCACTGGTACCCGACGCTTATGCCATTAAGATGGGCTCCCCATCCCCACAGGGAGGCATTGGTGGTCAGTGTGAGACACGGGCTTGGTGGGCAAAAAAGTGCACCCTGGGTCAGATTGGGTGTTATTGTCCACCAGAGAAGAGAGTCCCGCACAGCTGGTGGAGGTTGGAGGTGGATAGATTGTCCCATCCTGAGTGGTTTGAAGCGGCACAGGAACCAAATCTGTAGAGGCCTCATGTGCAGCTTGGCTAACGACAGCACGGCCGTGGTGGCCGACATGTGACCCAGCAAACATTGAATTTGGAAGGTAGTGGACTAAATGATTGTTTGGACATCTCTCGTGAGAGACGACAGGGTTGTTGCCCTGTCTGCAGGAAGGTAAGCCCTGCATGTTATCGAGTCCAGTACCACACTTATGAATTGCACCCTCTGTGATGGCTGCAGACAGGACTTCTGATGGTTGACCTGAAGGCCCAGGAAGGACAGGAGATGGAGCGTCTGAGAAATGTGTTCCTCCAGGAGCACCGAGGAATCTGCCACTAAGAGCCAATTGTCTATGTAGGGAAAGATGGAGATCCCTTGTAGGCAAAGACCCTCAGTGCCGTGCACAGGCCAAACAGAAGACACTTGTATTGGAAGTGGAGGGCCCCTATGGCGAAACGGAGGTACTTCCGGTGGGATGGATGAATGTTGAGATGAAAGTAGGCATCCTGGAGGTTGATAGTTGCCATCCAGGACCCCCGAGACAGAATTTTCAGCGATGTAATTTTGAATTTGTGGTATTGCACGAAGATGTTGAGGCCCTGCAGGTCTAATATTGGGCACAAACCCTCGTCTTGCTTGGGAATAGCAAAGTAACGGGAGTAAAAGCCTGTCCTTTTGTATGCCCTCAGCATGTGCTCTATCGCATTCTTCTCCAAGAGATAATTGACCTCTTGGAGAAGAAGGGAAGACGGGGTGACTAGGAAAGCAGGTAGTGTTGGCAAGTCCACAAATTCTATTGTGTATCCATGGGTTAGAATGGATAAAACCCAACTGTCCGTAGTAATCACCTGCCAGACAGAAAGGAATTGGGAAAGGTGGGTGGATTCCCCTGCAACAAGCTGGGGGAAGTCAATGGCTCTGCTTGGTAGTCTTTTGGCCCTTCGCCCTAGGATTTTGCTGCTGGGAACCATATCTGGGCTTCACAGGGTACTGGTACTGCTGGCGCTGTCCTGTGGGTGACTGGCGAGGTCTCCAGGAACCCTCTGGGGATGGTTTGTGGAATAAGGGTGTTTGGAACCGTAGCAGGACCAGGAATGTTGGTGGTATGGCTTGGATGGAGCAGAGACGCCCAAAGATCTAGAGGCCTTTATGCTCTTATCCATCTCTTGTAAGGCCGAGTCAGTAGAAGAGTGGAATAGCCCCTCCCCGTTGAAGGGAAGATTGTCTATGTAAGCCCTGGTATTGGGAGGCAAAGAAGTTGTTTGCAGCCAGGAGTGCCGGCGAACTGCAACCGTCAAAGACATTGTTGTGGAGAAGGTGTCTAGCGTGTGCTTAGCAGTATTGAGAAGCTGCTTTGCTAGGACCATGCCCTCCTTTTGCAGAGCCCGGGCTGCCTAACTTTTGTCATCTGGGAGAAAGGGTAGGAGATCTGCCATTTGTTGCCACAGTGCATACTGGTATCTACTCATGCACGCTACATAGTTTGATGCTTTGATTACCTAGGGCACCCGCAGAATAGAAACGCCTCCCAAAGGCATCCAGCTTCTTGCTTTCCTTGTCTGATGGGGCGATGTTGGTGCGCCTATTCTTTGAAGAAGATGAGACCACCATGGGGTTTGGCTTCGGATGCATATAGAGGAAACCTGCTCCCTCTTCCTACACTCGGTACATGTGATACAGCCTCCTGGTCGATACCGGTGCAGATGATGGCTTCTCCCAAGGGGTTTTCACCGCCTAAAGGAGGACCTTTGACATCAGCAAGGAGATTGATGTCGATGTGTCTATCTGGACCACGTAGTAAACCTCATCTGATATCGATGGCTGAGGTTGAATGATGGAATGACTCAAGGAATTAACCATTCTCTTAATTAGATGGCCATAGGACGACATGTCTTCCAACAGAGAGATCAGGAGGTCATCGGAGACCTTTTGCTTCAAGGAAACATCCTCAGGTGAGGTTTCATCGTCAGACTGGTCGACTTCAGACAAGCCCTGAGAGGTCTCCAAATGCGACCTAGGTCCTTGGGTCGGTGTCGGTATGGAGGGCTTCCCTGGCGATAATGGTGGCAAAGGGGCCTCTCGTGGCGGTGAGGGAGGTGGAGGTTTGGAGAGCATCGCAGATGGTGGTGGGCGATGCGGAGAATGGGATTGAGAGCAACGAGTGTCCCAGTCATCTTGTCCCTTAGGCGGTAGCCATGGCATCAAAGAGAACAAACATGGAATATGTTGTTGATGATCCCATGGAGGGTACACCGATGGCCGGTATCGGGAGGGTGAATCCCTACCAGAGGCCAATCTTGAAAAATGCTCTTTCCGGGGTGAGAGGGATGGGTGATGTCGGTCACAACAAAACTGATAGTCGTCCCATCGACCGTGGTCATCTGGGAAGGAAGAGTGGGACCTATTGCCTGGGCTGTATTGGCCGTCGCGATCAGAGTGACCGCTAGCCCAGGAAGTAGGTGACGAAGAATGATGACCAACAGCTTGAGTCTCTGAAATCAAGTCTTCCTTGGCCTCAGGAAGCCGATAACGATGGAGGATGGTGAGTCAGGTTCATCTCCAATACCAGAGGATTCAGCTGCCTGGTAGGAGAATCAAGTATCTCAATCGGGGGTTCTGACTGTATCTTAGGCAGCTCCAGTGTGGACTGGCGTGCTGATAGGGAATGAGACTGAATTGACTGGCAGTGCAGAGCCCTTGGGGAGTGCCACGCTGCTCAGCTCGTGAGACTTCTGCGGGTCTCCTGAAGACGACTTATGCAAGGTATGCCTCTGCGACTTGTCCTTCTTAGGTTTCTTCACTGGGGTTGAGATGGAAGAGATTGATTTCGATGGATGCTTCTTCGAGGGGGCTGACCCCGTATCAGAAGAAAATTTGCCCGGTTGAGGTGGCTTCAGCGTCAATGGCATGGCCTCCGACCTTGGTATCAATGTGGACAGTCGACGATGCAGAAGACTTAGGAGGAGGCTCTGTTGACATCGTAGACACAGGAAGGGCAAGAGCCGATTCCCAAAGGGCAACTTTCAGCCTCGCAGCTCTATTTTTGCGCATTTGGTTCAAAAATTTGGCACACAAAGCGCAACCCTCTGGTCGATGACTTTCACCCAAACAGATTATACAGAGAGTGTGCCCGTCTCGTGGAGCTAGTTTACTTCCATATGAAGCACACCTCTTGAAGCACCCCCAATTTTTATCCATAAAAAGGATCCTCGACATGAGGGAGGGAAAGGGAAGGGGGGCGAAGGTTCAAAGACCACGGAAAGTTCTCACCCTGAAGACTCCCTTTCGTTCCATAAGGCAAAAATTCAATAACAATAGAAGAAAAATCCAAAGAGGAAAACTAGTAAGAATTGAAGGAGTCCTGATGTGAGAAAAAAACTAACAATCACCAACCATCAAAGATGTTAATAGCGCGGCAATCAGAAGAGAACTGGTGGGATGTCCGTGCCCCACCCCCTTGGGCATGCGCAGTAGGGGTTCCTGCGCAGGCTCAGGGCGGAGGTGCGAAAACCCCTTTGTGAGCTTTGTACAACACTGATCAGATCAGCGCAGGCACACTAGATCCCATAGGTGTGATGCACAGGGACCACGAAGAAGATCTTAATGCTTTCTCTAATCCAGTTCCCCCAATAGAAGTCACCCACACAGCCAGTACAGTAGGCAAAAGAAAGTATCCATCTGCCCCCCCCACACACACACTGTGGCAAACAGCAGCTTCAGGGCAGTGACAAATGGTGAAGAAGAGTTGTTAAATTCTCACCCACCTCCAGAACCATGGCCCTGAACCTTTGCCATCCCCCAGCTGCTTTTTAATATGGAGCAAGTTAGTGTGGTGTAATGGTTACAGTGTTGTACTAGGCCTAGGGATACCCATTTTCAAACACCCACTTGGCTATGAATCTCATTGGATAAAAGAACATTCAATGAAAAAGTATAATAATCTTTGAAAGGCCAGTCATAAGGAATGTGGATATATTTGATAACATATAAAAATTATGCCCATTAAGGACAGTTAGCTCTTGAGCACAGCAGCCCAGCTGCTCTCATTCTGCTTTGTGATTTGCTAGGAATTCTGTATCTGTATTTAATGAACAAATAAATCCTGTCCACCACAAATTCCTATAATTCCATGTGCTTTTGGTGTCTTTGATTCCCCGCTTTCCTCTTGCCAGGGTTTATGTAAAACATTACCAGTACCTATGGACACTGTTGGAAAAACCTATTTCTGTGTAGTGCTGACTCTACACAAAGACAGCTAACAAAAAGCGCCATTACTTATGTGGATCCTCCACCTAGCATGGACAAGCAATACATCTGCATAGCACATTCTTGTTGGGTGGTGCTAATGCAATGACTCCCTTCATGAGAAGCACTGCTACATACATAATAAGTGTTGGAAGTAAAGGGCTTTTTGCCTCAGACTACAGAGGAAGACTACAAGAGAGTCAGAGAGCTAGACAGGCAGGACACTGACACCCTTGCTTTTACTACTCTTTAATACTATCCCTTTGATGTGTAGCTTGATACTCTTAGGGAAAAGTTTCCTTCCTTCCAGCTTCTCCCTCGCTTTCCACACACCTCTTTTCCATCTTGGCACCATGAGAGCAGGATGTCTTTCCTGCATCTCCTT
The DNA here is from genome assembly GCA_029375565.1 of Gekko gecko. Taxonomy (NCBI): domain Eukaryota; kingdom Metazoa; phylum Chordata; class Lepidosauria; order Squamata; family Gekkonidae; genus Gekko; species Gekko gecko. Next base: position 69,294,776 of record JAPDNY010000002.1, on the reverse strand, counting down.
CCATATAGCTAGTTAGACTAGATTAGAGAACTCTCTCTCCCTCTATTCTATCTAGAATGGAGTTCCTTAAATAAAAGGGCTCATATTAGTTTTTACAAATATAAAGAGGGTCCACATGTAAGTTTGTTTCTTGCCCACACATGCACTGTGCCAGGTGGTTCTACTGTGTTTATGAGCCTTGTACACTCTGCTATTAATATAATCCATCAATAAGGTATACCTTTGCATAGTCAAACATGCGCAAGTCAGAGTACATATCAAGAGCAAGGTCCTCATGGCCACTTCTTCTGTACAATTTGGCTGCTTCGTGGAACTTTCCCTGGTATGCATAAACATCTGCTAGAAACAGGTCATTGTTGTTCTCCCCACGCTTCTTCCTCTCCTTAAAAAAAATAATAAAAAAGACAGGAAATATTTTCACAAAACATAATCAGGCAGGAAACAAGTTTGGCTGCAGCCACCGAAAATATTAAGCTGTGATTCACAAAGCTTTTAAAAGTGGATTACTTGCATTTAAACCAACTTAGTCCTATTGACATCAATGGCATTGTTTGTTAGCATTCCATGCAAAAATACCTCCCCCTCCCTAGCATTCTGATAGAAAGCAGAAAACGCCCCACCATAAAATCAGGAAACAGAACAGTCAAAAGGCAGGAAACAGTCTGGTCGAAACTCAACTCTGCCATTTCCTAAGGAAGTTCTTTTAATTTTATTCTGTCATTTATTAATAATGATTAATACTTCCAAAGGTTCAGTCCAATCCATAAGATTTTCTATAGAAGATTTAAGCCAACACTTTTGTTTGCTAAACAACAAAATAAGCCAGTATAGAACAGGCCTTAAAATTTAGATATCAACATGAGATAAAAATAAAGAGAGCATGTGAAATGTTTACTACATATGATACAAACCCCAGCCAAAGTTAGCCCTTGATACAACCCTGTACCAAAAATGCAAACTATAACCACCATTAGCCTCATTGCTACTAAGTTCACCCCCAAAAGGCACTTGATGGCTGGTTGATCTCCAACATGTAGAAGCAATGCTCTATGGAATTCCTCTCTCAAGCTGTATTCTGTTGAGACACATGTTTTCAAAGTGCCTCACAACAGCCAAGGATAACCCTAAAGAAAATGTCTCAATTGCTATTTTGGATCCGTTGCAACCAGTAACTTGTCACTGAATGACGAACTAAATACTTGTACTTTGAAGTGAACCACTGTATAGGACATATGGCACAGTTAAAAAGCATTCCTGAAAAATGCCAAAGTCACCAGTAAGATACTGAACTACAAGACAAGATCCCATTACCCTCTTCCATGCAAGTGAGAAATGAACTACTACTGGCTGTCAAGAAACCAAACTCAATAATTTATGTGATATTCTTGGCGTTTCCCAGTACTTCCCCAGAAGAGCATCATGCTCCGTGTTGCCTTGCAAGGCTTTTTCATATTTTTTATGAATAAAGTATGGACGGTGCAAAGTATGCTTAAGGAGCTGTAAAGCATGGTGACCCACTATGATGCCAGTTGAGACTGCACCCTGAGAGAAGGACACATTCCTTTCTTCACTGCTGTTCCTGTGGCCATCCAAGGTTGCCAGCCCTTTCATCTAATGGTGATTGAATCAGTTCCACAGTATGTACAAAGCATCAAACGCCATGCCATGCCAGAGCATGAGGACAAAGGACTCCAAAATGTCTTTAGGAGACCTCTTCAACGCACGCAGGCAGACCTTTCCTTCCCCCACATACCTGCAAAGCTACACATAGCTCAGAGACTCTATTCATAGTTGCTCAGCAACTAATCACTCGCCCATCAAGGACCCAGCTAAGACCATCAAGAAGACAATGGCCTTGGCCCAATGACTCATCTCACCTACACCCAGGTGCCAGCCACAAGTTAAGCTTCTAGCTCTCAATACTGACCACTCCTTAGCTCACCTCCCCTATTCCTTCCAGCCAATAGTATGTTTTCAGGGACGGACGAACCAGGAGGTGTGACCAGGGGATATGGCCAGCCCCACACCCCCTCATAAAAGGGGAAACCCGACCACATGCTCGACCCTTCTGCTCTACGACCCCTATCTAAGCTTTATCCCTCTTATGTCCAGCTTGCTATCCCAATACCCTTCCTCCATCTTTAAACTCTAGGTCTGCAGCCAGAGTTCCACATGCTGCTTGCTGGTTCAAGCTATGTGTCCCTTTTTCATTTCTTCCCCTCCTTCTTCCATTGGAATGGCTCATTCGACGAGGACAGATAATTATTGCCCCACCAACAAACTCCTGCTCATGTAACCATGCTGAATATCTCTCTTTATTTTCCTAGTCTTCTTGATTGTGTGTATGTGTATTGTTTGTGTGTGAGGAAGATTTCCAATAAAAGGACTTTAATTCCAACCTAATACAGTCTCCGTGTCTGTTACTGGTACCTCTGGAAGGGCGGGACCTCTGTATAAACTGGTGATCACTCCCTTAGCTGATTGCATATTGATAGTAACTCACAAATCCCCTAATTTTGATAATAACTAAGAGCAATCAGGCTAACATCTGCAGATCAAGATCAACTGGTGATCCCTGGCCCCAAAGACGCCCACCTAGCCTCAACCAGAGCCTTCTTGGTTCTGGCACCAGCCTGGTGGAACACTCTCCCAAGAGAGATCCTGGGCCCTGCGGAACCTAATGCAGTTCCATGGGGTGGTAAAATGGAGATGTTCTACCAGACCTATGGTTGAGGCGATAGAGACTTATCAACTGATCTCCTCTTCCTGCACCGCTTGTATATCCAGATACAAGCAAATCACACTGCCATCCATCTGCCTGTCAGTACCAACTGTTTGTTCCTGCCTACATATTCAGTAGTCGGAGAAATCAAGGGACGCCATCAGTTATTAATGCTGCTATTTATAGATATTATTTAAGGTTATTAGTACTGATTTTATTGATGTAATGATTTTAAGTATTAATGTATTTATATGGATGGAAATTAGATGTATACATTGTGTTGTAACCTGCCCTGAGCCAGCTTGCAGGGAGGGCAAGACAGAAGCCCAATATATAAACTAAAAATATAAAATAAAGATAAAATCATCAGTGTGGATGCCTTGCCCTGGGAACAGCTGACCGAGAATCCTGGCTCTTCTCAAACAGAAATGGCCATGCTGGTCTGAATTGTATGTACAGGAGGTATGATAATGAAGGACCATGCGGTGAAATAGATAATACAGAGAGTCCAGAGCTCTTATGTAAGTGCATTTTGAAAATGTGATTAAAGAAACTTTGACACCAAACAAGAAAATCTGGCAAACAATAGGAGCATCTGTTGTAATAGACTTTGGGCTGGCACACAAAGCTATTATGCAAAATGGCTCTACAGCATGACAAAAAGGAGGGTAAGAAGCAGAGCATCAGTTGATAAAGCAAACAGATGCAGTGGCTCTTGCCCACCCAGGCCTGGCATCTTCAGCCATCAGGGCAAATGTAATAAAAATTAACCTGAATGATCCAAAGTCATCTTGAAAGTATTAAGATGACAGAGAGTTGCTATAAACCGTTCACCATAGAGGTTGGATCCTCAGATGCCAACATTATGCCAGTATAATGACACTTTCATTGGCAATGGAAGGGCCTATGATCTACACCAATTCTTTCCCACTGCAGATCTCCACTTTGTACTCCACATTGTTCCTTAGGATGTTCACAAGCAGAATTTCAGAGCATTCACAATGGGCAGGAAGAGGGAGGTGGAGAACTCCACTGGTGGTATTTAGGATACAACACATATTTCAGACATGGGCATTATATTTTCATGAGGAGTAATGAACTCTGGAGCACAATGGAAGACAGGAGGGCCTGGCATGATGTGGTCCATGGAGTCGCGAAGAGTCTGAGTCGACTATGCGACTGAACAACAACAACAAAAATGAATGCAGATCTGGCCAGTTTCTTTGAAGATGACAGTTTGGCTTCAACTTTAAAAAAAATCTCAATGTTACTATTAAAACAGTTTATTGATCTCTAGAATTATTTGAAATTTCCTACGTTCTCCTGCCTCGCTCTATTCTCTGGTCCCTTTCCCTCATCAGTCCAGCTAGGAAACTCACGCAAATTGGACAAATTTTAGGAATGTGTATTTGCATTTTTGCCTACTTGTTGCCATGTGTGATACTTGGCAAAGCTCTTAGAACTTTTGACAAGGTTAATGGAGCAACATGAACACAAAAATAAAAGGTCAGTTCAACTGTTCGCTACCCTCATATTTCAGAGGATAATACCAATGTAATAAGCAAGACTAAAACACCAGAAAGTGGTGAATCTTTTATTTCTATTTTAAAAATTGATGGCCACCACCTGCACTATCAGTTTGTTGTTATGGTGATCAACACCAGCAAAATGCCTATAATTTTTAATTAAGTACTTCATATTTCAAAATGCAGCCTCTTCCAGTGAAGAAACAAGGCACTGATCACAACTTTTTTTTTTAAAGTCATTACTGACAGACAGCTAAGAATAAGTTACAAATGAGGACTTTTCAAAGCCATCACACTAGAAGAAATAAAAATATCTTCCAACAATTTGAACCAAGTGCACAATAAACCCCCCAATGAAATAAATGTAAGGCTTCAGAAGGAGATAGCTTTAATTGGTTGCCACCTGCCTTGAAATGTGTGGCCTGTTAGCAGGGAACAAAACCAGTTTTCTGTCATAAATGAAACTCTGAGAAAAGATGTGTGTGTGTATGCACCCGTACACACATGCTGTCAGAAATGAAATGAGATCAATTGCTGTTCTAAGAACACCACAAATCTTTAAAAGCAATGGTCTTAATAATATTGCTCACAAATTTTGCCATTAAAAAATCTGAAAGGAAAGGTTGGGCAGACCACCTGGGTTACCTCTTTAGCTGCTCAAAGTATCACTCTGTCTTTCATTCCTGTCAGAACCGACAGCAGGATCTAAGGATATTTATGTTATTTAAAAAGCGCTGTGTGCCACTTACATGTCTTTTACTCTTTAGTGCCTCTGGCATTTTCACATCAGATATTCTGAAAGCTGGCCTTGCTGAAAACTGGGTTGTATGAAAAAAATTTAGTCACACAGGATCCTAGAGCGGTGATTAAAATGTACATTGTTCACTACGTATCTCCCTTGCTCAGGATCTGTCCAGTAGGGCACACCTGGTACCCTGCTCTACTCTCTATTCCTCTCCCCTTCAGTCCTTCACATACGTTATCCAGAAATGGATATCATTCATCTTTAATTATCTGCTTAATAGATTCAGTTCTACTCCCCTTTTCTCAGTGATGTGAAAGGCAATAATATTTAATTCTGAAAACTGCTCCTCCCTTTTCCTCCTCCTGCACCTCTACAACGGGACTAAGGTTTGGAGATATGATGTTTATGGAGGGCAGGAGCCCTTGAGCAAAATTAGAAAATATCTACTGAGCAAAGCTTAGAGTTTGCCTGTCTTCTGTATGCTAAAAAAAGGGAAGAAAAAGGGAGGAAAACACTTCAAACAACAAATGCCAACCATTTTCTAAACTCTTGTTTCAATTGCAGGTGAGTGAGTGTGTCACAGGAATAATCTGGTATTGGGCTGATCCCTCAGCTGAGTTACAGAGCTTGATCCTATTCCAGGGTGGTGTAGTGGTTAAGAGCAGTGGACTCTAATCTGGAGAACCAGATTTGATTCTCCATTTCTTCACATGAAGCCTGCTGGGTGATCTTGGGCCAGTCACAGTTCTCTAAGAATTCTCTCAGCCCCACCTACCTCATAAGATGCCTGTTGTGTGGAGAGGAAGGGAAGGAAATTGTAAGCCACTCTGAAACTACTTAAGGTAGGGGAAAGTGAGGTATAAAAACCAACTCTTCTTCTTCAAGTGTGTCATGGCAATATTTTCAACAGTACTGGAAATCTTAAGACTTATTGTTTCTTTATTAGCATGGGCCCACAAGAGGAGCATATTCATTCTGTCCCTCTCATCAGGCTTCTTTTGCTTACTTTTACATAATACAGGAGAAAATTATACTACAAAAGATAGCTTCTCAGCATTACATGCCACTATGTAAAGAAAATCAGGAATAATCACTTCAGGAAGGAAATGCCTCATGCAAACAGCACAGAAGTATTCTAGTCAGCAAGGAAATCAGCACAGGAGGAGATCGGCACCAGTTAGCTCTGCCTCGAAAGACATGTGCAAACACAGCAGGTGCATGCTACCACCAAACCAAAAAAATAAATAGGAAAACTTATTTTTCCTTCTCAAATGTGCAAAAACACACTACCGAAACATTTGCAATTTTTTTTCCTCAAGATCATAATGAGTTGTGCTGAAATTTATCAAGCTGCTGCTGAAAGTTACACTATCTGGGATAAAAGAGAAATGAACAGAAAGATTAATTTGAAGTTCTTGCACACACTGAGTTTGGCGAGAACATCACAAAAAGACATGGAGATTTGGCAGTGGGATCCCTCGTGCTAATTAGCCACAGTCAGAAACACATCATGAGCACAGAGATGGCTTTATGCTATAATGGTTATGAGTGTAGGATGCTTAATTACCCCATTAGCACAGCCACTGAAGAGCTCCCTTATAGAGCTGAACCTCACTTTTCCATGATATATTCCAGTGTGTGCTTTAACTCAGCTTAGAGAGAGACCATATTTAGTTCCAGTTAACGCAATACTGGAGGCTTGCTACTTTGTTTTTTCTTCCCTGGGACTCCCCCTCCCATGCCTCTTAACGATAGATCCTTCCAGTATTACAAAGCATATTTGAACTACATTTCCCTCTTGTGTGAATCTTCCCCCAAGATTCTCAACTACGGCACTTTATTCGCATGAGATCTGTTGCAGGGGGATGATGCCCTGTTCTAAATGTATTTATTTATTACTTTCGATTTGTATCCCGCCTTGCCAAGGCAAACTGGCTCAAGGTGGCGTACAGCAGTTAAAATACGATAAAACAATAAATACAATAAAATTCACAGACAACAATTACATAAAGTGCTAGTAAATGCAGATACATAAAGTGCTAGTAAATACAGGCAGCAGTTATTATCAAATAGACGAATGAAGGAAGGCAATATCCAACGTTATAACATAAGAGCCATAGCATGTTCAGTTTCTGGTGGCTCATTCATCAGTGACGGCTCCTAATTGAAGGCCTGATGGAAGAGTTCTGTTTTACAGTCCCTGCGGAACTGTAAAAGGTTCCACAGGGCCCTGAGGTCTTCCGGGAGCTCATTCCACCAGTGTGGAGCCGCCACTGAAAAGGCCCTAGCTCTAGTTATGGCCAGTCTAGCGTCTCTCGGACCAGGGAGAGTCAGGAGATTTTGCGACCCTGACCTCAGTGCTCTCTGGGGGACATATGAAGAAAGGCAGTTCCTCATGTAGACAGGCCCCCAGCCATATAGGGCTTTAAAGGTCAAAACCAGCACCTTGAAACGAATCCAGTATGCTATTGGCAGCCAGTGCAGTGCCTTCAGCACAGGCTGGATATGATCTTGTATAGAGAGACCCATCAACAGCCTGACTGTCGCATTTTGTACTAGCTGCAGCTTCCGGATTGGGGACAAGGGCAGCCCCCTGTTGAGAGCATTGCAGTAGTCTAATCTCAAGGTGACCATAGCATGAATCACTGTTGCCAGGTCATTGTGTTCGAGGAAAGGAGCCAACTGCCTCATCAGTTGTAGATGGTAAAAGGCTGCCTTGGCAGTGGCTGCTACCTGGGCCTCCATTGTTAAGGCGGCATCCAGGAGCACTCCCAAACTCCCACCCCTCGGTGCTGGCACCAGTGGTGCCCCATTGAAGGTCGGTAGTTGGATCCCCACCCCTGACCCGCTCCGACTCAGGACTTCCGTCTTCGCTGGATTCAATTTCAATTGGCTTAGTCTAAGCCAGTCCGCCACGTCCTGAAGCACCCGGTCCAGGTCATCTGGGGTAGAGTCAGACTGACCGCTCAACAACAGATATATCTAGGTGTCATCTGCGTATTGGTGACACCCTAGCCTATGCCTCCGGGCAATCTGGGCAAGAGGGCACATGAGTCAGCCTTGTTTGGAAGGACTGCCAGGTGCCGGGTATTTCACTTAGAAGAAAGCTTGATATATGCTCTAGTGCTAAGGAAAGCGGAAGACACTTTTCATTTCTGCCCCCAAGGGTCTCTCAGTGCACCATGGAGGGTGGTTGTTTTTTTAATTGTTCTTCTGCTATTAGAAGTCGGGCAGTAAAACTGACTCAGGTCTTTGCGCAGTGGTGGTGGGTATACAGCCTCTGTATTAAACTAATCTAAAGAAATTAGCTTGACAGAATGCAAGGGGGAAGGACAGGCAGATTTGTTGTTTCTTGAATTACAGGGCATGCAGAGTCTTCAAATAATAATAAACATAGATTTAGAGGTGAGGTATTGGTAACATGAAGCATAACACTAGTGACATCATGCAACTACTTTCCACACAGTATTCTCCATAGCTATGGATGCTCCATCCTGGGGAACTAAATGCAACAACATCTTTACAACTAAAAACCACCATGACACAAATATCTGCATTCAGCAGGTTTGTGGAGCATACATCTATGAATGGCTCATCAGCTAAACATAATCTTTATATACCAAACAACCCAATGGGGATGTTATGTCATGTCAATGTCCTGCTTGTGGGCTCCCTGGATGTATCTGGGAAACAGAATGCTAAACTGCATGGACATAAGAAAAACTGCATGGACATAAGAACATAAGCAAATAAGAGAAGACAATTTTGGATCAGGCCAAAGGCGCATCTAGTCCAACACTTTGTCACACAGTGCCATCAGGAGGTCCAGCAGTGGGGCTAACTTGGGGTCTAACTACACATTATATTTTTCCCCTGGGTTCTCCTCCCTGGTTCTGTGGGATCCACACATGCTTGCAAGTACTCTGCTGGGATCTCAGTTCCTAAGCTTGCAGGGCCTGATTCAGGCTGGGACTGTAGGCATCAGGAAATCAGCCCCCCCCCCAACTGGGAGCTCCATATGCCCTGCCAGGGATTCCATATTTATTGAAGGGGTATACAAATAGAACTCCCCCAGGGATGCTTCAGGCTGGGAAAACAGCATGAAGGCACAGGTATGAGCATCTTCTTGGAATGGTCCCAAGAAAAATAGGGACCCAATGGACTTGGGAACTGAATTACCAGCACGGGATTCCAGCTGCACACCTGATTGCGCTAATGTGTAGTTAGGTCCCTGGTCAGATCAAGCAAAGGATATTAAAAGGTTAGCAACAGCACATTTAATACATAAGAAGGCAATTGTATTGGAAATTCTTATGTCCATGTGGCCCTATCCCCTTTCTTCTCACTGAATTTACCTATGGTTGCCAGGTGGCCTGGAAAAAAAATTGTCCTGTCCTTTTAATACAGGCTAATGTTTTGAAATGGGCAGCTGAAACTTTTCAGGGCATAAAGGTAAATAACATCACCTGGTAAATAACATCCCATTAAACGGCTATTGAGACAAAAATTTTTTCCTCCGGGCACTGAGCAACCCTACATGATCAATTAACAAGATTAAAAAAATGCGCCTTGTCACATTAAAGAATGTCAGCTTTAAAATGTAGATGTCAGCAAAATTAATTGAAAGGAATGACCAAGCAACCACTTTCACACCTCAAAGCCAGCCATTCCATTTGAAAGCACTTGCAATTCACTTTCAGGCATCACAACTGACACAGGGGAAGACCATATACAACAACAGGGCAGCTGATGGACTGTTTTGGTAACCCAAAGAGCCCTTTTATTCCATCCTAGTTCGTAAGAAGAGCTATTACTGTAGCATGCCTTCTCACATCCAATGCCATCCGTGTCTATAGTAAATTTCTTTTGGCACTGGGTCAAAGCAAGAACAAGGACAGGGCTGCAGAACTAAGATTGTGTCCCAAGACAAGAAACCCAATTAACATCTGCATTCAACTTTTCATTGTGGATCCACACGCTTTTCATTACTATAATATCCTACAGGAAGGTCAGCATGGTGACAAATTTATTTTTCCTGGAGATTCTTCACAGTAATTATTCTTTAATTAAAAATCTATCAACTCATGGGCTAGGTATTTGAACAGGTTGAGAGCACAACATGAAAGCTGCAAGCTCCAAATTTCACTCCCCCAGCTATCACTGATTTGTCATGTGACCTTGGGCCAGCCATATTACCTCTGTGCCAGCCCCTCAGTCTGCAAAGTGGAGATAAAAATAATTACCCATCTCAAGAGGATGAGGTAAGACTTAATTAATTCCTATTTATAAAATACTTTGAAAGAAGCCATAGGAAATCTACAGCCTTATAACTGTTATAATTGAATATTCAAGCCATTTCCCATTCTTCATTAAGTTTCTGCCACCAGAAGTCAATATGTATCAGTCATCACCTCTAAATCAAAACACTCAGCATTTTTCACTCTAAATAGATTCATTGTCACTTTAACATGCAGTCATATGAATTCTGCAAATGGATTTCTCTTAAATTCACACTTTCCATTTAATATTTTTCCCCTTTACCTCGATGTTGCTGATCAGTTCTAGATACCGAAGATCTCGTACTCTGGTGAATGCCTGTTGAAGAAAAGATATGTACAGATAAATAAATATGCCCGTATATTTTACATAAGTAGTCAACAGGTATTGAGCTCTGTTAATTACACTCTGTATCTAATAAAAAATGAGTACATGCAAGAGGGAAATTGATAAAAACTAGTACAAGAAAGAGGCAAAATGAGTTTCAAACAGCATATTCAGTATAAAAGGAATATATATATATAATTCATTTAGTCTAAAGCGTGATCAGGTTATGGCAAGTACATTAAACAAATGCAACTCTGCAATAATCTTCATCAAATGTGTTTAGGTCCTATATTAATTTAAGCAGAGGATAAATCTTTGTGGTTTGTACTGTGTCCAGCCTTATTAAGAACTGGGTCCCTGGGCATTAGAATTACTCTGTCCCCTTGAGACAATTGATTCATGTTCATTTTGTTTGACAGCAAGTGATGGATGGAACTGCTTTAGTCATCATCATTTATGGCAAGCAGTTACCAGTGTCTAGCATCATCAACTGCCTATAGCAAGCAGGTGTCATATACATTGGAGCATACTACAATGTTAGGTCTGCCTAGAAGCGAGGGAACAAAAACCAAACTGGGACCAGACTCTGAAAACGTAAAAAACAACTAATCTGCTTTGTAGTTTGAATATATAAAGTTGCATTCAAAATATCACATGTGCAAATAGAAAGATATTTCTCTTCTGGGGGGAGAGCAATAACCTGTGATTCCTCTGTTGTAGTCCTGCGTACTCAGTGCCCTGACTGGGGGAGGGGGCTGCAGCAAGAAGGGGAAATGGCCAATGCAGTTCCTTTCCATTCACAGTTCTGTAGCTGCAAGTCATAGCTATTGTAGGTCTTTTGGATACAATAATTAAGTACAGGGATATTTATAGAAAGATAAAAGTCTCAACACTCATCTTTGATGCATTACTACAAAATCAATGGGGTTTCCTTTTGTGTTATTCTCCAATCTACTTGGGCCTAAGTACGATAAAAGCTCTGTTATCCAGCACTTGATTATCCAGAATGCTCACTTAAATGGCATCACCCAGAGGCAAGTTCCTCTCCCCCCTCAGCTACCATACCCCTGCTTCTTCATTTCCACCTCTCCAGTTGCTCAACATAATGCTTCCAGCTGTTTGCCGGTCTTCTGACAGCCAGTCCTGGCAGCTGATGACACCCTCTGGTGCCGCCTTCCCCCTCAGCCTGTGCAGTTCTCAGATTTGGCTCCTTTGATTCACAGCCATGTGTTTACAAGGCTGCAACTTCTGGCACACTTGCTATATTCTACTGAAATAGGTGAATATGCTCTAAATAAATTCACAAGATCAGGTTGGCAAAAAGGGTTTTTCTATAATTGGCTTTCAAGTGAAATATATATTCAGCAAATCAACCACTACATTGCAGAGAGAGGCACACAGAGAAAGAAACCAGGGTGAGAAAAGCCAAAAGTGCACTGTTTGCAAATTGATGCTTTTTTCCCAGCTGGCTGGGGCAAGGTGTGCAATTTTCAGCCACAATCATCCATATTCCACTGGATTGGGGTTAAGTACCTCCTTCTCAAATCACTGCTCAAGAAATCCATCTATTAAGTACTGATGATCTACCTAATTTTAGACCAATTTATAACCTGGCCTTTTCAGAAAGTAATTATGTGGTAGCAGAGAAAAGCTAGGCTTCCTGGACAACACATCTTTCATCAATTTATTTCAATCTGGCTTCAAACACAGAACTTGATCGGAGTTAACACTGGTAACCCTGGGGGGATAATCTACTTCCAGAGGGCAAGCAGGGCAATTCTGCCCTGCTGGTCCTTCTAGACCTCTCAGCAACTTCCAACACTGAAAATAACCACTGTATTTCTCCTGCATACAGCTTTCTTACTGGAAAGCCATGTGGTTTTGCCTAGGAGAGGCCTCTGCCCTGTCTCCTTCTCAGAACACTCAAAACACCATCACCCAGACTTTTATTACCTCAAGGACTGCCTAATATAATGTGGGACGCACAAATGAACAAACAAGGATTTGTTCAACCTCCATATCCCAAAGCTAGAACAACTAAAATGGAAGCTCAAGATAATAAATCAATCACAGCTATTTACATTCCTGAAAACTGTTAAAATCAATATTTCAAAATTCCTTGTGTACATAAGTTTAAATACGCTGCTTAGATATCCTAGAAGCTGCTTGAGTTCACATTAATCTTCTCCAATACTTAAGCAGAGGTATCATTTAATAGTTTCAAAGCCAAGAAAAACGCATTGCCTTAAATTGCATCCATTTGCATATGAATTTTCACATAATATATTAATTCCAAGGCCTTAAGTACCCTATAAGTATCAGAATATATTTTGTGAACTCTTCTTTGCAAATGGGTTAAATGTACTCTATAAAATGCCTATACAGTGCAAAATATAAAATAAAGACATTCTAAGCTTGTTGAAAAATACACTTAATAAAACAAACTGCAGAGCTGGTTCTGAAGAATACAATTTTGCCACGTCCCCCTTTCTACTTTTCAAAGGGATCACCTTTGATCCTGCCCCCTATCCAGAATCCACTCTGGAGGACTGGGGACACTTGGGAACAGTATGGAACACAAGGTGAGAAGGGGAGGGGGAATCAGCAGAAATTATTACCTTCTTACCAGAGCAGAAGTGCACTTCCTCTTGTGTTTAGTGTCCAGCCCATGTATTTTATTTTCTCTCTTGTACATGTTACATATTTAAAACAATATTTAGGCAAGATTTCAAAAAAAAAAAATCACCTTTCACTAATGGGACATTGTCCTATTAGAAAGACATATCTTTTTCTATAGAACTGAAAACACTATTTAGATGCTATTGCTACCTCAGATTTAACTTGAAAACAGGGGCACTGTGGATAAAAAGAAAAAATGTTTCTACCAAGACCTCATAGTAAAAGGGAGGCTTTAGGGAGACTCTAAAACAAAACAAAAAGAGGGAGAGAGTGCAAGTAAGTTGATTTAGAATCCCCAAGGTGAATCCATGTCACTCTAGAAATGCCCCCCCCCTCCAATGGGGAGATATGTGTGCACCAGGAGAGATGTGCATGAGGACAATGACATTTGAAGCTAAACTTGTATATCCCATTCCTGTGGGAGAACAAGCAACATGCAAGAACAGTCCAAAACTAAATGAATAGAAAGCCTACATTCAAAGCCAGTGGGGTTCACACTGGATAGAAGAGTAGCAAGTAAACCAAAAATAATAATGGGTTTACCATATCTTAGCAAAACAAATCATTAGTGCCACACTGTGGTAAACATAGGCAGTACAAGACTAAAGCAGGATATTTTTAGTTTCAGAGGGTAGCCGTGCTGGTCTGCAGTAGAACAATTAGGTGCAAGTCCAGTAGCACCTCAGAGACCAACTAGATTTTTAGGGGATAAGCTTTGAAAGTCAAAGCTCCTTTCATCAGACTCCTGACGAAAGGAGCTCTGACTCTCGAAAGCTTATATCCCCAAAATCTTCTTGGTCTCTAAAGTGCTACTGGACTCGAATCTAGCAGGGTATTTTTTCTCACAGTGAAAGTATGATTCTGATTTAACTTCATTATAAACAGAAATTATCTCTGCTGTGAAATGGAATTAAGAGAGTCCATTTGCCTTTTAGATACCGAGGAATTAAAAACAAAGTAATGTTGTAATCTCAAGTCAACAAATGAGCTATACTGCAATAAACATAAATGGACACAAAGGGGAACATATTACATTTTTTGCCAACTCTGGTAAATTTTGAAAGAATTCTTAATATTTTAAAGAGTACAGCTCTCAGTTCCTAGTGACAAAGTAGAACATTCATGTACCAATTTACCTTAACCATATTCATATAAACTACAAAACAAAGATGAACTAAAGTGCTTTACCTTCTTTGCTGTTTCAAATTCAAGTCCTTCTAAAGCTTCCATAGCCAATTCTTTCCAGTCTGCATCAGTTACTCCTAAGCAAGCAATCTGATAGGCTTCTTTGAACATTTTTCTTTCCAGGTATTGATACATGGGTGCCGACTGTAAATTTTCATTTGAAACAGAGTTAAGTGTCAAGACATCAGTGACATTTTCTAAATCACACAGGCAAAATTACTCGCTGTCCTATAAAAATGATGTATCTGTTGGGCAAATAAGTTTCATTTTATTTGTTAAGATTCCATAATAAAAATTGCTAAAACAATAGATTGGAACTTACTGGTACTTCTCTTGATGCAAGAGAGAGGGAGCAATCTCACCCAATTTTCCTTCTCCCTGCAGCCCTATCCCACACAGTTGTTTGTCCATATGGATCCCATGAACCCAGCATAGCCTTATAGGGATCTTCCTAGCTCATGAACCAGCAGGAAACTTGGCAGGATCTAACCCTGCCGAAATAAAATGCCTATCCTACAACAAAAAATTATGGGGCTGGATCCTACGTACCACAAGCATAGAACTTTCCTACTTCCCAATTTCCCACTATACTATAACTTTCTATTCAGTCAAAATACGAGATTCCCGTTCGATTTATATAGTTCTGCTAAAGTAAAATAAATGTGACTTCACTTAAGTGAGAATTGCTATAGATGTTTTAAAGATATTTGAAAAGAAACTTTACCCATGGTAAGCCAGTGGGCCAAATCCTGGCTACTCCCAGGACTCTAGTCCTCCTCCTGCTGGGGGGGGGGAGAGGAATTAATAAAACCTTTGAAGAACAGAACAGGGTGCCTGCAAGGAGTCAGGAACTGATGAAAATCTAGCACCAGTGGAAGTGCCCCCTGCACTAGCATCTTATGATCCAAACCAAAGAATTGTGGAATCTGAAGAGACTTCTATATTTAATTCCCTGATTCTATTAAGAAAGCCTGTGTGCATATCACTTGCTGGACGAGGACTCAAAGTGCAGGTGCTGTCTGTCCACACTGTATCGCTTCCAATTAGAATAATCATCCCCATCCTGGCATAACCAAACATACAAAAAGGCCATTTTAAAACAGGACCAGAGCTGATCAAAGTAGTCTTTCTCAATGAACTAACAGTAGATATTTGGTACTTGCTTTCTCTGGTGGGAAATCTGTTAGTGTGGTGTAGTGCTTAGAGTGTCAGGTTAGGACTAGGGAAACACCTAGGTTCAAACCCCCATGTAGATATGAAGCTCCCTGGGATATCCCTGGGTCACTCTCTCTTAACTTAACCTACCTCACAGGACTACAAGAATGAAATGGGGGAGGAAAAACCATGTATGTCACCCTGAACTCCTTGGAGGAAATGCAGGATAAAAATGTGCTAGACAGAGCTAAACACAAATAAACACCAGCTTTTTCTCTTGCAGTCTCTCCATTTCATCTCAACTGCACTTCTCCAATGTGATTACTTAATTGCATTGCTCAAAACACAACATGATATCATATATACATTTATTCCTGTACATATGTATTTATTTTGAAAGAGATTTCTGTGCAGGTCTAATTAGTGCCAGATGGTGATCTTATTGCTACCCATGTCCACCAGACAGCCTTCTTAATAATCAATCCCAAATGGGATTTTATAGTTCTTGCAACAGTGTTGACTGAGTTTATGATTTGACAGTCTGTTCTATTGGTTCATTTCCTTTCTTTGTGTCACACTGTACACAAGCCTTTGAGAAAATTTATTTTGCAATCCAATTTATCAAGCTCATTCTCGTGTATAATTCTCCCCTCTAAGGAATGTGCAATGCCTCTTACTTTTGTCTGCTTTTTCTCAAGTTTTTATTTCAAATAGTGACCACCAGTCCACCACTGGATCCAAGCCAAATCTTTTTATAGTAATATACGTACTGCATCCTTTCTGATTGGCCACTTTTACTTCTTTTAAATAAATGCCGGGGGGGAGGATATAAAAATTTAAACATCTCTTTTTGTTCTCGGAATAACATTTCCTAGAGACCTTTTGATCATGCAAACTTAGGCAAGCTAAATTTCGCCCTCAGTTCTATATTCCTTCTGCCAATGTTACTCAGTTGTTAATATATATGGAAGGCTAATCAAGAATCAACTCCAAATTTCAATTCCACCCATTTTCTTTTCAAGCATGAAAGGAAGGTATCATTAATAGGAATTCATGGTTCCCTAGGAATCTATAACTATTATTATTGCACTTGGAAAATTTCACAATTCACCAAGTACCATATTCACTACTTCAGCTGGTTCATTTCTAGTTATTACCATGACAGAATTATGTTTGGTTAAGAACACCCATTTGTTAGGGACAAACCATTTTTGCTGTTTACTACATCAAAGCATTGGATGGGATACAATCAACTTTTCCATGGGGGAAAGAGGGCATTCCCTTTAACCAAAAAAAGGCTATGCTGGAGATCACAAGATCTGCATGGACAAAAGCCATGTGGGATGGAGGCTGTAATGAAGAGCACTGGATAAGACTGAGAAAAAAAATGCCATACTGGATCCAACCCACTGTTAATGCCCCAATGCACTACATACTGAAGGACCACCTACTTCCACATGAACCTACCTGACTACCAAGATCATCTTCCAAGGTCCGACTTCAGATGCCCCCACCTTCTGAGATTAGGCCATGGTATAAAAGCTACGGAACTCTCTCCCCAGAACTATTAGTCTATCCCCTTTTGTCACTGTCCTCCACTAGTGGATGAAGTTTTTTGTGTTGTTGGCGTCTCCTCAATGATCCCTCCTTCCTGCTCTATGTCTTAATTACTGTTTTATGTGCTTTTAATATAAATTTCAGTTCTGGTTTTTATGAATTTGTAATGAATTGTTTCATTTCAACTATTAGCTGCTTTGGTTGCCCTGACTGAACAAGAAGATGGGATGCAAATTTTGTAAACAAGTACATATAATAAAATACTAAACAGTATAAATCATGAGGGCAGGCCAAGAGAATGTGATAAACGAATTGAAACCTTTGGAGCATGCTGATCGGGTTGACATAAGGAACAATTAAAATAATTTTGGTACCCAGCAGTACAAAGAAATTCAATGAACAAGATTACCTGTGGGACTTCAACAGCAGTCATGGAAAAAACATGGAGACAGAAAATTTTGGAACCGTTGTATCCCACCACAAAGCCCTGAAGTTTTTGCTGATGGACCGGAAAGTTGCTTGCTTTGATATTGAGATATCCCCCTCCGGAGAAGCAAAGCATATCCTCACACTGGGTGTTCCAAGCCACGCTATTAGCATTGGGTTCCTAATGGGCACATGGAACAGATTATTGAATCAACATGCAATAAATAATTAACTGCATTTTTATAAGCAATGGACAGTCTTCATTTAGGCTAAGCAATTGTGTTGAAGTCAAAAGTACATGTGTGCATTTTTATGTTCGTGTTTATAAATATATAGCTCTTAATTAAATGCTTGCTGAATTGTAATAAATCTGTTTGCTATGAACACAGCTTACTTGATACTTCAGCTTAAGCACCAGTAAAGATCCAGGGGATAAGTTCCAGAATGTATGCGGTCCCTGGCATTTCTGAGATTACCGTAGAAGTTTATCTAGTTATTGCCTATTTAGAACAATAATAAATTGTTCCCTAACTAACAATATTGTTTTCAGTCTTTGAATCTGACATGAAAAGGTCTTTTAAACATATATAGTGTACACCTGCTTGGCCTAAGTGAAATATGTTACTAGTATACCAAACTTTAACTTTATGAAGACTATAGACAGCTGTTGATCTGGGTATTGCAAGGTCCCCATTTCCCCTAGTGCTTCTTATAACAGGCTAGTGCTGCTCTCAAAAGTAGAGCCCAGATACTTCTTTCTCCTACTTCCAATTTTAACCCACTTTTCTACAACCCCTTGCTTATGCAACAGACACACCTGGACTGTTCAGAAGATATTGCCCTGCAAAAGTGACTACAAATGGAACAAAGTGAGATTGCACTAGCTGGCTTGCCACTATACACATTCACTGTAACTTGATAATAACAGCCTACTCATCAATATTTGTAAGCATGCTGGTCTTATAGGCGTGATCAGGTGCTGAATCTTCCAGGGTTCCCAACCACATGGATGATACCAGAGCAAATGTGCATTCTGATTCAGCTGGCTGAACAGGGATCCCCCGAATGGATGCTGTATATTCGGCATCCATTCGGGAAATCCCTTTGCTGGGTGAGGGGAAGGCCTCGGTGGGCGGGTCAGGGAAGGCTGGAGGGGGCTCTTTCCAGGCCTTACCCAGCTCGCCTGCTTTGGCGGGCAGGCTGGTAAAGGCACGGGGAGGCATTTAAATGCCTCCCGAATCCTTCCAGGGCCCTCCCTGGCCCGCCCACTTCGGCGGGCGGGCCAGGGAAGGCAGGGGAGGCTAGCTTGGGGGGCATCAGGCTGCCTTCCCTTCAATGAAGAGCATGTGCTGCCTCTGCCGCGTGACTTGGGGGGATGGGGTGGGGGTTAAACCTTGAGTCACGCCGCAGAGGCGGCACGCTCCCTTCATTGAAGGGAAGGCAATTTTGCCTTCCTTTCAGTGATAGGAATCCTCCCCCCTTCAAGGGGGTTATACCCTATGGGGACAGTCCCCATAGGGTATAATTGAGCCGAATTATTCGGCTAGTCCGATAATTCCTGAACCCCAGTATCATACCAATACTGGGTTTCAGGAATATTGGCAAATATTTAAATTTTGGGGGGCTCGGTAGATCCGAACCCAAAAACTTCCATTTTTTTTGTGCACACCCCCTAAAACAGACATGTTGACAATCATCCCTATCTTAAGCCTATTGTTTCCCTGGGATACAATCATCAGTTCACACCCGCTTCTTTGTCCACTCTCCAGACCAGTCAGTTACCACTTTATTCATTCACACTCAGTCTTTGGTATGTCACTTTTTCACCTATAATTTTCCTGCTTGGCAGTTAGAATCAAATTGGTCAAAAAGATTCAAATGTTTTGGCTGTAAACCAATACCATTTTTGGAGCTTGTTTGCTGCTCACCTTTCAACATTTTTGCAGTATAAATACAGCCCCCTCCCCCGAACTCTGCAGTAGAAGCAGGTGCCATTCTCTCAAACTTCCTCACTACTACCCTTATATTTCAGTAAGAGAACACCTATACTTCAGTAAAATTAAGATGGGGCTCCAGCAAAATTCCATTCAGCCTAAAGACACTTCCCAGCATAAGTAAAGGGGGGAAATCTCAGCCCTGCTTCTTCTTTCTTCTAAATATTTAGACTTTGATTCTGTTTTCCACCAGCTTTATTTCTGGGAACCTCCCCAATACAAGAGACAGTGGTCCATAATTTAATTTTACCTGGCTACATGTTTGTATACTCTTAACACACAACAGGGACACACCAAACGTTGAGGATACACATATGTAGACCACTTAGGTAACAATAGACAAAGCCCATGGGCAAAAATTCACAACTCACAGTGAACACATGTAGACAGGGCCAGAACATGCATCCCTAAGCACATTTGCTCTCCCTAGACAATACCTTCTCAACAGTCCTCTATTTGGACTGTCAAACAGTTATTACTCTCTAGTTTGTCATCTCTACAGTTAGATGCCAGTTCCCACCAGCTGCCCAAATACTCCCACAGAGCATGAAAGAAGGCTCCTTTCCCACTCATTTGGAAAGCCACTTTAATTATCTTTTCTCTAGGACACAGGGTGACAAAGGAGCAGCCATGCCTTTGGATACTCCAGCAGACAGAAAACAGTTCTATAGAGAATACATTTACATCACAGAACCATTGCTCCCATCTAATCGTTTGCAACACTTGTGGGAAGGAAAAGAAAGGGGAGAAGTGAGGTTTTATTCCACTCACTTGGAAAAGCAACTCTTTGGTGTTGATATCATACACGAGACAGGTGTCATTTTCATCAACCACTGCCAGCTTGTTCCGAGATGCGCTCATATCCAAGCAGCGCACAGCTGAGGACTGCTTCAGTAGCACGATCACAAAAGGGTTGTCCACAAATATCTTCAGAATCTGGTCCCAGTTAAATTCAAAAAAAGTTTAGTCATGGGCTTATTAAAAATAGAACAAGTACAGGGTAAGATGATAATCAGGTGTTGGGAAGATGAGAGCTGGCTCTGTAAAAACTGGGAGCAAATTTTAACTCCATGTCTTCCTCAAACATATTGAACTGATATGTGTAATAAAATGGGTCCCAAAAATTTATGTGATGAAGGGGGAAGGCTGTTGTTTGAAGACCCTGCTTGGGCGCTTTCCTTTGGCATCCGACTATTCACTGTTGGAAACAGGATACTGGAGTACATGGACCATTGGTTTGATCCAGCATGGTTACAATGTTCTTATTTAGGGCTATAATAGCAGTGCAATCCTATGCAAAGTTACTCCAGTTCAAACTCAATAAAATGAGTGGGCTTAGACTGCAGAAACTATGCAGACAATGTACTGTAAAACTATTATATTAAGTTTATTAAATAAATGAATTCTTTAAGATTTTTACTGTTTATTTTCTTTAATAATGTTTCTTATTGATAATTGATTGTTTTAATATGAACACTGCTACAAGAGCCTATGGCTAAAAAGTGGCATAAAAATAATTTAAATAAAGACACTAGTACAATATGTCATTTATATTCTGACTCAGGCACCGAGGCATGTAGCTTATTATCTCATTAGCAAATCAAGTCAAAATATTTTATACTACAAAGGACTTTAACATATAACCTTACCTGCCCATTCTTTAAACCCACTAGAAGTCCTTCTCTGCCTGGAGGTCCACCAATGACTTTTATGTAACGAATGAGAGACTCCATTAGCCATTCTCTCTCTTTAACGCCACTGAATGAAAGGCACTGGAGTCTTTTCTCCTAAAAAAGAGGGGGGGAAGAGTGGGAAGACATTATATTCTGGCAAAAGCAATCTTCAATATCTTTGCCCAAGAGAGATGCACACACAGGCATCTTTAATTCTTTGTATCCACTGCACACCTGACTTCAATGGTTATAGTTTACACTATAACCATTGAAACAGATTTCAAAGTTGTACCCTTAACCAAAGAAAAAAATCTGAAAGCTTCTTCTAAGATCCTTCACCACAAATAGTTACAACCATACCTTATATACTAATGTCTAAGAATTGTACCACTGCAAAACAGCAACCACCAAACATATGAAGGCCATAATATGTATTGTGTAGGGTCTCAAACTTCAATAAGTGAAGAAACAAACCAAGCACAACAAAATATTTCAAAAGAAGGGTAGGTGATTTGTTGGCAGAATTTTATTTTCATTTTGAAATCAAGCAAATAAATGGGAGAATGATGCATACTTTACAAAGCCAGGGAATCTAACTCACATGAAAAAATTAGTGTTAACCTACTTAAGAAACCAAATATCCCTGAGATTCTCTATCATACTTTGAAGAATAAAAAACTGTACTCCTGTTAAGTAATAGAGAGCACTAGAATTGACCCGAGACCTTGGAGAGCAGCCGCCAGTCTGAGTGGACGATATTGACCTTGACAGACCAATAGTCAGTATAAGGCAGTATAAGGCAGATTCATGTGTTCATTTTCATATTCAATTTGGATGTGCTTACCTGGCATAAAATAATATGATCTGAGCATACGACCAGTAAGTTACATTCAAATTTTTTCATTATCTTTTCCTTCACACGGTAACACATGTCTGAGGAATCGTCAGAATACAGCTCATAAATCTGGATTTTCTCTGGCAACTGGATTGCTAATCTGTTTTTGTAGATTGCAATTTTCTTTACAAGCTCTCGGCATTTTATTCTAACTGGAAAGAAAGAACAGTAGTAAAATGAGTTGCTGAGTCAAAAATCAAAGTGCCTTAGATTTGAGATGATTTTAATCTAGATTTGCACAAAAGTACAGACTAGTTCTACCTGGTGCCGGTCACATGTTATTACTAGTAATTACTTCAGAACTAGTTAAGGGTCAGAAAATTCTGCAAGGTCATCTGATTTTACTTGTTGTATGTAACAATTCATAATATTTCACAATTTTTATGAATCTATATTTTCCCCGTACCCCTTTTCTCCTTCTGTATCCCACCCATTTTAAGAGAAAATAATTTTAAAAATTGATTTAAAAAAATTTTGCAAGGTGTAGGGCTTGGGAAGGGAGCCTCGAGTCGCCCTCTATGCCCTTCTCAGCTCCTCCCATTCCCACATGAACCATGGCCAGACTTCCCCCCCCATTGCCATTCTACAACCACCTGCCCACCCCTGCCCTTCCTCCAGCTTTTTTTTTTTAATAGATGCCGATACAGATAGCCACAGCAAAGCTGCCAACGTGGACCATCTAGGGCACTAATCTTCAAGTGGCGGGTCATAATGAGCCACAACACACAGTACCACAATCACTTTTGGGATGAAAAAGGAGAAATAAGAGAGAGCATGGTAGGGAACGAGGCAGACAGAACTAAAAAGATACAGTAAAGATAAAAATAATATACGTTTTTTTAAAAAAAAATTACGTGAATTCATTATGGCAACTTGAGATTAACAATGGTTCCTGGGTCTGGGATATCTAAAGCCCATTCATTCCAGCAGGGAAAACATCATTGGCTATAATATCCCTGTAAACAAAGATGTTCTAGGTATTCCATCTTACATCACCTTATTGATTACGGCCAGTGGCCCTGATTCTGGTAACTGTAGTAGTGGAAAGCTGGGTGAAGGCGGCCACTAGATTTCAGACCCACCACTCAGCTATTCAGGGAAGAAGAGAGTCAGAGCCTTGCCCATGCTCCTACATTATCATTTCTGCTGCACTGGGTGCTTCAGGCTGTTTTGGAAGACAATGTGGTGCTTTAAGTAACATCACAATGCACATCAGCAACTAACTCTTAATGGTCTTTAACCCTATCCATCCCCTTCTGTGACTGTTTCCTACAACTTACTACTTCTACTACAGTTACATATGTATTGACCATACATTCATGAAACTTCCAGTCAACCATTGTCAAGGACAGCATATACCCTTTAATGTACTGCAGAAATTGTGACGTTATATATTTTAATAGGCTGACAAGTGGTGTGAAGATGCAACACAAACCTCAGATCTACGTAACACTCCTTCAGACAGAAATGAGTATTAGATGGTACAAAAGAGGTAAAGTTTTCCATATAAAAGCATTTGATACATCTGCTGTTTACAAAAGTAATCAGTAAAAATTATAAAGCTGATGAATGCTCTGCCACCTTTTTGCTCGGTGATCAGGTGCTGGACAATAACATCAGTCATGCTGTCCCTGAAAGCATAGCGATCCTTATATAAGCCATGGACTGTGCTGAAAATCAGCTGATAAAATGAAATGGTCCCATCCTGGCTTCCCACTGCCTGCACAAAAAACAAAAGATCACGAAAATATCAATTGGGCATCTGAACTATCACATGTGCCAAAAGCAGAGAAAAGAGGGTAACACCTAACATTATGTGACCTTTAGTTACATATAAGAACCAATTAAAATGTCTGAATTCTGTTTTTCCAATATACTGTCTGTCTCAACAGGGAAAGGGAGAAGGGAGGAAAATAAGTGACAGATTAGTTATTTCAATTTTGCCATTATATACTTTAATGTACTTGTCAGCTAAGTTTCCAATTAGCATTTCACATTCAAAGAAATTGTCCTAGGAGTCAGTGCATTTTTTTCCAGCAGAGGTAATCTTAAATGCTAGATTATTCACTGCTATCTGCACAGTACAGTACATATATATATATCACACATAATGCACTTTGCAATGGTTCTGACCAGATGATTACATGACTCAAGTACTAAATACATTGAGGGATGTAGGTGGAATTAAGGACAGAAGAGGCACACCAGTGGGAAACTGAACTGAAGGCTATAAAGGATCAGAAGTTGAAGGGGAGGGAAGCCATCAGTGGCAATACCCAAAGTGTAAGCACCAAGTTAAGTGCAACAGTAGGAGGAGGAGGAGGAGGAGGAGGAGGAGGAAAAAGGTACTTGGAGACATGCAGCAGTCACCACCAGCAGACTGAAAGGAAGAGAAGGGCATGGGACCTACCCTACCACACAACTCGGTTCTACAGGAGTGATGTATCTCCCTCAACACCACAATTCACATCATGTTCTAGGTGAACTTCTAAAAATGCAAATATTAACATGAACATGTTTCCAAAAACGTGTTACCAACATGTACACAGCCAGAAATCCATTACTGCTTGCAGTTCCTCACTCAAGCCAGTTTGGTGTAGTGGTTAAGTGCATGGACTCTAATCTGGGAGAACTGGGTTTGATTCCCCATTCCTTCACTTGCACCTGCTGATGTGACCTTGGGTCAGTCACAAGCTCTGACACAGCTGTTCTTGAAAAAGAGCAGTTTCTGTCAGAAGTTCTCTTAGCCCCACCTACCACACAGAGTGTCTGTTGTGGGGAGGGGAAGGGAAAGGGGTTTGTAAGCTGCTCTGAGATGCCTTTGGAAAGTGAAGGGCGGGGTATAAATCCAATCTCTTCTTCTTCAATCGGGATTTGTCTTGAAATGGTCTTTAGAAGTGCTGCTCTAAAAACTATAAGAACTCATCACTGCATAACCGTTTCGTAGTGTTATCAGTTGATAGGATTTTGGCTTAGACTCAAAATTTGGGTTGTTCTATCCTTGGGGCAACATAATCATGGACCTGAGGAAAAACAGGCTGCGTATGCAAAATGCTTCTACAAATGTTCACATAATTACCACATAATTGGAATCCGGCTTAGCTTTACATGTCCACACCCAACTGCTCTGTTCTCCTATGGTGCCAAGGCGTACCCCATCCTTTGTATAGAGAGATACTTGTTTGTCTGAGCCTCCAAGCAAGATGTATTCTCCTTTTGAGAAATAGCTAACACAGCAAGGGTCGAAGTTCAAGACTCTATCCTTTCCAATCTATAGGAATATGGTTGAAAAAAATAAGATAAAGCAAGAAATGTCGATAATATATTTAGAAATCACAAAGTAACAACCTAAGTGTTCTTCTGTTTGATGTACTTGATATTTATGCTTGATCTACCAGAGCTTTCTTCCCACAATTAATGTATGCAGACCAAGGATTAAGGCTCAGTGCCAAGGCCCAGCAACACCTGGTTAGACTTCTGCCATTTCTGTTCCTCAAGCCAGTGGAGGGACCCCAACCAGTAACAGACTGGAACACTGACAGTTAGTACAACTCAGTGCAGTTGCAAAGATACTGTAAATTGTGTCTGAGAAACAGCTTGGTTTGAACTGACTAAGGGTCGAGGGGACAGTCCTTCTTTATCTCCTCAGCAGTTTGCAAATCACAACCATGAACTGCTTGAACTCTGTCATAGAAGCTTGCAAAGTAATTTTGTGCCAGTCATATACTCTCAGTCCAACATACCACACAGTGTTATCATGAGGACAAAATGGAGGAATGGAGAGTGATGTACACTGTGGTATAAGTAGTGTAAATAAATACTGTAAAAGAATCAGAAAGTACGCCTGTTTTCGAGACTTAAGGATTGGATAAAGGAAACTTTCAAAACTTTCAACACTTCCCTGAAGACAGGAAAAGGAACAGGTGTACTTCCCAACACTGAACTTACTTGTTTGCCACTGAGCTGATAAAAGGAAAGCCTTTGTCCCCAATCTGCCACAGCTAAGATGTCATTGTGTTCATCTCTACCAAGTACAAAAGGAGAAGCCAATTAAGAAATGTAGTAAACAATTCTGAGAAGCACCAGATAGCCTCTACAATTGTCTCTACTACATAGGTCAGTAGTAATATTAAGATCACCAAGATTTCATAGGCTGCATCAAATCTGACTGGTGCTCACTAGAGATTTACAGCAAAATATTTTCCGAGAGGAGATTTAGTGTTCCTGATCTTTTAAAAGGCCATGTTCTAAATTTGGTTGGGAAACAGATTCAAAACTTGAAACAGCAGATAAATTGGATTCAGCATGGTCACATCATAGAAAACATGGACATAATTTCACCAGGTCAACAGAAAATGCAGACCAAGTACTACATAGCAAGAGTGTTCACAAATTCCTCTTCAGAGATGCATAATCTCTCCATCTGGTCCATCTCAGAGAGGAAGATCTATCACTTCTCCCTATAGCATGTTCTCATCAAATGACTAGGATTTACTTGCAGCTCCAGCTTCTATCAGCTTTCCATCCTACTTTGTATGAAATATTTCCATGAACCTTATACTTATAATTCCCTTCCACAAGCCCACAAATCATAAGAAAATGCACTGTAAAAACCTAAGTATACCTCTCACCCCACCATCTACAGAAGGTGCATCAAACCCATGAGCAACTAGCTCTCATCTGCTTCCTGCATCACAGCTTGCTTTTGCCCAGCTCTCTCCTCTCCTGCTTCCTGCTTTGCCTCCCTTCCCTCAACTGGATGAGTGCTCCTCCCCCTCCTTCTTTGGGGAGGAAGGGAGGGAGATCCCTCTTTCCAGTTCTAACAGATGGGGAGGGAGAAACCTAACCGCACAACTTGCAAGTTTTATTAGTGGAAGGGAGCAAGTGTCCAGTAGGGAGGGAGGGGGGAGGGGAGAGAGACAGTGTGAGAGAGAGTCTGTCCCATGGCACCTTTAAAACAAAAAAAAGTTTTATTCCAGGTATAAGCTTTCGTGGGCATGTACACTTCTTCAGAGAGAGGGATGGAGGGAAGGGGGCTGAGGGAGAGCGAGAGAGATCCCCTTTCAAGTTCTAATAGACAGCAGGAGGTGGGGGGAGAAACCTAACAACACAGCTTGCAATCTTTATTAGTGGAAGGAAGCAAGAGTTAGGCTTGCCAGCCCCCAGGTGGAAGATCCTTTGCTTTTGTGGGCTCTGACCTGCTGTCAGCCAGCTGGCTGTTGGAGAAATCACCACCCCACAAAAGATGTCCCTTGGTGATGTCATCAGCATGATGACATCACTTCATGTCAGGGCAACACCCTACTTTTTGGGCAAAACTCTATTGATTGTAGCCATTTTTACCATTGAGTTTGCCCAAAAAGTAGAGCATTGCCTCAATGTCACTGAAGCAATGATGTCACTTCCAGAAGTGATGTTGCTGCCTACCACCAGAATCCCCCCAAATTTCCCCGTTGGCAGCAGGTAGGGACCTAGCAACCCTAACAAGAGTACAGTAGCACCTTAACAACTAACAAAATTTGTGGCAGGGCATGTTACTGCTCGCTTCAGATACAGCTAGAATGTGAGCCCATCTGTCCTTATATCTTGGATAGTGATTTCAGACGCCAAAGGACAACAGCAGGCATTGGTAATGAGAGAAGAAACCTAGGTCTCAATTCAATCCAGGAAGATGCATTGTCTTGAGCTTCATGATCAGTTGCAATTCACTCTTGTAGTTGCAGTCTCTCTTTCTAATATCCCTTTGAAATTCCTTTCTAAGAGAACTGTTACTCTTAGGTCAGCAACTGAATGTCTTGGAAGGTTAAAATGTTCCCCCACTGGTTTTTGAATGTTGTGGTTACTAATAGCATTAGAAAGAGTAAGAGTCCAGTAGCACATTAAAGACTACAACATTTGTGGTAGGGTATGAGTTTTCGTTAGTCACTGCTCACTTCTTTAGACTTATTTCCATTTATTCTTTGCATCCTCCTGAACTGAATCCTCCTGGACCAAACTGAAACCTAGGTTTCCTGTCTCATTACCAATGCTGATATCTCCACATCTCCTACCCCTCTGCATATCACACCTAATCCAATCAAACCTGCTATTGCCATTCAGCATCTGAAATCATCTTTATAAAACTGATATCTCTGGTACTTTGTGTTACATTTTATGGCACACATGGCCCAGCCCAACAAAATGACATTTATGTCAGAACAACTCTCCCCCAGAGTAATCCCTCTCAGAATTCTGATAGTTACTTTTTCATTAACAGTACTTTTCATTAGCTGTACTGTACTTCATTAACAGTACTGTATTTGGATCAATTAGCTAAGGACAAAAAGTTTCCTGTACACAATTAGCTGAAGAAATTAGTACCACTATTAGCCCATGTCACCAGTCTCTTTCAGAAGACTCTCTAGAACACCAAAGAGTTCCTCAGACAACACAAGAATTTATTATTTTATTTATTTTAAAAATTTAATGCACTTACCCAGTGTACTAACCAGTGCAGTTTAGGCCTAGAGAATATTGTCCCCCTAGAGCCGAGCCAAGCCAGCACTGCTATTTTGCTAAACGAACTCCACAACTTTATTCAAGCTTTATGAACATATAGTGTTAAGCATCAAGGTTTGGGAAAATAACATAGACAGAAACTTGCTGAAGGTGGCAAGAATTTATGACTGGTCAAAAATACCGAATCAGAGCTTACGGACCAGCACATAGGAGCATGAGGGAGGAGAAGTGGGGTGGGGTGATTACTCTTTCACTTCACACAGTCCTGCTTCCAGGATACTGTATCTATTTAGAAAACTGCTGAAGCTCCTATCTCCTACCAGCTCCCTCCAACCTTCCCACTGACTCTTAATTAGCACCAACATTTCGTACCTTCTGGTGTATGTTCAGTCCTCATCAAGCCAGTTCTTCAGATTGTTGTTCATTTTCTTTTAATTGACAAAGTCACATTCCTTTGCACAGCAGAGATGGATACAGAAATTCCTACCTTGTCTGTGAATTGATGCTTTCCTGACTAGCTTGAGCTGCCCTCTTTACTGTTATAGATGGCAATACAAATTAGCAAATGAAGTAAGTAATCTAGGGCAGTGGTTCTCAAACTTCAGCAAACCAAGGACCCCTATAATGCTTTTAAAACCTTCATGGCCCCCTAACCCTTTCCCTCCTCCTTTACGGGCATATACCACATGCTGAAAATCCCTTTTCTAAGTGCAGATGTCATTGAGCCATAATTTCACCCGTTGTGTGGAAAAAACTGCAGTAGAATCAGCAAGAAATATCTTTCTCAGTTAATAACTTTGCTGCAGAGACCAGATGAACAGGGTGGGCATGAACCTGGGGAAAAAACTTTCAGAGCTGTTCACAGAAATACAAATAGGCCAGCATCATACAAAACCTGAACTTCCAGTATTCTGCTGAATTCTGCTATTACTGCCTATGGACACAGAGTGCCACCTCTTTATGGTGAAATCTTTTGCATGAGAAACCAGAATGAAAATCAGTTCAATTTTATATCAGAAATAACTATAATAACTACATTAAGGTTTGAACTATACCTCCTTGGTGAATTAGTTGCTAGGCTTGAGTTACTGATACCTAGAAGATAAAACAGCACATTTTTTGACTAGTCTCTCTGAGGTGATCTGGAAGTTAGGTGACTGCAACTGTCAGCAGCTCTATAAGCTTTCATCCTTCAAAAGAGAGGGAAATGGATTCTGCCCCCTCCTTGAGGCAGAAAGGCCCCAACCCCATTCCTAGAAAACTGAGAGGACTGTTTTATGGCAGCCAGATGGGTATGAGATGAGCTCACCTTGGTCCTTTACAAAAGGATTCATGGACCCCGGGAGTACCCTTGTAGATCCCAAGGAGCCCACAGACCACAGTTTAAGAAACACTGAAACAGTGTTGAAATATATGTTAATTCTGAGAGAACACAGCTTTATTTCCTGGAGGTTTCACTCACGAGCTGGCATCCCTAGGGCTCTCTTCTTCCTCATGCTCTTCTTCTTCTGCCTCACTACCCTGACTACTGCACGTGACGGACTTCAGAACTGGTATCTCCTCTAAGCAGTTATGAACTGCCTCCTCCTCTTCTTCGTTTTCTCTAGCAGTCCAGAGATTCTCCCACCGACTGTAAATACCAATTAATCATTCACATTTCCTATTACTATGACAGAATTTGGATTTCAAAACACTTTAGTCCAAGATCAACTCTCTCAGCATTAAAGGACTTTTTGTGGATGAATACATTTATTTCTTTGTTTTTTAGGTTACTAAGGGTGGTGGTAAGTGCCTTTTTAGTGTAAGCTCCTTTATTTGCAAGGCTTAGGAAAAAATGGCGGTCTTTGGAATATAGTAGGTTAAAGTTGGCAAAGAACAACACAAAAATGTCAACTCCCATTCCTCAAACCACATACACAAAAAATGTTTGGCTAGTGGTAGATGCTGCTTTTCACTACGGTGTATGTTTGTATACGTATCAAATGCACCATTTGTTTCCATTGCATCACTGTGACTCTCTCCTCACTTTCTCCTATCCCTTTTACCTTCTTGGACTCTAAACCAGAAAGGTAGGGACCAGAATAATGGACATGGTTTAGACACAATGATAGTAAAGGACAGTTCATTTAGGTCAGCTTTCAGTTGGTTGTTATCTAACTGCACATCCCTTTTTTTATATATCTACAAGACTTCCTCATCTCTGAGATTAACTAAGAGCACTCCCTGGCATTTCTGTCAAGAGATGTAGGCAAACACAGAGGCTCTTCTGGCAGCTACCTAATAAACTACAGTAACTCTGTTGTCCCAGAACAAAGTTTGAGTCCAGTGGCACCTTTAAGACCAACAAAGTTTAATTCAACGTATAAGCTTTTGTGTGCAAGCACACTTCCTCAGATACAGTGAAACAGAAGTTCTGAAGAAGTGCGCTTACACACAAAAGCTTATACCTTGAATTAAACTTTGTTGGTCTTGAAGGTGCCACTGGATTCAAACTTTGTTCTGCTGCTTCTGACCAACACAGCTACCTACCTGAATCTGTTACCACAGAAAGTCATCAAAGCTCAAACATCTTTCAGAAGCATTGCATGACCATTGGAATGGCTTTGGAATTAAGTTGGTAGAGAGCTTGGAGTTTTTGCATTATTATGTTTTTTTTAGTTATATTCATTTACTTTTAGGTGGGATATTTTAGAGTTCCTTTTAATCAAATATTGCCCTCTCCCAGTTTTTGTGATTCAAACACATGGCTCCAGAACATCTTATTGAAGTCCCACAAACACTGGAGAACTTCCCTTTTTATTTGGGCATGAATCCTCATGATTTCAAAGTCACCAACAACCCTAACCCTTGAGGAATTTCGAAACTTATTGATATTGCCAGAAAGTAAAATAAAAGTATGAACTCAGTGTTCTGAGTTCCTTTCACATTATATGTTCTTCTCTTTACTGGGTTGGCTAAAATGAAATCAGCATTAATTAGACACCAGTACAGACACCAAAAAGAGACAAATATAAGGAGTATGAGAACCTTTGGAGAAACTATACTGCTACAAAACAAGAACCAGATAAGAAATGTCTGTACCAAATGTAGCCAAGCTACTAGAGAAATACATCTACCATTACAGTATTCTATCTCAATTAGTGAGCTACAAAAAATTGACCACTTTGACATCTTTAATCAGAAGAAAAGACAGCAACAGTGAATATGGTGTGCTATGAAAGATACCAAATCTCACACATCATCCCAAAAAGATTAACTATCTGGGCCAAATGTTTGGATATTTAAGTGAACATGAAGCAATTCCATGATCAGTTGTGAGCAATCATTCCTAGGCTTTCCATCACCCACACTGAGACATGTACTTGCTCAGATGTATAAAAAAAATCTGCTTTTGCCACATGAAAAAGAAACTCTTTCATGCTCAGCTGATTCTAAAATGCACAAAGGAAACAAGGTGATGCTAAAAGCAATTTTGGACACCCCAGCTATTCAGTCATTTATCTCAGGAACATAAAGCTCATTTCATGATTAGCCCACATCAAGTTAGAAATGACAAGAAGATTCCCTTTCACACACATGCACAAATATGATATGGGAGTTAATAGGCAAGAAATAAGCTTCATTGTCCTGCTTCTTTCATGCCTGCCAATCTAGACGAATGGCATCTGCTCTCAGGAATTAAATCCAGATTTGCTAAACTGAGCAGAAAATCAAGGATATGAGCCTCAGAAATGTACACAGCAGGATACAGAAGCACCTAGTGGAGCCAATAAAGATTTTTAAAATGTAAAGGTTTCCCTTGCTCGAAAGCCAAGAGGCCTCCTAATGTCTGTAATGGTACATGGTTTTTAAAAACAAAATAAAAGAAGTTTACCTTGATGGATTCCAACAAATAGACCATACCGGAGATAAAGAGCCACCTGGCCGCTCAATTTTGACTTTCTCTTCACCATTTTTATTTCTTATACTAACAACACCATTGAACATCCCTAAAGCAAGGTACTGTCCATCATTTGTCCAACTGAAGAAAAAAGAGAAAACAGCATCATACAGCAGGCTGGGGGGAAATGCACATCTCCTTGCCTGAAGGAGACTGTAGGGTTTTGATCATCATACAGCTAAGACATATTGAAGTATTATATCTCAGAATTTATTGTTAGTGAGAATTTATTCTCAAGAAGATTGTGTACAGTTCAATAGAGAGTAACTACAGAATACTAGATTGTAAAGATACCCCATAAATACTGTGTTACAATTTATTATTGTGAAGATTTCAGTTATAAAATAAGTTATACAGTTACAAGATCCTCAAATATATGGCAAAAACCAGGAAATTAGAATTGTTAACTTAATATAATGCATGCATTGGATACATGTATACTTTTGGTACAATACATTAAGGTTTTATTCATGGCGGTCAGTGTTGCTCTTCTGCGGTTTAATCCACCATGAACCCGGCCAGGGCCGGCCCACCCACTAGGTGAACTAGACTTTTGCCTAGGGCGGGCCCTGGATGCAGGCGGCGAACTGCGCCCCCCGCCAAAAGCCCTGCGTTGCCCTGCCTCTTTCTCTTCCCTGGCCGTCTTCATTCCGATTCACCACCGCCTCCTGCCAGTGCCGCCCGCAGACTGCTGGACCTGCCCCCTGACCACCCTTCCCTCCTTCCGGCAGGCCACGATCCCGCCTCTGGATCGGAGGCTCGAGTCAGAGGAGCAGCCCCTTCCTTTCTTTGTTACTGCCCCGAGGGTGGCCCATGATCCTCTGCACACGATCAGAGGTACTCTGCTGGCCCAGACTGGCGGTCCACCCAGGAGCAGGCGGCTTCCCAACCATGGCCAGCCAACCTCAGCTACCCTCGGCTTGCCCCGATGGCGGGACCTTTAGCCATGCTGGAGGAGGACTGAGTGAATCCTGAGGACGGAGAAGGGTGGGAAAGGCACCCGGGAGCCTCTCACTCGACCCTTGGGAGCAGGGGTGGGGACGGAAAGGGGAGGACATAAAAAGGCGAGTAGTTTCCGAGAGGACAGGCTCAGGTTATTAACGTGTGACAGTTGCAAGGAGGGGACAGGCTCACTCTCTCACAGTGAGAGACAATCCCCTGACAATATTCCCACTACAAGAAATTGTGAGGTGAGGGAGGATTTTGCATCCTAACTACGGCGTGTGGTCTGCTACCTTGGAAGTCTTTTTTCTGGTGTGAATTCAAATGCTGATGCATGTTATAGTGTAGAAGAATATGTGCAGGAGAGAGCCAATGGAGACAAGGGAAGAAAAACCATTCGCCCCATCTATTGCTGTGCACGGAGACTGCTATGTTTGTTTGTTTGTTTTAAACAACAGCGCTTAGACGCCACATTTTTTCTCAGCCGATCCTTTTCTTGGTTGATCATGTCTAAGGGAGGCTCACATTTATTTTTCTTTTGCCATAGTTAGGAAGCATGAGGGTGTTGGAAGTTTTGGCTCACTCAGTCCTCCTCACAACTATCCAAATCTTATAGATTTAACCCCCCACACCAACCCCCCGTTTCTAGACAGTGCTTCACAGCAAATTGCTTTTGAGATCTGAGCTCCTTTGCAGTGATCTGTTGTTTGCTTCAGACTAACGAGGCTCCTTCCTCCACTGTTCAATCAAGCCACAATTTTTTTTTGCCCTGAGAGGACTGCAGTGTACATAAATCTACAAACATATTAAAAAAAGGTTGGGGTAATTATGTCACATGCTTTGGTGGTGGCAGGAAGCTGACTATAGTTCAGCTGGTTAAGAAATCCTAGACAGGTTTTTTTTTTTTTTTTGAAGTAGCAATCTGCACAATTAGTCTAAAGAAAACTTCCCTTGCTAAAATGTTCACTGATCGGGGGCAGAGGTGCTCCTGTGATATAGCTCAATGAAATTTGTAACCTGAATAGAATTTATACACTTGTCTGCACACAAGTCAGGGCTGTGACACAATTTCTGCCCAGAAACAGAGCATGCATTCCACTGAAGACAGCATTCATCCTGCTTCCATAAGGTCACAGATCCATTTTGTTCCATGACACACAGGCTGTCCACTGGCCATGTCTTCTGCTACGTGCAGTTTTTACAGGTTTATGTATACAGAACTGCCTTTTAAGAATATTGCTTCACTTGAAGCCTACCTCTAACATTAGTTGAGTTCATGCAAGTGAGAGCACAGTCACAAATGGTTCATGTTCCCTCCCATTTGTGTTTTTCATTCTGGGCGGATGGGGGTGGGGCGCCAGAAGGTATCCTCACCTAGTGTGCAAAAAAAGCTGGGGCTGGCTTTGTTAATTTCATTGTACATATCTGAAGAAGGGCATAAAAGACTCCAGAAAGGGGTGGGTAGAGAATGCTTCTCTTTATACTGCTGTTTATCAGATGAGCATATGTGATTGCAAAATGTTTATTTCACCTCAGAGAATCACAGCTACCATGATGGGAATGTTTCATTTACACCTTATGATGTCAGGCCAAGCATGGGTTAGAGGATATGCAAATTAAATATATGGAGTAGTGGCAACAAGGAAGAAGTCATTTAGGGTCCACAATAGGGGAGAATCAACTAAAAGCTGCAGTCCTCTGACTCTCCTCAACCAATGGAAGTGCTATTATACAGACAGAACAGTACCTTTTGATCCAACTTGGATTCCATTTCATGTTCTACAAACTCATGATAGAGGCCACTTTTAGCACTGCTGTAGCATTTGGCCTATGCTCTTGTACTTATATATTTGTTCTAAATTTTTCTGTGTTTTTCAACATTTAGACATTGGTATGGAAAGGGGATTCAAATGCATTTCATAATAAATATTCTTAATTGGCAAAAATAAAACTGTTATATTTGAGTTGTACATTTACATACCTACAACAGGTGATCTTACTACTCGCTTTATGTTTGGAGACTGACTTCTGCTCTGGAGACCATAGACCTTAAAAATGCAACAAAATAGTAGTGAGATGGGGTCAACTGGTTTCATTAGAATACCGAGCCATTCACATTTTCAAAGTGATGTGAAAGATAAGAATTCCTAAGTAGTAGCAAAAATTTCATTACTTCTACCATCTCTTTCCTTTATCACATCCCTTCTCTGTTTCTATATAAAAATATTGTCTCAGAAACTTGATGCCAGTACCATAATCTTCCTGACCAGTATGACAAGCCATTGGATTGGATCTTAAGAAATCAAAGATGCAGAAGACATACCAAAATCACTGGAGGAGCAAGATGCCAGCTGGTGTGTAACTGGGTTGTATGAGACACATTGTATGGAATCATTGTGCCTAGAATACATCAACAGATAAAACTGAAGCAAAACACTTATTAAAGCAGCAGACTGACTCAATAAAGAACTTTAAACATTGCTTCAATAACATCCTCACAACATTGCATCACAAGCTGAATTCAAATCAAAGCAAAATCTACAGGCTTTTGTATTCCATTTTTTGTATATATTCCTATTGTTCATTGTTAAAATTATCATTCAACACCTACAACTTACTTAAAATTGATATTTAAAGGACAGAGATAGGTAAAACATGAGGTAGTCGCTTACGTGTACTTCAGGATGCCTTCCAACTTTGACGTCCAGATGATTACAGTTTTGTCTGCAGACCCCGAAGCAAAACGTTTCCCTAAGAGATGTGGAAGCCCCCATAAGTAATGAAATAATTTTATTACTAATATTAACCTCAAGAACACAGAAACATAAAGATGTTATTTGCTGAACTAGCTGAATGCTATCAGGTTAGCAATAATCAGAACTCTAATCTCTGCAAACTCTTTTCCTACTGACTGTACTTGAAGCTCTACTGTGGTCTGTTGTTAATACTGTTAAATCATTTTTGTTCAATAATATTTAGAAAGAATGGGGTATACATAAATGCATAATATTAAACCTATTTAATACTCAGATGCTGTGAAACACAGGCACTGGATCAAATACTAACAAGCCAAATTAATTTAGTAAATTCTGATTACCATCCTTTGCATAAGCCACACAATACACCGTCTCCTTATGTCCCTTAAGGGGCTGGATTAATGTTCCATCTGTATCATAAACCTGTACAAATAAAATAAAAAACAGACTTTAAAACTTCAATGAACAACAACATTAGGCTGAAAGTTAAAATTACAAAAACTCATAAACATATGTTAACATAACACTCCATTCCTAGTCCCAGGGTAGTAAAGTGGTTAGAGTTTCAGATTAGGATCTGGGAGACCCAGGTTCGAATTCCCACTTTGCCATGGAAGCTGGCTGAGTGACCTTGGGCCAGTCACACAACCTCAGCCTAACCAACCTAACAGGGCTGTTGTGTGGGTAAAACAGAGGTCAGGAGAATGATGTAAGCTGCTTTGAACCCCAAGTGGGGAGAAAGGCAGACTATAAATGAAATAAATAAAAAAGCAAATTGTTTTTATTTCAATGACACTTGCATTCAGGTTTTCATATTTAGGATTCCAGCATGCCATTTGTACTATTTGTTTACAGAATCTGTCTCATAATAAGGAAGGAGGGGGAAATCTCTTGAAAGCAGTCTCTCATCCACAAAGCAGTAGGCCCCATTTTGCTTAGTTTCTGGACTCAAGTCCTTTTAAAAAAAACACGCTCATAAATCCATACCAAGAAATGACAGGCAAGCTTTGAAAATAAAATTTATGCAATTCCAAAAAGATAAACCAAGACTATTTGTTGTAAAGAGTTCTTTGTCCCTTTTAAATTCAATCTATGTTTTCAAATAAAAGAACTGTGCTCTTTACAAAAAGGTATTATTAAAAGTGGGGGTTTTTATACCGCCAAAGTTTATGACAATTGTATGATTTTAGACATTAAACGACATTAAACATATAAAGGATGAAAGTTCTTTTGATATTCCACCATGTATCCAAGATGCCTATAGACAAAACTAGAAAAAAATGTATCAGAACTCCAACATACCAGTAATCTATTTCCTGCTGCAATTATCAGTTGAGTTCCATCAGGTTTAAATGCAAGGTCATAAATGCTGTTAAAACAAAGGAAGACTTTAAAAAGTGAAAGACCCCTCTTATCATCAACTTTTATTTCCATAATACAGATCTCTCTGAGTACAGAGCCCCACTCTACAGAAAGTTCTGAAGAAGAATTCCACTTGTGCATTTATGTTCAGAAGTGATATTCATATAACAAAGTTACCCATTTGTACAGCTCCACTATCCCATGATGTTCATAACATGTTTTATCTGCCATGTCAGAACAAGGCTATGCAATTTATGCATACCCTTTTCAAAGTGCAGATACTTATACTACTTTAGAGAGCAAGCCTAAACAGAATCCTTCTTGTGTTTATTCAGTGGGGTTTACTCCCACAAACGTTTTGTTAAGATTGCAGCATTAGTTGCTCACTTTCACTGGGTTAGGTGCTATCTGCAGACACAGAGGTACAGAAAAATATTAGAAAAGCGTCCACATCCACAATATGCCAAGCGAATAGTCCCAGAACTGCCCGCCCAGTCAGTAATTTGTTTTACATACACATCCCAGTGTTTTCTGCTCTACAAAATAAGATAGTTCAACCAAACCATCTGATATCAAATTGAATCTATGCAATATGTACTACCTAATACAGGCTTAGAGGAACACAATCTTGGATCTTCTTTTTAAAAAAATAGCCCACACCAAAGTTTTAGCTACAAGCCCAGCACAGAAGGGGAAAATATCAAAATGTTTAAGTGACAGCATGCAGATTGTTGGACAGCCCTGGGTTTTCCCCCAGCTTTAGCAATGGACACCATGATGCAATTCATTCAAAGAGACAATATTATGTGATCAGAAACTGATGCTTTGATAAAATTAGAGTTTCAGTAACCTATCAGGGAAGACAGTTGCTCAGACTGTAATTCTATGCCTGCATACTTGCTTCCCAGTAAAGATGCATAAATGCTCGGACTAACTGAAGGATGTCTCAGTAATAAACAGGATGGGATTACCTTCCTACACTGTTTGGAAGAAACTTCTTTTCAAATCTTCAAATGTATACAGTGAAAAGACATAAGGGGAAACAGGACAGTAGCAGAAAGTTCTGGCTCCAAACTGTGTACATTCCTCTGAATTCCTTAAGTCTGACCAAAGGTCTACCAAAGTTAGTACTGCCTATTCTGATAGTCACTCTCCACAGTTTCAGGTGGTTTTCTGTCACATCAGCTTCTGCCTGAGTCTTTTAAATCAAAAAGCCAGTGATTGAAACTGGGATCTTTTGCATACAAGCAGAGTGTACATACATGCAATTGTCCTTAAGGCTCTCTCCATATGATGGAGAAATCTGATTGTGCAGAAAGAGCCATATCTGCATACACCTGTATCCAGAAGGCTCTATAGCAACATGTTCCCATTAATATGGTCTATGGAAACAAACTTTGCAAGAATAAAGCAGTTGCCCACAGAGATCAAGGGTTTTGATACATAGATGTTTTGATCCACTTTGTCTTCCTCACAGCAGTTCAGCTTTCAGGAGTATCCAGTGATGTCATCCTCTGTTCATCTTGTTTCTGAGTATCCCCTGTTTTATTGTAATCTTCCCCAAACCTCATTTGATATTATCTTTTCAAAAAGATAGCAAAGTAACTTTGGACACTGCTTGCATGGGAAGGTGTGTATTTTTTGCAGGTCCTGCCAACAGTATCATTTTCCTTGATTCACCTAGCTGTTTCCAATTTTTTTGTGCACTGTACTGTATTTATTGTTTTATGGTATTTTAACCACTGTACTCCGCCTTGAGCCAGTTTCTGGCTATGCGGGATATAAATCAAAATAAATAAATAAATAAATTCTTGTAAGATTACAACAATCCATTGTCATTGTCTACTGGTTACCAGCTTTCATTTTTTAAATTGCCACCTTTTACCTTGTAACTTTGCAATTTAAAGAACTAAAGACTTACTTTAAAAAACAAAAGCCAGGAACTAATAGATTGTGCCAATATGACATTATAATACTACCATTATTTAGCAATTACTTTTCTAAAGTAGCCCTATGATAGGGGGAATGGTGGTGGAGGGAGTGCTGAAGCAAAGTAAGTGCATGGAAAATTGTCACATGGATGATCTGTTGGTACATAAGAGAATCCAGTGTTGGATCAGGCCAATGGCTCATCCAATCCAACACTCTGTCACACAGTGGCCAAAAATACCAGCTGCCATCAGGAGGTCCAGCAGTGGGGCCAGGACACTAGAAGCCCTCCCACTGTTGACCCCCCTCCAGCACCAAGAATACAGTGCATCCCTTGCCCCAGCCTGAGAGTTCCTACCTATAGTAAAGGTAAAGGTTCCCTTGCTCGAAAGCCAGTCGAATCTGACTCTAGGGCTGCGGTGCTCATCTCCGTTTCCAAGCCGAAGAGCCAGCGCTGTCCGAAGACGTTTCCGTGGTCATGTGGCCGGCATGACTAAACACCAAGGCGCACGGAACGCTGTTACCTATACCTTGTGGCTAATAGCCACTGATGGACTTCTGCTCCATATCCTTATACTATTTCCCGGGGTGTGTGTGTGTGTGCAGATACCTATCTCCACCAACAGGGGGCTCACTCTCCCCAAACAGCTTTTCCTACATAGTCAGTAGACTTCCTGGGTTTGTAGAAAAATCCAAAAACTAAAAAAATCCCTTCAGGGACGATTGAATCCCCCCAAAACCTTTTGAAACGGCCCCTGCAGGGAACTAACTCCAGGCATCAACGGTGAGAGATTAGAAGTGGGGGGGGGGCCTTCTAATTGGCTCTGTCCGTAAAAGGGTGGGGGAAGGGCCCTTTCCAGGCCTCTTTTGGCCTGGGAGGGAGGGAGGGAGCCTTGGGGCCAGGCTGGGGAATTCCTAGAGGTTTTGTGGTGGAGTGCAAGGAGGGCAGGATTTGGGGAAGGGAGAGGCCTCAGCTGGGTATCATGCCACAGAATCCACCCTCCAAAGCAGCCATATTCTCCAAGGAAAATGTTGTCTAGAGTTCACTCTCCAGGCCCCACTTGGAAGTTGCCAACCCTAGGCCTGACAGCAGTCTAGGGCTGCCAAGGTCCCCCCAAGGGCACTGGCAGGGGACGGGGGTGGTGGGGTTGCCAGCTCCAGGTCTGGAAACTCCTGGAGATTTAGGGATGAAACCTGGGGAGGACAGGGACCTCAGTGGGGTACAATGCCCTAGAGTCCACCCTCCAAAGCATCCATTTTCTCCAGGGGAAGTTATCTCAGTAGTCTGGAGCTGAACAGTAATTCCAGGGGATCCCCAGATCCCACCTGGAGGCTGGCATCCCTAGACAGCACCTGCTGGGTGATTTGATACCACCTAATTTGCATGACTCAACTTGGCCTGGCTGCTTGCTGCTGTTCAGCAGCCACCCTATGAAAGCCAGCAGTGGTGCAGCAGTTAGAGCTTCAGAGTAGGGTTTGCAAGACCCAGGTTCAGATCCCCATATTGCGATAGAAGCTAACTGGGTAATTTTGGACCAGTCACATACTTTCAGCCTAACCAACCTCACAGGGTTGTTGTGCAGATAAAAAGGAGGTGAGAATAATGTAAGCTGCTTTGGTCCCCACTGTGGAGAAAGACTATAATTTTCCTTGGTAGAAGCTGTGGGGGAGGGGGCTGGAGACGAAAAGCTGAAGGCAGATAAAGGCAGATAAAAGTAGCTTGGCTGTTGGGTGGGAAGAAAATAGGGTTGCCTACTCCAGATTGGGAAACTCCTGGACATTTGAGGGGTGGATCCTGGGGAGGGTGGGGTTTGAGGCGGGGAGGAACTTCAGACCGGTATAATGCCATAGACTCCACCCTCCAAACCAGCAGTTTCCTCCATGAGAACTACCATCGCCAGCCTCTGGGTGAGGGCTGGAGATCACCCAGAATTACAACTGTTGTCCAGGTGACAGAGATCAGTTCCCCTGGATAAAATGGCTGCTTTGGAGGGTTAAGTCTATGGTTCCACCCCCAGAAGGGAGAAAGGGTGTGAGATAGGTAAGGGTAGAGGGGAGGAAGCAAAGGTGTGAGAAATGGGATGACCATCCTGCAAGTTTCTTGCGGGTCTCCACTTGTGTTTATCTAATTCCCTCTTGAAGCCGTCCATGCTTGTAGCTGCTGCCGCCACTTCCTGTGGCAGTAAATTCCATGTGTTAACCACTCTTTGGGTGAAGAAGTATTATAAATGCACCAAAAGCTATACTGAGAATCATCTCAGTGTAAAAAAGCCCTAGAAGGCTCGGCCAACTTTCCACTCACTAATCGCCCCTCATATACGCGTATTTATTACAGCATCTATCACCGTACTTTCGCGTTATAAAGCTCCTTACTTACAGAGTAATAGCTACTCGGTTACGTCAATTTAAAATCTGCAACAGCTGTCTAAATAAGTAAAACATCAGTACAGGACATTAAAATACATGCACGTTACTTGGGAAACATACAAAATGTTACTACAATAATAATACGCTTTAAATACATGAAATTGTTCAGCCGATTTCTTTAGAAGAAATCTTACCACTGATCAGCTTTATCCTTCCACGTCAGTGCAGCTCGCATGCTGTCCCCCCTTGCATGCCTCACCCCCGCCTTGAGGGGTGGAGGTGGTAAATCACACCTTTCTCCCCTCCCCTTTAACGTAATATTTTCACCACCCCTCCCCCACTCAGCTACCACTCTTATTTACTCGGGACGCCACGCAGTCGGCCTAGGCAACGCGCATGCGCTCTCGCCCTTCCCAATCTTAGTCTGCGCAAGGAAATGCCTAACAGACATAGAGATGGAACAATACTAGAGTAACGCGCAGCCTAAACTTCCGGTAAAAATGGAATATTGCCTGTCGCTTTGATTCTCTAGCACGCATTGTGGCTTCGGTCTTCCACCCTCTTGACTTTGTAAGTGAGGGGGAGTCCCTATACCCTTGAGTGGAAAGTCAGTTCAATTCTACGATGGAAGTCAAGTGTCTACAAGAAGTATGCGACGACTCCAGACATTTCCTACGAATCCTAAGGGCATGCGTACTCTTCCTGTGGCGTTCTGCCCCCCGGCAAGATATCTTAACTCTCGGCTCTGCTTACCGCGTTGTGGGTTCCTACATAGAGAATGCGCATGCGCAAAAGGCAGCCTGAGGATTATTTCGTTGCTCTGTTGTAGAGAAGCGGGAGAGGTTATGTATTTTTGTTCTGGCGGGAAAGTTCTTGAGAGGCTTGGTTAGAGTGCGCGTGCGTGCTATACAGCCGGATGAGAAAGGCGATGCAAGATGTCAGTGCGGGAAGTATCGGAGCCCCTGGATGGCAGGTAGGGTCGGAGCAGCCACCTGAGAAGGGGTCCCGGACTCGCGGGGATTTTGCAATGAATACTTTATGCATTTCCTCTCTCCTTCGTCAGTTGGCTTGGTCCAGCCCGTGGAATGGCACAGTAGTGTCAAAGAATGTATGCGGCGGGGGAACTAGCGTGGTAATAGTGGTTAATAGAATTGGGTTCAGATCCTCCTTTAGCCCTGAAATTTGAGCGGATTGCTCTCTCTAAGCCTGACGTGCCTCACAAGATTGTGGTGGTGGTGGTAAAATGGAGAGCCACTGACACCATCCTGGCCCACTGGCGGAAGAGGTAAAAATTTGATGTGATCCTGTTCATTCCTCTCCACCTCGCATTTGTATCCCACTTACCGGGGAGCTTAGAGCTGCATTTACAGGTAGTGCCTTTTGGTTTGATCTGACCTTACTGCCAGTCAGTTTCCTTGGATAATAGTGAGCTCTAGTGAGAAGAACAAAGAGACCTCCTGCCATACGAATGGGCAGAAAGTATTTTCTTTATAAAAGTATGTCGGCCACAGTTTTGATTTGCTTTGTGTGTAACCTGTCAAGTCACAGCTGATTTATCGCAATCCAGTAGAGTTTTCAAGGCAAGAAACTAACAGAGGTGGCTTGCCATTGCCTCCCTCTGAAGAGCGACTCTGGAATCCCTTGGTGGTGTCCCAAGTACTAACCAGGGCCAACCTGTCCCTGCTTAGCTTCCAAGGTCTGACGAGATTGGGCTGGCCTGGTCCATCCAGGCTAGGGCTTCAGTTTTTAAAAAACTTTAATTATTCATGGGAATAAACCAATTCTGGATTTTTAAAAAATGTGAAACTGGTTTATACTGAGTTTAAACTGGCACTTTTAGCTCAGTGTTGCCTACTCTCACTAGCAGCAGTTCTCCATTCTTGGCCACAAAACGGTCGGTCTTTCACTGCATTGCTACTTGTGAACAGTTCCACAGGAGGGTCACATGAACAGGCATGAAGGTACTTTATACTGAGGCAGAACATTAGGGAGAAAAGTACTTTGGGTCCCCATTGTGGAGAAAATAAAGAAAGACAAAAAATGTATTGGTCTCTCTGGGTCAGTAG
The DNA here is from genome assembly GCA_029375565.1 of Gekko gecko. Lineage (NCBI taxonomy): Eukaryota > Metazoa > Chordata > Lepidosauria > Squamata > Gekkonidae > Gekko > Gekko gecko. The sequence goes on along the minus strand of JAPDNY010000002.1, from coordinate 69,250,755 downwards.
TGTCTGGCACTACCCTTGCTACCTGAGATCCTTTAACAGGATATGCTAGGGACTGAACCTGTAAGCTCATGTCTTCAAAGCATGTGCTTTGCCACTGATAAACGGTCCTTCTATCTTTATGTTGTATTGTTTCAGTGATAGAAGCACAACACAAATGACCAGAGATGTAAACAAAGAGAAGGGTCAACTTCTGACAGCAGCAGTAGACTGTGCTGCCCCCCAAAAAGAAGATACTGAGAGTCTGGCTGAAAGCCCAGTGCAGTGCAAAGAGGTTGGAGCAATTATATCTTTAGCAGACTCTCTCCACCACAAAGCTGTCCCAGAAGGATGGGAGAAGATAATAAAGCAAAGACAGCGAGGCAAAACTAAAGGAAAATATGACATTTATTTTATCAGGTAATAATTTTTTAAGATATGCACATCCCAGAAGGGTAATGATGTTAGTCTGCTACAGCAACATCAAATAGGAATCTTGTGGCATCTTAAAGGCCAACAGAGTTATTGTAGCATAAGGTTTTGTGGATGAGAACTGACTATATCACATACCTTACATAGTGATGCATGCCTTCTGGTAGGGAGAAAACTGTTGATGAATGCCAGTTTATTGTAGTTGTTGTTGGTGTTATTGTTTGTAGTCAAGTCGCAGCCAACTTATGGTGACCTCATGGGGTTTTCAAGGCAAGAGACAATCCAAAATGTTTTGCCATTGCATACCTCAGCATAGCAACCCTGGTATTCCTTGGTGGTCTCCCATCCAAATACTAATGAGGGCCTACCCTGTTTAGCTTCCGAGATCTGATGAGATCGGGCTATTAGTGTAAGGAAACTATATTTTGATTTCAAATGAATAAAAGTGAAGAAATCTCATGCACATGGATCTCAGGACTGCTGATGTGTGAGTTTTCTTGGCAGTGATCTGGCATGCAGAAGTTTAACAGATAGTTTTCCCATCACTTCATCTTCCTAACAAGGAAAACTTCATCTGCTTGTCTAGCGGTTCCTTCCTCCCTGGCCTTGCTTCATGGAACAGAATACTTCTTGTATGCCAGGAGCATTACAGGGGGTTCATCCGTAGTCTTTAGTGGGTGGAAGGATGAATATACTTGAATTGGGTCAAGGAAGAGCTTCCTTCCCCATTCTTTTTCCTAGCAAATGAACAGTTCTTCCATAGCAAGGTCTGACTTTCACTGTAATGCATCAACAACATTATTAAACATGGTGGATACACTGTGATATATGCAGTGGGGGAGCTACAGTCACTTTTATTCTGGCACTGCTAGCTACAAAAGTATAAATGGTAACTAAAATGCTCCTAAGCAGATTTGCACCCTTCTAAGCCCGTTGACTTCAGAGGACTTAGAAAGGTAAAATGCTGCTTAGGATAGCACTGCTATTTATCTATTTTTAGATAGCTTCAACTTCATTTTTAATACATTTTTTTCAGCATTTGTGTATATTCAAGTAGTTAATGCCTTGTTATCCTCTCCTAGTCCTCAAGGAATGACGTTCCGATCCAAGCGTGCTCTTTCGGATTACTTTAAAAAGAACGATGAAATTGTTCTTAAATCAGAGGATTTTGATTTTAATGCTCCTATTCTGAACAGTGCACAATTGACAACCAAGGGATCATGTATTGGGGAGTCAAGAGTGCCGACCTATAACTCAAACAGCCAGGTTTCTGATCTTGGCTTACAAAATAATGATGGGGGACATGCAGCTATTCTGCAGAATGAAGTTTTGGGACTGCAAACTAAGGCCAGGGAGTTGGAAGATATTTCTGTCTGTTTGCAAGATGGGCCTGCAATAGAGAATTCAAAGGACTATTCTTTAGAGACAAACAAAACAAAGAATTTGGATGATGGCCAAAACAAAAGACAGAGAAAAACATCACATAAAAAACAAAGAATGGGATGTATTAAAAAAACCAGACAAAATAATGGTGGTTGTGCTGTTAATAGTGAAAGTATAAATGAACAGCAAGTGTGCCGGCTAGACTCAAAAAGAAAGACAATATGCTTGAAGGATGAACTGCTGATTTCTGAACCAACAGTGGAGATGCATGTTAATCCATTTGCAGCTATCTTGGAATGCAAGCCAAGTGCAGAAGTTTTAAAATGTGGTGAGAGTCCCAGTGAGATTGTTACTGCAACAACTATTAAAAACTCTTCGGAGCCTGAAAACTTGAAAAACTGGATTCCTTCAGAGAGCCAAGATATAAAGTTTGCTCCCAAGGAAGATATTAATGTTTCACAGACCAGTGATGAGCATCTCTTTACATCAGTAAAAGGTATATACTTTGCAGAGGAGCTAAAATTCTAGTGAGGGTACTTAAAAACATAAAGGAATATGGAGCCTCTGTCTTTGTGTTCCACAATTTGGTACCATTACAAAGCAATGCCATGTAGATTTATTCCAATCTAAGCATGTTGATTTCAGCGGACATAGAGGATTACACTGCTAGTATTTTCTGATTGTGCTTCTGTGATTTTGCCAGTTGGCATTTAGCATCAGGACACTGTATGGTGTTCTGTACTACTTTGATGAGTTTACCAGTTCTAGGTCAAGAAATATACTTGCACGATATCAGAAAGTTAGTTAATTTTTATATTTTTTAACACTGATTTCTGAGTGTAGGGCTGGAAATAATGCAATAGGCTTCTAGCCCAACCCATTTTAATGTAAGAGCATCCTCCATGTCTAGATATTATTACAGATTACTGTGCATTAAAAGAGAATGTAGCATAGCATGTGTTATCATCAAAATTCACCAAGGAATTAGGTATTATATTTTTGCATTGGTCTTTATTTTTCAACCTATAGAGAGCCGTGTTCAAAGAACCCAAGTGGAGAGAAGGAAAACCAGTCCATATTTTTCCAGTAGATTCCTCAAAGAAGGTAACTTGCGTCCTGTGGAAATGCCTTGTGTGGATTTTATTACACCCGTACCCAATAGTATTTACTCAAAAAGAAGTCCCGTTGATTTCAGACTGATGGTGAAGATTATACATGTTACTTGGAAATAAGGCTTGCTGAACTAATAGGATCTTGGTTGAAAGTAAAAGTAAATAGGATCTTCGTTCTAAGTACAAATAAATAGGCTAAAACTGCTAGTCTTTTATTTCTGTGTAATTACAAGTCATGAAGTAGGGTAGCCAGCCTCCAGGTGATGGCTGGAGATCTCCAGGCAACAGAAACCAGTTCACCTGGAGAAAATTGCTGCTTTGGAAGGTAGACTGTATGCCGTTTGACCCCAATGAAGTCCCTCCTCTCTCCAAACCCCACCTTTCTCAGGCTCCACCCCCCAAATCTCCAGTTCTTTCCCAATCCAGAGCTGGCAACCCTATTGTGAGGTGATTGCCATGTACAAACTCAGTACCTAGGTTCAGTTTGTTAAGTAGATGATATTGACAACAGTTGTAGTAATTTCAGTGTTTAGCAAATTATTACTCTCATTTTATGTAAACAGCTATCCATAATTATTGTATGCAGCACTATGGGAATATATTATATGTGAGCCTTAAGGAATGCTTTTAAAACTGGAAACTCTAAGCCTGGAGCTGAGGTGCTCAATATTATAGAAAAGCTTTTATAAGGTGTCTGGGAGGTGGTCTCTACTGCAACTTGATAGCAACCAACAGTGTGTTGGGGAACCCCTCTGCCTTTGTGCCATCAAGTGAGAGCAGAGGGCTCAAAATTATTATCAATAACTGCAGCATTCCTGAACATTTCTTGTTTCTCCTTACCTCCATCGGCAAGCAAAAGAGGAAGACTTGGGAAATGGGCCAAGGCAAACTAGTTATTGTTTCTCAGCTGCTAAGATGACAAGCTGTTCAAACAGAAGAAGTCAGCTCTGTTGAAATACCTGGAGCCTGAAGAGGCAGCGCAAATTGCCTCACATCTCCAAATTCAGAGATGTATTACAATGCTGTATTTACATGCAATAATAAGCAATTGATTTTTGTCGGTTTGTTGGTTGATTTGATCTTGTATATGAGCAGCTCCAAGCCCCCCAAGACGGAAGGCTTTTCGGAAATGGACTCCACCTCGTTCTCCTTTTAATTTGATCCAGGAAACACTCTTTCATGATCCGTGGAAGCTCCTAATTGCCACCATATTTCTGAATAGGACTTCAGGTAAATAAAAGCAGGGCCATGTATTTCTCACTCAGGAAACTTTGGATCCAACAGAGCACTTCGGCAGATGGATCAATTTCCACTCATGACTTTCTTGCCCCCTCCCCCATTCAGAATGCTCCTTGAAATGCTGCTGCCTGAGTGACAGGGAACAGCACTGGGGGGGGCACTTTTGGCTGCAGTAGGAGGAGGGGAAAGGTGAAATAGTCACACTTCACAGGTGGAAGTCATTCTGTTTGGGGAAACACTGTTGGATTGAAGCCAGACATATAAGCAGGTGCTTCTGCAGGTGACAAATGGGCAAAATCAGCAACTGCTTGGACTCGCGTGCTTTCTCCATTGTGGCTCCCACCTTATGGAACGACCTGCCTGAGGAGATCAGGAAAGCTCCCGCTCTCCTGACCTTCCACAGACTATGCAGAATTGAACTATCTGAGAGGGCTTTTCTGTGTAGGTAACAGGGTTACTCTGTACAAAAAGCTGCACAAAGTTACTTGGATAAATGATTGTGACTGTGGTCTCTCTGCTGTGTATAACTGATTGTTAAGTAGGATCCTACTTATGTAATTTCTGTACTGCTTAACATGTCATGTCTATACTTACACTATGCTTCAGTTCTTTCTGGTGGTTCCAGACTTCTAAAATCCTAATGCATTGGTTACTAAATGTTCCATTTTGTTGACTGTACAGACTCAATCTGTGTAACCCCCTTGAGTCCCTGTGAGAAAGGCAGAATATAAATAACGTAAATAAAAATAAAACAAAGCCCAGTATGGGGCCACTTTCCTGTAGTATAACGTCATGCTCAGGAGTCTTTTTGTAGAAAAACAGCTGCAGGAGCTCATTAGCATATGGTATGCTAATGAGATATTAGACTATTAGCATATGCCACGCCCCCTGACATCACCGGAAGTGATGTCAGAAGGGGAAGCAAAAGGGGGGGAGGCATCTTCAAAAGCCTCCCCTTCCATTCCCCGGCTGGTCTGGGTAGGGGAGCTAAGAGAGAAGGGGTTTGAAGTTTAAACTCCTTCTCATGAGAGTTGGGCCACAGAAGGAGGAAAGAGGGAAGGAAAGAGAGAGAGTAGAGAGAAGGAAAGAAGGAAGGAAAGAGGGAAAGAAAGAGAAGGAAAGGGGAGGGAAAGAAAGAGAGGGAAGAAGGAGGGAAACGGAAAGAAGGAAAAAAGAGAAGAGAAGAAGGTGGGAAAGAAAGAAAGAGAGAAGAGAAGAAGGAGGGAAAAAGAGAGAAGGAAAGGAGGGAATGAAAGAAATTCTGCGGCAATTCGGCCCCATTATATCCTATGGGCCATTGAAGTCAATGGTGAAAACATAGGGTATATTCTGGGGGCTGGAGGGGAGGGGTTTGAGGGAGAGGCTCCAAACTCACAGGGTAGCTGATGGAGCCTCTCCCCAAGATACCCACCAAGTTTCAAAAACTTACTTTTTTCCCACCATAGAGAACAATGGAGGGAATGGGGGCAACCTGTTTGGGGGCCCATAGAATTGGACCCCCTCGTTCAATATTCTTGAAACTTGGTGGGTATCTTGGGGAGAGGCTCCAACAGCTACCCTGTGAGTTTGGAGCCTCTCCCTCAAACCCCTCCCCTCCAGCCCCCAGAATATACCCTATGTTTTCACCATTGACTTCAATGGCCCATAGGATATAATGGAGCTGAAATGGACATTCGGCTGCCTGAAAGACTCCCCGGGACACCGGCTGGGGGCGGGGCTTGGCTTCTGAGCTCCCGGAGCTGTGCTCCGGTGCGCTCCCCTCCGAAAAGACCCCTGGTCATGCTATATGAGCACACATTCATCTAGCAGACACAATTATGTTGGACTTTCTGTGGGGTGCTGCAGTTCTCACAATTACTTGATTCCTGCACGTTCCCCAGCAGCGTGGGATCACCCCCCCCCCCCGAATAGTTCTTATACAGCTGGGAGTAAAGGGTGCCAATATTTACTGTAACGTATGCAAAATCAACTTGCAGTAAAACAAGGATGAATTTTTGCCATTTGTTCAACTTACTATGAAATAATGGGATTATGCACATGGTTAAGAATTTAGTTGGAAAATGCAAAGTGTAGTTTGTACAGTAGGACTGCTTCATATGAGATTAATTCATGGAAGTCATTTGCTTGTAGTAAGTTATCTAAATCCTGCCTATAGGCAAAACACTTCTCTGTTTCACTATATATACTCTTGGAGAAAGCCATGGCTGCTAGCAGGATTAATGAAAAGTGACTTCTGTATAAGAAATCCTGTGTTGTGTGAAGTTGAGCTGTTTTAAATGGCTATTAGAAAAGATGTTAACATCGTTTTACACATAAGCTTCTGTCAACTTTGCAAGTCAGTGTAAACCTTGCCATTCACAGCATGCCACTTCTATCTAGGTAAGATGGCCATCCCTGTTCTTTGGGAATTTTTGCGGAAATATCCTTCACCTAGAGTAGCAAGAACTGCTGACTGCAAGGAAATGTCACAGCTGCTTAAACCTCTTGGTCTGTATGAACTCAGAGCTAAGACCATTATCAAATTTTCAGGTATTTTCTCCCAAACTTGTTAATAATAATAATAATAATAATTAGAATTTATATACTGTGGTGGGTTGTCCAAAGTGCTTTGCATACATTATTTCATTAATCTTTACTTTCACCCCATAAGGCAGTTAAAATTACTTACTTACAAAACTTTTACCCCGCCTTTCTGCCCTTATAAGGCCACCAAGATGGCTAACAAACATAACAGAATCTCATCTTAAAAGCTGTTAAAACCAACAAAAACACATCACTAAAACTGTGGCTAAAATATAAAACATAAATATAACAAAACACTGAGGATGGGCAAGGGATCACTGAGGGAATGCCAAAGGAAACAAAGTCTTTACCTGTGCCATCCCTGTAATACAAATAGGAGGCCAAGAGTGAGAGATGTGATTTACCTAAAAACACTGGATGCTGCAATTCTCTTTGAAATTATTTCAATCTAAGCCCACTCAGTTCAGCTCAGTGTAGGATCCCACTGGTAATGAACTCTTGAATGAGGCAACTTTTGCTGACTTCTTAGTTCACGTGATGAGCCAAAGTCCTTCACTGGCTGTTAAGTGCAGGGCACGGATCCCAGATATCATGTCCATGGGGTCCCTGGTGCCCACCAAGGGTTTTCAGAAAGTGGGCAGGGCAAGGTGGCGCTTTTGCCCAGCAGGGCTTCTTATTAGCCACTGAAGATCTGATTGTCTCTGCAGATTTTTAAAACATTACAGGGATATTCACTGTGTGACTGAAGATAAGCGGCTCCTTCGGTGGAAGGAGCTCCCGGAGGAGATCCTTGTCCAGTTCTGCAGGGCTTGCAAGACGGAGCTCTTCCGCCAGGCCTTTGAGTAGGAGCCGCCGCCGCCACTATTCCACCATCGATAACCCTGTGCCATTGCACCACTGTCATCGTTAGGTGCTGGGTGACCCTGGTGGAGAGGGGACAGGCTAGTAGTATGCAGCCAGGACTAAGATCTGCCCCATCTTGGTTTTATACGTTGATGTCGTATTGTATGATTTTATGATTTTATTTGTTTTATACTGTTTTATGCTGTTTAAACTGGCATTTATGCCCTATTGTTAGCCGCCCTGAGCCTTCAGGGAGGGCGGGATACAAATCGAAATAAATAAATAATAAGCTGTTTATATGTAAGAAAATATTTTTAGAATACGTTCATTTGAAAAGGCATCCTGCTATATAGCTTCTGTCTTGAAATACTGAAGAGTTACTATTAAGAATTATGACTCACCTCACTCCCTGACATTTTGTGCTTGGCTCTGCCTCCTGTGACAGGCATTTTCAGTTGACTCTGTCTCCTGCAGCATTTTTTATTAGCTCTGCCTTCAGTGGCAGCCATTTTGTGGATGCACCCATCACCCTGTGTCACAATTCCAAAGGTGCCCATAGGCTCAAAAAGGTTTGGGGGCTCTGGTGTCAAGAAGTCCCACGTACAACTCTACACTGTTTGATTTGCTGGGGAGGGGGGAGGCAGAAGTAATCTCCAAAATCTATATTCACATTCACAGTATTTTAAAAAGTGGGGATTTGACATCAAGATATATGTTCCTCCCAGATATCCTTTAAGAAAATAAAACAGACCTGAGCTTCTGAACGCATTCCTGTAGAAATTCCAGTTAAAGCATGCTAAAAGCAAATAATGCAGAGGAAGCTAAAAGAAATTGCAACATATTATCCATGGGAAATACATGCATGACCTGTGGATTGTTGCCCTAAACAGAATAGATATTAATAGGAAGAGATCTCATAATGGCAGCCATGGCCCTGTATTTTCCTATGTTCTAAGTGTTTGTGTTCTTACTGCACAGAAATGAAGTACTCCAGCATCTGTATGGATGTATTTACTTCAGCTAATGCCATTAGAAGTTCATAAAACATTTTCCTTTCTTGTTTAACCACAGAGCTAATGGTGTGATTCCCTGTCATTAGCAACATTTTTTATGTCAGTGGGTTTTTAAAGAAAAAATCCACTGTAGATCCTAGTTTATTCATATTAGTAAGCATTTACAAATGGAATAATTAACAGGCTTTTTCATATGATATGGGCTTTTGTTCCCTAGATGAATATTTGACCAAACAATGGAAGTATCCTATTGAATTGCATGGAATTGGAAAATACGGAAATGATTCTTACAGGATATTCTGTGTCAATGAATGGAAAGAGGTAAGGTACACTTACATGCTGGAAAGACAATAATGCTAGAAAAAGGTGAAGGCAGCAGGAAAAGAGGAAGACCTAACATGAGACAGATTAACTCAATCAAGAAAGCCACAGCTGTCAGTTGTCCTCTATCCAAGAGACTTTGTTTATTGCCCCACAGTTTGTTTAATATTACCGCCTGTCTTTTGTTTTGCTGAATGAATTAGCTAAATCACACAGTAAAATAGAAATCTGGCTTTACGATACGGCCTCAGAATTCTTGGGGTTTCTGGTTTCCAGTGTGAAACTGAAGGACACTCAAGGCTGTGTTCCATATTTGTATTTGTTTTCTTGCAGATTTAGCTTTATTTTGGCCTGTTGTGATTTCTTCTATTCGTGTCATTTATGTTTTTGTTTCAGATAAGGCTGTCCTTGAGCCTTCTGGCAGGTGATTAGTTGAGAGAGGGTTTTACAACACATCAGGATCCTACAGTAACCCTATAGTCGGTGTCAAACTCATTAGTTACAACGGCCAGATCTGACATAAATGTCACTTTGTCAGGCCAGGCCATGTGTGCCATAAAATGTAACATGAGGTACCAGAGATATAAACTCTGTAAAGATGATTTCAGATGCAATAGCAGGCTTGATTGAATTAGATGATATGCAGAGGGATAGGAGGCATGGAGATATCAGCATTGGTAATGAGACAGGAAATCTAGCTCTCAATTTGGTCCAGGAGGATTCAGTCCAGGAGGATGCAAAGAATAGAAATAAGTCTAAAGAAGTGAGCAGTGACTCATGAAGGCTCATACCCTACCACAAATGTTGTTAGTCTTTAATATGCTACTGGACTCTTACTCCTTCTAGTGCTATTAGTAACCACAGCATTCAGAAAAACAGTGGGGGAACATTTTAACCTTCCAAGACATTCAACTGCTGACCTAAGAGTAGCAATTCTCTTACAAAGGAATTTCAAAGGGAGATTAGAAAGACTGCTGAATTTAACTGATAATGAAGCTCAAGACAATGCATCGTCCTAGACCAGGGGTGGCCAAACTTGTTTAACGTAAGAGCCACATAGAATAAATGTCAAATGTTTGAGAGCCGCAAGACATAAACAAATATTACATGTTTTTACTGGGAAATATGCAAATTTGCTTTTTATTCACATTAAATGAGACTGCCAAAAGTAATAACGAGTGATAAAAGCAGATATTGATAATGATATTTATTTGTCCAATGATAATTTGTTTGCTAATGATACTTAGTTTCCCCAGCTGTCCTGTCGGGAGCCGCACAATATGTGTGAAAGAGCCGTGTGCGGCTCCCAAGCCATAGTTTGGCCACCCCTGTCCCAAACTGAATTGAGACCTGGGTTTCTCCTCATTACCAATGGCTGCTATTGTCCTTTGGTGTCTGAAATCACTTCAGTCTCCAAGATATAAGGACAGATGGGCTCACATTCTAGCTGTATGTGAAGTGAGCAGTGATTCATGAAAGCTCATGCCCTGTTGCAAATTTTGTTAGTTGTTAAGGTGCTACTGGACTCTTGCTTCCTTCCATTAATAAAGACTGCAAGCTGTGCTGGTTGGTGTCGTCCATCGTCTGTCCCCCCCGTTAGAACTGGAAAGAGGAATCTCTCTCTCTCTTTCTCTCTCTTTGGCTATTTTGCTCCCCCTCCCTCCCTCCCTCTCTGAAAAAGTCTGCACACACACAAAAGCTTATACCTGGAAAAAAACTTTGTTGGTCTTAAAGGTGCCATGGGACTCCTCCTCCTCTCCATACTGGATTCTTGCTCCCTTCCACTGATAACAGCTGTGCTGTTAGGTTTCTCCCCCTGCCCCACCCCGGTCTATTAGAACTGGTAAGGGGGATCTCTCTCTCGTGCTCTCTCTGGCTGTCTCCCTCCCCTCCCTCCCTCTCTCTTCATTGGTATTAAGCCATGGGACTCTGTCTCTCTTTTTCTCTCCCTCCCTTCCTCCCCAGAGGAGGAGGGGGAGGAGCACTCAGCCAGTTGAGAGAAGGGAGGCTTGGCTTTCTTTCCTCTGTGAAGCAGGGAGCTGGGCAAAAGTGAGCTGTGATGCAGAAAGCAGACAAGAGCCAGTTGCTTGCGGGCCAGATAGGAGCCTTGCAGGGGCCAGCAGTGTCCCACGTGCTGTACATTTGACACTCCTGCCCTACAGCTTGCTCCTATGCATGTTTCCTAAGAAGTCCAATGTTGTTCAGTAGGATTTACTTCCAAATAGATATGCATCCATAAGCTACAAAATAAATGTCAGTTGAATGTTTATTTACTCTAAACACACATACAAATGTTGCATTTCTTAACTAAAGTTATTATGTCTTGATCCCTTTCAGGTACAGCCACAAGACCATAAGCTGAATATTTATCATGCTTGGCTTTGGGCAAACCATGAGAAACTGAACCTTAATTAACAGCTTTGTACAAACACACCTTTCTCGGTGTTCATGTTTTGCTCTTTCTGCAGTCTCTCTGGTTACCATAAATGTAAACATTCTTTTTATATCTTTGTAACTTTGAACAAGTACAGTGTCTAAACTCATTGTAATTAAAGGTGATTAAAACATTTTAAAAATATATTAAAACAGAGTCATATTTTAAATTATTCAGTCCTTCAGCTATGCACATATGTATGTGATGTCTTGCTGGAATGTAATGAATTCTTGCTATATAACTTTGAAGTCTCATCTACGTGCACCTACAATGGATGCATTTAATATACCACAAGCCATATGGCATAGAATCGTAGAGCTATAAATCCAAAAAGATGTGAATGTGACCAATTGGCTAAATACCTCACCCTACTGCCTTATGCACCTCTTGGGTTCTTGCCCCTGCCAAGTCAGACTGATTGGCTGGTGTAATGGTTCATCCACAGCTTTAGGGCCAAACTAGATGTGACAGTGTCCTCATGGCTGCCATGGCTGATTTTAAAACACTGCAGGGGCTGAATCCTGATTGGGCCTGCAGGGTAGCACTAGTTTCTCGCCCTGCACCTTTCCAAATGCTGAAACAGCAGCTGCACTGGGTGGGGAGGGTTGTTGAAATGCCAAATCCCTTTAAAATACTGACATCCTTGTGGCAGGATGTTTAGTCTGGCCCTCAATCAAGATCTTGAGAGCAGGATTTGAACAGGTACTGAAAAGGAAGACTTAGAAGTTTAGTGTGTAGTGGACAGGGTTGCCAACAAGCCTGAAGAAGAATGCTCTGTCCCTTTAAAAACTTCTTAGTTTGTGGAAACAATCTGTTGTGGAATTAGGGCCTGGATTGAGCCTCAGTCCTCTGTTAAACCTATGATAATTTAATTTCTATAGTAATTTGCCTCTATAGTTGAATCTTTGCTTCTGTTTCCAGGAGGCTACAGGACTCTTGCTGGTGCTGTGGCCTTCTGGTACTGATAATTCTATACATGACTTTTGCCTTAGATGATGTTTATACATTCCGGAAGTCAGTGGTGTCACTATCGAAATCAAAATGGATAGGATATCTGAAACTAGCTTCCTTGATTCTCCTTGACTTTCTGAGAGCTTCCTAACCCCAGAAATAGAGAGAAGGGGGGGAGGATTTGGGTTGATACGTCAGGTCAGTGATAGGTACAGCAGTCAGTACGTTAGCAGCTATAGGTCCAGATGACATCACATTACTGGCAGAAAATAGTGAAAACTTAAAGTAGGTACTGATGAAGGTTAAAGCAGGAAATGTCAAAGCAGGATTACAGCTGAACGTCAAGTATACAAAAGTAATGACTACCAGGAAATTACACAACTTTAAGACTGATGGTGAAGAAACGGAAATTGTTCTAAATGTTTTATTCATTGGCTCCATCATCAATTGAAAGACTGCGCCTAAGAAATGAGGAGATTGTTTGAGACTGGGAAGGGCAGCCACAAAGGTGCTAGGAAAGATTCTTATGTGTAAGGATATGTCACTGACAACCAAGATAAAGTTAATTCATGTCATAGTGTTCCCCATTACTATGAATGGGTGTGAAATTAGGACAGTGAAGAAGAGTTGAATTTATACCCCGCCCTTCACTTGGAGTCTCAGGGTGGCTTACAGTCTCCTTCCCTTCCCACAACAAACACCCTGTGAAGTAGGTGGGGCTGAGAGAACTGCTCTGGAGAGAACAGTGACTGACCCAAAGTCACCCAGCTGGCTGCATGTGGAGGAGTGGGGAATCAAACCTGGTTTTCCAAATTAGAATCCACTGCTCTTAACCACTACACCAAACTGACTCTCAGAAAGCTGACAGGAAGAAACTACATTACCCTTTGAAATGTTGTGTTGGAGGACAGTTTTATGGATACTGTGGACCACCAAAAAAAAGATAAGTGGTTTCTAGATCAAATCAAGCCTGAACCCTAGAAGCTAAAATGACTAAACTGAGACTATCATACTTTGGTTACATTATAAGAAGATAAGAGTCACTGGAAAAGGCAATAATGCTAGGAAGGAGGCAGCGGGAAAAGAGGATGGCCCAACATGTGAAGGATTGACTCAATCAAGAAAGCCACAGTTTGCAAATACCTGAGAATGGCTGTTAACAATAGGAAGTTTTTGGAGGGCATTAATTCGTAGGGTCACCATAAGTTGAAAGCAACTTGATGGCACCTAACACATGCACACAGTATGACTCTTAGACTAGGGACTCTGTCAGAAGCCCAGGAAGAGCCAGAAAGCCAGAGTTGGGTTTCCAGTAAAGTAAGTAAACTTCTACAAGGAGAACCACATAAATACAAAGGGTTCTAAAAGGGGGATTATATATAATTATTATTTTAAAAGCAATTATGAAGCCAGAATGTCAGCAGGGGGTTGGGGGCTATCCAGTGTTTTGCACGGAGTGTCACATGTATGACTATCTGCCCACTGGACAGAAGTCTTGGGTGTATGCCCAGTGCAAAGGACTCCTGGTTCTCAGGGAACAAGTGTGCTCCCTTGAGACCAAGGTGGCTGACTTGGAGAAGCTGAAACAGTCAGTTAGGTACATGGATAAAACTCTTGGGGACTTGTTACATATGTCCCACTCTGAATATGGCAGCCCTGCCACTGTCAGGGAGCATGAGGGTCCAGAGGAAACATGGCACCATGCTGTGGATAAGGGGAATGTGCCCTCAGAAGGGACCTCTTCTTCAGCTGGTAAGTGGGTATCCTTTTGCACCGAGGAACCATCCCTAGGGAGGGAGGGAGGGAGGCTCTTGGTAGTTGGTGATTCGATCCTTAGGCAGGTAGACAGCTCAGTGGCGAACCCGCGTACTGACCGTATGGTGATTTGCCTGCCTGATGCGAAGGTAACGGACATTATGTGTGTTCTAGATAGGCTGGTAGATAGTGTTGGGGAGGAGCCAGTAGTCGTGGTACATGTAGGCACCAACGATGTGGGGAAATGCAGTTGTGAGGTCCTGGAGGAAAAATTTAGGCTGCTAGGCAGGAAACTCAAGGTCAGGGCCTCCAAGGTCGCCTTCTCAGAAGTGCTACCTGTTCCACGCACAGGGCTGGAGAGACAGGCACAGACCAGGAGTCTCAATGCGTGGATGAAACAGTGGTGGAGGGGAGAAGGGTTCAAGTTTGTTAGGCATTGGGATGCTTTTGGGGACAAGAGGGAGCTGTGCAAAAGAGCCAGTCTCCACTTGTCCTGAGAAGGAACCAGGCTGCTGGCACTTAAAATCAAAAAGGTGGCACAGCAGTTTTTAAACTGAATATTGGGGGAAAGCTGACAAGAGATGAAAAGTCTTGCTTCAGGATGGCTCATCTCAAAGAGATGAAGGGATAGCTGTTACTTTTCTACAAGGAAATCGATCAGAATTGTCCACTAAGACTGTGGCTAACGATATGGACTGCCTGGTAAGGTCTTGAGGCAGCAAGAGGAAGGTCGTGGGCTTTATATTCTTTGGGTAGTGAAGGGCGGGGTATAAATCCAATCTCTTCTCTTCTTCTTCTTCTTCTTCTTCTTCTTCTTCTTCTTCTTCTTCTAAGGCCCATTTGACTTTGCATTCCAGGATATCTGGCTCGGGGTCAGTGTTTACACCATCGTGGTTGTCAAGGACATTGAGGCCCTTCTTGTATAGTTCTTCTGTGTATTCTTGCCATCTCTTCCTAATCTCTTCTGCTTCTGTTAGGTCCCTACCGTTTTTGTCCTTTATCATGGCCAGCTTTGCATAGAAATCCCTTGATTTCTCTGATTTTCTTGAAGAGATCTCTAGTCCTTCCCATTTTATTGTTTTCCTCTATTACTTTGCATTGTTCATTCAGGAAAGCCTCCTTATCTCTCCTTGCTGTTCTCTGGAAATCTGCATTCAGTTGGGTAAATCTTTCCTTTTCACCTTTGCCTTTCAGTTTCCTTCTTTCCTCTGCTATTTGTAAAGCTTCATCAGATAGCCACTTTGTTTTCTTGCATTTCTTTTTCTTTGGGATGGTGGTGATTGCTGCCTCCTGTACAATGTCATGAACCTCTGTCCATAGTTCTTCAGGCACTCTGTCTATCAAATCTAGTTCCTTAAACCTATTCTTCACCTCCACTGTATATTCATCAGGGATTTCTTCAGTTTAAGTCTGAATTTTGCAATGAGTAGCTCATGATCTGAGCCATAGTCAGCTCCAGGTCTTGTTTTTACTGACTGGATAGAGCTTCTCCATCTTTGACTGCAAATTATATAATCAATCTGATCTAAGTTTTCGTGTTGCAGTATTTAAACATATTTAACAAAAGTGAACAATACTCCTAAAAGACAAAATAACCCTCGTTAGAAGTGCATAAATTGCAATGTATGTGTTATTTATCTACTTCATTTATAGCTGACATTTCTCCCCAGTGGGGACCCAGTACGGTTTATTCCTCTCTTCCATTTTATCCTCACAGCAAGCCTGTGAGGTAGGCTGGACTGAGAATGTGTGACTGGCCCTGAGTCACTCACTGTGCTTCCATGGCAGAGTGGGGATTCTAGGAACCTAGGACTCAGAGATCCTAGTCTGAGACTCTAATCATTACACCACACTGTTTCTCAGTGAAGGGTAGGGGTTCATCTTTGCAGATTAAAGTCGTTTATTTTTAATGTGCAAAACTGAAAACGAGTAGCTTTACTAATGAAAAGGGAAAGAGAATATCCATTCCTTCCAAAGTGCTAATTTTGTATTTTTATCGTTTATTTATTATGGATCAAGCATAAAAAAGGGACTCTCCCGACTTGCCACATGAGGAGGCACTGCCCATTCTACAACTTCCTTCTGTAGGCCAGACACGTCTCTTCCTCCCACCCCACTCGGGAGGAGCTGCAGAACTCTCCCCTCTGCCATTTTCCTACAGTTCAGTACAACTAAAAGCGGATCCTGGCACAAAGTTGGAGACTTCAATAGCTTCTCTCTGCTGCTATTTTTAAGGGGAAACCCTCATGGATGCATTGGTTTTCCTTTTTTTTTTTTTTAAGCGTGGGAAATAATCCTACCCTTACATGGAGGGACACCATTTTCAAGAGCCGGCAACGCACCTATTGACTCGGATCCTGACAACAGCCCTCAACAGGTCACTGCTGTGCCATTGCACCCGCCGCTCTGCGCCTAACCAAGCTACAATCGGAGTCTGCCAGTCCCTGCGTGACTGTCGCCGGCGGCCTGGCTTGATGGACCACGGCCCCGTTCGCTCTTGTGCCTCTTAGCCAATCAGCTGTGAGGGAGCGCGTCTGTTG
The DNA here is from genome assembly GCA_029375565.1 of Gekko gecko. NCBI lineage: Eukaryota > Metazoa > Chordata > Lepidosauria > Squamata > Gekkonidae > Gekko > Gekko gecko. The sequence continues at coordinate 69,234,233 of JAPDNY010000002.1, read as the reverse complement.
CCTTGGTGACCGAGGAAAAGCAACTTTGCCTTGGATCCGAACGCGAGAAGCGTCTGAGCAAGAACTGGGCGGCGCTGCCGGCTGTTGAGTTTTTGTGGGGTTGCTGGGGGAGGTTTGGGGTGGGGGTGGGGGCTCGTTGGTGTTGACGCCTTTGCAAGGGGGCGAGGGCATTCTTAGGCAGGATGAGGCACGAGGCGAGGCCATCTTCTGCAAAACTCTTTGCAGAATTTTTCTAAAGCAGCCTCGTGCCTTCCACAAAGTTAGTTTCGATGGAGCAAATTAATTGACTATCATTTAGCACAACTAAATGGAGCTCCCTGAGCATTACGGCGTACTCTGCGCCTAGTGTTGCCTAGAAGGGTTTGTAGGACGTAATGAAAACGCCCACCTCGTTCGGTTTGCCTTAGATCGCGCTCTAGAAACTGCGCGTCGGCTCATAGTTAATACTGTACAATTGGCGCTTTCTGATTATTAGGTGGGATTGTTGCCCAATCGGTTGCTGACATAAAGAAGGGGATGAACGTTTCTGATAACATCCGTTTTGGCTAAAAGACTGCAGTTCCTGAAAATCAAGCACCTTTTCAGATACAATTTCTGGGTTTCTAACATCATAACCTGTTAAAATGTACAACCCCACCCCGGCCAAAATACTTAAAAATGGCAATATATTACTGCTTACATTAATCAGTTGCGATTTTCATAGGATCTCTTCACTGAGTTTAGGTAATATCTTATGAAATAAGCTATACATACTATTCTGACTGACCATGATTTCTAGTCCAATAAATAATAACGTTCAGGGGGGAAATGACAAATCATAAGTGTCCCTTCCCTCACTTAATTCAGTCACACAATTTCCACATCCTTAAAGATGACTGATAGAACTGACTTTGAGTTTTTCCACCTGTTCCATCACTTCTCAGTGACAGCAACATCATGTCTGATGAGGAGTCTCTTAAAGAAAGTTCCGAGCCCAACCTGGATGGGTTTATACAGCACTGCTTTAAACGCTACAAGCTCATAGAGAGGCATCCAAATACTTTCTTAAAACTGAAGCCAAGTCGATTTGGCCCAGCTCCACCTAGACGTCGCATTCTGATTGCCCCACCTATGCAAGGGGCATCTCTTCCCAGAGCCAAACCACTGTTACCCGAGCCCTTGGATCAAAAGCAGGAAACGTTTGTTGTCAAAGAACAGCTTAAGGAAGTTCCTAAGATTCCTACAGAGGAAGATGAAGTCCGAGAACTGGGAGTTTGGATTGAAGAGAGGAAGAAGTTGCAGAATCTGCTGAACAAATGTGCTGATGTTGAGTCGTGGTTGATGGGAAAAGAATCCAGCAGTGAGCAGGAAGCCAACGTGCTGAGAAAAATCCGGGAGTCCAGAGTAGCACAGAAGGCCCGGGTGAAAGCCCAGTTAGCTGCTACCAGCAGCATTGAGGTAAGCGCAGCATGTTTCACAACCTCCATCATTTGAATTGGCTTGCCAGCACTCATTCAACCAGCCCATCCTCTTGGCTGGTCTTGGAATGGGCCAGGTGAAATCTAGAGAAGCAGAAGCTTCATAACCATTTTTGGGAACCTCTGCATGGTTGAAGAGCAGAGCTAAAACCAGAGTTCACATCTTTCAGAACTCAGAAACAACTTGAAAATTTTTCATCAGTACCTCATTCAGGTAGAGCCAGAGCCAGGGCTTTTCTGCATTCTCATTTTCCTGGCTTGTTGTTCCTGTTGCTCTGTGGGAAAGGAGTCCATTCCGCTCCCTCTAGTGGTTGATTAGATATTACATCACTTTATGTCTAGCATAAAAACCTGCAGTTTAAATCTGCAGGGAGATTATGTTGGGTCTAAAGTGGTGTAATATCAAACTGACCACTAGAGGGAGCCAAACATGTGAGGAACAGACCCCCCCCCCCGAAGCAATAGGAACACACAGGTGAGGAAAATGAGAATGCAGAAAAGTCGCCGTTTTCCTTACCACAAGGAAATGGGGGGAAAGCAACAGAATCTTCATTGATTCCAGTGCAAAGATTTGGGAAATAGAAAAGACATTTCTGGAGACTGGGCTGAGCAGGCTTTAAAGGGTAAATTATATTATTTCCCTGTTAGGCCTCCCTCCAATCTAGTTGCTTTGACTTGTCTGATGCTGGAGTAATATTGTCCAGGTCCCTTGAATTGTTCTGATGTTTTCCAGAAAATACTGCCAGTGAGGAAGCCGAAGAGAATCATGCCTCTCATCAAATCTCCCTATCCAGAGTCTCTCATTACCCTGCAAAATCTTCTGCACAAGCAAAAACTCAAGCTAGTGGACATATTCAACAAAGAAGATCGGACCAAGACCATGAAGTTCAAAAGAGCAGACTTTATCAGAGTTATCGAAGGGGTAGGTAGGAAAGTCTACTCATAAAAGGTTCCCCTGGTTACATATATGCAAATACAGGGATTCTCTGAAAGCAAAATAAGAAAAGGTAAATCATTAAGGCGCTAATAAGGCCATCCTAAGCAGTTACATTCTTCTGACAGTTCGTCAGTCTTCTCTAACAGTTCATCGGTCTTCTCTTTCAGCTTTTCTCTCTTTATTGGCTAAACACGCTTTAGCAATTATTTTATTCCACAGGCAGTGAACTCATGTGACTGGAAAAGTGGGAACTAGAAAAAAACAGTTTGTTTGATAGGATTCAATCTGCATACGGATTATAAGTACTTATAAAAATGGAATTACCTGTGAGATCATCACAGTCTATAAAACTGTTTACAGATAACTCAATTTAGGTCATTCGGTGAGTCCATATAGAGAGGTAAGCATCAGAGAGATATGGAGTGCAATTAAAATCCCCCCTTCCTCCCCCAGGCTTGAAGCCAGATTTCTTGAATAGGCCATTACCCACAAGGCCTTGCCCCAACAGGGTCTTCTGTTCCTATTATTCCATTCACACAGCCCACAAGTTAGACCACTTGTCTCCTACGACACCACTCTCTTATAATTCAACGTTCCTTCACATCAATGTCCAATGTAATCAGAGGGAATTGAGGAGCATGCAAGAAATGGTTTACATATGGTTTGACTCACCCCACACTGAGGAAAAGATGGCAGAGGAGGAAAAGCTGCAGCATATAGAGATCCATCCTCTTGCTGAGTGCCAGTTGCAACAACTAGTTTTCAAAAGTAGCTGTGCCTTGCTTGCTGTGTGCTCAGTTGGTCTTTTAGTTGGGGTTGCAGTCCTTCTTACCATGTCAGTTTAAACCTCTCTGGAAGTTAAGAAGAAGCATCCTGAGTTTTCCAGCTGCAGTCTTCATTGTACCAGCCCTTTCTGCCTGCTACAAGGTCCACAGGGCTAAAAATCTCACATGGGACATTCCCTTGTATTTTGGTTTCCATATACACTGGCAGTTGCCTCTAGTTCGGATGGACGCCAGCTGCCCCTTGTTTTGCATGACGGTGGTGCCAGATGGGACCCAATCCTTCTGATCCATTTGGACTAGTGGCGATTAGCAATGGGCTTAGCATGCTTCCGTACAACATATGTATTGGCTCAATACACCCAATATATTGGCTCAGTACACCCTCAGTTTGGAAGCAGAAAAGTATACATAACTGTCCATTTGTGAGGAGCTTTTCCTTGATTTTTTTTAAAAAACAGATTCCTGGCACAGAGATCCACATGATGGGGAAGGCCTTTTGGATGTCAAAAGCAAGGATCTCAATTCTCGACAGGCTTCCATAGATATTGAAGCCTCTGAACCTCTGGTGGCCTCTTGCAGCTTCTGACTGCATTTAGATGTATTGAAAGAGAAATGTCTGTATTGATTGTGGTTGACAGTGGACCTCTGCCCTTGCTCTAGCTAGGAGCCTATTTTTACAGAAGCAGAAGACAGGCATCCTTTGCTGTAGAAGTATGTATGTATGCAAAGATACCTATCTTGTTTCAAACAACAGCAAAAATGTATATCCAGCTGCCAGGTAGAGCTTCTTTGTGACTGGCACTTGTATGCTGCCCCTGTTGACGCACATTCTGTCTGTCTGTCTGTCTGTCTGTCTATCTGGCTTATAGCCCACCCTCCCCTGCGCAGCAAGGCTCATGGCAGGTAACAATAACGTTAAAAATAATATCTCAGATTAGTTGTCAAAAACAGTGATCACAATAATAAATTAAGATAAAATCAGATGACGATATAAGGCATAGAATAACATAATTTATCCAAAGTGAGGTTGTATGTGGTGTGTGTCAATGGATAAGTTGGTACAATGTTGGTACAATGACAGGATAGATGGTGGAGAAGGGGCTGGGGGCCTGGCAAAACATTTCTTTGAGAATGACAGGAGTACTCCGTTCATGAATAGTAGCTGCACTATGTGTCTTTTGTAGGACTGGCAAAAAAGCATCCATACAACTTCTGAGAAGGCAATTCCCCTTTTTGGAAGACTTCATTGCAAGGAGAAGCGGGTTATTATTCTAGGAATTCCCATTGGGGCTTGACTTTTTAAACACTGATGCTAAACTGTCTGGTAGTTAGAAATCTATATGTACTGAATGTTACTGCTTAATGAATACAATGAATATTTATACCTGACCAGGATGAAATAATGATATACTATGCACTTTACTAAATAATGACTATAAATAGAACATATTAGTTTGTTAAAAGGTTTTTGCAGTGTATATTTATTTGTTGCTGGACTTAACCATGGGCCTGGCAAAACATTTCTGTCTTGCAGGCCCTGTGGAACCACATCAAATTCTGCAGGGTCCAGAAGCGTTCCACCAGGCTGGGGCCAGAGCCGAGAAGGCTCTGGCTCAGGTTGAGGCTAAACAAATACTTTTCGGGCCAGGAGCCTCCAGGAGATTATTGTCCATAGAGCACAATGCTCTTTGGGGGACATACCAGGAGAGATGGTTGCTCTTGCATGAACGGAAGACTGTTTCCACTCATATTCATTGCATACCGGATCAGGACATGCATATGCTGTCATCACAACGCCCATTTGCACTCACTGGTGCACCTAAGAATGCATTTGGGGGAAATGGCTTCCATCTAAACCTATATGATCCCAGGGCACACGTGCATGCCTGGAGGTGATTCAGGGCCATGGCATACATTTGTGGCTCCTATTAAGAGGAAGTCTCCATGTAAAAAACTATTGCTTGTGGAGTGTTGCTCCCTTAGTCTGAAAGGTGATCAGACTTGACTTCACTTTTTCCTTTGGTTCCAGACCAAGGTGCCTATCAGTAAAAATGACTTGGAGGATGTGATTGTCTACCTCACGTCTACGAAGAGAGGGAATTATATAACCAACAGTGATCTGGTGGAATGTCAGAACGTATGGATGGACTACCTAAGGGAGCAATGGAAACATGCCAAAGAAGCCAAACCAGGTGGTGGTGGGGAGGGAAGAGTGCTGGAGCTCTCCTGACCTCGTTAGCCTCAGCTTGTTCTTAGTTTCATTTGATGATGGTTGTAATAAGGGGGACTCTAGGGGTTCTTCCAGACTGACTTGAAAAAGATGTGGTGTCCCAGGACAAGAAGACACGCCTGTGTGTAACTTAATACGACACGGTATGGGCTGGATGAGGGTGAACAAGCTGAAACTTAATTCTGACAGGGTTAGCAGAAAGGCAGACTAGGGACTAGTTTGGATGGGATTGCCCTCCCCTTGAAAAGTTAGGTTTGTAGCTTGGGAGTGCTGCTCTACACAGCAGTCACCTTAGAAAATCAGGTGGCTACTGTCGTTCAGAGTGTTTTCACTCAGCCTCGGCTGGTATGCCAGCTGCGTCTATTCATGGCTATGTCTGACCTAGTCACAGTGATCCAGGCCTTAGTTACATCTAAACTGGCTATTGCAATGGGCTCTACTTGGGGCTATCCTTGAAGAGTATTGGAAAACTGCAGTTAGTGCAGAATGCTGCAGCTAGACCACTGGTCAGGGCCAGCTATTAGGAATGCATGTCCCCAACATTGCAGCAATTATACTGGCTTCTGATCTGCTCCTGAGCCCAATTCAAGGTTTTTGTTTTTGACCTTTAGAGCTCCACATGGCTTGGGATGAGTGTATCTGAAGGACTGTCTTCTCCCATACATTCCTACCTAGGAACTTAGATCACAGGGAGAGGCCCTGTTGACTGTCCCATTGACCAAGGGAGCTAATTTGGTGGGTACATGAGAGAGGACCTTTTCAGTGGCAGCCCCACATTCTTGGAACAGACTTGCCCAGGGAGGTGCCCCTGGCCCCTGCACTCTCTATCTTTAGGAGGCAGTTGTGGACAGTATTGTTCATGATAGCATTTGATTTTAACTAGTGGTTTTTTATGTATTCTGTGCATTTTATTATGATTTACAATGTAAGCTGCTTTGATGAGTTCCTGTAAGATAGAAGGGTGGCTGATAAATGTTTTAAATAAATAAATGTAGCCATTTAGACAGGATGCTAGTCTCTATTGGCAGATAATTTTGTCCTATATAACCCCTACTGAATCCTAGGGGTGTCTTCATCCATGACAAAACTGATTAGCTTATCCAGAATATATTTTCAGAGAGACAGGGAGACAGGATAAGCATGACTGAGCCCACTGCAAAGTCTTTTCTAGAAGAATGAGTTCCTACTCCAGATTCACTATTATGAGCAGAGTTTGATTAACAAAGCAGCTCAAAGTGGCTCCCAGCACAAATAACACAGTATAAAACAATCAATACCAATTAAAATGACTAAACCTTAGGCAATCAAAACAACCCAGGTTAGCAACAGTGGACTTTCATGCATTTGCATTTTCCTCACTTTTGTGTTCCTGTTGCTTGGGGGGGAGGGTTCTATATTACATTAATATATGTCTGGCATATCTACCTGCAGATTTAAATGGCAGGTTTTAATGCCAGACATAAAACAAGGTAATATCGATTTGACCACTACAGGGAGGTAAACACACATGGAAAAGGAACTAAAATGAAGCAATAGGACCACAGAAACAAGAGAAATGAGAATGTGGAAAAACCCAGTAAGAGGCTGAAAGCAGTTCAGTGGGGGCATTGTCATTTGGCAAAAAGGATACAGAGAAGAAGGGTTAAAGACTCCCCCCCCCATGCTTTGTGTCTGTGATGGGACTCTCCAATGTGTAAAACTAAAGAAACAAGGATTGTATGTAGTTAGGCTTGGAGGATGCAACATAAATAGATGATTATGAAGGGCAATTTTGGTAGGTTTGTAATGGAGAGTCTTTTTCCTTTGACTGACACAGAAGAGCTTCTGCATACGGACCAAAAAGTTGGTCCCATGACTCCAAAGAGGGTTTCACCATGTCAAAGCAAGACTAAACTTGTATCATCTCAGAAACTTAAATCAAATCATTTGGAAGTTCCCCTCATCAACACTGAACCGGACCGTATGCATCTAAGTTATATTGAAATGGAAGAGGTCGGAAAGAGATACAGAGAAGTGAGACGGCAGCTAAAGGTACTGTCTTTCTTTGGCACAAGTTTATATTCTCTCTATAAGGGGGGGGAAGAAACCCATTTTTTTATATAATTAGCCACATGTCTCAGTTCTAAAGCATGCATAGCTCCAGTTGGGATGAAACCATAATGCAGGGGAAGAGGGGGCTTCTGCCCCCCCAGTATAGGTTTTCTAAACCAAAATGGCCCTAGAGGGGCTATTTGCCCCACTGAGGAGCTGCAAGTGATAATCTTGGATGACAGTCACATTCCCAACACTCACACCATGCACAGCACTATCCAGAGATCCGCAGTATTCTGCTGTATAGGCCACTGCCATATCCTGCAGTACATGATTACTGCTGCTGCATCAAGGCTATGTGACTGATACAAGTCATTGTTAATTCTTATAGATACTCATAAATTTGTTTGAGTCCCTCCCCCAATGGAGAATCCTTCATGGCATGAGAAAACAATATTTTACAACTATTTGGGGATTTTGTAACTATGTCGTGTGTTGTATAACTAAGAAGATGTTGTCTTGTGTTGCAGAGGAAGATAACCCCCTCAGAATGGGCAGAAAATTGCCGAGTGGTGAAGTCTGGGGACCCAGTTGTGGATGCTCATTGCATGCCGAGCACTATCAAGGGTGAAATGGGAGAACTGGTGGACCAGCATCGGATGGCTTGCCACCTGGCCTGGTTTCAGTGTGTCAAGCTTTGTGAACGATATGGAGTTCCACTTACTGAAAAACTGCTGCAGAGGGGTACAGTAAAACCAGGGGATTGAAATGGGAATTGATGAATGTCCTCAAAACAGTGTAGTCCTTCATGCTTCAAATGCACAGATTCAAGATAATTCAGAATGCAATGGAAGCCCCCGGCTGGCAACAGCAAAATCTGTAGTCAGAAATCAACGGCAAAGAACTTTTAGATTTTTGTGGGCAGTGGATCTGGTACAAGTGGGAGGGCTGTTGGCTATAAATAAAACTGTCAGTTGTGTGACTGTGATTCTGCCCAAATGTAGAATGGGGCATATGGGGTGGAACTCAGTCTCCTGATAATCTCAGTTTACATTTAAAAGGTACAGTAGGTTTTTAATCCTCATGCCAATAAAGTCATTCTTCCAAGGCAGTGCATGAAAAGGTGCTGTGAGTTAGGAAGATTGGGGTGGGAAGAGGCTTATTATTGTTATTATTATTATTTATTAAATTTATATCCTGCCCTCCCCACCGTGGCGTACTCAGGGAGGCTAACAACGTACATATAAGTGTACATACATTGAAACTCCATAAATACTAAAAACAAAATTAAGTTAAATTACAATATAAAACCATAACTGCTCAATACATACTATAATAAGACATGGCGACATTCTGTCAACATTTGAGTGGTCGCCTACACACTAATCCAGGCTCCTGCCAGGCTGTTAGCTGTCCAGTTGGTGATGATGTTGATGTTAGGGCCAGGCAGCTCTACTTGTAAGCCTGGCAGAAGAGCTCCATTTTGCAGGCCCTGCGGAACACCAAAAGGAGAGAATAGAAGGAAGGAAACAAAAATGACAGAGAAAGAAAAACAGGAACGAAGGAATAAATCACAGAGAAAGATGATAATACTCTTAATTTTTTTAGTGTTGATTCTTAATTCAGATAAACATATTATTCAGTGTAATTATGCTAGAGATGAAAGCCATTGCTTGTTGGACTCTATCAGACAGCCTGATTATTTTGGTTTCAACTGCCGGGTGACTGATCACATGCCAATGATCAAATGGTTTCAGTGTCCCCAAGATATTTTGGATTGCTGAAGTTGTTGTGGTTCAGAGTTCTGCTATATAACACTTTGTGTTATGTGACAACTGTCTGATTCTGTTTTTTGTTTTTATTTGTTCTCTGTCCAAAAGCTCTTCTTTACCCAGGGGATAAATTATTAGATTATGGGGGTACCAGTCAAAAGATAAGACAGCCAGGAGGCTATTATGAAGTTTGTGACCAACAAGAATCAGTGAGTGAGACAATGAGTGAATTGCAAGAACAGCTAAAAAGCCCTCCCAAGGAAAAAGAAAGGTTTGTTTTCCCTATATTTCCAACAGCACAAGAATCTCATGAATTCTTTGGCTGGAATATCATTACTATAATCAAAAACTTGTCTTCGTTATTCATGGGTTTTGCACGGAGCATCATTGGGAACCTTCTAGAACAGAAACTTTAAACTTGGCATGAGAGTCTCTTCCCCTCAGGAGTGCAGAGATGCTGAGCACCAGGAAAGGCAGGGCTGGCACCATCCCACTCAGTTCTCTTTTGCCCATTGTGAAGAACTTTCTCTCAGAAAAATCTAGCCCAGTCTTTTGTCTTGCCCCCTTTTCTTCTCACTTTTTGGTTCGTTGACTGTAACACTCACTCTGTCCTACTCACTCTGTCCTAACTGGTATTTTTCTTTTCTTCATAGTTTATTCTTATCTCCCATTTGTTGTGGTAGATATCTCTGGCGCAAAAGCCTATTTCAAAATTGTTAGAGATCTGGCAATAAGTTGCTAGTTTTGACTGGGAAAAGAGCACAAAGTATATGTGCTCAGCAGTGTCTCAACAAAGGGTGGTACATGTAGCTGCCCCTCCTTGATGTCACTATATGTTCCACCCCACCTCCTCACCAATACCCTACCCCTGTAGCAGTTAATACTCCTTCCCTCCAAGATCTTGTTGTTTAAACAGTTTTTAAATCCCTTGTCTGGCCTGCACAACTTATTCAGGTCAAGTGCCTCTGCAGGATGCCATGTCATGTGTTGTGTTGTAGGACAACCTGCCCTCTTCAGTTACCACAGGTGCTTGGGAACTAGTCAAGACAGAGGCCTACTTTGGGGTTCTTGTTAGACACTTTATGCTCCATGCATACAGAAGCAGCCTGAACTCCACTGGCTTAATAGTGGTAAAAATGGTTGTTTTTAACCATAAAGTTTTGAGTTCATATCCGTTGGCTGTGGAGAAGCTGAGTATGAAAATAATCACTAATCACTACATTCAAAATATTCACAGAACACACCAAGAGAATATGTTTCTTACAAATCTGCAAAAGCTTTATCTAATATTAAAGTGCATATGACAACAAAATACAAAATCAAATGTGGAACTGATTAAAGATTATATATATATATATATATATATATATATATATAGAGAGAGAGAGAGAGAGAGAGAGAGAGAACATAAGAATATAAGAACATAAGAGAAGCCAATGTTGAATCAGGCCAATGGCCCATCTAGTCCAACACTCTGTCACACAGCAGCCAAAATATACCAGGTGCCATCAGGAGGTCCAGCAGTGGGGCCAGGGCACCAGAAGCCCTCCCACTGCTGCCCCCTCCAGCACCAAGAATAGAGTGCATCACCTGCCCCAGACTGAGAGTTCCCATCTATACCCTGTGGCTAATAGCCACTGGTGGACTTCTGCTCCATATGTTTATCTAATTTCCTCTTGAAACTGTCCATGCTTGCAGCTGCCACGACCTCCTGTGGCAGTGAATTCCATATGTTAATCACTCTTTGGGTGAAGAAGTATTTCCTTTTATCTGTTCTAACCCGACTGCTCAGCAATTTCATAGAGTGCCCACGAGTTCTTGTATTGTGAGAAAGGGAGAAAAGTACTTCTTTCTCAACCTGCTCAATCCCATTCATAATCTTATAAACCTCGATCATGTCACCTCTCAGCCGTCGTTTCTCCAAGCTAAAGAGCCCCAAGCGTTTTAACCTTTCTTCATAGGGAAGGTGTTCCAACCCTTTTATCATTCTAGTTGACCTTCTCTGCACTTTTTCCAATGCTATAATATCCTTTTTGAGATGTGGTGACCAGAACTGTACACAGTATTCCAAATGAGGTCGCACCAATGATTTATACAGGGGCATGATGATACTGGCTGATTTGTTATCAATTCCCTTCCTAATAATCCCCAGCATAGCGTTGGCCTTCTTTATTGCAGCTACACATTGTGTAGACATTTTCAGCGAGTTATCCACTACGACTCCAAGATCTCTCTCTTGGTCCGTCTCTGCCAGATCAGACCCCATCAACGTGTATTTATATTTAGGATTTTTGGCTCCAATGTGCATCACTTTGCACTTGGCCACATTGAACCCCATTTGCCACGTTGACGCCCACTCACCCATCCTCAACAGATCCCTTTGGAGTGCCTCACAATCCTCCCTGGTTTTCACCACCCTGAACAACTTTGTGTCATCTGCAAATTTAGCCACATCACTGCTTACTCCCAATTCCAAATCGTTAATAAACAAGTTAAAAAGCATCGGACCGAGTACTGATCCCTGTGGTACCCCACTGCTTACCACCCTCCACTGAGAAAGTTTCCCATTTATACTCACTCTCTGTTTCCTATTTATAAGCCAGTTTTTGATCCACAAGAGGACTTGTCCTTTTATCCCATGACTATTGAGCTTACTTAGGAGCCTTTGATGAGGAACTGTATCAAAAGCTTTCCGGAAGTCAAGGTAAATAATATCTATTGGGTCCCCCTTGTCCACATGTTTGTTCACTCCCTCAAAAAACACTAACAGGTTAGTGAGACAAGATCTTCCCTTACAGAACCCATGCTGAGTCTGCCTCAATAGTTTTTGTTCATCAATGTGCCTACTAATTCTTTCCTTAATAACAGTTTCCACCAACTTACCCGGTATCGATGTCAGACTGACTGGCCTGTAATTTCCCGGATCTCCCCTGGAGCCCTTTTTAAAGATGGGAGTGACATTAGCTACCTTCCAGTCCTCAGGAATGGAGGCAGATTTTAAAGAAAGATTACATATTTTTGTCAGGAGATCCACAAGTTCACATTTGAGTTCTTTCAGAACTCTCGGATGAATGCCATCCGGGCCTGGTGATTTATTAGTTTTTAAATTGTCCATCAGTCGGAGGACTTCCTCTCTTGTTACCGCAATCTGATTCAGGTCTTTCAAACCCCCTCCCGAAATCGGTGCTTCTGGAGCGGGCAAACACTTCTCCTCTTCCACAGTGAAGACAGAGGCAAAAAATGCATTCAGCTTCTCAGCCATTTCCCTATCATCCTTCACTACTCCTTTTACCCCTTGGTCATCCAAGGGCCCCACTGCCTCCCTGGCTGGCTTCCTACTTCTAATGTATTTGAAGAAAGTTTTATTGTTGGTCTTTATGTTTTTTGCGATATGCTCCTCATATTCCCTTTTTGCTTGCCTGATCACAGACTTGCATTTTATTTGCCATAGTCTGTGTTCCCTTTTATCAACCTCACTAAGACTAGCTTTCCACCGCTTAAAGGAATCCTTCTTACCTTTTACAGCTTCCATTACTTTATTTGTTAACCATGCAGGCTTTTTTCTATACCTATTTGTACCTTTCCTAACCTGTGGTATATATTTTTTCTGAGCTTCTATGATTGTCTTTTTAAACAGTCTCCAAGCTTCCCCAATGGTTTTGACCTTCTCCACTCTTCCTTTCAATTTCTTCCTCACATGTCCCCTCATACCAGAGAAGTTACCCCTTTTAAAGTTAAAAGTGGTCGTGTCAGTCTTTTTGGGCAACTCCCTATCTGTACAAATGTTAAACTCAATGACATTATGGTCACTGTTCCCAAGTGGTGCAATCACTTTTACAACTCTCACCAGGTCTTGGGTGTTACTTAGGACCAAATCCAGGATCGCCTCTCCCCTGGTAGGATCTGTGACCATCTGTTCCACAGCACAGTCATTGAGAGTGTCTAAGAACGCAATCTCTTTTTCCCGACTAGAACTCATATTGACCCAATCAATGTGTGGGTAGTTAAAGTCGCCTATTACAACACAGTTATTTCGTCTAGCCGCTATCTTTAATTCATTCATCATTTTATGATCCTCCTCTATCTTTTGATCTGGTGGGCAATAACAAACTCCCACTGTTAAGCCTCCTTTTGGACCCACTATTTCAACCCATAGCATTTCCAGAAGTGAATCCAATTCTCTTACCCTCTCAATCTTACTGGACGGTATACCCTCTCAGAAATACAAAGCCACCCCACCTCCAACCCTTTCCCCCCTATCCTTCCGATATAATTTATAACCAGGAATCACCGTATCCCACTGATTTTCCTCATCCCACCAAGTTTCTGAAATACCCACAATGTCTATTTCCCCCCCCAACACCAAGCATTCCAACTCCCCGATTTTACCTCGGAGACTTCTAGCATTTGTGTATAAACACTTATAGCTTCCCATGTTTGTTAAGCCCACAGCCTTTCTCTTGCTGCCTCGAGACCTTGCCAGGCAGTTCCTATCATTAGCCACAGTCTCAGTGGACAATTGTAATCCATTTCCTTGTACAAAAGTAATAGCTACCCCTTCATCTCTTTGAGATGAGCCATCCCGAACCAGAAACTTTTCATCTCCTGTCGGCTTTCCCCCATTATTCAGTTTAAAAACTGCTCTGCCACCTTTTTGATTTTGAGCGCCAGCAGCCTGGTTCCTTCTCGGGACAAGTGGAGACCGTCCCTTTTGTACAGCTCCCTCTTGTCCCAAAAAGCATCCCAGTGCCTAACAAACTTGAACCCTTCCCCCTACACCACCGTCTCATCCACACATTGAGACTCCTGATCTGTGCCTGTCTCTCCGGCCCTGCGCGTGGAACAGGTAGCACTTCCGAGAAGGCTACCTTGGAGGTCCTGGCCTTGAGTTTCCTGCCCAGCAGCCTAAATTTCTCCTCCAGGACCTCACGACTGCATTTCCCCACATCGTTGGTGCCGACGTGCACCATGACCACTGGCTCCTCCCCAGCACTATCTACCAGCCTATCTAAAACACGCGTAATGTCCGCTACCTTCGCACCAGGCAGGCAAGTCACCATACGGTCAGTACGTGGGTTCGCCACACAGCTGTCTACCTGCCTAAGGATCGAATCACCAACTACCAAGAGCCCCCCTCCCACCCTTCCCAGGGACGGTTCCTTGGTACGAAAGGATACCCGTTCACCAGCTGAAGAAGAGGTCCCTTCTGAGGGCACATTCCCCTTATCCTCAGCATGGTGCCCCTTTTCCCCTTGACCCTCATGCTCCCTGGCAGCAGCCGGGCTGCCAGATCCAGAGTGGGACATATCTAACAAGTCCCCGAGAGTCTTCCCCGTGCACCTAACTGACTGTCCCTGCTTCTCCAGGTCAGCCACCTTGGCCTCAAGGGAGCAAACTCGCTCCCTGAGAACCAGGAGTTCCTTGCACCGAGCACACACCCAAGACTTCTGACCAGTGGGCAGATAGTCATACATGTGACACTCCCTGCAAAACACTGGATAGCCCCCAACCCCCTGCTGGCATTCTGGCTTCATAATTGTTTTTAAACAAATACTTTTCTATAACCCCCCTTTTAAAACCCTTTGTATTTATATGGCTCCTGTTGTAGGAGTCTACTTACCTTACCAAGGAGCCAAGGTCCTGGCTTTCTGGCTCTTCCTGGGCTTCTTACAGAGCCCCTAGGCAAAGAGCCACAGGCAAAGAGCCTCGCCCTTCGGCTTGTGCCAGAGAGAGAGAGAGAGAGAGTCATAAATTGGTAAACAGTCCTTGGCGTTCACAGAGGACATGCTACAAGATGACACAATCCAGTCTGAAAGTCGGTTCCAGTGATATCTTCACGCAATGGTTAGCTGTTTACCAATTTGTGACTCTTAGGCATATCCTGAGGGAATGCCAGACACAGCATCTTTAATCAGTTCCACATTTGGTTTTGTACTTTGTGGTCATATACACTGTAATATTTGATAAAGCTTTTGCAGATTTGTAAAAAAACATATTCTCTTGATGTGTTCTGTGAATATTTTGAATGTACTGATTAGTGATTATTTTCATACAGTTTCTGCTGTGTAGATAATTTGTACTGTGTATCTCCTTGTTTTGTGGAGAAGCTGAGCCTGAACCTTTAGAAAAGACCTTTTATGGACAATATGTCTGTCAATGTCAGCCAAAATAATTAAGTGGAACACTGTTTGGAGGGGGTGGTTATATGAGGACGGTGATATTTGCCCTGCGGGTGGCTGAACATGTACTGATGGGCTACACATGCAGAAGAAGAAGATAAGGTTTTTATACCCCATTTTTCTCTACCTTGAGTCTCAAAGCAGCTCACAGTGACTTTTCCCTTCCCCTCCCCATAACAGACACCTTGTGAGGTAGGTGGGGCTGAGAGTGTTCTGAGAGAACTGTGGCTGGCCCAAGGTCACCCAGCAGGCTTCATGTGGAGAAGGACTGGAAAATCAAACCCAATTCTCCAGGTAGAGTCCACCGCTTTTACCCACTGTACCATGCTGGCTCTCAAAGTACCAGTGGGACAAATGGTATCCCCTGGATCCAACTGCGGTTGGGCAAACAGCTCAGGAGAGAAGGCAGGAGCCTCTTCTCCATGCGCTCTGCACTTCCCATCCAAATCAGAGCCTCACACACTGGAGAACTGAATTCTGATGAGGAACCCACAGCTGACATCTGACAGTAATTCCCTGTTTTGGTCACTGTCAACATAATATGTAGTTCAGCCTTTAGAGACAGAATGCTGAGCAAAAGGGACCCTGATCATTTCTTATGATGTTAGATCGCCGCTGCATTGTTGTGTTCTTATGTGCAAGTGCTCTTGTTGGCTGCTTTGTCCTAGTACCAACATGTGCCTTGCATCTAATCATTTCCTCAGCCTCTTTTATTATTTTTCTTGTTGGAGCTGCATTGTTGCACTGTAAGGATT
Organism: Gekko gecko; assembly: GCA_029375565.1. NCBI lineage: Eukaryota > Metazoa > Chordata > Lepidosauria > Squamata > Gekkonidae > Gekko > Gekko gecko. The sequence continues at coordinate 69,218,087 of JAPDNY010000002.1, read as the reverse complement.
ACAGACTCAGTCTGAGGTGCCGTCGTCATAAGTGGCTTCACCATGCTTGATTTAGGTAAATGACTGGTTATTTTTTTTCTTCTTCCCCAGAGACCAACAGCCAAAGCCTAAAAAGCGAGAGTGTCAGGAAAAGCCCATATGGGGCCGCTGGAAGTCCTACTCGGAATTTAGGAACCTAATGAAGTATGTGCTAAATTTGATAGAAAATGAGTCATTGGCCCAGATCTTCCAAGGTCAGGAGGTAGACCTCTGCCACTGAGTTATTTTAACATCACTGACTTATCGGTCCTAGTAAAATTGCCCTGATAGGTCAGCAAGGGCTGGAGACACAGATGCTCACATCTGCATTTGAATAGGCATGCACATCTAACTCTTGGAAGGCTGTTAAAGGTATACACATGTGTGTGTATATGTCCCAAGGGGGAAGATGTGCAACGTCTGACATTTTGGCAGAAATAAAGCTAAGGCTGCACTCCTAAGACTACTTTACGGGGAGTAAGTCCCACTGAATAAAATGGGGAAGTTATTTCTGAGTACATGTGCTTAGGATTGCTTCCTTTAGTATGTTAATTTTCCCATAGCTAGTTTTCATCAGTGCCTTTAAAATATCACAATGGAATCAAAGGGCAAAGATTTACAACAGTGATAAGTTTTTCTGTCACTAGTTCCTCTCATGCCAGCCACAGACTTCCACTCTTCTTTGTCTGCTATTCCAAAGTGACTTTTCAGGAGGCACAAGGGGAGATCAGTCACACACACACAGCCCACGCCACACAGGTCAGTAGAAGTGTCTAGCTTTGGCAAGCAGATCTTTTGACTCAGTTTAAATGGTCCTGAGTCACAGCCCTGAGAAATACATCTGTCTGGGGCCTTCTAGAGCCCCTGCTATTCAGAACCGACTGCAAGAAATCTAGAGGAGGGTTCAGGTGCACCCCTGCAGTGCTACATATACCTGTAGGGATGCCAGCCTCCAGATGGGACCTGGGGATGCCCTAGAATTACAGCTTATCTCCAGACTACAGAGATCAGTTTCCTGGAGAAAATGGATGCTTTGGTGGGTTGGATGGGTCCTAGTACCCCACTGAGGTCCCTGTCCTCCCCAAGCTCCATCCCCAAATCTCCAGGAATTACTGAACCTGGAGCTGGCAACCCTACTCCCGTATCCTCTGCTGGGGGGACCTGGCGACCCTATATACCTGTGAACACGTCAATATGCTGGCAGACACAATGGGGGAGGAGGGGGAAATGAGGGTTAATACTTGGCCAGGCACACCTGGAGTAACCCAAGCCTTGGCAGCTCTGCTAGTATCTCAGGGACTTGACTGATTGGCTCTGCAGGTCTGGGAGACAGTGCCAGACTTAAGGCCCACCTGCTGCCTTCTCTTGTGCCTTTTGCCCCAGCAGTGCTGCCAGCACCTCAATTGCTTTAGCAGAGACCTGGCCCCATGTGCCAAGAAAGATGGCCTGGTAGGCAGCTGTTAGCACACATGCAGAAACTTGCCTAGCCCTGAGGCAGAGACATCCACAGTCCATATGGGGCAGGCTCATAAGTTTTAAAGCTAAATCTCAGTGGTTTCATTGGTATGAAGAGCATGCATGTTTGTGTTTATATATGCAAGTGTATATGCTATGAGTAGAAGATAGGGCTAGCTGCAAGGTTAAATTTGTTTCTGGTAAGAAGTGTTCCAGGCATATTAAGAAGTTGGGTCCAAGACCACGCACTGCTTGGCCAGTTGGCTAGACCCCCAGCTTCCTCCAATTTCATTTTTCTACCATTTCTGTTTACAGACGACACTCGAAAAGGCTGCGGCTTGCTGCACAAAATCTTTGGGATGCAGAAGACTCTGACAGTTTAACTAGCCAGTCACAAATACAGTTTGAAAATCGATTCATTGAAAGGTACAGTGCATTATTTCTTTCTAGTGCGGTGTTAAAACCTTCTTCTGCCAGTGTGCCTGAAATATCTTTGATATAATTTTGCTTCCCCTGCTGAACAATGATACATCTACCCTCATCCACAAACTTGATAAGTGGTAATACCTGCATATGAAGATCTTGATGCTGCACATCTCACTGAGGACATATTAGTGCAATGAAAAACAATGCTAATGCTGCTACTGTATAAGAGCAGAATTATTTTTAATCGCATACTAATTGATGTCACCAGAGTGGTGTATTTAACTGCACTTAGGTATTTCTGCTAGTGTGCCTCTAGGACAGAGTCAGTCCAGCTATCCATCACACAAGACAATGGGTTGAATCAAATGCAAAATTTCTGCTTGCACTAGAGCTGTTGCGATAGTGGAAATGCAAGAAAAAGGCTATGATAACCACTTGAACTAATTCAAACTTAGAGCTAAACTAAATGTTACTCTTTTAAAAGAGCTGGGTCCAGGTTCTCAACACCACCACACCAAAATTGAAGTAATCTCCCCCACCCCCACCCCAATTTTCGCATGGGGAAACAGCTGGGGAGGAAGACAGGAGCACTTCCTCCCTCTTGTGGCATTGTTCCAAGCCCATTTGGGCTCTCTTTTTTAAAAATAAGCCATTTCCCACAGCTGCTGTGTGGCTGTAGGAAATATGAGTAGGGTCTGAGGTCAGGGGAACACTATAAGATAGGCTGGTAGTATTCTTCCCCAAGATGAAGGCCACCTAGTTGAGTTTGTGACAGAGATAAGATCCGAAGCAGACTTCATCGTCCACTGCTTAGTTTCTTGTCTACTGCACTGTTCTAGTCATACAGTATAGCCTGACTCTTTGTCATGGCGTGAAGGGGAAACGCTGTCTCTGAATGTGCAAGGAATGCATACCAAACATTGAATCGAACATTCACAATCCATATTCCTCTGCCATATTTTAAAAGGGGCAGTCATCTGTATTACTAACTTCACATAGGACAGCGAAAGGTGTGTTGTTAACCATTGTTGCTGTTACTCTGTATATTGGAAGGACATAATGGAATCCCTAGCTAGTCTTCAGTATAGGTAGTTAAATCAGCTCACACTCCACATGGCCAACTGACTTAATTTCCTTGACTATGGCTACACTGATGTCTAGAGAGGATGACATATTTTCTCAGATTTCTTTTTAAAAACTTTAAGGTGTATTTTGTTCTGGAAATAATTTTATATTTGTTACTTGTCACTATAGTAGCCCTATAGAGAACCAGTTTGGTGTAGTGGTTAAGTGTGCGGACTCTTATCTGGGAGAACTGGGTTTGATTCCCCACTCCTCCACTTGCACCTGCTGATGTGACCTTGGGTCAGTCACAAGCTCTGGCACAGCTGTTCTCTCAAGGACAGTTTCTGTCAGAAGTTCTCTCAGCCCCACCGACCTCACAGGGTGTCTGTTGTGGGGAGGGGAGGGGAAAAGAGTTTCTAAGCCGCTCTGAGATGCCTTTGGGCAGTGAAGGGCGGGGTATAAATCCAATCTCTTCTTCCTCTTCCTATTCAGATGCAAGCCCTTCTGATAGAACTAGTATCTTTCATATTATATTTGTAGTTCAAAATGGGGTTCTCTCTGCTGTGGCCCCTCACTTACGGACCTTTCTCTGCATCTCTTTGTCTGGTGCCTACTCTTTCAAGTTTAGGCTCTGGTGAAGGGAAGGTAGGTTTTTCTTCTTCCTTAATCCTCCCAGGATTAAATCTGTCAGATGGTTTTTGTTTCTCTGTAGCGGGTTTTTTTTTGGGGGGGTCACTTTCATTTTACTTCTGTGCTTACTGTTGTGGTTTTTGTGCTGAAGTTTGATGTTGTCCATTTATATTTTAATTTTAGTTTTACATAGCTTCTTAATTGTATTTGTAAGATGCCACAAGAGCGGCATATAAATGTTTTAAACAATAATCACAATCATACTAATAATTCTTGCAAACCCTCATTTCAGGAAGCCTCAGCACCATGCATTTCTATTGTTGCTGTCCCTCTCTGCACACACACATTTCTTTGTTTTCCCAAATTGTGTTTATAGGGAGATGAGAAAAATGTTCAGCTTCCTCAATCCCAAGACTGATGCCAACAGCTTCTGGCCAGGACATCTTCTAGACAAACTGCGGCTGTACCTACCCCAGATGGAACGCGATGAAGGAGAAGCTCTGTTCAGCCATGTTTCTCGAACACGCCCTGTCTATCCTTGCATCTATCATCCTCACCGCAGCTGGCCAGTCAGTGACCTGAAGTTTGTGACCTATGGTGATCCAAATTCCCGAAAGGACTATTATTATATTTGACACTGTTCTGAGGAGATGCTAACATTTCATCAACTGTTGGTGACTTCAGTGGATCCACTGCAATAAGCCCTTGTCCTAGCAAAACAAAAGACATTGTAAAAAATTGCTGTGGTAATATATGGTTACAATGTTATTTAGTAAGAGGGGCTTTCCCAGATGATCAGTCAGGGAAACAGAAATTTCAAGGACTTTAGACTAAAGAAGCTCCAGGAATAACTCCGGGAAGAAGCTGAAGGTGTGTCACGATCACAGTTTACAATTTGCTCATTAATGCTCTAGGATCTCCATAGAACTGTCTGGTATGTGATTTGTATGCAGGAGGTCCCAGACTCAGTTCCTGGCCTCTCCCACTTAAAGAATTCCCTTATAGTTTTCATAATTAGTAACAGTTAATTCTCCCTGTCCTTTGTACATTTGTTTAATCCTATCTTAAAACCATTTAACTGGCTTTAGAAGGACATTGCCATAGCTTGTTCCAATGAGTTCCAGAATTATGACATGTGAAAAGAAATACTTGCTTTTGACCATCCTGCATCTATTAACAATCCATTTAGTAGGGTGACCCTGAGTTTTCAATTCCACCCATCTTTTTCTAAACAATGTCCTTGTGAAGGAATGCATTCTTTCTTCGTACGTTTGAAATGAGAAAAACCTCCACTCTGCATTTTAAATGTTTTTTTCTTCTGGACAGAAAGCAAGACAAGAGGGGGGAGGTCACTCAATGGCTTTCCAGGCTCACCTCAGTTATACCTCTTAAGAAATGCTAATAGATCTAGCAGGAGAGGTAATTGGTGGGTCAAGTGCCCCCCCCTTACCCAAGCAGGAAACAGAAAGTTCGGAAGGAAACAAGGCCTGCAAGCCAGAGCAGGCTCGTTCTGTGTCAGTTTGGTGTCATTCAAAATGGAATTAAGGACAAACAGAGAACTTGGTTGGCCAGGGATTGTAAATTTGGCACACACATGCACAGAGAGAGCAACGGAAGTTTTTTCCAGGTTGACTAGGATCAGATCAGTCTAACTAGGATGGAGTTAGCAGAGCAAGAGCGAATTCTTAAGCTGCTAAAGCAAGAGTTGCAGGAAGAATGCCAGAAGTAGCAGATAGTGAAAGCAGGAGTGCTGATGATCCCTGCTTTCCTGCAAAGCTGTGGAAAGTCAATAGGGGTGCCTGCAGCTGAGCGCCCAAGCCAGTACGATGAAGTCTGGCTCAAGGAGATGGAGAAGTTGAATTTGCAGGCAAAAAAGGAAATAGAGGTCTAGAAACTGAAGATGTAGGAGGAGCAACAGAAGGAGGAGAGGGAGGCCCATAGGCTCGAGAGGGAGGAAAAGCTGCAGAAGAGAAGGGAGAAGCAGAGTTGCTACTGCAAGAGGCACAGCAAAGGATGCAGGAGGAGCAACTAAAGATGCAGGAAGAGCGGCAAAAACACAACCTTGCAGGCCAAGCAAAGCAGGAAAATAAAAGTTGCCTGCAAAGATTTTGTTCCACACAAGGAGAGGGAAGACCCCCTCAGTATATTTTGCAACTTTTGAGAAAGCAGCTGTGCAGTGGGAGATTACAGAGGAGGACTACATGTCCTACCTCTGTAGCATTTTAACTGGGGAGCTAGTTGCTAGCTACAACAGCATGCCCAAGATGGAGGGGGGAGTAACTTTTAAAAATTTCAAAGCCAGACGGTTGGGGTTTTTTTTTGTGTGTGAGAGTGTGTGTGTGTGTTTGTGCTTGCGTGCCTGGAAGTCATGATGACTTCTGGCGACCTCCAGTGGGGTTAGGACTAGGGGTGTGCATTTGGGTATAGTTGAACTGAAAAGATACCCGAAAAATACCTTGTCAGTAGTTTTCGGGTAGCACATGAACCTTTGGCTACCAGTATAGCTGAACCGAAAAAAGCCGATATTATCCAGCTTTTTTCTGGGTTCTTTTTGCTATACCAAAAAAAGACTCAATTAAACCTAACTGCCTGAGCCCTCAGTCAGCTATTGGGTTTAAATGCCTTTCCCTCCCCAAGATCGGGGGGGGAGAAGCATTTTCAACATGCCTCGGTTCCCATCTTGATCTTCTCCAGGTGCCCTGCAGCCACAGGGCACCTGGAGAAGATCAGGAGGGGAACCCAGGCATGTCTGCATGCCCCCTTACTTCTCTGAGCCTCTCTGCTTTTGCAGAGAGACTCGGGAAAGTGTGGGGGAGGCATGTTTAAATGCCTTTCTTTCCCTGCCTGCCCTTCTCCAGCTAGGACATGTCAGCTAGAGAAGGGAAGGCAGAGACAGGCTTTCCCTTCTCAATTTCAGTCAGCTGATTAGTGGGGAGTGAAATTGACAGGGAAATCTGTAGGGGCTAACCCGTGGGAAAGAAGGCATTTTCCCTCTGGTGGTGTAAATCAGCCCCAAATATATTCGGGAATACCGAATATTTCCCCAGTCTGTGGAGTCAAGGTTACATCATGTGCTATAAGGCTGGATTGCACCCATAACCATGCTCTATTTCTTAAGTTCTGGCCATGCACTGTCTGGGAAATATTTTTTTATGCGTAATCACCATAAGTCGGAAGTGACTTCACACACACACAAACATCTGTCTTGCTTTGGAAAGTGTCTATAGGGAAAGAGAACACTTAAATTCAAGCTCAACTCCTACACAACCTTTCCTCAAAGTCTTTTGCAAACTAGGGGATATGTGTTGTACTTTAGTAACAGGAGAATAAACCAGGTGTCAATTCAATTAATTAAGGCCATATGAGCTTGGAAGTCTCCACCTTACCAGACTCTTATTCTGCAAACCTCCAAGCACTACTAGAGCCATTTTGATTCACTAGTAGGGCTTTGCCTATTAAATCACTGTGCATGGTTTGTTTTTAAAGTGTATATCTCATCTCTACTGGAAGGTGGCTACATATACAATATATATAAATATAAGAATATAACCAAAACCAAAGCAATAGCCCACAAAGCCTAAACAGACCAACAAATAGCAGCCTGCTCTGTACTGTGGAGATACCTAACCATTGGCATTCATTGCAGAAAGCCTATTGAAAGCGGTGGCATTACAAAGGTTCTGCAATATTATTGGAGAAGGTGCCCTTTGGTTCTTCAGGAAGACCTGTTCCACAGCACCCTTGAGCTGCCGGTTGGTGTGAATGGTGAATTGAGACCAAGTGCACCTGTAAGGTGTTGAGTAGAGCTCACTCAGGTGGTAGGTAGGTACAAGCAAGCTTGTCCTCCATTAATATAGCATAGAGATGTAATTAGGGCATTTGTTTTAAGATGTGTTAATACTGAAGATCTTGATTGCACAAAGCCTTCTGTGCCTCCCTGGCCCCCATCTCCAAAGAAGGACAGATCAAGTGGATAGACAGCCTACATTCTTGCTTCTGAGATTGGACCCCTCTGGCTTCCATACATTGACTGCATATAATTGCACTTTATTTCTCCATATATCCTGCAAAAAACCCGGTAGTAACTGTCTAGTTCATTCATGCAGCTTCCATCATGCAGAAGTCAATTTATTTTATGTAAAGGAGCCCTGAGCCCACCCTAACCTGATCTCATCTGACCTCAGAAGTTAAGCAGGGTCGGCCTTGGCTAGTATTTGAATGGGAGATCTCCAAGAGATACCCGGGTCCTGACACAGAGGCTGGCAGTGGCAAACTATTTCTGAATGTCTCTTGCCTTGAAAACTCTTAGGGGTTGCCCTGAGTCAGCTGTGACTTGACCACACTTTCCACCACCAAAGGAACCCTGAACAAATTGGTCAGGCTCCGTTCTATGTCCTCAATGGCACAGGAATATTCAAAGGAACTCCTAAAACAAGGATGAAATCCATTCCTGTTCTCGAGGGGAAAAGTCAACAATAATAAAAGCTGAGATCTGTGAAAAAGAGAAACAGTTGAAAGTACTTAGTCATGTAACTGATTTGTAGCTCATAGGAAATATAATGAATGTGCGGGACAAGGAATAGTACAAGCTGAAATGTAACAGTTGTAATTCTTGGAAGGCAAAATCACACAATCGGGGAAAATAATTAGTAAATAAAACTGCACAGAGTAGCCACGAGACAATAGTCTCTGAGTACACAGCTCGATATCACCACCAGATGCCGCTGTGCCAGCAACGCCCGTCGCAACTACTTCGCCCTGCGCGGTTATATTGGCGCATACCGCCGGAGCTGACGTACTGGGGTCCTGCGTGTCATCATTTCAGGGGAGTTATTATAACAGCAGTCAGAATTACCTCAATGAGCTATTTTCTTTATAGGATTTTATGTTTTATTCTATTTAGACATTAAGTAGGCTCAACCAACTGAATCAGCTGTCTTCCTGTCTGCGTGCCTGGAAAAGAGTTGACCTGCCAGGACCTGACGGTGACGTCCCATCAGCCTCTGCGGCTTCCCCTGTCTCTCTTTCTCTCGGCGCTCCCGATCTGGTCGGGTGTCGCCATCAGCCGACTGGTAAGTTCGTGATCCTGTGCCATCCTGCCTGGCGGGTCCCCTAGGACGGCCCTGCAGCCCCTTCGGGGGTGCGGGAAGGCCCTCTACGTTAGGGCCGGCCACTATTTTTAGGAGCATTGGAGACGGGAGCGTACTGCCGAGGCTAAGCGGTGCTTAGGAGCTTTCCTTCATTGCCTGTGCCGTTCAGGGAGGGAAGCATGCAAGTAGCTCCGAAGGAGGCTTTTTGTTGGGTGGGGGTTATGCACTTGTATTCTGAATGTGTGAGTGCAGGCAAGAGAGAAGAGGCAGGACATGCGGGGGGGGGGGTTGTTTGTCTTTGCCTCGGAAGGATAAAATTAAGTGAAATTTGAAGTGTTTTTTTATAGGACATTTCCGTAGATATTTAACTTCAAATATCCAAGCATTCGCTGCGGGAAAGCTGTGTGATTAACGTAACAAGTGAGTTACTCGCTGATACTTACAAAAGGAATCGGTCTGATACCCTCCTTTGAACTGCCATTTGCACGAGTTTCCATCGTAGGGAGCTCTGACGGTTTTGTGTTCAACTTGAGGTAACCAAGATGCAGTTGATTTTTTTTGAGGAGGGTGTTCTTGGCAGAATGGACTCCTGTTTGCATGTTCTTCGATGGACCTTTGTGGTTCTCATTACCAGCCTATGAGGGTAGGGTGTTTTTCTCCCCCTGCAGTAATTAGCGCTTTGCCTGTTGGTGTGGAATAAATCAAGAGTCAGCCTGGTGTAGTGCCCATAATGTTGGAACAGGAGATCCGAGTTTGGAATCCCTGCTCTGCCGAGGAAACCTCCTGGGCTAGTTGATCTCTTTTCACACACACACACCCCACACACTTCATAGGGTTCTTCCAAGGGTAAATTGGAGGAGAGGAGAATAATATCAACTTTTGTGTCCCCATTAGGGAGAAAAGCAGGGTATAAATAAATGGTAGAGGTAAAAGTGCTAGAAATATGTAACCCATGGACATTGCTGCCCCCCCATTTTATTCATTGGGGTTTTTTTAGCTCTCCCAGTTTTCAACTAGAAAAACAATGCTTTACATTTTGAGCCAGTAAAATCTGTCTTAAAAGCATTTCATGAATATGTAGAAAAATCGTGTCTTTTTTTTTTTGCTTCTTCCCAAGTTCCTTAATTTTTTGGAAAAATGGGGGGGATAGTCAGACTTTCAAGCAAAGACAATGTGGCTTTAAAAAGGATTTGACTTATTTTGAAAAAAAAAGGAAATTTTTTCAGCACTCCTCCAGTTTTCCTGTTTTTGGGGGCCTTTGTATCTTTACACTGAAGGGACATCTCCTTTTCTCAGGTGCTGCTCTGACATGTGGGGAAAAGGGTTTTTTGCTGCATTGTGTAGAATGCAAATATTTCCTTTTGCTTTAATTATGGCTACCTATAAAGCATACTACCCTGCTAGATCTGAAAGGCAGATTTGTGCTTGTGTAAGATCTCTTCTGTAGATAACTTGTTTTTGTTCAGCAAACTTCTGGAGTGAGCCTGCTTGCAGGTTAGGGCGGGCTAGAAGTCCAGTATAATAAATAATAAATTAAATGCTTACAAGCAGCCTGTGCTCCCTTGCAGAATTGCATGTGCAGTGTGTTTAACCACTGAATAGGACTGGGATGTGGAAGTGCTGGCACCTCCCCTGGAACTCTGAATAGCGACTCTTGTCATGCATAGATAGTGCCCTGGACGTGTAACTTTGCACTGTGATCAAAGTCTGTAACTTTGAAATGGCACTGAAAACAAACTTGATATATATGTTGTTAGGAAGGGTGCTCGCAGAAATTTCACGTGATGGTCTGTGATTCTGTTGGTGGCATGAAAAATGTGAATGCAAGATGTTCATTTAGGTAGCACCTACTACAGTGTGGAATAGTGTAGCAATCATAAGATTTGCAATCGATTATTTGGTCAGTTTTCCTCCCACGTGTAGTATGTTGTTGGCAAACTTTAAAGCTCTTCTGAACTAAAGCATGTAGGAAAAATAGTTGAAAGATGACCTCCCAGGATCGCATCTGGAGAGCTTTCCATAACTCTTCCAGCTTCGGACACGGGAGGGAGAGAACCTGCAGCGAAATACCCATTCCTTTACTGGCTTGATAATAGGCCAGTGATTGGAAGATAACTCTGCGACAAGCTTAGTAGGTTCCTTTACTGCCATTTGGATGTAGTAACTTAAAAGTGTTTTTTTTTCTGTAGACAACATGCCAGCCCTCAGACCCCTCATCAAACCTAAGATCGTCAAGAAGAGGACCAAGAAGTTCATCCGTCATCAGTCTGATCGCTATGTCAAAATCAAGGTGGGTCCACTTGTGGTGAAGATGTGTAAAATGAGGTACATGTGAATCCCTTAAAAACCATTTAAGAATATTTTGATGGTTGGTTTGCTGGTGGGTTTGCAGCATTGGTTTAACAAAATAAGAGAGTTCTAAAGACACACTGCGGCTACTTTGTGATTTGTACAACGTATCTGTTTTTTAAATTTTTATTTTATTTATTGCATTTTTGTAGCGTAACTGGAGAAAACCAAGAGGTATTGACAACAGAGTTCGCAGAAGATTCAAGGGCCAGATCTTGATGCCCAACATTGGGTATGGTAGCAATAAGAAGACAAAGCACATGCTGCCTTCAGGATTCAGAAAGTTTCTCGTCCACAATGTCAAAGAGTTGGAGGTGCTGATGATGAGCAACAAGTAAGTTGGGTAAAACTATCTGGAATAATTGCTTTTTGGAGTTGTGATATAATTTTAACAAGTAGCGATGCTCTTCCTGTGAATTTGGGTAAAGGAGAATTAGGTAGGGTAGGAATTGAAGAAGTCATTCTTTACATGATTGCTGCATATTTTTGAGCATTCTGAATCATAGTATCTGTCTGTGTGCCTCCAGTGGTATTTTTGAAGTAATGTGGTTCTATGTTGAACTTAGACTTGACAGAACTTCCAGTTTAACATAAGGCCCCTACTGGGTTTCCCTAAAGATCTGTCTGCTCCAGCAGCAGATACCCGGTGGTTGGCCTCTGTTGTTGGATGTTCTCTTGATCTGTTAAACAGCAAGAAAGCAGTAACCCTTCTAAACCTATAAAACTTATCCTCCCCCACAGGGTGGCTGGGCTAAAGTATCATACTGAGCTCCTTAGAAGAAGGGCAAGATACAAATAGAATAGACTTGAACAAAATTGTGAAGCGGATCTTGTATGCTGCAAGCGGAACCAAGCTTGTGGAACAATTTCCCACCTTTCCTTCCTTGCTGTAACTTGTGTTGCCTAAACTGTATCTTCTGGGGTTTGGTGAACCCTCAGAAAAAGCATAGAGTGCTACATGGGGTCTGCAGTGAGGATGGGGATCTTCAGGGGCATTGCTTGTGCAAGTAGAACAGCCATTGTGCATATCAATACTGGGAATAATGCAAAGATGTGGGTATGTCAACTTGGCTTGGGAGTATACGGATTCCAAATCTACAAGCAGGTCTTTGGAGAGGAAGATCTGTATGTGTCCTTTGTCAGGACCTGATGTGGAGGAGGGCATTTGGGAGTGGGTGTATTGGATCTTCCTGAATGGAAAGATCAGTTCTTCCACTTTGTGGAAGTCTAAACAATTTAGAACATTCTTGCTTCCACAAAGCAGACTAATACTCTGACATCACTGTTTTCTCTCCTCCATCAGGTCCTATTGCGCAGAGATTGCTCACAATGTTTCCTCCAAGAATCGGAAAGTAATTGTGGAGAGGGCAGCTCAGCTTGCTATCAAGGTTACCAATCCAAATGCAAGACTGCGTAGCGAGGAGAATGAATAGTTCTTACACAACAATATTTAATAAAATATCAAAAGTACTGAAAGTGATGTTTCATTTGAGTTTCATTGAACTGAGGTGGTAGGATTCTTAAAGGATGAAAGCATTCAGTTGGATATTGCAGTCTAGGTTTGCCTGGTCCCCTTGTCCAGGGGGAGATTTGGGAGGCATTCCGGGGGTGGGCGGGGACACCCCTCAAGTCGTGGCCACCCCTCTTCCTCCCCTCCTGCAGATCTTTAAAGGGCTTTAGGTGATGGCTGGAAGGCCCTTTAAATCAGCAGGGGGAGGGGCTGCCACCAGCCGCAGCTCTGCTCACAAAAAGACCCTTTAAAGTATCTTTTTGCAAGCAGAGCGTGCAGCCTGTGACACAGCCCCTCTCCTTCCCTATTGAAAGATTCAAAGAGCCTTCCAATTGATTGACGGCCACATGCTCCCCGCCGATCAGCTGAATACCTTTAAATCTGCAGGAGAGGAGGGAGAGAGGTGGCCATGCTTGGGTGGTGAGGCTTCCCCACACTGGCCTGCTGGCCCGAGGCGGACTGGAGCCCCCAGAAGTGGAGGGAACCCCTGCCCGTACCTGGGGGCTCGCAGCCCTATTGCAGTCCCACCATTAATAACTTAAGTTTCAGACTGTAGCTGTGTTGATCTGCAGTAGAACAGCTAGATTTGAGTCTGATAGAGCTGGGCTTTAAGGGAATGAATTTCTAAATGCGGTGATGCTAATTCAAGAGGAGTACTTGGTCTGACAGTAAGGGATGCAAACCAGCAAACTTGCTGTTTCTCCAGAAACTCACATTCTGTTAGTAGCAAAGGCATACAGTGAAGCTAATCAAATAATGTTAAAGATAATACATGATATTTATTTTTACCAGATGCGTTTCATGTAGGATGGAAAGTGACACCCTGTTTTATAAATAGAGCACTTACGTGATTCACAGAATAACTCATAAGGAATAAATTCTAATAAAGAAATTTAGCAATTCATGGTCACAAGAAGTCATCATTCTCTATTTGTCGAACAGACAATAGCTTGTTCTTACAAACTGAGCTGAAAGTGCTTGTGGATCTTCTCCCCCTCCCCTGAGAACTGTCTCAGGCCCAGCGCTATAGGGCCAGCAGGGTCTAGTGAAGACTGGGAATAAAAGCAAGGAGGGATAGTGTCACATTTCTTTCATATCTGCCACACACAACCCTAGGTGCCTCGTTACATTTTGTCCATGGGCCTTGCATGATGCTGAGTTTCACCTTTCTGGAGTTCACAAGAGACGACTGGGAGAAAAGATGCACAAGTTCTCAGAATCCAACCCAACAACATTTCTTTAATGGTACAAGAGCATTTGCATTTTTATAACTAGGTGGTTCCACTATTACAGATGAACGGCTCTTGGAGAAACATGCTAACTTTTTGTGGTTTGAAAATCATCAGTGCTTTGGTATCAGCTTCTCAAGTAAACTGTCGCCAGAGGGCACCTATAGGAGGAAACCACTGTGTTAAAAGGAGTGTGGCAGACTAGAACTGCATTAAATAAGCATAAGGCATTCCATACTGAATGACAGTGAGACACTTTCACAGTTTCAGATGCTGGATTGAAAGGGGGATCAGGTGTAACTAATTCATCTTATCAATATGAAAGTGACTCAAAATCAGTTTAAATAGTACAAATGAAAGCTGCTATTTAACCAATATGACTAATGGAAGCTGAATTGCCATTTGGCTGGTCTTGGGTATAAGCAGGGTTTTATTCATCACTGTTTTTCAAAATGCTGTTGCGGTGCTATCAACACAAATTGATAGCAAGGGGGTAATTCTATTGGCTATCAGGCTCTAGCTAAATCAGCTGGAGTCATTTGTACTTTTTTTTGGCAGAAACATATTGTGTATTTGCTTTATGGGAGTAACAAACTACTGCTGTCCTAATGACATCAACAGGTCAAGCTATCATGCCTGAATCCATGCCCTTCTTAGTAGAAATAGTGGCCATTTTAAAAATGGCACCGACAGCTAAAATCAGCCTTCGAAGATCTTCCATCCTCAGCAAACTGAACTGTGGTAGGAGAACAGGAAAGAGTTTAACTCATGTCCATTAATTCTGTGGTAGACAGTGAAGTAGAATCCTTCTGAATGCTTTCAAAGAGTGAAGACATTTCAGGGTTGGCTCTGATTTGGGAAGAAAATTCAGCCATCACAGGACTCTTATCTACATCAGGGATGGTCAGCAAAGCAGCTACTGCCCTCATTGCTGAACGCTTCAGTTCATCTTGTTTCTCAAATTCTTGCTTCACAGAACCAGCTTTTACCTAAAGACAGGAATAACATTTAAAAACAAGATAAAGCAACTTCAAATTCTTCAGGTCAAAGGGAACCTGTCACCATGTGTCCAAAAACGAAGAGAGAAAATCTGAGATATACTAATGCACAAAATAATCCAGTTAAAATTCACACAGTCATCAGGGGTCCCATTGAGTTGATATGAAGGTGAAGGAGAGAGGGAATGGCCCAGTATCTCCTGTAAGGATCAGGTCACAGGTGATGTGAAAGACCTCTGCCTGTGACCCTGGAAAGCCGCTGCCAGTCTGAGTACACAATACTGATCCTGATGGACTGATGGTATGATTCAATAGAAAGCAGTGTCATGCATTCAAATATAGAAGTAAACAGATTCCCATAGTAACTGCTGCCATGTTATCTTTGCCACACAGGAATCTGTCTCTTCAAAGCAGATTTCTCTGCCAGATACTGATGAAAAGCATCCCCAGCTGCTCATGTGTACTGGCTTTCATATCTGCCCATAGATGTGGTGGTGGGTGGAGAGGATGGCTGGAAACTGCCTTTCAATAAGCAGCAGCATTAAAATAATCGGGTTTAGCTATAAGCAACACAGTTCATCAGCCTGAGAATTCAAAAGGTATGTGAAATGATGGTCCAGAAACGGGCAAATGAAGGAAGCCAAAGCCCCAGTTAGAATAGATAAACCTTTGTGCATACTATGACCCTTTGCTCTTAATGAACTGCTGAAGTAGTAATAAAATAGAATATTCATGCAATATTTCTTATGCTGCATAACAGAGTGTCTATCAAATACTCTTTATTGTGGGTGATCTCTAGCCACTGTATGATAATACTGTTCTTGGTAGCCACAAACAGGACTGAAGCATTAGCTAGCTACAGCTAGAGCAATGCTGATGGTAAATCCCTTCTGTGCTCCAGTGGACTACAAAAGTGTGTTGAACTGTACCAGCCATTTCCTAAGAAAATGACATAAGTCATTGTTCCTGTGTGCACTGGTCTATCCTAAGACTGCCTGGGATTGAGCATATAAGCGAGTGCTCCAGGGAAAGAACACATTCTGAACCTTCTTAGTGCAATTACCTTTGTAGAGCAAGTTGCTCGTAGAGGCTCAATGAGACGTTCTAACCGTTGTAGTACTGCGTTAGGACACAGCGTTGATAGACGAGCCAGCATAATGAAAGTCAGCATCTGTGAAGAATGTTGAAAGAGAGGTTGCACAAGCAGTACTCTGAAGTCCTCCCCACCCCAAAGATTTCTGGTTCTTAAGGTGGCAGTAACTCAGTTTCATGTAATGTGTTCAGTTTTCAATTTAAGGCTTTACATTTCAAAAGGATTATTCTAGAAAAGCCTTTGGCATTGAATGTTCTAGTACAGCAAATAAACAGACCCCTGTCCCCCCCAGTGTGCAGTGAGATTATATTTATTTATTTATTTATATATTCGATTTGTACCCCACCCTCCCTGCGAGTGGGCTCAGGGCGGCTTACAGAGTTGGTACAGAAATACCAATAAAACCACATAAAATCAAGTTAAAACAATTCAGATGAAAAATAAAATCATAAAGTGCTAGTAATCCTTCATTAGTTACTTAAGGTGGCATACTAAAAATGTTTGCAAGCAGACAGTCCAACTCAGTGATCTTAAGTCACACAGTGGTATAGCCCAGATGTTAAGGCTGAGGGCCGGGCTCGTTGATGCTAATAGTTAGGGCAGCTCCTAGTTGAAAGCCTGGTGGAAGAGCTCCGTCTTGCAGGCCCTGCAAAACTGTAGAAGATCCCACAGGGCCCTGATCTTTTCTGGGAGTTTGTTCCACCAGTAAGGAGCTGCCCCTGGCCCTCGTATTGGCGAGCCTGGCATCCTTGGGGCCTGGGAGGGTCAGTCGATTCTGTGACCCTGACCGCAGTGCTCTCTGGGGTATATATGGGGAAAGGCGGACCCTCAGGTATGTCGGACCCTGGCCATGTAGGGCTTTAAAGGTAAGCACCAGCACCTTGAAGCAAATTCGGTATACTATTGGCAGCCAGTGCAATGCCTTCAGCACAGGCTGGATGTGCTCCCATCTGGGAAGGCCCATCACAAACCTGGCCACGGCATTCTGCACTAGCTGCAACTTCCGAATCTGCGACAAGGGCAGCCCCATGTAGAGACCATTACAGTAGTCTAGTTTCGGGGTGACCATTGTGTGCATCACCGTGGCTAGGTCATTGCAGTCGAGGAAGGGAACCAACTGCCTAATCAGCCGGAGATGGTTAAAGGCCGACTTAGCAGTGGCTGCTACCTGGGCCTCCATTGTTAAGGAGGTATCCAGGAGCACTCCCAAGTTCCTAACCTCCGGTGCTGGCACCAATAGTGCCCCACCGAAGATCGGGAGTGGGGCCCCCACACCCAAACCGCCCTGACCCATGCACAGGACCTCTGTCTTCGCCGGATTCAACTTCAGCTGGCTCAGCCAGAGCCAACCAGCCATGGCCTGTAACGCCTGGTCCAGATCTTCCGGTCTGGAGTCCGACCGGCTGCCCAACACCAGATAGAGCTGGGTGCCATCAGCGTACTGGTGACACCCCAGCCCATGCCTCCAGGTTATCTGGCCAAGGGGACGTATATAGATGTTAAATAGCATCAGGGAAAGCACTGCCCCTTGAGGCACTCCACACTCCAGCGGGTGCCTCCTGGGCTGCTGTTCCTCTAGTGCCACCCTTTGTCCCCGACCTTGGAGAAAGGAAGCAAGCCATTGCAAGGCAAGCCCCTGAATTCCCAAGTCGGCAAGGCGGTGGAGCAGCAACTGATGGTCGACTGTGTCGAACACAGCCGACAGGTCCAACAACAACAGTATTGCCAAACCACCCCGATCCAGATGCCTCTGGAGGTCATCAGTCAGAGTGACCAATGCTGTCTCCGTCCCGTGTCTGGGGTGAAAGCTAGACTGGAAGGGATCTAACATGGAAGTGTCATCCATAAAGCCCTGTAGCTGTGTCGCCACTGCCGTCTCAATTAATTTGCCCAAGTAGGGCAAATTAGAGACAGGCTGATAATTAGATCCACAGTAGACCCTGGTCTGCACGCTTGCTCCCCATTCTCCCCACCCTGCATAGAAGGAGATGTCAAAATTTGGATCTTTTAATTTTATTTAAAGTACTGTATCCCACACTTTTCGTAGTAATGTACTCAAGGTGATATGCAGTATCAATTTAAAACAAGTGCTTGAGTTCCATGATAAATCTCCAGTAATGGAAGGCATTTCCATCAGCAGAACAGGATTCCATTAAATCCTTCTACAGCCCGTAATGATCCCAGAAATCCTGTTTCTGGGGTACCTAAGGAACAGCATGACTGGGGATTCAGAGATATGCAGGGGCCAGGGGGAACTGCCAAAAATCCTGCATCCATTAGAAATGTACTTTGGGATTTGAGTCAAGAAAGTAATAGAAAACTACTAGATAACAGCAAATTGCCAATACAACTTGAACATAAGAATAGTGATCAAGAAATAACATCCTGAAAACAGTAAAATCAGTAAAAAGCAGCAAAATCACCATAAAGACCATTAAAAAGTTAAAGATGGAATGAAACAGAAATAATAGAATGGATTAAAAAGGAAGGAACCACATATAGCCAGTTAAAGGAAATAAAAAATCTCAGTAAACAGCAATCTTTGTCCAGCGGGCAAAGAGCAAGGCTTCCTTCAAAGAGAATCTCAATCAGCAGGCAGATTTATACTCAAGGTGGCAGTCCTTCAGGTCCCCTGTTCAAGGCTGTGTAGAGATTTACAAATAACAACCAGCCCTCTGAATTAACCTAGGATGTAGACTGGCAGCCAATAAAAAAAATCTTTAAACCTGGAGAGATGGCCAGCATCTTACACCTGTAAGTAGCCTTGCCACTGCACTTTGAACCTGCTGAAGCTTTCAGACTTCATGGGCAGCTCCACATAAAGCACACTGCAGTAGTCCCACCTCAGTATGGTTAACACATGGATAACTGACCTCTTGAGGAAGGGCTGAAGATGGCATAACAGACAAAGCTGGTAAGAAATACCATGTGCTACAACGGAGATCTGCTCCATTACCGCAAGTCTAGATCTAATACCAACCCCATCGTTCCTGCTCCTGAAGGGGGAACACAACCCCATCCTGAACAAACTGACTTCATAAGCCCAGTTGGCCCAATTATAAACCAACAAGACCTGTCCGGATCAAGCAGTTTATTGGTCCCCATCTGATCATCATTACTGACTTCAATCATCATTTCAGTCGGAATGTCCACCAACAACCAGTGCCTTCAGTAGAAACAGAACGTAATATTCAGATTTAACTCCATTAAACCCAGGTATTAACACCACTAGAGTTAAGGGTTTCGGTAATGTGCATTAGGGAGCATCCCACATTCAAACATCCATTATCCACTGCAGGCATCCATTTTTGTTTGGCGCATGGGAAGGAAGTGTATAATCCTAAAGTATCACTGCATGGGGCTCAGAGCATTCACCCACACCACTCTAAAAAGTCATTACCAAGTAATGAAATTAGAGACAGTACTGCTGATAGGATGAGAGACAGTTACCCTAATATCATAATGATCTTTCAGCCCATCTTCCACGTGATTCAAGTATTCATAAATATCCAGTCGGTCAAGACAGCTTTCCAGAAGTGTGTACATGCACTCAAAGGCAGCTTTCCTCACATCAAGGCCATCATCCACTGTGTGCTTGAATGGCCCCATTTCTACCTAAAAAAGGAAAGAAGAATATAGTTGGCTGTTCAAAGAGGGGTATGAGCCTGGTGATGCATATAGGTACTTTCTGTTCATGCTTCTAATCTGGCCAGCATGGCCAATATGCATGATGCAGAGCTCTGTATCTCTGGACACATTCAAAGTCCTTGTACTGAACACGGACTGTACCACTTAAGATGCCACTAGGATGATGACTACTACTACATGATTACCTCTTGCATTGTTTTTCAAGTCACTGAAAAGATGTATGATTTTTATGTAGTTAAACTAACAGAACTAGCTGTCAAGTTCTAACTAGAAAAGTTTGCATGTGCTGTCAAGACCTATCCACTCACCCTGTGATAACACAAATGTTGGCACTCCCCTGCTTTACATCTGTCAGGTCTCCTAGTCAAGACTCTCAACAACGTTCCTTCAGAAGTTTCAGTTTATTGAAAGCTAGTACATAGGATGACATGAACTCTTGTGTCAGGAATGGCGGGCTCAGATACAGAAACAAAAGATATACCCCCTTCAAACATGACCCCCCGATCCACTGAGGCCAATAAGCAGGCACCTAGAGATGCGGGCAAAAAGCAATGGTTCTACATTCCCAGGGAAGATGAGTGGGAAGGCAAGAGTAGGCAGAGCAGACACTTGGGAGATAACATGAATCGGCTGCCCAGGTGGGAAGGGGGGAGAGGGATGAGAGTGAAGAAGCAACCCACACATTCCAATCCATGGCAGCATTAGCTGACCACATCCCTTTATGTCTGTGTCTCAGTGGTCGCTCTAGAGATGAATGCCTTATCACTGCAAAATATTTTACAATATGAAGCGGAGGTAACAGTTTTAGCCTGAATACACGTCACGTTACTCTGTTTTATTTCAAGATGAAGAGGATCCATGATTGTCTGGTAACAGAAGTCAAACACTTCCCACTTTAAAAAAATAATAAAAAATGAGTGAAATTAGTCTGCCAAAACATCATCCCTGTTTTGGACTGTGCATTCAGAACACACCAAATGTTTATGGATGGTCTCCATTTCTTTAGTACTAATCCAGATCAATCCATGGAATGGAGGGGAGCAAACCATACACATTATGGTTGGCGTATATGAATCATACCAAACAGTGACAACAACATTCATTTGTGTCACCTTTCTTTCTAGGAGGGAGAAAATATGGAAATAGTCTAGGTCCATACCTCCCGTATGAGTTCCCTTCGAACCTTGGTTTCATTGTATAGGTGGGGAAGGACCATGTTGAGCTGGTCGCGGATTAGAGAAGGTTTGTTGTGGGCAGCGGAATTAAACATGGCTAAAGCAACACGCCGAACATTCAGATCAGAATCCTGAAGTGTTTTTAGGAAGTCACCTGCATGAAAATAACACAAAAACAAGGATTCTTTTAAAGGCAGTATACCATCAAGCTCTTGCGCCGTTTTTAGATCTGTTTAAAATGGCACTAGCCACTTAGACCATGGATGCTGTCATGTCTACTTTGGGTCTAAGTCCTACAGAAACAGGTTTCTATACTGGGAAGAAATATACAAAAATAATGACTTGGCATTTATATGGAGCTTTCAGTGTGCATTAATTTGTTACCCTTATATCCACCCTGTAAGGTAGGGCAGAGTTATCTCCCATATTGCTTGGGGTTGAGTATGAGTGGCTTGCCTAAGGTCACCTACCAAATGAATGGCAGGAAAGAGAGCTGAACTGGGGCCCACCCAGATCACAGCTTCTTTTCTCAGTCACTATCTTTTCTCAGTCACTACCCTTAATGGCACCAAAGGCTCAAAGAGTACTGTTTCTCCAAATATCGTCTGCCTGTTATGGAGAGTCAGTGTACACCATGCATGGATCAACCAGTACTGTTGATTGTCAGCTAAGGGGGCAGGGAAGGGGGAACCAGAGAACAGTCCCAGGACCCCCCTTCTTTTAGCTGCCTAACATGGTATTTGTGTCTGTAGTTGAGGCAACTTTATCCACAGCCTGACAGGACCTTTCATAATAGGGCAAGCTAGGCCCCCTGGCCACCAGCAGAGGATAGGGGGTGGGTGCAGACACTCAGCACTGCAGTGCCCTGGATCAGGCCTGGAGAGTGCCCTAGGTTTTACTTTCTGATTAATGAAAGTTACACAATAGGAGATACAGGAAACAAAATCTAACACACTGCTGATGTTTGGAATAATTTCCATCCCACTCATAAGTAAATAAGTCTGATTTTTAAAAGAAGTATTAATAGTGCCTGTTTTTCTCATTTCCGTAACAAACCAAGCTTACCTATGCATCCTTTAAGAAGGGGATCAATAGGCTGTGGCTGATCTGAAATGGTGAATTTGATTGCAGTTACTACAGTGCTTCGAGCATAAGGGGAACCTACAATGAAAAAGTAGGAAAGAATCATTGTCTTAAGAAAATACATCAATGTTAATTTGCAACAGACTTCATTTTGCTACCATTATTGTTCTGATTTCCACCCCTCCCTTCAAATCACAACAGCAAAGAGATATAAGTTGAGACAAACAAACATTGTGCAGCAGTCATCATATGTTAAAGATGTTTCTTTGCTTCACTGGTGATGCCGCTTGTGGGAAAATTAACAGTACATTTTACACAATATGGCACTATTAGTCTCTTCAATGAAGCTTCTGGTCAGCAAACTGCAATGTTTTAATTTGGTACTTTCCATTTAACATTCTAAAGAAATGGAATGTTTATGCTGCTTTGGAAGCATTGCAAATTTAAAATGGAAATAAGTCAAGGAGAACTGTTTAAATGGTGTGAGCATAGTGGGCTCCATGAGTAGTGATGGGGGTACACACAAGTTTCCCCAATGGGGCCAATTTCCCCCTCCCCGGGAGGGCATTTCAGGTTAGAAAAACAGCATTGTGGAAAGGCACCTGCACCATGGTCCTAATCCGAATTGGTCCCCCACATGCCTGGGAATTGAGTTCCCACCGGGGAACTCATGTCTGATTGTAAATCTTCACGACAATTCATACACAAAAAGAGGACTTGATAGCGTGCAGTTGGGATGAGTTTAGGTTTCTAAAGGCTATAAAGGGAATCCAGCACACCACAGAGTTATACACTAGCATAATGTATCTGCAACAGCAAACCCTATGAGGCCGGAACCTTATTCTATGGCATATGCAGCAGTGATTAAAGCTAGAAGTGCCCAATAGTGTTAAACACAGTTTGATCTGGGAAATACTAACATGGCTGAATACAAGGTGCACTGTTTTATCTTGAGGAATATGCTGTTTGTTGGAAATATATCAATATGCTTGTGGAGGAAACAGAAAGAATTTGCTGCTTTACATAGAGCCACAAAGCCCAGTTAAACTCTTTGTTCGCACAGCTTCCTAATCTTGACATATTCTCCCCATAACTGTTTCTCAGTTTCACCCTCCTTTCATTGAGAGGATTCCTCATGTCACTTTCCAATATCTCTCCCTTGGCTTTGCCCCTCCAAATAAATACAGAAGATGCATGAGAAAGCAAAAGTGAAACCAATCAATAGCCAGTTTTGCTGATATAATTAATTACTGCACAATCTGGCTGCCCCTCCTTCCAGTAAGTGGTGCTTTGGCACTAAGACAATGCTATAAAACCTCATTAAAATCCATTTAAAATCCATTCTTTAAAATGGGAAGGAAGAGGATATGCTAAAAGCAATTAGTTATGAAATTGTAAGCACTTTATATGTAATACATAATAATACATGCAGAATAACTTCTTCAGTTCTTTATGGTGGTAAAAAACATAGAAGTGCAGGTTAAAAACTCACAATACATTGGATTGTAGCAGATCTGTCCCTACCTTCCTCTTCCCCAGCAGCCTGCTTCTTGTCTCAAAAATCTGCTCTGTGGTTCTGGAGACTCTAGTTAACAAAATGCACCATAATACAAGGGGCTACTATGGAGGGAGGGGAAGATGAAATCAGCTCTTCTTCCTCTTCTTTGGAAGGAGAGAATTTCACTGAATTTCCCCTGCTCCGTTTGGTATCCCTTGGTGCTTTTTGTTAATGAGGACCTCCAGAACCAGAGAGAAGATTCCTAAAACACCTATGGCCAGTTCTGTCTGCCACAATTTACAGGAAAATTTCCCAAGGAGTCACTGTCATAGAGGTCTGTGACAAACTGCACTTTTTAAAGAGGCTTCAAAGTGCTATACATAAAACTACAGGACTGTGTAGGGTTAATACTTCACACAGCCTGAGAGCCTTGAGTGACAGGCTGCTCCAGGCAATCTGATTGGTTGGCATCAGCTGAGCAAAGAAAGTCTGGTAAGAGCTGTATACTGAGGAAATTCAGTCAGATTCCTGCCTTATCTGAGATGTGTATTGTGACCAGTGTTCCCTCTAAGATGAGTTAGCATGAGCTAGCTCACAATTCTTTAGCCTCCAGCTCACACATTTTTGTCTTAGCTCAGAGCAAACTCATTTATGCAGTAGCCAAACCGCTCACTCACAACTTTAAAGCCAGTATCTCGCAAAGTAGAATTTTTGCTCACAAGACTCCACAGCTTAGAGGGAGCATTGATTGTGACCCTCTTAGACTAGCCCTGACAGAAACGGGTTTAGTGCTGACAGAGTCAGAATTCATCTGTGTCTTAATATACTCTAATTTCAGCCTTAGATGAGCAGTTCAACATAGGCAGGAGAACTTGGCTAGGAGGTTTGGGAAGTAAAGTGAGACTCCCACTCAGGCCAAAGAAAGAGGATAAAACTTTTAAGAAATAATAATAATAATAATAATAATAATAATAATAATAATAATAATAATAATAATAATAATAATAATAATAATAATATAATATACTTTATTGTCATTGTACATAGTACAACGAAATTAAAAGTGCAATCATTTCAGTGATCTACAACAATAACCATGCGCGCTCACACAGCCATTCACAACTGCTTCATAGCTCCCCTAAAGTTCACATAGCAACTAAACCACTGATGTCCCCAATTCCAATCTCATGCAGCATTTAGGGCAATAATGGCTCTTGGATAAAAACTGTTTTTTAATCTATTTGTCCTTGTTTTAATTGTCCTGTATCTTCTGCCCGAAGGCAGCAATTCAAACAAGGAGTGTTCAGGGTGTGATGAGTCCTGCAAAATGTTCTTTGCCTTTTTCAAGCATCGAGAACTGTACAGTTGTTCCAGGGATGGGAGAGGGCAGCCAATGATCTTCTGAGCTGTGGTGGTAACTCTCTGGAGTGCCTTCCTATCCGCAGCCGTACAACTGGCAAACCAGGCACAGAAGAAGATTCCCTACCCAGTTGAACAGGGTGATATATTTGAGGGGTACAGAGATTCCTGGTCTGATGTGGTTAAAAAACTGCGGGGAAAGACCTGAAGAGTCAGTCAGAAATTGGTGTTCCAAGAGAAGGGATTTCGGCACTGAGAAGAGGGTACCACCAAAAGAGTCTGCTGTTATACAAATAAAATGTGCTGGAGTGGTTTGGGAAAACCCAGCCTCCCAAAATAAAGAACTAAAGTAACTGTGAATAATTCAAGAAACTCTCACTAGCCTGATCTATAAGAAAAGTTTGCACTTATACTATATTACCTCAGTATTTTCAACCCCTGACTTCACCTAACCTTTCCCCTTGATGTTAAATAAAATATGCTGTTATTTTTGAATTTTAAAAGTATCTCAAGTGCCATTTTCTGTCATTTAAGTAAAAGGGAGACCCGAACCCTTCCCTCAGGTCCTGAGCTGAGAAAATAGATCTTACATATTACTGACGGGTAAAAAAATATTATATGTTATTACATGCAAAATACATATTATATATTACTGACACAGGGTGGGACTGCTAAAGCTACTTTAAAGAGAAGAATACATGTTACCAGGGCTACTCAGTCTGTGAAATGACACAAAAAGAAAAACAGTAGGAAAAATCTTGCCTCTAAGGGACGGAATTGGATGGGGTCTGTCATAAGGTTCATTGGTGGCTGGGAACAAGCAAAGCCAGGAACTCAGGCCACTTGGCCTACACCCCTCATGAGCCATGGCAGTTTCCGTGAGCTCACCAACTGTCTCCTACTGCAATGGTTCCAGTTTGGGGAAATGATTCTGTGTGTGAGCCAATGCCCATTGATGGCCCAGCTGAACTGAATGTCCCTACAATGCTGTCTTGTAGAACAGCAGGGGCCTCTCAGTCTGACCTTTTCCAGGGCAGTTTTCACTTCCCAGTCTGCTCCTGGACAAGCTGCTGAGGAAGAGAGAAGGACGTGTTCCACCCAAGTCTTGTATGAGCTTTCACACAAGAGCCAATGCGATGGTTCAATGCCCAAACCTCAGAGGACAAACAATGGGTCTTTTTATTTAGACAGAACCTCTAAATATTCTATAATTATTCTAGTCCCAGCATCTCTGTTACCTGAAGACAGCTGTTTTTTCAGCCTTGGCAGCAACTGAGAAGGATTCACCACAGTTAGTTTCCCCAAGCATTCTGCCACCACGTTGCGAGTCCCTTCCTCTGCACATTCGCAGTGTTTGAAAAGCAGGGCCCAAATGTCCTCCACATAGGGTTTCAGACTGTCTCCTGGGGAGGAGCTGATTACTTCTTTCAGTGAGTGAAGCAGCAAGTATTGCCTCTTAGGCTGGCCTCCAATCTCTTTAAGCATGAAGGGAAGGTATTCCTTAAGATTGCCAACACTGATGTTTCCCAGCGCATAGGATGCCGCCGATTTCACCTCTTCACTGGGTGAGGAAAATGCATCCAGTATCACAGGTTTGAGCTCCTTCTGTGCACTGAGGTTCATGCTGCGCCCTATTTCTGCCAGTGAAAGGAAAGCCAACATTTTGACTGCAGCACTGGACTTGGGATTCTTCACATCTTGAATGAACTGGTTTACTACCCCTGGCACTTCTTTTGGGCACACGGATGAAAGGGCTGCAACGCATTTTGCAACAGAGTGATAGGCCTGTTTATGTAAAGTTATAGATGCCCCACCAGGGCTGGAGGAGTATATAGGACTAGTCAGTCGCTTCATTAGTTCTGTATAACTCATGTTGACTGTCTTAGTAACAACCAGAGCTTGAAAGAAGTCCACAATGGCATTAAGGGCTCCCCCTTGCATCAACGGGGAGTAAACAAGCTGGAAAAGCTCTGAGAGGACCGTACCACTGATCTTGGACAAGGAAGAGGGATAAACCTTAGCCAAGGTAGTGAGAAACGTGATAGCCACTTGAGAAACATGCATATCGTTCTCACTAATTAAATCGGGAAGCTCCATCAGAACACATTCAATCATGGCTGGTTTGAGGCTATCACTGTAGTTCTTGATCAAAATGTCCAAAACTGCCAAGGTACTCAGCTTTAAGGCACGCTGATTCTTGCGCAAGAAGGAAGCCAAAATGGGGAATCCTTCTGCTAGAATAGGCCTTAAGTCTATTTTGAGTGGAGAACTAGCAATTAAACTTAGTGCTTTGACAGTGGTCAGTCTAGTGATTTCATTTTTTAGCCTCTCAAGAAAAATCTTCAAGGTTGGCTGGAGATCACTGCTCAAATAGTCTCCAAGACTGCACACAATCTGTCCCATGCAAGAGATAGCCCGTTCCTTCACCTCCTGATCAATATCAGCAGCTTTTAGCCTCTTCAGAGTAGGAGAAAACAGGTCTCGTACATAGGGCTTGGCATCAAACGTACAAGGCACATCCAGGGGCCGAATGACTTTCACAAGCTGCTGAGTAACGAGCAGAGCTTCTGAAGTGATTTTATAAAAGGGATCTCCTATGCAAAGGACAACTGGTGGGAGCAGTGCCCTAACATGGGGATGGAACACCTCCCGGGGGTGATTGCAAAGAACAACATGAAGGAATGACAGTGTATCTATCTTCATGTTGGAGGAGCTGGATTTATCAGTCAAGGAGAAAACAATACCTGTTTGGGGGGGAAAGAAACCAATAGTTAGCATTGTTTTGTGTCTATTAATACACATTGCATTTAATCCTAACTGGACAGTGCTCATGACAACCCTCATCAACACCATTCCTCCCTTTCTCCACCTCAACCATGCTATGTTGGGACCTTAGCTTTTAATTCCCTGAATTTTCTTTATTATTGGACATCTATTACTTTCTGTATTATCTTGTAGTCAATAAATACATTCCAAGTTCAGTTAGGTTATTGACACACATGAAGCTAAACCATATTGAGTCAGATCATTGGTCCATCAAGATCAGTATTGTTTACAGCTCTCCAGAGTCTCAGGCTGCCATCTTTCACATCACCTACTACCAGATCTTTCTAACTAGTGGTGCCAGGGATTGAACCTGGGACCTTCTGCAAGCCATGTAGATGTTGTTCCATGGATTGCTAATTAGTTTCGGGCAAATATTCCCAAACTAAGTGCTTCCTCTGAAGACAGGCAGTTTTGATATAACTCCACACAGGACTGGAAGTGACAGGGTGCCCAATCAGATGGCACACTGGAAATTCCAACTTCCATGCTCCCAGCATTCCACCCCTCCCCCGCTTTAAATAGCTGTCACATGGGGCCTTGATTCAGACTGGGACCACAGCATGGTGACCAGGGGTTCAAACCTTTCCCCTGCCATTTTTCATATGCTAAATAACCCCATGGGGCTACAGTTTCCCTACTGGGCTAACATACAGTTCCTGTACAATGGAAGCTCCATGTGA
Organism: Gekko gecko; assembly: GCA_029375565.1. NCBI lineage: Eukaryota > Metazoa > Chordata > Lepidosauria > Squamata > Gekkonidae > Gekko > Gekko gecko. The sequence continues at coordinate 69,189,955 of JAPDNY010000002.1, read as the reverse complement.
TAATTTCTGGTTGGGAAAATACTAGGTGGAGTGGGATGAGGAGGCTTAAAAACCCCTTTCCTATAATCCTAAACTTGATCAGCATCCTGAACTGTGCCCAGCTACTTAAGAGAAAAAAGGTCCTGGGAATTCCTAGCATCTCATCTGGTTTGATACAAAATGATCCAATCACATCTGCTGCAGAGACTTGGTAAAATTGCCTTTGCTCAGAAAAAGTCACTTCCTGTACTGCTTCTTGAGTCACTCCTTTGAATGTGCCAATGTTTTTGGCATATGTCAGGAATGTGTACCTCTAATTTTAACATCCTGCCCTCAATCACCAGACATTTGGAAACACAGTTCAAGGGAGTGAAGAAGGTAACATAACTGCTTAGTGTCTTTCACCATTCTTTCTTAATCTATGGCACTGTGAAGTTAAACAAGGCCCCGGATGTGCAAGTCAGACTCATTGCACCACAAACTTGTGAGCTTCAAATGTATTTTAAAAGGCGCCAAATAGGCTTAGTGAAACCAATAGCAGAGTCTCCTGAGACAATGGCCAGCTTAACTTCATATGTAAAGAGGTATCCTGATAAGAAAACATGGAAAGCAGGGAAGAAACTACTGCCTTATTCTTTAGACATATGAAAGCCCAAGTACGAAAGTGGCTGACACGAAAAGCTTCCCACCCTGCCAATAGACAAGATTTACCAGGCACCAGTGCGGGTATGTGATCTGCTAGGCAGCCAGGGAGAACATTAGCCAACTCAGTCAAGAGAGTGAAGCACCCCTGCCTTGACTTAACACTCTTCTCTTTGAGCTGCTTGTGCAAAGCCTTGATGATGTTTGGAACCTGTAAGGTGAGAAAGCAACTCATTGGTAACCCAAAACGAGATGAGAAGAGTGAGTGATCCCAGCTGCAAGTTGGGTATTAAATCATTTAGTAGGTAAAGTGAATGTGACCTAACCAGCAGATGGTCTCCGTTACACAGGATTACAGCTGGGTGTTGTTTCATCATTATTTTTATCAATGTGAGCTACAGAAATGCAGCAAGGCTTTTTTTTTTTTTTTAAAAGCAAGAAAACATATGGGGTTTATTCTTTTCAGAATATGACAAAGATCAAGCTCTACTTAAAGAAATATGTTTGGAAGAGGTGACTAGACCTCTAGGTGGGTAAGAGCTATTTCTCAGTTTCAGAGGGGTCATAATGCTGCCCCATCCACATTATGACCATGCCAGAAAATGGTTGTGCTCACAACCCCCCCCCCGAGGGCTGGATCCTACCACCTTTCCCATACAATCTTGCATAATGCCCGTCCTCACTTACAACTCCATTCCCATGTGGCTGCTGCTGGTAGAATTGCATTGTTTTATAATACAATACAATACATAGCAGCTAACAAGAACTTGCTTTCTCATTGCATCGATTTGGATTCTTGCAGTGCATCTAATTTCCATGAGATTCAAAAACAACCCCCTCCCTTCAGTTGAATGCTTTGATGTCACCAGCCATATTTTGTTATAGCCACCAATCTGCCATGTGGAGCCACCCCCATGAAAACAAAGGTTCATTGTTCCGCCACTCACCTGGTTCTGAAGCATGGTGAGAGGTATGTCCTCCTTGCTTGCCTCATCTGAAGCATGCAGCCAGCTCTGAATGGGCAGTGTTTGCTTCAGCAAAGATATATAAGCACAGAAAATGTCCGCCTTCACATTCTCTTCTCTTTCCTTGAACCTGCTTATTAAAGCTGGTGAGAGGGTTTTGTAGAACTCCTGGAGAAGATCATGCCGAGTACTGACAATAGCCTCAAGGCACTTGGCTGCAGACCTCCGGACCTTCCAGCTGATGTCATCATCATCACTATACTCGTCATCGCTTTCTGAGGACAAGAAGACAGACTCCATATTTTAAAAATGGAAACAGAGGGCTCAGGGTTAAATAATTGGTTGAATAATTATATAACTGGTTAAATAATTATATATCCCACTATTCTGTTCCCCCGAAACACACACACACAGCAGCTAACACCACAATAAGCATAACATATAATCACATCAAATCCTCACATAACCATATGAAATACTAATCCGCCTAGACGGTGACAAACCGCTAAGCTAGCAACACAAATGGTAACGTTATTGTGAAATCGACCATACAGAAGTGCAATTGAACCAACTCTGGTCTTCTACACTGCTAACATCACCCGTCATTAGCACAAAACTTCAGTCTTACAAGATAATTACCCAACGGTACCTTACTCCAGAAAAACAAGCTTTAATATTGTCCTCTTACTCCCTCTTATGCTGGAAGAAATGTGGGGAGAATGGCTCCTTTGCACACTGCTGGTGGCACTGCAAACTTATAGAAAACTTTTGGCATGATGTACTTTCACAAATATGAACTATCATGGGATACACGATTCCCTTCTCACTAGAACTGATTTTCTTAGATATTTGGCCAAATATAGCTATCCCAAGGATCGGGCGAGCATTAATAACTAGTGTCCTGGTAGCAGCCAAGACGTTGATCGCTTCCAAATGGAAATCTCATCTAGCCCCTACATGCACTTGCTGGTATAACAAAGTCTGGGACCATTTCATAATGGAAAAAATAACAGATCGTCTCCAGCAGTCATCTACCCCAAGCAATCCAACTTTGCAGAGAAATGGTTCCCTTTCCTAGAACATGTCACAACTAATGACCTCCAACGTCACAACTCTGTCTACCTAAATATACTCTATTCTTGATATTCCTCTGGCATGAATACTTAACTCATGCTTACTTTACCCTCCACAATGTCTAGTCATGGTTTTGTGCTTTGACTTTGGGAATCCAAACAAAGCAGCGATTATAAAGAGCGTACACTACCTTCTAGACTCACATATCACTACTTGTTATACAGTTCACTATGGTTTTCCAGATCCTGTTCTAATGTTATTAACTGTATATCCTGCTTAATTACCGTGTTGTACAATCCATAATACTTGAATTTATTGTTACATATATGATATCTCTCTACTTTGTACTATCTGAAAAATTAATAAACAGTTGATTAAAAAAATCCTCACAGCCAATGAGGACATTTCTCTAGCATTCTGGATAGTTTGAACTAGAGGGTCATGGGATGGAGGAGCGACACTGGACACAATTCAATACTAGAAGAAAGAAAAGAAGGAAAGAGCAGTGGAACTTGGTCCAGTGGAACAGGCATTGCTATCTTTACTTTTCTCCCAAGTAACTGAGCAGTCATGGGCAGTGTTCCCTCTAAGCTGAGTTAGTGTAAGCTAGCTCACAATTTTTTAGCCTCCAGCTTACAGATTTTTGTCTTAGCTCAGGAAGGATGGCTCCAAAGCAAACTAATATATGCAGTAGCCAAATCACTTGCTCACAATTTTAATGCCAGTAGCTCACAAAGTAGGATTTTTGCTCACAAGACTCCACAGCTTAGAGGGAACACTGGTCATGGGATAAGAGGACAGATTCTCTTATGGATTAAAAATTGGTTAAATGACAAGAAGCAAAAAGTAGGAATAAATGGACAGTTCTTACAACAGAAGGAAGTAAGCAATAGGAACCCACAAGGCTCTGTACTGCAGCCAATGCTATTTAATTTTTTTCATAAATGATCTGGAACTAGGGGTGAGCAGCATAGTGGCCAAGTTTGCAGATGATAACAAATTATTCAGGATGGTGACAACCAAGGATGACTTTGAAGAGATCCAGGAGGATCTTCACAAACTGGGCAAACCTGTGGCAGATGAAGTTCAGTGTGGGTAAATGTAAGGTGATGCACATTGGAACAAAAAAATCCCAGCTTCAAGTACAGGCTAATAGGGTCTGAACTTACTGAAACTGTGAGATAAAAAGATCTTGGGGTCATAGTTGATAGCTCTATGAAAGTGTCAACCCAGTGTGCTGCAGTGGTAAAAAAGGCAAACTATGTTGGGGATTATTAGAAAAGGGATTGAGAATAAAACTGATTTTATGATGCCCCTGTGTAGAACTATGGTGCGCCGTCATTTGGAATACAGTGTACAGTTCTGGTCACCATACCTCAAAAAGGACACTGCAGAGCTGGAAAAAGTACTGAGGAGGGCAACCAAGATGATTAAGGAGTTGAAGCACTTTCCCTGTGAGAAAGGCTGAAGAGTTTGGGATTCTTCCATTTTAAATAGAGACAACTAAGGGGGAACAAGATAGAGGCTTCTAAAATTATGCATGGGGTGGAGAGAGTTGGCAAAGAGAACCTTTTCTCCTTCTCCTAAAGTACTAGAACTCCAGGGCATCCAATGAAGCTGATGGACAGTAAATTCAGGATGGACAAAGGGAAATACTTCTTTACACAGAGAGTGCTTAAAATGTGGAATTCACTAGAGGATGTAGTGATGGCCACAGACATACATGGCTTTAAAATGGGATTAGACATATTCACAGAGGATATGTATGTGAGTAGCTACCAGCCATGATGACTAAAAGGGACCTCCACATTCAGAGGCAGTAAACCTCTGAATACCACAGCCAGGATGCAACATCAGGGGAAGGTCTTGACCTCTATGCTCTTCTGTTGGTGCTTCTAGAGGACTTGGTTGGCCACTGTGTGAGACAGGACCACTGGTCCAATCCAGCAGGACTCTTTTATGTTCTTTTGTTCTTTTTGCTCGGTGAAAGGGAAGGCTGACTTCTAATGGACTCTGCTGTGCAAGCTTGGTGGTAGGCTGAAGAGCCTTGTTGTCCCTGCATCACCTTTAGATATCTGCAGAGTCAAACAGCCATTAATTAACATTGTTCTAGAAGGAAAGTAGACAACAAGCAGCTGATCACTGCTAAGTCAATTCATTGCCTCTTCTGTTGATTAAGAACAGCACTTCGCTTAAATTATCAATGTTATCTCAAGTCCAACAAGGGAAAGTATTTTAGGGGGCTATGTTTAATTTCATGCAAAGATGTGACAACTGTATCATTTTCTGTGATTTGCTAGCCATGGAAAATAAGCATCTCCACATCAGCTTCTTGAATGGAGAGCGAAGGAAAGGCAATGGGAATGGGCTGTCTGAACAACTGGCAGAGGAGATCAGCCTTGACAATCCCTAACGCACGGCACCTTGTTCTTCATCCTCCCCATTCTCAGTTTCCATCATTTCTTCTTCATCGTCTTCCTCATTGTCGTAGTTGTAGTTTGGATCGTAAGTGATATATTTGAGGCACAATCCTGTCACATTATGAAGGTGAGGACCGATTTCTTTCGGGCATCTTTGGAAACAAAAAAGAACTCCAGAGTAACATAGAACAATGACAATTCCATAAGCGGTATTTCCAAAATGGTCAGTAAATTGTCCCCAACAAAGCCAACTCATGCCACAATTTATACCATAGTTGTGCAAACTTTATGTGTAATCCGCCTTGAGCCCTTGTGAGAAACGTGAACTATAAAGAACATAAATAAGTCATATATTTGTTGTGATCCAGTGAATGTTTACATGCATGGGGGTCTGAAATGCAATGCAGTGCTTCCCATTCATTTCAAATAAAGGCCCAGATTTTAGGTTCACAAAGAACTCTAAGTGACATTTGGATCCTTCTGTTGAAATACATCAGAGAACCAGAGCTGAATGAAATCATGATGTGAGCCTGGAAACACTGCATGACTGCTACAGTATTACAGGAGCAGCTTCACCAGACATCTTTCTTCCTGTGACATAAGCCCAGGGTCTCTTTGCACACTGAATCAAGCCATCCTACCATGTTCTTACCCATCTTAAAGACACTCTCACTACTTCTCTGTGTACCTTTGGTCTTGGCATTAAAAAAAGCTAAAATCACCTCTTTTTTAAAAAACCCTTTTCTGCTAGGATCCTGAAAAACTGTTTTCCCATCTATCCAAATTACCTCAAAGAATTCCAATAGTGGAATGCGCTTCTCTTCCTTTAGTATCTATGTTTCTAATTGCAGAATTCCAGAGCCAATGAATGTGGCATCGTAGGTAGTTCCCCAGTTTAGTGGTAAGCCCCGTATCTAGCAGGCATGGCTATACCACCTAGGACAGATCACCAGAGGGCTGCTAAGAGGCACCTCCCCTCAACCATGGTCTGACATGGATAATCAGGACAGAGATTTCACTGGTAATTTCCAGCTAAAAACAGTAGCTCTGCAAAACAACCCAGTATTTCCAGAAAAGGGCACTAACCTTCTCACAAAAGATTCAAAGGCCTGAAAGCAGTATTCCCTCAGTTCATCATCCTCAACATTGCAGTACTGGACAATTAATGGGATCATCTTCTCCAGATAGTCGCCTAGAAAACAGTGACAGAGCATCATCAAGAAAACTCCTTGCCCAGCTCAGTTAGCTGTCTGGGAACTCCCACTGTTGCAGACGGTTGAAGAGAATGGGCATTGCCTTGATCAGTCCCTTCAGCTAGAGCAGGGGTGGCCAAACTTGCTTAACATAAGAGCCACATAGAATAAATATCAGATGTTTGGGAGCCGCAAGACATGAACAAATATTACATGTTCTTACTGAGAAATATGCAAACTTGCTTTTTATTAACATTAAATGAGACTGCCAAAATAATAACAAAAGCGGTAAAAGCAGATATTGATAATGATATTTATTTGTCCAATGATATTTGTTTGCGAATGATATTTAGTTTCCCCAGCTGCCCTGCTGGGAGCCACACAATATGTGTGAAAGAGCTGCATGTAGTTCCCGAGCCACAGTTTGGCTACCCCTGAGCTAGAGAACCCCATGGAAGAGCAAGATATAATAAATACTTCTGTTTTTAAGAAGGAGAATGTCTTCCCACTTTGGGTCGTTTGGTTAAATTAGATGCATGCAGGGGTCTTGGGGGGGGGGAGCGCACCGGAGCACAGCTCTGGGAGCTCAGGAGCCAAGTCCCGCCCCCAGCCAGCATCCCAGGGAGTCTTTCAGGCAGCCAAATGTCAATTTCAGCTCCATTATATCCTATGGGCCATTGAAGTCAATGGTGAAAACATAGGGTATATTCTGGGGGCTGGAGGGGAGAGGGTTTGAGGAAAAGGCTCCAAACTCACAGGGTAGCTGAAGGAGCCTCTCCCCAAGATACCCACCAAGTTTCAAGAACATTGGACCAGGGGGTCCAATTCTATGGGCCCCTAAACAGGTTGCCCCTATTCCCTCCATTGTTCTCTATGGTGGGAAAAAAGTAACTTTTTTTCCCACCATAGAGAACAATGGAGGGAATGGGGGCAACCTGTTTGGGGGCCCATAGAATTGGACCCCCTGGTCCAATGTTCTTGAAACTTGGTGGGTATCTTGGGGAGAGGCTCCATCAGCTACCCTGTGAGTTTGGAGCCTTTTCCTCAAACCCTTTCCCCTCCAGCCCCCAGAATATACCCTATGTTTTCACCATTGACTTCAATGGCCCATAGGATATAATGGGGCCGAATTGCTGCCGAATTTCTTTCATTCCCTCCTTTCCTTCTCTCTTTTTCCTCTTTCCCTCCTTCTTCTAATCTCTCTTTCTTTCTTTCTTACCTTCTTCTCTTCTCTTTTTTCCTCCTTTCCCTGTTTCCCTCCTTCTTCCCTCTCTTTCTTTCCCTCCCTTCCTTCTCTTTCTTTCCCTCTTTCCTTCCTTCTTTCCTTCTTTCTACACTCTCTCTTTCCTTCTCTCTTTCCTCCTTCTGTGGCCCAACTCTCATGAGAAGGAATTTAAACTAAACCCCTTCTCTCTTAGCTCCCCCACCCAGACCAGCTGGGGAAGGGAAGGGGAGGCTTTTGAAGATGCCTCCCCACTTTTGCTTCCCCTTCTGACATCACTTCCGGTGATGTCAGGGGGCGTGGCATATGCTAATAGCCTAATAGCTCATTGGCATACCATATGCTAATGAGCTCCTGCAGCTGTTTTTCTACGAAAAGACCCCTGGATGCATGTTACTATGCCTTCGTGGCATATATCCTACAGTGGCATACTTTCTACCGTTCCACTCAGCAAACTTAGAAGCCTTTCTCCAGCCTAAGGAGCCTTCCTCCAATTTAAGTGGCTTTTCTGATGGCGGAAGGTCCTCTTCCATCAGAGAAGGCACATTAGGCTGGCTTCACACTTTCTTGAGCAGTGCCATGGGAGTACTTCAATGTGTTCAGCTCTCACACATAAAAGGAGCTCATATCCTGATCTATCAAACTGGAGTGCAGAGAGGCTTTGAGCTCGAAGACCTTGCAGCAACAAATAGGATGTCTTCATTCCTGTTTTAGGTCACCAGATGTAGCTTTTCATTCCTACTGATATTCATATGGACACACACAAAGCTGCCTTATACTGAGTCAGACATCATGGCTATACCACCTAGGACACTCTGATTATACACTCTGATTGACAGCTATTCTCCAATGTCACAGACTTTCATGTTATGTTCTACCTGATCCTTTGACTGGCAATGCTGGGAATTAAATCTAGGGCTTTCTGCTTGCAAGGCATGTGCCAGCATCCCTCCGTATGTTCCTCCATGCCACTGTCCCTTCCTCTCCAGGCATGGTCTCTTCCAAACATTATGAAAATTTTCTGTTAGATATGCACACACACAGACACCTCACACTGTCAGACCAATGGTCCATCTAGTTCAGCACTGTTTACTCTGACTAGCAATTGGTCTGAGCCACAGCCTCTCTTATAGCTTAACTTATTTCATTCATCTGTACTGATGCTTCTTTGGTATACAATAACTTGGTAAATCCTATTTTCTGATTGGGCCCGGTAGAATAAGAACTGTGAACATTTTGCAAGAGCATTGCATTCGTGGAAGATTATACCTTAGGTCAAAGAGCTGGGCTCCTTCCAGCCCTACTTATTCAACAAAGGCTCATCACTTACAGAAGCAATAAAACCTGTCCCTGGCAGCTGCTTCTGTCCTAATGAACTGAAAAGATGCTACAGCAGCACAATGAGGCTCCAGATAGCTGCCTCTCGAGCAGAATAGTTACAAGATAAAGAAAAGAACACAGCTGGGCAGAAATTTTAAATCTAGAGATATGAGACTGGAATAGAAAAGAATACCTGCTATGACAACAGCAGTTGTATGTTTAGACCAGTGTGGTAGGATGGTTAAAGTATTAAGACTAGGGGCAGGAAGAATCAGGTTCAAGACCCCACCCAAGCCCAAAATATATAAGACATTTGTCCACAAATTGGGTTGGGGTTCTGCTGACCCAGCTTGCATTTCCCCCAGCTGCTTTCTGGCTGTGAGGGCCTTATTTCCCCAAGCACCATAGTGCACAATTCACATTAGGACTGCTCCACAGGAGGAGAAAGGGATTCAGCCTCCCTGCAACACTGTTTTCCCAACCCAAAATGATCCCGGGGGTGCTTTCTGTCCCTTGTGGGGGTGGAGCTGCCCAGTATTCCATGCACATGCAGCTCCCCAACAGGGCAGAAAGTACCTCCCAAGGCCCCTTTCAGGTCAAGAAAATGGCCCGCGGGAGGATGAAGACCCTGCTCTTCCCTTGTTGTGGTCCCAACCTGAATCAGGGCCTGCAGTGCATGGGGAAGCAAGTTCCCTGCAGCCAGATGGCAGCTGTTGGGAATGCAAATCAGATCAGCAGAACCCGGACCTGACTTTATGGGCAAACATCTTGTGTACTTTGGACCTCAGCCACAGAGCTCAATGTGTGACAATGGACTCATCCTACACTGTTTCCCTCCATCTCACAGTGTTGTTGCAAGGATAAAACAGAGAAGGGGAGAACCACATATGCCATCCTGAGCTCCTCGTAGGAGAGGGTGGATAAAAATGTAACTGAATGACTGAAGCTGAACAGGTATGTGGTGTGTTCAATCCCAATGACAAGACCTACCTATGCGGTGCCCAGCCTGCCTGCTGATACCGGCAATGCACTGGATATACGTCCTTGTGGTTGAAGTGGAGTTGTTCCTCTTCAGCTCTGCTAACAGGTGCTCCATAAGCTCTGCAAAGATATTCCCGTTGCAAGTCAAGACCAGGTGACCCAAGGCTATGATGGCCCTTTTGCGTACAGCCAACCTGGGACTTGTGAGCTGTGGAAGGAGGCAGTTCAAGATGGAGGAGTGGAAGGAGTACAGAGTCCCCCCTAACCTGCAGCCATAGGCGAGAGACACAAGAGAAACTTCATCACCAAAAAGGTTTTCCAAATGAGGAGAATGTTATGCTGCATTCTAGAGAAACTCCATGAAGAATGGCATATACTGGTATATGCCTCCAACTCTCTACACAGACTCAAAAATGCAGATGGGTCACTAGTGTTATCCAGCAGGGCTTTCATGTTCTTAGTTTACACATCTTCTAGCAATGCAGGTTTTAAGAATAAGGGCCAAACTACATGTTACAGTGGCCACGGTTTTGAACCATTTTACAGAAGAATTTGAGCTCTGAAAAAATGCCACAATATGGGCCTACAGCACAGGGGGACCAGGCAAACTTGCCCCCCCTGCACCTTTTCAACTACCCAAACAGGCTGTTTCAGCATTTGAAAAGGTACATGGGAGGGGGAGAACTTCCTGGTCCCCCTGTGCTGTGGGCCCTACTTGAGGCATTTTTCTTCAACTTCTTCTGTAAAATGACGTTGGCAACCACAGGTCAAACCTATAACATTTAATTTGCCTCTAAGGTTATTAAAAGCAATCCATTAATATTTTTTCTGAGCTGTTCAGATATTTAATATGAGTGATTCATCTTGGGTTGTGCAGAAATAATGCAGAATGATGACTCTAAAAGCATGTTACTGGGGCTATTTCTATTCATGTACTTGAAGGGCCAGGGTAGGTATTAATAGAGCCATATGTCATTTTGCCCACCATGTCTAATCTAGGTGGTCAGGCCAGAAGACAGGGCCATGACCAAAAACAGTCAATGAGTTTGTGGCAGAACGCGAATTCAAACTAGGGAAGGGTGGCCAAAACTGCAGCTCGGGAGCCGCATGTGTCTCTTTTACATAGTCTAATTTAATGTTAATAAAAAGCAAATTTGCATATTTTTCAATAAAAACATGTGTGTGATATTTGTTCATGTCTTGTGGCTCTTAAACATCTGATGTTTATTCTATGTGGATGTTACGTTAAGCAAATCTGGCCACCCCTGAACTAGGGTTTCTTCCCATTTTAATGCAGCAATCCAAACTGCCTTTTCAAGAGGCCTTTGAGCTTGGTCTGCTAAGCCGCTCATGCAATCTGTTTCACAGCACTCTTTTAGTACCTGCTCAAAATATCTGACAAGATGTCAAGAGCCTCCAGCTGCACAGACACATCTTCTTGCTTCCCAACGGCTCCAGTCAGCTGGGCTGTGATCTTTTTACACACGTTGGCTGTCATGGTGGAGCCTATGAGCAGGAACAAAGGTTAGGCAAAGATTTGCCTTCCAGCAATTATCGGGGGGGGGGATCAAGCCATTCCAGCTGGTGATGGCGCAAGATGAAAATTATTCACAGTGGGTGGTAACTGGGCATTTCTGGACACAATATGAAGCTTGGGCCTTGTGGGTTCAAAACATTTGGAAAACTGGTTTTAATGGCTTGCTTATATTGGTGCCTTGTTCATATCGATAATTTATGATGATATTATTTATAAGCTGTCTCCAGCAGGATTCTGGAGAGGTAGTATAAGAGTCTCCCAAATAAATAAATAAAACACATTGACGATGGTTTCTGGTGACTCAGAAAAAAAATCATGGACAGAACTCCCAGTGGCCTGAGAATGATGTTTATCCATCTATCACATTTTCATTCCACTCCTTCTCTGAGGAGTTCAGGATAGTATCCATGGTGAGCCAGTGTGGTGTAGTGTTTAGAGTGCAGGACTAAGACCAGAGATGCTTGGCTACTCAGCCATAAAGCTCACTAGGGACCTTGGGCTAGTCATATTACCTTACCCATCTCACAAAGGCGCTGGGAGGACAAAAGAGGTGGAGAAGAGATCTATGTATGCTGCCCCAAGCTCCTTGCAGGGAGGACAAGATAAGAAGGTATACACAGTGTTCTTGCCTTCTCCATTTTTTCATCATAGCCCTCTGAGACAAGCTAAGACAGAGGAATGTCTCAGGGTTACCCAGTAAGCTTCGTGACTGACTAGGGATTTGAATCCAGGTCCCAGTCTGACACGATTACCCGCACTGTTTCTGTACAGCTTCTAGTCTTTTCTTTCCTACTGGCCTACTGGGAACCTGACCCTACTAACAGCCCCTTGGACAGCAAAGATGACAAACGAGCAAGTACTGGAGTGCATAAAACCAGACATGTCAATGGAAGAAAAAAATCACAAAACCGTGACTGACTTATTTGGGCCATGTCATGTGGAAGAACTCATTAGAAAAAGCAATTACGCTTGGATTGGTTAGCGGCAAAAGAAAACCGGGCTGCCAAAGAACACGGTGGCTAGACACCATAAAAGTCAACAGTAGTCTGAGCATGGCTCAAAGAAACAGTACAAGATTGGAAAATGTGGAGAGAGCTGGCCCATGGAATCGCCAAGAGTTGGACATAACTGAATGGCTAACAACAAAACAAAAAAGTTCAATTTGTTCACTCTTATCCAGCTGCGGTGGCTCAAGTGGTTAAGACGCTGAACTGCAGGCTGTGGAAGGTCAGTAGTTCAGCAGTTCGAGACCCAGGTGCCGCATGACAGGGTGAGCTCCGGTCTCTAGTTCCAGCTCCTGCCAACCTAGCAGTTCGAAAGCAAGAAATTGCAAGTAGATAAATAGGTACCACTTCGGTGGGAAGGTAACAGCGTTCCGTGCACCTTGGTGTTTAGTCATGCCGGCCACATGACCACGGAAACGTCTTTGGACAGCGCTGGCTCTTCGGCTTTGAAACGGAGATGAGCACCGCAACCCTAGAGTCGGATTCGACTGGCTTTCGAGCAAGGGAACCTTTACCTTTACCTTTATCCAGGCCATTACAGCCTCCACACACTGCTTAAACTCATCACTAGCTTCTCTGGAATCTTCACGGAAGGTAATGCCTGAAGAACTGCTGTGCTCAGACTGAATCATATGCTGCTTTCTGCCATGTATGTTGCCTCCCTCCCCATGCAAGTGGCATATTTTCCTCAGTAGGCATGCCTGAGGTTAACATGCAGCAGCTGCTTAAGTATCTATGATTTGGGAAGTTACTGCCTGTACATAACAGACACCACTACAGTTGTACCACAGGTCTTTTTGGATCACACTGCCCTCATGAGCTAATCACCTAGGAAGCAATCTGTAACAAAAAGACTAAAAGAAAGTGTACCTCAGAAGCTGCTTATTGTTTTGCTGCATGAAGACAGGGATGCGAGAATGCGCCCTTGCCACACCAGCACCAGCAAGCAGAGTGAGAACAGGAGAGAATGACATCATCAATCCTCCGACATTCACGGCTGCTGCTACTACCACCCACCTCTGTTTCCTCCATCACACCTCCATATCACACAGCAGTAAACGCACCAGCCCCCTGTGGCCTGGAAAGCTCCCCTCTCCCCTCACTTTGCCTTTCCCAGCCAGGCTGTGATGTACTGCTACCCCATGCCACTTTGAAAGTGGACACTCCCTGTAATTGTGACAGAAGGAACATCCAGAGAGATGGTCCCCTGCAGCCATTGTGAACAGTCCCCTCTGAACTGGATGAAAGTAGGATGATTTGTTACCTAGTTTGAAAAGGAAAGTCCCAGGAGTACGAACCCCCCATGTTCCCTTTCGTCATTATCTAGGGGCCTGGCCCCAGGATGGCTCGGTTAGCTGTCACTAGGGGAAGGTCCTCAGTTGTGGCCCCTACCCTGTGCAAATACACTTTTGGATGACACCTATGCCCTGGCAGACTCATTTAGTTTCTGCAGGGCATGCAATTGCTGAATTGTTTACATTGGTCTTTGGTAGGTAACCACATATTTGGGCTGTTTAATAATGGCATGGTGACAGTCACGTATTTTAATAACTTAATATTTTAATAATTTAAAGTTAATATTTTATAGTTGCTATTTGTTTTTATGTCATTCTACCTTATTGGTTTTATGTTGTAAGTTGCCACGAGACCCTTCGGGTGAGCAGAGACTAAAAAAATTCTAACAAATAAATAATCAAACAAGTTGTGTGGACATGACCCTTAAACATAGGCAGCTTCCCAGTTTCCATGTGGGGGAAAATCCCTGTGTGGCTTTGTGGTGTAAACTTCTGCAGACAAAAGCCATATTAATCAGATCAGGTGCTTCCTGGGCATCTCATCAAATTTCTGTCTGCCCATCTAGTCTGTTTGTTACCCTGCCCTTTCTCCACATGGCATAGGGCAGCATACATGGGTCTCTCTTCCCCATTTTATCACAACAACAATCTTGTTAAATAGATTAGGCTGAGAGAAGTACCTGGCCCAAACTCATCCTTTCATGGCAGAATAGGAATCTGAGCACGGGCTTGCTCTACTGCTCTTCTATAGTACACTTGCTTATTGAATCTGCTTTCTATTCCCATGTCTCTAAAAGCTGGATAAAACACGAAAACCTCGCAGAGATAACTGCCCTGGGCCAGAGGCAGGGAATATCCTAACTGTGAAACATGAAGGGAAAGCAAAGTAAAGTAAATTGGTAAAGCAGTTCATCACAGTACATTTTTTTGAAAGCATAACCAACATATATTTGCAAAACTCGGATTTCATTTAAAAGATTTCTACTTTAGTACTCTTGACAAAGTGAAGAAATTTGTATCAGATCCAAGCATGAATCACTTCCACTTGAGGTTAACTCAGAACATGATTTTTAAAAATACATTTCTGATAGCTGATCGTATCTGGAAAAGGAATTTCACAATACCACAGGCTCTGTATGTTACCCTGTGTCTTGTAAAGGCCAGCAAAAGGAGAATAATCTTCCAGTTTTTAGTCAATGGCATAGATCCTCTTCCGCATCAGCAGAGTGGCACTTAAGGAAACAAAACGTTACAGGCTGCTGTGCTTCCTGAAACTGGGCCCTGCAGAGGTCAGTGGACCTCAGAGAACAGCTTGTGGGGGCAAAGTTTGGCTACCGGGGGGGAGGGGGGGGCTGTAAAAATTGTCCCCATCTTTTCTGTTGGCAGAAATGCCTTCACCCAGCAGAAAATATAGGTAGGATTCAGACCACACATTGCAGATAATCCAGACCTTTCCTTAGGACCAACTAAAATATCACAAAATAATGTGCAAGGTTTCCGGTTCTCCAGAACAGTTCATCAGGCTGGATGTTCCATAAAAATACGGGGAGGAAAAGAAAAAGATGTTGCAGGCTGTGATGTCTGCTATGGAGGGATTCTTCAGTGGGAGGAGAACGATCTGGGATGGGACTGTGCTTATGGATTTCACTATTACCTATAGGCAAACTAAGTAATATTACCTATTGTAGCATCAATATAGGGGCTGTGGAGGCTCAGAGGTTAAGATGCTGAGCTGCAGACCAAGAGGTCAGTAACTCTGCAGTTCAAGACCCTAGTGCCACATGACAGAGTGAGCTCCCGTCTCTGAACCTAGCTCCTGCCAACCTAGCAGTTTTAAAGCAAGACATTGCAAGTAGATAAAAAGGTACCGCTTTGGTGGGAAAGTAACAGCGTTCCGTGCACCTCGGCATTTAGTCATGCTGGCTCTACGGACATCTACGGACAGTGCTGGCTCTTCGGCTTGGAAACGGAGATAAGCACAGCCCCCTAGAGTTGGATTCGACTGGCTTTACCTTTAGCATCAAAATTAATCTCCAGTTTTGTTACTATAAGGGCTACCAGGTTTTTTCCCTTGGCAACGGCCTTCTAAGGGACCTGCATATTCCATTTGGCAGAGAGAGACATTTGATCAACTACTGGTTACTCAAATGGAGGCTGCTGTTCTTTCCATCTTTATTTCCAAAGGCTTGGTGCAACCTGAAATGAGTTACAAGAGACTTAAC
Source organism: Gekko gecko (assembly GCA_029375565.1). Lineage (NCBI taxonomy): Eukaryota > Metazoa > Chordata > Lepidosauria > Squamata > Gekkonidae > Gekko > Gekko gecko. The sequence goes on along the minus strand of JAPDNY010000002.1, from coordinate 69,174,101 downwards.
TGATTCAGTCTGTAACACATCTTGTACTCCATATTACCAGTTACAGACTAGAGCTTTTTCTAACACACATGGGAAAAGGCTGGTTTTTTATTTCCCCCACTCCACCCCACCCCCCAAGGATCCAGCCTGATGAAAAGTTCTAGAGAACATGAAGGCTTTCACAGTATTTTAAGATAATTTGACTAGTCTTCATAAAACATATTACATGGCTTTGGTTTTGGGATCCCTCTTCGTTATGTCAACAAAGAGGGTTACTTTCTTACCAGTGGATGGAGGCGGCAGCTCTGAAATCACTGTCTTCAGCCCAATACTGGAGATGTCCCGGAGCTGTTCCTTATCGGATAGCATGTTTGTACATAGCGTATCAACAATGGTTTCCACCTGATATTCTTTCACTTTGCTCACCAAAGGGCCCAAGCTGCAAGAAGCAAAAGTTACACATAAAGGAAAAACTATTTCATAGCAGAGCCTAGTAGATAGCAGTAATGAAGGAAATCTGCAGAAACCCCTTTCTCTTCCAGTTACCCTTCATTCTGGCTTGTACCAGGTACCTCATGGGAGTTCTAATTCGCACAACGTCATAATACATCAATGTTTGAGGTACGACTAGACCTTTAGTTGTCTCAGTCAAGAAGAAGCCTTGTGAGATAACAAATCAAGTAAAGGGAGTGGGTGTACACACTTCCCACTGTCTATTGCTTTGCAATAGCACGTTGGCTGAGCTACAAAGGGGAATCTAAACAGTTTCCAATGCTATCTCCAGAGTCAAATATTTAACTTCCTTCATTTTCTATGTGGCTCCTTCCTGGCTGTATGCGCGATAACCACAAGGGCCCTATTGGATGAACATACAGGCACATAAATGCACATGTGAACATGCACACATAAACTTCCATCATGGTTTGTAATCATTCTCCACTCCCCACCCCCACCAAAGAATTCTGCCTGTTGATTAAGCCAGAAGACAAAGTCATAACCTACACATTGACTTTGTAGTGTGTGAAACAGAAGAAGCTCACGAGAAAGAAAACAGTCAGGGCCCAGCATAGGCAACACCACTTTCGGATATTTTAAAGATTTGTCTCCATCATTAAGCATTATGATTGATGCAGGGGGAGCCTTACCATTTGACAGCCAGGTTCTGCACCTCCCCATTTTTGTCCTCCAGCAATTTCAGCAGCATTTTCACAACTTTTTTCTCACTGTCTTCATCTAACTTTATGGAATCCTTCTGCAGTTCCATCATCAGGTCATTGGTAGCCATAAACCTGAAAAGAAGGAATGAATGTCAACAATAGGCTGGGCTCAGAAATTCAAATCACAGCCACTGGCAGCCATACAGAAGATGAAAATTCATAGCTCCAGAATGTAAAAAAGAACAAATCTTTACTAACACCAACCAACTAATTCATGAATTGTCCAGCAGTTAAATGAGTAAAGAGTAACTCTTTAATACAAAGATTAAATACAGGGTGTCTGGAAATGAAGAAGAGGAGACTGGATTTATACCCTGCCCGTCACTACCTGAAGGAGTCTCAAGAGTGGCTTACAATCTCCTTTCCCTCCCCACAACAGACACCCTGTGAGGTAGGTGGAGCTGAGAGAGCTCTCTTGAGAACTGCTCCTGAGAGAACAGCTCTGAAAGAACTTGTGACTGACCCAAGGTCACACCAGCAGCTGCATGTTGAGGAGTGGGGAATCAAACCCAGTTCTCCCAAGATGCTCCCATGCTCCTAACCACTACACCAACAATCACTCAATTTTTATATGTTGTATGTACTACACACATAAGCTTTTGCAGGCAACAGCATAACTCTGCTTACAGCTATGCTAAAGTAGCAGCTTGTGGTCAGCATGTGGGTACAAGTGTTGTTCATATTGATAACTAGCAGCATGGTGCAATCTTACACTGCATAAGCGGGAGCACCACATCCATGTGATCAATCCCACCTAGGGTTGGGTTGCCAGCTCTGGGTTGGGAAATACCTGGAGATTTTGGGTGTGGAGACTGAAGAGGGCGGGGTTTGAGGAGGAGAGGGGCTGCAATTGGGTATAATGCCTTGGAGTCCACCTTCAAAAGTGGCCATTTTCTCCAGGTGAACTGATTTCTGTCACACCCATGAAAAAAGAGGAAGAGAAACTAAACCAACCAAGCAAGAACCAAACCTCCAAAGGAAGTTTTAAAAAGTAGGAAGGGGCCAAAAGTTTAAAAAATCAATAATTATGGACAAAAGTACACGTTTATTCCAAAAACAGTTAAAAACCTTATAGAGGCCCAAGTAGATCCTCATCATCTAATCAAAGTGACAAATGCACAAAAGGAACCATATATGACCTGAGGTCAAATAGTACAGAATATAATATACAACAAAGCCCCTATTACACTTGTAAGACAGTAAACAATTGATATAGGACCCAAACAGGAATGTTCCAATCTGTAAATGAATGACACAAAAAGATATGTGAGGCCACAAATGTACCTGGCCTTGTGTCAGTGGCAGTTACATATATTGGAGAAAGTAATATTGCCAATATGTACCTTCCAGTTTAGGTCCTAAGATTACAAGTACAATCACCTTATCAGGGCCAGCGTAACATCAATATGTATCATTCTATAGTTCACTGATGTACACAGAACAGCAAATCCCAAGCTGCATCATTTCTAACCTCACTACAGATTTTATGCTTCTAGAGAGCAGCTTTTAATACACTGTTTATCTTTGTTTAGTATGACTAGCATATGATTCAGAGAGAAGAGGGGGAGGAGAGTTGCTAATAGATAGCAAACTCAGATGCTAAAGACTTCAGAGCTTCCAGCTAAGGATTAATAAAAAAGGGTTGGGATAGAATATTCTACTTGGTTAGGGGGAAATTAGTTATAGTAAGGCTTCTAGATGAACAATGTAAAATAAAATAATTATACATAGGGAGCAGGGCAAGCTAACCAGAATTTTAAACCTACATAATTTCAAACATATTGTACTAATGTGCAGTGGCACTTTCATTCTGTTCTTGCCTCGCTTCACATGGAGAAAAGTAACTAACAAAATGGCAACAGGCAAATGGAATACAATAAAAGCATTTTAAAAAAATAGCTCAATAGCATATCCTGGATGGAGCAAAACTGGCTTTTGCAGAGCAGGCTAAGAGCCTGGGCAGTTTATATTCCCACCACCACCCTCATAGCTTACCACTGGCGTTGTATATGCTGTGACATCACTGCCAGGGGGAACCTGAAAGTGACAATGGGTAGCTGCAGGAATCATTGGCATATTCTAGAGCTACCCAACGTCCAGGCCCGTAGCCAGGATGTTTAAATTCAGGGGGCCGTTAAATAAGTCGGGGGGCACCCTGCGCACACACCCAAGGGAGCATTGCAAATAAAATAAGAAATTGGAAGGGGGGGGCTGGATGGGAAGATGGGGGTCCTTGGCAGTAAGAGACCAGGCCCCGAGATGTCCCACTGTAGCTATGGGCCTGCCAATGTCACTTCTAGGTTTTCCACAGAACTAATGTGAGGTACACTCTGGGCTATGCCCCCTTCATACCCCTGCCCCCAACACTCCTAATTTCCAGGCATGACCTGGCAACCCTAGGACATAGACCCAGCCTTGCTGTTTAAAAAGCACTATATGTGCAGTGGCCAAGTTCGCTACTTCTCTCCTTTCTTGGACTCAGCTGATCTGGCTATGCCAATCCACACTTCTGTAAATTCACAGTTGGGTAACTGTTATGTGATCTGTGCTGAGCTGCCCTCAGAACCAACCCAGAAATGGTAGCTGGTCCAGAATGCAGCAGTGTGATTACTGCCAGGACTAGGGTTACCAGCCTCCAATTGGTGGCTGCAGATATCCCACCATTACAACTGAAGATTTCCTGCCATTATGATAGATCAGTTCACTAGGAGAAAATGGTTGTATTGGAGGGTGAACTCTATGGCAATATAACCTGCTGAGGCCCCTCCCCTTCTCAGTCCCCACCCTCCCCAGGATTCACACACACCCCTCCAAGGTATTTCCAAACCCAGAGCTGGCAACCCTAGTCAGGGCGTAGCAATGGGAATGTACCTTGCCGATTTTGAAACATGTACATTGCTGCCATTTTATTTCTGTCAATTCAAGGTGCTGGCTATGACTTTTAAAGCCCTTCATGGCCTGAGACCCACATATCTAAAGGGCCATGTCCTCCCATGTGGTCCTGAGTGCCAACTACAGTCTTCAGGCTGTCACCTACTGGCTGTTTCCTCACTTAGGGTGGTCAGCCTGGCATGAACCACAGCTAGGGATGCCAACCTCTAGATAGTGACTGGAAATCTCCCAGTATTAAAAACTGATATCCAGACAACAGAAATCAGTTCACTTGGAAAAAAATGGCTGCTTTGGAAGGTGGGCTCTGTGGCATTATACTTCACTGAGGTCCCTCCCCCTTCCCAAGCCCCACCCTCTGCAGGATCCACCCCCAAATCTCCAGGTATTTCCCAACCCAGAGCTGTCAACCCTAACCAGAGCGTGGGCCTTTTGCATCATGGCCCCACTCTGGAATGGGCTCCCGAAAGGGATGAGGGGGCACCTTCTCATTTGAGATGTTCAGGAAACACTGCAAAGCTTATTTGTTTGCCAGGGCTTTTGATGGGGTATGAACAAGGAGGCATCTTGCAGAGGGGGGTATTTGGGATTTTTATCTTGTTTTCTATCATTACCTGTAAGCTGCCTTGAACCAAGAGGTTATGGTGGGGTATAAATATTTTTAATAGATACATATTAAACACCCCCAAATTCACAGCCCAAAACAAATTCTTTTACAGCCCTACTGATATCTGCAGCATAACTAACTCCCAGATGCAGAACTGTATTTTGAGTCCCCTGTAGGGTTGTCAATCTCCAGGTGGGGCCTGGAGTTCTCCCAGAGTTATGACTGATCTCCAGACCACAGAGATCCCTTCTTCCGAAGCAAATAACAGCTTTGGATGTTGGACTGGCATCACATCGCTGCTGAGCTCTCTCACTTCCCCAAATTCTGCCCTCCACAGGCTCCACCCCCAAATTTCCAGGAATTTCCTTACCAGTTATCAACTAAATGATGTGGTAACAGTCTATTCCAGAAACATAAATAAGCTAAAGTCCCAGTTGCCTGGGTTTAAGCCAATTTAGGCCTCATCTTTTACTGAAATTAACCTGATTTCCATCCTGTTAACATGCTGGGATGCCAACTTGACTGGTTCCAGTAATGCTATGTACTCTGGTTTAAATGTTCTGTTAACTGACCCACAAATCTACTTTCACTTATTTGGTGGCTGAATTTTACCTATTTTGTTTGGTCACACCGTCAAAATCCACCCCCCATATTTAATCTACGGCTCATTTTTGCTTGTCACTTCAGAGAATTATGTAAAATGCATCTTTGTTCAGCAATAGTTAAACTCCAATTTGGTTCACTTGACAGCACAAACAAGCCAGTGGACAAGTGACCATTACTCCCCAGCTGTGTGATACTCTAAGGAGACTGGAGATCACATTTGTTTTTCTTCAGACAAGACAGTGAAGGCAGCCAATCATCTCCCAGCCAATAACAGCTGATTAGGAAGATTCCTCCCACCCCCCCAACTGCAGCTGTCTAGCAGTGCATCTCTATCTCAGTCTCGGAGGAGGGACATAAAAGGATATCAGAATGTTAGCTATTGAGGGGCCGCAAGAGAAATTGTAGGATGTAGTATTCTCCTTCCCGCCCCGGAAGCTTGCAGTACATTACATATCTGGCTTATTGGCTCTGTATAACATCTCTTGCAGGGGGAGGTGAGATTTTGTATTGACTATAGCTAGTGATCCTCCTTGGTTAGCCTTCTCTTCTTCATTACAGGGGTTTTGGCTGGATCCAGGTGATTGTTTGTTGTTGTTGTTGTTTTGCTGCAGCTATAAAAAAAATCTCTCCCCCCTCCTCCTCCATAAATCTCCCAACATCCCAAAGACTTGTGAATCACACACGTGTGCAATTCACTGATGCCCCCCCCCCCAAATCTCAAAACATGGCTCTGCAATTCATCCCACACCCACACCCCAACTCAAGAGAAGTGCAGATCCTACCTAAAATCTTTGTCGGTGGATGTCATCTTCTCCAGAAGGTTGGAAATGTGATAGGATATGTTAGTCATCTTGGACAGCTGGTTCTGGAAGACGATCTCTTCTCTACTGTCTTGCTTTCCTAAAAAAATAACAATGGGGAGCTGAAGTTTCTTGCTGCCCTAAGCAGGGGTTCTGTCTGCTGGGGATCTGCATGGAGAATATGGCGACAGGAGGGACACAGTGAGACAGGGGTAGTGTTTTTCCCCCTCCCCCACCCCCTCCCCGTTAGAAGTCGCTGGAAAAGCTGAGCCCCTGTACTGTTATCATTGGATATATATAGCCTATGGACGGAGCTAGAGCCGAGCTAAGGGCGCCACCTACTGACAGACATCTGCAGCCTCTCAAATTACAGGCGAGGGAAGAGAAGGAAGCAATTGTGCTTCTAACTCCATCCCAGAGGCTTACCTTGCTATTGCGGCAGTACAACTGCAGGTGCTTGCTTGCGAACACACACTGCAATCAAGGGATGATCATCTAAAAAACCAAAAGGCACCAGCATAAAAACACTTTTAATGCTGAGATCATTTGGAATGAAAACTAGGTTTAGAGGGTCATTGGGATCTGTCTGTACAGCGAACAAACAGGAATCTTGTTCTGGAATACGATTTTGTTAGTTTTTAGGGTACCTCAAAAGAACTGCTAATTTTTGCTGCAACAGTCACACATAGCTAACCCTCTGGAATTTTGTCTTTAATAACGATTTCCAAAAAAGATAACAGTGGTTGTTGCTACACCATTTGTAGCACTTTTAACTTAACCGGGGTGACTGCAGGAGTAAAGCTGGCCTTGTTTTAGTGCACATTTACATTTCTCTAAGAAGTTGGCTCAAAAAGACTTTACAACCAGATTTTGAAGAGTGACAAAGGCCTCAGCATCTAACAGGAACAAGCTGTTAAACGGGCATTTGGGAAGCACTGTTAAATCCTTTTGTCCTTACCCACAGCCTTTCTTTGTAGAGTACCATTATCCCCATTGTGCAAACAGAAAAGAGAGTGCAGTCCTAAAAGCACTTTCCTGGAAATAAGCCCCACTGAGTAGACTTCAGTATGACTCTCAGTAGACTTCCCTATAATAGCTCTTTAAGAAAATTTTCTGAGGCAGAACAAGTCAGTGGATTCTACTACCTCTTCAGGATGACACATATTTAACAGTGGCACCATGGGCTCCACATAGTCCATCCCTGAACATAATGTTTTCCAGCGATTTCAGGATTTTGCTGTCATTGCAATTTAAAACTGCCAAACCAGGAATAGTTAAAGACTGCAAACAACGGCTCTAACCATCCTATTTCTTGGGTAGGGATAAGCAACAACCATTTGACAACTGATTTACAGACTCAATACCACTCACACACAACAAGACCAAGGGTCTACAGTATAAAAACTTGTTACATAGAAAGATATCTTTAGCAGTAACATTAAACTCATTTGGGTGAACATTTGTACTTTGGTAGCAAATGGACTCAATAAGAAAATATTTAATAAGAGTTTGGAAAGCATTACTGAGTCCTTTATTCTGAATTTGAAAAAAGGGTTATAGAGGATTATCTGAGTACAGTTCAGTCCATCCAATCAAAAGATGAAATACAAGCTGCTGCTTCTATGATATTTGAGTTTTTTAGTTAAAAGTGACACAAGGCAAGGAAAAAGATACAAGTAAAAATAATAAGTAAGGGAAAAGAACAAAAAACAAAGTTTGAAGCATTAAGGGAAAGTATCGAATCACTTTTTTTACACAACTGTTCCTACGTGTTAAGTGCTATCAAGTCGATTCAGTTCCTACTTATGGTGACCCTATGAATTAAAGACCTCTAAAATGTCTTATCCTTGATAATCTTGCTCAGGTCTTGCAGACTGAGGGCCCTTGTGGCTTCCTCAATTGAGTCCATCCATCACATGCTGGGTCTCCCTCTTTTCCTGCTGCCTTCCATTTTTTTTCTAGCATTGTCTTTTCCAGTGACTCTTGTCTTCTCATAATATGCCCAAAGTACAATAGTCGCAGTTTGGTTATTTTAGCTTCTCAGGATAATTCAAGCTTAATTTGATCTAGAATCCACTTATTTGTCTTTTTGCTTATCCATGGAATCCATACAATTCTCTTCCAACATCACATTTCAAAGGAATCAATTCTCTTCCTATTAGCTTTCTTCACTGTCCAGTTTTCACACCCATAAATAGTAAAGGAGAACACCATAATATGAATTATCTTGATCTTGGTTGCCAGCAATACATCCTTACATTTAAGGATCTTTACTAGCTCCTTCATGGCTGCTCTCCCCAGTCTTAATCACCTTCTGGTTTCTTGGTTGCAGTGTCCCTTTTGGACAATGACAGAGCCAGGGAATAGAAAATCTTTTAACAATTTCAATTTCTTCATTGTCAGTCTTAAAGTTGTATAATTCCCCATCAGTCATTAAATTTGTCTTCTTGATGTTCAGTTGTAATCCTACTTTGACACTTTCTTCTTTAACCTTCATCAGTAGTTGTAATTATCTGTTTAGGAACTTTAACAATAACCCAACACTATGGGAAGAGAAATAAGTGGTTACTTCTCTAAGGTGGCAATCCTAAGAACATGTTTCTCAGAGTAAGCCTCATTGACTAAAATGGGATTTATTTCTGAGTAGACCTGGTTAGGCTTGTTCTAAAAATGACCCATAATCCAAAACAGTGGTGGAGGCTGCAAAACCATTCATTTTTATTACAACCATCAACTTGCCTTTCGGCAATCCACTTATTTCAAACTAACTTATTTTGCAGGCCGAAAGGGCAGCAAACCCAAGTGCATTACTATGAATTCCCTGCTCCAGTTCTTTGGAGCAAGGCTGACTCTGAAATGTGACATACAAATTATTTTAATTTTACAAAATAAAACGTGAGACTGAGACAGAAGAGTTCAAAGTTTTGACTGAAGAGCCATTAGCACTCCAAGCTTTCAGAAACCGGCCAGCTGGGCTGAAGAGCGAATCAATTCAGTGGCCTGTTCCTATGATAACAGTAGGGATCGAAGATCCAGGTGGTCACCGCTGTTGGTCTGAAGCAGTAGAAGAAATTTAGAGTCCAGTGGCACCTTTAAGACCAACAAAGGTTTATTCAAGGTATGAGCTTTCGTGTGCAAGGCACACTTTTTCAAACAGGGATCAAAGTTACGCTGGAGCAAAGCAACTGGTGACAGGAGCGGGCGGCCTTGAGGTACCTCTCGGAAAAAACCGAGCCCGAACAGCACGCGGAACCTTTCTGCATTGGTATAATGCCGGCCGGAAAAATTTCGCTGTAGTACGCGGAGCTCTAAGGCGATTTGCCACGTCTGAGAATAGCTGGGAGACCAGCTCGTGCAACGGGGGTCGGTGCCGCCGAGAACAGTCTGTGGTCGCCATGGTGAGAACAGGGGTGGGGGAGGTTGGGAAGGGCCATTATTGAAATGCGTACAGCTTGTTCAGGTATCTAGATCAGGGAGTCCCCGGGGGCGGAAACCTTTCGCCTAGCACTTCACCTACCTTGTAGGGCTGTTCCCGGCAACGCAAATTCTCACACCCCTTTTCCTGGGGCTACCTAGTCGGCAAGGGTCCTCCTAACCACATAAGGGTTCTTTGACTGGATCAAAGCAAGTAGGGTTGGCAGAAGCTCGGAGTGGGAAAAAATGTCCAGCACCTTTAATAGAGGCTTAATAAGACCATATTTACCAGATGAGGTTACCTACCTCCAGGCCATCAAAAGCTTCAGCTGTCTATTTCTGCAATCTGCACATTAATTCTCTATTAAGGGTACTGGATTACTTCGCCCCCCTCCCCATTGTTGCAAGTTCTCCATGCATGCGCATTTCTAGCCTCTGCCCTTTTCCTAAACCTGGCCAGCATAGCCACGTCAGCATGCCCTCTCCAAGATGCTCTTGTACCTCTATCCCATTCTCTTAGGGTTGCCAGCCTCCAGGTGGTGGCTGGATATTTCCCGGAATTACATCTGGTAACAAAAAAAAATTCTCCTGGAGAAAATGGCTGCTTTGGAAGGTAGACTGTGGCATTACACTCCAGTGAAGTCCCTCCCCTTCTACAAAACTTCCCTCCCTAGGCTTCACCCCAAAGTCTCCAGGAATTTCCCAAACAACAGCTGGCAACCCTTCTTTCTCTTCACTGGTCAGTAGATGAAAATAGGGTGTATATATTTAATGCTCTTCATATACCAAGGATTCTCTGTATGCACTCCTCCCAGTTACAAATAACTAAAGACTTTATCCATCTGCCTTTAAAACCGTGCAGGATTTTAAAGATATATTGTGGGAAAATATAATGTTCTACAGTTTTTTAATATTAACTGTTTCAAACAAGCCAGCATGACAGGTGGAAGATAAGCAGCTCTGCTTTGCACTAAGGATCATTGACTGTTCTCTTCCCACTTATGCACTGCAGAGGTTTCTTCTCTGTCTGCTGTCTGCATTTGCTCTGGGATAGCTTGTCCTGTACTGATTTGCAAAGCAAAGAAGATATATGTTCTTTTGATTAAAGATATTAAAAATGGTATAATTTACATTTAGAACCATTGGCATTATTACTGGGATGCCAAAAGTAATGGTAAACAAGGAAGATCTAGAATTAAGTGGTAACTGTAAGAATTGAAGAAGAAGCAGAATAAAAACATGAAGGTAGTACTAGATTTGATCAAAGATGTAGCAACTTTAACATCTTTTTTTCCCTCACAGTCAGTTGCCATATGTAAAATTTTTAAACAAAATATGATGGCTTAATTTACCACTAGATTAAAATCTAGGTGTGGAATCTGTTATTGAGTTCACAATTTCTAACAAAGTATTTTATTATTAGGTGTCTGTGATTAATACAGTGGATACCTCCCATGAGGACATGATAGTAAGTATCTGATATATGTCCCCCCCATAAGAATTTTTTCCCGTTAAAAACATGGAATTTATAATGTGTATCAGCCTTAAAATAGCTGTCTGCTGAGTATTCCTGGCCACTATGAAGGAAGAGAGGAGAAATAGCAGTGGGGCTGTGTGTGTTTTCAGAGGGAGGGATGTCTTGGTTGATTTTAAGAAGTGGAGTGTGAATTGATGAGCACCCTTAGAGCCATCCATTGTCTACCAGGGGGCTTTGGATTTTTATGTATTTAAGAACAAAAGGAGAGGCCTAATGTTTACTCCTACCACTGCTATTCAGAGGTTTTCTGCCTCTTTGAATTTTTTGGCATCTAAAGCCAGAACTGTTTAAAGAAAAGGGACGGGCTTTAGTAACTTTTCTCCATTTCTTATAAATCAGGAGTATGTTGGAGGAGGAGAATTAAACTATTAACTGCTGCTATGGATATACCCTCCAAGCATCTGATGAAGTGAACTCTGACATACAAATGCTAATGCTAGAATAAATTTTTGTTAGTCTTTAAATTGTCACTGGACTTTCTTGTTGCTGTATCAGAACTACAATAGCAGGGCTGACTCAAATGGTGGGTGAAATAATTTTTTTTTTTAAACCTAGAAAGCATAATCCACTTGAAACATCTGCACTGAAATAACTGGCATTTGTGGTCTGTTTGAGTTGTCCTTTGCATCAATTGGACTTGTATAAGTGATGTTCTTTAGCTCTGTGTTTATATCATGTAATGAGCTGTTGTCAGAACAAGCAATATGTGCCTTCTGGATAACTGCTGAGTAGCTTGTCTGTTCTGGATATCAATCTATCTGCAAACTATCTTATTCTACACTGTATTCTACATTATTGTTGTCTGCCTGGCCATGCCACACCAAAATAGTATCTAATGCAGTGGGGTTTTTTAAAGCTATGAACAAGGGGAAATTAGACATCGTTTCCTCAGTAATATTCTAAAATACTTCTGGTTTTGCTTGTCTTCCCAGTTGTCATCCCTACTTAAGATTTTGCCTTGTGGGACAGTCTGCCACAATACTGGTTGTCATCATGGTGTAGTGTAATCTTATAGATTCTTCTACCATAAAATACCATAAGAATGCACTGACCTGGATAGCCCAGGCTAGCCTGACCTTGTCAGATCTCGGAATCTAACCAGGGTTGGCCTTGGATAGTATTTGGAAGGGTGACCTCCAAGGAATACCAGGGTCATGATGCAGAGGCCGGCAGTGATAAACCAACGCTAAAAGAGCTAGAACATCTGGCTGCTAGACAGTCTTAGGATTTCCTACACACACTGCCATATGATAATAGTAATAACTATAAACAATTTTAATGAACGACCTTTTGCCATCCTACTATAGCTACACATCAGGATTTAAAAAAACCCCTTAGTATGAGCGAAATGCGAGTTAACAGGCAATCATGAAAGCTTTGTAACTACTTTCCAGCATGATGCACAGATGGATTATTACGGCACTCGGTTGGCAACCTGCTCCTCGGACAGATCAGTGAAAATATTTGATGTCAGGAATGGAGGGCAAATTCTGATAGCTGACTTAAGAGGGTGAGTGAATTCAAGGCAAGAAGATCCTTTGCAGTATCCCCCACTTTCAGTTTTTGGTTATTTGTTTTGGTTTTATTTACATTTTTGTTCTGTACTCAAGTATAGAACAACTTATTGAATGTTCTGTTTGCACTGAGGGCACTAGTGCGTGTATGCAAATTCAGGATGACAGACAGATGAAGATTTAGATGGTAGAGGTGATAGCAAGGAAATCTGCACCTTCATCTTTCAAGGAATAGTGGTTCCACAGAGGAACTGATGAGAAAGGGAAAGAGGGAAAAGAGGTGGAGGAAACTAAAGCACTTGGTTGAGAAATAGATGAAATAGATGGGAACTGAAATAGATGGGAGGGATTTTTTAAGGAGCTTTCCCTAGATTTTCTTTATCCTCTTTTCCCATGTACTTTGCCTTATGAGTGTGCCTGGAAATTGCATAGTGGTTAGTCTTCCTTGTATTGACCCTCATGGCATTGATTCCTCAATTCGGGCTCCATTGTGTAGTCCCTCACTGTGGAACTGTAGCCACAAGGAGCAAAGGTTGCCTGGCTGTAGAATGCAGAGCTCTAAAAGAGACCAGATGGGGCATCCATCTTGTGGGTGTGGGGGCTGGCTTTGATTTATCTGGTTGATAATTTTGTAAGTCTTCATGCTGTCCTTTGTTGTTGTGTGTGGATTTTTTAAAAATGTCATTTTTTGAAGGAAGAAATTCTGTCTCTTTAATTTGTACTTAATGAGTATCTGATCTGAAGGGTGGGGCCATCAGTCAAAATAAATATACTTGAAAGTCTGTTCAGAGAGCAGGTGTCTGCCACTGCAACATGGGTACTGTTTATTGCTCCTTGGCTTTCGCATTGAGATTTGTTTGTCTCTATAGCTTTAAATAGTTGTACAATTGTCAAAAACTTCAAAATGCTATGGATATAATAACCAAAAATGAAACGTCTTAGCATGCAAATACGTTCTTTCTTAAAACCTGCATTATTTATTTATTGTAGGCACGAAGGGCCAGTGTGGCAAGTTGCCTGGGCTCATCCCATGTATGGAAACATCCTGGCCTCCTGTTCCTATGACCGCAAGGTTATCATCTGGAAGGAAGAAAATGGTACCTGGGAAAAGACATATGAATACACAGGGCATGATTCTTCAGGTATGGATGTTCTTCTCGTAATACTTGGACCAAAATATTAGAATTCTCTGTAGACTGAGCTTGTAACAATTACAAGCTGATTTAAAATTTATGCAACTGTAGTTGTCACAAGCTTTCAGGTTCTTTAATGAGCATATTGGGTTTCTGTTGCGTGACCCCTGTGTCCTTTAATGCTAGGCTGCACCTTGTTTGAACTGTTCTGATTGTAGATCTTATGGTCAGGCTCTTGAATCTTGGTTTAGTTCCTGCATTTCACAGTGTATGTAACAGTGTATGTCTTCACCTCCAGGTTTGCCCCTCTTCCATGGCCCACATCCCAACTACAGGCCATGTAGTCATTAGGGTTTTACCTGGTCACAATATGGTTGTGGGGGGGGTTAAATACGTAACTACTTTCTCTTTCTAGACCCTTCTCTGTTGCACAAGCTATTTCAATGTTCCTCAAGGTTATTCTTTCAGAAATAACTGAACTTAGTACCACTTTCCCATTCAGTAGTATAATGTAGTTTAACAACTTATGAAAGGAGTGGAGTTTCCAATGTCCAGTTCTGTGGCCATTCTGAACTCTTATGTGCCATGATTCTGTGAGAGATGAATATGCGAGAGGGGTTTTATCCTGGCCAGCCAAAAACTTGGTTCAGAGTTCTTTTTCCCCCTGCCTGAAGCCTGAAACTGGTACAGGAAGCTCTGTTCCTATTAAAAATATTGCTTTTACTTGGCATGGAAAACACCCACAGTCCTTCTTTCAGTTCCTTTATTGCACATCTAATCCTAATAAGTCACTGTGTAAACAAATAACTGCTTCAGGAAGGCTGGAGTGACTCAAGCAGGTAGACAGGATTGGAAATCTAGGTAGAGTGCTTTTTCATAACAGTTGCACTTGGTATCAAATCACCCAGTGGGTCTTGCCTTCTGTCTTTTACCCCCAGTGACTGAACCACCACTTTGAGTTTACCCTCTGTGATGTTTCCTTGCTGTTGCAAGCCAACTATGCTGCCTTAACCACTGGTGTTTGCAGATACAGAATGGTGATATCACATGAATTCGCTGCTCATGATAAAGCAGTACTGAAGATAACAAACTGTATACTGCCATAAAAGTGTATTGGTCATCTCACACACAAAAATTATGCGGGTTCTTTCTGCAAAGTCTTTTAACATAGCTTTTCAGTGGTCAGGCAGCATAACTGAACAGTGTTTGTCCTGTTTTGCAGAGCCCCATATGCTGTTTTGGCTACATTTGTCACATCCACACATAAGTATAAGACCAAGGAGCACTTGTTTTTCCCTGGATTTCCAACTGATCTATATAATCATTCCATTTCTTTATTGTTTGGCAGTCAATTCTGTGTGTTGGGCACCACAAGACTACGGATTGATCCTGGCTTGTGGAAGCTCGGATGGGGCCATCTCTCTGTTGAACTACACTGGTGATGGACAGTGGGAAGTGAAAAAAATTGGCAATGCACATACAGTAAGTATATGGACATTCCATTCTGATTTTGCTACTGTAAAGTCCTGAGTTAAGGCAGATAGCTGCCTGAATGTCATACATAGTAGCAATGGGCTCTAAGATCCAATAACAGAATATGTTGGCCACTGTATTAGGAGGCTACATAGTTAGTTCTGGGACATACATTTTTGCATGTGTACGGTTCTGTGTTCAGTCCCTAGCATCTCTGCGTAAGGGGGAACATAAAAACATAAGAACATAAGAACATAAGAGAAGCCAATGTTGAATCAGGCCAATGGCCCATCTAGTCCAACACTCTGTCACACAGCGGCCAAAATATACCAGGTGCCATCAGGCAAGGGCGTCAACTTCAGGGGGGCTGTGGGGCTCAGGCTACCTCCGAAATTTCCCGGGGGTTACTCAGCCCCCCCGGGCAACCGGGCTAACAAGCATTGCCAAATCCCTCACCATGTTGTTTTCTAGGCCCTTATCGCCTTCAGAGACCACGCAAAAGCAGGCGCACCAGTTTCTACCTTGAGCAAAGGGGAGAAAATCTGTTTTGTGGCTTTTTTTTGGGGGGACTAGCCCCCCGCGCTTGTTGGCCTCTTTGGGCGTGCCTTGCTCGGCTGACTCGGCCTCGCAACTCTGGCGGCTGCATTCAGGGTCCTCCGCCTAGTCCGGCCTCAGGAAGCAGTTTGGCCACACACACACACCACTCCCAACCTATTTGGAAAGGGGAAGGGTTTTCCCAATTCGGATGGGGTGGGAGGAGAGTAGGGCTTGCCTCCTGAAAGCTAAGCCCCGCCCCCAGCTCCCAGAAGACCTCAATTGGGCGTGTTGGAGCTGCAGCTGGTCTCCCTGGGGAAAGTAAGGAGCTGGCCTGGGCTCCAGCTTGGGCAGCTATGGGGGGGGGAGGTTTCATGCTGCTGTTGTTGTTGTTTCCCCCCTCCCTGCCAGGCTTGTCTTTTGGGCAGCCATGCTTACTGGGTGGTTGGGGGGGAGGGAAGCCAGCCTCCGGGAGGGGAGTCGGCCAGGGTTGGTTCTGGGTGGGTGCCTCTCTGCCTCTATTCTCAGCCATGCTTGCTGGGAGGTCAGGGAGGGGAGCCCCTTTCAGCCTTTTCTCTCCCCCCCAAGCCCACGGGAGCCCAGGGCCAGGCTGAAAGGGTCTTGAATCTAAGAGATCCAAGTCCCTTTCAGTCTTTCTCCCCCCCCAAGCCCACGGGAGCCCAGGGCCAGGCTGAAAGGGTCTTGAATCTAAGAAATCCAAGCCCCTTTCCGCCTTCTCCCCCCCGCCAGCCCACGGGAGCCCAGGGCCAGGCTGAAAGGGGCTTGAATCTAAGAGATCCAAGCCCCTTTCTGCCTCCTTCCCCCTCCTGCCAGCCCACGGGAGCCCAGGGCCAGTCTGAAAGAGGCTTGAATCTAAGAGATCCAAGCCCCTTTCAGCCTTCTTTCCCCCTCCCCAAGCCCACAGGAGCCCAGGGCCAGGCTGAAAGGGGCTTGAATCTAAGCGATCCAAGCCCCTTTCCGCCTTCTTCCCCCCCCCGCCAGCCCACGGGAGCCCAGGGCCAGGCTGAAAGGGGCTTAATCTAAGAGATCCAACTTCCCTTTCATCCTTCTTCCCCCCCGCCAGCCCAGGGGAGCCCAGGGCCAGGCTGAAAGGGGCTTGAATCTAAGAGATCCAAGCCCCTTTCAGCCTTCTTCCCCCCAGCCCATGGTAGCCCAGGGCCAGGCTGAAAGGGGCTTGAATCTAAGCGATCCAAGCCCCTTTCCGCCTTCTTCCCCCCCCCCGCCAGCCCAGGGGAGCCCAGGGCCAGGCTGAAAGGGGCTTAATCTAAGAGATCCAACTTCCCTTTCATCCTTCTTCCCCCCCAAGCCCATGGTAGCCCAGGGCCAGGCTGAACAGGGCTTGAATCTAAGAGATCAAAGCCCCTTTCAGCCCTGTCTCTCCCCCACCCCCCTCAGCATGCCCAGGGGAGCCGATGGCAAATCTATGTGTAATGGAACAGTCTGCTCTTCCCTTAATATCCCTGTGGTTTAGTTGGGTCCTCTTGGAGCTCTCCTTTCACTTTTGTTTTTGTATGCCTAATGGATCTGAGAACTGGTGGCTGTCACCAGCTCTGAGTTGGGAAATACCTGGAGATTTTTGGGGTGGAGCCTGAGCGGTGGGTGTTGCGTTCAGTGGAGAACAAGGGAAAAGTCTGCATCAGTTACTGCCAGAATTAGCCAAACTTCTCAGAATAGGCCTTACCATACCTGTTTCCTCCTGCAGCTCAGAAAGTTCATTCTCATGCCTTCGTAGAATAAAGACCTTTCTAAGTTCAAGCATGGGACAGGCAAGGCTCAATCATGTGGCTCTTCTTCATGGACATAAAGAGATCTCTCAGGAGATTGATCTTGATGTTATAGCGAATGAATTCATTCAAAGAACATCAATAAGAAGAAACACATCCAGTGTCATTTAGGTTCTGAGCTTTATGAATTAATTGTTGTATCAACAAGTGGGTTGTACTTAGATGAGGCAATCTGTATTTTATTGTAATTTTTTAAAAATGTAAAGAAACAGTTTGCATTGTTAATTGAAAGTTAGTTATATTTCACCTGTCTGAAGATCATTTGTTGAAGCCAAATGTGTTTTGCAAGTAGACCCTGAAGAGCAGAGATTCATGCACAGGAATGCAGTCATTTCCCATAAATTTAATTATGTGATTTTTATTAATAATTTATTTTGAATGTCTGCATCTTAAGGTGGAGTTTCTAAGCAGTGTGCTAAGAAGGCTGGATTATCCCAGCCCAGGAGCATTGCTAGGGGGGTTCCCAGGCTCCCCTAATTTTCTGGGGAACCCCTCCCTAAATGCCACATAGCTCCACCTCCATAGATAGTGACAATGGCCTGTGATGTCACTGGCTCCTCCCTATGATGTCATTGAGTCCCAGTTCTTTTAATGACTTAGCAATGCCTCTGGCCCAGCCCCAGCCCCCTCCGGGAAATTGGAAAGTCTACGCCCTTGCCATCAGGAGGTCCAGCAGTGGGGCCAGGGCACCAGAAGCCCTCCCACTGCTGCCCCCTCCAGCACCAAGAATAGAGTGCATCACCTGCCCCAGACTGAGAGTTCTCATTCTATACCCTGTGGCTAATAGCCACTGGTGGACTTCTGCTCCATATGTTTATCTAATTTCCTCTTGAAACTGTCCATGCTTGCAGCTGCCACGACCTCCTGTGGCAGTGAATTCCATATGTTAATCACTCTTTGGGTGAAGAAGTATTTCCTTTTATCTGTTCTAACCCGACTGCTCAGCAATTTCATAGAGTGCCCACGAGTTCTTGTATTGTGAGAAAGGGAGAAAAGTACTTCTTTCTCAACCTGCTCAATCCCATTCATAATCTTATAAACCTCGATCATGTCACCCCTCAGCCGTCGTTTCTCCAAGCTAAAGAGCCCCAAGCATTTTAACCTTTCTTCATAGGGAAGGTGTTCCAACCCTTTTATCATTCTAGTTGCCCTTCTCTGCACTTTTTCCAATGCTATAATATCCTTTTTGAGATGTGGTGACCAGAACTGTACACAGTATTCCAAATGAGGTCGCACCAATGATTTATACAGGGGCATTATGATACTGGCTGATTTGTTTTCAGTTCCCTTCCTAATAATCCCCAGCAGAGCGTTGGCCTTCTTTATTGCAGCTACACATTGTGTAGACATTTTCAGCGAGTTATCCACTACGACTCCAAGATCTCTCTCTTGGTCAGTCTCTGCCAGATCAGACCCCATCAACGTGTATTTATATTTAGGATTTTTGGCTCCAATGTGCATCACTTTGCACTTGGCCACATTGAACCCCATTTGCCACGTTGACGCCCACTCACCCATCCTCAACAGATCCCTTTGGAGTGCCTCACAATCCTCCCTGGTTTTCACCACCCTGAACAACTTCGTGTCATCTGCAAATTTAGCCACATCACAGCTTACTCCCAATTCCAAATCGTTAATAAACAAGTTAAAAAGCATGGGACCGAGTACTGATCCCTGTGGTACCCCACTGCTTACCACCCTCCACTGAGAAAGTTTCCCATTTATACTCACTCTCTGTTTCCTATTTATAAGCCAGTTTTTGATCCACAAGAGGACTTGTCCTTTTATCCCATGACTATTGAGCTTACTTAGGAGCCTTTGATGAGGAACTGTATCAAAAGCTTTCCGGAAGTCAAGGTAAATAATATCTATTGGGTCCCCCTTGTCCACATGTTTGTTCACTCCCTCAAAAAACACTAACAGGTTAGTGAGACAAGATCTTCCCTTACAGAACCCATGCTGAGTCTGCCTCAATCATAGGACTCTGAGAGACCATGGAGAGGCATTGCCCAGCCAGAGAAAGCAGAAGCAGGTTCAGTAGACCACTAGTGATGCAGTGTAAGGCAACAGAAAATAACATGGACATTTTAGATTTGTTGATTTAGAGCCTTAATTACTCTCAGGTATGTCTCTGCATGCAAGTGTTATTTGACTTCAAGCCTACTTTTAACAAAATACTTCCAGGAGGGCAGAAATTATGTGTGAATGTGTACCACGCAAAAAGTTACACAAGCCAGTTATGTCCTTTAAAACCAGAAAACTAGGTGGCACCCTGGGTATTTCTGTAGTTTGCAACTGTGCAGAGCTATGACAGCTGTATACGTTCTCTCACTCTTCCCTGTTGTTAAAGGCTCCCTAACTGTGACTGTAAGAGCAACATGGAATGACCTGGGCATCCTAGCTTTAAAGGATCAGGACAAGTGTCCAGGGGCTCGAAATCTCTCTGCTGTTCTTAACAAATAACATTTTCCCCAACCTTCGTGGTTATTCATGATATGTACTATATAAATCTATGCTGCTGTTTTGGATTATGAGACCATTCAGAGGAAAAAACAGTGTTCAGGCAGCTCTTTCAATGGATGGGCATGATGCTTGTCTGGTTGCTTTGGCTGTAAATTGAAGGAAACAATATACATTTCTCACCTTAACAGATTGGTTGCAATGCTGTTAGCTGGGCCCCCGCAGTTGTACCAGGAAGCCTTCTAGAGCAACCGTCAGGCCAGAAGCCAAACTACATCAAACGCTTTGCATCAGGAGGCTGTGACAACCTTATCAAGATTTGGAAGTAAGCTGTCTTGGAACTGACAACTTCTTGTAAAACAGATGAGAATATTTCTGTGCTTATCTCATTTTCAACCTTTCACCCCCAAAATTATCAGATCATTTTTAGAAACAATCAGGTGATTTTTCTGTACCTGGTCTTATTTTCTCCATCCTTCATCTTTCCCCCCCATTATGATTATGGCCAAATGATGAATGCAGTTAACATCCACACCTCTAATCCACTTTCTGTTGTGTTCAGAGACTCCTCCAAGCCACTTCAGAAGATGTTATGCCAAACTGAGCTCCCAGCAGAAGGGGTGGGCCAAATAAGTATTGGTGGAGACTTTTCAGTCACTTTAAAATGCTGCTTCCCTTCTGTTTTCAAGCATGAGCACATAACTTCTGTACTCCCAAAATGTTATTTTATGATAAGTTTCTGGATTTCTTTATTTATATATTTATACCCTGCTTTTCTCCCCAATGGGAACCCTAAAGTGACCTATAATGTAATTTTCCCCCTTCTCCATTATACCCATCACAATCTGTGAGGTAGATTAGGCTAAGAATAAGTGACTAGCCCAGGGTCACCCAGTGAGCTTCCATGGGAGAAAGGGTATTCAGTCCTGGGTCACCTAGATCTTAGTCCAGTGCTCTAACCACAACACTGTGGTCATTCTGTTCATAGATACTGGTTTGACCTTTAAAGTCCTAAAGAGTCTGGGACCAGAGTACCTTGAGAAGCATCCACTCCCATACTGACTGCCCCATCTCTTTACATCTGCCTGAGGCCTCACTTTAATTGGCATGTGCAAGGCCTTTTCAGTGGTCACTCCAGTACTGTAAAGCTCCCTTTAGAGCAGAGGTGTCAAACTCATTTGTTACAAGGGCTGGATCTTACATAGATGTCTCTTTGCCGGGCTGGGCCATGGGTGCCATAAAAAGTGATGCCAGGTACTGGAGATAGCAACTGTATAAAGCACAGCAGATGGTAAGCTCCAAGTTGGTGTGTCCTCACTGCAAGCCCCATGGGCTGGGGGGCGGGGTGCAGAGGAAAACCCAACATAGGCGGACTGGAGATGCAGCAGTGCAGTTGCTCCCAGATGCTTGGCTGCTGCAGACGAGGTTGTTCTACCATGCTGAAGTCTCAGTGGAGTGGCTCTGCCCACTCCCCCCATTACTCCCTCCCTCCCTTGCTTCAGTTGCTCATGGGCCACGTAAGAGCCCTGGATGGGCCGGTTCTGGCTCCCGGGCCTTATGTTTGACACCCCTGCTTTAGAGGCTTGCATTTCTACTTCACTTTTTAGAGGCTGGTGGTGAAGCATGAGCTTTTACAGAAGCTTTTACATGCTGCCATTGCAGATGATTTTAGTTGGTGGTCGTTGTATTTTATGGCTTTCAGTGTTTTATTAACTGCCGTGAGTTACTTTCAGCATCAAAGCAGGAGAAAAGCTTAATAAATAAATATACATGTGTTCTTTGTAGTGCCACTTCCATGCTCACAGCTCTACCCTGAGCTTAGTCTGCTCACTCTGTAAAGAATCTTTGCAGGATCACCAAATGGTACACTCTGGTTTGAGAAAGTTGGAGATGAAATCTGGGGAAATCCCACTGAGTGGACAGATGCTTTTGTTTGTGTTGAATTTCTCAATTTGCATTCTTCCCCCTCCCCGATCTTGTTAGAGAAGAGGATGGCCAGTGGAAAGAAGAACAAAAACTAGAAGCTCACAGTGACTGGGTCAGAGATGTCGCCTGGGCCCCCTCCATAGGCTTGCCAACAAGCACTATTGCCAGTTGCTCCCAGGTGAGGTTCAGAGCTTAATGCTGTGTGGCCAGGATATAGCACCCAGATCTCCTGAAACAAGCAACTCCTGTTTAAACACATGCAATTGAAACAAATGCCATTTATTTTCATCAGATTTTGTGTATATATATATATATATATATATATATATATATATATATATATATATATTGGAAAATGTGTACCCTGCTGTAGCTGTGAAAATTCAAGGAAGCTTAGAAATCAAAACATTGAACTAGTACAAAAATCTCAATACTCTAAAAATATTCAGAGACATCCAGGCAGAATCAGTTGCTCATAAAACGTTCCCATTTGAAGGTACCTCAATGGACATCTTTATGTGGTTTTCTGAATATTTGCCCACCATCATGTTAAGGCTGGATTCACCCCAATCTCTTTAACAAAGGGGCTTTGAACAGAATTTCTTTAGTCTGTCTTCGTACGCTGGGGTTACTATCAGGAAAGTCTGGCTCTGAGATTTGCACGATGTCAGCCACAAAGGGATCAAGTTGGTACTTTGAATTGTTCATGAAAACCAACAGGTAGCTAGGGCAGCAGCCACAGATGGACTGAATATTGGTGTGCTGATACTGAGCAGGTGAGCAGCAGCATTCTGTGTTTGCAGAAACCTTTTAAAAAGTGTTCAGGGGTAGCCTAAGCCCATCTCTGTCAGAATACTTAAGAGGTATAACTAAATATCTGGGTCCCTAAATAGTAACCATAAGTGAACATGTGATCCAGTTTATATCTGATTTTTCTGCCTTGGTACTGGCCCTAGCACAATCGTAACGCTCTGTGTGCTTTCAGCGAGCTAGTTTTCAGCAGCTCGGCACTGTATTTTGTTTAAGTCAACTGAAACCTACAGAAATACCGCATGATCTCTGCCACCAGAATGCAGTGCATGTTGCATATTTGAATACTCTGTGATATATCAGGATCCCCCTGCATGTGGAGAGCAAACACATTGAAGATAAGGTTTTAACTTTAGCCTTCCCCATGATTTACTAACTATCCATGTTCAGAGAATCTTTGGAGTGGGGATGCCTTCAGTTGTGATCTCCCCACGTGCAGTACAAAGCAGCCTGGTCCAGCAATTATACCTGATTTGCCTCCTAGAAGCATATACAGTGTGCTTATGTATCAGGAACTGCTGTGAGATCATCTTCTTGGCTCACGTGGTCCTAAACATGTGAGTTTCTGTTTGTCCTTGAAGTTTTGCTTGCTTTGTCCTAGGATGGCAGAGTGTTTATCTGGACGTGTGACGATGCCTCTGGAAACTCATGGTCACCCAAATTGCTGCACAAATTCAATGATGTAGTTTGGCATGTTAGCTGGTCGATCACTGCAAATATCCTAGCAGTATCAGGAGGAGACAACAAAGTGAGTATTCAGGCAGTTTAAATCTTACTTTTTCAGTTAGGTGGCCATTTGCAGGTGTTAAGCTGACAGGTGGAAGAGGCTGTTAATTGATTATCTTGTTCTGAATATTTCGGCTGGAACAAGTTCACTGGTATTCATTGAACAAGACTTTCCTGCTGTCAAATAAAGACTACAGTTTCTGAGGTAGACATCTCTCTTCTCACAAAGGTTGAGCTGTTGTCTCTAGTGTGTGTAAAAACCTTCTTTGTACAGTGCTGCAGCCACTGGTGTTGGTAGGCTGGAGATTATTATGACTTATTTATGACAAGAATGTGATTTTAAAATACAAAGTACCTTGACTTGGCTTGGAATTTTCCAAGTCATTTTCCAGGGTACATATTTATGAACAAAACCAGTCAAATTGAAACATTGTGCATGGACTCTGAATACAGATATAACTGAAATATGGCTTGCCAAGGAACCTGCCACATCAAAATCTTAAATTGTGTGTACATTTGTTTCTAATAATAATTATGCTCCAAGAAAAAAGAAATCAGACATTCTGCATTAGTAGAACCCATATGATATAGTCAGAGCTTGTTGCACAAAACAAATGTGTTAGAATTTTCTGATACTTTAAGAAGGTTAAAGGACTTCTGCTGGATTGTACAGAAGGTTTATGGAGTCTAGCATTTTTTTTGCTGGCAGTGGGTTGTTGGATGCCCCAGGGAAGCCAACAAGTGGAGCATGAAGGCAGTAGCCTTCCCTCAAATATGTCTGCAGTGATGAAATGTATAGGGGTACATCTCTTATTATTTCAGGTCCCAGACTGTACACCTCATAGGGCTTTCTCCTAATGAAAGATGGACACAGAGACTGCAGGACAGACAGGCTTCAGATGATTGAGACCAAATTTTGCTAGCTTTAATCAGAAGGTTACATTGTTAAGGAAGACACTGTGTATTTTGAACCAAGATGTATGCTCCTATCAGAGACCTGGAAAAGTGTGAAAATCAGCCTGAGAAAGTATACATGAGCTTGCAGGTAGCTTGTAACACTTGTAATTACAAAGAACAGTAATTACCAAAAAATACTCTTTATTGGCTAGCATACAAGAAATGTGTATTGGTCAAGCCATCTTTAAATTAAGCCATGGTGCAGAAGTGGAGAGGGGCATCTTTCCTGACTAAGCCTGCTAGTAGTAGCTTCTGAGTTTCATGGTTGTGCAGGAACTATGTCTCAGCTTATACTTTAACCATCTCTAGCAAAGTAACTTTTGCAAAAACAGCTAGAATAATTGGTCTTCAGCATACAATGCGTCTTGTCATCTTCTTGACCATTGATCTAACTCAATATTATGCCCTAAATTTGTGCCCATTTAACCATAGACTTAACCATATCATCTTGTGTTTTCATTTCTAACATCATAACATATAATTTTAATAAGTTTTTCATCAGTATGGATCAATATTTTATTCATCTGTCAACTTTTCATGAAAACCCATTTGTTTATCTTTAGCATATCTAGACTCTAATTGTGTTCTTTCCCACCAACTCAAGTCAATATCTTGTTTTTTAAGATTTTCCTTTGACTTCAACTGATTTTTATTATCCAACAAATCTTTGTATCTCCACATTGGTTTTTTAAAAAATAATTTGGGTTTTGCAAAAGCTTCAAGTGGCGAGACCCATTTTGGTATCTTAGTATAAAAAAGTCTTTTAGTTTCTTCCCATATCTTCAATAAGGATCTTTTAAGAATGTGCTGTTTAAAATACTTATGTGTATTGTGTCTGCCATACTACACAAATACATGCCAGCCCAATAAGGGGAGGAGTAATTTCCAGCAATTGCCCCTTCCTTCTGCAACCCTCCAGCTTGCCCCTTATGCCATTCCTGAGGGTTCCCTATTGCCTAGAAGCAGCCTTTTGAGAAAATCAGTGGGCTGCAACAAGAAGGGGAGAACAGAGAAATTCTTTTGGTTAGCATAAAGTTTAATTTGGTAAAACTGTGTTTACTGAAGTGTAGTTGCTGCTCTAGGAAATCTGGGGCTCTAGTATTCAAAACTGTTATCAAGGAAGGCTTTTCTAGATGAAGATCTCTGTTGCTGTGTACAGGGGATTCCAACAGGAAGGAGCCTAGGCAAAACTAAACATTCCTATTCTGTCTTTGTTTCTTCCAGGTAACATTGTGGAAGGAATCTGTAGATGGACAGTGGGCATGCATCAGTGATGTTAACAAGGGCCAAGGAGCAGTATCTGCTATTACAGAGGGACAACAGAATGAACAGTGACAAGCTGGTTAACAACAATCTGGAATTATCCGTTCAAGAAAATAGACATAATTTTTACTACTTTTCTTATTAAAGCAGTTGGGTAAACCTGGAATAATAATAAAAAATGTATGTTCTGTTGAACATTCTGCAGCTCTTTTTCGTAAAATTATATGCCTTGGTATTCATCCTTAGCCTTAATTGACATTTTGTAAAATTAAAGGCAAACGGCACCAAAAGCAATGCTTGGTGTATCATTCCTTTGAGTGAGAATATTTTTCATTTTAGTCCAGTGTCTTTAACTCCTCCGGGTTCAGAGAAGTTAAATTCCTATGGCTCAATACTTCTCCTTCAGAATGATTTGCTTTTCTTGATACAATATCTTTGACATTTAAAGCCTAGTCACATTTTTCCGTTCAGCAAAAAAGGAAACCACTATATTCTAATATTTGATAGAAAATAATTTGAGCCTAAGAAGGTAAGATGGGGGCTGTCCATAAAGGAAGCTATTTTTTGTCTTGAGCTTCCTTTAACGTGTAAGCCACTGTTGTGTATAGATCGTGGTTTAAATGAAAATTGCACTGAATCCTATTAAAAGTCTTGGCTGAACAGTTTGGAATGAAGGGTGAAGTGTTTATTCTGTAAATTTTCCTAGTAAATGTGAAGAAAAACCAAGGCAAAAAAGTTGATGCAGTGGGAGATCACTTTTTGGCCTTTCTCTTGTTCCACTGGCTGCTGTGGCCCTCTCTTCTAGACCCAGTAAATGTGAGTCACAATGTAATGGGGGCTTTGCTCAGAACCCCATGACATTCCACGTGATATCAGCAGAAGTCCCCATTGTCTCCAACCCAATTTACCTCACGCTTTGATGCAGTTAGCAGGCCAGCTGGCTCAGTAGAATTAGATTTCCCAGTATACTAGGTGCATATTCAGAAATATAATTCTTAGAGTAGCTAAGAACTTCATTTTCCAGTATACACTAGGATCCGCAAGTCTGATGAAACAGGTGACACATAGGGACAGGAATAAGTTAAGGGAGTTATTGCTTAGTGGGAGAACATGTTCTTGTCATGCAAAAGCTTCTGGGTTCAGTCCCCAGTGTATCCAGTTAAAAAGAAAAAAGGACCAGGTAATGGGTGATGTGAAAGATGTGTGCCTGAGACTCTGGAGAGCTGATGCCATGCTGAGCAGTCAGTACTGAACTTGATGGACAATGGTCTGATTCAGTATAAGGTGTGTTCAGTTAGGAAACTCTTCCTTTTTCCTGGCCAGCCTCTCACCTTCAGGACCATAGCACAATAAAGCATAAGTGTACTGGGGCTGGGGGAACGGAGGATAAAGGGAGGTGTTTTTCCCCCCTAATTTGGACTCCATATTCAGGCTGGGTGTTACAACTAGAGCACATGGGACACAGACTTTGGCAGCATTACTAGTGGTAAGAACAAGAGCTGCCACAAAGCCAAGGAAGTTGGGGATAAGGTAGTGAAGTGTCACAGTACTAAAAAAAGACAAGTTGAATAGGTGTCCCATGCTACCCTGTTGCACTTACCTTGTCAGTGATAGGGGCTAAAGATGAGTCGTGGCTATGCCTCAGAATACTTGTCCTCAGAATGGAATGGTTTTTAATTTACCTGAGAGACCCCTTCCAGTCATAAGCAGGAAGCCAACTCCTCAAAGTGGTGTTTGGCTGCCAGTGAAGGCCCTGACAAATAGGATGGACAATCCCCCCCATGCCTCCTCCAGACCCAACATTGTGGCCTGGGAAGGCATTCGGGCCAGCTGTGGTAGCTGCACCGACCTCCCTGCAAGGTTGTCAGGTTCCCCTCTGCTGATGCTCCATTTGGCTGTTCTGTATACCTCTTGTCTGGCTGTGCAGGCTCCCCCTTCTGCAGCTGTTCGAGGGAAGGTGCAGAGATCTGGCCCATAGGAGGCTGTGACAGCAGAGCACAGGGTGCTGGATATTGTCCCTACTGAATCAGTCACTGTCATGTCTGATGAAGGCTAGTGCCCTCCATCTGTGGTTCCAGTGGACTTGTTCAACACTAGGGAAGGCTGAGAATTCAACATCTGAGAGCTAGTGTTCCATAATCTTTTCTGAATATCCTGCCTTTCTACCATTATGGGCACAAAGGTAGCTTGTAACACTTTATAAAATGGTTTTAAAGCAAAAACAACCTGTAAGCTTCCTTTAATAAGGTAAGAAAATTGCCAACAGGAAATTTAAGCACCCCCTCTGTTACAATATAGGGTGAACAGGAGGCTGTTGTAGAAATGACATGGTACTTGGAAGTGCTTAAAATAATGTAAATACTCTATTAGCATATTATTTGTACCTTATATTTTACTTTACTTATATCCTGTCTTTCTACCCAATGGGGACCCAAAGCACCTTACATGGTTTTCCTCTCCTGTTTTATTCTCACAACAGCCTTGTGAGGTAGGCTAGGATGAGTGTATATGACTGGCCTAAGGTCACCCAGCAGGATTCCATGGCAGAGTGAGGAGTGGGACTCAGACCTATGTAGGAACTGAGTTAGGGCCTGCAACCCTTGCATTTCTTGTGCAGAAGGTGGGAGGCTCAATCTCTGGCATCTCCTGTTAATGGGTTTTAGATCCCAAGTGTTTGGGGGACAACTTTTTTGTGTGACAGGTCGGAAAGCCCCTGCCATTAAGAGTAAACATTACTGGGCGAGTTGGACCGCTTATCTGAGTGGTATGAAGCAGTATTGTAAGTTCATATCAGCCTGGTTTCCTTTATATATGTCAAACACAAATGATGTCACAAAAGCCTAGCATTCTACAGTCAATAAGGCTATAAAAACAAGAACTATTATCTCAATCATCAGTTCTCCCTGGAACATTTTTAGATTGTTGTTTGCCATACATATGTACCATAGCAAAGGAGGATTCTTTCAGCTAACCAGCCTCCATTTACTCCAGAGAGTTTTATGTCTGACAACACAATCACCACCAACACAACAGGAAATATTAGGGTCAGGTTTACTCATGACCTTTCAGTCCAGTTTCCATCATAAGCTCAGAATTCTGTTCACCTAGCCATATGTCTATCCCTTTCAGGTATGATAAGAAGAAAAACAGTTCTCACTACAAACAACGCAAAATACTTTTATTGTTGGGGAAACACTAAGCAAAAAGGCATATTTTCTGCAA
The DNA here is from genome assembly GCA_029375565.1 of Gekko gecko. NCBI lineage: Eukaryota > Metazoa > Chordata > Lepidosauria > Squamata > Gekkonidae > Gekko > Gekko gecko. Next base: position 69,145,229 of record JAPDNY010000002.1, on the reverse strand, counting down.
CTGCTATGGCCACACCTCATTATTAGATCATTCTGGGAAAGTATCTATTAAATGGGGGGGGGGGTGTTGAGAAGTTAAAATGGCCTAGGAGCCAACCAAGTTGAGCATACTCTAGTGGGGGCCACTCTGCTCAGGCCTCACCAGTGGCTCCACTGGCTTTTGTCTGCCAGTCATTGGGTCTAAAGTAGTGTGCATGTACATGAAATCTCATACCCTGAATAAAACTTTGTTGGTCTTTAAGGTGCCACTGGACACTGACTCTGCAATTAAATGGCCAGTTCACGCCTGTCTGAATCAACACTATCAAAGTATGCACTGGCACAGAAATAAACATTATTCAGCCCCACTGATATAAAAAAAATGGATATCAGAGAAAAATAATGAAAGAAGAGCAGTTTGGTTTCTCTTTTGGGCACAGAGAGCTGCTCTACACAAGCACGGGAAAAACAGGTTGCTTACCTGTAACTGATGATCTTCGAGTGGTCATCTGTGCAGTACCACAATCCCACCTGGCCTTCCCCGCTGCTGGCATCTCCAGATTTCCTTCTTTGGATTGTTTGGCCTTGACAGTGGCGGTCGAAGGAACTGAGTGGGAGGCGGCTCTCTCTCCCGCTCTGGGCATGCGCAGTGCATGTCTCCTCCCCCAGGGCGGGAAGAGAGTCCGCCAAAAGCTCTTCTGAGGTAAAGCTCTAGAAGATTCTCCAATCGAGGTCGTGCGCAGGCGCCCAACCCATGTGTGGTACTGCACAGATGACCACTCGAAGATCATCAGTTACAGGTAAGCAACCTGTTTATCTTCATCGTGGTCTCTGTGCAGTCCCACACATGGGTGATTACAAGAGCTGAACCAGTTGGAGGAGGGAGCTGGCAGCTGCAAAGGACACAAAAATACTGGTTAAGACACAGCATCATCAAACAAATCACCCACGGGTCCTACCTGAGGGTACAGCAGGATCAAGCGAAGAGAGATCGCAGCACCGTCTGACCGAAGGCAGCATCCCGCAGAGCTCGGACGTCGAGTGTGTAGTGGGTCACAAAGGTCGATGCCAAGGACCACGTAGCAGCCACACAGATGTCTTCCAACGGGACACCGGCCAGGAAAGCAGTGGACGTCAACACCGCCCATGTGGAATGGGCAGTGACACAGGAACGGGTTGACGTGCCAGCTCATAGCAAAGGGCTATGGTGGAAGTCACCCACTTAGAGAGACGTTGAGAAGAAATGGGTTCCCCCACATGAGGGGGGCCATAAGCTAGGAACAGCCGAGGAGATTTACGTATGGGCTGTGTCCTGTGGAGATAGAAAGAGAGCGCTCTGCGCACATCGAGACAGTGCAGGACTCTCTGAGAGGCATCAGTCGGGTTCGGAAAGAAAGTAGGCAGAACAGACGACTGAGAGAGGTGAAAAGTAGAGATGACTTTAGGGAGGAAGGAAGGATCTGTTCTAAGGACCACCTTCTCCCTATGAAAAACAGTATAGGGGGGATCAGCCTGGAAGGCAGCTAGCTCCCCTACTCTGCATGCAGTGGTAATGGCTATGAGAAAAGCTGTCTTCCAGGAAACTAACCTGAGGTCGGCGGTAGCCATCGGCTCAAACGGTTTAGCCATGAGTTGAGAAAGGACTAGAGACAAGCTCCAGGAAGGCACCAACAGTTTCCTAGGTGGGCACATCTGAAGAAGACCCTTGAGGAACGTCTTGGTGAGATGGTGGGAAAACACTGAAGAGCCTTGTATGAGGGGGTGGTTGGCGGAGATCGCCGCCAAATGAACCCGCAAGGACGAGTATGCCAGGCCCGTATTCTTCAAGTGCACGATGTAGGCGAAGATCTCACGGAGAGATGATCGAATTGGATCGAAGGAGTGATCAGCAGCATAGGATTGGAACCTGTTCCACTTGAACTGATAGGAACGTCGAGTAGAAGGCTTCCTAGCATTCAGGAGGATTTCAGAGACCTGAGGTGGGAAGTCTAGGGCTGGATCTTCCAGGCCGTTAATTTGAAAAATCCCGGATTGGGATGGAGGATTCTCCCTCGGGCCCGAGAGAGGAGATCTGGGATGACAGGGAGGGGACGGAAGGAACGACAGGAGAGTTGAAGCAGGTGCGGGAACCAGACCTGGCGTGGCCACCACGGAGTGATCAGAATGCAGGAGGTGCCGTCTGCACGAATCTTCTGCACGACCCGAGAGATGAGAGGGAACGGAGGAAACAGGTAAAACAGGGTTCCGTTCCACTTGTGGAGAAAGGCATCCCCGAGCGACCGAGCAGACGGGGGACCCCTGCTGAAAAACAGGCGACATCGAGTATTGTCGACGGACGTGAAGCCGTCGACAGATGGGTGACCGAACTCTCGAAACAGAGGTTGAAGATACCGGAGGGGAATGGACCATTCGTTGTCCGATGAGGCAGAACGACTCAACTGGTCTGCATCGACATTCTGATCCCCGGGAATATGGATCGCCGAGAGCATAATGGAGTGATCGAGGCACCAGGACCAGAGGTCTACCGCTAAGTTGCAGAGACGAACAGAGGCAGTGCCGCCCTGTTTGTTGACATAATAGACGGCCGTGGTGCTGTCGGAAGCCACTTGGACGACACGGTCTCGAAGGGTCGGAAGAAAGGACCGAAGGGCCAGATAAATTGCTTGCAACTCCAGGTAATTTATGTGGCGAGTTGCATCTCGAGCAGACCAAGCCCCTTGAACAGTAAGCGCTCCGCACTGGGCTCCCCAACCCCAGAGGGAAGCGTCTGTGGTCAACAGCAACTCAGGAGGAGGAGGTCGAAAAGGCATCCCGGAAAGGAGGTGGACGGGTTGAGCCCACCACTTGAGGGAGTCGAGGACCGTTTGCGGGATCGACAGAATCGTGTGCCAAGGCCTCCGGAGAGGATCGAAGGTGCGGAGGAGCCAGAGCTGAAGCGGCCGCATTCTCAGCCGGGCGTTGCGGACAACGACCACCGTGGAGGCAAAGTGACCGAGGAGCCTCATGACAGAACGGGAGGATTGTTGGGGACACGTCTGAAAGGAGGACACCATCGCCCGAATGTCGGAAGCCCTCGATTCCGGGAGGAAAGCTGCTTCGAGGTTGGTGTTGAGTCGAGCCCCGAGGAATCAAAGAGATTGAAGGGGCTGGAGGGAGGACTTGGCGTTGTTGACGCAGAGTCCGAGAGCACGGAGGAGGGAGAGAGTCTCCCGAGTGTCGTGGAGCAACTGACTTGGCGTTGGAGCTACGAGAAGCCAGTCGTCGATGTAAGGATAAAGAGTGACTCCCTGTCGCTGGAGCTCTGCTACCACCACAGCCATCAGCTTGGTGAACACCCGTGGAGCTGTGGAAAGGCTGAAGGGAAGCACCCTGTACTGGTAGTGGGCATCTCCAATGGCAAACCGGAGAAACCGCCGGTGTTGGGGACGGATCGTGACATGGAAGTATGCGTCATGGAGGTCGACTGACGCGAGCCATGCTGCCCGTGGAATGAGAGGAAGGATCGACTGCAGAGTGACCATTCTGAATTTCTGATACCGAATGTAACGGTTGAGATCTTGAAGGTCCATGATTGGTCTGAAGCCACCGTCCCTCTTGGGGACCAGGAAATACTTCAATTAGAAGCCGAGAGTTCATTGCACCTCCGGGACGACCTCGATGGCCCCCTTGGCAAGGAGAGTGGAAACCTCGAGATCGAGGAGAGGGTCTGGAGTCATGACGACAAAGTGTGGGAGGATCGGAGGCGAAACGAACTCTATGGTGTACCCGACCCGCAGGATGGTGAGGACCCAGGAGTCCGTTGAAATTTCTTCCCAGGCTGGTAGAAAGGGGAAGAGACGGGTTCGGACGGAAGGAGTGTATGACGCTGGAGAAGGGAGACGGTGGGGACAGTCAAACAGACTGTTTAGGCTGTGGCGGCTTTTTGGTAGGTTGGGAACGGTGTTTGGAAGGAGGATGAGAATCGTATGGTTTTCTCCTCCATTGAGAGTGAGGTGACGGAGACAGGTATCGCCTGGAGCCGGAAGGCTTCCAGGAATGGTTTCTGGGACGGTAAGGTGCAGCCGAGACTCCAAGGTTTCGGGCTTGCTTATGACTTTCATCAACAGCTTTCAACACTTCGTCGGTGGTGGAGTGGAAGAGGCCGTTTCCATCAAAGGGAAGGTCTTCAACACGGAACTTGACGTCCGGTTGTAGAGAGATGCCCCGCAGCCAGGCATGACGCCGGATCGCTACAGAAGACACCAGGAGTTTAGAGGAGCAATTGACGGCATAACGAACCGAATTGATTTGTTGCTTCGATATAGCACAAACCTCAGACAAGGCAGCCGAGAGAGTAGGACGGTGCTCCTCCAGAACAAATTCCAGGACAGGACGAACTGCATTGGCAACGTTGAAGGTGTAAGCCGACAAGTTGGACAAATAAGTATTGACACGGAGATTCATGGAGGCCAGAGAGTACATTTTCTTGGCCAGAAGATCCAGTTTACAACCCTCACGGTCAGGAGGCGTGGACTGGCGAACAGGCTGCTTCGATCTCAAGGAAGAGTGAACCACCATGGAGTTTGGAGGTGGCTGACAAACGAGGAATTTGCCAGGAGCGTCATGGAACCTGTACAACCCATTATAGCGCCTCGAAACCGGGGGGATCGAAGCCGGGTGCTCCCATGACTCTTTCAGGATAGAAAGGTGGACAGGCAGCAAAGGCAAGACGGGAGATGGAGGAAGGTCAGCCTGGACTAACCGGTGAACGACGTCAGTCACAGCTGGGGACTCTGTAAAGCCCTGTACTTGAAGGGCAGTTGCCATCCTGGTAACGAGCTCTAAAAATGCTTTAGGGCCCTCAGTAGGGGAAATCGACCCCGAGCGCCGAGGCTCGTCTTCGATCCAAGAGACCTCGGGATCAAACTCCGCCGAATCCGACCTGTCCGAGATCGACATGGGAGAGGAGGATCGTTGGTGGGCAAGGTCAATGATCGGGTGGTCGACGGCAGGACGGTGTCGAGGTTCCATTGGGGAACTCTTCGGGGCATCCCGGTTTCTAGGAAGGTCAGAAGGCTGTTCCCTAGAGGTGGAACAGGCCGAGGCAACAGACGCTGAGCGCCGAAGGCGGTCAGGGACATGGGTCCGGTCCACGCGTTCCGAATGCCGGATCCGGTCATAGTGGTGTCTCTCCGGTGTCGGAGACCGAGAATAATAATAGGCCGCATCCGGACGTTCCCGACGGTCGTTGCAAGACCAGCATTGGTGGTCAGAGGCGGAACCAGATGACGATGGGGATTGCCTACGGATCAGGCATCGTCAATCATACCGGGATCAAGACCGCGCATGGCGGTGCACAACAGGGCCTTCGTCCAAAGTGTGGACCGGGGTATTGGAACGCCTCGCTGGAGACCGGGATCCCCTTCTCGGAGAGAGCTGTGGAGGCGATCTGGCCAAGTGGCCCAAAGGAATCATCCCCGTAGGCGACGAATGGGAGTGTTGCAGAGTCTGTTGTCGAGCCGCAGACTTGTGAGATGTCGAGGCCAGGGCCGGCATCGACGTCGACAACCCAGTCATGACGATGGGGTCCACCCTCGAAACCGAAGCAGACGGTGGGGCCTTCGACTTTGAAGGGGTCTTATCTTCAGCCCGCTTAGGTTTCTGTTTCGGTGCCTTCGAGGAGGTGTCCGATTTCTTGGCCGCAGAGGCCTGGGAAATCCCTGAGGACATTGTAGGACGCAGAGCCGATTCTACAAGAAGAGCTTTGAGTCTAGCCTCTCGATTACGTCGAGCCTGACGAGTAAAACTCGCGCAATGAGGACAAGTATCTACTCTATGGGCCTCACCCAAACAGATTAAGCAAAGGTCGTGCCCGTCATTGGATGGAATTTTAGCGGGGCAACGATGACAGACCTTAAAAAATTGAGTCTTTCCCATACAAAAATCCCCACCCACCCTCCAAAGAAAGGGGGGGGGGAAAGAGAGATAGACAAAGTTTTTTTTAATATATATATATATATATATATATATATATTTAGGGCAGAAGTCAGAGAAATGAAGAGATGGAAAAACGAAGGTGAAAGCGAAGAAAAGATATACTCAGCTGAGGTAAAACGGAGGAACAACAGGAACGAGGTGTGAACGCGAAGGCGATCGAAGAAGAACTGAGTGGGAGGCGGCTCTCTCCAGCTCTGGGCATGCGCAGTGCATGTCTCCTCCCCCAGGGCGGGAAGAGAGCCCGCCAAAAGCTCTTCTGAGGTAAAGCTCTAGAAGATTCTCCGATCGAGGTCATGCGCAGGCGCCCAACCCATGTGTGGGACTGCACAGAGACCACGACGAAGATCCATCAGTTTTGCTCTTTATGTTAATAATATTGTGCAACAAACTATGTTAAGAGTTAAAGGTAGCTTCCTGTGGCTCAGAGTTCTGAGCCAATTCCCATTTTATTTGTTAGATATTTCTACATTACTTTTCTTCCCCCAAACCATGCCAAGTACCTTATAGAAATTTATAAAATGACCAAAATATGTAAATCAACAAGACAAACAAGACTGGCTAGCATAGGCTTCAGGTTGCAAGTCTAGGGTTGCCAACCTCCAGGTGGGGCATGGTGATCTGCAGGAACTACAACTGACCTCAAGACTACATAGATTTGTTCTCTTGGAGGAAATAGCATCTTCAGAGGGTGGACTCTATGATATACTGTAGTGTCTAGGAGAAATGGAAATCCTAGAGTGACAACATCCCTGCTGAACTCTATCCCCCCCTCAAACTCCATCCTCCTCCAGGATCCCTGTCAGATCCCAGCTGAGCTCTGAGAAGGAGCAAGGTGTTTGAGCTGCCAGAGGGGTGAGTGGTATTTTTATTTATTTACTTTCAGCTGAGGTGCTTTAGCTGATTAGGTACTGTGTCAGGGACTGTATTTGGGAGTGTGTGGGTGAGTTGTAACAGACTCCTGACTGCTGGAGTTAGGGTGTGAAAGGGTCATTGTTTGCCTGTAATTAAGTGCCTGGGTGAAATTGAATAGCAGACTCCTGGCTGCTGGAGTTGGGGTGTGAAAGGGTCATTGTTTGACTGTCATTAAGTGCCTTGGGTGAATTTGAGTAGCTGCTAGCCACACCCTCTCCTGGGAAACAATTCTATTTAAGGCAGGAAGTTTTCAAGAGTGAGAGCAAAAGGGTGAGGCTCTTTGCCTGTGGCTCTTAGCCTAGGGGCTCTGTAAGAAGCCCAGGAAAAGCCAGAAAGCCAGGACCTTGGCTCCTTGGGTTCCCAGTAAGGTAAGTAGACTTCTACAACAGGAGCCATATAAATACAAAGTGTTTTAAAAGGGGGTTATAGAAAAGTATTTGTTTAAAAACAATTATGAAGCCAGAATGCCAGCAGGGGGTTGGGGGCTATCCAGTGTTTTGCATGGAGTGTCACATGTATGACTATCTGCCCACTGGTCAGAAGTCTTGGGTGTGTGCTCGGTGCAAGGAGCTCCTGGTTCTCAGGGAGCGAGTTTGCTCCCTTGAGGCCAAGGTGGCTGACCTGGAGAAGCAGGGACAGTCAGTTAGGTGCACGGAGAAGACTCTCGGGGACTTGTTAAATATGTCCCACTCTGGATCTGGCAGCCTGGCTGCTGCCAGGGAGCATGAGGGTCAAGGGGAAACGGGGCACCATGCTGAGGATAAGGGGAATGTGCCCTCAGAAGGGACCTCTTCTTCAGCTGGTGAACAGGTATCCTTTCGTACCAAGGAACCGTCCCTGGGAAGGGTGGGAGGGGGCTCTTGGTAGTTGGTGATTCGATCCTTAGGCAGGTAGACAGCTGGGTGGCGAACCCACGTACTGACCGTATGGTGACTTGCCTGCCTGGTGCGAAGGTAGCAGACATTACGCGTGTCTTAGATAGGCTGGTAGATAGTGCTGGGGAGGAGCCAGTGGTCGTGGTGCACGTCGGCACCAACGATGTGGGGAAATGCAGTCGTGAGGTCCTGGAGGAGAAATTTAGGCTGCTGGGCAGGAAACTCAAGGTCAGGACCTCCAAGGTAGCCTTCTCGGAAGTGCTACCTGTTCCACGCGCAGGGCCGGAGAGACAGGCACAGATCAGGAGTCTCAATGCGTGGATGAGACGGTGGTGTAGAAGGGAAGGGTTCAAGTTTGTTAGGCACTGGGATGCTTTTTGGGACAAGAGGGAGCTGTACAAAAGGGACGGCCTCCACTTGTCCCGAGAAGGAACCAGGCTGCTGGCGCTCAAAATCAAAAAGGTGGCAGAGCAGTTTTTAAACTGAATAATGGGGGAAAGCCGACAGGAGATGAAAAGTCTCTGGTTCGGGATGGCTCATCTCAAAGAGATGAAGGGGTAGCTATTACTTTTGTACAAGGAAATGGATTACAATTGTCCACTGAGACTGTGGCTAATGATAGGAACTGCCTGGCAAGGTCTCGAGGCAGCAAGAGGAAGGCTGTGAGCTTAACAAACCTGGGAAACTATAAGTGTTTATACACAAATGCTAGAAGTCACCGAGGTAAAATCGGGGAGTTGGAATGCTTGGTGTTGGGGGGAAATAGACATTGTGGGTATTTCAGAAACTTGGTGGGATGAGGAAAATCAGTGGGATACGGTGATTCCTGGTTATAAATTATATCGGAAGGATAGGGGGGAAGGGTTGGAGGTGGGGTGGCTCTGTATGCCAGAGAGGGTATACCGTCCAGTAAGATTGAGAGGGTAAGAGAATTGGATTCACTTCTGGAAATGCTATGGGTTGAAATAGTGGGTCCAAAAGGAGGCTTAACAGTGGGAGTTTGTTATCGCCCATCATATCAAAAGATAGAGGAGGATTTTAAAATGATGAATGAATTAAAGATAGCGGCTAGACAAAATAACTGTGTTGTAATAGGCGACTTTAACTACCCACACATTGATTGGGTCAATATAAGTTCTAGTCGGGAAAAAGAGATTGCGTTTTTAGACACTCTCAATGACTGTGCTGTGGAACAGATGGTCACAGATCCTACCAGGGGAGAGGCGATCCTGGATTTGGTCCTAAGTAACACCCAAGACCTGGTGAGAGATGTAAAAGTGATTGCACCGCTTGGGAACAGTGACCATAATGTCATTGAGTTTAACATTAGTACAGATAGGGAGTTGCCCAAAAAGACTGACGCAACCACTTTTAACTTTAAAAGGGGTAACTTCTCTGGTATGAAGGGACATGTGAGGAAGAAATTGAAAGGAAGAGTGGAGAAGGTCAAAACCATTGGGGAAGCTTGGAGACTATTTAAAAAGACAATCCTAGAAGCTCAGAAAAAATATATACCGCAGGTTAGGAAAGGTACAAATAGGTATAGAAAAAAGCCTGCATGGTTAACAAATAAAGTAATGGAAGCTGTAAAAGGTAAGAAGGATTCCTTTAAGCGGTGGAAAGCTAGTCTTAGTGAGGTTGATAAAAGGGAACACAGACTATGGCAAATAAAATGCAAGTCTGTGATCAGGCAAGCAAAAAGGGAATATGAGGAGCATATCGCAAAAAACATAAAGACCAACAATAAAACTTTCTTCAAATACATTAGAAGTAGGAAGCCAGCCAGGGAGGCAGTGGGGCCCTTGGATGACCAAGGGGTAAAAGGAGTAGTGAAGGATGATAGGGAAATGGCTGAGAAGCTGAACGCATTTTTTGCCTCTGTCTTCACTGTGGAAGAGGAGAAGTGTTTGCCCACTCCAGAAGCACCGATTTCGGGAGGGGGTTTGAAAGACCTGAATCAGATTGCGGTAACAAGAGAGGAAGTCCTCCAACTGATGGACAATTTAAAAACTAATAAATCACCAGGCCCGGATGGCATTCATCTGAGAGTTCTGAAAGAACTCAAATGTGAACTTCTGGATCTCCTGACAAAAATATGTAATCTTTCTTTAAAATCTGCCTCCATTCCTGAGGACTGGAAGGTAGCTAATGTCACTCCCATCTTTAAAAAGGGCTCCAGGGGAGATCCGGGAAATTACAGGCCAGTCAGTCTGACATCGATACCGGGTAAGTTGGTGGAAACTGTTATTAAGGAAAGAATTAGTAGGCACATTGATGAACAAAAACTATTGAGGCAGACTCAGCATGGGTTCTGTAAGGGAAGATCTTGTCTCACTAACCTGTTAGTGTTTTTTGAGGAGTGAACAAACATGTGGACAAGGGGGACCCAATAGATATTATTTACCTTGACTTCCAGAAAGCTTTTGATACAGTTCCTCATCAAAGGCTCCTAAGTAAGCTCAATAGTCATGGGATAAAAGGACAAGTCCTCTTGTGGATCAAAAACTGGCTTATAAATAGGAAACAGAGAGTGAGTATAAATGGGAAACTTTCTCAGTGGAGGGTGGTAAGCAGTGGGGTACCACAGGGATCAGTACTCGGTCCGATGCTTTTTAACTTGTTTATTAACGATTTGGAATTGGGAGTAAGCAGTGATGTGGCTAAATTTGCAGATGACACGAAGTTGTTCAGGGTGGTGAAAACCAGGGAGGAGTGTGAGGCACTCCAAAGGGATCTGTTGAGGATGGGTGAGTGGGCGTCAACGTGGCAAATGGGGTTCAATGTGGCCAAGTGCAAAGTGATGCACATTGGAGCCAAAGATCCTAAATATAAATACACGTTGATGGGGTCTGAACTGGCAGAGACGGACCAAGAGAGAGATCTTGGAGTCGTAGTGGATAACTCGCTGAAAATGTCTAGACAATGTATAGCTGCAATAAAGAAGGCCAACGCTATGCTGGGGATTATTAGGAAGGGAATTGATAACAAATCAGCCGGTATCATCATGCCCCTGTATAAATCATTGGTGCGACCTCATTTGGAATACTGTGTACAGTTCTGGTCACCACATCTCAAAAAGGATATTATAGCATTGGAAAAAGTGCAGAGAAGAGCAACTAGAATGATAAAAGGGTTGGAACACCTTCCCTATGAAGAAAGGTTAAAATGCTTGGGGCTCTTTAGCTTGGAGAAACGACGTCTGAGAGGTGACATGATCGAGGTTTATAAGATTATGAATGGGATAGAGCAGGTTGAGAAAGAAGTACTTTTCTCCCTTTTTCACAATACAAGAACTCGTGGGCACTCCATGAAATTGCTGAGCAGTTGGGTTAGAACAGATAAAAGGAAATACTTCTTCACCCAAAGAGTGATTAACATATGGAATTCACTGCCACAGGAGGTGGTGGCAGATGCAAGCATGGAGTTTCAAGAGGGAATTAGATAAACATATGGAGCAGAAGTCCACCAGTGGCTATTAGCCACAGGGTATAGATGGGAACTCTCAGTCTGGGGCAGGTGATGCACTCTATTCTTGGTGCTGGAGGGGGCAGCAGTGGGAGGGCTTCTGGTGCCCTGGCCCCACTGCTGGACCTCCTGATGGCACCTGGTATATTTTGGCCGCTGTGTGACAGAGTGTTGGACTAGATGGGCCATTGGCCTGATTCAACATTGGCTTCTCTTATGTTCTTATGTTCTTATCTCTAGGAATTCTCCAACCCAGACTTGACAACCCTACTGCAAGCCAAAGGCTAAGAACGTTTTTGTTCATTCCTTCTAGCTCATACCACCCTCTGTCCATACCCACGCACAGAGAAGAAAAAACAAAGTTAGCACAGATTATACTGAGTTACTGCTGGACTTTTCCCTACTTCCTCCCGATTGGCATAAGGTACAACAACATACCAACGGCTAGCAAAATCAAGATGGCCGACAGTCCCTACCTCACTTCCATTAACTTTGTGATCTTTCCTCACAATACCTTTTCTTGTACTTGGGAACATTTTGCCACCCCAAGAGCCCTGCTCCAGTACTGTTCTGGCTGGGTCCAAGGAACACACAGCATCAATACCTCTGCAGACCAAGTGGACCCAGACAGCAAAATCATGAGTAGATGGGATCTACACCTTCACCTATGCCCCCCATGGGGTCCAAGGTGGGCTCCTGTTTCAGCAGTCCACCTTTGCTTTCAGCTAGCAGTGGCACAGATCTGGGAGGCAATGAGCAAGCCACACCTGTCCCCTCTGCTAATCAGGGCATTAAATGGCCATTGGGGTAGCCAAGGTGGCCAAGCCTGCCCAGCTTCCAATTTCTGGGACTGCATCAAATCAGTAGAGGTAACGAGAGAAGAGCAGTTGGCACCTGCCCAAAGATGAAGGCCCCTCAGGGCTGATGAAATAATTATTTGGGCTTGAAGGATCCCATCATGAGCAGGCATCAGTGAGAAATTAACTTATGCTTCCATGTGTAATTTTCCTTCAGAAAGATTTGTTATCCTATAATTACCATGCAAGCATTGTTTGAAAAATGCAAGTAGTGAGGTAATTCACTGATTGTTTTTTAAAAACTGCATTAGACTTCTAAAGCTAATTCACCTCACACACCATTTATATTACATTACTGATTATGTTTCTAAGGAATGCCTAATACCATCAACTGCAAGGAGTTAATATCCACACAAAACAAATATTATCAGCAGCTATATAAAAGCCTTAAACACCACCCTCCACTTCATTCAAGAGGTACTAGGTAAGAAACCTTTCTGTTGTTTCCTCATTCCTTGCTTAGCTTTACTTTTTTAACTCAAAGGAAGAAATAATATTTTCTGCCAGGACCCCAGATGGACATAAGCATCATTATTATTATTATTATTATTATTATTATTATTATTATGAATATGATGAAAAAAACTACCTTTTGGCAGTTTTATCTGACAGACGAACAGGATATAGGTTACCTTTGACTTTAGAATAAATTGTTGAGTATTTAATACTACTTTCAACCTCTGCCAGTTATTGTCATTTTTCATTTCTGTTAACATGCACAGGTTGATTATAGTCTATAGCGGAAGCACCTTTCAGGACAATCATGTTTCTCAGAACTACAGTGCTTGTGATGCTTCTTGTCTTCTTGCTCTGGCCAGAGACCACTGTAGCTGGCTCCAGTTTTTTAAGCCCTGAACAACCTAAGGCACAGGTAAATAGTGCTGGTACTACCATTACTACGTAATATAACTTTATTTCGGGGAAGGACTATTTGGATGCTGGTCTCTAACATTACGTCTGATTTGCTTCCAGCAACGAAAGCCTCCCCCAAAGCCTGCAACAAAACTCCACCGCCGAGATGTGGGAGCAGTTTGGGACATGCACAGGACTGAAGGAGACACTGATGAAATACAAATAAAGGTTTTTTCCCCATGCAATCCCTTAAGATCATAAAGATTTTAGTACCATGGTGTTGTATGTATTAAACTTGAACCACAGTTAATTTATACAGCTAGATTTACATTTAATTAAATACAGCTACCATGGCTTCCCCAACTTTTGAAGCACTATGAGAGTAGACACAAACATTTGTTCTGAACAAACAGACTCTTTATATAAAAAGACTCCTAGAAATCTAGTAGGAACACTGTTTATTGTTAATCTATTTCTGGATGCATGTTTCAACTGCATAATCTACCACTTCAAAGTATAATTTATTTTCTTCCTGCTGTATTTTTTTTCAGATGGAACTTCTCTCTTCCCCCTCTCACACTCACAATTCTTAATATTTAAGAAATGCACATTATGATTTCCAAATAGCATTGAACCTTAAAATAAATAGAAACAACTAAATGTGAAAATGTGAGGAAAAATGTAATCTTCCTGCTCTACCTCTTTCCCTAGTTTAGAGCTCCCTTTGAAATCAGCACGAAAGTTTCAGAAGAACAGTATGACAAATATGGGCAAATACTGGAACAGTTTCTGGAGGACATACTTACTGAGGACACTAAAGGTAATATTTTGTAATGTAACGTACTGGTTTTTATGCGCTATCATGTTAATTGTTACAGTTATTATTGTTAAGTTATAATTTAACTATTTTATTATGTTGTAACCCACCCTGACCTCTGCAGTGCAGGGAAGGGCAGGATAGAAATCAAAAGTAATAAATAAATAAATAAATAAGTAAACAAACAAACAAACAAACAAACTTTATGATTCTAGGCTAAGAGGTCTAAGAACTTACTTGAATCACAATCACTTGAAGCAGTTTCCAATTGTACATTCTGCATGTCCACCTTAATGTATTTTGGAAGTGAGGCCCTTAATAGATCTCTTTCAGGCAGGGGAATGCTTCCAGCATCAAAAAACCCAGCGGAAGTAATATATGAACATTACTCAAGACGAATTTACTTTTATGTTGTCTTTAATGTAGGCAGGCTCCTATAAAGACACTTAGCTACCATAATTTCTAGCCCTGAAGGAGAAACTGAATAATTCCAGCCATATTTATTCCCATGTAAATCCAACCAAACTCAGGAAAACTTACTTCTAAGTAAACCTGCATGGCATCTCCCAAACTTATTTGGCCTACCACCAAAAGGCTGCTTTAGATAGGTTCTGGACTCTTCTTTCTTTATGCTTCCACCGCCCCCTTATTTGTATTCAATGCCCCCCAACTGCACCCAAGGCTCCGACCTCCCACCTGGATCATTCCAGCACCCTCAGGGGGCGGTATTGCTTACTTTGGGAACCAGTGAAAATCAATTATAGAAAGTGAGCACTACTGACGTCAGTGTGTTGGATCCTTCACAAGGATCTTGAAGATCAGGCTCTCCTGTCCTGCTGAGTCCAGCCCTGGGAAAGTTTATTTTGGGGAATACTCCAAAGACCCACATTAAGTAAAAGCCTCACAAGCTGGGGCTGCAGTAGGGAGGGATATTATTTCCACCCCCATTGCAGCCTCCCAACCCAGAGTCAGAAATGGCTGGTAGGGAGAAAGGAGAGCCAGTAAGATCCATGACCATCCATGATTTCTGCTGATGGATCGATCCAACTCACTGCTTCCAGCAATTGTTTATGATAGGGCTGTAAACCTGAAAATATGCTTCCCAAAATTGCCTGTGTCTTAAATCATCTGGGAATCTGTCTGGATAAGTTACAGAAAATTTTTAAAGGAAAACTAAGAACCAATTTCAGGTCTAAATTATCTACTGACAGCACTTATCTAGCCTCTTTGATGCTAAGGTTCCTATAGTTAGGTACCACATCCATATAACTGAAAATAAAGATAGCTTCTACTTTGTTCTCTGTATTACAATATTTGTGCTTTTAGCAAGCAAAACCATTCGAAATGTTTACAGAAACAGCACATTAACTTCCTTGGATATATGAATATGAAACAAAACCTAACTACTTTCCTCTTGACCTTTTCAGAAAACCAAGAAAAAAAGTGAAAATCAAGATACTAGCCCCGCCCCAACTTAAAATTTCACAAGCCAAATTGAACTGCTTCAATTCTTGCATCATAATCTAATAAATGCCCGTTTCAGAATGCAAGAAATGTATTGTTAACTTATTAAAATATATTGTGCATTACATTCATAAGACTTTTTTTAAAATGGGAAGGGGGAATGGTCATCTGGCCAAAAGAGCTTGGAGCCTCTAAGTTTTTAAAAAAATCATTTTTGCTGAATGCTCTAGTTTCACAAGAAAAAGACTGCAGATTTTGTGCTAGCTTAGCACTGCATGTCAGAGAGTATGTGAAACTAGATGCAAGCTAAGTTTATAATGAAGTAGTGAGGTTGTGGATGTGTGCACGCATTCCTTGTAAAAGCAAAAACCATGTGGATGCTGAGGAAGACAACTACTGCAGTACAACAAATAGGTACCACATAAGCAGAGGGAGGTTTTCACTGCTTGGAATAGAGAGGATCATGGGCATCAGAACAGAAAAAATTTGTTCTTTGCAAAGACAAGATGACACCCACTTCACTTATTGGAGAGCTAAGCTGATTGGCATGAAATGTCTTGGCTTTCTCTTGAGTTTCTCTAAGAGTACAAAACTGACAGCTGGCTATATCTAAACATATGGAGCATGGTTTTATTGTCATTCCTGCATATACACAAAGAAAAAAGTTACCTGAAATGCTATTTCCATTTCCACAAACATTGGAAAATACTTTTAACAATGGGAATAAAGGTACTTACAGGAAGAACTTTTGCATATAACATGGAATTCCTCTACTGAAGGCAACAAAAAGATGGAGAACACCACTTGTTTTCAATGTTAATGACTACAAGGTTTTAATTAGTTGCCTCACTGACAGGAGTCAATTATATAAACAAAGTGTACAATTATTTATATAAAAATACATTTACAAATAAACTCTTTAAAGGCCAAATAATATTTAAAATCAATTATATAAAAATGGAATAATTTCCCCTTATCAAATAAGTCAACTGAAGAGGCTAAAACTAATAAAAAGAAACTAAAATTCTAGCCATTGTTTTAGATGAAAATCTTGAGATTTCTATTTTCACTTATTTTTCCATGCATCTGGCTTTCCCCGTCACAGTGTCTTCCACCATTTGCTCCTTAAACAGTATGTACAGTTCTCTTTAAAAATCAATTTTGCCACACGGTATTCAATCAGTGCTTGAGAAGATCCATTGTGCTTACACAGATTTAAAGAATTTCAGCTATCATACACAGGAAATGCACTTCATCACTCCATTAAGGATATTGCTACGCAAACACACTAGCAGGTGAAAAAGTGTTTTAACTGTGGTGAGCAACCAAGGAGGCACGCGATGGCAATGACCTGGTGGTCTGTTCTAGGAGAAACACTCCAATATGGCCTTTATGATTTAAAAGCACCATTTCTTTTGTGAAGAGGCTAAGCCTCTACTCTCTACATCAACTGCACCCAGGCCTGTCCTATGTAACGGGGGTTGACCTTATAAAACGTTCTGTAATAAAATTGAAACAAAAATTAAAAAGCCAATACTGTGTTCTTTGCTGCCTCCAAGGATGGGTAAATTAAAAGGAAAGTCACTTCTGACTAAAATCAACAATAAGGCACCTTAAGACAGCAAACGAGACCAAGGTGCGACCTTTTCCTTCTAAGCACTTGATACCTTACTCCTTTCAGACATCTCAGTAGATTCAGGCTTATCCACAGCACTGTGAACCCCTACTATCCACCTGCATTACAGAATAATCACTTTAAGAGACTCTGTTACTTCAAACCAGCATTTATGCAGCACCTCTCTTCCAGGCATTCTTGTACTTTTTTATAAGTCATATATTTTTTTGGTGTTTCGCCTTAGAGCAGCCAACATAATGGATAATGGCACTTCCTTGAGGCGGGCAAGTTCTCTCACTGTGTGCAGAGCAACTCCTGGGTGTGAATACTGACACACACTTTTCGGAACCTAAAGAAAACCAGAAGCATTAGAAGTAATATCAGTTACTTTATTCTGTACAATTCAGAATTAGAACTACCGTTAAAAATTAACATAACAAAAATTTCCCTCACCTTGCACTACATACATTGTGGGCAATTTTAACAGACACACTGAAGACAATACAAATGAAACAAAGAGCAACTGCTAACTGATTAACCTATCCAGGTGGGTAGCTGTGTTGGTCTGAAGCAACAGAACCAACTTTGAGTCTAAAGTTTTATTCTGGGTATAAGTTTTTGTGTGCATGCACACTTCTTCAGATACATAAAAGCTTATACCCAGAATAAAACGTTGGTCTTGAAGGTGCCACTGGATTCAAACTTTGATTTATTGATCCTCTTTGATTTACTTCCTGCTTCTGACATTCAGAAAATCAAGAATAACTTCATGATTATTTCATCATCTCTCGATTAGTGAAGCAAATGTATTCGTAAACAAGATTTTTCACCCTCTATGAGAAGGGGCAAAGGAAGAATTTGCCAGGGTAGCTTAATTTGCCATTTTCCTTCCAAGGAAATTTTTTTAAAAGCAGCTAGGATGTATTATCTCTCATTTCCTCAACATCTTCTTTATATCAAGAGACTAGTAAGCAACTGGTAGCTATTGGCCTCGGTTCATTAGATTCCACTTATCTGAAACCTTTCCCCATTTCTCTTTCAATCGAAAGGGTTTCATGCTCTAATCAAGGTTATACAGCCACTATAGTCCCGCTTCTAGGGTTCCCAAGTACTTACCGTATTTCAGCGGGGGACGCACAGTCCCTGGCTGGAATATTCCCCCAGGCAATACCCACGCCGCACGATGCCGTCGCCAGGAAGTGACGCCGGGCGACGCTCTGGCAATGGGGCTGGAAACTCGATGGTACCAACGAGTTTCCATCCCCATTGCCAGAGCGTCGCCTGGCGTCACTTCCTGGCGACGGCATTGTGCACGCGTCTTTCCTTCCCCGGAGATGGTCCTGCCAGGACGTATCCATCCCCTGCCGGCGTACAGTAAGTTCTTGGCAAGCCTACCTGCTTTCCAGTCCCAGGAAGCATCCCCCATTATTGTTACCAAGCTGTTTCCCCTGTTTTTCTCACTTTACTGCTATACCTGTACTACTCCAAAAATGTTATTTTCGACACTTCTCTAGAACACCTGTTACACACAAAGACCTGAGTGCTACCTGCCAACAGAGTAAATGGTAGAACATTGCCACTGTGCAGAGTGTGGCTGTATTATTAGTTTTAAAGTATTCTCCATGAATTTATGTAAGCTTTTCAGACTAATTAAACAACAGATGCTCAGAACACCCCATGACAATGAAACTCAAATAAGTAGAAGTGTATAAGAGAAGTCAGTTGTGTGATTGTTGTATTTTATATTTGCTACTTGTATTATACAACCCTTTCCATCCCAAAGCTTTCAAACAGAATTAAATGGTCTCAAAGACTTTCACATAGTAGTATATTTAGAGTTCCTTTTCATGCCACACACAAGAGAAGGAAAGGGCTTCTATTTGGGCAGGATAAAACAAACAGAATAAAGAGAAAACTAAAAAGAAGTGGGGGGACACACCCCAAGAACTATCTTACCTGCCTGGGAAGGAAATAAGGCGCATCTGTTTCTACTACTATTCTGCTTAAAGGAATTTTTTTAACAGCTTCTCTAGCCTCATTTGCTGATGGATATGTCAGCAATGCAGTGAATCCGACAGTCAGATTTGGGAAGTAGTCCAGTAACGGTTCTATTACACTGTATCTACCAGTAAAGCAATGCCTGAGGAAGAAGAGAAAGTGATGGTTATTCTGCAGTATAAACCAGTGAGCAGCAGAAAAGCAATAATGCAGGCTATGCTGAAGGCAATACTGCAAGGTAGAAGTAAATACCTAGCTGTCATATTGTTCTTTTTCCCTGTAAACTTATACCCAGAATAAAACTGAGACTGGCTAAAAGGAGATTGGGAAATGCAAACTATATTTCAAGTATTCATACTATATATTAACTTTCAGTTATTGCTGATTTTAGAATTACAGTAAAAATTAAATAGGTGGTTTAATTAAAAGTGGTTGTTTTTTGGGAATTTATTTTCAATTCAATGTCATCCAGTAAGTATCAATAGATATCACTGCATTCTTCAGTGCCTCTCTGAAATATTATTACTTCCTTTTGAACCTAGTGTAAAATTTCACTACTATTCTACTGTACTACTAGCACTACTATACTACTAGCAAAATGTTCTCAGGATATGAGAGAAAAATTAAGCCCCAGAGAAAACTGATCAACCTTTGCTGTTTCATGCTATCCATTGCTAGGGCACATGAACATAATTCTAAAGGCAAAGAAAAGCTCCTCTCAGCTCAAGAACCAGGAGGCAAGTGACCTTCTTTAAAGGCCTAAACACTCTTAAGTGATTAATGTTTCCTCTGTATCTGCTTACATTTACTGCCAAGCAGGGGACCCAGAGTTCTGCTCTTAACACCTGAAATACTGCAGCCATTCTGCAAGTCAAAGATGCAGGTGGCACCACAGTGGCCAGATCTTTTCTGCTCAGAAAGGCTGCACCTGACTAACCAATCGAAACTGGTAAAAGGCACTTGTGGCCACCTGCTTATCCAGCAGTACACCTGGTTCCAAGAGCACCCCCAGACTACAGACCTGTTTCTCAAAGGGGAGTGCAACCCCACCCAAAACAGGTGAAAACTTAAATCTCAGGTTAGGCCTTCTCCTCAACAGGAGCACTTCTGTCTTGTCTGGATTAAGCTTCAATTTATTAGCTTGCATTCACTCCAAAATTGCCTCCAGGCATTAGTTCAGGATTTTTACAGCCTCCCTGGGATATGTCAGAAGGATGAGATGGAGCTGAGTGTCATCTGCATACTGGTGGCAAGACAACGCAAATCTTTGGATGATCCCACCCAGCCATTTCATGTAGATGTTAAAGAGTGTACAGACTAAGATGGAACCTGACGAGACCCCTCAGGCCAGGTGGCTGAGAAGCGGTCCTCCAGCACCACCTTCTAAAACCTACCCTCCAGGAAGGGCCAAAACCAATGCAAAACAGTGCCTCCCAATCCCAGCCCAGAAAGGCAGTCCAGAATGGTACCAAAAGCTGCTTAGAGATCCAGGAGAATCAACAGAGTTGCGTTGCCTCTGTCCATCTCCTGGCGCAGGTCATCCACTAGGGTGATCAAGACTATTTCAGTCCCATAACAAGACCTAAAACCAGACTGGAAAGGATCTAAACAAGGAAAGCTTGATGTTGTCCAGACACCACCCATTCAGTCATCTTGCTAAGGATGGGGTAGGCTTCTTTAGAAGTGGATTCAACACAGCCTGTTTCAAAACTGGGGAAAACACCTCCACTATCAAGGAGACATTAACTACCTCCCTAACCCAGCCAGCCGCCACCACCCAGCAGATTTAAGTAGCCAGTAACAGCAAGGGTCATACAAGCAGATCATAGGTCTCAAACCTCCAAGGGTGCTGTTCATATCCATAGACTACATAACTGAAAAGTATCCCAAACATCCAGACAAGTCAGTATCCTGGCACCATTTGACTCTGTTGCTGCTAATGTAGAGTCCATGTTGTACTGGATGCGAGAGATTTTATCTGCAGAGTGCTGAGCAAAATAGAGTGGTCCACTGAGCAGTACAGCTCCTCTGGCAGGCCAGATCCCAACAGACCTCTCACCATCCACAACAGCTTTGCTAGCTTACACCGTGCGGACACAACGGTGGCAGAAAAAAGTTGTTACCGGATTAATCCCAAGTCTTCCTCCACTGTTGCTCTAACAGTCTCCCTTGTCTTTTCATTTGTCCGCAGCCCCTCAGAAAACCAAGGGGCTACCTGGGCTCTAACATTTGAGAGGGGGCACCTGGGAGTGATCATGTCAACCACTGGGTTTATTTCCTCATTCCAGAGGTCAACCAGGACATCAACAAGGGCACCAACCATATCAACAGAGAAATCCTCTAGAGCCATCACAGAGTCTTGGTATCCATGTAAGTCTAAACACAAGCAATGATGCAATTATAGTCACAAAGAAGGATCTTTGTTCTTAAAGAACTTTTAAAGCCATAACAAAACCACAGAACTTAGCATTTAGTATACTAACCTGTGTATTTTGTAGTCTTTCGGTACACATTTTTTCATGATCTTCAGCAGATCATCATCAGCATCTCTGCAATGAATTACCAATGGCTTCCTTAAGGATACAGCTAGATTCAGCTGCCTTTCAAATACCTGAATTAAGAAAGCATGTCTTTAGATGCCATTAGAGCTGCCCTGAGAACAGAGGGGTGACGTGTTTCAGTAATTCTAGCACCAAGTTCAGCTATTACCATTTATACCACTACTATACACAGTCCATTCTCAAAAAATCTCCAGCAGCACAGATTGCATTTATTTCAAAAACAGTTGCACTGAAGTAATAAACTGACTGAGATCCCAGTCTGCACCTTACATGGGAGAGGCAGAACAAGTGTTCCACTCTCAGCACATTTGCTTTATACCCTACACTAGGATGCTGCACAAGAAAATTTAGCTTCCAACTATGACACTTCAGGACTGCTTGACTGAGAGGGGGGGGGGGAGAGGCAGAAATCACCGCCCAAAATAGCAGATGGATTCCAGAAAATGGTGGTAGGGGACTTGAGCTATGGTATTCCACATGGTTCTGCACTGTCCCCCATGATATCAGCATCTACATGAAACTGCTAGGTAAAGTGATAGTCTGGTGATTTATTTACTGCATTTATCTCCTACTTTTTTTCTACCATGGAATTCAAAACAGCTTGCACAGAATTCCCAGGAGGCATTACCTGGACTCATATTTACATAGCACTTCTAAGACTGCTGTTATCATGGGTCCTCATCCATACCCTGGGACAAAAATGAAGAGTCAGAACCAATGTTCCCTCTAAGCTCCAAAGTGTTACGAGCAGAAATTCTACCTCGTGAGTGAAAAAAGCTAGTAGCATTAAAGGCTGTGAGCGAGTCTACATTCGACTATTGTGTAAATTAGTTTATTAGAAGATCACTTCCATAACCTTGAAAAAATCTCAGAATAAATTCTTTTATATTTAAATTATATTTTAACAATAATTTAAACATAAAGAGAAAACAGAATCAAGTCAATTTTCACCCACTCCTTTCCACTATATTGGTAGATCTGTCCTCCAGAGAACAGGTCTACCTACCTCAGTCTACTATATTGTCAGACCTGGTCTTGGACTGTCACCATGTGCTGAGCCTTAGAAAACATACCAGCACTTGGAGGGGGGGGGCTCTTGCAGTCTACTTTGGTGGGGTTTTTTAGTGAAATATGACAACCAGCATTACAGGTCAAGTATAACAGAGGTGGAACAATCACTGTCAGAATGCTGCCTAACCTAACAAACAGGAAGTTGCTTAAATGTTATCAGCCTGCCCAAACTACTTATTTTTTCAAATATTTATATCCCAATTTTCCCTCTGACTCAAGGCAGCTTACAAATCATACTGAAAAGCACAATATGGGTGCACAAAAAAAAAATATTTTCTGGCTCCATTGTAGCATATGGAAACCCTTATAGTCAATGGGCACCATAGGTTATAATGGAGAATCAATCTGAGGCTCTGTTTTTTGGGGTAGAGGCACCAAATTTGCAACATAATTGCTGGTGCCTCTCCTCAAAATCCCCCCCCAAGTTTCAAAAAGATTGGACCAGGGGTCCAATTTTATGATCCTCAAAAGGAGATGCTCCTGTCTTCCATTGTTTTCAATGGAAGGAAAAACACCTTGTGAGCTGAAACAGAAATCCCTGCACTGCCTGTGAAAACTTTGTGCGCCAGCATCCCCTAGCACAGCTTAGAGGGAACTATGAGAACCCTGGCGACACTCAGCTGTACTTATGTTTTATAAGTGAATCAGGACTGGCAGTAGAAGTGCTAAGCAGACAATTTATAATGGACTGGAGGACAGCTAATTGTGAAGACCTGAGGTACTGTTAACAAGTTGTATTTAGCCTGCTCTGGATGCTTAAAAGGTCTGCAGCTAGGAGGTGCTTTTACACCTGAGTCTCAGCTTGCAGGTTCAACTAGCTTCTATGGCATGCAATGACTTTCAGTGGCTTAGACTAATATACCAACCAACTCTCCTGAGCAGAAAGAGAAAAATAACTCATGCCCTTGCAACATCTAAATTAGATTATGCAATATGTTCTACACAAGGCTACCTTTGGAAACTTCAATAGGTTCAAATTATGGCAGCCAGATTAATTCAAATGCACAGATTTGAGTACACTTCTCCAGCATCAAAAGATCTGGGGAGGGGCCATAGCACAGTATTAGAGCATTTGTGGGATATGCAGAAGGTTCCAAGTTCAGTCTCCAAGATCTCCAGTTAAAAATGGATCAAGTATTAGTGAAGTAAAAGACCTCTACCAAAGAACCTGGAGAGCCATTGCTCATCTGAGTACATAGTACTGACATTGATGGTTCAATGGCCTGATTCAGTATAAACAGCTTCATGTGCTCATATGACAGATTCTTCCAAACAAATCTGACTGATCTTTAAGATTAGCATCAGAAGCCCTTCTCAAATTGCTCCAACCATTAGAAGTTGGGAAACTGGATACAGAAGTAATGATATAATACTTAGGTCGGTAAGGTGGGAGGGACTATAACTGAATGTGATGTGATGAAATTTGTAACCCCGCATTAATGTTCAATGTTAGTGGTTGTGTTTGTTGTTATTTGTGTGTATAGATTGTATTGTTATGTATTTGGTGTGTTGTGTAATGTGTAGTTATGTCCTTGTTGAAAAATAATAAAAATGCCTCTTTTTGGGGGGCGCTTAAAAAAAAAAGAAGTTGGGAAACTGGTGAGAAGTCCTTTTCAGTAGTGGTCCCTGGCTTATGAAATACACTCACCAGAAGAGGTTCATTTCAGTGCCAACACAATGTTTTGTGGCACTAAGTTCAGGCCTTTCTTCAGGTGTAAAAGCCTAAGAATACAGAACCTGTTTTTACCCATATGTGAACTCTTACAGGTACCTGGGGAACAGGAATACTGGTTATCTCCCTTCTGTTCACAATGCTTCAGGATCCAACCCAAGGTGCATACGCACTTATGAAATAACAGAAACTAATTCGAGATGCTTAACACTGGATAAATGGATCTAATTAAGTCTACAGATTGCATATACACAAATAGTTAAGTAGCCAGACAGGTTAAACTGTTGTCTCTCTCAAGGCTTTCATGGGACAAATCTCAATACTCTTATAGCATTACAAGAGAAACACTTCCCAAGACAACAGTTCCACATGTACTGGCCACTTTAGTGAGGTATACTAAGAAGTTTGCGTTCAGTTCTTCACTGTAGTATCAGCACACCACATTCTAGAAACAGAGGATCCATATTGTATACATTCCATATGCGTTACAACCAACAGGCATTGTTTATACGGCAAATATATCCAATTCAAAACATGTTATGAGCTATCAAGACAGTTGAAGAGCTCTAAGAGTTCTTACTTTTAAGAGTTTTCAGTCAGAACAGGGAAAACAGCCTCAAAAGAACTAGAAGCCTTTTACCTTGTGTTGTGTTGGGACTTCAGTGCTACATTTATAGGAGTAATCCAGTCCCATTTCTCCAAAGGCAATAGCTTTGGGGTGCCTCATTGCCTGCAAGAGATTTCTTTCATGAAGATCTGAGTAATAGCGTGCAAAGTGTGGATGACAGCCAAATGCCCCCCAAACCTTGTCTTCCTTTAATAAATCTTCCCATAAGGAGTCATTCAAAGTACGAGGATTACAAAAGTCAGCTATACAGCCTTCAAATTCTTCAGGAAAAGTGCTATCATAAACCTTTCTAAATTTAGAAAAGGTGCCCCTAAAAGCCATTTTTGAATACAACATGTCCAGATGGCAGTGGGTGTCAATAAATCCATCTTCTAAATACCTGGGCAGGTCATCAGGCAAATTGTGGCCTGCACGGTTAGTAACAGATGAGTCCAATTTGCTTGGTGTGGAGAAAATAGGAATGTATGGTCCTACTTCTATACTTCGCCGTCTATGTTTCTTCTCACAGAACAGTGAAGAACCAAGTGAACGTGGCCTACGACGCACTTCTTTCAATGAAGACTCTTCATCCCTTGAGGTATTTGATGAAATAGCAACAGAGGTATCTAAAGAAATGTCACAGAGCTGACTAGAATATGAACTCTCTAATGAAGTATCTTCACAGGGGCTTGAAAAAGGACTACAATGTTCTGGCTTGGGGGTCTTTGTCCAATATTTTGCATAGTCTTTCATCTTATGACCATACAGGTGAGGGGGATACATCACGACCTCTGTGGCCAATCCTGAAGTGTCTTTTGTTTCAGAAGTACTGTGACCCAGGATGGAATCCTCTTGAGAGATGGTAGTCAATGGTTCTGCATCCTCCATATCAGACCAGTCACTTCCCTCTAAAGGCTCTTTTTCTTGCTCTGTACGCTGCACAGCAACAAAATACAAAAAGCAGGAAATAAACATCTTGAGACTTAGTTCAACTTACTTTTCTAACACCTGATTACAAGTTTTTTTGGGCTTTTAAAAAGTCATTTTATTAGCATATGTAGACTTCAGAAAATTGATGTCTATGACACTTCTAATCCTGTCCTTCCTCCAAGCTGCTCAGGGAGGCACATATATGGTTCTCTCCTTTTGAGAATTTATGTGAGAACAGATGGACAGACTGGAGGGAAAGAAGAGGTGGCATGCTGTTTGTGGGAAAACACTGTATTTAAATTCCATACTTATTTAGAAAATGTATATACTGCCCCTTCAAAGACCTACACAAGACAACTCACAAATTAAAAGATAAAATCTTTCAAATTAACAATTAAAAACCCAGAGCACAGCCTGCTCTGGTGGGGAGGATGGGGTATAAATTGAATAAATAAATAAATAATAAATGTTTAGCAGCCTAAATGATCCTTATAACAATCCTCAGACTAGAAACATATTTCAAGAACAATTTTAAGAAATCAACCCCCTTAGTTAAAAGTCTAGGTAAAAAGAAATGTTTTGTCCTGGTGCCTAACAGTGCAATCTTGAGCATCCTTCTAAGGGTGCAACTCTATTCTCTTTACAGTGCACTCTTAAGCAGATTAGATGCCAATCAAGAATTGGGAAGGAGGACATTCACAGGCAGGTTTTCTCCACTGAAAAAGCTCCATCTCTGCTGGTGGGACCACAGACAGCAGGTCTTGTGAGAAGGAGCTTAGCTGGCAAGCTGGATAGTACAGAAGGAGGTAGTCCTCCTTGAATGAAAATTAATGAGGTAAAGTAGTACACTGTTTGATGTAGTCAAACATAGTTTACATGTATTGCAAAGAAACATAATTCTGTTCCAGAAGGACAGAAATAATGAGGTGTCTTTGTTTTTTGTGCTTTACCTTGACTGCACAGCAACAGTGCCAATCTAACACTGTACTCGGAAAAGCGTGAAAAAGATCTCCAGTTAACTTCCAAGGCCATACTCTCAGAATTGCTACCAGTTCCACATGGCAACTAAAGAGAACCTTCATATTCAGTGGCAGCAAATCTCCGAATACCATTGCTAGGAAGCAATATCAGACCTTGACTCCTATGCCCTGTATTCTGGTTGGCCACTGTGTGAAACAGATTACTGGGCTAGATGGACCACTGGTCTGATACAGCAGGGCTCTTGTTACATTCCTAATTTTACAAACATGAGAGGACTTGTTAAAATGGAGAATTAAGAGAATCAAATCTCTCCAGGATGCTTAGAAAATATTTAAAACCACATTAATTGAGATCCAACATACCTCAAGTTAGGAAAGCTACCAACAAGTCTAAAAAGATGCCTGCATGGTTAACAGCCCAAGTCAATGGAAGCTGTAAAAGGCAAAAATGGCAATTAAGAAGTGGAAGATTTGCCCACCTGAGGCAAACAGGGTAGAGAACAGATTCTGGCAAAACCAATGCAAGTTGACAAGAAGATGAGTGAAAAGGATTCAAGAAGATTGCTAAAAACATCAAGACATATTAAGATAAATGTGTATTGTTTTTCTGGAGTAGAAAACCAGTCAGTTAATCAGTCAGGCCACTGGATGACAAAGGAATGAAAGGATTGTTTAAGAAAGATGGGGAGACAGCAGTGGAACTGTGGAAAATGCACAGCAGATACCCACACCAGAGCCACTGTTTTCAGGACCAGAAGACAAATTGAAATGACTAGAGATGGGGAGCGACTTCCGGGTTGGCAGGCTGATGGCAGCCATTTTCCCCTTCTCCTGGGGATACGGACTGCAAACCAGTGGGTAGAGAGGGGGGGCGATTGTACGCTTCCCCCCAGGGCTCGGGATGAGCCCTGAGTCAGGGGGTGCTGAGGTTCGCCACCCCCCCGGCTTTTAGCCTGGGAGTGGGGGCAAACTTTTGCCCCAACGGTCTCTCCGTTGTGTTCCAGTAATGGCTGAGGCTTTGCGTACCGGAAAACCAAGCGGGTGGTGATCAAGTTTTAATCAAGCGACTGGCTAAATTGTTGAAGCAACTGAAGAAGAGTGAGTACAAGTTAACGAAGCACTAGAAGAAGAAGAAGAAGAAGAGATTGGATTTATACCCCGCCCTTCACTGCCCAAAGGCGTCTCAGAGCGGCTTACAAACTCCTTTCCCTTCCCCTCCCCACAACAGACACCCTGTGAGGTAGACGGGGCTGAGAGAACTTCTGACAGAAACTGTCCTTGAGAGAACAGAGCTGTGCCAGAGCTTGTGACTGACCCAAGGTCACATCAGCAGGTGCAAGTGAAGGAGTGGGGAATCAAACCCGGTTCTCCCAGAAAAGAATCCGCACACTTAACCACTACACCAAACTGGCTCTAGAGGGAAGAGTATATCCCTGCAAGCATGGGTGGCGGAGACAATTGCAGACCCGCCCTGGATGACCAGATAAGGGAAACTACTATTGGATAAATGGAACTTGAAGGGACTGTGACGGAGGAACGCTGAGATTTAAGAACTAAGAAACAGATAAGCAAACATTTGGAACTTTAAAAACAGTAACTGAAAATGCTCTATATGGCTAACTAGAAATGGCTAGAAGGAAGAATTAGAATCTTCTCTTTTAAAGATTGTTAACATCACAGTAAGAGACCGAGTGGAACAAAGTCTTCCCCTCCCCCCCAAAAAAAAGAAGCGGGGGGAAAGGGAATTCCCTCCTCCCGCAAAACAATATAAAAATAAAGCTCTCAGGGGGTAGAGGGAGCGAAGAGAATACCAGAAAAGAGAGAAAGTAACGAATGGGAAACTAACGATATTTTGAAGTGTTTTCTGAATATTGGCTGGAAACGATGTAGAACCCTCCTTTAGCAGACAGAGGGTGGGAAATCCCCCCTCTTGAAAGACAAAGTGACTGTGTAAACATCTGAAAACAACCTTTTTAGGCATTGAAAAGCGTCCTTTTCCTTCTTAAAGAAACTCTAAACATCTCGGTGAATGTGGCTGTGAAATGTTGAATGGGGGGGGGGAATGAGCTGGAAATAAGATGGACAGACCTAGAGAATTTTTAGAGGTGGCAGAACAACTTGATGGATTTATGGGACTCTGGCAATCTGGTAAGAAAAAGAAGATAAACAGACCCTCTAGCTCTAGCTCTTTGGAAATGGCGTCTGTTGCATCGAAAGAATTAAAATGAAACTGAGTCTTCTTTGGGAATTCGAAAGTAACTGAACAATAAACTATACTGAGAAAGATTGGTGGGACAGCAAAGCAGCTATGTTCGCCTACGACAAGCGGGTGGGAGGGGAAACTCTCCTCCTAAAAAATAAAGTTACTATATATTTTGATGGGGGGGGGGGCAAAGCTAATGGAATGTTGGGTGAAAGGTGGCTAGGTGGATTAAAAGTTCAGGAGATAGCGAAGTTCCAGAAGATATTAACAATATGGACTGTGAGCTAAAGAAGATCAATGAGAAGATTCTACAGCGAAGATCCTTTCCAGAGATAAGATTTTTGGCTGAGGGGGGGATGTTTGGATAAAATAAGGGGGAAGGGTTTATATAAAAAAGATGGATGTTTGATAATGAATGCTTCAATGAAATTTAAATGTATTTTATTAATTTAGGCTAGTACCATAAAAGGAAGAGGGAAAAGGGATGTTATTTGATGCATATTTAGGTTCCTTTTTGTCTTTTTTTCCCTTCTTTTTTAATAAGAGGGTAAATAGAGAGTCTTTAAGAGACTTTAAGCCTAACTTGGATGTTTTTAACAACTGTACTTAAGTAATGCTGGATTGCAGGTAATGATTGATCAAAAAACTTTAAATAGTTAGATGGGCAGAAAGTAATAGCCAGATAGGCAGAAATTATTGTAACTAGATTATGAGAATGCCTGATGTTTGCATAAAAGAAATTTTAGTGTATTTTAGAAGTATACTCCAAACAGTCTGTATGAGCTAGAGCTTCAGAAGTGATGTACTCAACTGTCACCTTCAAGGTTAACAACTGAAAGTTTTTATTTGTTAATGCCACATTTGTAAGCATTGTATACAATCACCACACCTTGGATTTTCTTTCCTATCATCCCCTTCTTGTAGTTGTGTATGTTAGTACCCTTCCCCCTTTCTGTAGATATTTAGAAAATGCAATAAAAAATCCCCTTTGGGCCCCCCCCAAAAAAAAAAAGAAAAAAAGAAATGACTAGAGATGAAGTTCTAGACATGTGTATCTGGCTGCAATCTCTGGATTTTTCTAGCAACAGGGAGTGGGGCATTCAGAATTAGATAAAGAATAGTAGTACGGCAAAAGTAGTAAGGCAACAATAAACGTTGTTTGAAAAACATAGTAAGTTATTCAGCAAACTGATAGAAGATGCACATTTAAACAACAAGAACCTATTACCTTACAGTTCACTCAGCCTGCACAGAGCAAACAACATGCAACGGATGTAGTAAAGTGATGCCTGTTGAGGCAGACAAATCCTAATTTCACATATATACTGATGTGGTCAGAACTCACACTAATTGATCAGGAACATATCTTGGGGTCACAGTAGATGGGTCAATGAAAAATGTAAACCTGGTGTGGAGGGGGTATGGAAAAATTTAAACTCTATGTAAGGGATGATTATGAAAAGGACTGGACATAAAATGGCCAGTATTATAATGCCCTTCAATAGATCTCTGGTGCAGCAGCATTTGGATTACTGTACAGTGCTGGTCACCCCTTCACAAAAAACATATTATGGAATGGGAAAGAGTACAAAAAAGGACAACTAAATGATTAAGGGACTAGGGCACCTCCCACACAAGGAAT
This sequence comes from Gekko gecko, assembly GCA_029375565.1. Classification (NCBI taxonomy): domain Eukaryota; kingdom Metazoa; phylum Chordata; class Lepidosauria; order Squamata; family Gekkonidae; genus Gekko; species Gekko gecko. The sequence continues at coordinate 69,114,754 of JAPDNY010000002.1, read as the reverse complement.
GGATAAAAGGCTTGAGGTTTTTCACGTTATACAACCCAAAGGAAAAATGGCATGCTAGAAATGTAAAAGTTTTGCGTTGTATGGAGAAAGAGAACTTTTTTTCTTCCTCTCCCCAAATACTAGAACTCAGGGGCACCCATAACGTTGATGCATAGTAGACTCAAGGCAAATGAGACTACTACTCCATTTAACACAAGTTATGGAACTCAATGCCACAAAATGTAGTGATAATTTATATACTTTATATACCTCCCTACATGGCAGTAAAATGAAATTTTAAAGCAAAAACAAATTCATGGAGGTTAAGTCCATCAGGAGCTATTTAGCCTAGATGGTGAAATGGTACCTGCATATTCAGGGACAGTATATTGCTGAATGTCAATTCTGGGGGTGGGGGGGCAACAACAGGGGGAAGCTTTGGCTAGTGTGTTCCAGCTGTGGGCCTCCTGGGTGATCTGGTTGGCTCCTATGGAAGACAGGATGCTGGACAAGATGGACCACTCCTAAGATTCAGCAGTGCTATTCTTATGTGTGTTAGAAGACAACACCACCACAGATCACATTTATAATCACTCCAGTTCATCCTACAGCCTTCCCCTCCCACAGTTCAGGCAGCAATAAAAGTGTCTGCCAACTGAGTATTTGCACGGTCAGTTTAGAAGAGCTTCCCTTGTAATTAAGTGAACTACAGCATCTCTTCTACCAATGCAAGCAAATGTAGAATATCTCAAAGATATCTGAACTATACTCCAAACTAAATGTTCAGTTTACTGTCTTCTTATTGAGGTGTTGGCTGTTTGGGTGAAATTAAGGACATCTCAAAAACAGTCAACTATGGTTTCAATTCATTTTATGAGAAGACAAGAGTTACTGGAAAAGACAATACTGCTAGGAAAAGTTGAAGGCAGCAGGAAAAAAGGACGACCCAACATGAGATGGATTGACACAATAAAAGAAGCCACAGCCCTCAGTCTGCAAGACCTGAGCAAGGCTGTTAACAACAGGTGGCCATTAGGAGACCATAAATTAATAGGGGTGACTAAGTCAGAATTGACTTGACAGCACTACAACACACACACTCCATATCTCAATGCCTCACCTTTTGGTCTACTTCTGACTTGTGTTCATCCACAAATACAAGTTTTGAAGACGGTTCAACAAGAACTGTCCTCTGGAAATTCTCAAACTGAATTTTCGTTTCACTGTGTATGTCAACTGAGCTGGGGGCAGTACACTGTTCTTTTGTCACATTTTTCTGCTTTGTGGAAGCACCAGATTCTTTTGCAGCAGTTTTGTGATTGCTGCTCCCAGACTTGAACGCTTCTTCACCTTCATGTCTTGCACTTTCAGAGACACGCCTTGAGTTGTTTTCAGGTGTCCAAGATTCTTTTTTACTCAGTCTGGCACAATCAGTTTCTCCAGCAATTTTACTTTCCTGTTTGTGTGATACTTTTTGCTCCCCTCCAAGACTTGAGAAGTTAGCTACATCTTCAGAACTGCTGATGAATCTACGAAGTTTTTTTTTATTTTGCCCAACAGAGGTATTAATGTCCTCTCTTGCTGGACTACTCTGGTTTTTCAGTTCTCGTGTAGGCTCTGGTTCATCTTCAAGTCTCAATGTTCCAGGGGCATGCCTTGAGCTCCGTCCTGGTCTGGCATCCTCTTTTCCACTGCAGTTAGAACTGTCATTTTCTTCTTTTGCACTAGCTTTCTGAAAACTGGATTCTGGTTTAAATTCCGCTTCTCTTTCTGATCTTGAAACTACAGATACACGTCTTGAGCTACCATCTGACCCATGAGAGTCTTTTTTATCCTGCTGGACACAGATATTAATTTGTTCTTTTTGTGTAGTTTTGCTACAGCTGGGATCTTCTCGCCCTGCAGACTGACGTCTCAAGTTGTCCCCTGGCCCAGAAGTTTCTTTTCTGCGATGAAGGCTGTTCATGTGAATTCCATTTGGAGATGCTGTATCTCGTTTGGCTGGGAATGCTTTCCCTAATGCACCTAGCAGAGCTTTTCGGTAAATTAATGCAGCTCCCCGGTTCTCCGTTTTCTTATGGCCGTGTTCAGACCCTGCATCCTTTGATACATCTTTGCTTTCAGTGCTGCGTGCAAGGTTTCGGCCTGCATCACTGCAAGCATCTTGTGTAACCTAAACAGAAAACAATAATGTAAGCATACACAAACAGGATCTCCGTGTGGTTGGCTAAGCAGCTAGCAATCCCTTCCATGCACCGACTGAGCAAAAGAGCAGTTAGTAATTTAGTCTGCAGACTTCTACAATAAGTTACAACATAATGGGATCTTTTGGCATTAAAGCAGTATTATGTGATTTTTCAAGTAAGCTGGCATGGCAATGCACATTGACACATTTAGTTCTTAGATATAATATTTAATTGGCCATTAGTATACTGAGTTAAAGGTTACTATTCCTCCAAAGTAGTCCTAAGAGAAGTGCCTGCCTTTTCAAATCTAACAGGCGTTCTTCCCAGAAAAAAACCTAATGAAAGTTAATTTAATTACAAAGAACAAAATGCAGAAAGTACCAGTCACACTAGATGAGCAGATATAGATTAATAAATTCTATAGCATTTCAGCTGTTCTCCAAAAAGGTAAAAGCTTCCCTAATATTTACAACTTTTTGCCATTTTTTAAAAGTTTCTCAGCTAGATACCACATTTACATTGTTTTATTTATTTTTATTTACTTTATACCCCGCCCTATCCCACAAGTGGGCTCAGGGTGGCTTACAACATAAAACCCACAAAGCAGAGAAACAATAAAACCATAAAACAATAGATGGCACAATAGACAGTAACAAAACCCCATGCCTCATGTCAGGCAGAAATTGTCAGTGATTGTCACTTATATACCTCATGTTTCAAGGATTCCTGAGAGGAAACCACACTTCTCTTGGACATTTCAGAAACAGAACGGTTTACGAGATGCACTCCTCTGGAAAAGGAACAACTCTGGGTCTCCTTAACCACGTTGTCAATTTCATCATCAGTTTCAAAGTCATCAGAGGAAGAATCTTCTGCTGCAAATGAAGTTCTTGAGAACTCTTTATAAGAAGATGCTGGAGAGTGCAAGATCTGAGTCTTTCTGAACACAGCTCTCTTGTTGGCCAAGCTGTTGTTAGGGGAAGGATGAGGGAGCCCTTTGGTAGACTTGAAATATTTGGTGGGTGAGCCAACAGATGAGCTGTCCCATTCTATTTTGCGCCTCCTGTTTGGCTGCATTGATGCTGGCTTATCTGGATAGTAAGAGAAACAATTAGAATTTTAGCATATTTCCATAATGAATTTACACCCCATTTCTCAATCCAAAGTGGCTTACCTCATTCTCCTCTCTTCCATTTGATCCTTATAACAACCTGGTAAAATAGGTTAGGCTAAGAGTGTGTGGCTAATCCAAGGTCAACCTGCAAGCTTCCAAAGCAGCATGGTTTTAAACCTGGGTCTCCCAAGTCCTAGTCCAGCACTCTTAACCACTACAGCACACAGGCCCTTTCACTGAAAATACCATGCAAGAAAAATTAAGAGAATGGATAGCCAACTCTACCCTTTATACATAACTGTATCAGACAAAAATGAGAACAGCAAGCAGATTCCTATACGACCAACAAAAGTGCAATACCTGCTCATCCCATATCACAGAGAATCTCCACATTCACAGGCAGCAAGCCTCTGAATATCAGTGCCAAGAGGCAAGATCAAGGGAAGGCCCCAGTCTCTATACTCTGTAGTTTGTCCTCCAGAACTGGTCAGCCACTGTCATGCAGGGCTGCCAACTCCCGTTTGGGAAAAACCTGGAGATTTGGGAGTGGAGCCTGGGGAGGGATCTTAGCAGGGTATAATGCCATAGAGTTCATCCTCCAAAGCACCAATTTTCTCCACGGGAACTAATCTACATCACCTGTAACTCTGGGAGATCTCCAGTCCCCACCTCCTGGAGGCTGGCAAATCTATATGTGAGACAGGATGCTGGACTATAGACCGACCACTGGTCTGATCCAGAAGGGCTCTTCTTGCCTTCTTATGTCCACACACACCTGTCTGAAACCTTACATTTTAACACTCCTCATCCAGTTCGCAAGAATCCCCACAACACACATATAAGGAGAAAGGAAGAGGCCGGAGTTCTTCCTAGCCTGCTTTGGACGCGGAAGAGGAGCAGGGACCGGAGAAGAAGGCGAAGGCCTTGGAAAGCTAGAAGCCGCCTAGCGTCTGGAAAGTGAAAGAAGGCGGGAAACGGAGAAGGAGGGAGTTCCCATAAGGACTCCAAGACGGCCTACTTCGAAATCCAGCCCTAGCCGCCATTGGCTGAGTTCTGGGGCCTTCTCCTCAGGCTTTAGCCCCGCCCCCAATCCCAGGGACCAGCTATCCTCGGGTACTTTTTAAGACCTCGGCGGCGGCGGCGGCTGGTAACACGCTCTTTTCCCGGCCCACTTTCCACAGATACTCACTGGCGCGCAGTAGCGCGCTCTCCCGCAGTCCTTATTCCTCTGCAAAGCTCGTAGCAACACCTACGCGCAGGAAAAGAGAAAATGGGGGGAGGGGACAGTGGAGTTAGAGGGACTGACTCGAGGCCGGCGCTACGATTGGTCATCCGTGGCTCGCCGGGGGGAGGCCGAGCTGACGCCCACCACGTGATTGAAGCGAAAGTCAAAAGCCGGAAGTAGAATGCTGGAATTTGAGGGGCTGTCTCCGGTTTCTCCTTTGTGATGCGGGCTGATTCGAGAAAGGGAGGCTCGGGGGTGGGTCGGTGGGTTGAGCTGGAGCAAAAGCCATGACTCTGGCGCCTCCTTTCCTGTTTACTTCTCTAGCTTAATCGTGTGCAAGCTTAAGGGGTCTGACTGCAGACTTTTTCAAGCGGCTCAGCCGGGTGAAGGTCTAGACAAGAAACATTGTACGTAGTTGTGAGTGACCCAAGCGGCCAGTAAATGTTGCCAATGTGGTCTTAGCCTTAGTCAAGTTATTCTCTCTCAGTTATAGAAAAAAGCAAGAATCCAGTAGCACCTTAAAGACTGACATTTATGGCAGGGTAGGAGCTTCCGCGAGTCACTGCTCACTTCTTCAGATCTGAAAAAGGGAGCAGTGACTCACGAAAGCTCCTACCCTGCCACAAATTTCGTTAGCCTTTAGGATGCTGCTGGACTCTTGCTCTTTTTTACTGCTACAGACAGACTAAAACGGCTACCCATCTTGATCTGTCTCTCAGTTATGTATCTGTAACGTGGGGATAATGGTACTGGTCTACCTTACAGGACTTTTGTAAAGACAGAAAGAAGACAAGGTGTTTATTGTACAAGAGGGGTGTTTGCTCGCCAGCCACATAGCTCTCTGCTCTCACAATATTTAACGGTAACTTTGATTACAGAATGAACAGTTCTACCTCTTACCAAAAAGCTGCTGCAGTACCTGGAGATTTGGGGATGGAGTCTGGGGAAGATAGGGACCTCAATGGGGTTCAGTGCCATAGAGTCTACCCTTCAAAGCATCCATTTTCTCCAGGGAAGCTTATTCCTTTAGTCTGGATATGAGCTGTAATTTCAGGGGATTTCCAGGTCCCACGTAGAATCATAGAATCATAAGAGTTGGAAGGGACCTCCTGGGTCATCTAGTCCAACCCCTGCACAATGCAGGAAATTCACAACTACCTCCCTCCCTACACCCCCAATGACTGCTGCTCCTTGACCAGAAGATGGCAAAAAACCCCACAAAAAACCTCCAGGATCCCTGGCCAAACTGGCAAATCTGGAGGCTGGCATCCCTAGAAATTAGATTGATGACAAATGCCATAGACAAATACCATATCTTTGAATTTGAAATTGTAATGCATTTACAGCAGAGGGTCCTGAAACAAAGGGACAGGACCTATTATACCAAGACATAGACCTTTTGCATTAATCTAAAGTTGGAACATTAAATCTACATTATAATAAATTTCTGAATGAACATAGTGAAACTATCAGAGTAGCCTTAAATTTAGATAGTCATATATTCTTTCACTGATTCTGCATAAGAAATAAAGGGGAGCCATTTTCCTTAAAAGTTTGAGATATAATTCTGATTTTTCATACTTTTCACTTGTGTCAAACTCTTGCCCATTATCATTATTTCCAAAATTTTATTATACCAACTTATGACGGGTGGCAGTTTTTCCCCCTTCCAGTTTTTTGCCGCTAGGAGTTTGGGTCTGGGTTAATAATAATACTGAGTTCCCTTCTGATTTGGGAGATTATTTTATCATCTAAAACTTTCAAAAGAATTACTTCAGGATGTAGGGGAATGGAATAACCTGTTATATTATTGATATATCTGTTTAGTGTCCAAAAATGTTGCATCCTAACACATTCCCACCAGTTACGAAAATAGGAACCAGTGTTGCTGCACTTCTTCAGCAAGACAATGGATATTGTCTAAGTAGTGTGATGTACTTTTTCTGTGGTCAGATACCATCTAGTATATTCTTTAAATGTGAGCTCTCTTATGTTAATTGAAGATGAAGTTGAAAGGAGGTGAAGACCAGAGAGCCACATTTTAGGATATACTGGTGTGCCAAAAGCTCTTTTCTAGGACCTTTATTTTCAAATGAATTATGCCTGCCAGGGACTGAAAGCTTTAGCTTCCCTTGGAAATACCATGTGGGAGAGGACTGTTCTGATGATAACTGGGGCCAGTGTGGTCACTTAATTTTTGGCAATGAAACACCCACAATCATCCTGATCCTGGTGGCCAATATTGAGATCTCTAGCTTCATTTTCTGATGAGTTATGCCTGCTACAGAAGGACAGCAGCCTGTACCTGGGAAAACCATGGCTTGATAGTGCAGTGCCAGCTGCTGGGCGCAGTTGTGTAGTGGGGAACCCACATGGATTTGTAGAAGGGCACCTTACTTTCCCTTGTATCTCCTCACCACACTATTCCCACTTTCCCTCCTCCTGGCAACCCCCTATTCTCATGCTTCCCTGCTTCTTTCTGTCTTTTCCACCCACCCACTAACCTACCTTTTATCTGCCCACCATCTTTTGCTATATTGATATTTATTCAGTTCATTTATATCCTATGTTTCTCTACAATGGGGACCCCAAACAATCTACATCATTTTCTTCACCTCTGTTTTATCCTCACAACCAGCCTCTGAGGTGGGTGGTTAGACGAAGACTTTTAACTGGACCAAAGTCACTCAGTCAGCTTCCACAGCAGAGTAAGGATTCAAACCGGACTTTCCCAGATAATACTCTGAAACTTGTCTCTAACCACTACCAAGCAGTCATGCCCTGGCTGTATCATGTAAAGTGTGTGCCAGCCAAGTAGTCTGGTGGTCGCTGCCATGCCTGGTCCCATTCAGTTTTCCCTCAAAGGCCAAAATAGTCCTTGAAAGGGCCCTGCCCCCACCCCCTGTCTTTTACTGACAGAAACCAAGGGTTGAAAGCTGGCAATAGAAGAGGAGGAGGAGATTGGATTTATACCCCACCTTTCAATCAGAGTCTCAGAGCAGCTTACAATATCCTTTACCTTCCCCTCCCCACAAAAGATACTCTATGAGGTAAGTGGGGCTGAGAGCTCTTTTGAGAACTACTCATGAGAGAACAGCTCTGAAAGAACTTGTGACTGATCCAAGGTCACACCAGTATCTGCATGTGAAGGAGTGGGGAATCAAGTCAAAATCTAGGTCAGAGTCCAGACTCCTAACCAGTACACCAAACTATTGTGGCTGCCTAGCAATGGCCACTGAAGGCATTTGTTTCTTAAACCTACAGGTGTTATATAATTGTGGAGTTTTTATGCCCCCCTTATTTTTTTTTAAGATTTCAGACTTTCTGAAAATCTGGGGCTTTTTCTGGGTTTGCTGAAATGTCTGTCTTGTCTGTTCATGGCTCCAGTCTCTGGATTTAAGTATGTACAGATTTGGCCGTGTGGAGAGTTAAATATATTGATGATATATGTGATCGTTGGGATGGCGTACAGGACATGCAGTAGCCGTGGCTCTTTTGGTTAATGGTAATAGCAAATGTAGCTCTCCGTGAGCCACAGATTTAGTATCACAGGGTTAGAGTCTTGGACAATGACTGTGGTAGAAAACCTAGGTGAACTTGCGACAGTTCTCAATGTCATCTCTCTATCTAACACATTATACAGGGTTGTCAGGATAAAATGGGGGGACACCAATTAACTCTGAACACCTTGGTGAAAGGATGAGATAAAAATCAGATGAGGTACTGCCAGTTTGGTGTAATGGTTAAGTGTGCAGACTCTAATCTGGGAGAACCGGGTTTGATTCCCCACTCCTCCACTTGCACCTGCTGATGTGACCTTGGGTCAGTCACAAGCTCTGGCACGGCTGTTCTTGAAAAAGAGCAGTTTCTGTCAGAAGTTCTCTCAGCTCCACCTACCTCACAGGGTGTCTGTTGTGGGGAGGGGAAGGGAAAGGAGTTTGTAAGCCACTCTGAGACGCCTTTGGGCAGTGAAGGGCGAGGTATAAATCCAATCTCCTCTTCTTTGTTTCTTCTGCCTCTAGGTTGACGCCCATAGGTAATGAAAAAGTCACTGCCTGAGCAGAGGTCAGCACCGCATTCTCTTCCTCATTTGTTGGGTTTACTTTTAGAGAATAGTCCCAACTTTTAGAGGAACAACTTGATACGAAATAATCACCATGCCGCACAATAGCTGGCAGAAGGTCTTCTGCTGCACTCATCCTGCAAGGAACATAAACAAACACAATGTAGCTGCTTGAATGAGTATGTGAACTATTAAAAATATGATTTATTCAAAGAGGAAAAGCAGCTGCGTCCATCAAGAAACATCAGATATATTCCTAATAGCATTTTATCACCTTTAAAATGCATCAAGTACTTCCGTAGAACAAAAAGAAGAGTCCAGTGGCACCTCTAAGATCAACAAAAGTTTATTCAAGGTATGTGCTTTCGTGTGCAAGGCACCCTTTTTCAAATCTGAATAAACTTTTGTTGGTCTTAAAGATGCCACTGGACTTAAAATTTCTTCTATTGCTTCAGATTAACACGGCTGACCACCTGGAACTATCTTCATTAAGTGCTTCAGATACATTATTTCAGGAAGGTGGTGATGAGAAATCCTGGGATTTTCCACTGAGATCATCAATAGCTGGGGCTCCCCCTGCCCCCAGATCTAGCTACCCTGCTCTGCTGAGTTTGAAGCCTTTCTATAGCTTAAGTGGTTCTTCCATGAGAGAATGAGCCACTGTGAAAGCAGTCCCAATCAAAACTACTCATAACCTACCCAGGTCTATTCAATGGGCTTACTCTCAGAAAAGTGTTCTTAGGATTGCATTGTTAAATTAGAGGAAGGGTCCTTAGAGTGGAGGAAGGCTTCAATGTTTGCTGAGCAGAACAGCCGGATTTATCCCAGTATTATATAAAACTAGAAAACATTGGTACTCATTTAAAAAAACACTCTTAAAATATGTCAGAGACAGTATTCATTCCAGCTTTCCCTAAATATTTTGTATTAAGGTTAATTAACATTAACTACAAGTTCAATCCAGAAATTCCTCTGCACTGGTGTAACTACAGTGATTCAGCTCCACTACAGAAGTTGGAACATGAGAAAAAGTCTGCTGGATCAGACCAAGGGCCCACTTAATCCAACAGTGGCCAGTCACATACTTCAGGGAAGTCTGCATACAGAGGATGAAGGCCATAGCTGTTTGTCCCCAGTGTGTCATCTCAGAGCTACACTGCTGATCACCTGTTGGGTGGATCCAGTTCCCCCTCCCCAAACAGATGATTAGTACTATGAGAACTGAAAGTACCAATTGTCAGTTTAGTGTGAAGTGTATACAGGGTTTATCCAATAGTATCTTGCTACATAAGCACAGCTACAATAGAAAGCATAATCCATATGCACAAGCCTGTCAGTTACTGGATCAGACTATCTGGGCATATGACTGCTGAGTTCGATCAAATGCAAAAGGGAACACTACAAACAAGCAGCTTCCACTTAATCTTTCACCCAAGGTCAAGTTAACTTTTAACTCAAATCAGGCTGCAGGTTTACATTAAATAAAACCAAAATAGGATTGCACATTAATTATTTGATGGAATCATCATCTAAGGTATAACTATAAAAACCAAAATACTCTAAAAGCCTTCATATTCAGTATTTTAAAGCATAATAAACTGTACAGAAGTCAGGCATATACTTTTAAATAACTTTGCAAAAGTAGCAAGCACTTTTGGTCATTCTTCATATAAAGTCCTAATATGCTGTTTTCTGGAATGTTTAAGTATTTGACCAGGCACCTTGGGTTCTTTTGTTTTATAAAAGAGTGTCATTGCTTTTAAGCATCCCGTACCAGATGCAACTGACAGCAAGCAAACTTAAGGCATGGAGAGCCAATAATACATGATGTAGATTTTGTCAGATGGAAGGCTGATTCACACCTGCATGGTCATTGCTTGATGGCTGCTGTATTAGGTGGCGAGTTACCCGTGTGTGAGCCATCACAAACCAGACAACAGGCGACAGAACATCCATATCACCTTAAAATACAATGTTTGTCATTTACATAGTGAAGTAATCAAACAATGTATATGCATAATACTATCTTGTCAGCTACAAGCTGAACAGTGTGGCTGAGTGACAGCCGGTGAGCTTCAAAGCAAAACAGTTCAATACAGTTTGTTCTCAAAAACCCTTCGGCCAAACTGAGTAAATGTGCCACATTGCTCACCTCGCCCAACAACAAAGCTAGTTTCTCCCACATTTTCTGCATTTGCCCTGAGCTACTTCTTTCAGTTCCAGAGGAAGCTGTAAACCAGAGAAGAGATTCTCCATGGCTCTAACCACCTCAAACTGATATTTCCCTTTTACATATTTTGAACATAAAAGTGTTGCATATTGTATCCAACATAATTTTTTACAATACATTTTGCTGTAGCTGACCATGCCAAAAAAGGAGTTTCTTCTGAAAATGGCATTGGTGATGATTTAGTTAAGATTCAGAAGTTCACAAGTGTTTAGTTTTTTTTCTTTATACAGTAAAATATCTTGTATCATCTTCTTTTTTTGATCGTTGATCTTTATTTCCCTAATGGTTTCTTTGGCTGAGGCTGAAATACAAAGCAAACACAATTTATATTTTATTCATTCAGTACATTTATAGAGATCTGCTTGAGGCCGCTACAATACTTCAGAAAACAACACAATAATGAGCACAATTACTTCCAAAGTGGTAAACCAAGTAAATTTGTAAACCAAATTAAAAGTCAGGCCTAACAATGTTACTTGCTTTTAACTGGCGTTCCAACCTGTAAAAGCAGGTATTTGCTGACAAGTACTTATTTTTAACAGCGTTCCGTGCGCCTTGGTGTTTAGTCATGCCGGCCACATGACCACGGAAATGTCTTCGGACAGCGCTGGCTCTTCGGCTTTGAAACGGAGATGAGCACCGCAACCCTAGAGTCGGATTTGACTGGCTTTCGAGCAAGGGAACCTTTACCTTTACCTTTTACTTATTTTTAGGGAAAATATCTTTTAAAAGGATTGAATACTAAAGGTTAAATATGTAGTACAAAACCATCAACTATCTATTGGTCCCACTTCTATCTTAGCCTCCTCCTGTAAAGAAACTCAGGACAATGTATGAGGATCTTCCCTCCTTTATATTCCTACTCCAGTGCTATTACTAGCTGTCTTAGCTAACCACGTTAAAGAATTACAATGGCTAGCTTAGGGCGCTAATGCCACAAGGAGAGCCTCCAGCCATCAGGCACTTCTCTTGATGCACACCCTGTTCAAACACTTCCTTGGACAATTCTGGATCCCAGCTTGGAGAAAGGAAAGGGTCTGAAGAGCAAGCTTTCTGCTACTGCTGAATTATAACATTTTAGGATTGTCCAAAGCCTTGTGGGGAAGGGAAGGCCACATGGTATAGCCCAATCTCAGAAGCTAGGCAGAGTCGGTATCTAGAAGGGAGACCACCAAGGAAGGTTCTGCAGAGGAGGGCAATGGCAAACCACCTCTGCTTCTCACTTGCTTTGAAAACCCCTTGCTGGGGTCACTGTAAGCTGCCTACAACTCGATGGCACTTTAAGCACTCACACAAAAAGGGCTGCCATCTCCAGGTTGGGAAATACCTGGAGATTTTGGGGGTGGAGCCTGAGGAGGACAGGGTTTGGGGCATAATGCCATACAGTCCAATTTCCAAAGCTGCCATTTTCTCCAGGTGAACTGATCTCTGTCACCTGGAGATCAGTTATAATAGCGGGAGATCTCTGGCCACCACCTAGAGGCTGGCAGCTCTACACACAAAGCTTTGTGGCACTCCTCCGCGGAGGGAGGGAGGAAGAAGGAAATTGCAACACTGCCATGGATTCAGTGAGGAGATACAGAGTAGAACATTTCAGAGAGCAGCCATGACAGTCTGCAGTAGAACAGCTAGATTTAAGTTCAGTAGCACCTTAGAGACAAACAAGATTTTTTTTTTTGGGGGGGGGGGTTATAAGCTTTCAAGAGTCAAAGCACCCACCCACAAAATCTTGTTGGTCTATAAAGTAGAATGGAAGTGAAGGAAAAGTACTGAGAAGAAATGCAACGGTCCCACAATTCATTCATTTATTCATTTTAAAAATGGTTTATGTCCTACCTTTCCTAAAGCTCAAGTTAGCTAACAAATCAACCTTTTAAAAAGTTGATTTATAACAGATACAACATTAATTACAATAAACCATCATTAAAAACATCACTAGAATGGCAGTTAGACCTACACTGGGCTATAGATGTTCATCCTTGGGGCAAAACTCATCAAAAGGTGCCTTTAGAGTCTGTATCTATCCTCCAGAGTAGAGAGGTAGGAAGAGATCTCTCTCTTACACACAGCTCTACCTCTTTAACAGAGGTGGGCAAAAGTCAGGCACTTTTTAAAATCTTGAGAATTTCTGTCTCTTAATATTAACAGAGATGTGTGAGAAAGAGGAAGAGACTGTGACTCAGCAGTAGAGGATCTGCTTTGCATTCAGTCCTTGAGATCTCCACTTCAAAGAACTGGACAGTAAGTGATTTGAAAGACCGCTGCCTGCAACCCTGGACAGCTACTGCCAGTCAGAAAAGACTATGCTGACTTTGACAGACCAATAGTCTGATTTCGTATAAAGCGGCTTCAATAATTCGTATAAAAATGTAATGGCAAGTTGATGAAAAGAATGGGAATGAGATGGAACGGGTAACCCAAATTATTATTTTTCAATTTCACTGCAAATCTATGCCAACTTTCTTTTCTAAGAATTGATTCAAGGGTTGTATGTGTGTATGGGTACGTAGATAAATAATCACACAGGCCTCCATTATGTTAATCACATTACACTAAATACAGAAATTAGCTACCACCTTTCAGTTCATGGGATATTTTGAAAATTGGTTGCCTCAGGTAAGAAATACTCAATAGATGTTCTTAAAAGTATACTTAAAAGCATTACCTTGTGAAGAACAGGTAGCGCCAGAATTTTCTATATTTAAGAAAGTTCTTTTTGAAGAAACAGCTGCTTCCTGAGGTGGAATATGTTTCTCTGAGACTACACATTTTGCTGTGGCATCATCATTGTATTCTGGATCATTTGCATGAAATGTTATGGGGGAAATGTTTTCTGGATCTGGAAGGCCACTGGTTGGTGGCTGGTATGCAACATCCCCCAGAGGTTCCCGAGAAAAATTACTTGATTCATCGGACTCACAAGGGACCCGTAATCTCTGCTCAGAGTATGTTTCAGGAGACATGACTCTTATCAATGGAGGCAACAAATCCACACAATTCAATGACTCAGCACTCATGCTGCCGTGACAATTGTCATCTGAAAAGCCATTGTTGAAGGGGCTGGCTGGTTCATCATTGGTTTCTTCAGGGATGTTGAGAGACAGTCCAGGATATTCTCTTCCTTCAGATATCTTCCGATATTGTAATTGATGATCTGCCATTTCCATAAATGAATTTACCTGTTGAAACAAGTGTTAATGCTCTAAGTCTAAGACCATCCTCAGAAGTTTCCACACCTCCAGAAAGTAGGTGACTACCAGAAATAGGGCTTTTCTTCAATAGCATCCCGCTTGTATAACAACATCCTAGAAAATATCTATCCTATTTCCCCCCCTCCTTCCATATTTCTCCTCCTCCTCACACCACCCTTTGGGTTAGGCTGAGAATATGACAGGCTCAACAAGAGCATCATGGCTGAGTGGGGTTTTTATCTCAGGTCTCCCTGATCCTAGCCTACCACCATGTCAAATGGCTGCATATATACTAGCTATCCACCTTCCTTTTTCATCCCAGTTTACTATGTGCAAAATACTGGCTGTGGTGCAGATCTTTCTTGATGCTGCTGCACATATCTGTAGGACTGAGAAATGAAGCTGTGATATCAGGAGTTGGGAGTTGCCATGCTTACCTCTGCCATATCAGCATTCTTTTTCCGCAAACACACACAGGCCGCAGTAGCCAAACAAATGGCAGATGTTGCCGGCCAGTGGAGTGCTTTCCTGTCTTGATACTTGCGACATATTTCTTTAGCAGCTAGGTTTTCAAAAGTTCCTTTCTTAGAGCTGGATAGTTCTTTGGCCACCTGGATTTCATCAAGGAGGGCATCTTTCTGTTAAAAAAAAGAGAAATGCAGATGGTCTCTTTTGTATTTGTCCCATCTTCAAGCAATCAACTGATGAAAATGGAAGACTGCAACAAAAATATTTATCTTCTTTCATTTGTAGTTTACAATCTTTATTTATTAGATTTTAAGTTGTCACTCACCCAAAGGGTCTCATGGCGACTTACAACATTAAAACCAATATGGTAAAAACAACATAAAACAAATAAACATAAAATATTATTAAAATGTTAAAATACATGGCGATCACCATACCACTATTAAAACAGCCCAAACACATGGTTACCCTTTAATGAGCCAGTTTAGTGTAGTGGCTAAGTGTGTGGACTCTAATCTGGGAGTACCAGGTTTAATTCCCCACTCCTTCACTTGCAGCTGCTGGATGACCTTGGGCAAGCCATACTTCTGTCAGAGCTGTTCTTCTGAAAGAGCAGTTTTCAAAAGAGCTCTCTCAGCTCAACCTACCTCACAGGGTGTCTGTTGTGGGGAGGGGAAGGGAAAGGAGTTTGTAAGCTGCTCTGACATGCCAAGTGAAGGGCGAGGTATAAATCCAATCTCCTCTTCTCTTTTCTTTAAAGGCCAACCTAAATAATTCAGCTTTGCATGCCCTGCAGAAACTAAACAAGTCCAGCAGGACATGGGTGGCATCCAAGAGCACATTCCACAGGGTAGGGGCCACAACTGAGAAGGCCCTTTCCCTGGTGACAGCTAACTTAGCCATCCTGGGGCCAAGCACTTGCAAGAGGCCCCCAGATGATGACAAAGGGAGTGTGGGGGGTTGTAACAGTAGAGGCGGTCTTGTAGGTATGAAGGTCCCAGACAGCTAAGGTCTTTGAAGGTTAACATCAACACCTTGAATTGGATCTGGAGACTAACTGGTAGCCAGTGCAGGAATCTAACAGTTACATGCATGTAGATACCATCAACCTAAATAATCGCTGTATGGTGACCCCAGCACAGGACTTTCAAGGTCAGTGAGAAGTAGAGATGGTTTGCCATTGCCTTTCTCTGTAGAGCTTTCCTTGGTGCTCTCCCATCCAAGTACCAACCTTGCATAGCTTCCAAGATCCAATGAGATCAAGCTATACCATGATGCCTTCCCTCCCATCCAACAGTTAAAACAAACCAAATACAATATCACATCTACAACTCACAAACAAAACATGAACAGTAACACAGGTGACACCAGTAACAATAACATCTCAGAAATTATAAAGCAAAAGTTATTCTATTCTTTAATTGTATATAATTAAGGTATACTTGCTGCCGTGACCTGGATAGCCTAGGTTAGCCCAGTCTCGTCAGATCTCAGAAGCTAAGTAGGGTTGGCCCTGGTCAGTATATAGACGCGACACCACCAAGGATAATATCACCCACCAAGGATAATCCCAAAATACTAGAATTTAAGGGCATCCAATGAAGCTGATAGGCAGTAGGTTCAGGACAGACAGTAGGTTCAGAATGGACAGTAGGTTCAGAATGGACAAAAGGACAGACAGTAGGTTCAGGACAGAGAAAAGGAAATACTACTTTACCCAGAGAGTGATTTAAATGTAGAATTTGCTGCCAGAGGATGTAGTGGTGGCCACAGGAATAAACAGCTTTAAAAGGGGATTAGATAGATTCATAGAGGACAGGTCTATCAATGCCTACTAGCCATGGTGACTGAAGAGAATCTCCACATTCAGAGGTACGAAGACTCTGAATCCCAGAACCAGGAGGCAACATCAGGGGAATGCCTCGGCCTGAATGCCCTGTTGTTGGCCCTTCAGAGAAACTGGCTGGCCATTGTGTGACGGGATGCTGGACTAGATAGACCACTGATCTGATCCAGCAGGGCTCTTCTTATGTTCTTAAGAATACCAGGGTTGCAATGCAGATGCAGGCAATGGCAAACCACCTCTGAATGTCTCTTGCCTTGTCTCTCCTTACAGGGTCACCATAAGTCAGCTGCGACTTGGGGAAGGGGTTGGAGTACGCCATGCAAAAATGGCAAGCTTAGAAAAGTGGAAAAACTACTAACTGGGGTTTTCTTGTTTTACTAGTTTATTGCAAGACAATTATATTTCATACCAGTCTTTCCTTCAGCCATTTTACCCTTTTAATCTGAGGACCTTTGTTAGAAAATAAAAACAAACTGTGTATTTTAGTCTAAGATCTCTATATAAACCACAGTGTTGCCATCTTTGCTCTATAGAATCTTCCTGTCTTCTCTGGGTCTCTAAAAACTGCTTCTTGGGCTGAAGCCTGTCAGAGATGGGCTCTGTTGTATGTAATATTAAACATGTGTAAGGAGTACATTCCACCCCCGCTGCTGTAAAAACATGACATACGATCATCCTATAACAATGCTCCCTCTAAGCTGTGGAGTCTTGTGAGCAAAAATTCTACTTTGTGAGCTACTGGCATTAAAGTTGTGAGCGAGCAATTTGGCTACTGCATAAATTAGTTTGCTCTGGAGCCATCCTTCCTGAGCTAAGACAAAAATGTGTGAGCCAGAGGCTAAAAAGCTGTGAGCTAGCTCACACTAACTCAGCTTAGAGGGAACACTGAACATAGGTGTAGGGGAAAAAGTATAAGAGAGCCAGAAGCTTTTCCTCTAGTTTGCCTCTTCATGCCCAGGTCGTCTCCAATCATACGCTGCAACAACTAGCCCAGGTAATACCTTGTCTCTGTGTGTCTGTTCAAATCTCAGTAAAATCCAGTTGCTCTATATTGTTCTCGGGCTCTGTTATTTATCATCTGCTTGTTGAATAAGCATTAATTAGACTAAGAGCCCACTTGTATGAGTTGTGGATCAAGGTTAGCCACAGTTCCTAGCTGCCTCTTGCCAGAAGCAAATGATCACTCCTTCCCTTAACAGGCTTACCTGCTTTCCAGGGGTCTAGCTTGGGAAACCTTTCTTAACAACTTTCAGATTCCTGAACCTAATAGGTGACTTGCTATCACTGATGAATGTATCTGGAAACAGGCATGCAGGATAGGAACTCAAACATTCTGAACAAGTTATGAAGCATTGACAGTTCTATACGCAGTGACTAGCCCATGCAAATGTACCAGCTTGCACTTGTGGTTGTAGGAGAGACTAATACAGGGTATAAGAAATATCAGATCTGGAGATGTAATAGGCTGGTGTCAGACAAGACTTTGCACACACACTACTGCAGATCTTCATAAAGACACAAATTTTGGTACAAGGATTATATTCTTTAGGCCAGGGTGAAAAGCACCTATTTTGATCTACCCTGCTTCAATTCTGTCTCATAAAAAAAAAAAGTTTTTCACTTACCAGGAAAATGGGATGCCTTCTGTCATCTATTGCCTTAATGCCAGTCAGTATCTCTGCTAGAACCTAAAAACATGTTTTAAAACTATTAGACTGTTTTCTTTAGAGTAGATTATTCAGTAGGATCAAAGGAATACTAGTTGCCAGGATGTTGTTCATATATTTTTCTGTGCTCAACAGCCATATGCATCAAGCAGAAATTTAGTCCAGAGCAGTTATTATATTCAAACTTCTGCACATTTTGTGCTAGAGATATTCTCTACCATCTGTCTTGAGGTGACATATTGAGGTGACACACCCCTCCCTATTTGCTTATGTTACCTAATTAATTCTGCACCTGATAGCCAGAGAAGAGGCAAGGAGTTGAGAGGGGCAGGAGACCCTCACAGAATAATAAATCCTTCCCTCAACATCTCTTGGCCCAGCATGCACAGTCACCTTCAAAGGGAGACCCACCTGCTACTTCTGTAATGAGAGCCACTGACGCCAGCCCTTTATGCAATATACCTGGTACTCCGTACACCCAGTTGCTAGTCTCCTTCTCTGAGTCTCACAGTGTTAATGCAGAAAAATGGACACACTTACTATTCCACAGCTGAATATATCCACTTTTTCAGTTAGCTGCCCATGCCTAATGAAATCTTCTAGGAAGTAAGCAAGAGAAGCTTGCATGACTTTGGTCCTCGTCCCTCCATTCTCAGTTTTCTTCTCTACAGGTTGCAATCTGTGACCAGAATGTCCAAGCTTTGGAACAAAGTTGGCATCCAGCAAAACATTGGAACTGTGTGTGAGAGAAAACAAATATAGGGGTAGATGAAGCAAAAAGAAACTGGCAATCAATCATCATAATCCTCCCCACCACTCCTCTTAATAGCAAGAAACAAACAAAAGCAGCTTGAAACAGTATCTGAAGAAACAGTATCTGAAGATTAGTTGCTGTAGTTTTTCCGGGTTATGTGGCTGTGGTTTTGGCATTGTAGGACCTGACGTTTCGCCAGTAGCTGTGACTGGCATCCTCAGAGGTATAACACAGAAAAATGGAGTACTCTCTGTGTCAAGTTCTCTCTGTGTCAAGAACTAGAATGATAAAAGAGTTGGAACACTTCCCCTATGAAGAAAGGTTAAAGTGCTTGGGGCTCTTTAGCTTGGAAAAATGATGGCTGAGGGGTGACATGATCAAGGTTTATAGGATTATGCATGGGATAGAGCAGGTAGAGAAAGAGGTACTTTTCTCCCTTTCTCACAATAGAAGAACTCGTGGGCACTCAATGAAGTTGCTTAGTGGTCGGGTTAGAACGGATAAAAGGAAGTACTTCTTCACCCAAAGAGTGATGAACACATGGAATTCACTGCCACAGGAGGTGGTGGCGGCTACAAGCATGGACGGCTTCAAGAGGGAATTAGATAAGCATATGGAGCAGAGGTCCATTGGTGGTTATTAGCCACAAGGTATAGATAGGGACTCTGGGGCAAGTGACGCTCTGTATTCTTGGTGCTTGGGGGAGTCAACAGTGGGAGGGTTTCTAGTGTCCTGGTCCCACAGCTGAACCTCCTGATGGCACCTGGTATTTTTGGCCACTGTGTGACACAGTGTTGGACTGGATGGGCCACTGGCCTGATCCAGCATTGGCTTCTCTTATGTTCTTATATGACTCACAAAAGCTCATATCCTGCCACAGGTTTTGTTAGTCTTTAAAGTCCTACTGGACTCTTGCTCTTTTCTACTGCTACAAACAAACTAAAATGGCTACCCATCTTCATCTAAAAGCAGCCTGAGGAAGACTGAGCATGTTCATTGCCTTCCAGGAGCTGTGGAGCTGAGGGGCAGTTGAGCATCAGAGAGAGAGAGAAAGTAAGTAAAGGTGAGAATGACCCCCTTGGGTCAACAAGCTACATTATCCTGGAGTACACAAAGCACCTCACCTGCAAACTTTTCCTCTCAGAATAGCCAGAAGCAAGTGAAAAATACCTTCCTCCAGGTGCTACATCATTCAAATTCACGAATGGATCTTGTTTACCTGTCCCTACAACTGCAAGTCAAAACTATACAGCGATCACACTAACAGCATTAGACTGCTGAGGATTACACAGCTGAGTGAGCAGGAAATCACTCATCCAGCCCAGGAGATAAGCTGCCTTGTGCTAGAGCTTGTTTGCACATGTGCTTGCTCCCCTTTCTCACACTATTCCTCAGGGGCCCCTAACTAGATTCCTGCACTAGCAAAGCTGATGGTTAAATGCCTCTCCATAGGGAAGTGAAATGGAGTCAATCAAAACACAAAGGGGGACTATGAGACATGCAGAAAAATATTAGTTTGTGAACTAAAACAAAAATAGCCAGACAAGTCTACAGCATGCACACTGGCCTCTAGGAGTCATATTCTGTTGAATGTTAGTTGGGTTGAGGGAGAAAAGGTGGGTGGAATTGTCATGCTTGAGCTCCTAACAGTTTATAGTATGCTAGAGAAAGTGGTTTGGGTTGCAGGGGATTTCCCATTCATTCTCTTATACCCTGCAATTCCTCATGAGACCCACTTTATTCACAACTGATTTTAACACGCTATAAAGCAATGCAAATTACAACGAGGCAAGATTAGGCAGTGGACCCCATGTCCATGCTGCCACCATCACGTCCTCCCTGGAGAAGCTAATGCTCCTTCCATCCACATTCCCCAGCACAAGTCACACATGCCTAGTGATGCCAGTCTCCAGGTGGGGCCTGGGGATTCCCTGGAATTACAGCTCATCTCTAGACAACATAGATCAGTTCCCTTGCAGAAAATGGATGCTTTAGAGGATGGACTCTATGACACTGCACACCACTGAGGTCCCTGTCCACCCCAGGCTCCACCCCCAAATCTTCAAGAGTTTCCCAACCTGGAGTGGGCAACCGTACAACCCCCATCCCCCCACCGATGGCCAAGGGGGACCCGGCAACCCTACATGGTACGCCCAGTAAAGGTAAAAGTTCCCTTGCTCGAAAGCCAGTCAAATCCGACTCTAGGGTTGCGGTGCTCATCTCTGTTTCCAAGCCGAAGAGCCAGCGCTGTCCGAAGATGTTTCTGTAGTCATGTGGCCAGCATGACTAAACGCCAAGGCGCACAGAACGCTGTTACCTTCCCACCGCAATAGTTTCATAGGTTTATATTTAAAATGGAATGAAAAAGAAAAGGTTTTTAAAACAGCTCCCTACCTTTTCACATTTCCATGGAGAATTCCAAAATTATGTAAATACTGAATAGCATGAATAAGTCCAATAGCGATTCTAATGCGTTTCTCCCAGGGTAATGGTTCAGAGCCACCCTGCAACAGAAGGAAAAGTGGTTCTTTATCTTTTCAAGGGCTGCAAGACCAATGTGTCTATCTGCATGGCAGTAAACAACAAAACTGGACAAATTCTCTGATAAATGAGTAATGGGATCTCATGCTGGACTGAAGCAGAAATCAAATAATTCACTAGTTAGAAGAGAATTCTTTCTCCATATAATCAACAATACTGTTATGTATTGTATGCTATGATTTCATGATCTCCTATCTAGAAACTAATTACATATTAGAAGTTGTAACTAGGCCTGATAAACTATTTATATGATCTATCATAACCAGCTAGAATGTACAAATTAGTTGGATGATTATTCATAATAATTATGTTGTAGTAATGAACTCAAACAATTGCTACATTTCCTTTTCAAACAACCAACAAAGTTAACCCAGCTGAGGGTTGCCAGCCTCCAGGTGGGGCCTGGAGATCTCCTGCTTTTACAACTAATCCCCTCCCCCAAACCCCGCCTTTTACTGGATCCACGCCCAAAGTCTCCAGGTATTTTCCAACCCAGACCTGGCAACCCTAACCTAACCCCAAACAGACACCACTGAGAGCCAAGCCAGATGACTGGCTGGAAGGTCTGTGACTGGAACTTCCCAGCATTTTTAAAATGGAAATTGCAGCCAGGGTGAGGGAAACTGGCCTAAGGCTGTGGCATGGGAGGATAAGGGGTTTAAATCTTCTCATCTCTCATTATTAGCCCCTGAACAAAATAAAGAGATATGTACACAGAACCAGTTGTGTGGCTCTTTGAAGTCATACCAAAGCATAAACCAAACTAGAAATTAAAAAGCAGAAAATATTTTACATATACAGTGGCTGCAGTTTTCTTCCCAATACCTAGCATAAACACAAGAGACTTTTCTCTATTATTCTAAAAGTAAATGGACCAGGAAGAGGTGTATCAGGTAAGAGACAAAAAGATGCCTTCCCAAGTTAACTCTTAAGAAAAACAAATGTCTGGAGACAAGATCGTATGAAAACAGCTCAACAATATCAATTCTTTCAATTTATATCCTATTCCTAGTAAGGCCATGGCCTGGAACAACTACAGCAAGCCACTGGTGGAAGCCCCACCTGAAAGCAGGCTAGGAGGGGTGGAGGGTGCAGCACAGAGAGGAGGAGGTGGGGCTCTGCCACTGAGCCGCACCCACAGGTGATCCCGTGGGTGAGACCAGCAGTGTCCCCACCCCTCTCAGGTTGACACAGGCCCTCCAAGGTAGCAGAGGAGGGAGGAGAAGAAGAAGAAGAAGAAGAAGAGAGATTGGATTTATACCCCACCCTTCATTACCCAATGGAGTCTCAGAGCAGCTTACAAACGCCTTTCCCTTCCCCTCCCCACAACAGACACCCTGTGAAGTAGGTGGGGCTGAGAGAGCTCTGCCAGAAACTGCTCTTTTTCAAGAACAACGGTGCCAGAGCTTGTGACTGACCCAAGGTCACATCAGCAGGTGCAAGTGGAGGAGTGGGGAATCAAACCCGGTTCTCCCAGATTAGAGTCTGCACACTTAACCACAACACTAAACTGGCTCTCTGGGAGAAGTGCAGAAAGGTAAGGCCTGGGCTGGGAACACAACCACCTCTGTAACTCACACCCATCAGGACCATGCCCTCATTCAGGGGGCTTTAAACAAGCCCAGGGTTGCCTCACTCACTCCTTTAACATGCAGGAAGCAAGGTAGCCATGGTGGATGCGCCATACCTCTGTCTTGCAGTCAGGAGAGAAGAGTAGAGCAAGGGAGAGAGGGGCTACGGTGAGACAGACCCCCCCCCCCTCCAAATGACTGAGGCTCTGTCTGTGGCCTGCCAAGAAAGGGCACTGGAGGCCACAACAGCCCTGGGCTCCATCCCTTGGCAGTTGGAGCTTGACCCTATTTAGGCAGAATTCTTCCTATACAGGAAAGAAGCTTCCAGCCACTGTTAGTCCTTTGGTGTAGCAATGAAAATGTACATTTCTTTGTTTGTTTTTTGCTACACTGACTAACGGCTAGGGCCAGGCTGATCACCTGCAGTCAGTGTCCATGGAAGAGGAGATGAGGAGATGAATCCCCTGCGTCATCTCCTCCCCTGGCTGGTGTCTGGGTCCCATGTCCCTCTCCTCCTCTCTGCAACCAGAAGGCAACATTAAAAGCAGCACATAATAAGTATGCTTAAGACAAGGCAACCCACAAGTTTCAGACACAATTTGTGATATTTCTGCTTACCTGGCACTGTAATCTGTCAGTCAGTGACCCATTAGGCATGTATGGGTATATTAGGCAGTGCAATTCGCTTTCTATAGTGAAGCCCAGAAGATGTAGAATGTTATCGTGACAGCACCTACTTGACATTTGAACATATATCATGTGAGGAAAATGAACAGGCACAACTTAGAATACTAAAATGAGACTATTTAAACAATTACACCTCTTCCCACTTGCACAGCATAGCTACTCATCACGGTTAACAGAAGGATAGTCTACTAATTCTGGGACTTTTCCTATATTAACTCCCCACCCCACCTCTTGAAATGAGAATGAGAGCAGACCTCAAGTTCTCATATTTCCTCTCACTTCCCCATTGGCCCTCCCTGAGCATAGAAAGGAACAACCCAACTAGGTATTCAATTTGCTTTCAAAGTGAAGTGGAGTGTGCGTGACATGTGGAGGGGGATCACATCCCAGCAGCTTGTCTGCCTTGACTGAATCTGGATTGTCAGTATGATGAGCCCACAACTTTACTACTAAGTTAGAAGTAAACTGAAGCATATTAGATAGTCCAGATGGTGAATTTACATGAAGACAATAGCTGTGATCTAGCGGATTTGCATGCACACTTGCATTCCCTAAGTGTAACTGGGACTTTCCTCTTGTTTGCTGGAGGGAAATTCTCATGTGCTCAGACAATTAGGTTTTCCCATGTGGAATCCCAGTACACTTTACTTTTAGAATAGGGATGGTGTCTTCATAGGAAAAGATACAGAGGAAGTGTTGTGAATGGTCTCTGTACTATCAATTACATCTGAATTAAACCTAAGTATGTCTTCCTGTATTTTATGGCACTTTTATCCTGCCATTTACAACTTTCTCCTTTTTGTTATCTTGTCTGCATGTGTGGATGTGTTTGTGTACAGGCACAGGAAAGGCAACAAAAAAAAAAGCTCCTTGGTGCTTATGCTTTTATTGAAGCTAGTGTCATATTTTCCACGTGCACAAAATTCTGCAGAGGCTGCAAGGCTTGATGCCTCATGGAGCTACAGCTTTAAGAAAGAATGTTCAAAAACAAAGTAATGCTCTCAAGGCAAGCTAAAGTTATTAGAAAAGATACAGTTACCCATTTGCACAGATCTCTTTCACCACCAATCAACTTACCGAAAACAGATCTGCACTTCAGTATGAAAAAATCTTTGTGTCTGATTCTGGTTTGCACATTCCTTCTGTTTAAAATAGGCATAAGGAAGAATACATGGATTACTTTTCCAAAGACTTGACTTTACTTCTGACAAATATACACATATTTTGAAAACCTAAGCCTTAAGTAGATTGTTAAAATGCTCAAGCTCTCATTGCAAACTAAAGCTTCAAAAGTGAAGATGTTACAAATGTTTGTGATATGTTTAGTACATTAATTCTCTTATTTTTAATCAGCACCTCATCCTCAGAGAAATCTCACTCAGCCTCATTAAAGTGGCTGCCAGCCTTACAAAGTGGAATTCCAGTGCTTTTAAAGGATGTAGTTGAAAAACAGAAGATGCAACAACCCCAATGAGCTAAGCTACTGCTCTGGTCAGTATCAAGATGAGAGATGACCTGGGAATCCTAACTAAACTGGCTTCTTGAGTTCCATGATGAAAGAAACATGGGGAATACATGTAATTTAAAAAAAAATCATTTCCCCTAAACAAGGCTAATACTTGAAACTGCCTGCGTCTAGCCTAGGATGCATAAACCTCATTCATTCTTGTCTGGAAAGAATCTGGAAATATCCAAAAATTATCGACAGGTTCAAATTACTTCTGGTGAGGAGCTCCTTGCTAGGTTTAGGCCAAGCCCTAACACATACAGCAGGATTAGTTATGGCAATGATAGCAAAGGAAATCTTATCTAAACCCAGAGAAGCCTATTCCATGGACTAGGTTTTTATTTAAATACAACAGAAATGGATAAGATATTGTTACATAGTGATGATAAATTGATTAAGAAATTGTATATATTAATGTTAGAAGATAAAACACAGGATGAAATAGTTAAACATTGTATGGTTAAATGGGCGCAAAATTTGGGTCATAATGTTGATTTAGATCAATGGTCATGTGTCTGGAAAACAAATGTAAAGATTATTAAAGCGATCTTGTATAAGGAGAATATATATAAAATGTTTTACAGATGGTATATTATACCAGGTAAACTAGCTACATTTTATCTGCATCTACCAAATGATTGTTGGAAATGTCAAAAAAATGTGGCCTTGTGATAAAGTTAAAAAGTATTGGTCTTGGATACATGAAATATTACAAAAAAAATCTTATACATATACACCAGAACTGTTTTTACTGAATATACTACCAGAGAAATGCAAAAAACAAGACTTTTATATATATATTGTAACAACAGTAAGAATAGTATATGCTAAATATTGGAGAAGAAATGAAATCCACTCAAAGGAAGAAATTGTAAATAAAATATTGGAAACAGCAGAGATGGACAATTTAACATCAGCCTTGAGAGGACACAACAAAGATTTTGAGAATACATAGTTACGGTTTTATACATGGATAGAAGAATATAATACATAAAACTATCAGACATATAACAGAAACAAAAGGAAAAATGTACAATCAACTGTAAGCAAAAGGTATATATCAAAATTATAAGTTGGAAAAAAGTAATGAATATACATAGATATTGGATGAGGTCACCAAATAAACTGAATAATGAGTTAAAGGGATCTCCCTATATTTGTATTTATGTTTGTTTGTTTTGCTTGTCTCATAAAAATAAAAATTATACAGAAAAAAAGAAGCCTAGTGCATGGGGAAGGGAAGGGTTTCCAGAATTTGGAAAGGGTTGAGCAAAAATCTCAAGAATTCAATACGGAAATTCAGAATATGCCAAAGATAATGCTGGATCTCTGAATGGAATTTCCCCCCATAATCTTCCCTGTAAAGACGAAATCCTTCACATTACCTATCTGAAGAAGTAAGCTGTCAGTCACGTAAGATCATATTGAAATAAATGGTGTTAGACTTTAAGGTGCTATTCCACTTTTTATTTTGCTGCAACAAACTAAAATGCTTAGTCATTCACAGTCATCTGTAAAAAGCATGCAAATCTTTCCTGGGACCATGATGAAAGGGTAAAAAGGGGCTTAAGCTTTGTGTCTGCATGGTTTTGCTAATTAAAATGGATCCCCATAGCATGTCATTAGTAGCACATTAAAGGAGAAAAAGATACATTTTTAGAAGATGCTAATTCCAATATGGGGGGGGGGTCAATCAGCAAAACAGATTGAAGAGTTTACTCTCTTCTCTCTGCAAGAGACGTAAAATTACCAGCAATTTAAGCCGTGGAGGGGGGGGAATGTCCTTCCCCCCCCGGAAAAATTGAAATATGTGCAATACTTTTTTTCCCTATCAAGCCTGGAACCTATTATGCTGCTTTATCTACATAAATTCATCATTTATAATGTTGTTAGTGTATAAAATTGTATTAATTGGCATATTTATGTAATTTAAAAGTATAAATACCTTAGTTTCCTGCAAGCAAAACTGCAAATACATACTAAAGTGAAAGTTGTGAACTGCTATATCTATGCTATATCCCTCTCATTCTAAACCAAATAATTTCATAAGTGTTTTTTTCCTCTCTACCGCCCAAATTTTCCTACTTTTTTCAATAACAAAATTGGAAAAAAAATGCTCAGATTTAAAACCTTCTTTTAAAGAGCATTTCATTCATTTCAAATATTCCATGAGGTTTTCCCCTCCATCTACTCCCAAATTTCTCAGCTTTTCTGTTGGAAAACAGAAAAATTACTCAGTGAAGAAAGATACTTACCTCTTTTAGTCTTTTAACAACATACAGAGCATTGTGCCTTTGGCCTTTGAAAGCATCAGCAAACATACTTTCATTAATTCGGTTCTCCTCACTGAAACCATTAGTGGCAGTTTCAACTTCATCCTTGGTCCACACAAAGTTCCTACTAGGGAGATTTTGAAGTGATTCCTGCTGAGGAGTAGATGAACTGCACAGCTAGGGGATATCACAGAAAAGACACTACATTGTTACTTCTGGGAACAATTTTGCTAGAACAATAGCTTGTAGGGTTGTCAGCTCTGGGTTGTGGAATACCTGGAGATTTGGGGGTGGGAGTGGGGGAGGGAGAAGTTTTGGGAGGGACCTCAGCCGGGTATAATGTCCGAGTCCAAAGCAGCCATTTTGTCCAGGGGAACTGATCTCTATTGTCTGGAGATCAGCTGTAATAGCAGATTTCCAGGCCCTACCTAGAGGTTGGCAACCCTGCTAACATGAGAAATTTGCCCCTTAGCACAAAGTCAGACCACAAGGCATGGCTGCAATACATTCACCCTTAGAACAGCTTAATAGTAGAGTTGCACTCTGAAACGCTAACCATTTCTATTCAGATGTTTGGAACAGCTGAGAAGTCTCTAAGGAAGTGAAACATCAATGGTAGTGTCGTTTAACCAGCTGCCAAATAAATTAAGATATGTAAAATATATTTTGGACCACATTTTATTTCAGATTTGTTCTTATAAGTGTTGCTTGAGTTGTGTCTATTACGGAACGAAATGTAGGGTTGCCAGCTCTCGGTTGGGAAATACCTGGAGATTTTGCAAGCGGAGCCCAGGAAGGGCAGGGTTTGGGCAGGGTGTAATGCCACAGAGGCCACCTTCCGAAGCAGCCATTTCCTCCAGGGGAACTGATCTTGGTCATCTGGAGTTCAACTGTAATAGCAGGAGATGGCAGGTGCCACGTGGAGGTTGGCAACCACAATGAAATCTCTCCCATTATGCCAGAGGAAAATGACCCAAATGTGAACTTGTCTAAATCCAGATTTCATGAAATATATGTAGCATGATAGACAGAAATTTTTACTTATTTTCACTCCTCAAGACTTTATAGCTCTAAGTAAATTTCTGTAACAAAATATACTAGACTAGAAACCAGCTGGATATGGCCAGAGAGATTAATTTATACACTTGTCTACTCATACACCTGAAGGTTGTGTGTGTGTGGGTGGGTGGGGGAGTCTTTCTCTTATTAAAAAAATGTGAATAAGGAAGGGAAATAAAACTATACTCCCCCCAGCCCCTGCTTTATCTTGCTGCATTTCAGAACTTTTCTTGCAGCCCAGTTCATTTCTAGTGTTAAAGCCAGGCTGCAAGAAAAACACTGACAACTGTACAACATGACAAGATAAGGCAAAGAGGTAGGATTATCGACCTCAAGTTGTGGCTTAGGGTTTTCTGGAATGAAAACTGATCTCCAGAATATGAAGGTCAGTTTCCCTGGAACAAGTGGACTTGTTCCATCACACCCCTACTGAGTTCCGTTTCCAAACACCACCTTCCCCAGATACTGCCCCAAATCTCCAGGAATTTCCCAAGGTGGAGAGAACCCTACAGAAAGGAGGAAGAGGCAGGTCTTAAAACTGTCAGTGCAAGGTAAAGGAGAAGCAGCTTTCCGTTTTTCACATTAAACTGAAGGACTATCAGTTTGACACTGTGGCAAAGCCACTGAAGAGGGCCCCCCCCCCACTACACTGCTACTTGCTTCTGCCTCATGCCATTTCACAGCTTCTTCCCATCATCCCACTAACTTTAGTAGTCCCAAAATCCACAAATTACATCCACAAAAAGAGTCGTTTTATTTATTTATTTTTATTTTTTAATTTTATTGATTTCTATTCTGCCCTTTCTGGCCTTTTATCACAAGTGAATCCAAAAGGTTTTTGCTCAGTTTTTGAGATATAAATCTTAAACTGTTGTATTAAATTCTGATGTCAAACACAGAAATACTAACATACATATCTGTGAGAAGAAAAAAATGACAACACAAGTGTAGTGAGAAGACAGGCCTCAAATTAACATAGAGTACCAATAGCAGGATGGGGTCAGAGCACCAACTTGTGTATTTCTCTTCTAGGAAACTCTGCCAATCTGTTTTTGTGGTTTATTGCACAACTTTCCTGTCAAGAAGCTTAAGGCTATGATAGGAAATGGTACTAAGATACCAGGTTACTGTTTCTTTATGGTTTCCCTGTATTCATTTTTTGGGTTTCCTTTCACTAACCTCAATCAACAACTACCTTAGAGATAAATTCTCTTTAAACACACAGTTTTGCATTATGCCACAGAACTGTTGGGTTTCAGTAACCTATAAAATTTATGCAAATCAAGACAATGGTGGTATTTCACCAGAGTAAATCAAATTTGAGAGTAGATTCTGTACACAGCTATCAATAAAGGCATCTTTTCATGAAGTGCATAGATTTCAGGACTCTTGCACGGGCACATGCACACATACATACTACACAGTGGCAAATCAAAAGTGTGTCACTGAGAGTCAAATCAAGAGAGCCACAGTGGATCCTGGCTTCCTAATGAGCATGTGAGGCAGATGTTTACAAACCAAATATTCTTCACAGTTTATATTTTCATTTATTTATTTGGAGCATTTTTAGCCTACCCCTTCTCTGAAACCAGCATCAGAGAGTGTTACAATAATAACAAAAATGGCATAAAAGCTTAACAAATAGATGTAATGAAAAATTAGCTACCAGTATCGAAATTCCTCCTGAATAATTCTTCCTTGCACAACTTGCAGAATCTCAACAAAGCTGAAGTCTTCCTGACAACCTCAAAAAGGCAATGCCATAAAATAGAAGCAGCCACTAAAAATACTAGATTTAGCAGTGGCCATCCTAACTACACTACAGAAAGAATAATCTATAGGTGTTGGTTCAAGGAGTTACGCTATCACATGGATTAATAATAGGAAAGGCAGTCATGCAGATATGTTGCTCCCAAGCCAAGGATATGCTAAAACATGAAAACACGCACACATGAAGCTACCTTATACTGAATCAGACTGTTGGGCTATGAAGATCAGTACTGTCTGCTCAGATTGGCAGCAGCTCCCCAGAGACTCAGGCAAAGGTCTTTCAGATCACCTAGTGCCTGGTCCTTTTAACTGGAGATGTCAGGAATTGAACCCAGGACCTTCTGCATGCAAAGCAGATGGTCTACTACCACTGAGCCACATTCCCCCCCCCCGCATTTTCTCTTCAAGGTTTACCTTAACACTTGATGAAACAGGAGGATTTGACTGTAA
This sequence comes from Gekko gecko, assembly GCA_029375565.1. NCBI lineage: Eukaryota > Metazoa > Chordata > Lepidosauria > Squamata > Gekkonidae > Gekko > Gekko gecko. Next base: position 69,084,173 of record JAPDNY010000002.1, on the reverse strand, counting down.
AGAATGTGGAAGGTCAATGGAAGCAGGAGGTACACTCAAAGGAAGACAATCCGGGTCTGCTTTCAAAACAGGATCTGAAACCAGTTTAAATGAAAGCTATTAGGGATCGACTATTTATACAGCCCTAAGGGCTCCCACAGGAAAGAGGTTTTTGATTTCTTCTGAACATCTGTGGCCCAGAAATCATGTAATTAGAAATTTCACAGCATGAAAGAACAAATGTACTGGTCCTATGCATTTTATTTATTCTTCATATTTATAGCCTTCCTTTCTTGCTGAAACTCAAAACGGATTACACAGTGTGAAACAATGCAATTTAATAGCATGAGACACTCAGTAATCAGTGCAATAGGACAAGTGTTACAAAGCATTAGGCATGATATGTCATAACCAATGCAAAAATATAATTACAGAAGTAGAAGACAATGCAGTAAGGCCTGGAAAAGACCCTGCCCCCCTCTCTCCAACTTTTACTGACAAACCAATATTGTTGTGGTTTCCTAGAAACTGCTGCAACAGCCACTGTAGAAGGCATTTGTTTCTCAAAGGTACAAATACTCCTTCTATAATTTTAGAGGGTTTCAACCCTCCATGTAATTTTTTTTCCAGATTTTTTTTTTGAAAACCTGGGGTTTTCCTCAGGTTTGTATAGAGACTGTCTTGTCTGTTCATGGCTGTTATACCTAGATTTAAGTATCCACACATGGGGTCATGTTGAGAATTAGATATATTGATGATGTGAATGTGGCCAAAGCAGACCAAGAAACACTTCTGTATATCAGTTCATTAAAGACAGAGAATTTTTTTTAAAAAAACTTACATTCTTGTCTGTATTGTACCTGAGTGTGCCGAATTTGATGGTACAGAGATTTTTGTCCCATTTCTTATGCCTTCATGTCTGTTTCCATGTGGATGGAGTGACGTGTTCTTCTGCTGAGGAGAATCTAAAGACATCCTGAGGGAATCAGCAGACAGAGGGAGTGACATCCCTATAAAATAAAGCCAAACACACACATACTTTTACACAGAGCCAGCATATATAGAGATTAGTGAGTTGGACTAGAATCTGGGAGCCTCAGGTTCAAATCCCTATTGTGCCATGAAAGTTTTCTGGGTGAGCATAAGCCAGTTATTCTCTCATGGGGTACTTGTTGTGAAGATAAAATGGAGAAGAGGAGAATGATGTTACTTTAACTTTCCATTCAGAAAAAAGCAGGGTATAAATACCTGTATACAGCATATAATATGCATGTGCACAAGTCAAGCTGGCAGGAAATTCTACTTGTTGGGAGGCCTAGAAATTTGATCCAGATGGGGTTCTCTGTTCAAAGAGATGCCAACGTTGAATGTCTAGTGATGATTTGTTCTAGATCCTAAGAAAGGAGTATGCTCTAGGGAAGCATGTGGGCTGGTACAGAAAAATTAGCCACAGTTGCCCCACATGTGAATTGTCAAGCCAGCAGGGAGGACAAGGAACAACCTGGAGGAAAAGTATCCTGCCCCTTTAACAGAGTCTTAACAGGTGCTGTTATTTACCTCAGTGCCATAAAAAGCTTCAACTGCCCATTTCCACACATTAAGTGTCTACTAAGGGGACAGGAGCTGCGGTGGCTCAAGTGGTTAAGACGCTGAACTGCAGGCTGTGGAAGGTCAGTAGTTCAGCAGTTCGAGACCCGGGTGCCGCATGACGGGGTGAGCTCCTGTCTCTAGTTCCAGCTCCTGCCAACCTAGCAGTTCGAAAGCAAGAAATTGCAAGTAGATAAATAGGTACCACTTCAGTGGGAAGGTAACAGCGTTCTGTGCGCCTTGGTGTTTAGTCATGCCGGCCACATGACCACGGAAATGTCTTCGGACAGCGCTGGCTCTTCGGCTTTGAAACGGAGATGAGCACCGCAACCCTAGAGTCGGATTCGACTGGCTTTCGAGCAAGGGAACCTTTACCTTTACTTAAGGGGACAGGACATTTTTTCTCCATGTTGCAGGCAAACCTAACAAGAAATGAGCTGGGAAAAGAGGGTTGATGGCAAATGTTGGTTTGACTCCATATAAGGTCCAAAATTGATTTAGTACATTTTCATCCTGTTGTTCCTCCAAGGAACTCAGGGCAGTGTACATAATTTTCTCCTCCTCCATTTTACCCAGTAACAACAACCCACACCCCATGAGGTAGTCCAGGCTGAGAGAGTAACTAGCCTATGGTCACCCAACAAGATGCACGGCAGAGTGGTAATCTGAACCTGGATCTTCCAGATACAAGAGTGATGCTTTGAACATTACACCATCCTGATATTCATGGAATGCAGCCTGGTTGCCCACCAATGTAGTCAATGTAGCTGAGTTCTCAACATGGCTAAATCTGTGGATACTTAATTCAGAAACTGGAGCCATGAACAGCCAAGACAAACCTTTTACAAACCTGGGAAAAATTCAGCAGGGTTAAAAAAACACAAATAATAAAAGCTATGTCTGTAGCTTTAAAGAAATAAATGGCCTCAGTGGCTGTCGCTAGCCTTCCAGCCTTGATTCCTGTCAGCAAAAAACAGGAGAGAGGACAGGGCCATTTTTGCCTTTGAGGGAGGACTCATCAGGGCCAAGACCAGCAGAAACCACTAGGCAACTTGGTACCACATGGCTTGCATGACTCACCCAGGCCCAGCTGCTGGCTCCTGTTCAACAGCAGCCACTCCATTAAAGTCAGTGTGGTATAGTGGTTAGAGTTTCAGACTAGGATCTCGGAAACCCAGGTTTGAATCCACACTCTACTGTGGAACTCTTTGGGGGTCTTTGGACCAGTTACACACTTTCAGCTTAACCTACCTCATAGGGTTGTTGTTATAAGGATAAAATTGTTAATTCAGCCAAAACCAATTTGGCCAAAACCAAATTGGCTTTTTTTCTGGGGGAATGCGCCAGAATGGAGTACTGGAACCTCTTTGACAAAATTCTTTTTAAAATGTTTAAAAATTCATGAGTTTTTAGTATACAGATTGAAAACTTCATTTAGCTTCTGAGAGTTCCAGCACCACTTTTTCCAAAGTCTTTCCAGCCAAAACTAAGCATTTTTACAGCCAATTTCATTTCAATCAAGCATATCCTTATATCTCTCTGACTAGAAAAAAGTTTTATTTTTCCTTAACATACTTTCTTGAGGGCTGATATATTTATTATGTAGAATACCAAAAATCAATATGCTGACAGGAAAAAAAAACAGTAATACCATGATGATGATGCAACAGTGCGATCACAACTAATCCAAATATCTTATACAGTACAATAAATAATATTATTTCACAGAGAAAAATATTACTACTGAAAAAGGCAGTTTTCATTCCACATATCTTTCTCTAGACAACAAATCTGGGATTTCCTGAAATAAATTACAACCCCTGCATATGTTGTCTAATGCAAGCTGATTATCAAAGGGTTAACTGATTGCATCACCAGGTTTAAATAGTTTCCCCCCTGAAACCAGAAACCAAGCTCTAGAAAAATAGGTCAGGATTATGTCTGGTCCACTGCCCGGCAACTTTGGAAATTCTAGAATGACATCATAACACTAATCACTTAAAACTACTTTGCTGGTCTTAGATGTGTCACTGGACTCAAACTTTTCTACTGCTTCAGACCAAAATGGCTACCCACCTGAACCCACTTAAAACCACTGTACATTTTGTTAATGAATGTCATGTTATATATTTTATTAAGACCAACAAAAATATCACAAAGCAGTGGTAACTTTTCAAATTAATTCTTTAGAACTAAGGCTGAGCAGTCAGTACAGAAACCAAAGTGGGGAAGAGAGAAAATAAATTGGCAATGCCCAATATCTGCTGTTGAAATCTTAAACAGAATGTGTGTCGGGAGTGAAACAGCTTTTCAAATAGCACTAAATTGCTGGGATTTGGGGCTTTACTGCTATGCCTTAGTTGACACAGCTTCTCTCCCTTTGTTTGTTTGTGTGAACAACAGGCCTGACGACAAGTTCTACAGAAACCAAAAGCTATTATGAGCTATTTTAGCTGGTCCTAACAGGTTTCGGTTTTTGGAATTTGCCTACAAACCCATGCAGCTGCACTGTGGGTGGGGTGGTGGTGCCTTTAAGGTGATGGAAAGAAGCAGTGAAATATCTGCTAGCTGTTAGCATTTTGGGGGTGGAAGATCCTATGTTTGCCTCTGTTGAAAGCCCCATTTACCCAAATGGGGAACCCAAATGGGGAACAGTGTGAAGCCAGCAAACTTCTAATCCATAACTGGGAATACTATAGGTGAATGGGTCTGTGGTGGGAACTAGAGAGCAAGTTGTCGTGGTCCAAAGAAGGGGAGACTCCCAGTTTACACTGAGAGGGTGGGGGAAGAGACATGCAACTATATGCTCTTTGTCTAGTCCTGGAATTCAGGGACAATGGGCCTCAATAAGCTTTTCCAGTGGAGGACAGAGACTGGCCCATCCCTCAGTCAAGGAGGATAGAGATTATGTTAATTCAGCTAAACATTTTTTCCCCTAGTCAACCCTGCAATATTGCCCTTTTGTTGCTAGTACTGCCTAACTATCTGTGTTTCATGTTTAATTAGATGTTTAGTAGCATAAAAAATTTAGAAGCCCAAAAGTGACTGATCCGGGGGCGGGGGGGTGGGGGCTTTTCCTAATAATCCCTAGACTAGCATTCACCTTTTTTTACTGCAGTTGATGTCTTCAGTGAATTATCTACCACAACCTCAAGATCTCTCTCCTGGTCAGTTACTGCCAGTTTGGCCCCCATTAACAAATATTTATAGTTATAATTTTTTGTCCCAATGTGCATTACTTTGCACTTGTCCGCGTTGAACCTCATTTGCCACACTGATGCCCACTCGTCCAGCTTTGACAGATCCTTCTGGAGCACCTCACAGTCCTCCCTGGTTCTCACCGCCCTGAACAACTTAGTGTCATCTGCACTTCACAGCTGGAACTTCTCTGGTGGCGGCACACTATCTGGTTCTTGTCCTATACGGTTAAACTAATTCAGAGTGTTCAGCACGAACCCCTCCTTCTTGGTGACTCAGCTCAGGCACTGAGCCCAGCAGGAGAAGGCAGAAAACTATGAACTGAGTGCTAGGAGAAACAAGGATTGCAACAGAAGTTAAGGGGTTAATTTTGACAGGTGAAGCCATATAGGGATGGTGGTGGGATAGTTAATCCTCCTTTCACTATGCAGCCTGGTGAGGAACACATGAATTTAGAATACTCAGGTTTGAATCCCTACTCTGCCATGGAAGCTTGCTGGGTGGCTTTGGGCCGTCATGGCTCACAGGGAGAGCATCTGCTTGGCATGCAGAAGGTCCTAGGTTCAATCCCCAGCATCTCCAGTTAAAAGGACCAGACAGTAGGTGATGTGAAAGATCTCAGCCTGAGACCCTGGAGAGCTGCTGCCAGTCTGAACAGACAATACTGACTTTGATGGACCAAGGGTCTGATTCAGTATAAGGCAGCTTCATGTGTTCATGTGTTCCTCACTAGAAGTGGAGAATGATGTAATCCACTTTGGGTTCTTATGGAGGAGAAAGGCAGCACAGACACAGAGGATGGAGCCTATCACTGCCCGGCGGGGGTGGTGATGGATGGGCTACAAATATTTCTATTAAATCTACTAGAAAATAGTAGAGAATGCCTAAAAGATTTTCCTGGATATAAGAGTTCTCTAAATTTACCAAATGTTTATGTCAAGCTACTTCTCTTATACAGAAAAGATGGATCCTTAATATCCATCCATACTGTAGCATTCAGTGGGATTTTATAGTGTCTAGTCCAAATTCAACAGCCTGTGATATCCTTCCACTATCCATTGGAGACAATTTGCAAAGTGACATAGGCATAGATCGCAGTCATACTTTTTGCTTCAGATGTGAAAAGTTCTAAGGGAGATGTTGTGCATGTCTGTGTAATGTTACAGGAACTGCAGTGCTGCTGATCTGGATATTTTGAACATTTCCCTCATGACGATGGAAAAATGGAAAGCGTACTAGATTTTTAAACGAACCGATCGAAAGTAAAAGACCAGCTACTCACAATCTGCAATGGTTCTGGCTGCCCGATAAAACTGCAGCTCACTCAGGAGTTCCAAAAGCTGCTGGACAGTCGCAAGTCTAACCCCCCACCACCACATCAACTCTCTCGTTATACTGATTCCTGTCTTCTCCAGACACTTGATTTTCCTCAGCTCAGTCTGATCAGTTATCACATTGGATGCTAAAAGAAGAAGAAAGCAGAGAGATTTTGGTTTTCAATCAATCTAGCACAAGAAAGAGAAACCCATATACCCTTCAACATGTAAACAAGGCACCCAATTGAGTTTCATTTATGCATATGCTACGGTTAGAGCTTGTCCTTGATCTTTTTAAGCATGTAGTTAAAAATCAATGGATGAATGCATTTCCATGGTGAATCAGGTCTTGATTCAGGAATACTCTGTAAATCAGAGGGAGAGATTTCCAACAGAGCAACTGAGGGAGAGTGCCCATGTTATCTGTGGTGTCAAAGGCTGGAGGAGGGGGAAAAGAAAGGACTGCAGGCAGGACCTGCCTGAGGCTCCTCAATGGACAACCAAGCCCCACAGGAATCCAGAAAGAATAAGGAAGTTTCCTGAGGAAGTGCTGTGTGAGAACCACTGTGAGGAGCGCACTGTGCAAGGCAGATATTTGATCCTCTGTTTGTCAGCAAGGTACTGGCTATATGATGGGAAGAAGCAAAAGAAGTCCTGAAAAACTATCAGCACACCACCCGTTCCTCAGTTACTATTGTGTGAACTGAAGAAGACTAGCAGCTGGATCCCACAGACATCTGCTGAGGGCTGCTGCTGAAATCACACTTGCATGAATGCAAACTTGTCGGCATTTTGGTCCCTGTTTGGGCTGTGGACCATCTGATGATGCTCATTATAGTTTTTATAGCTTGCACTTGCAACCAGCCTCATAAAGATGTCTATAAGAGTTACTACCATTCAATATTTTACTATGTTATCTGTTTGCTTTGACCTGGATAGCCCAGGATAGCCCGATCTTGACAGATCTTGGAAGCTTAAGCCCTGGTTAGTACTTGGGTGGGAAACCAGCAAGAAAATCTAGGGTTGCAATGCAAAGGGCACCCTTGAAAAACCTAGGAAGACACCATGTCAACTTCAACTTGAAAGCAAAAATGGGGAGGGGATCTGTTTGCAACTACTAGTGCGAGTCATTTACAATACATCAGTGGCCTAAAATCACATTTTCTATTTTTGGGGAAGGGGGGAGAAAACAATAAGCTTCTTTCCTTGGTCCTTTGGAAGAAATTCTTAGTTGCCACAGTTGACCTTGTAAGTAGATATTTAAACATATGGTCTGTCTGTCTATCTAGTACTGCTCATACAGCTATCACCTTAAGCAGAAATTAGAACCAAATAAAATATTTTAAAAGACCTTACTCAGTATTATTTCTCTTATATCTGATTATTGCGCCTATGAATTTTACCACTGAGAGGGTGACACAATCATTGGTATCCGGTAGTAGCCATGACACCTGGGCTCGCACATTTAGCAGTTCCAAATCTTTAAGCAAAGGGGTGACTAAATTAGCCCTCAACTCATTGAATATAGGGCTCTCCATAATCATATGTTCAATGGTTTTGATTGTATGATATGAGCATCTGCATGTTCTATTAAGAGTCTGATACTTTATTATATCTGCCCTCCAAAACTCCCAAGGGAAGAACATTCAGTCTTGCCAAAGTAAAAAGTCTTCTTAGTTCTGGGACTGTCAATTGATAAAAATATTTCGGCAGTTGCATCGGGAGGGCAATTCCCAAATGAAGTGTCGAACATACCCTGTGTGCCCTAATAGACGTACTTGTAACATCCAGTTTCCTTACAGATTTTTTTGTCTTCTAATGTCTTTAGTTTCTGTATTTCTAATCATATCATTTGTTATTCCTAGGTATTACATTTTCTTTTCCAATAGTTGATCCCATTGGCTGTAATGTGTATCTGCCTGGATAAGAACATATGGTCTCAGCAGACAAGGGAGAAGGCTAGCGCAGGGAACAACTACTTCCCATTCTGCACCTTTTTGCCATTCACATCGCACCTGCGCAACATCTTAAACAGCTTTCCCAAGTTGTGGCACCAGGGAAACTTATTTGGCCAGCAGACTATCAGCCCCAAAGTGTTCAGGAATGCAGTCCTGCTATTTTCAGCCCTTAAACTTACAAGTATAACTGAAATGAAAATGAAAATTTCAGATAAAACTAGCTTTTACAAATCATTCCTGAATGTATTCCCTATCACAAAGAGGCATTTGACAAACTTGACAAAATCACTTGCAGTTCATTCTAGGAGTAGCTTATAACCAAGGGTCATTTGGAGCAGAAGCGCGCAGGAGTGGAGCTCTGGCAGTTAGAAGCACAGGAGGCGGCAAGCCTCGCCTCCAGCAGGAGCACAAAGCAGCATGTGTAGCATTCCTCCTGGGCCCAGATAGGCTACTCTGGGACTGGAATGACAGCCCCCAAAGTGGAAGGACAGTCCCTAGGGGTGGAGCCTGAGTGGTGGGTGTTGCCTTCTGACACACTTCTGGTGATGTCAGGGGGTGTGGCATATGCAAATAAGTTATGCTAATGAGCTCCTGCACCTCTTTTTCTACGAAATGACCCCTGCTTATAACCAAATCAAATCAGATTCATTCTGGACATTTTATTTACTATGAGATATTTTTGCTCTATGTCCCCAAAAGTCAATTTGTTCAACTAATGACAGTTAAAAGGCATCTAAATAAAACAATAATAATATAAACAGATCAAGTAAATCTAATGGAGAAAGAAAAAAATTAAGATTAAATGCCCCCCAAAAACTGAAAAAACGAAAAGATGTTACACACTGCCTCAAAACCAGTAGCTGAGGTATCAGGCAGACTAATGGGCATGCACATTTCAGAGGGATCGCGCCACAGTGGAAAAGAGGACATCATGACTTTTTTGTCCTTAAGGGGAAAAAAACCTCTAAACAAACAGTGGGGAGGTTTCTTTCCACAAAGTTATCACTAAACCTAGTGGCAGTAGTGAAGTAAGTGTTCGACACACTAATAATGGTCCTTCTGGTATGCATCTCCTGTGAAACTAACCTAAGACTGCAGTCTTGGAATATCTTATTGCTCTCTGCATCTTCCAAAGAAACAAATTGGAACAAGCTGTTGCAAGACTGCATGTTTGTACAAAGATTTTTCCCCCCAAAATATTTTTATAAATACATAAAATGTGTGGGTGGGTGGGCGGGTGTTAAGTGGCATCAATTCACTTCCGACCTATGATGACCCGAAGAATTAACGTTCTTCAAAAACATCCTATAGTTAGTAGCCCTTCTCAGGTCTTGCAAACTGAAGGATGTGACTTCTTGTATTGAGTCAACCCATCTCATATTGGGTCTTCCTCTTTTCCTGCTGCCTTCCACTCTTCCTAGCATTATTGTCTTTTCCAGTGACTCTTGTCTTCTCATCATGTGACCAAAATACAACAGCCTTGGTTTAGTCATTTTAGTTTCTAGGCTTGATTTGGTCTAGAACCCACTTATTTGTCTTTTTGCTGGTCCATGGTATTCTTAATGTTCTCCTCCAACACATTTCAGAAAACGTACTTAAATTTTCTAAAAGAGGTTCAGCCACTATTCTGCTATTTCAAGCCAGATTCTGCCAATCATAATATCATGAGAAGAACTTTTCTACAAGTCCATGAGAACATAAAAAGAGCCCTGCTGGATCAGACCAGCAGTCCATCTAGTCCAGCATCATGTCTCATGCAGTACCCAGCTAATTCCTCTGGAGGACCAAGAGGGCACAGAGGCCAAGGCCTTTCCCTAATGTTGCCTCTGGGCATTGGGATTCAGTGGTTTACTGCCACAAATATGGAGGTTAGTCAACATGGCTAGTAGCTATTGACAGACCTATTATCCATGAATATGCCTAACCCCTTTATAAGCCATCTATTTCTGTGGCTGTCAGAAGAAGAGAAGAGATTGGATTTATACCCCACCCTTCACTCAGAGTCTCAGAGCAGTTTATAATCCCCTTTCCCTTCCCCTCCCCACAACAGACACCTTGTGAGGTAGGTGGGGCTGAAAGAGCTCTTTTGAGAACTGCTCTGAGAGAACTTGTGACTGACCCAAGGTCCCACCAGCAGCTGCATGTGGAGGCGTGGGGAATCAAACTCAGTTCTTCCAGATTAGAGTTCATGCTCTTAACCACTACACCAAACTGGCCCTCTACATCCTCTGGCATTACATCACTACATCCTCTGGCAAAGAATTCTGCATTTTAATAATTTTTGGTGTAAAGAAGTATTTACTTCTGTCCATCCTGAATCTACTGCCTGTCAGCATGATTGGATGTCCTCCAGTACTTTGGGAGAAGAAGAAAAAGTTCTCTTTGTCAACTCTGTGCACCCCATGCATGATTTTATAGACCTCTATCGCATTCCCCCTTAATCATCTCTTTTCTAAAGTGAAAAGTCCCGGACTCTTCAGCCTTTCCTCATGGGGAAGGTGCTCCAACCACCTCATCGACTTGGTTGCCCTCCTTTGTACTTTCGCCAGCTCTGCAATGTCCCTTTGGAGAGATGGCGACCTGAACTGCCTAGCTGGCAAGATCTGATTTACAGAGTATTAAGACATGCACATTACGTAACCTTTTAAACAATTGGGAGCAGCTGAATGAGTCGGAATTTGTCTTCGGTTTACCGTAATTACCCACGGATTGTCCAAGTTGAGTATACAGCCACAAAAATCAGGTCACCACGTGTCCCCCCCCCAACAATCTCATCACCCCCGCTGCCTGTCATTAAAAGCCCACCGAACTCGCGGAATCCTTCTCCGCCCCGCCCCAACAGATTCTCGTGCTCCTCACCAAAGCGCATCCAGTCATAATCATTCAAGCAGTCCATCTGCTCGCAAAACTTCCCCAGCACGTCGGAAGGGATGCTGTACACGTAAGGAGACGGCTGAGCCCCCTCACTCCTCGGGCAAAACGGCGAGGGAGGCGGCTGCAGAGCCATTTCTGCCGTGTCACGCGCAGCAGCAGTCCATCAAAAGAAAGGAGGGGGGGGGCAGAGAAGCTGAACTCTTTCCCCCACAGACAGAAGACTGTCTTTCTCAGAGTCGTCAGAATAAGATAGCTTTTTAGTTTTCGTCAGCGCGGACAGCCCTAGCCAGATTTCCTCGAAAAGGCAGAGGCGGCCGGACAGACCGACTGGCTCGCCGATTCCCTCTCACGCTCCGATCTGACTCCTTCCTCCCTCCTCCCCCTTCCCTGACGTCAGTTTCCACATCGGATGAGGGTCACTTCCCTGCAGGGTCTGGCACTTGCTCAGATGAGCTTTGTGGTAAACTCCATCAAGGGGCAGTTTGCTCAAAGTTTGTGCAAGCGGCTCGTTGCAATCCGTGAAAAGGAAATTGTCACTCTTGCGCGCCAGGAGAGGCCTTCGGCTGAGTCCGGAGGTGGGGCGTGATTGTTTTTGTTGCTCAGTTATGGCAATAGCTGAGGGCTTTTTTTGTAGCAGGAACTCCTTTGCATATTAGGGGACACACCCCTAATGTAGCCAGTCCTCCAAGAAGAAGAGCTGTAAGAAGAGCTCTGTAAGCTCTTGGAGGATTGGCTACATTAGGGGTGTGTTGCCTAATATGCAAAGGCTTTCCTGCTACAAAAGAACCTTCACTTCCGAAGCATGAAGTTTAATCGGCAGTGCACCTGCCACCTACCATCACGTGTGTTTCTAAGGTGTGTTTGTTAATTCATGGCATAACTACTCTGTAGTGAAGGTTGGTGGGGTTTCTCACTACTTAATAGTTTTTGAAGATCAAAGTGGTGAGATTTTTGAAAGAAAACCCAAGGTGACAGTTTTGCCCATCTAGAATTTTAGCTGCAGAAGTAAATTTGCAGATAAAGGATGCAAAGTTGCTTAAATTGCCACACTCTTCAGACTGGTTACCAAGCCAAGCTATGTCTTGATTAAATTTCCAGGCGACACAATAAGACTATAGTCCATTGAAGTCAACAGTCAGGTTACTGGAAAGTTTGGGGAATCCCAAGACACTAAAATAACTTTTGGTCTTTTTAACCTCAGTTTTTCTGCCTTGAAGGAAAAGGATCAACCTGAATATATTTTAGGTAAGACCCCCTCCCATATGGGGGGCCCAGAGCAGTTCCCCCCCAGCAAAAGGCCCTAACCTTAGGGTAGCTATACTTATCAGTGGTTAGTTTATGTGGTCAGGACCATCCTGTAGGTCATGATCTCCACTAGAAAGCTGTGAGCCCCTACAGAGCTGTTGCCCACTGAAAAGATTATGCTGCTATTGTGAGTGCATAAAGAGCAAGGAAGCCATGCCTCCTACCTCTCTTGACATGCTCAGAGAAAAAGGAGGAGGATGAACCAAGGTCACTAAGTGGAGGATTCTTCCATGATCCTTAGCTTGCTTTTCAGAATGGTGCACTTTGTGAGGAACACACATGGAGCAGCCTCATAGTGAGTCAGACCACTGATCTATCAAGGTCCGTATTGTCTATTCTGACTTGCAGTGGTTCTCAGGAAGGGTCTGTAACATCACCTGCTACCAGTTCCTTCTAATTAGAAATGCCAGGGATTGAATATGGGTCCCTCTGTATGTAAAGCAGAGACTCACTGAACCATAGCCCCAGGACTTGGCTCATGTCTCCTATCCCTGAGTCTTTGACTACTTATGCTCTTGGCCTTGATCCCACTGCGCTCAAAACTGTCCCTACCTATAATACCTTTGCAGTTCAGTGGCCCCCCCCAATCAGCAAATCCAAGATCTAGAAAGACTGAATACTATGTCATTATATAGTGAAAGATACTTGGATGGAAAAAATACACTTAAAACTCACATGCAGATGTTTATAGCGAGAGGCCTTAGAAAATGCTTACCAGAAACATTTACTGATCCGGGGTGGGATTTGGAAGAACAATCCTTAGAATTTCCAAAAAGGAACTTTCCTGATGGTAGCTGGCAAATTTATACATACGGTATCCAGCCACAATTAAAACAACAACAACAACACTTAACAGGCTCCAAATTACCTATTGCAATAAACTGCCCACTCTGAGACCAAAGTATGAAGAATGTGAAAAAAGAACTATCAGATGATGAAGAAGAGTTTGTTTTTATACTCCTTTTCTCTACCCTAAGAAGTCTCAAAGCACCTTATAATCACCTTTCCTTCTCCCCACAACAGGCACCTTGTGAAGTAGGCAAGGCCAGCTCAAGGTGGTTCTGCGCCCTAGGCGGGGTGCAGATGTCAACCTCCCAGTGGGGCCTGGAGACCCTTTTGCCACCGCTCCTGCCTCCTCCCCCTTGAGGGGGGAGGGGGAGGGCGGGCAAGTTCCGCTGCTGCCTCCTGCACCCCGCTGGGGTGTTCTTCACTGGTGGCGGCCGCCGCCCTCTCCCCAAGAGGGGAGGGGGAGGGTAGACAAGCTCCGCCACTGCCTCCTGTGCCCCGGTGGGGCGTTCTTCACTGGCGGCAGCAGGGGGCTTTTCGCGGGGGGTGGGGCAAAGTTTGGCGCCCTTGTGGCTGGTGCGCCCTAGGCAAGCGCCTAGTTCACCTAGCGGGCAAGCTGGCCCTGGAAGTAGATAGGGCTGAGAGAGTTCTGAGAGAACTGTAACTGGCCCAAGGTCACCCAGCAGGCTTCATGTGGAGGAGTGGGGAATCAAATCTGGTTCTCCAGATTAGAGTTCGTCACTCTTTAGCACTACACCACACTGGCTATAAAAGCATTAAGCCACCTGCAGTCATTCTGGCTATAGGAGTGCTTGCAAACAACATTGCTTACACGGATGGCTCAAGTATAACAGTATCAGTAAATGTAACAATAGAGTCATGTGAATCTTAGTGGACAGAGGAAAACCAAAGGAATACAATGGCAGAGAAAGGGGAAAATTAAAGGAGTACAATGGCATAGAAACTTTTTAATATCTTGAATTTTTTTAAAAAATACATTAAATTATGGAGTGCTACAAAAATCATCAAATAAGATATTAAAAGCAACTTCTAAAATTTCAGAAACATAACACATATTGTTCATGTGAGCTGGATATTTATGAAATCAACATAAAAGTAACATTGCTCCGAAATGTTAATTTCAAAGTATCAGCAGAAAGTCCTCTGGCAGCTCCCCCCACTTCAGACACAAAGATTAATGCAGTTTACTTAAAATAGGCCTATATAGTCACTAAGCCAATTTTCCCCTGATAGTGGAAGAGCCTTGCATTTCTTCCACTTTGAGTTCCTTAGTGTTGCAATCTGAATGCCTGATACATAAGTGGAGGAGTATCTTGTCTGCAAAGGTTGCAGTCCAAAGGCACACATATAAAACATGTGTACAGCAGAGAGCTGCCAATAGGCAGCTGTGGTGGACATCCTGACAAGGGCTTCCACAAAAATCTGAAAAAACTGGCATTTAAACAATCTTCTTTCAGCTCTTAAATATTGTACTACACATACTACATGCATTTATTTTCTCCAAGGGAAAGCCCAAGTTAAATTCATGAATGCAGTCTTCGGTAACATCCAAGGTACAGATTTCTTTAAAAATCACAGAATGTACATATGAAAGATTTTTTTTCAAGACAGTACATATTTTGCTCCACAAACAAGTGCCTTACAAAATGTAACAATTCACAACCAATTAAATTGATGGTCCCAACAATTTAATTTCATATTATCTCTGAAAGGATTTGCCTTTTGACTGGATATAAGTGCACAGGATCAATCAGTAATCATTGCTGGTGCTGAGGTCTAACATTACAGCATTTTTTTATTGTGCAATTTTATTAGTTGAAGGTGTGGGATATCAGAATATGACAGAGTTCCATTCAGCCTCCCTGAGACTAAAAGATACTCTTTCAGTAGTCAGCCTCACAATGTTAATATTCTGCACAGGTACATGGGGTGAGGGAGAGACAAAAGCCCTTGACAAGTATTCACGGAATGCTGAGTTTGTTAGGTTCTTGCTTGGAACCTGCCAGAGGAAAAGCCAGGTATGATTCCCACATTTACTCCACTCACTTGCATTGCAGTACTGAGATCTGAACCATAGTAACACTGAGTTCTGGTAGAAGATTCTGCCGGCATAACAGGGTTATCAGATGCTTGTTTTGACTGAAGTAGGAAGAACACTGGTGAGATGATATCAATTTAGACAGGAATGATATAGAGTACTAAAACATAACACATAACTACCTATGGTGTTCCCTTTATACCAGTTTTTTACTGCATCACATACTTGCATAAGGCAAGCCTATAGCGCAGTGCAAATACCACAGACAGGAACATATAAAAGCCCCATTTGAAATGGCAATGTGTAAGAAATCTTTGGACAAACTAAAGGAGTCAATAAGTTTCTGCTACATTACACAGATGGTTAGGGTGACAATTTATGATTTCAGGAAGGTTCATCTTCTGGTATGAGAATGCATTTGCCCAACTTCTAATTTTTAGGAATACCATGCATGTATAATAAATTGATAAAGAGAAACATGAAAATAGCTTTGGCAGCAATTGTTCTTACAGTTGTGTACCATCTGGATGAGTTTTTGTACTTAGTATTCCATGAATCAAATTAATGCAAAGATTGGTTATGTCCAGATTTAACCAAGACTTAACATAGTAGTGCATTGTCTCACAGCTGTGGCTGTCCTTGTGTTGTGAAGCTATACATTCTACATAAAAACAAGTTCTGCCTACTAAAACCCCAAAATGTCACTGAAGGGTATTCATAAGCCACAGTAAATGCTATTTGTACCCCCATAATTTATTAGTGAAAACAGTTTGTCCAATTAGGAGTCTTCACTTCTATCAGGGACTGAATTCCTTCGCGTTTCACTCCTTTCAAAAGAAAGCCGCTGAAGGTCCTTCCTAATGTCAGGATGATCTTCTAGATCTTCATATAGTGACCTAACAATGTCTAGTTTTCTGTAATCCACTGGTTTCACCAAAGTACGGACAACTTGAAGACATCTCTCTTTTAGAGTGAACACTGCACAGAAATGGAAAAAATGAGCTTTTTAGTGTCTTGCTGAAGATACACACCCTGAATACCTGTGTTAAGACTGATGCACAGGATATCAATTTTTTTAATATTGTGGATGAAGTAGGGAAAAAAGCTAGTGAAAACACTAAAATGATTTTTATCTTGTTACAAACAACTCAGAAGAAAAAAATAACTGCGAACACAGAATTATGAACCAGTTTTGGTTACTACAGAACAGTGAGGATCCTCATTGGAATCCATATAATGAATACAAATACACCTGCAACATTTACTTTGGCTTCCAATTCCCTTCTTGGCTCAATACAAGAAGCTGGTTTTGACCTTTCAAAGTTGTTTTTGCAGCTGGATTCAAAGTACCCTGAAGGGCGGCCCTGTTCCAGAAGGCCTTTGAGTTGACTGACTGTTTTGTGAACATAATTTCCTCTTATTTGCATCTGATCGTTGGTTTTTAAGGATGATAGCTAATTGTTTTGGCAAGTTATATTTTTATGGCTGTTTTCAGCTGCTTTGGCAACCATATTTAAGGTCAGGTTGCATAAAAAATTAAATAAAAATATATTGTATTTATTTATACCCTGTCCTTTGCCTCAGTGGAGGACCCATATGAAGCTTCTAGTGAGTGAGACTTACTATGACTATAAAGTAGAGAAATATCTTCCTGTACAACTGTTTACACAAGATCCCTTAAAAGGAGATGGCTAGGGACTGACCCCAGGACATCATGCATCCAGACCCTGTGCTCTGCCAGAAACTCTGCTAATTCACATTTCTTTATATTCCACCTGAATATTATATAAAGTTTCCCACCATAGGTTTTCAATATTTAGGGGTATGTTTTCATGGCTGTGTAATGTGAATGGCATGATGACACCTAAGATGTTTTCTTTGGGTAAACAGGAATATGATCCAAACAAGTTTAGATTACCATGAGACCACACAAGCAAAATCTAAATAGATCAGAATATTTTTACTTACTAAGTAGTTACACTGCTTTATTAAAGTATTAAAAAATTAAAGTAATAACTATGTAAGAGATTTACCAACCATCACATTAGACATTAAAATTCTTTATTAATTTAGACACGTATACAGATTATTTATACATTAATAATTAATAATTAAAATAACTAAAATTCCTGGATAGTTCAAACTCCCATCAAAAGCTATCTGAATCCTAGCAGAACAAATTTCAGCTGCCTCCTCAAAGAGGCTACTGAAAAAGATAGGCCACCAAAGGGAGGGAACCATACCAGAGGCAGTTACTGAAAAGGCCCTGCTCCTGATAGCCATAAATATTAAGATGGTATTCTGAGCAGGCTCTCACTGGCAGATCTTGAGAGTTGGTAAGGTCTATATGGAACAGACAAGCCCTCATGCACTAAGGACCCAGTCTGTTCAGGCTTTATCAGCAGAATTCTTAGTTGTGACTAGAAATACTGACAACTGATGATACTGTTAGATTAGAATCAGTGCTTTGTTTGTTGGGTGTGACCCAACAAAAGATTGTAAGTAGTAGTGATGTTTCCAGACAATCTTCAAGGGCAAGTCTATACAATGTACACTACAACAGCCTAATCTAGAAGTAGAAAGGAGCAAGAGTCCAGTAGCACCTTAAAGACTAGCAAAATTTGTGGCAGGGTATGAGCTTTTGTGAGTCACTGCTCACGTAGAAGTAACTCCTCATGAAAGCTCATGCCCTGCCACACATTTTGTTAGTCTTTAAGGTGCTATTGGACTCTTGCTCTTTTTTACTGCTACAGACAAACACATCTTGATCTAATCTAACAATTATCAATGCATGGACAGTGGTCCCATCTCTATGATTTACTAGCGAGCAAACCTGGTAAACCAGCCTAAGTAGATGAAATGATATGATAAATGCCATTTTATCTATTAAAAGTAGATAAAAAGAATGATAAAAAGGTCCCCTGCAAAGGTACAAACCTGATCCTTCAGGGAATATAATCCCATTTAGAACAGGTATTTCCTCTCACCTAAGCAGTTCACACTGTCCTATACCATCATCACCTGCCCTGTGTGGATTAAGTTTCACTTTATTCATCCTCATCCAGTCCAGATATCCGCTCCGGACTTCCACTGTTTCACCTAGATTAGATGGAAAGGATGATGGCACATTTTATCCTACAAGATAACTTCTTCTAGTGGTTCCATGTTGATGATAAATAGCATGGAATACAAGGCTGACCCTGAGGAATTCCATAAACTAAACCCCATGGGGAGGAACAATAAGTCTCCTGGGCAGAGTTCCATAGACACCATTCTAGTCATACCAGGGACTGAGCTCTGGTTCTGCTTTTTAGATCTAACTTCCAATAAAGACCAAATTGTATACAGTACCTCCCAGTCCTAATCTCAAAAGGTTTCACAGTAGGATATACACCAGTTAATGGTACTGGATGCTGATTTAGAGCATTGCTACTGGCAATTCTTTTATACACTTTTTCACAGTACAAAGGGATACAAAGCAGAAGTCCATCAGTGGCTATTAGCCACAGGGTATAGATGGGAATTCTCAGTCTGGGGCAGGTGATGCACTCTATTCTTGGTGCTGGAGGGGGCAGCAGTGGGAGGGCTTCTAGTGTCCTGGCCCCACTGCTGGACCTCCTGATGGTACCTGGTATTTTTGGCTGCTGTGTGACAGCGTGTTGGACTAGATGGGCCATTGGCCTGATTCAACACTGGCTTTTCTTATGTTCTTATGATATGCACTGGAATATGCACTGATAACTTACCTGGCAATGTAATGTTTGCAAATATGGGCTGTCCATTCGTATTGCGAGTGGCCACAAACAGCTCTGTCTCATTGACCAGCAGACGATCATCTGTCCCTGCATCTCTGAACAACCAAAGATGTTCTAAAAAAACAAAATAAAACCGAAATAATGAAATGCCTGCTCATAATTATTGTGAACTGAGCATGTAACTATTAAAAAGTCATATTACAGCCCAGAAAAGTACCCAAAGAAAACAAAGGTAAGTTTACTGTTTTGCTGGCTGCCACACTGACCCTGGAATACATGGGACCAAGTGATAGCATCCTCTCACTACTGCAAAGGCATACATTATCTCCCCCTTATCAGAAAGCTTGAAATAGAAAAATCAAACATCATGCCTGCATGTCGTAAGCAGACTTTTGTATTAAGATATCCTTCTTGAGAAATCAAAACTGAATGCATAGGGTAAAAAATACTGAACTTTAAAAAAAGCTACCATAAAAATTACCAAGCCACCAGATGAGGAACAATTTCAGAACCTCTCCATTCTTCCTCACTACATGTATTCAAGCAGAGGAGTGCCCTCTGCTGTGTGACAATTACCTCTCCTGGTTAGAATTTTACTAGTGCCTCCAGGGTCCATAGGCACACTGTCTGGTCTCAATGAAAGTTTACACATGGATCAAATTCATATATTTCCATGTTTCTAAGGCCCAAACACTACAGTAGTGGCAAACTGAAATCTTTAAATGTGGGTCTCCCCCATGCACATGTGAAATGCAATCAAAGGGTCAGAAGATCATGCTGGTGGAGAAAACTTAACATCAAGGGAGAGAGTTCAGCAACCCTCATCCACATGCTCTGAATGTTTAGAAGGCAGACCCACTTTTGAAAACCAGTCTGCTGCTGTCATTATGTAGTTTGGGTTCAGGATGCAACAGAAGCTCAATGCAGCTGTTGGGCAGAGAAAGAAAGGCACTCTATATATGCTCAGAGATACATACTTCCAGTGCTGAGCCTCTTGCCCTACAAAACCATAGCTTAAATGATGCCATGGATCCAGCCAGCAATTTTGCAACTTTTACTGGGGTAGCCATCCATATTCAGGTAGCTGATCTTTCCTTCTCACCAGCATTTTCTTTACTATAAAGCAGAGAGAACTGTCCTCAGGTCTCCATCTGGGACTACTTGTCATTCACACAGCCACGACGGTTGGGGGTGTGTGTGTCCAGAAATTCACTAACTAGAATCATAGCAGAGGCCTTTAAACAGATGCATCACAAGCAGAAATTCAGCAGTCACCTTAAGCCCACTACAGCAGAAAGCTTCACCTGTTGAATCTTTGCAATTAATACACAGGAACCTCGGCAGAGAAGTAGCAGCACTACCGCCCACCCGGAAAACCTGTGCTCACTGGTATTCAGTGTCCTTCAAGCCGAACAGGCCATTATGACGCGTTTATAATATAGCGCACGCTCACACCTTTTGCCCTCCACCGTAAGGTTCCTCGTACCCACCCAAGTAGCTGTGCATCCGGCGTCCAGTGGCCGGCGGCAGGCTCGGATAGGGGCGCGGTTTCCCGTCGAAGTCCAACCAGATGGGGCTCACCGTACGGGGGCTGCGGTTGTAGAAAACGACCGGACAAGGTTCTCGCGTGTTTACTGAACGCAGACGTCGCAAGACCCCTCGGCCTGCCTCCTCCTCTTCTTCTCCGGGTTCCTGCGGCATCTCGGTGGAGCTCGACGCTGGAAAAAAGACCGTATCCCGACACAGCCACACAAGAAGTCCTACCCACTTATACCCACCGAGACAACCATTACTTTGTGGGGAGACGAACAACACATCACGCATGCGCTCTTCCTGGCAGCCATTGTTGTTTGGAGATCATGAAGAGCTGCTTTTCTGCGTCTGCGCAGTTCGGATGCTTTCTGAAGATTGGGGATCTAGCGACGGTGGCAAATGCGGGGCTTGAGAAGAGATGCTGCTGGAAGTGTGCTTCCGTCTTCTATGCTATAGTGATTCCGGCAGGCAGCTTTTTAGCTGTCACAAGTATCCTTTATATTTTATTGCAACTTTTTTTTTTGCAAGGGACTCAGGACGTCGCCCCCACCCATTTTATTCTCATAACATTCCTTGTGAGGTATGTTAAAGAGATTATTTTTTGAAGCTTCACGGTGAAGTAGAATCAACAGATATGCCAAGAAAATACTTCTGTTAAACAGGCTATAAGAAACAGAACTGTCTTTGTGCTTATATTTTATGCCCATCTTTTGCAGAGATCCAAAAGCACCTTGGCTTATGAGTTTAAAATGATTATGACAAAAGTTTTAAAACACTCCCTGAGTGATACTGATGTGTTATGTCCAGCTAACAGCACACTACTGGCAGTGGCAACTGAAGCAACATAGAAGCAAAGAGACATTTACATGATCCACAGCTGCACTACGGTTAAGGAAGTCTCTTCTGGATTTTTAGTGAAGAGGGGGGGGAAAGGCCAGAGCACACAGGATAAGTCTTTTATGTTTGGACATTAAAAGATCTGGTTTAACAGTAATATGTAGCACATACATTACTTTAGATTGTTTAATACAATTAGGGTTACCATATTTTGAAATGCAAAAAAAAAAGATATTTTTCAACAGTTTTTTTAAAAAAGAGATCAAAAGAGGATGGATGCATGAAAAAAGAGGACCTGTCCTTTAAAAAGAGAACATCTGGGTAACCCTAATACAATTCACATAGACATTCATAGCAATTCTCACAACATTGCAAAGAGGTCACTATTGGTATCCCCAAGTGGAACAGGTTATAGTGGTATCCCAAGGTTATAGTTCTACACTAATAATAGTATTGTTGAACACTTTCTTCACTCAAAGAATGATTGACTTGTGGAATTCACTGCTAGTGCTATGGGATGTTATGATTATGATGGCTATTACTTTTGCTATCTTTAATAGGGATTAAGACACCTTTTCGGATGAAAGGCAGCCTCAGTAAGTAAGTAGAACCCCCATGTTCAGAGATGGTGATATCAGTGCCGTGATGGAGTGACACCAGAAGGAGAACTTCCATGCCTTTCTGGTAGGCATTCTGGGAGCATTTGATTGGCCAGTGGATGAAACAGAATGCTGGAGTGGGTGAACCTCTGTGATCTAGCAATGCTGTTTTTTAAACTACATCCACACCTACGACATTTTGCTTAGGAAAATTCTTCTTGTTTTTGTATACTGTTGCCTTTACATTTTCATATTGATATTATTAGTGACCAGCCTACAAAATTATTGGCAAGGTTGCTGTAAAGTACTGGGTTTGCCGCATGGAGACTTGGACTACGACATGCGTTCAGACATGTTTATTGTACTTCACATAACACACACACAACACAAACAGCCCTGCAAGGGCCAACTATATACACACCCCACCCGGTACCCCATAGTCTCATTGGTAGGTTTGAACTTCCAGGTGGACTAGGATCCTAGGTCTTATTGTCTTTTTGTACCAAGCTCTTGGGTCGCAAAGATCTGGCACAGGGCACGGATGACTGCCTTTGTGGAGGTGGTGGAGACTGGACTTACTTCCAGCCATTTAGAGTAAGAGTACACAGTGACTAGGAAGATAAGTCCTTGGAATGGGCCGGCAAACTCAATGTGGAGTCTGGACCACGGTTTGTGGGTGGACTCTCATGGTTGCGGGGGAGCGCTCAGCAGGTTTGGTCTGATGGCCTGGCAGGTCTGGCACCGCTGCATCCACGACTCGATTTCCACATCTAGCCCTGCCACCAGACGTAGCTCTGGGCCATTGCCTTCATCCGGACTATTCCCGGGTGACCCTCGTGGAGTGTGATGAGGACTCTTTGTCTCAGGGCATTGGGGACTACCACCCTCTCCCCCATAAGAGACACTCCTTGAGAGCTGACAGTTCGTCCCTGCAAGTGGTGAATGCTGTGAATTCCGGGCCTGCGGTGGCTCTGGACCACCCCCTCACCACCCAGCCTAAGACCCGGGAGATGACCAGGTCACAAGCTGAGTGGCTGGCGACGTCTGCGGCTTGCAGGGGCTGTTCCAGGAGGCCTTCAAGCAGGAGGACCCTGGGGGCCGGGGCAGGGTCGGCATCTACGGAGGGGAGCGGGAGCCAGCTGAGGGCATTGGCATGCCCCATTGCCTTACCCGGGTGATGTTCCAGGCAGTAGTTGTAGTTCACCAGGAAGAGAGACCAGCGGAGGACTTGGAGTGAGAGCACCTGGGGGGTTTGCTTGTCCACCGCAAACAGGCCGAGGAGCGGCTTTTGGTTGGTAACAATAGCGAAAGGGTGCCCGTATACAAAGTTATTAAACTTTTTTACCCCCGCCACTATCGCCAAACCCTCCCAGTCTATCTGCGCGTAATTCCTCTCGGCAGCTGACAAGGTCTGGGAGTAGTAGGCCACCGGGACCTCTCGGCCGTCAGGGAGAACATGCCCCAAGACCACACCCATGCCATAGGGGGAAGCATCACAAGCGAGAACCACAGGCAGAGATTCGTCGAAATGTGCCAGCACTTTGTTCAAGATTAGGAGGGCTTTTATGCCTCGGAACGTGGCTGCTTCCCGGGGGCCCCATGCCCACAGCACCGACTTGTCTAAAAGCCGATGCAGGGGTTTGGCTACCGCCACCTTGTGAAGGAGAAAGACATGGTAGAAGTTCAATAGTCCCAAAAATGCCTGAAGCTCCGCCTTGCACGATGGCGGAGGGGCTTCCACGATGGCCTTCATCTTGTCCCTCACCGGATGCAGGCCTGATATGTCGACCCGGAACCCCAAGAATTTCACCTCCGGGACCCCAAGCAGGCATTTCTTCCTCTTGACTTTCAGTCACGCTCTGTCGAAACGGCTGAGGACTGCACGATGGAAGGCAAAATCGTCTGGCGCTGCCGCAGCGATGAGAACATCATCAAAAAATGGTGTCACCCCAGGGATCCCTTTCAACAGTGAGTCCATTAACTGTTGGAAAATCCCTGGGGCCACACTCACCCTGAACTGTAGGCGCTTCACCCTAAATGCATCCCTATGCGTAACAATGGTCTTGGTGGTTGCGGTGGCGTCATCAACGGGCAGTTGTTGGTACGCTTGTGCAAGATCTAATTTTTCAAAATTTTGGCCACCGCCAAGGTGGCCAACACGTGGCTCATGACCGGGACTGGGTAGGAATGGTCGTGGAGGGCCCTATTCAGTGTGCATTTACAGTCTGCGCAGATGCGGACCTCGCCATTGGGCTTTACGGGGGTTACAATGGGGGTCTCCCATGGCGCATGTGACACTGGTTCTAGGACCCCTTGCACCACCAAGCGGTCTAGTTCCGCGTCTGTTTTGGGCTGTAAGGCTATCGGGGCACGGTGGAACCTCATGTGGATTGGGTCCACCTGGGGGTCTAACTGCAAGGAGACCAGGGGCCCTTCATAACAACCCAGAGCCCCATTGAAAACCCCAGGGAATTCCCCCCACACATCAGCGTAATCTCAAGACACGCAGTGTCTCACCCCCCCAATGGTGATGCCCAATGGCATGAACCATGCCCGCCCCAACAGACTGACCAAATTGTCTTCCACCACAATCAAGTCCAGTAAACCCTTGAACCCCTGGTACTTCACCTGAAATGTGCCCACGCCTCAGATCGGAACCTAGTTCCTTTGAAAGTCCATGAGGCTCAAGGGCGATGGGCGCAGGCGGGGTCCCCTGTTCGGACAAAGTCTGTTCAGTGTTTCCACCAAAATGATGGATGCCGCAGATCCGGAGTCCACCTCCATAGTGCAGGGGGACCCTTCTATCTGGACCTGGATCTTGGGAGTTGTGGGCCAGTTGGGGAGGTGGAGTACCTGTAGCGAAGACTGGCTGGTCAAAAGATAGAGGTCATCCGTTTCTGTGGTGGTCTCATAGCGTGGAGGCCTGTCTTCATTGTTGGGTCTGGGGGGTTCTGGCTCCAGTTGCCCTTGGATCTGCAGACGTGGGCGAGGTGCCCGTTTCCCACACATGTGACACGTGGCATCATGGAACCGGCACAGCTTGCACTCATGTGCCTCTCCGCAGCTGGTACACATGGCACAGCTCACGGGTCTGCCGGGGTGGCCTGGGGTGCTGGCAGCTTCTGGCGGCTTCCTGCAGCTTGTTTGGTGGACGAGGCGGACGTTGTCCTTGTCTGAATTCTCCAGCACCGGGTAGGGGAACACAAGGTGTGCCGTGGACTGTGGCGTGTCTCGGTGTGAGGTCTTGTATGCGATTGCAAGTTGCAGTGCCTTGTCGACTTTCAGGTCAGTGGTGCTGATCATCTTGCTTCACGTCACTGACACCTCATACTAACTGAGTCAGGATGTTATCTTCCACCTTGGGGAAGGTGCATTCCATGGCGTGTTGACGAAGTGCAGCCATATACGCTGCAGCCGTCTCTCCGGGCTTCTGGAGGCACCCCTGGACATCCATTCGCCTCGCTAGCATCATTGGCTTGGGTGTTAGGTACCGAGTCAAGGCCTCGATTATTTCCTTGTAAGAACACTTGAGGATGGCCTTAGGGGCCAGGAGGCTCTTGGCTAGCTGGATGGTGGCCGTGCCACAGAAACTTAGGAGGAGGTTCCTTCTCTTGGCTGTGTCGGTCACTTCATGGTAGGCGAGGTTAGCTGATCCATCCACAAATCCCAGAACTCGGGATATGGGGGGAGTCGAAGACTTCGACGTTTCCCTGAGCGGCGGCCATGGTCCTAGCGGGGAGTGGAGACGGGGAGAGCCAGGTGCGATATGGTGCTGCTCGGGAGTGGTGCAGGGCGCGGTGGCTTCCACGGGGGCGGTGCTTGTTGCTGCGCTGGTTGGAGAGTCAGGTCTGCTCATGGGAGCCCATCCTCATTGCCATTGTAAAGTACTGGATTCGCCGCATAGAGACTCAGACTACGACACACGTTCAGACACGTTTATTGTACTTCACATAACACACACACAAAGGCCCTGCAAGCGCCAACTATATACACCCCCCACCTGGTTCCCCCATAGTCCCATTGGTGGGTTTGAACTTCCCGCCAATGCCTAATTGGTGGATTCCAGGTAGACTAGGATCCTAGATCCTATTGTCTTTTTGTACCAAGCTCTTGGGCTTAGGTGGCGGTCCCTAGTGGCGGTCCGCATACACAACAGTTGCCAAAAGCTTGGAGAAAAAGTACCCTGTATAAGAACATAAGAGAAGCCAATGTTGAATCCGGCCAATGACCCATCTAGTCCAACACTCTGTCACACAGCGGCCAAAAATACCAGGTGCCATCAGGAGGTCCAGCAGTGGGGACAGGACACTAGAAGCCCTCCCACTGCTGCCCCCTCCAGCACCAAGAATAGAGTGCATCACCTGCCCCAGACTGAGAGTTCCCATCTATACCCTGTGGCTAATAGCCACTGGTGGACTTCTGCTCCATATGTTTATCTAATTTCCTCTTGAAACTGTCCATGCTTGTAGCTGCCACCACCTCCTGTGGCAGTGAATTCCATATGTTAATCACTCTTTGGATGAAGAAGTATTTCTTTTTATCTGTTCTAACCTGACTGCTCAGCAATTTCATGGAGTGCCCACGAGTTCTTGTATTGTGAGAAAGGGAGAAAAGGACTTCTTTCTCAACCTGCTCAATCCCATTCATAATCTTATGAACCTCGATCATGTCACCCCTCAGCCGTCGTTTCTCCAAGCTAAAGAGCCCCAAGCGTTTTAACATTTCTTCATAGGGAAGGTGTTCCAACCCTTTTATCAGTCTAGTTGCCCTTCTCTGCACTTTTTCCAATGCTATAATATCCTTTTTGAGATGTGGTGACCAGAACTGTACACAGTATTCCAAATGAGGTTGCACCAATGATTTATACAGGAGCATTATGATACTGACTGATTTGTTTTCAATTCCTTTCCTAATAATCCCCAGCATAGTGTTGGCCTTCTTTATTGCAGCTACACACTGTCTAGACATTTTCATTGAGTTATCTACTACGACTCCAAGATCTCTCTCTTGGTCCGTCTCTGCCAGTTCAGACCCCATCAACGTGTATTTATATTTAGGATTTTTGGCTCCAATGTGCATCACTTTGCACCTGGC
Organism: Gekko gecko; assembly: GCA_029375565.1. Lineage (NCBI taxonomy): Eukaryota > Metazoa > Chordata > Lepidosauria > Squamata > Gekkonidae > Gekko > Gekko gecko. Next base: position 69,057,293 of record JAPDNY010000002.1, on the reverse strand, counting down.
CACATTGAACCCCATTTGCCACGTTGACGCCCACTCACCCATCCTCGACAGATCCCTTTGGAGTGCCTCACACTCCTCCCTGGTTTTCACCACCCGGAACAACTTCGTGTCATCTGCAAATTTAGCCACTTCACTGCTTACTCCCAATTCCAAATCATTAATAAACAAGTTAAAAAGCATCAGACCGAGTACTGATCCCTGTGGTACCCCACTGCTTACCACCCTCCACTGAGAAAGCTTCCCATTTATACTCACTCTCTGTTTCCTATTTATAAGCCAGTTTATCTCTCCTTATAAATAATTATCTTTTGGTTTCACAAGATTCCATGCGCTCCCATTGGCTGTAAAATGCCCTCCCTCAGCCATTGGCCCATCAGCCGCCACTCAAGAGTACTTGCGTGCCAAATTGCCAGGTGCTGGGTCTGCTCCTCTTCCCCACCCACTCCCCCTGGCAGACAGCTCTCTCTCCTGAGGAAGACAGTTCTCTTGACTCCTGTGAGGGACTGTCCCCTCAGTGGCTGTTGGTTGGCAGCCAAGCTTGGTTCTGTGAGTAAAAAAACAAAGGACTTTCAGCATAACCCCCTCCCCCGCCCATAACCCCCTCCCCACAACCCCCTCCCCACATGACCACTTTCCTGTCAGAATAAATGGAAAAAGGCTCTTTCTCCTGCTTAGCTTCAGCATGGCTGGCTGGCTAACGAGGTGGGCCAGCGACCATCAGACCATTTTTTTCAACTCCCTGCTGTGTGGCTGACTTTCCCCTAGGGTTGCCAATCTTCAGGTGGGACCTGGAGATCTCCCACTGTTACAATTGACCTCCAGATGACAGAGATCAGTTCCCCGGGAGAAAATGGTTGCTTTGGAGGGTAGACTCTATGGCATTATACCCTGCTGAGTCCTTCCACACACACCCAAAATGCTGCCCTCCACAGGATCCACCCGCCCAAATCTCCAGGTATTTCCCTAATCAAAGTTGGCACCTGTACTTTCTCCTCTGTCAGTAAAAGGCCCTTTTCACACCTATGTTGGCCTTTGGGAGAAAACTCATTGGGCCCAGTCCTGATCAGGTTGCCAACTCTAGGTGGGCAATTCCTGGAGATTTGAGGGATGGAGCCTGGAGAGGGTGAGGTTTGAGGAGGGGTGGCACCTCAGACAGGTACGATGCCATAGACTCCACCCTCCAATCCAGCCATTCCCTGATGGGGAACCATTGTTGCCAATCTCCAGGTGGGGGCTGGAGATCACTCAAACTTACAACTGCTCTCTAGGAGGGAGGGGGGAGGAGATGGAAAACTAAAGGTAGGTTGATGGTTGGCTGGGAGGGAGATAGGGTTGTCAACTCCAGGTTGGGAAATTCCTGGAGATTTGAGGGGTCGAACCTGGAGAGGGTGAGTGTTGAGGAGGGTTGAGGAGACAGGTACAATGCCATAGACTCCACCCTCCAAACCAGCCACTCCCTCCTGGGGAACCACTGTTACCAATATTGAGGGTGGGCTGGAGATCACTCAAAATTACTACTGCTCTTCAGGTAGCAAAGATCAGTTCCTCTGGAGAAAATGGTGGACTCTGTCAGTATACCCTGCTGAGATTGCCACAGCAAATTGTCACTGAGTGCCAAAAGCCAGGGCACTCTCCCAGAGCCTCTTTCTAGAGCCCGTTGTATTTATTTCCACAACGGGCCTTATTCCTAGTCTTTAATAAATGCTTAATAGGATGGTATTTACCAGGTGATATTGTTTACCTCCATGCCTTGGAAAGCTTCACCTGCCCATTTCCACACATTAAGCCACTGAACATTCATTTTTTGCAGCTTGTTGGCAGTTACCTACACATAGCACTAGCTTTGTGATCCACCTGGATGGAGACAGGAGAGTATAAAGAAGTGGTTATAATACAAAGCTATGCCCACACTGTTACCTGCCTCCTCTTTGTCGTGCTTATAAGGAATCTGTAAATGCACCTTCTCCTTCCCACAACAGCCTCCTATGACTCCTGAAAAGGTCATGTTGGAGGATAGGAGAGTCTTGTGGAATGGAGTGAGGAAGATGAACAAAATCACAACTATGTCTCTATCTCACCAGTGGAGAAAGCTTAAAAGAGAAAACTTCTCAGTCATGCAACAATGAGAGGGCAGGTTTTGCCCAATTCTTCAGTCTCACTGCAGTTCCTGTTGTTGGCACATTAAAATAATAATGCATCACACATGTGCGAATTAGCTAAAAGTTCACTATTAGGGAGGGTTACATGGAAGAATAAAAACAATATAGTCTAGCTGACTAAGTTACATCTTCCTAGCTGATATTTACTCCAAGATGAAGATTTGCAATATGCACTAGTCTCTAAACAAGGGAAGAAACTCAATGATGCCTACGTTCAAATCTCAGGTAATATTTCCCAGGTATGAATTGACCAATGATCAGGCTAAAGGTCAGTTCATTACACCTTCATTACATAAGACCTTCCCCTTCTAACTTGTGGAAACTTCTACTCAATGCCCCATAGGTTCTAACTAACTACTAATTAGCATGGACAAAAAGGTTAACACTTTCATGGCACCAGGGAGAGAACTTGTACATACTCCAACACCTGAGCAGTGGATATTTTGTAGATGAGGCACGTGATTTCTAGTACTGGCTTTTCAGACAGCCAATGGGGGCTCCTAAGGAAAGGAACAAGTGGGGAAGGTCTGACTCTGTGTCTTCTGTTCGTGGTTTCTTCCTCACATGTCCCCTCATACCAGAGAAGTTACCCCTTTTAAAGTTAAAAGTGGTTGCGTCAGTCTTTCTGGGCAACACCCTATCTGTACAAATGTTATACTCAATGACATTATGGTCACTGTTCCCAAGTGGTGCAATCACTTTTACATCTCTCACCAGGTCTTGGGTGTTACTTAGGACCAAATCCAGGATCGCCTCTCCCCTGGTAGGATCTGTGACCATCTGTTCCATAGCACAGTCATTGAGTGTCTGAAAACTCAATCTCTTTTTCCGGACTAGAACTCATATTGACCCAATCAATGTGTGGGTAGTTAAAGTCGCCTATTATGACAGTTATTCCATCAAGCCGCTATCTTTAATTCAGTCATCATTTTATAATCCTCCTCTATCTTTTGATCTAGTAGGCGATAACAAACTCCCACTGTTAAGCCTCCTTTTGGACCCACTATTTCAACCCATAGCATTTTCAGAAGCGAATCCAATTTTATTACCCTCTCAGTCTTACTGGACTGTATACCCTCCCTGACATACAGAGCCACCCCACCTCCAACCCTTCCCCCCTATCCTCCCGATATAATTTATAACCAGGAATCACCATATCCCATTGATTTTCCTCATCCCACCAAGTTTCTGAAATACCCACAATGTCTATTCCCCCCCCCCAACACCAAGCATTCCAACTCCCCGATTTTACCTCGGAGACTTCTAGCATTTGTGTATAAACACTTACAGTTTCCCACGCTTGTTAAGCCCACAGCCTTCCACTTGCTGCCTTGAGACCTCATGAACATTTCATTGTTGAAGAATAAAATAAGCCTAAACCACTCCCATGAAAGTAGGGCTTGATTTCAAGGAATGTTCGCCAAGAGTAGTGAGAACAAGACAAGAGGTGGCTTATTTTCAAACTGAGCATTTTTCTTCTTTTAGAGATTATCTATATATCTAATTCCCAAGTGGCCCCCTGTGTGCGGATATCTAAATCCGCACATCGGGGGCACCTGGGAGCAGGGAGATTTTCCTGTGCACGTGGGGCAGTCCCCACGTGTGCAGAAAAATCTAAAAAGTGTTTAAAAGTCTAGGGGGGATATCAGAATCCCCAAAAAAGTAAGAGCGTTTCCTGCGCATGCGCAGGGAACGCTCTGGGAACTCTGCGGCTGCTGGCGGCTAAAAGCCGCTCAGTCCTCGCCCCCGGAGCCGGGGGGGGGAGAGGAGAGAGCTGAAGGGGGGGGAGGAGATCGTCGGGCCCGGCGGCTGGAAGCCGCTCGGGCCTCGCCTCTGGAGCCGGGGGGTGGGGAGAAAGAGGAGGATCGCCGGAGCCGGGGGGGGGGAGAATCTGCTGGGGAGGGGGAATCTCGGCGGGCTGGCTGGCCTCGCCGCTGCTGCCGCTGCTGGGGGGGGAGGGGAAGCTTGGCGGCCGGAATACTCCCTCCCCCCCACGAGTATCGCGGGTCCCGCTTCTTGAGATTATTTCCCCCTAATAGCTAACTCAGCACAGGAATTTACGGAGAAGACTATAAAATAAACCCAATAAAATATCTATGGTAATGTATGTTTTGTGAACCAACTGACACTCTGGGATCCACGTGTACAACCACCCATGTTCCATGGGAACCAAGTAAGAATACTATTTGTAAGAAAGCAGTGTATGTGAAGTTTAGTGTTTCAGTAGCCCCAGAAGAATGTCCCCAAAGTTATGTAGTTCTAGACATTTCAATTTATTTTACAGTATCAGGAAGAAGTCTCTTCCATATTTGTTTCTATAATTCATGTTTTCCTGCTCTCTTTTCTCAGACAAAAACCTCATGAACATATCAACTCTCCCCTTATGACCAGTATTGCAAGCTTTCAAACTCATTTGCTTTTTCATGAAAAGATGGCAGAGTCCTTCATCAAGGATTTCAGTAACTGTACCATTTAAGACACAATGTATGGCCATTAGACTCTTGCTTACATGAGGTATGAGCACGCAACATTAAAGAAACTGAGGTAGCAACAAGGATGGATAGTTGACTTTTTTTTAACCTTGGGCTATTCTGGGGCAAATTGTGTTGTACTGATGTTGTGGTTTGCTGGATTTGGTTGGATGTTTTTGGAGAAGGTAATCTTATTATGATTGCCAGAAGTGAATTAAGTTCTTTTTATTACCATTATCATCACCCTTGAGTCCTTGCTTGGATAAAGGTGAATTTAAAAGCTAATAAAACTGTACTAAGGAAATACATACGTAAATACTCTTCTGTTAAGAGAAATTAGCTATTGTACGTAATCTTAAGGAATGCCAGTACAAATGCAAGATAATCCTTGGTAGAGACTTTATTACATACAAGTAAAATTATAAACTTAAAAGTTCAATACAACAGCAACAACAAAAGTATATTAAGAAACACCAAAGCAATGCCCATAGGCAAAAGCTGGCAACTTGGGATGGCAAAAGTGCTTTACCAAGTTGTTAAGAGAGGCAATACCATCTTTCTATCAACTCAAGGAGTGACGGTGTGCTTGCTCTCTTTCAAAAAACCTCATTCAGTAGCCTTTCAGGTCCACATGGTAGCCCACAGCTGATCACACAACTCCTGAGTCCTGAATGCCTTAAAGGAAAGCTTCAACAAATTCCAAACCAAGTAAACTTTTCAGCATTATATATGGACTGAAAGACCCTAACACGTTTCTGAAACTGAAGGGCAGTGCATCCACCATATTCTTTAAAATCGTTCCATTAATGTTTTAGCTGTTCTTTTCAGGCTGTTGGGAAAAGGCTCCTAAATTTGACAAATCAGTTACAATACATGTATTAAACTATGGACACGATTCTACTTGGTAATTGCTGTGACCTTGCATAGATCTTGTTCAAAGGACTGTGCCCAAGAGCCATGCAGGTTCCTGCTGTCCAACTGGTCAGTCTGTTTTATGTAAGCAGATGGCACAGCTATCTGCTTGTCTTTATAAAATTAAATTCAACAGACTATAAACATTCTAGTCTAAATCTATCTTGTGTCCAAAAGCAAAACCAGCAAATGTGAAAATAGCTACAGTATTTTTTTCAAGTTTTATTGTTAATCAGAACAGTGACTACAGACACTAAGGCTGACATAACATATACTCAGCCCTATGAATAGTAGCAATATACATGGCACAAAAAAGTAAACATAAAATAAACAGGGACTTATTTGAGGTAGCAGGTAAGAACATAGGTGGCACTACTGAGCTTCTAGCCTCTACCACAGATTCCACCATGAACAGCGCAATGTTGCCCTGTTGCCCATTACCGCAATGTAAAAAACAACAGAATTTTCTCAACTGGCAAAATGTTTCCATTCAAGCAACCCCTGTATACCCAAAAGATATCCCCAGCTGGCTATTACTTAAGGAAACAGTCTTCAGGAATTTGAAACAATACCTGCAGAAAAATTAGGCCTTCTGCAATCTGGGGGGTAGGAGGAAATATAGCCACCCTTTCTTTTTCTCAGAACAGTTAACTTCCCTGTGACTATGAAAAAAAGTTTACATTTGCACCCATGCTAAAACATGAGTATGACTTACAGGCAAAGAAAGGGATTACTAATTTCATTTTTCTACTTAACGCATAAAGCTCCCTTAAGAACTTCTGAGTATAACCTTTCCCCTCCATCCCATCCCAATGGATCCTTGCATCACTGTGCTTGCTTGCTCACTTGTATCTTCTCCCCATTCAAGGGTTTAAGATGGGATGACTTCAGGCAGACATATTGCAAAGAGCCTTCGGAGACCCAGAAGGATGTAGGAAGTTACCACTTTGATTTTGTCTCTTCATTTTTTTCGTCAAGGCGTTTCAGAAGATACACAGCAGCATGGAGTCCCCCAACATTCACCCAAATTGTCTGAGACTTTCGCCATATGTGTCCCATTTTGGACAAGGCCTAGAATAGAAAACAATTCCAAGTTTGCCTTAACACAATCTAGGAGACATTCAGGTTATAGCAGTTTTCTATTTTAAACTGCAATAGTAAATTTTACTGAATTCCCAGCCTTATTTCTTAACTGCAACTTCCATTGTTTTCCTATCATGATCAAAAAGGTCACAGAGAAAAGCAATTTCCAATGTGCTCTGTTTTTCTGTAGAAAATCCCTTCTATCTTCAGCTTTGAAATAAATCACAGGATGCAGCATATTAAGACTGCAGCTGGACAATAAAAATGAGAATCCCAAGGGCACTACAGCTTAGTGTTCCACACACCCCTTTGCCACCTTCCCATAAATCCTCCTTTAGGCTGAGTGTATTTCTTACCAAACATTTGTTCTGAATAACAGGATAAACCCTTTAGGCCAAATTATGTTTTTAGCCATTGAGGGTCAGCTGCACAATGCAAAATCATGACAATGAGCACCTGAGGGCAGCCTGCTGCTACCTACCTTGGCAAAACATTTCCTATCTTGAGTCAGCAGCACAGCTCTGCCAGTCCGTGGCCTGCAGATCCGACCCATCTCCATAAGGCAGGCTGGATAGAGATCCCAATTCTTTTTCTTAGACCCGATTCTACAGTGAAATTGAGAAACAGCAGCAAGTGAACGGAGTTTATATCCAGTATTTTTCACCATTGCAAGCCAATTTCTTTCCACAGTGATATACTCAGTCCATAGTAGCCTTCTGAGCTGAATATATTGCATGTTCGTGTACCTAACCACCCACAGCACAAATTGACAGAAAGAAACTTTGATATAATCTTACTTATTAATTCCTTGAGTAATGTGGAGAACCTGATGAATTCATGTTTACTCTTTTTTTAAAAATTCCTGGTATTTGTGGCTGCAAAGCACACTCTAAAACTTGGCAGCATACCTCCAATCAACCTATGGGCCTCAAAGCCTCCAGCCTTACTTATGTATTCATTCCACTCCACACACCTGTTGTGAAAACCATCCCTCCTTTCCAAACCCAACCCATGTGAACAGAGCTGTCTGAATCCGAGGGGGGACGATGACAAGACATTAACTATGCAAACTTGCATGCTGGGCATAATTAGATGATACAACAACTGGCTTAGATGATCACACAAAACATGCAAGACCTAGAAATATCCATGAGCCACATGTATGTTGACAATCACAGAGCACATCTGAAGACTCACAGAAATTTAACAGGTCTTAAAACCTTGATAGCAACCTTAGAGAGCAAATGTAGGTGACACATACGTTTAATGAGTCCTTACCTCTTTCCAAATGGCATATCTGTCACAATGACATCCACAGAGCCAGTTCTTAATGGTAGACTACAGATATCCCACTGTATATTATCTATGGGTTTGCTACCAGTTGAGCTATCATGAATTAAAAACAAAAATCAGATAAAAAGTTATAATTTTAGAAAAAAAGCTTCTTAAACCAAAACGTTTGTCATATTTTTAAAATCAATTTAGAAATGAGCATGAACAAATAAATCATATGGTCATACAACTAAAGTACAAGGAAATATGAACTACAATGCTCTCTTTAGTTACTAATAAAGATATATTTTAAAATACAAGGTGGAAAAAATTAAAAATACAACTTGTTAATGTATGAGGTAACTTAACAGACAAAACAATGATGTAAATGGAGTCCCCCTTTTTGTTGTATGTATGTTTGTTTTTTCTTTGTTTTATATGTAAAATAAAAGTGTTATGAATTTTTTTTAGAAATGAGCATTTGTAAAACAAGTAGAAGTTACTTAAATGAACATGGTCTAAAAGTGCATTTTATTTATATTCTATCTTTCATGCCATATACAAAGGCTGAAAAGGAACCCCCACAGTACAGAACAAAGAAAAAACAACAAACACATACCAAACAGCCCCCAAAATTCAATACCTCCCAACCAACCACTGTCCAACAAAATTGCTGTACCTCAATACCCTTTGAAGGCTCTCTGGAACAACAATAATGCTTTGTAATGTATTTACAAACAAGCTGGGGACAGCAGCCTCCCTCATCTCCTCTGGGAGGACATTCCATAGGGATGATTTCAAAAACCTTGTGATTGAGCTGCAACTGATTTGAGTGTGACAGGCACTGCTGGGAAAATCTGAACAAATACAATGTGGAAATAGATACTGCTCTGTACTTTCCTTGTTACCTTTCTTTGCTTTGAATTTGCTTCAGCAAAGAGGAGATATTATTTGCTGCTCTCTTCACAGCCTGTGGATTGTTATCCCCCGCAATGTGAAAGCAATTAGGCCATTCAGCAGCCCCCTAGCAATGAAAAAAACAGTGAACTTAGGTTGTTTCATTGCTATTAGATTTCAATCTAATTCTAGAAATTACCACTACACTGGCATTACACGGGAGGGGAAGTGGAGAGGGGAAGAAAGAGGATCAATGCTAAGTACACACCCCATCCCCAACTACCCTTCCAGAGATGCCTAGGTTTTGGTGTATATATGAGAGGACTGGTTTGTATATGAGACGCACTACAATGCCCTGGGACTTCTGGAAAAGAGGGGATCCTATAGCCAGACAGTCAATGCCTGCACCATTATAGATTGCCAAGAAGACTCTTCTAGTATTGCACTTCCCGGCTACAACAGGGGTGGGGGTCTGGACAGCCCAACTGCCAACCAGGAGGACAGCCCAACTGCCAACCAATCTGGGATGCTATGAAGCCCTGCCTGTTCCTCACCTGGTTTCCACCATTATCCCACCACTCTCTCTCCAGAAAAATGATTTTTACCCTATTGCCTTGAATGGGAGCAACTATGCTCATCCATTCTTAGGAACAGACTACAAAATGAGATTCGAGATAGACAGTGTGCTTTCCAGGGTTGAGCAATTTTTTTCTCAGTATTTTTCAGTTGGGGGCTATTGGATTCCTCAAAATTGTGGGATTCCTGGGGGTGGGGGGGACTGGATCCCAATACCGGTAAAAATGCACAGAAGAATAAAAGCTGCAGCAAAGCTGCAAATAACAGCCAAGAGACAGCTCAGCTGGGCTTTTTCGAGCAGTCCCTTTAAACTGAACTCACCAAGGAGCCAATCCTGCAGGGAGAACTCTAACTGCAGGCTCTGCTGTGCAGCCTGCTTTAAAATGGACTACCCAACACAGCTTGCCAAGCAGCCGATCCTGCAGGAAGAAGTCTCTTTGCAGGCTGGCTAGGCTGCAGTTCTGCTGGGTAGCCCCGTTTTAACTGGACTGCCCAAAAGAACCTGCCAAGGAGCTGATCCTGTGGAAAGAACTCTCCCCACAGGGTCTGCTGGGCAGCCCGCTTTAACCTGGACTGCCCAAGAGAGTCAACCAAGCAGCTGATCCTGCAGGGAGAACTCTCCCTGCAGGCTGGCCTGGGGCTCTGCTGGACAGCCTAGTTTAAACCAGACTGCCCAACAGAGTCCGCAAAGCAGTTGATCCTGCAAGGAGAACTCTCCTTGAAGGCTCTGCTGGGGGTCTCTTCAGCAGTTCAGTTGAACAGCCCAAAACAGCCCAGCTGAGCCAGCAGGGAAAGAGCCCCCACAGCTGTTTTGCAGGCTGTCTTCTGTAGTTCCTTTAAACACCTGCTGTTTAAAGGGACTGCAGAAAAAAACCCCAGAACAGCTGAGCAGGGGGAGCAATCTGTTCCAGCCCCTCAGATGTTGTTTTGGTTTGCAGGTAATTTCCCAATATATCTGGGATTTTTTGAGATTTTTTTTTTTTGGGGGGGGGGGGTTCCTCCTGAAAAATCCTGGATACATTTGGGATGCTGATATATATCTGAAAAAAAGTAAGTTTTTTTTAATTATATTTTTGATTCAGGTAGACCCGAATGCACACCCCTAGTGCTTTCTTCCCTTCATTTTTGGCATCCCGGGGTTCCAGCACAATCCCTATCCTGACTCACAGCAGCAAGCAGAGATGTCTAATCCTTCCTCTGGACACCCCTCTGTCTTTTTTTAATGCTATCTGAGCCAAGCAAGTCACAAGTATTACAGAAAAAATTCTAAACTGACAGCTGACCCGCGTTATGTCAACCAAAATATTCAGAATATACAAAGTAGTTAAGTTACCACAATGGCCTCTGGCAAACCACATTTCCTGACCTCATCACCTTTAGCTTTAACACTACAACTGGCCCTCCTTATAGGGTATTATAAGGATCCGTGAGGGGACACATAAGATGCCTCAGCAGTTAACTGCAACACTGCATTGATGTTATATATAGCAATTTATAAATCCTGTTATCCTGGGAATGGTTAACTCAACTGACTACAGTATATGTAACACAGTATAGAGAATCTACACACTTATTTTTCAGCTGACCAACAATAACGCTACATGTCACAAATTACATGCTAAAACATTTATAGGTTGTGATAGCAGGCTACAATATGTAGATTAGTGGACTGAAAGCCTAGGTGGCTAATACGTATGATATGAGGATACATGACACTTTAAACTGAGTAAGGAATGCAAAATAAGCATCAAATGTACCAAGCAACACTTGGTAAAAGTGTTACCAAAATATGCACTCTTCTGTGAGTTGCTAGCTATACTTCAGCTTTCAAAATGCAACAGTACCTCTATTGGTATGGCACCTGTTCCACACATTGGATCAATTATTATATCAGCTGGCTGAGGATCACAAAGCCTAAAAACAAATTCGAATCAAGGAAAATCAGTGTTGAAAAAGAAAACATTATCAACTTACCAATGTTTGTATAATAAATGAAACCAACAGCAAACATAGACAATTACAGTACTGCCATGCCTTAGAAAAAACAAGATATTTTTAAACAACCACCTTTGAATTTCACTGCCATCACTGCTCCTGTGCAACTCAGCAGCAAACAGTGATATTAAGATCCTTTCAAAAATATGTTTGAGTTAAAATAAGACAGACTTGAGAGCTGACCCAGCTGAGCTCTGAGAAGGAGCAAGGTGTTTGAGCTGCCAGAGGGGTGAGTGGTATTTTTATTTATTTACTTTCAGCTGAGGTGCTTTAGCTGAGAAGGTACTGTGTGGGGGACTGTATTTGGGAGTGTGTGGGTGAATTGTAACAGACTCCTGGCTGCTGGAGTTGGGGTGTGAAAGGGTCATTGTCTGCCTGAAATTAAGTGCCTGGGTGGAACTGAATAGCAGACTCCTGGCTGCTGGAGTTGGGGTGTGAAAGGGTCATTGTTTGCCTGTCATTAAGTGCCTTGGGTGAATTTGAGTAGCTGCTGGCCACACCCTCTCCTGGGGGACCCTTCTATTTAAGGCAGGAAGCTTGCAAGAGGCACGAGCCGAAGGGTGAGAGCCAAAGGGTGAGGCTCTTGGCCTGTGGCTCTTAGCCTAGGGGCTCTGTAAGAAGCCCAGGAAGAGCCAGAAAAACAGGGACCTTGGCTTCTTGGATTCCCAGTAAGGTAAGTAGACTCCTACAACAGGAACCGTATAAATACAAAGGGTTTTAAAAGGGGGGTTATAGAAAAGTATTTGTTTAAAAACAATTATGAAGCCAGAACGCCAGCAGGGGGCTGGGGGCTATCCAGTGTTTTGCATGGAGTGTCACATGTATGACTATCTGCCCACTGGTCAGAAGTCTTGGGTGTGTGCTCAGTGCAAGGAGCTCCTGGTTCTCAGGGAGCAAGTTTGCTCCCTTGAGGCCAAGGTGGCTGACCTGGAGAAGCAGAGACAGTCAGTTAGGTGCACGGAGAAGACTCTCGGGGACTTGTTAGATATGTCCCACTCTGGATCTGGCAGCCCAGCTGCTGCCAGGGAGCATGAGGGTCAAGGGGAAACGGGGCACCATGCTGAGAATAAGGGGAATGTGCCCTCAGAAGGGACCTCTTCTTCAGGTGGTGAACGGGTATCCTTTCGTACCAAGGAACCGTCCCTGGGAAGGGTGGGAGGGGGGCTCTTGGTAGTTGGTGATTCGATCCTTAGGCAGGTAGACAGCTGGGTGGTGAATCCGCGTACTGACCGTATGGTGACTTGCCTGCCTGGTGCGAAGGTAGCGGACATTACGCGTGCCTTAGATAGGCTGGTAGATAGTGCTGGGGAGGAGCCAGTGGTCGTGGTGCACGTCGGCACCAACGATGTGGGGAAATGCAGTCGTGAGGTCCTGGAGGAGAAATTTAGGCTGCTGGGCAGGAAGCTCAAGGCCAGGACCTCCAAGGTAGCCTTCTCGGAAGTGCTACCTGTTCCACGCGCAGGGCCAGAGAGACAGGCACAGATCAGGAGTCTCAATGCGTGGATGAGACGGTGGTGTAGGGGGAAGGGTTCAAGTTTGTTAGGCACTGGGATGCTTTTTGGGACAAGGGGAGCTGTACAAAAGGGACGGTCTCCAGTTGTCCCGAGAAGGAACCAGGCTGCTGGCGCTCAAAATCAAAAAGGTGGCAGAGCAGTTTTTAAACTGAATAATGGGGGAAAGCCGACAGGAGATGAAAAGTCTCTGGTTCGGGATGGCTCATCTCAAAGAGATGAAGGGGTAGCTACTACTTTTGTACAAGGAAATGGATTACAATTGTCCACTGAGACTGTGGCTAATGATAGGAACTGTCTGGCAAGGTCTCGAGGCAGCAAGAGGAAGGCTGTGGGCTTAACAAACATGGGAAACTGTAAGTGTTTATACACAAATGCTAGAAGTCACCGAGGTAAAATCGGGGAGTTGGAATGCTTGGTGTTGGGGGGGGAAATAGACATTGTGGGTATTTCAGAAACTTGGTGGGATGAGGAAAATCAGTGGGATACGGTGATTCCTGGTTATAAATTATATCGGAAGGATAGGGGGAAGGGTTGGAGGTGGGGTGGCTCTGTATGTCAGAGAGGGTATACCGTCCAGTAAGATTGAGAGGGTAAGAGAATTGGATTCGCTTCTGGAAATGCTATCGGTTGAAATAGTGGGTCCAAAAGGAAGCTTAACAGTGGGAGTTTGTTATCGCCCACCAGATCAAAAGATAGAGGAGGATTATAAAATGATGAATGAATTAAAGATAGCGGCTAGACGAAATAACTGTGTCGTAATAGGCGACTTTAACTACCCACACACTGATTGGGGCAATATGAGTTCTAGTCGGGAAAAAGAGATTGAGTTTTTAGACACTCTCAATGACTGTGCTATGGAACAGATGGTCACAGATCCTACCAGGGGAGAGGCGATCCTGGATTTGGCCCTAAGTAACACCCAAGACCTGGTGAGAGATGTAAAAGTGATTGCACCACTTGGGAACAGTGACCATAATGTCATTGAGTTTAACATTTATACAGATAGGCAGTTGCCCAAAAAGACTGACGCAACCACTTTTAACTTTAAAAGGGGTAACTTCTCTGGTATGAGGGGACATGTGAGGAAGAAATTGAAAGGAAGAGTGGAGAAGGTCAAAACCATTGGGGAAGCTTGGAGACTATTTAAAAATACAGTCCTAGAAGCTCAGAAAAAATATATACCGCATGTTAGGAAAGGTACAAATAGGTATAGAAAAAAGCCTGCATGGTTAACAAATAAAGTAATGGAAGCTGTAAAAGGTAAGAAGGATTCCTTTAAGCGGTGGAAAGCTAGTCTTAGTGAGGTTGATAAAAGGGAACACAGACTATGGCAAATTAAATGCAAGTCTGTGATCAGGCAAGCAAAAAGGGAATATGAGGAGCATATTGCAAAAAACATAAAGACCAACGATAAAACTTTCTTCAAATACATTAGAAGCCGGAAACCAGCCAGGGAGGCAGTGGGGCCCTTGGATGACCAAGGGGTAAAAGGAGTAGTGAAGGATGATAGGGAAATGGCTGAGAAGCTGAACGCATTTTTTGCCTCTGTCTTCACTGTGGAAGAGGAGAAGTGCTTGCCCACTCCAGAAGCACCGATTTCGGGAGGGGGTTTGAAAGACCTGAATCAGATTGCGGTGACAAGAGAGGAAATCCTCCGACTGATGGACAATTTAAAAACTAATAAATCACCAGGCCCGGATGGCATTCATCCAAGAGTTCTGAAAGAACTCAAATGTGAACTTGTGGATCTCCTGACAAAAATATGTAATCTTTCTTTAAAATCTGCCTCCATTCCTGAGGACTGGAAGGTAGCTAATGTCACTCCCATCTTTAAAAAGGGCTCCAGGGGAGATCCAGGAAATTACAGGCCAGTCAGTCTGACATCAATACTGGGTAAGTTAGTGGAAACTGTTATTAAGGAGAGAATTAGTAGGCACATTGATTTACAAAAACTATTGAGGCAGACTCAGCATGGGTTCTGTAAGGGAAGATCTTGTCTCACTAACCTGTTAGTGTTTTTTGAGGGAGTGAACAAACATGTGGACAAGGGGGACCCAATAGATATTATTTACCTTGACTTCCGGAAAGCTTTTGATACAGTTCCTCATCAAAGGCTCCTAAGTAAGCTCAATAGTCATGGGATAAAAGGACAAGTCCTCTTGTGGATCGAAAACTGGCTTATAAATAGAAAACAGAGAGTGAGTATAAATGGGAAACTTTCCCAGTGGAGGGTGATAAGCAGTGGGGTACCACAGGGATCAGTACTCGGTCCGATGCTTTTTAACTTGTTTATTAATGATTTGGAATTGGGAGTAAGCAGTGAAGTGGCTAAATTTGCAGATGACACGAAGTTGTTCCGGGTGGTGAAAACCAGGGAGGAGTGTGAGGCACTCCAAAGGGATCTGTCGAGGATGGGTGAGTGGGCGTCAACGTGGCAAATGGGGTTCAATGTGGCCAAGTGCAAAGTGATGCACATTGGAGCCAAAAATCCTAAATATAAATACATGTTGATGGGGTCTGAACTGGCAGAGACGGACCAAGAGAGAGATCTTGGAGTCATAGTAGATAACTCGATGAAAATGTCTACACAGTGTGTAGCTGCAATAAAGAAGGCCAACGCTATGCTGGGGATTATTAGGAAGGGAATTGAAAACAAATCAGCCAGTATCATCATGCCCCTGTATAAATCATTGGTGTGACCTCATTTGGAATACTGTGTACAGTTCTGGTCACCACATCTCAAAAAGGATATTATAGCATTGGAAAAAGTGCAGAGAAGGGCAACTAGAATGATAAAAGGGTTGGAACACCTTCCCTATGAAGAAAGGTTAAAATGCTTGGGGCTCTTTAGCTTGGAGAAGCGACGGCTGAGGGGTGACATGATCGAGGTTTATAACGTTATGAATGGGATTGAGCAGGTTGAGAAAGAAGTACTTTTCTCCCTTTCTCACAATACAAGAACTCGTGGGCACTCCATGAAATTGCTGAGCAGTCGGGTTAGAACAGATGAAAGGAAATACTTCTTCACCCAAAGAGTGATTAACATGTGGAATTCACTGCCACAGGAGGTGGTGGCAGCTACAAGCATGGAGAGTTTCAAGAGGGAATTAGATAAACATATGGAGTAGAAGTCCATCAGTGGCTATTAGCCACAGGGTATAGATGGGAACTCTCAGTCTGGGGCAGGTGATGCACTCTATTCTTGGTGCTGGAGGGGGAAGCAGTGGGAGGGCTTCTAGTGTCCTGTCCCCACTGCTGGACCTCCTGATGGCACCTGGTATATTTTGGCCGCTGTATGACAGAGTGTTGGACTAGATGGGCCATTGGCCTGATTCAACATTGGCTTCTCTTATGTTCTTATGACTTTTAATAATCAGAATAAATTATTAGTACAATACACTTCTTGCAAGTTATAGTCTTCGTCCATACTAAAAACCTACAGAATAATTTTTTTTCTTGTACTTCTTAAGATGAGAAGGAATTCCACACTGCGTAACCCACTGGAGCACACTCAGGCTGCAATCCTAAGCCCCTCTGAGTAAAATGGAACTTCTGGTAAGCTGTTTAGGATTGCTCCCTCAGTTGCCCAGTTCAAGACACATAGACAGGATCTTCAGACACCCAGTCTTTGGCACCAAGCAGCAGAATATACAAAAACACATTTAGGATACAGTGCATATTTGCAAGACCGTCATCTGTTATGTTCCCCAAATAATTTTTCACACTTACCTGAGCATACCATATGCTAGAGTAGATCGAAGGGTTGTGGGACCAAAATGTGTAATATTTCTTCTGTGAAGACTCTCCTCTGTTAAGGCAATCCCCACTACAACTTCATTATTGTGAATGTTCAGAAGAACCTATAGGGAAATCCACAGAACAATGAAGACAATAATATTGACATAATAATGAAGACATCCTAAGCACTGCAGCACCTACAAACAGGAATTCCATGTTTACCCTCTTCAGTTTTTAAAGTTTCCATAAGCCCTTCCCCTTAATTCAGGAAATGAAAACTTGTCCTTCAGGTACTCTTGCATACTGGCTGGGATCTAGCTGATCTGTCAACTCTAATATATAGATTGCCCATGCCTGTACCTTCTGACAACTGTATGATAATTAACATCAAGGGAGACAACCTTCTCATCCATCTTCCTGTGTATTCAAAATAAAATGTCTGAAAATCCTTAGCTAAAATGAAGCCACTGCCCACTCACCATTATTTTACCCTGTGAAGTATGCTGAAGGTAGAATAATAAAACAAACAGTTCTGAAAAGACATCTGTTCTTATGGGCCAATGCCCAATCATGTTTTTAAAGCAGTCTTTTGTTTTTCCCTGCAGACTACAATGTACAATAAAGTGACAAGGAAAGCACCAATCCATACATTTTGTAACATGCACCAGGGGAAGCTGGGGACAACTAGACAGCATTTAATTATAAGTGATCCCAAACCAAAATCTTAGCTGACGAGTAGGGTAATCGGAGTGTCAATCAGGTTACATTAGATAAAGATAACCTGAGTCAGGGCAGCAGTCACCACCAGTGGTCTCAGCCACTTCCATGTTTGCAATCTCCATTTTATGCCTCTTGCTGAAACAGGTTCTCAGTACCAGAGTGTTTGGAAAAATTCAAGTCAAGTCTAAAATGCAACATATTTTCACTCTTTCTTACTGCCACACACACACTTTTAAAAAAACACAGCTGTGCTGTACCTCCACATCAAAATTGGTCATGTCTGCTTTCCATTGGAAAAAATCTTGCACAGCTCCTCCAAAATCCCTTGCTGCCTCATTTGATGTAAAGCTGTGATTATCACCAGCTCTGTTACATGTCACCCGGAACTTTAGCACCTGACCTTCCATATCACTCTTCTTGCAGTCACCAGATGCGTTTTCACCATTGGATGCTCCCTCTTCCTTAAAATCAGACTGTTTATCTTCATTTGGTGGTACCATTTCATCAGCTTTTTGTGGATCCTGAATTTCAGCAGACGGCATGCCTGAAATATTTTGCAGAGGCTCATGGAACCCTTTTACAGTTCGCACTCCTTTCACGTCACCCTCCAGTTTCTGTTTCTTTGTATTACTCTGTTGATTGCCTTTTTTCTGTCTCGTTTTCTTTTTCTTAAGGCTTGTATTTAGTTTCCATACTTGCAAAGGGTCACTCCAAGGCAGTTTCTTAGCCAGATCTTCTAAATCCTTTAGAGCTTCTTCCTGTAACATATCAAAAGAAACCTCCCATAAAACTCATGTATTAATAAAGCCATTCATAAATTTTGCTGACTTTCAGAACAGAAACAGAACAACATTACCAGTTAAATAATATTCCATTAAGCTTTTATTAAAGGGACACATCCGTGTCTCCAGGCAACTGATAAACCCTAAGTATTACTGAAGTTTTCAAAAGATTAAAAAGCACCTTGTCATCTGGCATAGAGGGTATGCAGGGATGAAAAAGAATCTTGTGGATTTTTTTCAGTATGGATTGATATATTGTGGCATAAACTTTCATAAGCAAACTGTTAATATTTTCAAATGCATGAAGGGGGCAGAGTGGCACGCTTGTGTACATTCTTTTATATAGTACTCAAACATTTGACCATAAACAGAGTTAATAAGGAAATATAACAGGAATTATATGAAGATGAAACAGCACAGAATATAAGTGCAGCACAACCAAATAAGATAAAGTTTTTGCAGTAAAAGAATCATCCTTAATTCAAATGCTAAGAGAAGCAGTAAAATTTGATATTGGAGACCAATTCTACAAGCAAGTTTTCAGCACTGATAGTTTTAGAAAAAAAACCATTTTAATATAAACATAATAATCTCCACTTTTCAACACATCAAACTCCTTGGTTTCCCTTTTTCTTTAAGAGTGATGTTTGATGCTAGAAATCCCTGAACTGCTATTTTTCTAATTTAAACAAAATATTTTCATTAAAGTTCCAGCAGGAAAGATAACTTACCTTAATTTCTTTGAACTGATAATCTTTGAACTCCTGAACTACAACAAATAAATTGTCCACTGATCTTAAGTGGTGTACCTAAATGAAATTAAAAACACTTTTTAATGTTTTTACTGCCTCAAATGAAAACCTGTTTTAGATGTACATTTTTCAAGCTTCTGCCATATCTGAGCGTGCATTTTTAAATGCAACTCTTAGATCCCATTCTGAAACTACTATTTGCATATACACATCAAATACAGACACATCCTCATAATCAAGCATGATTTAGTGCTGAAAAGACATTATAAAACAAAACCCTTTGTTTTCTTCTGTCCCCACTCTCTCCTCTACCTCAATATTATGATTTACATTATGGACAGTTGTCTTGCTCAAAAGACTTGTGAGAATCCAGGGGGTCCACAACTACTTGGTTCTCCCTGTCCACCTTCATGGCTCCCATCAAGAGCCCAGGGACAGCAAAGGCCTGAGCTGTGGAGGGGATGGGGTTAAGCCCATCTTGTTCACCCTCCTCTCTTCCCACGTCATTCTTTCACAACCTGGGGAAGACTTGGAGCCTCCTTCCTGGCCTGCCGCTTGGCCCCTTATATGGGCCAGGCTTAATTATGCACATGCCCAAATAGGCTTCCCAAACCTGTTCCTCGTTTGTCTGATAGCTTGGTTCCATTACAGCTTGCAGCTTCTTAAAAGGGCTGTTCAGTGATGCATAGGAGCCATGTATGGTCTGGCCCAGCAATGCCAGCCCTCCTGCCATTGGGGCAGACACAGAAGGAATTGACAGCCCAAAGTTTGGGGCTGGGATCATGGCCTCCTGCTGTACCCTGATTAAGTTTGGAAGGACCAGCCTTGGACAAGAATATACTTTAAAAAACACCTAGGCAACAGTTATGCCATTAGTTACAATCCAGAACATTTATAAGTGTGTAACTGAGAATACTGGAACTAGATAAAATACAGAAGACAAAATATTAGTCAAATAATAGCTGCAAACCTGTGGAAGACTGATTACAGGAATTTCAAAATAGATTTTTCCTCGATCCTTGCTAATTCTAGACTGTGACCCTAGTTTCTCTTGCACTTCATCTGCAGCAGTCAGCTCAAAGCCAGTTGGTACAGTAGCTCCAATAGTGACCACTATATCTTTAGAGCTTGCATTTAGATCGGCTTCCTTGTCCTCACCAAGCAGTTTACGTGCATCACCAAGGTTCATTTCAGAGAATGCATCTACAGCCTTTTCAACTTCAGACATACTGGCAACACGTACAGCTCCCACACAGGCCGATTATGTGTCTATGGCACTCCTGTAAAACAAAACACTTAAGCAAAGCAGAAAACATTTCAAACAAATTACTTGTTGAGGGTTCTGAAAAGAAAACAGGCTAAGACCCCAAATAAATGTTCAGAACACAATTGCACCTTTGTGCTTTGAGACTAATTTTATGCAGCCCACTGAAGGGGGGGAGGGGGGGGAATACTCCCAAGTGTTCAGAGAACTGCAGCCTTGAAACCAGCTGCATACTAATCTCTCTCCTCCCCAATACTATCATTATTTTGGACACAAAAAAGAGATTTGTGGAGTAGTTCAATGACTCTGTGCACGCAGTGGGAAACAGTCCTGAAGCAACTGTAGTATTCAGTTCAAATACATTATCACATGAAAAGAGCAAGAAAATGAACAGGTTATACGGGCAAGGGGGGGGGAGATTATCTCTTCTACAACTAGTTTTTAAAAAAACACTTTATCAATACTACCAGATCCAAACAATGGACAAAATTTAATACCTTTAATCAACATTAACAGGCACTGAAATGGGTAATTATCTCCATAACAAAAAGAACAGCTGCCATAAGAAATCAGACATTACAACAAAATGAAACAAAACCACAGAAAAACACATCTTTTGAAACCCTTTTACAACGGGTACAATCCTGCAAAAGTCAAGCACATTCTTAAATCTCTTCTAGAAAAACGAACGGGGGCTTAAAAACGCTTATGTTTTGCCAGTACTTTAAAGCCATTTCGCAAAAAAATATACGACAGGAGGCAGCTTATTCACGTTAATCTTGATCCACAACATATTTTGCTATTGCTTCCAAACTACATTTGCTTCGAGGACAGAAATATCGAGGAATTCAAACGTATCTGTAACAACGGAGTGTCTGTAATACATCTCAATTCCCTTCCCTCTACTTTCAAAAACTAAGAACCCTTAAATACAAACACACAGAGAAATCACTACCAAGACAGTACAATCTCCACAGCCGATATTTTTAAACAAAGCATGGGAATCATTTCCATTTATCAGGAGAGGGTATTTTTTTTAAGAACACTGACAGAAGTGGGTAACAGGAAGAATAGTGAAGCACCTTTTCTTCAGAGCCCGCTTGGCGTCGCGATCCACCCTTCTACTTTTCGGTAAAGTAAGAAACTGAAGACGGGGAGGCGGTCACACGGCTGCCGCGGATACCTCCGTTACTCGTCCTAACGAGACTCCCCCTGCACGCGGAACATCGAGGAATTCTCCTTCCGGAAAAAGTAACCCAACCCGCAAATACTTCCGGGCAAATGAAATGAATGAGGTAGTAGAGTGTTCCTTCCTCCCCCCCCCCCCCAGCGGGGCAGGGATGGCTCTAGACTGCCACCTAGAGGCTCGCTTGTGCTTCGCGGTTTTTTCCGCCCTGTGTTGCTATGGCAACTAGAGGAGTTTTGCACCGGGCCTCCTAGTCTAGCCCGAAGCCAGCTGGCTTGCTCACGCTCCTTCCCATCAGACTTTTGCTTTTAATTAATGAGATGTTTATCCTGTTCATTCTCCGAAAATATCGGGGCGGCCTCGGTGGTGCTCTCTCTTCACTTCAGTGTCACCACTAGAGTTTATGGTGCTTGGAGGAGCCTTTTGCTTGAAGCTTCCACATGTGCTTGCACTTCCGATATAATTTTACTGTGTAAGGGGCCTTGAGCTGTCTGTTTTGGAGACCACGACCAATAACCATTCTCAGCAATATGTGCACACATTTCCACTGAAATCTGTGATGCTTACTTCAAATAGTCACTGCAAGGATAACAACAAAAAACTAAACATTTCAAGGTTAATAGATCAGCACCCCTTTTTGCTGTTATATGTCATTGCTTTTCTGCATTATGCTTCTCTTCCAGAAGCAGCTAAACAGACAGTACAAGTTAAATGTCCCAGAGAGTGTCTTATATCAGAAAATGGAAATGAGATGGTTTGAGGACTGTACAGTTGACATGGAGCCAGATGGGTAGAACTGTGCTCTGCATATATAAACCAGATGACCATTGCCAGGATCTTAAACAGTGCACTATTGTAAAGGAGGTGTATATATGTTAGAAAGAGAAATGTCAGAGACACCAGACAGCCACAGTGTCTTGTCAACTAGTCTGCATATCCTTCAGGATAATTAATCCCAAATTCTGCTTCTCTACTCAGTCAATAAAATGGTTTATAACTAATACTTCATACTGGGTGCGTTTAGACAGCGTGCTGGAGCGGTTTAAACTGCTCCGGCACGATGCGTTTTTTTTTAATCTGGAGAATCGCGCTCAGACTAACCCTCCTCCTTCCGAGCGCCCCGCCGTCCTCCTGCAGGTGGGAGGGGTTTCCCCTCTCCTTTGAGCATGCGCACAGGCAGCCCTCTTCCGAACAGGGAAGTTTGGCCGGTGCGAAGAAGAGCGATCTCAACAGGTCCTTTTAAAGTTTAAAGGAAGAGTCCTTTTAAAAATGGCCTCCCCGAGATCCCGGACTCCTCTAAATGCCTAAACTAGGCACCAGTGAAGCTTTTCTTTTTTTTAACTAAGTGCGGAGCTCCGCTCAAGCGCACACCGGTAAGGGGAAAAAAAATGGAGGACTAAAAACGGAAGCTGGAGGCAGCTTCCCAGAGGGGAGGGGGGTTGAAGCACCCGGAAGTGGCTGGACGGAGCGATCAGACAGGGAAAAGTGCGGCTTGAAACGGAGAATGATGGAAAACACCACTTGGGTAAGTGGTGCCAAAATACTCCGTTTCAAAGGGGTTTGCTCCAGAAAGTGACGGCTGGGGACGGTGGGCAGATGTTGGGCGTGTGAACGCGCAGGGAAAAGCCGTTTCTGAGCCGTGCTGAAAACGGCTCAAACGGCGCGTCTGAACGCACCCATAGACAGCCTAAATGCCATAGTTTCTCTTCCTGTTATGCACATCTGTCTCCCATTAGAGAGACAACTAGGGAATATGCTACGCTTTCTGGTAACTACAAGAACTATTTCTTGCAACCTTGAGTGGCAGAATGGCTATCCAGGACCAGGATGAAGGGGTAGTTGGCAGTTGGCTGCTTATCACCGCCACAAGGCTAGTCAATGGTCATCTTATATTCTAATAGCAAAGTCTGGATATCTTTGAATACTTAAATTTGGTGACTGGAGCAGTGAACGGGCAAGATAGATCTTTCTACAAACCTGAAAAGGGCCCTAGGTTTGCAGAAAAATGTGAAATTAAAATAATACACTGGGCAGCTTAAAAAAATCAGAAAATGATGAAAGGCCCTGTTCACATGGAGCATTTGCCCCGCTGAAGGCATGGTAGCCCTGTGGACTTTCCGTGCGTGATCATACCAGCACATCTGGGAGGCGTAGCACTCCCATGGCCAACCCGCAGCTTCCCGTGGAAAATGCGGAGTAAAAAACTACTCGGGTCGAAGTACTAGTTTCCGGAAACCCCGGGGCAAAGGCCGGCGTCTGATTGCGGGAGCGCCAGTATCCCGCGGCTTCCGATGCCAGCCCATGTCCCTGGGTTTCTGGATGGTGTAAGTTTCTGTAAAGTACTGGGTTTCGGGCCTCATGACTCGGACGATGACATAAGAGAAGACGCGTTTATTCGTACTTCACATAAGACAAAGAACACACAGTAACGGCCAGAGGCCAACTATATACAGTTAGGGGGGACGGCCCTATATTCCTATTGGCGGGTTTGAATCGCCCGCCAATGCTGCCATTGGTTCACTACTGGCGAGCTCAGGAACCTAGTCCCTATTGTTCTCAGAGAGCGAAGCTTGGCTGTATTTCGCCTAGCTCTGCCTTCTGATCCCAGGACACAACACCCCTCCCCCATAGTTCGTCTCCTATCAGGTGACGTAGTCTTTTAAGTATGTTGGTGCCCTCCGTTCTCTTAGCGAACGTCGGGGGGCCGGTACCGGGCTGGCGGGGCCCCTATCGGGTGGTCCGCCAGCACAAGGAGCTTGGATCTCTGGTAGTAGCCGAGGCGGTGACGGTGGCGGCTGTAACGGCGGCGGTTCAGCTGTCACCGGGGCCCCCCCCGGATTCCGTGGACTTTCCAGCGCTGGCTCCGCTGTCGGTGCTTGCGGTCGATCGGATGCTGGGGCGGCCGCGGCATTTCCCGGTAACTGGATCTCTGTGTCGGGGTCTTGCCGCCTCCGGAGCTGGTCGACGTGTTTACGGAGGACCCGGTCCCCATCTGTTAGGACTTCGTATGACACTGGCCCGGTGGGTTTTAGGATGCGCCCGGCCACCCACTGAGGCCCCGCCCCGTAGTTCCGGAAGTAGACAGGTTCCCCCGGGAGGAAGCTTCGGGGCGCCTCCCGGTTCTCGACCAGCTTTCTCTCTGGGGCTCGGTCCGGGTGGAGTCTGTCTAATAAAGTGGTAGGGCGGCGGCCCATTAATAGTTCTGCGGGGCAATGCCCGGAGATGGGGTTTGGGGTGGTGCGGTATGTAAGAAGAAAGCGGGCCAGCCGGAACTCCCAGTCCCCCTCCGTTATGCGGCTCAGGGCTTCTTTGGCGGTGCGTACCGTTCTCTCCGCCTGTCCATTGGTTGCCGGGTGGAAGGGCGCGGATCGTATGTGCCTGATTAGGTTCCTTTCGAGGAACGCTTGAAACTCAGCAGATGTGAACGCTGCCCCGTTGTCCGACACGATTGTGTCTGGTAACCCGTGCGTCGCGAATATTTTCCGCAGGGCCCTTATTGCCGCTTTGGCAGAGGTGGTAGACACTGGGCTTATTTCCACCCATTTCGAGTAGGAGTCTACCGTCACCATGAACTGGAGCCCCTGAAACGGCCCCGCAAAATCTATGTGTAGGCGTGACCACGGCTTGTGGGTAGACTCCCAACTTTGGGTTGGCGCTCTCGGGGGATTGGGGCGGACTTCCTGACACCGTGTGCACCCTCGGACCCAGGTTTCAATTTCGGCGTCCATCCCGGGCCACCACACGTAGCTCCTTGCCAGAGCTTTCATGCGTACAATGCCGGGGTGGGCCTCATGTAGCGTTTCTAGAACCCCTTGTCTCATGGGCCCCGGGATGACCACCCTGTCCCCCCATAACAAGCACCCTTTTAAGGAGGATAACTCTTCCCGCCTGGCTTTGTATGCCATGAACTCTGGCCCTGTCGGTTCCGCTGGCCATCCCCTCACCACCCAGTTTAGGACCCGGGAGAGAATGGGATCTCGGGACGTGCGGGCGGCCACGTCTGCTGCCTGAAGGAGGGGGTTTGGCAGCTCCTCCATAAGCAAGACTGCGGGAGCCGGGGCCGGATCTTCCCCTGTATGCGGCAGCGGCAGGCGGCTCAAGGCATCGGCATGACCCAGCGCCTTGCCCGGCTGATGCTCCAACTGGTACTGGTAGCTCGCTAAAAACAAGGACCAGCGTAACACCCGGGGCGACAATACCTGCGGCGTTTGTTTGTCCGCCGCGAACAGTCCCAGGAGTGGCTTATGATCGGTTACGAGCGTGAAGGGCCGCCCGTACACAAAGTTGTGAAACTTTTTAACCCCCGCCACCAGTGCCAAGCCCTCCCGGTCGATTTGTGCATAGTTCCGCTCCGCGGGGGACAGCGTGCGGGAGTAATAAGCCACCGGGACTTCCCTTCCATCCGGTAGCTTGTGTGCCAAGACTGCCCCGACCCCATACGGTGATGCGTCGCACGCAAGGATTACCGGGAGCTTTTCATCAAAGTGGGCGAGCACCGCGTTAGAAATCAAGAGTACTTTAACCCCCGAAACGCCGCCGCCTCCCTCGCTCCCCATGCCCAAGGTGTCGCCTTATCCAGCAGCCTGTGCAGGGGTTCGGCCACGGCGGCTTTGTGGGGGAGAAAGGCGTGGTAAAAGTTCAGGAGGCCTAAGAACGCCTGGAGCTCCGCCTTGGACTTCGGGGCGGGGGCCTCCACGATGGCCTTCACCTTGTCCCTCGCCGGATGCAGGCCTGTTGCGTCTACCCGGTACCCCAAGAACTCCACCTCCTGCACCCCGAGGAGGCACTTTTCCCGCTTGACTTTCAGCCCCGCGGCTTGGAAGCGTCCCAGTACCGTTCGGAGGCGGGCGGCGAAGCTTTCCGGGGTGGTCGCGGCGATGAGGACGTCGTCGAAGAACGGCGTCACTCCAGGGATCCCTTTTAACAAGTCGTCCATGAGATTTTGGAAGATCCCTGGGGCCACACTGACCCCGAACTGCAGCCGCTTCACCCTGAAGGCGCCCCTGTGGGTTACAATGGTTTGCGCCTCGGCCGTGGCTGCATCCACTGGGAGTTGCTGGTACGCCTGCGCGAGATCCAGCTTTCCAAATATGCGCGCCCCCGCCAGTGTTGCTAAGACGTGGCTGACCACAGGTACGGGGTATGCGTGCGCCTGAAGTGCCTGGTTAATGGTGCACTTATAATCCGCGCAGATGCGGATTTCCCCGTTTGGCTTAACGGGTGTCACAATCGGGGTCTCCCATCGAGCGTTCGGGACAGGCTCTAGGACTCCCTGGGCCACTAGCCGGTCCAGTTCGGCCTCTATTTTAGGGCGGAGGGCCAGGGGCACGGTGCGGAAGCGCCGTCGGATGGGCGTCACTGTGGGGTCTAAGTGGAGCGACACCGGGGGCCCTTTATAACACCCCAGTTTCCCGTCAAAGACCTCGGGGAATTCCTTGCACACCGCCCCCCAGTCGCGCATCCCGCACTTATTCACTCCCCCAATTGTGATGCCTAGGGCCTCAAACCATGCCCGCCCCAGGAGACTCACGAGATTTCCCTCCACCACCACCAAGTCCAAGTTCCCCTCAAAGTCTCGGTATTGCACTCGGAAAGTGCCGACTCCCCGGATGGGGACAGGGTTCTTTTGAAAGTCCACCAAGCTTAGTGGCGATGGACGTAGAGGGGTCCCCTGACGGGCAAAGTCTTTTTAAAGTGTCCATGGAAATGATGGACGCCGCCGATCCCGAGTCCACCTCCATGCAGCAAGGGGACCCCTCGATCCGCACGGTTACTTGGATCTTCGGGGTGGAGGAGAGGTTGGGGTTGGGGAGGCGAAGTACCTGCAGCGGTTGGTCGGTGAGGTGGTTCAACTCGGCGACCTCTTCCGTCGTCTCGTAGGCGGTGGACGATGTGCGAAGCGACGATCTCGAATTCCGGGGGCCCTTGGATCGGCAGACCCGTGCGAGGTGTCCCTGCTTTCCGCACCCGTGACAGACAGCATCCCGGAACTTGCAGGATTTCCTTGCGTGGCCTTCCCCGCAGCTGGCACAGACGACCCGGTTGCCGGAAGGCTTGGCTGGCTCTCTGTTGGCCTGCTGGAACGGCGCCGCCCGGCGTTGTTGAGGTCTGAGGGCGAAGACCTCTTCCGTGTCCACATTCCCGGGGCTTGGACTCCTTCCGACCACATGGGCGGCCGCGGCCGGGCGTTCCCTTTCCGCGGCCTCGTGGGCTGTTGCGGCGTCTAGGGCCTCGTCCAAGGAGAGCTTCCGGTGTCCAACCAACTTGCGCCGCAGCTTGGAGTCCGCCAGGCCCCACACGAACTGCGTCAGCAGGTTGTCCTCCACCTTCGGGAACACGCAGTCCACCGCGAGCGCCCTTAGCGCAGCCAGGAAGGTGGCTATGGATTCCCCTTGGGCCTGGACTCGCCTCTGGAACTCCATCCTCTTGGCCAGGAAGGTCGGCCGGGGGCTGAAGTAAGCGTTGAGGACATCCAGGATCTCCCCAAACGAGCTCTCCAAGGCCGTGCGGGGCACCAAGAGGCTCTTGGCGAGGCGGACGGTTTGGGTGCCGCAGGCGTTCAGCAGGATCGCTCGTTTCTGGTCGGGGTGGCAGATTTCGTTGAGCTCCAAATAGCTGATGAGCTGGTCGACCCATGCGTCCCAGGTTTCTGGCTGCGACGGATCGAAGTGCTCCAGTGTTACATGAGAAGCGGCCATGGTTCTGTCTGGTAAGGCGTGCGCCGGGGCGAGCGGTGCGGTGCTGCTCTCGGGGTCAGCGATGCGATGCTCGGCGAGCGGTGCGGTGCTGCTCTCGGGGTCAGCGATGCGATGCTCGGCGGTGTCCTTTTCGTCGCTCATGGAGTCATGGAAGGCGTTGAAATCCCACCTTCGTCGCCACTGTAAAGTACTGGGTTTCGGGCCTCATGACTCGGACGACGACATAAGAGAAGACGCGTTTATTCGTACTTCACATAAGACAAAGAACACACAGTAACGGCCAGAGGCCAACTATATACAGTTAGGGGGGGACGGCCCTATATTCCTATTGGCGGGTTTGAATCGCCCGCCAATGCTGCCATTGGTTCACTACTGGCGAGCTCAGGAACCTAGTCCCTATTGTTCTCAGAGAGCGAAGCTTGGCTGTATTTCACCTAGCTCTGCCTTCTGATCCCAGGACACAACAGTTTCCATGGGATGCGCACCAATGCTGAATGAGGCATGCGCATATGCAAGACACCGACAGCGCCCCCCCCCCGGCACATGTGTCCTTTGCTACAGCGTGGCTTGCTGCTCTGCTGCGCTGCTTTTTTGCCACGCTGTAGCAGTGCTGTGTGATTGGCGCTTGGTAACCCGGTAGCCCGTGTGATTATTTTGCCTTATTTTGCTCCGGGGCGCACTGCCACGCCTCCCCTCCACGTTTTCTGGCCCATATGACCGGGGCCAAAGAAGCCTCTGTAGCTTTAACCAATAGAGTCCCTCAGTGGCTGTTGCTAGGTAACAACAGCATTACAAGCTTGGCTCTGGCAGTAAGATGCAGGGGAGAGGTTAGGGCCCTTTCCAGCCCTACTTCGGGCTTTGAGGAAGAACACATTGGGGCCAAGCCTGGCTAGAGTTGCCAGCTCCAGGTTGGGAAATTCCTGGAGATTTTGCGATGAAGTCTGAGGAATGCAGGATTTGGGAAGGGGCAAGGCCTCAACATGGTATAATGCCATAGAGTCCACCCTCCAGAGCAGCCATTATCTCCAGCAGGACAGATGTCTGGATTTCAGTTGTAATTCTAGGGGATCTCCAGGTCCCACCTGGAAGTTGGTGAACCTAAGCTGGAATCAACCTCTGGGTGACTTGATGCCACCTGACTTGCTTGACTCAAGTAGGCCTCGCTGCTTAGTACTGTTCAACAGCAGCCACCCTAGTATGAAAGCCGGTGTGGTTAGCAGTTAGAGCTTCAGATTAAGGTCTGGCAACCCTAAAGGGGAAGTGATGTCTGTAGCTCAGAGATCTGTTGTGATTCCAGGAGATCTCCAGCCCCCACCTAGAGATTAACAACCCTAGAAGGAGAGAAGGAAGCAGGAAAAAGGGTTAGACAATGGGGGCTTTCAGGAAAGGAAAAGAGGAAACAGGGTTGCCAGACCTCTGGTTGGGGCAGGAGTGACATCATCATGCCAGGCATGTTGCATATTGACGCTCTAGCATTTTGACCAAACCATATGGTAACCATAGAGTTTTTGGCCAAAAATGCTAGAGCATTGATGCGTGATGTGCCCGGCATGATGACAGAACTTTCAGGTGATATCATTATAGTACACGCACAAAGTTTCAGAGACAGACACAGGAGCCCCCCACTGGAAGGCCAGTAAGACCTGGCAACCCTAAGAGGAAATAGTGGGTAAGGGAGAAGTGAGATGCCTCCCACAAGTCCTTGCGGGTTCCCACTTGTAGAATTAATTATATTTGGCAAAGTGGGAAACAACTGCCTGAAGGGATAGTTAAATTGTATTAAAAGGTAACTAAACGTCAGTCAGTGTTGTCAAGTAAATCTCTCCCAGTATAGTTTATTAACTTTTCTTCTCACGGTATTGTTGTTGGCTTGGCCTCTGATCTCTGTGGTTCAATCTACTCCACATGACAAAAAGAGTGGCAGTGTATCTTAAAAAAAAATAAACATGTCTACTAGGTGGGCATTGAGCATCAGGAAATGGTTTTGTTCAAGTACCCATTAGAGCTTGGAAGTGATACCATGCTGAAGGGGAAGGGCAGGTATGTGTCTGTGCAAAGAAGAAAGGTTAGTTTTAGATACTAAAAGGGGCAGCAGGAAGAATATCAGGCAGGCACTACTGACTGTTGACTGAATGCAGGATCACTCTCTGTCTAGGGATCCAATGTAGGGTAGTGTGTCTGCTGCACTATAGAAGTTCTTCTTTACCTCTGCCTGTGGTCGACTTGTACCGTGTAAATAAGGTAAATATTACATAAATGTTATAAAGCATCTGCGTTACCCCTTCCAAAGAGAACCAACTTGGGTCAGCAGTAGTCCCTGGAAGTCTTACTATTGAGTGAAGTGGGACATACATAAAAATATTCTAAAACACCCCACTACCAGTATAGATGGTTCACTCTGCACTGTTGCTTAGGCAAGCTAGTCAAGCTAGCCTAGCAGCCAGTGAGAGACTGTAATAGCATAACATCACTCAATACAGTGGTGGAAGAAAAAAAAATTAAAATTAAAATGGCCTTGCCCTATGATGTCAAGTCCTGGCAACAATGAGGGGACAGTGTTGGGGGAGCATTGTGTCATTGTTTCTGCTGCCACAGATGTTTCTGGGACCACTTCCACTCAGTGATGCTTTGTACATTCTGTCCTGTTCACGGCATCTCTGGTGGATTGGTTTCTGTGTCCTCAGGCCGGGGTCATGCACTTCTACTATGCTGTAACTTTTTACACACACACCCATTGTTACTCCTGGTAACACCTGTAATGGCATCTCTCTGTAATGCTCTAAAATGACTGGTGTTATGCTACCTCCTTGACTTCGCTAACGCTTCCTGATGATTGCTGCCACGAAAAGCTCTCACCATAGACTTCTTAGTTTAATCCAAAGAACAGGATGGCTTAGTTATATTTGGTAGAATAACAGAACGATCAGCACATGTGGGTGGTTGTGAGGTGAAAGAGGATTCTTTATGCTAAATAAAACAGATTTATTTACTTAAACGGAAACATAGTTTATTAAGAAGTATAAAGAAGTATAAAATCTTAATGGTTTTGGTGTAGCTCAAAAAATGAAAAAAGCTTCTTGCTTGCCAGATAGATGCAGGTCTTCTTTTTCATTTTTTAAAGTTCTCCAAATAGACCTTGCAACAAAGACTTATTTTCTTCATTTGCCACTTAGGCTAATCTTCCACATGAAGAAAAACATAGACTTCATTCTTCAGCACCTCACCTCTAGACCCTTCCTCCCTGTCCCCAGCTATCACTTCCCCCACACACACAGCTGCAACAGAGTGGATACAGGCAGCAGCCACCTTGGACAGTGCACCCATGTGATGTCATTTCCTGTCCCTCCTCTCTCCCTGCCACACTTAAAATGGTAAGATCTATGGGCAGGAACCTTTCGTTGCTTGTGCTGTAAAGTACATACACGCTGAATGCAGTGCATAAATAATCATAAAATCGACTAACAGTACAATCTAATACAAGCTTTTATATGGCTGTTGCATCATATTGTTATTTGCCTTTTGTTACAGAAATAATTTATCTTCCACTTAAAGGTTCATTTAATATGCAACTCCATTTTTCAGATACAGTAAACTGGGGCTTGCAATATTGGAAACAAATATTTTCAGCCTTCTCATCCATTAAAACATATCATAGTAGTATGCAATGGTTCAGGTGGCCCTGCTATTTATTTTAAAGGCTTTCCTTTCTTCCAACATTTTGTTAATATTTTCTATACAAAGATATGTAATTTTTTGATGAGTGCTGAGGTTGAGGAACATTATCATTTTCACTCTTCCAGAGTCAAACAAGTTTTTGTTTTAAACTTTTATTTCTGGAGGATACCCATCATTAGCTTGCTTTTTCCTGTAGCCACTCATGCTGGCAATTTGGAGTAAGGAAACAATGAGCATAAAAAATATGGATTAAAGGATTATGTACCTCTTTCCTAGGTACTTCTGTATCAGTGCTGACCTCACAAAAGGCACTTAATGGGGGGAAGGGACTAAACACATTTGTGAGCAATTTTGGCTGTCAGTACCCTAGAATAGTCTAATGCTACTTTAACGTGGATGTCCAGGTTATCAATTGCCATCACTTGTGAAATCTTGGAAAAATAGGTTGGAGGAATTGCAGTCTAGACACACATTGGAACAGTCAGCACTTGAAAATCCCAGAAAACTGTGTCTTCTGTTGACTTCAGCTTAAGGGGGAAAAAGGTCATGTGAATTATCTTTTAAAAACAGATTATCCCAGGTATTACACCAAAATAGTCCTTGTAAACCATTTAAGATGGGGTATAACTTCAGAAAAATTAATGAGTTATTTCAACTTGTGCCTTTGATATTGCATGTGATATAATTTAAAATCGTATATATATGTATTTCCCTGCAGCTGATGCTATGTGGATGATATTGAATGGTCCACTAGAGGGCAGTCAGTCATGGACATATATCAGTCATAAACCTGATGACAGTATCAACAGTTTATAATCAATGACACTCCCAGAACTGAGATTTTAACCCTGCCAGGATTCTCAACTTCTGAAACTCAAAGTTTAACTCTGTCAAAATCTAAGTTATGTAGCAGATTTGCCCAGTAAATTTGACAATATAAGATAGCTGAGTCACAAAACTGTTTTCCATGCAATGACTGCAATGATTAAGTGAAAGTCTGAAATGTCCATCATATATTGTTACTTCTGTCTGTGCTAGTTTCTTCAGTGTGTTGGCTCCAGCATAAGCTTTCATATCTAGATCCCATTAAAGGTTAAACTTAAATTAATTAATTATCTATATGGCCTTGTGTATGTCCTTGACAACCACCACAGTGTAATCACTGAACTCAAGCCAGACATCCTGGAATGCGAAGCCAAATGGGCCTTAAAAAACATTACTAACAACAAAGCTAGTGGAGGTGATGGTATCCCAGCTGAGCTATTCAAAGTCTTAAAAGATGATGCTGTTAAAGTGCTGCACTTAATTTGCCAGCAAATTTGGAAAACACATTCCAATCCCAATGAAGGGCAGTGCCAAGGAATGTTCAAATTATTGCACAATTGCACTCATTTCACACACTAACAAAGTCATGCTCAAGATCCTACAAGCTAGGCTCCAACAGTACATGGATAGAGAACTGCCAGAAGTACAAGCTGGGTTTCAAGAGGCAAAGGAACTAGAGATCAAATTGCCAACATTTGCTGGATTATGGAGAAAGCAAGAGAGTACCAGAAAAAGATCTACTTCTGCTTCATTGACTACACTAAAGCCTTTGATTGTGTGGATCACAACAAACTATGGCAAGTCCTTAAAGAGATGGGAGTACCAGACCGCCTCACATATCTCTTGAGAAACCCCTATAAGGGTCAAGAAGTGACAGTTACAACCGGATATGGAACAACTGACTTGTTTAGCATAGGAAAAAGAGTACGACAAGGATGTATATTGTCATCTTGCTTATTTAATTTATATGCAGAGTACATCATGTGAAATGCTGGCCTGGATGAATCACAAACTGGAATTAAGATTGCTGGGAAAACCTCAGATATGCAGATGATACCACTCTAATGGCAGAAAGTGAAGAGGGTCTTGCCAAGGGTCAAAGAGGAGAGTGCAAAGGTTGGCTTGAAACTCAACATCAAAAAAACTAAGATCATGGCATCCGACCCCATCACTCCTTGGCAAATAGAAGAAGTCATGGAAGCAGTGACAGACTTCATGTTCCTGGGATCCCAGATCACTGCAGATGGCGACTGCAGCCATGATATTAAAAGATGCCTGTTCCTTGGGAGGAAAGCGATGGCAAACCTAGACAGCATAATAAAAAGTAGAGACATCACCCTGCCAACAAAAGTCTTTATGGTCAAAGCAATGGTATTCCCAGTAGTACTGTATGGTTGCAATAGTTGGACTATAAGGAAGGGCAAGTGCCGAAGAATAGATTCTTTTGAATTATAGTGCTGGAGAAGACTCCCTTGGACTGCAAGGAGATCATCAGTCAATCCTAAAAGAAACCAACCCTGACTGTTCCCTGGAAGGTCAGATACTGAAGCTGAAGCTCAAATACTTTGGCCACCAAATGAGAAGGGAGCACTCACTGGAGAAGACCCTGATGCTGGGAAAGATTGAAGGTCAAAGAAGAAGGGGACGGCAAAGGATGAGATGGTTAGACAGTGTTATCCAGGCAACGAACATGAAATTAAGCAAACTCCAGAGCACTACAGAAGACAGGAGGGCCTGGCGTTATGTGGTCCATGGGGTCACGAAGAGTCGGACTCGACTATGCGACTGAACAACAACAACATCATAGTGTAGCCAAGAGATCCTAAGATTGTATGGCTGCCAGACGTTCTAGCGCTTTTAGCATTATGCACCACTAGGTGGAGAGCTAGACTTGTTTTTTTAGGCAAGAGATGTTTCAGAGATGGTTTGCAATTGCCTGCCTCTTCATCCTGACCCTGGTATTCCTTCCAAATACTAGCCAGGGCTGACCCTGCTTAGCTTCTGAGATCTAATGAGATTGGGCTATTCTGGGCTATCCAGGGCTTTTAAGTGCCACAACACTTCTATTTTATTTTTGCTACAACAGTATGGCTAGTCCTCTGAATCTGTTTGATCTGGCTGTGATAGTTTCTTCAAGTTATATGCACAGGAATTGCCAATAGGCTAGGAAGTGTTTACTTTACATATTAATCTCTGTGAACTGGTTTCATTAATGTACATTTTTCAAATACTGTAAGCAGGAATCACCTATTTTCAACACATTGAGCACTCCCTGCCAGCAAGGATATATGCACACATTTTGTTATGTGTATTCTGCTGCTGCTGTATCATTTAAATAATAAAGAATTTGCAAAAATCCCCAAAGTTGTGATTGAACATCCTCTTACATATTTTTGTTTACAGTACTACAAAGGCAGGTGCTTATGTATAATATAATAGATGTGTTGTCCTGTTTATTTTAATGTACAAATCCAGTAAGAAAGGAGGTGGTGATGGGCTGTGTATATGTGAATGAAACACTGTAGATTTTGAACATCCTGAGAGAATAGTGTGGGTATTTGCAGCAGGAACAAAAACATCCCATGTCTCCTATCTTGGATGATCTTTGTTTGAGATCTCATCTGCCCTGAAGGACATCTTTTGATGTCTATTCATGCTGTTTACAGTATATGCATTTTTTATTGTTTTATTTGTTATTTAATTCATTTATATCCTGCCTTTGGAGACCAGAAGTGGCTTGCATCATTCTCCTCTCCTCCATTTTATCTCCACTACGGCCCTGAGAGGTAGGTCAGGCTGAGGGTGTATGATTGGCCCAAGGTCACCCAGGGAGCTTCCATGGCATGTGGAGATTTGAATCTGGGGTCTTCCAGATACTAGCCCCATACTCTTAACCACTAAACCGCACTGGCTTCTATATCATAGATCTGCTTCTTCTGTTTCTTCAGCATTAACAGAATATCCAGCACCCACGTAAGTTGCACTTGGGAGACAATTTGTCTTGCCTCTGTAGATGGTTAGAGGTAGTTTGGCTGCTGTCATTTTTGCAAATCCTGCACCCACAGTTTAATCTTAAACCTGATTTTAATGTTGAGACTTAACCTGGAATATGTGAATTAAAGAAAAGAGAGAAGGATGCCTCAGAGCTGATTCAGAGTATGTCTTTTATTACCGAGCTAAAGTCTGAAGGCCATTATTATATCTCCAGCCAACAGACCAATCTTTGCTGTCTCCTGTTTACATGTTTGAACATACTAGGAAGTACTTGAATGGATGTTTAGCTAAGGCTCTATTTTCATATGCATTTTATATACATCATGCACATACAAATACACATTTTAAGTGCATAATGCTAACAACTATAAGGAATTGAAGGGAAAAGAAGAATCAGACAGAAGCATAAGGCATGGATTCAGATGATCTAACAATTAGGAGACAGTCTGAAGGAAGGAGCGGCATGAAAGATGGGGTAAAACCAGTTAGGACAGATGCTAGAGCTGACCTAACTATTGTAAGGGATATATGTAAGGGCTTCAGGGGCTGTACTCCACAAGACAGAAGCCAGCCTGGTGTAGCCTCTGGGCAATTAGTCTAGACCCATGCAGGTCCATTGAGAAGCAACTTAAACAGAAAGTTGTTTAAGCTTCTCCACTGGCCATAAAAGGAAAGCCCTGGGTGGAGTTCCTTCACTCCTTGCCCATAAAACAAATACTGGGTCATTGCATCCTCTAGCTCATTGTGCAGAATTTCAGATCCTATTGGGGAGCTGATGAGTTTTGTCCTTCCCCATGCCTCACATTGGGATTTCGAGGTCTTCACCTGCCTTCTGGTCTGTTCACCACCCAATCTCCAATGTGGCGTGGGCTGTGCCCCATCATCATCATCATAGAATCATAGAATGTTAGAGTTGGAAGGGACCTTGCAGGCCATCTAGTCCAACCCCCTGCACTCTGCAGGAACACAGCCGAAACCCCTACATACCTACAACATACCCAAAAGATGGTTGTCCAGTCTCCTCTTGAAAACATCCAGCGAAGGAGCATCCACCACCTCCCGAGGCAGTCTGTTCCACTGCTCAACCACTCTTACAGTCAGGAAGTTTCTCCTGATATTAAGCCAGTAACGACTCCCTTGTAATTTCCACCCATTAGATCTAGCCTTGCAATCCGGAGCAAGAGAGAATAGATCCACTCCATCTTCTACATGACAGCCAAATACTTGAAGACTGCAATCATGTCACCTCTAAACCTTCTCTTTCCCAGGCTATACATACCCAACTTCCTCAGCCTTTCCTCATAAGACTTGGACTCCAACCCTCTCACCATCCTGGTTGCCCTCCTCTGGACCCGCTCGAGTTTGTCAACATCCTTCCGAAAATGTGGTGCCCAAAACTGGACACAGTACTCCAGGTGGGCCTGACCATAGCAGAATACAGCGGAACTACCACCTCCCGTGATCTGGACACAATGCTTCTGCTAATGCATCCTAAGATTGCATTAGCTTTCTTCACAGCCGCATCACACTGCAGGCTCATGTTTAGCTTGTGATCAACCATAACACCTAGATCCCTTTCACATGTGCTGCTGTCAAGCCAAGTCCCTCCCATTCTATATCTGTGCCTTTGATTTTTTGTACCTAAGTGTAGGACTTTGCACATATCTCTATTGAAATTCATTTTATTTGTCTCAGCCCACTGTTCCAGCCTATCAAGATCCTTCTGAATCCTGACTCTGTCTTTTTCAGAATTAGCAATCCCACCCAACTTCGTGTCATCTGCAAATTTGATAAGCATCCCCTCTATGTCTTCATCCAGGTCATTTATAAAAACATTGAATAATACCGGGCCTAGGACCGAGCCCTGTGGTACTCCACTCGAGACTTCCCTCCACGTAGACGCAGAGCCATTTACAAGCACTCGTTGGGTACGATTTTTCAACCAACCATGAATCCACCCAACAGTTGCACCATCCAGCCCACACTTAACCAGCTTATCCTCAAGGATATCATGAGAAACTTTGTCAAATGCTTTACTGAAATCTAGATACACTATATCCACGGCATTGCCAGAGTCAACCATTTTAGTAACTCTGTCAAAAAAGGAGATAAGGTTAGTCTGGCATGACTTATTCTTCATAAACCCATGCTGGCTATTACCAATTAACTCATTTTGTTCAAGGTGTTCACAGACAGAGCGTTTAATAATCTGCTCCAGAATTTTCCCAGGTATTGATGTCAAACTGACAGGCCTATAATTTCCCGGGTCCGTCTTTTTCCCCTTCTTGAAGATTGGGACAACATTCGCTCTTCTCCAGTCTTCTGGCACAACACCCGTACTCCAGGACCTCTCAAAGATTATAGCCAGAGGCTCTGAAATAACATCTGCAATTTCTTTTAGCACCCTCGGATGCAAGCCATCCGGCCCTGGAGATTTGAAAGTATTTAAGGCAGCTAGATGTTCTCTAACCATTTCCTTACTTATTCTGAACTGGCAGTTCCCCTTTCCTTCATATGCCCTGCATTCTTCAGTTTGTATACAGCTCACTTTATGGTTAAAGACCGACGCAAAGTGAGAGTTGAGTAATTCCACTTTGTCTTCATCCCTTGTTAAGGCTTGACCATCTTCCCCTAGCAATGAGCTTACTCCATCTCTGTTCCTCTTTTTGCTCCGAACATAGGCATAGAAATTTTTCTTGTTATTTTTTGCATCCCTTGCAAGCCTCAGCTCCAACTGTGCTTTAGCCTTTCTGACACCATTCCTACAGATTTGTGCTCGTGTCTTGTATTCACCCTCAGTAATCTGACCCTCCTTCCATTTCTTGTACATTTCCCTTTTTAGTTTCAGCTCCTCAGAGAGTTCCTTGTTCAGCCACCTTGGCTTCATTACCCGTCTCCCACCTTTCTTTCTTACTGGAACAGTTTGAGATTGTGCCTTAAGCACTTCATTTTTCAGCATCACCCATCCTTCCTGTGCAGATTTTCCCTTCAGCATTTCCAGCCATGGGATCCTACCTATTAGATCTCTGAGTTTATTGAAATCAGCTTTCCTGAAGTCCAGGATATGAGTTCTGCTGCGTCCTGGTTTCACAGTCTTCTTTATTCCCCAAGGAACCCACCACCTTCACTTCATCAACCAGTTCTTTCCTGTTAGTCAGAATTAAATCTAGGATAGCAGATCCTCTGGTTCCCACCTCCACCTTCTGAGAGATGAAGTTGTCCTCAAGACTATTCAAGAATCTGCGGGATGTCCCATGTCTAGCAGAGTTAGATTCCCAGCAAATCATCATCATCATCATCCCATGCTCCATGCCAAGGCAGCCTCAGGGCAGGATACACACAATATGTTAAAACAACTAAAACACAGAATTAATTAAAAGCACAACACTATAGTAATAAGACATATCATAAAGTGCTAGTACATTAATAGATGGTGGCGGTATTCACAGCATCCAAGGTAATCAACTGCCGCTGTAGTCTGGGTTTTTGTCAGGCTATTGATCACAATATTTAAATTGGTGTTAATATTGGGGCCAGGGCCTCAGTGTTGGAAGGGGTAGCTCCCTAATTGAAAGCTTGGTGGAAGAGCTCTGTTTTACAGGCCCTGAGGAATTGTAAAAGGTCCTACAGGCCCTTGATGTCATCCGGGATCTCATTCTACCAGTATGGGGCTGCCACTGAGAAGGCCCTGTCCCTTGTCACAGCTAGCCTGGCTTCTTTAGGGCCTGGTAGGGCCAGGCGATTTTGGGACCCACATTGGTGAGAGCTGGGCTTACATCTTATCTGCCCTTTCTTTTTGCCCAGTCAGCCTGTGGAGAAGGAGACTTTCTTATTTATTTGAAACATTTCTTTAACACCTTTCTAGCAAATTCAGGGCCCCAAGTTGGTTAACATTTCAAACATTAAAACAACATTTAATATAGAAATTTACAAGTGAAAACCTGTAATACTCATGGGTAGATGTCTTCTCCAGCTGCAGCTCCCCCCCCCCCACCCCGCTGATTTGCTGAGGGAAACTTCCACAGCTCCTACCTGTCCCCATCACTTAGGGCGACCATATTTTGCTAGTGTAAAAAAAGAGGACCCTGTTCACTGACAAGAATTTTTTCCTTGGATGCCCAGACAAATAAGTATTTCTTGTTGGCAAATGAGACAGGGCTGCAGAACTCACTGGGCATATATACACACATGTATATGGAAAACTATTTATTATAAATTTATATACATAACTGCTTATTTTTACTGAAATGGCAAATTTGCACTGAAGTGGGAAAGAAATAACACAGTAACCAAATAACAAAAGAAATTCCACCCCCAAATACTAATTTAGCTATCACTAAGCACTTCTATGTTTACAACACCAGTACCTATATACCTATAATGAAGTGGCACCTGAATACTTGTTTGGAGATTTTATCTCCCTAAGCAGAGTTGGTTGTTCAAGTAGGCATTTGTAGAACTGAAGGCATGAATAGTCACATAGGTTATATTGCTGTAACAGAACACCCTTTATAGCTTCAGTGGTAAATCTGTTCTTTTCATCTGTCCACTGGGCATTCATTAAAGAAAATATTCTCTCAACATTTGCATTATGTCCTGGAATGCAGAAGAAAAATTGTGCTATTTAAAGCAACTCAGAATAGCAGTATGTGTTGCAGCACTTTTGAAAGTATTTAACCCACTTGTCACTAACTGGCACACTTTTGAAGTCTTCATGATCCATTTGAGAACTTTCAATAAAAATCTTCAGGTTACAGACTAGCCACAACATTTTACATCCACCATCACGTCTTGATATCTCAAGTATTTTATGGTATGCTAAACATAATTAAATGAAAGGGTATCAGTTAAAGTCATCCAATGAAAATGGTCAAACTCATTAAAAGAAACTGTGAATTTCTGCAAATATTCCAAACACACTAACTTCTTTCTCCTTTCCATCTTTCTTTCCTTTGCTTAGGATCTTTTGTTTTCAGTGAAAGGAAGACTGCTTTAATTCTGTGTTGCAACATTTGACAAACTGACTGCAATACAGTGAAAACCTCCAAAACTGATCCCCCCCCTTACTATTTCTTGCATTTTTGTATGAAACAAAGGAATGTAAGTGCCACAGATATGCTTCTGCTAAGTCATTTTCAAAGAGTTTCTTCAATACAGATGGTAGATTGGATTGAGAAGAAAGGATTTCACACCAGGAAACATCTGCAATAACCATTCCAGTGCAGGAAAGAGTAATAGCCACCTTATTCTGCTGCGTGACAATAATTGTCTGTAATTTATATCAATGAATTCACAGGAACTCTTGAGACTTTCTGTTTTTACTGTATATATGGAGAAATAATTGTAAATCTTCATTCTGATGCATTCTATGTCCACAGACAATGCATCTGCCCCGTGCTGTATACAGTTGTGAAGGATGTGTGCTGGGCAACCAACAGCAAGTAATTCTCCCTTTAATTCATGCTTCAAGGCACGGAAGACATTTTTACTTCCAGAGCAACTGATTCCTCCAAAATTAGTGTTTGTGTTGTTACCAGATAATGCAACGTACTTTGTAAGGAGGCCATGGTGTTTTAATGCTTGTGTAGCACAGTCCACTATAATTTCCAATTCTTCATTTGGTATGCTATTCAGTTATATCAATTTTGATTTAGTAATATGTACTTTATGAAAGTATTGTATCATAACAGGGAATAGTTTTTGTGACCCATGGTTGCTGCCATCTGTGGAAGCACCTAAGTAGAATATTTCATTTAAATCCTGAATTGCCATAGCAACAGAATGTGGAGCAAGCTGTCTATTGACAATGGCCTCAGATTTTGTTCTTGCACAGGAAACCTTTTGCACTATGTCTGAATCAGAATATATCACCTGATTTAATTTTGAAATGCAGTCCATACACCTATATTGTAGGTGATGTTTTGCAGCATGAAGTGAGTGCTCCTTCAGCTGCTATAGCTCAGTCTTCTGTTTTTGAATTTTCTTTGATATAGAATTCACTGACCTTTGGGGTATTAAGACAGCTCTGGATTTCTTTCTTGTGCTTGGCATTGTTGACATGTGCTTTCTAATCATGACCTCCTTTGTTTGCCACATACACAAAACTCTTGCATGCACTGCATTCTGCTTTATTTTTATTTCTGCCAGAACTGAAGCAAGGGAATTTTATTTCAAGTTCATGGCTAAACTTACACTTCCTCTTTGGCATATTCCTGGTCACAAAGAAAAAACAGAAGCTGCTTCATCTTCCATCTTGTTGATCTGAATATTCCAAAGGGTTTCTCTCCAGTACATGAGGTTGCTCACCAGCAACAGAAGGCAGCACATGCAATGAAAAGCCTCTGGAGCAAATTCATTCACACTCCAAGGGAGAGAGCTGTTAGCTAGAGCCCAGAGCTCATCAGAGTGATTGAGTCCGCACAGACTTGGAATAATAAACAAGATACTTTACTTGGATTTGAGATTTAAGAATATTAAATCTTAAAGAGCACATGAACACGAAGCATTCAGAACAGAAAGCAAGGCCTTCAGTTCCCTCTCACACACAGGCAGAAGCTTCTATTAGAGAAACCAAACATTGTATCAAACTTGGTTGCCAGGCAACCTTGCCTGAACTCATATTCTGCTAGGCCTCTGAAAACATGGTCATGATTCACTGCTATTGCACAGCTAACAAGAGCAACACCAGGAATGTCCAGGACCCCTGCACTTCCACACAGTGCATGGAGACTATGTGCCACTGCTATGGGGAGGGAAGGAGTCCAGGACATGGAGCAAAGCAGTCCACAGGCCTAAGCAAATCCTGATACACAACAATGAAACAGGAAGTCTTATTCAAAATGCATACTAAGAAGCAGTGCTGGTGGCAACACTGAAGCTTCTCTCCTTTGAGGGACTGTAGGGCAAAATAGGCTCAGCCTCCCAACAAAAAGAGAGGACATTTTCATCATTTTTTAAAAAAAAGAGTCCAAAAGAGGACGGACATAAAAAAAAGAGGTCATGTCCTCTAAAAAGAGGATATCTGGTCACCCTACAATCACCATCCACTGCCAGCAAGCCTGACACAGCTTTGGCTCCCCCCACAACTCTGCCCCCAGTGAGCCTGACATGGTTCCATATCTCCACTGCTGGGCTCACCACATCTCCTGCTCTCCCCCATCCCTTCCAGCGCCAGCAAGCCTGGCACAGCTCAGACTCCCCACCACCACCTTTGCTTTCAGGGAGCCTGGCACAGCTCCCAGACTCAGCCACTGAGCCTACCACATCTCCTGACCCTGTTCATTGCCAGCAAGTCCAGCAGCATCTGGCTTCTACTACCTGACCCACTACAGCTGCTGTCAACCCCACCATTGAGCCACTGCTAGGGGAGGTATGTTTGTTGTCTGTGCATGCATAGTGGTTTTTTTGGGGGGGATTTAACCTCCCCCCAATGTATTTTTTAAAAGTTTTCAGATTTTTCTGTAAACTGGGGGACTCCCCTAAGTTTGAAGAACTATTTGTTTTGGATAAGTGGTCCCAATCTTCAGATTTAGCTATCTGCAGATGTGGCTACACTTTCTCTATTAGACATGTAGATATAAAATATCTAAAACAATTAAATAAAACATATAAACATATAAAGAGGGAGAAGGGCT
This sequence comes from Gekko gecko, assembly GCA_029375565.1. Lineage (NCBI taxonomy): Eukaryota > Metazoa > Chordata > Lepidosauria > Squamata > Gekkonidae > Gekko > Gekko gecko. Next base: position 69,014,146 of record JAPDNY010000002.1, on the reverse strand, counting down.
AATAACAATTAGTGAGGAAATGCCAAATAGAACAATAAAGTCTTCACACAGTAGAGGAAGACAACAATAGAGGGAGACTGACAAATCTCTCTGGGGAGGGAGTTCCAAAGTTTTAGTGCCATGACTGAGAAGGCTCTATCTTGGTTTGCCACCTGTCTAGCCTTAGATGGCAGGGGCACCTGAAGCAGGGCCTGTTCTGTATTGAACTGGGTCCAAATTGAGGTTCCCTTCCCCTTTAGGCTTCTATAGTTAGCCTTACTGCTTCTATTTATTTTTTATTTATTTATCAAATTTATTCCCCACTCTCTCAGCCAAGGCCAGCTCAGGGTGGCTTACATGAAATCAACACATAAAATTACAATTGTGTCACTGGGGGCCTTTCCTTCTCTCTCTGTATTGATTCGCCCTTTCTGTGTGCAGGGGGGAAGAAGAAGAGAAGATATAGGATTTATACCCTGCCCTTCACTACCCAAAGGTGTCTTAGAGCAGCTTACAAACTCCCTTCCCTTCCCTTCCCCACAACAGACACCCTGTGAGGTAGGTGGGTGAGAGAGCTCTTGACAGAAACTGCTCTTTTTCAAGAACAGCTCTTATCAGAACTACGGCTTGCCCAAGGTCATCCAGCCAGGTGCAAGTGGAGGAGTGGGGAATCAAACCCAGTTCTCCCAGATTAGAGTCTGCACACTTAACCACTACACCAAACTGGGGAGTGATTCACATCGGCAAGTAAGAGGTTGTCCACTTGCTAGTCTCTGGTGTGAGTGGTTTCTTCACTGACTTGGCCATACTTTGTATCTTTGTTGTTCAGTCGCACAGTCGAGTCCGACTCTTCGCGACCCCATGGACCAGATTATGCCAGGCCCTCCTGTCTTCCGCTGTCCGCTGAAGTTTGCTCAATTTCATGTTCGTTGCATCAATGACACTGTCTAACCATCTCATCCTTTGCCGTCCCCTTCTTCTTTGACCTTCAATCTTTCCCAGCATCAGAGTCTTCTCCAGTGAATGCTCCCTTCTCATTTGGTGGCCAAAGTATTTGAGCTTCAGCTTCAGGATCTGGCCTTCCAAGGAACAATCAAGGTTGATTTCTTTTAGGATTGACTGATTTGATCTCCTTGCAGTCCAAGGGACTCTCAAGAGTCTTCTCCAGCACCATAGTTCAAAAGAATCTATTCTTCGGCGCTCGGCCTTCCTTATAGTCCAACTCTCGCAACCATACATTACTACGGGGAATACCATTGCTTTGACCATGCGGACTTTTGTTGGCAAGGTGATGTCTCTGCTTTTTATCATACTGTTTAGGTTTGCCATCGCTTTCCTCCCAAGGAGCAGGCGTCTTTTAATTTCATGGCTGCAGTCACCATCTGCAGTGATCTGGGATCCTAGGAACGTGAAGTCTGTCACTACTTCTACGACTTCCCCTTCTATTTGCCAAGGAGTGATGGGGCCAGATGCCATGATCTTAGTTTTTTTGATGTTGAGCTTCAAGCCCACTTTTACGCTCTCCTCTTTCACCCTGAGCAAGAGGCTCTTTAGGTCCTCCTCACTTTCTGCCATCAGAGTGGTATCGTCTGCATATCTGAGGTTATTGATCTTTTCCCCAGCAATCTTAACTCCAGCTTGTGATTCATCCAGGCCAGCATTTCGCATGATGTACTCGGCATATAAATTAAATAAGCAAGGTGACAATATACATCCTTGTCGTACTCCTTTTCCTATGCTAAACCAATCAGTTGTTCCATATCCGGTTCTAACTGTTGCTTCTTGACCCTTATACAGGTTTCTCAGGAGACATGTGAGGTGGTCCGGTACTCCCATCTCTTTAAGAACCTGCCATAATTTATTGTGATCCACACAATCAAAGGCTTTAGCATAGTCAATGAAACAGAAGTAGATGTTTTTCTGGTACTCTCTTGCTTTCTCCATAATCCAGCGAATGTTGGCAATTTGATCTCTAGTTCCTCTACCTCTTCGAAACCCAGCTTGTACTTCTGGCAGTTCTCTATCCACGTACTGTTGAAGCCTAGCTTGTAGGATTTTGAGCATGACCTTGCTAGCGTGTGAAATGAGTGCAATTGTGCGATAGTTTGAACATTCCTTGACATTGCCCTTCTTTGGGATTGGAATGTAAACTGACCTTTTCCAATCCTGTGGCCACTGTTGTGTTTTCCAAATTTGTTGGCAAATTGAATGCAGCACTTTAACAGCATCTTCTTTTAAGACTTTGAATAACTCAGCTGGGATACCATCACCTCCACTAGCTTTGTTGTTAGTAATGCTTTCTAAGGCCCATTTAACTTCGCTTTCCAGGATATCTGGCTCGAGGTCAGTGATTATACCATCGTGGTTGTCAAGGACATTGAGGTCCTTCTTGTATAGTTCTTCTGTGTATTCTTGCCATCTTTTCCTAATCTCTTCTGCTTCTGTTAGGTCCCTACCGTTTTTGTCCTTTATCATGGCCAGCTTTGCATGGAACGTTCCCTTGATTTCTCCAATTTTCTTGAACAGATCTCTAGTCCTTCCCAATCTATTGTTTTCCTCTATTACTTTGCATTGTTCATTCAGGAAAGCCTCCTTATCTCTCCTTGCTGTTCTCTGGAAATCTGCATTCAGTTGGGCAAATCTTTCCTTTTCACCGTTGCCTTTAGCTTTCCTTCTTTCCTCTGCTATGTGTAAAGCCTCATCAGACAGCCACTTTGCTTTCTTGCATTTCTTTTTCTTTGGGATGGCGGTGATTGCTGCCTCCTTTACAATGTCACGGACCTCTGTCCATAGTTCTTCAGGCACTCTGTCGATCAAATCTAGTCCCTTAAACCTATTCTTCACCTCTACTGTATATTCATCGGGGATGCGATCTAGGTCAAATCTGAATGGCCTTGTGGTTTTCCCAACTTTCTTCAATTTAAGTCTGAATTTTGCAATGAGTAGCTCATGATCTGAGCCACAGTCAGCTCCAGGTCTTGTTTTTACTGACTGGATAGAGCTTCTCCATCTTTGACTGCAAATTATATAGTCAATCTGATTTCGGTGTTGCCCATCTGGTGATGTCCATGTGTAGAGACGCCTCTTAGGTTGTTGGAAAAGGGTGTTCGCTATGACCAGCGTGTTCTCTTGACAAAACTCTGTTAGCCTTTGCCCTGCTTCATTTTGTTCTCCAAGGCCAAACTTGTCTGTTATTCCGGTTACCTTTTGATTTCCTACTTTAGCATTCCAGTCCCCTATGATGATAAGGACATCATTTTTTGGTGTTAGTTCTATGAGCTGTTGTAGGTCTCCATAGAACTGGTCCACTTCAGCCTCTTCTGCAGCAGTGGTTGGGGCATAGACTTGGATTACTGTGATATTGAATGGTTTGCCTTGGATTCGGACTGAGATCATTCTGTCATTTTTGAGATTGTATCCCAGTACTGCCTTTGTATCTTTGTATCTTACTTTGTATCTTACTAGTAACTAAAACAATTTTTAATTTGCTGCTTTTTAATGTCACCCCCAGAATGGCTAGTGTATCTTTACTAATGGTAGAACTTTGATTAAATATAGATTGACTTCATCATCCTATAGCAAAGCATCAAACTACATAGTGCTAATTTTTATTTATTTATTTGGATATTTAAACCCATTTTTCTCCACTCAGTGTGGACTCAGTATGGACAAAGCAAACCTAACATGAGAAATATCTGCTGGCTGACAACAAAATCAAATGAAAAATTCCATCTGCTTATAATAGTTATTCTTTATTAAAATTCTCCCATATCATTGCCTCATTGGCATTTTCAATCTTTAAATCACAGTGTATTTCAGATGGAAATATCTACATTTCTAACATTTTAATGAAGGAGGAATAGCTATCCTCATTGGCTCTGGAACAATGTGAATAATACATACTGTGCCAAGAGGAACTATCCCAAGCCAAATATTAGCAAAAATTATTGTCACAAGCAGTTGGTTTCAGATAGTTTTGTAGTAGATTGATCCAAATGCTTATGTCACAGGAGCCATTGTTAAACAGCTTGTGTGGACAGCTTTCTCTGTGTGCTATCACCATCTTTAATTGGTGAGGGGTCTGGCATATCATATCGGAGCAACAGTACATTACAGTGCTAGTTCTGGGTGAAGGACTTCCATAACCAAAAGACTGGAGTCATGTGAAGGATGATGTGAACTTGTTGCTCTCTATTACCTCATCTTCCAATGAATCATGCAGATATTATATTAGAAAACCGATAGTCAGGATTTCTGTCTAGAACTACCGGACCAATAATGGTCCAGCTCTGATGAATGGATCTCTCTGTCCTTCCACTCAAAAATGAGAACATAGGCTTACCTCATCTCATTCTGGAACCTGATCACCTGAGGCTTTTGAATTACAATGCAGGGTAAACAATTATCTTTGTGAAATGGAGTTAGCATAAAAGGAACGAAGTACCAGTGACTGAGAAAACTGAAGGTCATCTGAAAGAAATAAAATGAGACAATTAGGACCTAAGTTATAGCAGCCTTAAGGAATCTCTGTTGGAGCTTGAGAACAAATGAGAATGGAAGCTGTGAGCCACACGAGCAATGTCATTAAACAGAAAGACAAATAACGAGCACCTTAAGGTGAAGAATTGTTTCCATGGCAACAGATTGCTCCTAGAGCTATTTCTTTAAAAAAAGATTATGATGATCTTTCTGACTGTCTCCTGGCTACTATCTGTGATAGGCAGAAATGCAGCCTCTGCATTCAGGGAAAGTATCCTGATGAACCAGAGATAGATATCATCATCTTTCATTTTTCTTTAACAGCCATAGTCCAAAAACACTTGTTCCTTATAGGAACAATACTACAACACTTGAGACGTTTACTTCAGTTAAAAGGATATGACGAAGTGATACCACCCAGTACCTAATTTCTTTCCTCTCTGGGTGACCTCATGGGCCAAAATATTGACAACGGTCTACCTCAGGGCCCCAACCAGTCTGTTACTTTAAATGGGAATTTTATTGGGAATAGAATGGAATGGGATGTTACTATCTGGCAAGCACCAGTTTTCAATTTGGCCTGTGTGTGGAGAGATCCCATGAAGCTGTAAAACAAGTCATTGAGTAAGGGATGAGACAGTGTCACATAGACCTGACTATCTCATCAAGAAAAGGCATTTTATTGCCTATAACTTCTCTGGTTTGATACAAGATGGAGTGTCTCTGTACCTCTGGCTGCATAAATCCTAGGCCTATGGTGGCCCTAAGAGGGTGATAGTTCAGTGTTTTTGTTTAGGGGGTCTGGGGTAAAAAGACAGAACTTTGTAAAACACTTGTAAAAACTTTGCCCAAGTGTACCAGATTGTGAGCCTTTTAAAGGTTTTTAATGGCTGGATACTGAAATGTGTGTCCTCTGAGCCAATATCCCCTCCCTTTTTTCCTCTGAGCCAATATTTTAAAGAGCAACTTGGCTTACTTTTGGTGGTCCTTTGCATGTTGTGGCCAGTAATTATGCATAAATCATTTCTGTTATCTTCACTTCTTCTTTGTCTCATTCAATATCAATGTGGAAATCTCGAGTAAAATAAGGGAGCTGTACGCAGCAGTTTCCTTTCTTCTGGCTTCTATGAATGTGCTACAGTTTCCTTACAGACGTATAATTGGTTGCTAGGGGAGATGTGAATTTTCATTAAGCCTGCCAACCTATTTGCTGTGTATGCCTTGAGTGGTCCAGACTATGGCCCTCTCTCTCCCAACTAATTAGAAAGTAGACCCTGGTCACTCTGAGAAGAGGCACTTAAATAACTCTAGTATGTCTGATTTTATGGGATTTTTTTTGTATTTGTTTGTCTTAAGCAACTGATACTTCAGACCTGACGTGGTACGGAACCTAAGGGCCAGCTAAGGGCTATGACTGATGAGGAGATCCATATTACTTCTTCACCCAAAGAGTAATTAACATGTGAAATTCACTGCTGCAGGAAGTGGTGGTGGCTACAAGCACAGACAGCTTTAAGCGGGGATTGGATAAACCTATGGAGCAGAGATCCATCAGTGGCTATGTCTGGGGCAGTGATGCTCTGTATTCTTGATGCTTGGGGGACAACAGTGCGAAAGCTTCTGGAGTTCTGGCCTCACTGGTAGACCTCCTGATGGCACCTGAGTTTTGGCCACTGTGTGACACAGAGTGTTGGACTGGATGGGCCATTAGCCTGATCCAGCATGGCTTATCTTATGTTCTTATGAGGAAAGCTAAATTCTGTCCCACCCCTGTTTATTTTGCTGCATTCTGTGGCTTGATGCATTCCCACATTTCCCCACCCTGTTGTGATATATGATGTGAACCAGGCTGGAAGAAAAATGGTTCAAAAATTGGGGCACAGTGAGATAAGGAGAAGAATGATGCTTCTCTCACCCACAGTTTTGTTTTCTATAAAAGCAAACTGCCCCCAACTCCTGTTTTCTACATGCTTAGGCAGACACATAAATAAATTATACACGGTTTCCCCCATTACATCTAGGTGGCCTGTGTGAGCCATGAAGTCCCAAGCTGAGAGTTCATTTAAGTCACAAGCAGTATTGATGGCTGTGACCCCCAACCTACCACCCACATAGTTAACCTCTCTCTCAGGTTCAGGGATACAAGTAGGTCAGAGAAATTCATCTTGTCCCTAATAAATATGCTGATAAGCTTGATGTCTATACCTGGGAAAGTTTTAGAACAAATAATCAAACAGACAGTCCTTGAGCATTTAGAAAGGACAGCTGTGATTAATAAGAGCCAGCATGGGTTTCTCAAGAACAAGTCATGTCAGACTAACCTTATCTCTCTCTCTTTTAGAAAGTTACTACCTAGCTGGATTAGGGGAATGCTGCAGACATAGTTTATCTTGATTTCAATAAGGCTTTTGATAAGGTTCAATATAATATTCTTATTGGCCAGTTGGTAAAATGTGGTTTGGATCCTATTACTGTTAGGTGAATCTATAACTGGTTGACAGATCACACCCAAAGAGTGCTTGTTAATGGTTCCTCATCCTCTTGGAAAGGAGTGACAAGTGGAGTGCCTCAAGGATCAATCCTGGGACCTGTTCCCTTCCAACTCTATGATTCTATGACCCTGCTACACACACTGGGTCCTTACTCTCCCCTGTTCCAGAGACATTGTTAGACCGGGACACCCAGTTACCAATCACCCACCTCTTACCCAGATACTTCACACAGATATTGGGGTTGGCTACTAAACACTATTTCCCTTTAACACTGCCACCGTCTAGATACATCTTCACACACACACACACACACACACACACACACACACGCACACACACACACACACACACACACAGGGCAAGACATTATAGGTTTGTGTGTGTATGTTTCTTCCTCTCAGACAGTACCCATTCAGTCAGCAGGGTTAACCATAAGAAGGAGTTAACTTTTATTGAAGGTTTCAAATAACATTGGAGTGATTCATGAAAATACATACATAACATTTCTTATCACCTGAACTTTTGAACTCTAACTGCATGCATTCTTTCAAGCCTCTTTGTCACAAGTTATCTTTCTCTCAGCTAGTGTCAGGCTACTGTTCTATCCCTCAGTGCCTCAAGCCGTTCTCCTTCACCACTACTGTCTCTCTGCTCTCTCTTAATTGTCAGCTGCCAACTGTCAACCCCCACAACATTCTCCTAGCTCCCATTGGTTGCTCTTAAAAAGTGGTGGGACCTGGCCATCACAATGGCCTTAGGCAAATCCATCTCTTGTTCATCCATCTGCAAAATGGGAGTAATCATACTAGCTTATTTCACAGAGCTGTTGAAAGAATTATTAATTTATGCAAAACAGTTCAAACATTCTTATAGGCTAAGCATGATTAATTCATTTATATTGGTAGCAATCCTCACATTTGCCACAGGTTTTTAAGAGATGAATTTCTTGTCCATTTCAATAAGAAGCTGATTATCAAATGGATTGAAACTATCCATTTTTAACATATCCTTTCGGCTATCTGACAGAAAGAATGAAAAAAATATGAATATGTATATTTGAAACATCTAGTGTAACTTGGGGACAATTTACACATCTTCCTTGAGAACTGGGAGATACAGAGATGTCTATGTTTAATCTGTTTTCTCCACACTGTGTTCTCAGCCAGACTCTCCCCTCCCCACATGCCATTTGCACCATAGGGGAAAAATGCAGATATGTTTTCCTCAGGAAGGCTAAGTAAGGCAGCTTCAGGAGGTAGCAGCAGCAGAGGGAGACAGAGAAAATGGTGTTTGGGGGAAAAGGTTAAACCCTCCTCACCTAGTGTCGCTGTGCGGACCATGCGCTCTGCTTGTCCGTTCGTCGCGGGGTGGAAGGGCGCTGACCTGATGTGCCAGATCAAGTTGCTGGAACTGCTGGAACTCCTCGGACATGAACGCTGACCCATTGTCCGAGACGATCGTGTCTGGCAAGCCGTGGGTGGCAAAGATTTTGCGGAGTGCCCTAATGGTGGCACTGGAGGAGGTGGTGGAGACAGGACTAACCTCCAGCCACTTGGAGTACGAGTCCACTGTTACAAGGAATGTCAGTCCATGGAAGGGCCCGGCAAAATCGATGTGGAGCTGGGACCATGGGGTCCTTGTTGATTCCCAGGACTCTGTGGGCACGCTCTGCAGACTCGGTCTGACCTCCTGGCAGATCTGGCAATGCTTCACCCAGGCTTCCACTTCGCCATCTATGCCTGGCCACCAAACGTAGCTCTGGGTGAGGGCCTTCATGCGCACAATGCTGGGGTGCACCTCGTGCAGAGCCTGTAGAACCTGGTGCTGGAGAGCGCTGGGGACCACGACCTGGTCTCCCTACAGTAGGCAGCCCTTGTAAGCCGACAGCTCCTCTCGCTGTGCCATGAAAGTGCTGGAGCCGCAGGCCACTCCCTCACCACCCAGCCGAGAACCCAGGAGATTATGGGATCCCTGGCCGAGCAGCATGTGATGTCCACAGCCTGGAGGGGAGCATCCGGGACACCTTCCATCTGGAGGACGCGGTGAGCCAGGGCCAGATCCTCGCCCACGTCCGGCAGGGGAAGCTGGCTCAGGGCATTGGCATGGCTCATTGCCTTCCCCGAGTGGTGTTGCAGGGTGTAGTTGTAGCCCGCAAGGAAGATGGACCACCACAAGACCCATGGGGAGAGGACCTGTGGCGTCTGTCGATCCGCCATGAAGAGGCCCAGCAGAGGGCAGTGGTCCGTGGAGTTGGTGAAGGGCCAGCCATAGATGAAGTCGTGGAACTTCTTCACCCCGGCCATGATTGCCAGTCCCTCATGGTCTATCTGGGCATAGTTCTGCTCTGCCGCAGATAGGATCCACGAGTAATACATGACCAGGACCTCCCATCCATCCAGGAGACGGTGTGCCAGCACTGTGCCGACCCCATAGGGCGATGTGTCACAGACCAGGACTATGGGCAGGGACTCGTCAAAGTGGGACAGGACAGAGTTCGAAATCAAGAGTGCCTTGACGCTCCTAAACGTGGTGGCCTGGAGGGGCCCCCAGACCCAGGGTGCCTGCTTGTCAAGCAAACAGTGAAGGGGTTCAGCTACTGCTGCCTTGTGGGGGAGGAAGGCGTGGTGAAAGTTGAGGAGTCTGAGAAAAGCCTGGAGCTTGGTCTTGGATTTTGGGGGGGAGCCTCCACAATTGCATTCACCTTATCTCGCACTGGGTGCAGGCCCTCCGCATCCACGATGAATCCCAAGAAGTCCATGGATGGCACCCCGAGCAGGCACTTCTCCCGTTTAACTTTGAGGCCAGCATCCCGCAAGCAGCTGACTATGCGGAGGCGGTCAGTGAATTTGTCCGGTATGGCGGCGGCTAGCATCACATCATCGAAAAACGGGGTGACGTCGGGTATCCTTTTGAGAAGAGAGTCCATCAGCTGTTGGAAAATGCTGGGTGCCATGCTCACCCCGAATTGGAGCCTGTTCACCCAGAAAGCCCCCCGGTGGGTTACAATTGTCTGTGTCTCTGCGGTCGGCCTGTCGACCGGCAGCTGCTGGTATGCTTGGGCGAGATCCAGTTTGCCAAAGATCTTTGCCCCCACCAAGGCAGCTAGTATGTGGCTCACAACAGGAACTGGGTAGGAATGATCCTGTAACGCCTTGTTAATTGTACACTTGTAGTCTGTGCAGATGTGGACATCCCCATTAGGTTTTACGGACATAACAATAGGGGTCTCCCACGCCGCATGGGAGACTGGTTCCAGGACCCCCTGGGCCACTAGGTGGTCCAGTTCCATGTCGATTTTAGGTTTCAGCATGAATGGGTCCGTTCTGGAATGCATTTAATAGGGGCCACCTTGGGGTCTAGTTGCAGCAAAACCAGGGGGGGCCGTGTACCGGCCAAGCATCCCATCGAAGACAGATGGAAATTCTTGGCAGACCTCCTGAAAGTTGCGTGCTGTGCAAAGTTGGACCCCCTTGATCGATATCACTAGGGGTTCAAACCAGGCCCTCCCCAGGAGGCTGACTAGATCACCTTTGACCACAATCAAGTCCAAGAGCCCTTTGAAGCTGCGGTACTGTGCCCGGAAACTCCCAACCCCCTTTATTGGCACACTATTCCTCTGGAAGTCCATGAGTGTCACGGGCGATGGGTGCAAGTGGGGGGCTCACATGGGCACAGACATGTGAGCATGACCTCTGAAATTATGGAGGACGTGGAGCCAGAATTGAGCTCCATGAGGCAGGGGGGCCCTTCTATTTTAACCCAGACTTGGATTTTAGGGGCTGAGGAGTGACTGGGGAATCTCAGTACCTGTTCTGTCAATTGCGGTGCGTTGGTGAGGAGATATAGATCCTCTTTTGCTGCGTACTCCTCGTAGTGCATGTTGGCCTTACAGTGGGACTGCTTTAGCGGAGCACAGGATCCCTTGGATCAGCAGGCCCTGGCGATGCGGCCCGTGTGGCCGCAATCTCTGCATGTGGCATCCCGGAACCTGCATGTCTTTTGTTCATGCTGACCGCCACAGCTGGCACACTCCTGAGCCACAGAGCTGGGTTGCTTGCATGTGGAGCTTGTGAGTAGTGTGGTGCTTGTGTTCGGTGGACCTCCGAGTCCTCGAAGTCGCTGCTCACGGTGACGGCAGCCTTGTGCACGGTGGTGGGACTTCTCCCATGTGATGGCTGTGGTGAGGGCCGAGGCTATCGTGACCTTCTCACCCTCCATTATCTGGCGCCGTAGTTTCTCCTCTTGGAGGCCGGTGACAAATCGGTCATGGAGAGCAATGTCCAGATGCGCTCCAAATGCACAATCGGCCGCCAGGCAGCAGAGCTCCACAAAGAACTCCGCAGTGGTTTCCCTACCCTGCTGGCTCCGCTGCTGGAACACCACATGGCAAGTCATCTCCGAGGGTTTCAGTGAGTAGTGATCTTGTATGGCCTTTACGATTTCTTCAAAGGTACACTCCTCTACCTTCTTGGGACAGAGGAGGTACTGTACCAGGTCAACAATCGTGGGGCCACATGAGCTGAGTAGCAGACCCCTCTTCCTGTCCTCATCTGTGATTTGGTAGAACACGAGGGCTTGCCGCAGGCCTGTGACCCAGGCTCCCCATCACTGAGGCTGGGAGGCATTGAATTGCGGCGGCAGATTGGATCCTGGAGCAATGGCCATTGTGCTGATTGGCGACTGAGATGCGGCTTGCTGTCCACCCTTGGAGGCACTCATGGAACAAGGTGTGTGGGGTGGCAGAGCGTTGTCTTCGGCAGCGTTGTCCGTCAGCCTGGCTGGAGTGCTCAGCAGGATCCCATCCTTGTTGCCATTATTGTGTAGTGGGTTGGACGCATAAGGAATCCACAGACACAGATGCAGTGGTCAGCATGGCTTGCTATTACACAACAAAGAACCCCTTTTACCGGCCAGGTGGTCAACTATATACAAGCGTAGGGAGACACCCTTTGGTCCCATTGGCGGGTTTGAATTTCCTGCCGTTGTTCCCAATTCAGAGTCAGGAGCCTAGTCCTACTGTTTTCTGGGACTCAAGCTCAGGCTCTGTCGCTGACACCCTGAGGCGGTTAGCGGACACAACATGTCACTCCTCCGATCAACATTGGAGCTTACTGCAAGTTCTGTACAGTAAAAATAGCACTGTCAAGAGATCTGGTCAAGGATCTTCTGGGTTCCAGGTAGTTTGGCTCTAACTTCAGATCCACATATTGTGGAGTACACAAGGAGGGTCTGGGGTCTCCCCCACCCATTTAGCAGTCAGACATGCATTGCAGGTTCTCCTCAATTCTTGTATGTCTGGTACCCAATTTGGATTGGGACTACTGTACGTGTGGAGACAGGGCTTCAGCCTTCCCTTCCCCAGTCATGATCCTGACCAATGCCCTTTCAGTTCCTACTTACAAAGCATATAACACTTCAGTCCTCACTCACAAGGCAAGACTTTTTGTTTGGGTGGAATTCAGCACTGGGTTTGAAACAGCATTTATAATTTGCTGTCCCAGTAACACAGACTCTTAAGGCATCTATTTTTAAATACCTGCAAAGGATGGTGTGTGATTCAAACCCCACCCACCAGACAAATGGTTGTTTCCAGCAATGAAATGACCCCTGTGTCTCAGACCACCAGCATACAGTTCTTCAGTAAGAATTCACTTCAGGATTATAATGGAACGGAGCAAACATTGTTTGTGTGCTGCTAGCAGTATGTGATGGTGCCACAATATATTTTCCTCTGTTCTCTTGTAAATGCTTCCACTGCTCTATTATTGCCATATTATTTGGCACAATGCCACTTACAACAGAGCACCATTATAGCTGTGCTAATTGAAAACTAGTTTGGAGAGCTATAATTTAAAACAGCTATCGAATGATTTAAAGGTTTTTTTTAGTAGAGTGTAGCTAAAAAACAAGACAGTTACTCAACTCATATAAATTTTACAGGCTATTTCTAGTGTCTCAGTAAGATATTTTTTAGTGTATTTAACGGAGACAGGGCAGGACTAAAAAAGAGTTGAGGGAGAACAAAATTTAGTATTGATACAGCTTGAATGGAGATGAGATGGAGTCCTAAACTTATCTATAAAGGGAAACATTCCATCAGAAATAATCATTATCATAAAAAAGGGCCATAAAGTCACAACCAACTTATAGTGACCTCTCATGGGGCTTTCAAAGCAAGATGAGCAGATGTAGCTTGTGATTGCTATCCTCTTTGTAGAAACCCTGGTCTGCGCTGGTGGTTTCCCATCCGGATAATAAACATAGATGACCCTGCTTAGTTTCTGAACTCTGGCAAGCTTGTGCTAGTCTGGGTTATTCAGGTTCTCTGCATCAGAAAAACTACCTCTGAAAAAAAAGAGTTCTGGGTTTGATTCCAGTCATGTGCCATTGCAAGGCACTGGCAGATGTGGATTTTCCTCCCTTTATCTGTCCTTTTTAACCCTCAGAAAGATTATTCCTCAGGTTATGGGACCCACATGGACAAACAGCCATGCGGCCCAGGGAGGGGTGCTGAAGTGAGGAGGAGGAAGGGGCAAAATCTGCCCTTCTACCTCTCCTGTCAGCAAAGCCTCACTTACGGGAGAGGAAGGGAGCAATTTTGCTTCCTTCGCACTTCCTCTCTCCCCCAACACCCTGTTTGTCCCTGCTCATCCTTCAGTCCCAGGAATAATCTTTGCAGGACTGCCCAAAGAAGAGGAATATAGCAAAAATACACACTTCTTCCTCTGACAGATTGCTTCATCCAAACAGACTGACTTCTTTGTCTGGTCTAGTTAATGGTTCACAATACCTCATCTGGCACCAAATGTACAGTTTTTTAAGTACCAGGCAATCACTCCCCCACACACATTTTAAAATTTCCCCCACTATGAGATTTTTAAATCTGAAGTCCCTCTTCAGTATGCCCTCCATTGGTTATTGAATTTATCCAGTCTGTGATTTTTATGCAGGTATCGTTGTTTGTGGTTCTGCTTCTACAGACAATTTGCTGTGTTTTCTCTGTTGGACGGCTTTTATACCTTTTTAATGATCTGCATTTTGATTGTCCTGTTTTTACCTGTGAGCACTGATTTAAATTCATCTTGAACAGTTTTAGATTTTTGGTTTTATATGTTTTACAAGGACTAGCAGGAGGTATCTCATTTCTCCCACTATTTCCTCTTTCCTTTCCTGAAAACCCACATAGCATCTCTCCTTTTCCTGCTTCTCCTCTCGTTCTAGGCTTGCCAGCCTCCAGGTGGGGCTTGAAGATCTCCTGGAATCACAACAGAGCAACCTCTCTGAGGTACCTCCTCTCCTCAGATCACACACTTCCCAGTCTCCACCCTTCAAATCTCTAGGAATTTCCTAATGTGGAGTTGTCAACTCTATCTCCTTCCCACCCAACAGTCAACTACCTATCTCCCCCTCTGTCATAAGCTTTTTCTCTCCCCCTGGCAGCCTGTACCTAGGAAAACTGTGGCCCAGTTGTGTGGTTCTGGCCACTGGGCTAGGCCCACTTGCATGTTAGGGAACCCTCAAGGACTTGTGGAGTGGTACCTCACTTCCCCCTGTATACTCCTTTATTTCCTCTCTCACTCTCATGGCAACACCCATATCCTCTCAATTTTCCCTCCCCCATTTTCTCCTTCTTAGCCATGCACCAACCTACCTTTTATCTGCCTCCCATCTTCAGCTAAATTTATTATTTATTTACTTCATTTATACCCCACCTTTCTGCATAGTGGGAACCAAAGCATCGCACATTATTATCCTCTTTTCCTTTTTATCCACACAACAACCTTGTGAGGTAGGTTAGGCTGAAAGTATGTGACTGGTCCAAAATCACCCAGTGAGCTTCCAAAACAAGATGGGGATTTGAACTTGAGTCTCCTAGACCCTACTGGGATGCTCTAACTGCTACACTATACTGGATTTCATAGGGTGGCTGCTGTCCAACAGTAACAAACAGCCAGGCCTAGTTGCGTCCTAAAAGTCCAGAGGTTGCTTCCAGACCTAGGGTTGGTAGCCTCCAGGTAGGGCCTGGAAATCTCCCAGATTTACAACTGATTTCCAGATAACAGAGATCTGCCCCCTGGAGAAATGGCTGCTTTGAAGAGTGGTGTCCTGGAATTTCTTTGGCACACCTGGTCATCCTAAAGGTTTCATCTGGGAAACAACCACACGCAAAACCAGAGACTCCTTAAACAGAAAAACAGAATTTATTTAACGTGCACAGGTCCAAGAACACCAGGCTCAAGGACCCTGATTTGAGTTTACACAATACTTTTATAGAAATTTAGAAAGGAACTGTGTCACAACTTCCATCATAACTTTTTGGTGGAAAAACATATGATTGGTTAAGAACTTGGTGGTCTGACAAAACTATGCTGTTGCTTAGGCATGTGACACTTCTTTTACCCAGTTTCTGAACTAGTTCAGACCAGTTAAACTTCACCTCTTGCTGTCTATCACAGGTCAATCTCAGGCCAAATGCTCATTCCCAGTTTTGATTCTAGAAACTTAATTTTGGACTCTGTGGAATAATATCTAGCTGAGCTTGCCCTCCTCAGACTCCACCATGAAATCTCCAGGAATTTTCACAAAATCACCAAGAACCCTAGTCAGGCCTGGACCCAATGAGTCCTCCCTCAAAGGCCAAAATAGGTCTAGAAAGAATCCTACCCTCTCCTACACAGCAGAGACTCTCCTAGTGCTCGGTTGATATGGAAAATGGGGCTTCCCCCTTTGCTTGCATTTCTGTCTATTCCCTTTCATTCAACATTGCATGTGCAAAACCTGAACCATGAAGACTTCAGTGGAAGGCACTTGCTGGACACTACTGCACAGCTGCAACAGGCAATTGCATAATCTTTTTAAAAAACCTTTGGACACCCCCCTACGTCACAAGTGATGTTCCACCCTGATTTAGAAAAGTGTGGGTTTTTAAATTGTAGCTGCAGAATAAATGCAACAGAACAAAAAGAATAGTGCGTAAGGCAGGTACAGAATCAATTCAAGATTAAAGGCTTAGCGCTCTGAAAATCTTCAGTAAAATATGTGTGCGTAATGAGCCTGTAACTACCTTGTCTGGCACTTGCATGATTCACACAGCTTTAGCTTTGGCCAGAACTATGCATACCTATGTTTTTAAAAAAACCAGTCTTGGTGAGTTTACACAGGGTTAAACACACGAAGCTGCCTTATCCTGAACCAGACAATCAATCCATTAGGGTCAGTTATTGTCTACTCAGACTCACAGCATCTGTCCAGAGTCTCAGGTAGAGGTCTTTCACATCACAGACTGCCTGGACCTTCTATTTGGCGATGCTGGGGATCAATGTTCCCGCTAAGCTGTGGAGTCCTGTCAGCAAAAATTCTACTTTGTGAGCTACAGGCATTAAAGCTGTGAGCAAGCAATTTGGCTGCTGCATAAATTAGTTCACTCTGGAGCCCTCCTTCCTGCGCTAAGACAAAAATATGTGAGCCAGAGGCTAAAAAACTGTGAGCTAGCTCACACTAACTCAGCTTAGAGGAAGCACTGCTGGGGATTGAATCTCGGATCTTCCACATGCAAAGAAGAAGCTCTTCCAATGAGCCACAGATACCTTCCCTGAGGCTTACCTTTGCCATCCCATGTTTAGAACACCATAGGACAGAAGGCAGCTTGGGCAAGGTAATTTGGAGCAGAAAAGGGGCAGCCAGGCTAAGTGGTAAACATCCCATCCTCATCTTGGTGCTTTCCTCTCATAAAACACCACTCTCAATGCTTTCCTTCTTCGCCCTAAATTTTTCCTGCACTGTTCCTGCCCAAGCCAGTTTTTATTCTGGGGTATTCTAAACATATGATGGCAAGGTCAGGGGTCTTTTCGTAGAAAAACAGCTGCAGGAGCTCATTAGCATATGGTATGCTAATGAGCTAATGGGCTGTTAGCATATGCCACGCCCCCTAACATCACCGGAAGGGATGTCAGAAGGGGAAGCAAAAGGGGGGGAGGCATCTTCAAAAGCCTTCCCTTCCCTCCCCAGCTAGTCTGGGTGGGGGAGCTAAGAGAGAAGGGGTTTAAAGTTTAAACTCCTTCTCACTAGAGTTGGGCCACAGAAGAAGGAAAGAGGGAAGGAAAGAGAGAGAGTAGAGGGAAGGAAAGAGGGAAAGAAAGAGAAGGAAAGAAGGAGGGAAAGAAAGAGAGGGAAGAAGAAGTGAAACAGGGAAAGGAGGAAAAAAGAGAAGAGAAGAAGGTGGGAAAGAAAGAAAGACAGAAGAGAAGAAGGAGGGAAAGAGGAAAAAGAGAGAAGGAAAGGAGGGAATGAAAGAAATTCGGCGGCAATTTGGCCCCATTATATCCTATGGACCATTGAAGTCAATAGTGAAAACATAGGGTATATTCTGGGGGCTGGAGGGGAGGGGGCTTGAGGGAGAGGCTCCAAACTCACAGGAAAGCTGATGGAGCCTCTCCCCAAGATACCCACCAACTTTCAAGAATATTGGACCAGAGGGTCCAATTCTATGGGCCCCCAAACAGGTTGCCCCTATTCCTCCATTGTTCTCTATGGTGGGAAACAAAATTATTTTTTCCCCACCATAGAGAACAATCGAGGGAATAGGGGCAACCTGTTTGGGGGTCCATAGAATTGGACCCCCGGGTCCAATGTTCTTGAAACTTGGTGAGTATCTTGGGGAGAGGCTCCATCAGCTACCCTGTGAGTTTGGAGCCTCTCCCTCAAGCCCCCTCCCCTCCACCCCCCAGAATATACCCTATGTTTTCACCATTGAATTGAATGGCCCATAGGATATAATGGAGCTGAAATTGACATTCAGCTGCCTGAAAGACTCCCTGGGATGCCGGCTGGGGGCGGGGCTTGGCTCCTGAGCTCCTGGAGCTAGGCTCCGGTGTGCTCCCCCCAAAAAAGACCCCTGGGCAAGGTAAATATGTGTCTTGAACTCACAGGAAAGGTGTAGGTATGTGTCTGGAGCCAGGAAAAAGTTTGAGCACCTTTCCACTTCATCACTTCTGTGTTAAATATGTTTTTCACTTTTCGAAGCAAGACCAATGTGGATTGTTCCGGCGGAAGTAATAAAACCACTTTCAAGGCACAAAGGAAAAGACTGGTTACCTTACAGAGACATTCTGAAAATTGAGGGGAAAAGTTTCGCGATGAGATCTAGAGAAGAATTGGGTTTTGAATATGACTGGTTAAATTATAGACAGATTTATGATTTATTTAAGACTGACAAAATGAGATATGGTTTTAGAAAAGAAAATAATGAAATTGAAAAGATTTGGAGTGAAAAAGGTAAAAAAATGATTTCTAGAATTTATAAGATTTTGTTAAAATGGTATACAGAGGATGAGATTGTAAAAGAGCAAATGGTGAAATGGGCTATAAATGTAAATAGTGATATAGAAATGTCATCTTGGGAATGTTTGTGGAAAAAGTCGATTAAAATATCAACATGTGTTAATGTTAAAGAAAACTGTTACAAAATGATGTATAGATGGTATATGACACCAAAAAAAATTGCTAATATGAATGAGAATATGTCTAACAAATGTTGGAAATGTAAAAAGAAAGAGGGCTCGTTTTACTATATGTGGTGGACTTGTGAAAAAGCAAATGCTTTTTGGACAGAGATTCATAGTGAAATTCAGAAAATCTTGAAATGTACATTGAAAAAAAGAACCAGAAATGTTGCTTTTAGGACTAAAGTTAGAAGAAGTTAAAATGACAAAAAGAACTTTGTTATGGTATCTAATTTCAACTGCAAGAATGACTTACGCTCAGTTCTGGAAACAAGAGCAGGTACCTGATAAGTGGGAATGGATTAAAAAAATGATTTTTATGGCTGAAATGGACAAACTAACAAGAAAACTTCATGGAGTAGAAGATGAAGAATTTTTAACAGACTGGAAAGATTTTAAAGACTATTTAGAGCTTAACTGGGATGTGAAAAATAGATTACTTTATTTTGATAGTTACTAATAACAGAAGTGTTGTAACAAGAGAGACTGTATATGAAAAGTTACCTAATAGTTAAAGTTAAAAAGCAAAATATTGAAATTTAAGATCTGAATATTAAGAATGATTTGAATGTACGAGAATACTGGGTGAAAATGTTAACAGGGGCGGAGCATTGTGGGAAGCCAGGGGGGGAGGGGGAGATAAAAATTTGAAAAGGATACGATAAGAATTGTAAACAAAATGTGGAATATGTTATTATATATCCGGTAAATAAATTTTCTTTTTTTATAAAAAAAAATATGTTTTTCACTAAGAAAAGCAGGCATAGGGTTCAGTTACATATGTATGCATGTAATGTGTCATTCCTGTGTTTTTGTTTATTTCTTCTGGGAGGTAACATTTCATCTGCATGAGTTTTTATAGCATCACTAAAACACCAGTGCTGCGATCGGATGAGCTGTTTGATCTGATGATGTTGCTTCTCCCTTCTGGATTAAAAATGCTTGTTCAGGCAGTGATATCTGTATCCCATTCCCCAGTTGCTGGTGCTCTGTTCTCACCTCCAACTTTCCCAAAATCAGAGAAAGTCTGATCTTTACAGATTGAACTGGTCTCACCACACATTTTCTGATGTCTGAACTCTCTCTTGTGAAATCAAGCCATTTGGGAAGTCAGATTGCACACTCCTGTCTGCACACCTTTTTTAAAAAAATCCAGTTAGCGATGTGTGCATAAATGGATCTTTGCCCAAGGGTTTTGAATCTCTGCTTGTGCTTTTCTGCACTCAAACATTCTGTCAGGATTGGGAGCCTCCAGGGAAGTTGTTTTTGAGTGACAAATCCTCTTCCGCCAAATCCTCTATCCTGTTTCTTGGGGTTGAAAAGCTGTGGAAATAGCCCGTAGTAAGGCTCCCATATCAGCAGGGAGGCTGGGGAAGCTGGCATTCCTAATTCAGGGAGATTTGGGTAAAACTGTTTGAGAGCATTCCATTATTGACACCAAGGTAAATGTAGTGAAGTCAGTGGGGCTATTTTCATGTAAATCTGCATGATGCTTACACCCCCCCCATGTATTCCAAGGAAGAGAGGCAATCATTGAACATATGGCACAACAAAATATGGCAATTGTTTTTAATGGTTAAGATTACATGGTGTATTAAGTGTTCAAATTAAGAAAAATGTAAATTATGGTATTCTACTTGGTTGCCTATTTTGGACTATTTACAAACTCAGAAAGAAATACCAGAAGATGTGATAAGACTACAACTGCTTTAAAGTTAATTCCTTTAGACTTCAAAACTGTTAATGTTGCTTTGATTTTACTTATTGTTCCTTGTTTATTATTTATTTTATATAAAATTAATCAAATATATTTGGAACAAAAAGAAGAAGAGAGGCAAAGTGAAGAAGACTAAGAGGTGTCACAGTTACTTGGTGGAAGGATTGCTGAGCTTCGAATGAATGGAGTGGTGCTTCGAATGAATGCTTATGTACATGTGTGAAAGGCAATTTTTTAAAAAGGATGCTGCCTGACCACCCACTCCATGGTTACTGCACAGCAATAATCTGAACAGTCAATCATGGAGTGAGTGCGTGGTGAGGCAGGTTAAGGGTGGCATGTTTGGACAAACCTCTCTGGGACAAATAACACCAGATAAAATAAAGGCATGACCAGACCGTGCCAAGCCTATCATCTGATTGCAGCCCAGGATTTGCTTAAGCACATCCACTCTGCCCTTTTTTTCAGAGATGAGTGCAAACCATATCTGTTCTGATACGTATCAGGCAAACATAGCCTCTGATGCACCTGTCCATGTAAGTTCCTCTACCTGTTAGCAGTGCATACAGTGTAAATATAGAATTAATGTAACTGGCACAGTTGGCATGCCAGCATGAGCAGGTGGACATCCAATTATTCTAGGTAAAATAGTTTCTGCTTTTTGAGGCCCATTCCTGTACACTGTTTTTGCCCTTGTGCCACCACTTTTTAAATCCAGCTACCCTTTCACTCCCTCTTTTATAATAAACCTTTTTGTTATAAAGACATTTTTGTCTTCATTTAGAACAATTCATTTCTCTGTGGTATTTGCGACATGGAATAGCTTGATCTCGTTAAATCTCGGAAGCTAAGCAGGATCGGTACTTGGAAGGGAGACCTCCAAGGAAGACTCTTCAAAGGAAGGCAATGGCAAACCACTTCTGCTTCTCACTGTCCTTGAAAGTCCCTTGTTATGGTCACTATAAGTCAGCTGTGACTTGACAGTGCTTTATACACACGGAATGTGTAGAAATCGGCAGGTGACACTTTTTTATGGCATGAAGGTAAATAATGTCACCAGGTAAATAACATCCTGTTAAGTCTCTGTTAAAGGGACAGGACAATTTCCTCTCCAAGCTGTTAGTAACCCAATTTTTAAGTATTTTCAGAAGTCTTCTGAACACTTTCTATGTCCAACTGTCCTAGGCTACAGCCAGATACATAATTTTCCCATATACACAAACTCTTGAGAAATAACACAGAAAGATCTTGGTAAAATGAACTTTTAGCCAAAGCTGGTTCTCCTCTGGATCTATAGGTTCCCTCATACTCGAGCCCTGGACATCAGTAGAGGCTGGATTTGTTAATATAGCACACACCTTATATGTCAGTTGGTTAAATTTAAGCTTACAAAGCATCCTTTGCCTGAGTCAGCAGAAGTCCCTGAGTGTATTAACATGTTTGGGCGAAGAAGCAACTTGATTGGCTTATTCTTGTCCTTGTCTGGAGAAAAGGACTTCTGAGGCTCACATTGGTTTATGGCTGCTTGGGTGGCTATATTGGCTGATATAGTTTATTAGCACTGTAATATTGATTTCACAATATATAAAAGTAAATAATGGATTTCCTTGCCTTCTGTCCCCCCTTTGTCATCTCCTTATCCATATTCCCTCTCCCCCCCACCCCGGGAGGGCACTGATTTCCTAGCTCAGTGGTTGAGCCCTGGAATGAATTGCACGGAGGTTTATAGCACTGAGCTCTGCTGTGCAACTGAACACAGGAAAGGAAGTCCAATCAAGGACTAATCAGAGCTCTACTCTCCAAAAACTTCCAGACTGCATCACAATTAGATTAATCACAGCTTGAGAATATTTTCTGACCTCTGCAGCTCAAACAGATGCAACATGCTGAGATACTTTTTGCTTAGAAATGTGGACTAACTGTGTTGAAGGCACAAAACACCAAATTTATTCACACTGTAGCTCAGAGCATTATTATGCTTACCTTGTGGACCAGGTGGAAATCTTTCCAAGAGAGTAGTGGTGCCAAAAATGTTGTTGCTTCACCTTGACTTTTCCCGTTAAATGACATTTTTAAAAAAATCTGTATTTTTTTGCTTCCACCTGCATGAGCATATAGTTTCAGCTTGTGTCACTAGATATGTTAACCCCATAGTAAATAGTAAATAGACTCCATAGTGTTTTGCATTGCTTTCCTTTCAGAAGGCCTTATCCTCCTTCCAGTCTCAAGAACAGAAATTAAACTAGATTTCTGGAGTTGCCGGAACTAAAATCTGTCACATTTTTATTCAGCCCTTTCTTCATAGAGCTGAGGGTGGAAATCATAAGTCCCCCTTTATTAATTTTATCCTCACTGAGAGGTGGTGCCTGGCCCAAGGCAGGGCTGCCAGCCCGAGCCTGACAACTAACAAAAGACCAGGGGGACACAAACAGGGGGTGATCATCAGCAATTGTCTGATGTCACTTCCAGGTCACATCACACCTCTCTAGGAATTACTGGCAATTTTATGGTAAAAGCATAGTGTGTTCAACAATTCTTAAAGAGAACTACTTGGCTCATGTCAGTCCCCTCGAGGAACTGCTGAAAACTAGTTACTTTTCTGATACAGACATGTACCAACAACTCTGAACAAGTTAAAACCAGCCTTATTGGGATACCGTTCCCTTTACCCACAACAGAAATCACTGAGTCAGCTCTCCCCTCCAATCTGTCTGCGTGACCAATTTCTCTTTTAGCTAATGGCTTTTCTTTAGCTTCTACACAATCCTAGGCCAAGACCTCCCAGTGAGATTCATGTTTGTAGGAAATCCCAAAATATAGGACATGTGTTTGCATCTCAGGCATCTACTCTTGAATATTTTGCAGTAATCAAAGTGGCATTTTTTTAAATATCTTCTCAGCCTGCCTAATTTTCATAACATCATGATATATATGGAGAAGGCTTATTCTGAAACCTTCTTTTGCATTGTATCTCTTATGTATCATCTCAGGAACTTTGGTTCTGACTTCAAAACGAAAGAGTAGAATTCAGAATATACTGATGTATTTCATCTCAGTTGGCACTACCAGAATTAATGCCATTGATTTAATTAAAAGGGAAAAATCTATCTGATCTTCTGCAGAAAAGCCTTTCTAAAAACACATTCCTCAGAGATTAAGCCCCACTGAATAAACTTGGGTAGCATTCTGCTAGACCTGTTTAGGGTTGCTCTCTTAGTTAACTTTAGTAGTGACCTGAAAGAGCTCCTATACCTTTAAGAGTGCTCTCTTGCATACACTGTAGGCAGAATTTTGTCAAGCATATCTAATTCCAACAGAAATGATTACATGATTGAAGGTTGCCAATAGCCTGGAGAAAAATGTCCTCTCCCTTTAATAGAAGGATTAAAAAAACCTACTATCTGGCGGCAAAGCCATGGTAAATGGCCCATGTGAAAATGCCCTTGATGTGTGGAAATAGGCAGCTGAAGCTTTTCATGCAAGAGACCTGGACCTGGTCCCCCAATCCCTGCCACCACTTCTCAGGTGGGAAGGGCTCTTCTGTTGTGTGCCAATGTATGACATCACTTCTTCCACAAAACCAGAAGTGACATAGGGGTCCGCTGAGGTGACATTCTAGGATTCACCCCAAACTCTATCATTTAACCATAAAATTTGTGGTGACTCCTAGAGTGTTGCCCCAATGTGATGAGTCACTTCTGGTTTTGCACCAGTTGCTACAGCTGGCAACCCTATTTTCATGGCATAGAGGTAAATAACACAACCTGGTATTAATCTCCATTAAAGGGGCAGGGCTATTTCCCCCTCTAAGCCAGTTGGGGCCAGCTAAACACTACAGTCAGTTCAAAAGAAAACATAATGTTAACTGTTCTGAGGCATTTCGAAGCCCAACAACTTTGTCTTTTCATTTAGAGTAGCACCAATGTTGCCTGATTTTTCTCAACAATGCAGGCAGCCCCAAGAAACCAATTGTTTGTGAAAGAGTATAATTTTATGATTTGAGAGTGAATTTTAGCTTGTTGCATACATTGTCACTCTCATTTAGCAAGGGAGGGCCATATGTGGAAGAAAGCTTCTGCCTGCCATTGTCCTTCCTGGGCTAGAAACCACATACACACATCAGATATAGGGAGTTATCCAAGGCAGCCCACATTCACCCTGAGATCCTAGTCACATGCATCTTTGAGCATTTTAATACTTATTTTTATATTTTGGATTTTAAAGTCATGGTTGATCTGCTGGGAGTTTATTGGAAAAGGCAATGTAAAAAAATGAAATTAATAAAACAAATGGAAAACTTAAGCAGCTATGAGAAAGTAGTTTGGACAGCTGCTACCATTTTGGTGCTATATTAGAACAATATGGCATCAAAAATAGTAGCAGCTGTCCTTCCAACTTAGAGCTTTGTAAATCCCTTTGTCCTATCTTACGATCATTTCACACAATCATCTGCAGCCTTTACACCAGGGGTCCTCAAACTACGGCCCGCGGGCCACATGCGGCCCGCCGAGGACATTTATGCGGCCCGCCAAGTGTTTATGCCGGCCCCCCCCCCACCCGGAGCCTCCTCCTCCTCGAGGAGCGCAGCAGCAGCGCCCCCGCAGCCTCTTTCTTCCTCCAGCAGCCCTGGGCGGCAAGGGCGCCCAGGAGCTGAGGAGGAGGAAGGGGCGAGCAGGCTGGTCGTGGGGGAGGGGGCGAATGCGGCGGTGGGGTGAGCAGGCTGGTGGGGGGGAGGGAGCCAACGCGGTGGTGAGGCGAGCAGGCTGGTGGGGGGAGGGGGCAAACGTGGCGGCGGGGCGAGCAGGCTGGTGTGGGGGGAGCCAACGCGGCGGTGGGGCGAGCAGGCTGGTGGGGGGAGGGGCAAACGCGGCGGCCCTCCAACAGTCTGAGGGACAGTGAACTGGCCCCCTGTTTAAAAAGTTTGAGGACCCCTGCTTTACACAATCACGTCATATGTGTATATAATGCCTGTGGGTGCCACGGTGCCAGCCAATGTATTTCCTGGCACCAACTTGCTCCTTCCCCAAACTGTCCCTTGCCCAGAACACAGATCCAGTCCCAATTTTTCTTGATTTCACTACAATAGGAGGCGTTTCAGAAAAGCCAAGGAAGAGACTTTTGTGTCTGCAGTTATCAACTCTAAGCTGAGAAATTCATGGGGTGGCGGGTGGCAATGTTTGGGAAGGAACAGCAAGGTTTGGAATGGGAGGGACTTCAGCAGGGTATAACACCACACAGCTCTTCCTCCAAAATGACCATCATCTCCAGGAGAACTATCTCTGTCATCTCGAGATCAGTTGTCATCCCAGGAGATCTCTGGGCTCTACCTGAAGCCAGGCAACACCCATTTGGGAAAAGCTACCTTCATTGTAGGAGAATGTTTGGCTTTGAATCTCCTTATATTTTGTGGACCTCTAGCGGTTTTGTGATTGGACCCAGATCCCATGACAGCCAATTTGTTATGGCACTTACTACCTGTTCTCAAAATCCTAAACAGATACAACAAAGTTGAGGGTCCTTAGCGTATGCCAGTACACATGATTTCTTTGATCAGAGGCTACACTTTTGACCCTATTTGATTGTGACATTCATATATACCCATGGAAATGTGCCTTTTCACTTCACAAAGTATGTCTTTCACATCTCAGGAGAACATAAGCCTGAAACAAGTGTGTGGAAACTGCAGCAGAATATATAGGCCCCGTTCACACGGAGCATTTGCCCCGCTGAAGGCACGGGAGCCCCACGGACTTTCCGTGCGCGATCATACGAGGCGTAGCACTCCCGTGGCCAACCCATGGCTTCCCTCCGAAAATGCGGAGTGAAAAACTACTAGGGTCGAAGTACTAGTTTCCGGAAACCCCAGGGCAAAGGCCGGTATCTGATCGTGGGAACGCCAGTATCCTGCAGCTTCCGACGCCGGCCCATGTCCTGGGGTTTCCGGATGTTGTAAGTTTCCATGGGATGCACACCAACGCTGAATGAGGCATGCGCATATGCAAGACACCAGCAGCACCCCCCCCAACAGCACATACACACTTCACAACAGCGCAGTTTGCATGGTCTGCTGCGCCGCTTTTTTGCCACACTGCAGCAGCGTGGTGTGATCGGCACTTGGAGCTGGAACGTGGCAACCCACTGGCCCGTGTGATCGGGCTACCGCGCCTTATTTTGCTCCGGGGCGAACTACCACACCTCCCTCCCGTGTTTTCTGGCCCGTATGACCGGGGCCATAATCCAGCCCTGAGTGTTGTGGTCTCCTCTCACTTCAACTTCCTGGATTTTTAAGATCTACTGGTGATGTTCTGCTTCATGTTGCATTTTATGAGGGACCGAGACTGACCCATGTAAGAAGCAGAGCTTTTTCTGCTTCTGCTCCAGAGATGTGGAATGTCCTATTTTGAGAAATGAGCAATACAGTGCTAAACAGAGTTACACCCTTTTAAACATATTGACTTGGTTTTAGAGGGTTACAACTGCTTAACTACAATATAATTCATTTGTTTCCCTCCATAGTCTTTGACAGCAGTTAAGCCTTCCTTTTTTACCTGTTTTTTGGTGGCTTGAGTTTTTTTTAGACTGGCACCCTTTTTTGAGTACTTCTTTGATGACATTGAGATTTTATAGTTTTATTTACAATTTAAACAATTTTTCCTTTCCATTTATTTGCTTAGAAGCTCATTGATTAACAAATCTTGAGCAGCAGAAGATTCTCACACCTCATTTTTTGACCGTAAGGGCTAAAAGGACTGAAATGAATTTTACTATTGCCAGAGTGATCTTAGGTTAAACCATTTTTTTGTGAATTCTTTTACTGAACACCAGGATTTAGAGACCAATTTCTCTTTTTTCTTTTAGAATTTTTTAAAAATTATTTTATTTTATTAATATTGTAAAAGATTTACAAGTCTTATAACACAACTGGGGAACAGATTCAAACTGTAAGCAACGAAATCTATTATCAGTAGACAAAATATAGTCCAATGTTACAATAAACAGTATGATTATGCAATTGTACTTTCGCACAGTATGAATTATGGTGACTAACCAAGAAATCCTGCGTACTTCTGGCGACTCCAGTGACTCAGCCCCACACCATCCCCGTATTTAGAAACCTTTAAATTAATAACTAAGGATATCAAGTTTCTATCACAGGATAAAGCTTGGACTCACTTAACCCCATGCCCTGCGATTGAACTTCACAGGTATAACAAATGGATGTAGTAATGTTTACTCTTCTTTAGTGCCTGATGGACATTTCTCCAATTGTGAGGAAAGCTTTCTATTCAACGGTGAATGAAAACAATTCATAATTTCTTGTACAGAGAAAATCATAAAATAAACAGATAGCTTCTCAAAATTCATCTTAATCTGTTGTGTTTTAAAGAGAAAACATTAAGATCTCTGATGAGATCTCTGATTCTGTACAACCATATCTGGCCTTTTTTTGTGTTTTCCCCGAGGACAGATCTGTTAGTGGAAGACATTGGAGAGGTCATTTCACACCCTGCCCCAGCCCAAGTGGCAATTCCTCCAAGTAGGTCTCGGGCTTCAGGAAAGACTTAGAAGGAATTTCTGGGATGGAGAGGAGCATGGAAGGAAATAACTTTAGCAATTTGCAACAAGTAGGTAGGTTTGTAATCCCAAACACTGTCACCAACTGGGATCCTAGGCAAATTCATTTAATTCCCAGCTTCCTTGGCATTTAAAGAAGGAATTCATTCTAACTGTAGATATCATAGAATAGAATCATAGAATCATAGAGTTGAAAGGGATCTCCAGGGTCATCTAGTCCAACCCCCTACACAATGCAGGAAATTCACCAATAATTCCCCTCCACACCCCCATACCCAGAAGATGACAAAAACCTCCAGGATCTCCTGACCCCAAAGTGGCAATCAGCATGGGTGTGTAAGAAAGGGCCATAAGAACTAAGCACTGATGCAACCCTTCCTGCCCTCCCTCTCAAGATCTGCCTAAGTTCACAGAATCAGCATTGCTGTCAGATGGCCATCTAGCATCTGTTTGAAAACCTCCAAAGAAGGAGAGCCCACCACCTCCTGAGGAAGCCTGTTCCACTGAGGAACTGCTCTAACTGTCAGAAAGTTCTTCCTAATGTTTAGCCGAAAACTCCTTTGATTTAATTTCAACCCATTGGTTCCGGTCTGACCTTCTGGGGCAATAGAAAACAACTCTGCACCATCCTCTATATGACAGCCCTTCAAGTACTTGAAGATGGTTATCATATCACCTCTCAGTCGTCTCCTCTCCAGGCTAAACATACCCAGTTCCTTCAACCTTTCCTCACAGGACTTGGCCTCCAGACCCCTCACCATCTTCATTGCCCTCCTCTGGACACATTCCAGCTTGTTTATATCCTTCTTAAATTGTGGTGCCCAAAACTGAACACAGTACTATAGGTGAGGTCTAACCAGCGCAGAGTAAAGCGATACCATCACTTCATGTGATCTGGACATTACACTTCTGTTGATACAGGCCAAAATTGCATTTGCCTTTCACCCCTGGCTTTAGATATATAACCTTCTCTCTACCACCCAAATAGATTTTCTTACTTGTTTACTCTCATATTTTCTTATTTGTTTATTCTCATAGCTATTAAAAATACTACTAAAGTAAAGGTAAAGGTAAAGTTTCCCTTGCTGAAAAGCCAGTCGAATCCGACTCTAGGGTTGCGGTGCTCATCTCCGTTTCAAAGCCGAAGAGCCAGCACTGTCCGAAGACGTTTCCGTGGTCATGTGGCCGGCATGACTAAACGCCAAGGCGCACAGAACGCTGTTACCTTCCCACCGAAGTGGTACCTATTTATCTACTTGCAATTTCTTGCTTTCGAACTGCTAGGTTGGCAGGAGCTGGAACCAGAGACGGGAGCTCACTCCGTCATGCGGCACTCTCGGGTCTCGAACTGCTGAACTACTGACCTTCTACAGCCTGCAGTTCAGCATCTTAACCACTTGAGCCACCACAGCTCCTCAGCCACTAAAGTAGGTCACCATTATTTTAATTTTACAGATAGAAACTAATGGACTGGGATTTTACTATGTAATAAATATGTGATTCAATTGGGATTTAAAACTAGATCTCCAACCTGATGTTACCTCTACTGCCTGCCACATGTTAAATAAAAGAGATTGAGTAATACCTCTCAAAACTAGCAAAGATCTCACGTTCTAGAGCTCCCTTACATGGGCATTGTAGCTACAAGTACCTGAGTGATTTCCAAAGAAAAAAGTTGTTATGGCAGGTCTACAGAGTTTTTATACGGCAGGTCCTATTGAAGGTGATGCTGCAGTTTGGAACATCAGGCTAGCATGGCCAAGTTTGCAGTTACCAGGTTTCAGGTGGGGTCTACTGTTCTCTTGGAATGACTACAGAGATCAGGGGAGGGGCTATAGCTCAGTAGCAGAGCATCTGCTTGGCATGCAGAAGTCCCAGGTTCAATCCCCAGCATCTGCAGTTTAAAGGATGAGATAGTAGGTGATGTGAAAGACCTCTTCCAGAAACCCTGGAGAGCCACTGACCCTTTCTGCAGTGCATATTTACCCTGCAGTTTCTGCGCAGCCGATTCTGTTCACCTTTACTTTGGATGCAGTGCTGTACGTCTGGATTTCCCCCTCGGAGTTGCAAAATATGCTGATCATGCATTCTGCATCTACAACCAAAACCCTCAGTTTTTGCTTAATAGTGGTTAACTTGTGACCTATGGAGGGTGTTTTAAATTTGTTATTTTAGGAGAAGCCATCTCACAAGCCACTGAAGCATTACATGGAGAAACGTTTTCAAACCTTTCCCATCCCGGTGTCAATTTCATTCCATGCTGAGGATCACCCCCTTTATATTTGTTTGTTTGTCCATATAAAGAACTTTGGTTCCCTTGAAATTCTGTTCTGATTCAAAGTTTGGTTCAGGCTTTGAATGCGGCCTGCTTGTGAATCAAAGAGAATTCAAAACTGCCTCACTGAGAAAGAGCATAGTGACCTTGTACAGCCTAGATAACAGCACCAGCAAAAGGGAATGTGAAGCCTGGTACCAGCTTTCCAATTAGCCATGTTCCTTAAAATTAGGACCATGATTTTCGCTTGTGGGAAAGGGGCCAAGCCTAGCTGCAGATTGGCTTTGTTCCTTCCCCCCAAGCCAGACCACCATTTAAGTCACCTGTTCAACCATTGATTGGCTGAACTTTGGTTATGTGTCATCACTAAGAGACCTTATTGGTTCATAGGCCTGGAACCATGAGGGTCCCTTTACCCATAAAGCCATGAGATTCTAGTCTATTATCAACTTAATGATGGCTACGTGAGACCTAGTCATGTAGAAATCTTCTTGCTCACTTTTGGCCATCTTGGATACTTGTTTGCATGGGCCAAACAACTGGCTTGCAGTGACTCGGGAGTAGAGTCACTTTGGATCACTGGAACTTCTGTCTGAGAATGGGTAATATCTTGTAACTTGAAACCAATGTGATACAGTTTTAGTTAGCCTTTAAATGTCTAGATTACTTATTTTTATCCTCACAGTTTTTTGTTCTTGTTTGAAATATTCTTGCACCTTAATAAAAATATATTTTAATTTACTTTTGTGGTTATTTGCTTTCACAGTCCTCAGTCTAAATCTAGCACTTTGACTGGCAGACTACCTACCAGAGTAACTTGTTTTTTGTGAGATACTCCTTCTGTGAGCCAACCTCACAGGATGGACTTTCTGATTTAGACCCAGGAGGGTTAGAAACTTTGCCCTTTGGCTTCTGACTATTGGGGTAGTAAAAAGGGGCTGGTGGCAGACTACCAGACTGGTGTGTGAACAGTCACACCCCAGGGTTTTGTAATTTTGTGTTGCAGCCCTGTAACAAAAGGTGTTTGGCCTGGGTTGGGTTAAGTGACCTTAGAACAGTCCATCCGATTCCACCCCTTGCGCCTCATGTCTTCCATTTAAATCCTCCTTGTTCAGTTCCATGAATGAAACTGACACAGGAAAACAGCCACCAACTTGGCTGAGCCAGCATGCAAGTAATGGGCCACACCACAGACTCCCCTTTCTCTCTTCCCCACTGCCCCCTGGGCTGCTCCAGGCATGGGTCATCCATAGAAGGGTGTGACCTCTAGAGGTCCTTTCCAGCTGGAACGCCCTGGAACGACACTCCTGAAGTAGCAACATTTACACACACACCCTCGCTTTGAAAACCGCTCTCCCCCTCACCAGGTAGCCCAAGAGAGAGAGAGTTGTTTGGGTGAGCGGCCAGGGCGGCCTCACCCACCTGCAGTCCCCCAGCTCAATTAGCCCTCATTCAGGCCAAGGCAAGCTGGGGGCTACAGCTGCTGCTTTGTTTTGCCGCCGCCACCACCAGAAGCCACAGTCAGGTTGGTCTGCATGCAGCCACCAGCCATGTGCTCCCAAAGTGGGGTGGAGTGTTGTTTTGGAGGGAGAATGTGGGGCGCCCATGGGTCCCCTCCTCTGCTGCCGCCACTGCTGGCCCACCCATGAAGCTTTCCTGGGGCTGGGGCCAGTGTGCAGCAGCGTGGAGTCAGCTGCCATGGGATCCCTGGGGGTGGGCCCAGCCCCAAGCCCCAGCTGTGCTTTTTGCTTCGGGGAAAGGATGTGGGCCAGGTGTGGGTCCCCACTGCCACCACCACCAGCTTACCCGGGAAACTGTCCATGGGGGGCAGTGTTCCCTCTAAGCTGTGTTTGCCTGCACTGGTCCACACCTTTCCCTTCTCAAGACACTGATTTTTCCCTGAGGGCACAGGGCAGTGAAATCCCCTCCCCATCATGGTATGGTGGTGGCAGGAGCAGTGGCAGCTGCTGGGCAGGGGGCTCGGGCTGGGGGCTGGCAGTGGCATGGGTCTGCAGCCTCAAGAAAGCTCTCCATGCACCCTCCAGAAGCCAGCTCTTGCACTGTCTTTTTCAAATTTTCCATGCCAGCGCTGCTGCCGCCTTGTGCTGGTCAGTCTCGCCTTGCTTGGCCCTGCTCCAGCGCAAGAGCACCAGTTCTCTGCTTGGCGCCACCTCTCCCATGGGGACAGCAGAGGCAGGACTCTCAGCCACTGGAGCTCTACTTGCAAAAGGCAGTGGGTTGGGGGCTGAAGGTTTGATCCTCTGCACACTTCGTTTTGTTGTAATAGTTTCTTCATGGCTGCTGGGAGCTGCACATAGCATCATGGAAAGCAGTGAGAGGGCAGGGAATAGGTGCAGCTAAAAGCTGGACACGTTGCAGAACAAGTGGGTCAGAACTGGAGGGAGCGGAGAAGGGGGGAAAGTGGGACGCCAAGGATGAGCTCAGGCACCAGGCAGCAATAGTGGGAGAAGCTGAAGGTAAACTGGGGGGTGGCTTCTTAACTGGCAGAGCCGGTCACATTTTTCCCTGCAGCCCCAAAGGACAACTTGGGCAGAGGCAAGTGATTGGTGGCAGGGGGGGCTTCTGACTGATGCCAACCTGCTGATGGGGTGAGGTGCTTGATTTCCAGTCTCTTCCTCCTTGTCCCCCCATACCAGATATTCCAGACCTGGTTTAGAGACTGGAAAGCATCAGTTCTGCTTTCTGGAGAGGGGAGGGAGATGCATCCTCTTTGCTAGGAATTCTGCGGCTGGGGGAGATAATGGGACTCAGTGAACCCAAGGGGGGTGCTTAATCGTGCCAGGCAGGTGGGTAAGGGGGCACCTGTTCCTGGGTGAGGAAATGCTTGCTCGTGTTTCATATGCACGCCTACCATGTCCCATGTCCTTTAGGTCATTCTGTGCCAGCTAGGTGCATGCGTGTGTGGGTTGGCATCCATTATGTAGCCTAGGGACTCCTGGCTGGGACTCCTGGCTGGGACTCCTGGCACTTCCCCCGGAAAGGATCGGTGGCCTTGTGCCCCCACCTCCCTTGCAAGATTTCCCTTGCACACCCACCTCCTCGATAAAGGGAGCACTTGGAACGTAACATAAGGTTCACATTGCTAGTCAAAATAAAGAGCAACGGAACTATAGGTTTAAATGAGGTGGATGATTTACAAATGCAGTCCAGCAAAATTCTTGAGAGGAGTAGCCTTCTATTGGTATCCCCCCCCTTTAAATAAATCCTTTCCCCCTCCTCCCATCTCTTCCATTACTGTGATGTTGCTTGTAGTGTTTGCACAGGCCATTAAAACACAATTATTGGCATTGAAAAAGGTATACAGAAAACTGCATTTTCAAAAATCTGTGGAAGGAATACAATCTGTTAAGGATGCTGGAAGGTTGCATGGCTTTTCTTGTAGCCCGCTGTTTACACAAAGGCTTTGCACATGTAAAGGGTTAACTTTGCCAGTAGGAGGGCTTAATACCTGTTTTCAGCAATGTGGAAAATAGAGAATGAGTTGTAACTGGAAGTGTATGCCTTAAATCATCTATTGCCCCCCTCATTTTTGTGAGCCATGCCCGGGCCCAAGCCATGCTTTTTGGTTGCGGGGGAAGGATGGGGGGTGAAGTGTTTTTGCCTACAGACTTGGCAGGGGAATGCTAAAGAGAGCATGCCAGAGAGAGAGAGATGGATTCCCTTTTGCATTTCTAACAGATGGGGGGGGGAACCTAATAGTACAGCTTGCATTCCTTTTATTAATGAAAGGGAGCAAGAGTTCAGCAGCACCTTAAAGACTAACAAAATTTGTGGCAGGGCATGAGCTTTCATAAATCACTGCTCACTTCTTCATATACAGCTGGAATGTGAGTCCATCTGTCCTTATATCTTGGAGAGTAAAGTGATTTCAGTTGCCAGCTCTGAGTTGGGAAATGCCTGGAGATTTTTGGGGTGGAGTCTGAGGAGTGGGTGTTGCCTTCTGACACACTTCTGGAGAGGTCAGGGTGTGTGGCATATGCAAATAAGTTATGCTAATGAGTTATGCTAATGAGTGCCTGCACCTCTTTTTCTACGAAATGACCCCTGGCCTCAGAGGTTGGCTGGTCTGTTGGTCAGTTTGTGCTTTGGCGGCAGCATCCACAATGGCAGTGGTTGTGGAATTGTGGCCAGAGCTGGTGGGGACACAGTTCCTCTGGGGGTGGGGGGAAGAAATCTTTCCAGCAGAAACACTTCCAGAGAGCAGAGTTTTTCAACTTGCAGGAACGAGTTCAATAAAAAAAATAGATGTTTAGCCCCCTCCCTCCTTCTGCCTCCAGCTCCTCATCAAACCCTATATGTGTGCAGGGGGAGGCAGACAGCAGTGCCCAGCAACAGAAAACGGCATTGCTGGCGCAGAGAACTAGTCTGTGCAAAGCCCCCCTGAAATCTGCCCCACTTTTCCTGCAAAAATTGAATCAAAGAAATAAAAAAGACAGATTGAAGCCCAACTACACTGGGGGAAGGGGGAAGGAAACCCAGGGAAATGTTTCTGCATTCGAATTACTCTGTCGTGGGCATGGGGGGGGGGGGATAAAAATCATGGTAAAATAGCATTCAGAAAACCTGGGGAAACTGTGGAGTGACACCAAACTGAGAGCTGAGCAATGCAGAATTAAAAAAATTACCTGATGGAAATGCAGGGTGAAACTGGGAGGCAACGCAGAAATAAAAATATACCACAAAGCGAAAGCAGATGGCAATGCGGAATGCAGAGCAGAACAGCAATGACTGCGAGGGAAAGCCCAGTGCAGAAAAGGCCACTGCCAGTTTATGAGCCATCAAGTGTAAGCATGTGTCACAAGGTTAATTGCTATCCTTTCTGAGCTGCTGCCAGTCTGAGTAGACATTACTGACCTTGATGGATCAGTAGTCTGATTCAGTATAAGGCAGCTTCATGTGTCATGTGTATCAGTTCCCCTGGTGGAAATGGCAGCTTAGCTTCACCTCCAAATCACCAAGAATTTCCCAAGCAGGATTTGGCAACCTTAGTCAAGAATAAGCCATTCATTGTTCCCTTCTTGGAACACCCACATCTCCATCAAGCAGTTACTGGTTTCAAACTGAACAATAGCTAAGGGGTTGTCGTGGAATAAATGCAGCATTTTGTTTGGTTTTTCCACCGGCTTCATTCCTCAGAACTGGAAGCTACTTATCAGCTCCAAACAGGAATAAACACCCTTGCCTGGCTTGGCACAAAGTTCATTTAAAACTATTTACAGGAGGAGATCTCCCTTTGTGTGAAAACTGCTAAAGAATTCAAGCAAAGGAATGCAGCCAAGCTCAGATGTAGAATTGTTCATGCTCAGTAGATAGGAAAAGTCTGGATTTGTGAATCATCACAGGAGGGTCTGGAGGACAGTAACATGACCAGAGTCTGTTGTTGTTTTTTAAACACAGGAAATTTGGCATCTGCCATGCTGGAGCCAGGCTGTTCCTACTCTGCTTCCATTTGCCATTTCAAATAGGTTTTTTGACTGTAATGCTTCCTCAAAATGCATTGCAAGATTGTGTGTGGGAGCACTGGATTGTAGTGAGTGGCAAAACTCCCATTAATTTCAAAGCAAAGTAGAACAGGGGAGGGAGGCCTTTCCCCACCAATATTGCCTTTGTTTGCCCCTCCTCCCCCATGCTCTGACAATCACGGCTCATATCCATCTGTGGTGACGCTTGAAGAACTGCTCTGCTGTGATCTGCATCACAAAAGTGCCTTTAAAAGCCAGTCAAGCGAACAGGCACAGCCCTCCTCTGTGCTCCCTCTTCCACTTTGATTTCCTCTCCCTCAGGAGCAGCAGCAAACTTGCCAAGCATCCAGATTTCATTCAGCAGATTATGGGAGTGTTGAAACCGGAACTCAGTGGTGTCTTTGTAGTAGAAAATCATAAGCGCTTTCATTTGCTAAGCACTGATGGCAAAAATCTGCGGCTAACTCGAAAGGTATGCTGGCTTCAAAGGATCATACAGGTTATGGAAGTGGCTAGCATAATATTTGGCAATGCCAGCAGATTCTTTCCCCTAGCTCAGGCTTGTCTGTTTCCGTAGCTGGACTGCTTAGTCACTGGATCTGGCATGAGCTTGAGGGCCCATTGACCTCATGGCTGCTGTGAATTTGCTGCCAGGAATAATCAGGCTGAAGTGCTGATTCTGGGCCTGGGGGAGAACATGTGTCAGGTCTTTTAGTTTTCTATCTTTTGCTGCCTCTTAAGAAACCATAAATCAAATGAAACTCTTAACTTCAACAATTGTGGATCAATTGTGATAATCAGAGGCAACAGATTTACAGGAATAGGGGTGTTGTCCTCCCATGGGATCAGAACTCTTTAGTTTGGAGTAATACAGACAAGCCGTCTGAGAACAATAGGGGCTATTCGAGCTCGCCAGTAGGAACAATAGGGCCGATCCCCCGCCCTAACTGTATATAGTTGGCCTCCGGCCGTTACTGTGTGTTCTTGTCTTATGTAAGTACGAATAAACGCGTCTTCTTATGTCGTCGTCCGAGTCATGAGGCCCGAAACCCAGTACTTTACAGTGGCGACGAGGATGGGATTTCAACGCCTTCTGTGACTCTATGAGCGGACGAAGGACACCGCCGAGCGCCGCATCGCTGACCCCGAGAGCAGCACCGCACCGCTCGCCGAGCATCGCATCGCTGACCCCGAGAGCAGCACCGCACCGCTCGCCCCGGCGCACGCCGTTCCAGACAGAACCATGGCCGCTTCCCATGTAACACTGGAGCACTTCGACCCGTCGCAGCCAGAAACCTGGGACGCATGGGTCGACCAGCTCATCAGCTACTTGGAGCTCAACGAAATCCGCCACCCCGACCAGAAACGAGCGATCCTCCTGAACGCCTGCGGCACCCAAACCGTCCGCCTCGCCAAGAGCCTCTTGGTGCCCCGCACGGCTTTGGAGAGCTCGTTTGGGGAGATCCTGGATGTCCTCAATGCCTACTTCAGCCCCCGACCGACCTTCTTGGCCAAGAGGATGGATTTCCAGAGGCGGGTCCAGGCCCAAGGGGAATCCATTGCCAACTTCTTGGCCGCGCTAAGGCGCTCGCGGTGGACTGCGGATTCCCGAAGGTGGGACACGCAAGCGTCGAGGCCAACCTGCTGACGCAGTTCGTGTGGGGCCTGGCAGGACTCTGAAGCTGCGGCGCAAGTTGGTGGGACACCGGAGGCTCTCCTTAGACGAGGCCCTAGACGCGGCAACAGCCCACGAGGCCGCGGAAGGGGATCGCCCGGTCGCTGCCGCCCATGTGGTCGGAAGGAGTCCAAGCCCTGGGTATGCAGATACGGAAGAGGTCTTCGCCCTCAGACCTCAACAACGCCGGCCGGCGCCGTTCCAGCAGGCCAACAGGGAGCCAGCCAAACCTTCCGGCAACCGGACCGTCTGTGCCAGCTGCGGGGAAGGCCACGGAAGAAAATCCTGCAAGTTCCGGGATGCCGTTTGTCACGGGTGCGGAAAGCAGGGACACCTCGCACGGGTCTGCCGGTCCAAGGGCCACCGGAATTCGAGAGCATCGGTTCCACCGCGCCGCGCATCGTCCACCGCCTACGAGACGACGGAAGAGGTCGCCGAGTTGTACCACCTCACCGACCAGCCGCATGCCCCAGGTGACTTCGCCTCCATCTAACCGCCAACCTCTCTCTCTGCCCCGAAGATCCAGGGACCGCGCTGATCGAGGGGTCCCTCGGTGCATGGAAGTGGACTCGGGGTCGGCGGCGAAGATCTGTTTTGAAGCGAAAATTTAAACCCCCGCAAGCGCATAAACATATGGGAGGAGGGAGGAATCCCTATCCTCTTTAAGAAGCGAGATTTAAAAGAGAAATGCGAAGGGGGGTAAAGAGAAAAAAGAGTGTTGGTGAAAGTACCGTTGGGGTTTTTAGAAGACTGCGACTTCAGCAGCTTTTCGGGGGATGCGGCACGAACTGTGAAAAAGTAAATAAAAAAGAAAATGTCGATGCCGGGGAATGTCCTGCGTAAACCGGAAGAGAAGGAAGGAGGGACTTCCGGTCCGGGCAACCCCCCCAGAGCTAGCTGTCAATCAACAGGAGAAGGAGATACTGCGCCACCTGCTGGAGTAAATGCATCAAATCAACGAAATTTTTTAAAATGGAATGTGTTCTCATCAGTTGTCAAAAAGAAATGTCGGAAATAACAAGGAAGATGGCAAAAATTGTATAGAAGGACAATTTCACTCTAAACTTTCTGGTTATGAAAAAAGAAGAGAAAGAAGATCTCAGATTTACTGTGGCGAATGTCTTGACACCCCTAACTGGCAGTGGAGCGAATAAATAAAAAGAAGAGGTGGATATGGCTCTCAAAGCCTGTTCTGCCTCTAAAAAAAGGAAATACTCTGCCAGTAGAATGGGGTGTTGAGCTTAGCAAGCAATGGAGATCTAATTTCATGAGTAGTGTTTATGGAGCCAGCGGAAATTGATTGCCAGAAATAACAGGAAAAACAAAGAAAAGAGAGAAGATGGACTAAAATACAGAATTTTCTGAAGAGACACGCCAGCATGGAAGACGCAGCACTCAAAACTTGGATAAATGAAGATGACGGCAGCCCAGGGGAAGGAGGTGACGGATCGGGAGACATCAAGTTAAAAGGACTTAATTTGTAATTGGAGAGACTTAAAAAGAAATTGTTCGAGTAACATCTGAAAGGAGCCGTAATAATTAACCCCAGTGGACTTTACTAACTTTATTAACAGAGTTGTTTTGGACTTTGGAAAGTACTAATAAACGCGATCTTCTCTTATACCGTCGATCCGAGTCATGAGGCCCGAAACCCAGTACTTTGCAAGGTGGATCACTCCAATTAAGACTGAACTCTTTAGTTATAGGTCATAAAATGCCCACTTGCTGGGTTTCTGAGCCCATATAGAGCTGCCTTTTTACTTTTTGGAAGGACTTGATGAATAGAATGCAAATATGCCATGCTTCTTGTCTCTCTTCGCATGCTGTG
The DNA here is from genome assembly GCA_029375565.1 of Gekko gecko. NCBI lineage: Eukaryota > Metazoa > Chordata > Lepidosauria > Squamata > Gekkonidae > Gekko > Gekko gecko. The sequence goes on along the minus strand of JAPDNY010000002.1, from coordinate 68,975,142 downwards.
AAGACTGCTATGTAATCCGCCTTGATTCTCAGTGAGAAAGGCTGACTATAAAAATAAATAAATAAAATAGACAGCAATACCATCATTGCTTCCTGGTATTCCCCAGAAGTGACATCATCACACTGGAACTGCTGCCCCTCACACCATGTCCCTGTCCCCCCACCCTCCCGCCAGTTGCCAGGCTTGGCCTGGCATTGCTACAAGTTAAGATCACTCAGTGGCAAAAATAAGTCTTCCATGATTCTGACCCTTGCCTCGTTCCTAAGTGTGGTACATCTTCTGATGCCTGGCTTGTGTTTCCTACACCCAGCTCTTTTGGTTTTCTGCCCAGTGGTTTTTACCTTGACACCAGTGAGGTTATAACGCAGGCCTCTTCCTGTGAACACTATGTCATCCTGTGATGTGCTTGCAGCTCAGTGGGTCCTATGCTAAGTAGGTAATTAATTTAGAAGATGAAGACCACTGATCCAAAGTTTAGCTAGACCACCTGTTTATGCTGCAGCTGCATCTCATGATTTAGGATACTTTGTTTCTGCTTACCACTCTGCTTTCTGGCTTTTTTCATTCAATGTTGTTCATTCAAGTGGTACAAACCTTTCCGTAATAGATCTGGGCCGAAGGTATTGTACTGTGACACACTATCCCTCTTTCTAGTCTTTAAGCTGCCCCTCCTTCTTCTTTATCAAAGCTCTACATTAAAAAATAATTTAAAATCTGCACACCAATTTATTGTGAGTATCTCTTGTTGGGATTTTAGTATGGTAGCAGAGTGCTCAAGGCAGAGCTGTCCCAGAACAAAGTTACATAGAGCCTCTTTTATCTTTTCAAACTAATAAGAATTCTTTATCATAGGAACTCAATTTCAGGATAGGATAGGATAGGATAGGAAAGGAAAGGAAAGGAAAGGAAAGGAAAGGAAAGGAAAGGAAAGGAAAGGAAAGGAAAGGAAAGGAAAGGAAAGGAAAGGAAAGGAAAGGAAAGGAAAGGAAAGGAAAGGAAAGAGTGTGACTGGAAGGAGGTTTTCCCAAAGAGTAGCAATCTACACATCAAAGGAATAGTATCAGAGAGAAGTAAAAGCAAGGGTGATCAGTGTCCTGCCTATCTAGCTCTCTGACTACCTTGTAGTCTTCCTCTGGAATCTGAGGTAAAGAGACAGCACAAAGTCCTTCACTTCCAACATCCTTGACAGTTCTTTCGCTGTGTCCCCCCGCCCCCCGCCAGCGGTAGCATGGCTTTCATAATCCTGGGGTCACTTTACTTTGCCATCATAGGTCACTTCTTTCTCTCCCTTGGACATATTTTTTGGTACACCACATTTCAATCTGCTGATGGGGCTGTATATGAGTGCATCAGTACAGCTCTGCAAATCTAGAGTCATTTTTTAAATCAAAGGCCCAGCATCAGGGGAGGGAAATATGTATGAATGGAAAACATGCAAAGACTCGATCCTGGACATGGACATCAAGAAGCAATGATGAAATGAAAGTCAAGAGTGTGGGTCTGAGCATCTATCTATGTTTTGGTCCTGGTAAGCAAATTCCAATGATACACAGATTTGTATGTTCTCTATGGGGAGAAGAGCAAGAAGGAAATATAGTGTCAGCTCAATTGTGACAAGTGCAAGTAGGGCCTACTGATTTCTAGCTTTTGTTGCATACTGTACACATGTTGAAATACATGCAGTGACCATGTCAGAGCATTTCAGTGTTCTAAAATGGTTAAAGCTGGCATGCAGTTGCCATTTTCCATAATATAAGGGCCAATGCCAGATTGGGCATCTCCACTTTGGGCATAACCACTTTGGGGTGGATTCCATCCTTCTGCTAATATCCATGGGAAAGCATCTTTGCCACCTCCACCTTAGAGACCAGCCCACAAGACCCCCTGAAAGGCAGGTTCTGCGGGCTGAACCTCAGGAGTGGGGTGATGACCTGCAACAGGAAAAGGAAATCAGCAGCAATTTTTTTTGCAGTTTTTGCAGCAGACACTGCGACTGCATCCCACAATGTTCCTGACTTTTCCCAGACCCTCTCAGCAATGACTTGGGGAAGGCACAGGAGTTTACCCTGGGAAGGGGATATCAGGTTGGGGATTTAAGAACATAAGAACATAAGAGAAGCCAATGTTGAATCAGGCCAATGGCCCATCTAGTCCAACACTCTGCCACACAGCGGCCAAAATATACCAGGTGCCATCAGGAGGTCCAGCAGTGGGGCCAGAACACTAGAAGCCCTCCCACTGCTGCCCCCTCCAGCACCAAGAATAGAGTGCATCACCTGCCCCAGACTGACAGTTCCCGTGTATACCCTGTGGCTAATAGCCACTGATGGACTTCTGCTCCATATGTTTATCTAATTCCCTCTTGAAACTGTCCATGCTTGTAGCTGCCACCACCTCCTGTTCCATATGTTAATCACTCTTTGGATGAAGAAGGACTTCCTTTTATTTGTTCTAACCCGACTGCTCAGCAATTTCATGGAGTGCCCACGAGTTCTTGTATTGTGAGAAAGGGAGAAAAGTATTTCTTTCTCAACCTGCTCAATCCCATTCATAATCTTATAAACCTCGATCATGTCACCCCTCAGGCATCGTTTCTCCAAGCTGAAGAGCCCCAAGCATTTTAACTTTTCTTCATAGGAAAGGTGTTCCAACCCTTTTATCATTCTAGGCTGCGTTCAGACGGCCAGTCAATCGCGCCATGAGCCCTCCTAAAATTTTATCCCGATTTTTTAAATCCAGCCTAGCACGACCAGACGCCCCCCTATGAAATAGCCTCACCGCGCGTTGTTCCCGCCGTGATTTGTCTACACGGCATCCACCGAGGATTTTAAAAAAAAAAGTTTTGTACATTCGCATAGGCAAGGCTGCGCCTCCTTGGAGAACTGAGGCGATCGCGGAGGGTTTTCAGCAAAGTCCCGGTCCTCCCCCTTGCCATTGCCATCAATGGAGGGACTATTTTGCAAGTTAGAACAGTCCTTCCCCCCTCCATCTCCCATCGCGGTAACATCTTGTCCCTAAAAGAAATAAGCATGAATATTACATTCCTCGTAGCGCTTATCGCTGAATGCGTTTCCTCGTTAAAGCGCACATGGGGTTTCAATTTTTTAAAAATCGCGCCCCGTCGGCTCGGTCTGACGTCAGACCGAGCCGACGGGAGCATCGCGCGCTAATGGAGTGACCAGACGGAAGAAAGTCTGCAGTTGTTGCGCGGGTAAGCGAAAACCCTACATTGAAACTACTACTTTTTAAATCAGGATTGGAGGCGCAGCAGAACGGGATGCCTATGGGACCAGAATATTTCGCAGATGTTTCTGTCTGGTCGTGCATTTTTGATCCGCAAGGGAGTCGTTCCTATGGCAGATCAAAAGATCCGTCTGAACACACCCCTAGTTGCCCTTCTCTGCACTTTTTCCAATGCTATAATATCCTTTTTGAGATGTGGCGACCAGAACTGTACACAGTATTCCAAATGAGGTCACACCAATGATTTATACAGGGGCATGATGATACTGGCTGATTTGTTTTCAATTCCCTTCCTAATAATCCCCAGCATAGCATTGGCCTTCTTTATTGTAGTTACACAGTGTCTAGACATTTTCATTGAGTTATCTACTATGACTCCAAGATCTCTCTCTTGGTCCGTCTCTGCCAGTTCAGACCCCATCAACATGTATTTATATTTAGGATTTTTGGCTCCAATGTGCATCACTTTGCACTTGGCCACATTGAACCCCATTTGCCACGTTGACACCCACTCACCCATCCTCGACAGATCCCTTTGGAGTGCCTCACAATCCTCCCTGGTTGTCACCACCCTGAACAACTTCGTGTCATCTGCAAATTTAGCCACTTCACTGCTTACTCCCAATTCCAAATCATTAATAAACAAGTTAAAAAGCATCGGACCGAGTACTGATCCCTGTGGTACCCCACTGCTTACCACCCTCCACTGAGAAAGTTTCCCATTTATACTCACTCTCTGTTTCCTATTTATAAGCCAGTTTTTGATCCACAAGAGGATTTGTCCTTTTATTCCATGACTATTGAGCTTACTTAGGAGCCTTTGATGAGGAACTGTATCAAAAGCTTTCTGGAAGTCAAGGTAAATAATATCTATTGGGTCCCCCTTGTCCACATGTTTGTTCATTCCCTCAAAAAACACTAACGGGTTAGTGAGACAAGATCTTCCCTTATAGAACCCATGCTGAGTCTGCCTCAATAGTTTTTGTTCACCAATGTGCCTACTAATTCTTTCCTTAATAATAGTTTCCACCAACTTACCCGGTATCGATGTCAGACTGTCTGGCCTGTAATTTCCTGGATCTCCCCTGGAGCCCTTTTTAAAGATGGGAGTGACATTAGCTACCTTCCAGTCCTCAGGAATTGTAGTTTCCCCAACAGCAATAATGAGCAATAGGCACATTGTCCATAATATTTTTCTCTTCCATTTCGAAATATTTATTTATTTATATGACTTATAGACTGCTGTGCACAACATTTCAATAAATATGTATATTAGTCAGTTATAATTTAATTTAATTTAATTTAATTTAATTTAATTTAATTTAATTTAATTTAATTTAATTTAATTTAATTTAATTTAATTTAATTTAATTTAATTTAATTTAATTTAAAGCAGTAAAAGCACTAACAAGTCATAAACTGATTCAGATGGCATTGATATCAGTTTATGTCTTTTCCCCCTTGAGGGGGGAGGGAAGGAGTAGAGGAGGCCAGGCATGATGCCAGACCGTTGCTGTCCTCAGCCATAGGCCTGGCAGAACATCTCTCTCTTTTAGGCCCTGCAGAACTGCATTAAATCTCAGAGGGCATGGATGTCAATAGGCAGAGAGTTCCACGAGGCATATGGTCAAGGACAGCCGGATATCTTTCAGGCCAGGGATCACCAGGAGGTTTTTCTCCCCAGAGTGCAATGCTCTTTGGGGGGTATACCAGGAGAGGCAGTCCCATAGGTACGTTAGTCCCAGACCATTTAGGGCCTTAAAGCTAAGTGCCAGAACCTTGAACCTGATCCAGTATTCAATCTAGAGCCAGTGCAGCTGGTGAAGTACCGGTTGAATGTGTGCTGTCAATGGGGTCTCAGTAAGGCTCCAGTTGTAACTTCTGGGTCAGTCTCAGGAGTAGCCCTGCATAGAGTGAGTTACAATAGCCTAACCTGGAGATGACTGTTACTGTGACAAGGTCAGGGTGAGACAGGATGAGCGCCAGTTGCTTGATCTGGCACAAACACCATTCTGGCAACATTTGTGATCTGGGCCGCCATCAATAAGGAGGCATTCAGAACCACACCTAGGTTTTTGGTAGTTGTCACTGGTGTTAAAGGTGCACTGTCAAGAGCTGGGAGTTCACACACCATCCCTGAATCCCCCCCCCGGTCACAGAACCTCCATCTTTTATGGATTCAGTCTCTGTCGGCTCTGTTTCAAACCATCCAACCACAGCCTCCGTCCCTCGGCCAAACAAGATGGGGCAGTGTCATGCTGGCCACCCATCAACAGATATAGCTGGGTATCATCCGCATACTGTTGACTTCCCAGCCTGAAACTCCGTGCCAGGTGGGCAGGAGTGTGTGTACAGATGTTAAATAACATCAGAGAGGGGATTGCCTCCTGAGGGACCCTGCACACCAAAGGGTGATGAGGTGACACCCTCTCTCGTAGCACCACCCTCTGTCCCCAACCCTGAAGAAACTGTAGCTGATCCATCCAACACATAAAATAATGCACATATTCCATACTGGATATTTTTAAATTTCATATCCCTTGCTTGAATTAGTGATACTGTTGCTAGGCCCTACCTGGCTCTTGGCAGGTTGCCTTCAAAACCATAGAGTTTTCCAAAAAACTAGAGTGTCACCCCCCAAATCCCCGAAGTGATGATGTCACTTCTGGGTGATGTCATCACATCTGGGACGTCACCCAGCTATGTCCCTGTTTGGAGGTGGGGCTTTCCCCCCAGCCAGCTATGAATCGGAGCCCCTCAAAGTGGGGGAATTGCCACTGGGAACTTGGGGATGACAACCCTAGTGAGTGACCACATTGCCCTACATTTGTGTCTTCTATTATTCATACCACAGTGTGGCACAGGAGTATGAAATATGTAGAAACACATAAAACGCAATACACTACAGAGTTTGTATCCAGCCTACAGAAAACCAAAAGGCATAGCCACTCACAAAGACTGCAGCGATGCTCTTTAAATATAGCAGCTCAGGTCCAAACTACATGAGACTTTTTTAATGAGCCAGGTCCCAGGTCCCTGAATTCTGTCAATGTGCAGCTGCGAAAAACACAGAAATAACCCCACCAGGCTGTTTTCGCTCAGGAAAATGTGGGGACAGGAGTCCCTCCTCCCCATGCCACAGTCATGAGCTGAATCAGGCCCCTGGAAAATGTTAAATAGATGCTCCCTGTGACTGCTGTGTGGCTGTAGGGAAAATAAGTTGGGTCCAGGAAACCTGGACGTGACACATTAAAAAGTCTTGTGTAGTTTGGCCCTCAGTCTCAGCTTATCAGTGATGAGAAACAATATTGTGAATAATGCCCTGGTATAATCTATCCAGTTCATTTCCCTGAGGAATTTCCTTTTACTGACAAAGAGGCTTCTTCAGTATTAAAATGGAAACAGCTGAATTATTGGTTCTATGTTGAAGAATTTTTTGTGAGCTGCCTGCTAATGTTATTCTGTTATTACTCATGTGACTCCTAGTTTTGTCAAGTAATCAAAACCTTACAACATTGTTGAAGACTTCCTGTTTAGGGCACTGAACAATGAGCGTGAATTAAGTGCATTTCTAAAAACTGAGTAAAGATAAAGTAAGATTGGCATGAGACAAAAGCAACACTCAAGGCCTATTAAAACACTTCATGAAAAGTTTGTGATTCTTAACTTAAGAGCTTGTCTGAATTATATTTGCTAATGCTGTGTGTACACATGCTATGGAGAAGTATTATATATAAAAAATAAGCTTCCCAGCAATAGCAGTACCACGAGATCCTAATCATGGTACCTTTTGACACAAGAGTAGAAAGTGACAGCAAACACTTCTATATATGATGAAAAACAGCCTGTGAATAATTGTATTTTACTCATTTAACCAAGTGGAACCAAGTAAAATCATCTTCAGTCCTGCAACATGACTCTTAACTATTGCCCCATTGGGTTCTTTTATATGTTTAGCTCAGACTACTGTGCAGCCATATAGCTGATGAATGGCACAAGCCCCTTTTCTCCTCCGCGTACTAGCTGGCAAGATAGTTTCAGAGAGTAGCCATGTTGGTCTGTCGTAGAACAGCTATTATTTATTTATTAGGCTAGACTTGTTAGGCTGACCTTCCCTGCAAGTAGGGCGCAGGGCAGCTTACATGAATAAAAACACAATGATACTAAACTTAAAGCACCATTAAAATTCGACTACCACAATTAAACAATAACATCCAAGATGGAGATAAATTTCTAATACCCGCTTGCCCCCTGGATTAAGTAATTTACAGAACGGGGGGGGGGATGTGAGAGTGCCAGGCCATTGCTGTCCTCAACCAAATGCCTGTTGGAACATTTCTGCCTTCCAAGCCCTAAGAAATGGTAACAGATCCTGTAGGGCGTGGATGTCCTCAGCAGAGTGTTCCACCAGATAGGGGCCAGGGCTGAAAAAGCCCTTGGCCTGGTCAAGGACAGCCAGATCTCTCTTAGGCCGGGGACCACCAGGAGGCTCTTCTTTCCAGATCATAATGCTCTTCCCAGGACATATGGGGAAGATTGTAGTCCAATAGTACCTTAGAGACCAGTAAGATTTTCAGGGTACAAAGGGAGCTTTGACTCTCAAAAGCTCATACTCCATCTTGTTGGTCTCTGAGGCACTATTGGATTCCAACATAGCCAGACGTGCAAGATGGCGCCATATGCAGCGGTTAGTTCAGTCCCTTGCTTCACATAGTAACAAATTATAATGAAACCAAATGCCTCCAAAAAACCCCGACAAAAGCCTTTCAGGGGTGTCAAACATGCAGCCTGGGGGCCGGATCAGCCCCCCGGAGGGCTTCTATCAGGCCCACGGTGGAACTGGCTGTCTTCTGCTTCTTCTTCCAGTTCTGCTGCTGCTGCATCATCTTAGGTTTGCAGCTTACAGATACGCACCTGGACAGCATACTCAGGATTGCAACAGCACAGACATTTTGATGCAATAATTCAGAGCAAGAGGTGTCAGTTATCAGACACTGTTAAATAAACAAAATATTGCAAGAGTTTTAAGCATGTTTTTATTAAAAAAACCCTTTGTGTTTGTGTCCTTTATAAAGTTTATATCTCCACTACCTGGCATTACATTTTATGACACACATGGCCCGCCCCAACAAGGTCTCATTTATGCCAGATCCACCCCTCATAACAAATGAGTTCGACACCCTGCTTTAAATGATATGGACCACTTTGTCCTTGAAGAAGGGTTTCTGGGTATCCTGGGAGTTTGTACCCTGCTATAGCAACAAGAACTTGGTTAGATTTCCTCATTCTCTTGGGAAACTCTTTCAAAGGAAAAAACAAAGCAAAGGTAAATCCAGGAATAGTTACAACAATGAACTCACCATGTAATCAGCCGCTTGCATCGAGGGCCCAGTCCACACTGCAGGCCTCCTATAGCGGAGAGAGGGATCATCACAGTATTGCAGCATTGCCTGCAACTGGATGTATGAGCAGGACAGATCTAATAATAAGTTGACTTGCAGCAGTTGCCTCAGGTGACCTGTTTTGGGGTGGGGGGGGCAATATCCTGTCCTGTTCAGCACCATTGACCCAGCTACCCTCCTGCTATCCACCTGACTGCTGTTCCTGTCTGAGCACCAGGGGAGAAAGCCCTCCTTACTTTCATGCTCTCCCAGGCCTCTGTAAAAGTTGCATGGCAAGCTGTGTATTCCAGTTCTCAGACTTGGGAGAGTCTGGCCACCATTTTTAGTTGCCTGTTGTTAGACAGACCAAAATGGCAACCAAGTTGTTATGAAAGGAAGCAAAATTCTTGCAAGAATTCAGGAAATCCTATAAGGTAGCTTGCTATGCTGTTTTTAAAGAGAGCAGGGCTGTCAGGTAAGGGGATTATCTCCTTTGGTCCCTGAATGAGGACAGTGTCAAGCACATGTAATTAGCAAAACAACTTGAGCTGCCCCAGTGTATAAGTTATGGACTGATAGGCAGCAGCATAGAGTGACTTACCTTGCCTGTGACACAGATGTGATGAAACAAATCAACTCCTCCACAAGAACAGATCCAGGGCAGGGCACAAAAGGAATTTTCCTAGTAAGTTAAAATGCCTTCCTTTCTCCTTATGCTTCTTGACATTACCACTAGTTACGGTTGCCAGGCACAGTGGGAGATGGGGGAGACAGAGATTTACTTTTTGAGGAGGTTTTCTGTGTCCCCAGAATAATGATGTCACTTCCAGTGCAATCCAGAAGTGATCTTATTGCACATGGTGGATTCACCTGAATCTCTGTGGCTTAACCAGCCAGGTGAGAAGTGGTGGGTAACCAGAGTCGGAGAGGGGAGTGTCCTACTACAAGTAGGAAGCTGAAAACCCTACCAGTAGCTCTTAAGATTCAGTGTTTTTTAATTTGTACTTGTCAGGCAGAATAATGGCCACATGTAGGTGGCAGGGAAACAGTCACTGATCTGATCTAAGGTTCAGATGAATTCAGAGGGACAAATTTCATGAAAATATTTATGCCTTGCAAATTGCAGTCTCCCTTTTGGCAATCATTGTGGATGGTGGTGGTCCTTGAATCAGGTTGAAATGTTTGCATATACTCACCTTCAGGCAGCCACAATTCCCAGCACTAGTCCACCACCCCGCCAAAAACAGTGTTTTCTTAGTCCTAGTTCCTTTCAGGTAGCAGCAGTAGCACTGTCAGGTAGCCCTGCCATGATGGTTGGAGAAGGGAGGGCGGATGGGCTTTTGTTTCGTGAAGGGAGGGTGGATGGGACTGTGTGGTGTTGATTTATGCACCTGGAGTGTTCGAATGGAATGTGGGGAGCTGCCTTGACTGCCTGGCTGTGCAGGCCGTATCTTACCCAGACCTAACACACTGACCTTGGAGGAGACAGGCTGTTAGCTTCCTATCGCTTTCAAAAGCAACAGCTAGGCTGGGAAAATGGGGGCGTCGGGAACTACATTAATTATCACTGTCTCCAGTTCCCGCGCGCATGCTACGCTTCTATTGGTGGAGGGGGGGGTCCCCATTCTCCCCCCTTATGGTATAACTGTTTGCTTCATGTAACCAAGGTATTCTTAACAATGCTTCTGTTCCAGTAACCTACTATTGCTGCTTAAAATAAATACTATTCTTGCTTCAATGAACAAGGCCTGGTATTTTGCTGACTAAGTTAAGGACTCTGACAGTTTGTTAAGAATCCCCATTTTCGGGACTGGTCAGAAACCCGCGACTCCAACATGAGTGGCGGTGAAGAAGACACTCTCCTGATCAAAGAAGACAAGAAGGAGGAAAAGAAACCTCCTGTGACGACGGTACCCTCGGAAGCCCCTGGCATCTATGTGCCGGTGACATGGGGGCAGGAGTACGACTTTGGGGAGCCCTACGGGGACCCTTACGGAGCGGCATACGGCGGGGTGACCACCTGACCCAAGCAACGACGAGATTGGGTGAAACCCCTGGCCGAAACCCATGAGACGTGGTTCACGACTCCGCGGGCCTCGGTGGGAGCGAGTCAAACCGAGAGGTCAGTCTGCCGACTGATCACTGCAGAAGGGTTGGAAGACACGTACCGAGACTCCGGTGAACTGGAAGGGGCCGTGGTGAGCCGGAGGTGGAGTGGCGACCCGAGCCAAGACCGCCTGTTCCGCATCCTGGATGAATCCCTCACCCGCATCCCCAAGATGATCGCGGAGGGCATCCGAGAGGAGATGGACCGACAACGGCGGGAGGCGCCTCCAGACCAACAACCTCCGGACCAGCAGAATGTGCCGGTCCCAGACCAGCAGAACGTGCCGGCCCAACCCCTCGACCAACCAGCGGGGCCAGGGCCGCAGGGACCGCTGGTGCCACAACCGCAGCGACCCTGGGGCTTCCTGCCACCGAAACCAGCCGAGCTACTCGACGCAGACTTCAATGGGACCCCGGAGAAGTTCCCCTTTTTCTTGGTGAGAACTGAAAAATTCATTGAAAACTGGGGCCACCTGTTCCAGAGTGAGGACCGTATGGTGGATGCTATAGCCTCGCACCTGAAAGATGCAGCGGCCGACTGGTACGTAGCCCTGCACCAGGCTGATGGGCGGGAGCTGACGGAGATCGATGCTTTCATGTGGGCTATGAAAGAGCACTTTGAAGATGTCAACGCCAATAAGACAGCCAGAGCGGCTCTATGTGCCCTTAAGCAAGGTCCCAAGTCGGTGAGAGAATACACCGCGGAATTCCGCAGGTGTGCCGCCAAGATCCGAGACTGGCAAGACGGGGTTTTGGCCGACCACTACAAGTTGGGGCTCAACGCGGAGATTCGCCCCTCCGTGACAAGAACTCAGGACCCGGACACGTTGACAGAATGGATACAAGCGGCAGTCACCATGGAAAACCGCCTGAAAACCATCCGACTGGACGACGCGGCGGCCATGAGTAAAGGGGGCCAATCGGGCCCTACCCCGACTCCGTGCGGGAAGACCCAGCCACCAAACCCCAAACCCAAAGATGGCACGAGAGAGATCCGGATGAAGCAAGGGCTCTGTCTGAAGTGCGGGGAGGGGGGCCACTTTGCAGCGAATTGCCCAGGCTCCCCCGCACCGACCGGGATCCCGAAAGGGACCAAAAAGAAGTTTGACACCTCCACTCCGAAACCAGTGGCGAAACCGAGAGGGGCCAGGGCCCTGCAAGCCAAACCCCTCAGCGAGGCGTCGGACTCATCGGATGGCGAGACCACGCAGACGGGAAACGAGACGGACCTGCTGTAAATAGCGCTGAACAGCAGGTCCCGGACTCTCAAGCGCAAATCCCGGTGAGCCGACCCCCTCTCTTTTCTTTCTCACAGTGACTTTAATGGATCCGGGTCTACTGACCCATGTGAGAGTACGAGCTCTCATTGACTCTGGGTGTGGGAAGGACCTTATTAACCCCACGCTGGTGACGGGACTGGGGGCGAAGGTGGTGAAATTGACCGAACCCCTTATATTCACTCAGATGGATGGCTCCACAATGAAAGAGCCGTGCAAATACGAAACTATACCCTTGCGGGTGGGGATCGGGAACCACTGGGAAGTGAGACCCTTCGTTGTTACCCCTTCTGCCCGATTTCCCCTGGTGTTAGGTAGCGCGTGGTTCTTTGATCATGATCCACACGTCCTATGGGGAGAGGGGAAAGTTAATTTCATCTCTGAGAAATGCCAACCCCATCACTGGAAACGGGATTGGGGCACCCCGCTGGCGGGAGGGGAACTAATAATGGCGGGGGTGGCTGAAGCGGAACTGGAGGCGATTCCCCAAGAGTATCGGGACCTAGCCGCCGTTTTTGGGGAAGAAGAAGCGGATGAACTACCCCCCCACAGGAACTCTGACTGTGCTATTGAAATTTTGCCCAACCAAAAATTACCCAAGGGGAAGTTATACTCCATGAGCCCCTCTGAGAAGGTGGAGTTAAGGAAGTTTATCGACAAAAACTTAGAAAGGGGGTTCATAAGGCCCGCCTCCTCCCCGTTTGCTGCTCCCGTTCTCTTCCAGAAAAAGAAGGATGGGGGGCTACGGCTGTGCACGGACTATCGAGGGCTGAATGCAGTTTCTAACACGAACGCTTACCCTATGCCCCTGATCAAAGACCTGTTGGCTGCAGTGGCCGGGGGGAAGGTATTCTCGAAGCTAGACTTGAGGGATGCCTACTTCAGGGTGCGGATAAGGGAGGGGGACGAGTTCAAAACGGCATTTAATACCCCGCTGGGTCAATTTGAATACTTAGTGATGCCGTTCGGGCTCCAGGGAGCGCTGGGAGTTTTCATGAACTTGATTAATGAGGTGCTCCACAAGTATTTATTCAAGGGGGTCCTTGTTTACCTTGATGACATACTTTTGTACTCCCCCGACCTGAAATCACACATCAAACTGGTGAGAGAAGTTCTTCAAACGTTGCACAAGCACAAACTCTTTGCTAAGTTGTCCAAATGCGAATTTCACAAGTCAGAGATCCCCATCCTGGGCTACCGCATATCGCAGAGGGGAATTGAGATGGATCCTGACAAAGTAAAAGATGTAGTGGGGTGGGAAACCCCTAAAACTCGGAGGCAACTCCAGGGGTTCCTCGGATTCGCGAACTTTTACAGATCATTCCTGTCAAACTTTGCTCAAGTGGCTCTCCCCCTAACTGACTTGCTTAAAACGAAGGGGAAGCCTCCTGACTGCACATGTCCCGGGGCAAAGTTAGACTGGTCCCTGGAATGTCAACGCGCCTTTGACCGGTTAAAAGCTCTCTTTACGTCGGAGCCTGTCTTGGCGCACCCGAATGAACTTAAAAAATTCATTGTGCAAGTCGACGCATCGGACGTTGCGATGGGAGGGGCGATCCTCCAAGAGGGGGACGATGGTAAACTGCACCCCCTCGCCTATGTTTCCAGAAAATTTAATGATACTGAGCGAAATTGGTCGGTGTGGGAGAAAGAAGCAGGGTCGATCCGCTTGCCGCTGGCAACCTGGCGCCATTGGCTTGAGGGGGCGCGAGTTCCATTTGAGGTTTGGACTGATCATAAAAACTTAGAACTCCTCCGCTCCCCCCGCTCCTTGAACGCCAAGCAGTTGTGCTGGGCTGATTTTTTCTCTAAGTTCAACTTCACTCTACACCATTTCCCCGGAAAATCTAACTCGCTGGCTGACGCACTATCACGCCTCCCACAACACGACAGTTGTGGCCTGGGCTGCGCAAAGACATTTCTTTGTTCACTTCCGTTTGCCAAACGTGTTTGATGAGCTGACTAAGTTAAGGACTCTGACAAGCACTCTGAAAAATGTCTCTTTGCAGTCTCAATTGCCTGCTGCATCAGCATAAGAACATAAGAGAAGCCAGTGTTGGATCAGGCCAATGGCCCATCTAGTCTAACACTCTGTCACACAGTGGCCAAAAATACCAGGTGCCATCAGGAGGTCCAGCAGTGGGGCCAGGACACTAGAAGCCCTCCCATTGTTGCCCCCCCCACACCAAAAATACAGAGCATCACTTGCCCCAGCCTTTTAATAGGAAAAATAATTGTTTTCCCTGTTTCTCTAAGATGTGAAGCTGTCATGTAGCCAATAAGATATGGGTCTGTGCCAGTATCATTGAGGACAATAAACACTAATGCAAAGTAAAGGAGTCTCTTACTCTGCATTAGCTTCATTTCAGATCTTACTGGCTATGTGAAAACTTCACTTTTTCAGGAACTGAAAGAACAAGAAGTTGAAAGGGAGAAAAGTGGGTTGCTCCCACAAATAAGGCACAAATGCAACCAAGTAGCCACGGAAGGGGGAGCTGGAATGCTCTTGCTCACCTGAAATGATACCATTTTGTGCCAATAATATTCAATACCAAACATTTGGCTAACCCTCAAACTAGGTTATGAGAGTGGTGCTGGATAATTGTTTTCATGACCAAAATTGGTCCTCCCCCAAATTGCTACTACCCTCATGGAAAGAAACATACAGGCAATAATAGGGCTCCTATAGTTTTAGTAGGGTGAGCTCCAGAGTCTAGCCAGGGCAGGAGCTCTGGGCTACTCCCTGGAGACTCAGGCCACTGGCAAGAAGAAAACCAAGGCAGCATGTAGTGGTGGCTTCAGTGGGGCAATTTAGATTGGGAAATGGCATGAGGAGGGTTGACTCACTTCTTCCCCTATATGGTTGCCCTAATATGATTTGGAAACCATTGCAGTTGCCTTTAATAATTCAAAAACCTATAAAAACCCAGTATTTATTTTATCTTATTAAAAATATATATATTTATACACTACTTTCCCACCCAAATAGGGTTCTCAAGGCAGTGAACATCAAGACATGAAAACATTTAAAATATCAAAGCAGCATTAAAATGTATATAGAAATTTGTTGTTGTTGTTCTTAGCCATTCAATTGTGTTTGACTCTTGGCAATTCTATGGGCCAGCTCTCTCCATGTTTTCTGATCTTGTACGGTTTCTTTGAGTTGTTCCATACTCAGGCAGGTGTTGCCTTTTACGGGTGTCTAGCCATCATGTTCTTTGGTGGCCTGGTTGCCTTTTGCTGCTAACCAATCCAAGCATAATTGCTTTTTCTAGGCTGCAGCCACACACACTAAATAATCCACTTTCAATGCACTTTCCAACTGGATTTCGCCTGTTCACACAGTAAAAATCCAGTTTGAGAGTGGATTGACAGTGAATTATTGTATGCGTGTGACTGCAGCCCTAGTGAGTTCTTCCGCATGACATGGCTGAAATAAGTCAAGTTGCAGTTTTGTGATTTTTCCGTCCAATGGCATGTTTGGTTTTATGCGCTCCAATACTTGCTTGTTTGTCACCTTTGCTGTCCAAGGAATTCAAATATTTAACAATACAATAAAAAATATATAGACGTGCAAACAAACACAACTAGGTGGAAGGGCCAATAAAGGTTTACTGTGGGCAGGGGTCTTTTCGGGGGGAGCGCACCGGGAGCACAGCTCAGGGAGCTCAGGAGCCAAGCCCCGCCCCCAGCCGGCGTCCCCAGGAGTCTTTCAGGCAGCCGAATGTCAATTTCAGCTCCATTATATCCTATGGGCCATTGAAGTCAATGGTGAAAACATAGGGTATATTCTGGGGCTGGAGGAGGGGTTTGAGGGAGAGGCTCCAAACTCACAGGGTAGCTGATGGAGCCTCTCCCCAAGATACCCACCAAGTTTCAAGAATATTGAACGAGGGGGTCCAATTCTATGGGCCCCCAAACAGGTTGCCCCTATTCCCTCCATTGTTCTCTATGGTGGGAAAAAAAGTTATATTTTTCCCACCATAGAGAACAATGGAGGGAATAGGGGCAATCTGTTTGGGGGCCCATAGAATTGGACCCCCTGGTCCAATGTTCTTGAAACTTGGTGGGTATCTTGGGGAGAGGCTCCATCAGCTACCCTGTGAGTTTGGAGCCTCTCCCTCAAACCCTCCCCTCCAGCCCCCAGAATATACCCTATGTTTTCACCATTGACTTCAATGGCCCACAGGATATAATGGGGCCGAATTGCCGCAGAATTTCTTTCATTCCCTCCTTTCCTTCTCTCTTTTTCCTTTTTCCCTCCTTCTTCTCTTCTCTCTTTCTTTCTTTCCCACCTTCTTCTCTTCTCTTTTTCCTTCTTTCCCTGTTTCCCTCCTTCTTCCCTCTTTTTCTTTCCCTCTCCTTTCCTTCTCTTTCTTTCCCTCTTTCCTTCCTTCTTTCCTCCTCTCTACTCTCTCTCTTTCCTTCCCTCTTTCCTCTTTCTGTGGCCCAACTCTCATGAGAAGGAGTTTAAACTTCAAACCCCTTCTCTCTTAGCTCCCTCACCCAGACCAGCCGGGGGAATGGAAGGGGAGGCTTTTGAAGATGCCTCCTCCTCTTTTACTTCCCCTTCTGACATCACTTCCGGTGATGTCAGGGGCCGTGGCATATGCTAATAGCCTAATAGCTCATTAGCATACCATATGCTAATGAGCTCCTGCAGCTGTTGTTCTACAAAAAGACCCCTGACTGTGGGTATACCAAACAAAACAAAAAAGTGTTCACCCACTGGTGGAAGACAATGACAGAGAGAGACAGTTCCGCACTTTCAGAGCCATGACCAAGAAGGTTTTTTCTTAGATGCCTCCCATCAGATGGCAGGACACCTGAAGCAAGACCTCCAGAGATGACTGGAGTAGACAGGTAGGTTCATATGAGAGAAAGTAGTCCCTAAAGTATGCTGGTCCCAAACTGTATAGGGTTTTAAAAGTCAAAACCAATACCTTGAATTGGCTCTTGAAGCAAATTGGGAGCCAGTGTAGGTAGTATATATCCTTCCATTTCATCATGTTTGACCATGAAACGGTGCAGAAAACAGGTAATTTTTTCCATGTCTTCTTTTGAGCACAGGCTTCTTTTGAGCACACACAAATAGTGCAAAATGAGCAGTATTGCTTGTAGGGTAATCCAAATCTGCATTCTGATGACAGGGAATTCACAGCAGAGTAACAGCGATCTTATGTTTACAGATTACATAATCAAACTGAAGACACTGCGAGCTGTTTCTTGGTCTTTTTTAACAGTCACTTTAGGGGAACATAATCACAGTGACCTTGAAATGCTAGTGGAGTCATGCTGCCATCAATATTGTTGAGGCTACATCCTCCTACACAGCCTGGTGGATGCATCATCCATCAGTTCCTGCACACATTTCTCAATGCCAAATCTATTTTATTCTCTGTTTACTGTTAATCTGATGAAATCATTTGAACCACGTAAGGCCAACTGTCCTGGATCTCAAAGTTTAAATAAGATCCATAACAGAAAACACAAATAGGATTGTAAATAAGGTTACAAGCCTTCCCTGACATATATGTATGTTCCTTTCATCTCTGTAGAAGGGTTGTATCACAGTTCATCAAGGCTCATTTCTGAGACTTTGTTTTGACAGTATTTAGCCGAAACAAGAACGTTACACCTCGGTTCATATTCTGACATGTCTTGGTGTACACAAGAGTCTATTTCATCTTACATTCTTTCATTTAGAAGAAGAAGAGAGAGAAGAGATTAGATTTATACCCCACCTTTCGCTACCCAAGGGAGTCTCAGAGCGGTTTACAAACTCCTTTCCCTTCCCTTTCCCACAACAGACACCCTGTGAGGTAGGTGGGGCTGAGACAGCTCTGACAGAAACTGTTCTTTTTCAAGAACAGCTGTGCCAGAACTATGGCTTGCCCAAGGTCATCCAGGTGCAAGTGGAGGAGTGGGGAATCAAACCTGGTTCTCCCAGATTAGAGTCCACCCACTTAACCACTACACCAAACTGGCTCCTTTATGAGGGGCTGTGGCTCAGTGGAAGAGCTTGTGCTTTGCATAAAAGATCTGGCAGCAGGTCCTCTGCCTGAGATCCTGGAGAGCTGCCGCCAGTCTGAGTAGACAATACTGACCTTGATGGACCAATGGTCTGAATCAGTATAAGGCAGCTTCATGTATTCATGACGAAACATGGTCTTACATATGAATGCTGTCATGCCTGTCCCCGACCCGGCACCTGGAAGCCTGGATAATGAGGATTCGGCACCTCTAACACCATCGGAAGCACAAGAGTCCTCACCAAACCTAAGTGCCGGGGAGGATGAACTCCAAACTACAAGATAGCTGGCACCTGAAGCTGATCAGGCAATACCTGGCCCTAGTAAATCACCGCCTGACTTGCCGCCACCTGCGGATCGGCTGAGAGATTGCAGATGCCGGGATCTGGCAGCCAGGCACAAGGAGGCACACATGCGCGGATGGCGATCATTAAGTCCTGAGTATTTATGGGAGCAAGGACTTCACAATGGACTGTTAATGAGTTAACGACCCAGCACAGTATTTGAAGAGACCGTTGGTTGCTAGCCACACCTTGGTTAAATCCAAAGACTGACTTGTGACACACTACACAGTTTTGCCATACCGCTCTTTTTCCTTTTCAGAAGGGAAGAGGAGTGTGAGTACATCCAGTGTCTGTCCAGTAATGGTGCCATTCCTTGTGCTGTTTTTACATAATAACCAGATGAACCAGGGCTAAACCAGGGAAGTCAACAGCAGAGATGGTAGTTAGGAACTGTGCTTGGGACAAATGCTTTGGTGAAGTGGTTAGGAGTGCAGACTCTAGTTTGGAAGAACCGGGTTTGATTCCCCTCTCCTCTACATGCAGCTGTGGACTTGACCATGTGACAAGTCCTTTTAGAGCTGTTCTCTCACAAGCAGTTCTTGAAAGAGCTCTCTCAGCCCCATCTACCTCACAGGGTATCTGTTGGGAGGGGAGGGGAAGGGAAAGGAGATTTTAAGCCACTCTGAGACTCCTTCGGGTAGTGAAGGGTGGGATATAAATCCAATCTCCTCCTCCTCCTCCTCCTTCTATTTGTCTGATGGAAGAGCCAGCCCTGAATTAGCCAGGCCCTTCTCAAAATGCTAGAAAATATGTAATAAATAAAAATATAATGTATATAGTTTTTGACCATTTCCACAAAACGGCTTGCCCTGCCATCAACCTCCGCAGTTATTCATATCTAGTGATTATTTCCCCACAGGTTGATGTGTGGCAGGGTTCTGACCTGCATCTTCCTTCCTTTCCCTTGGCATCTTTTGAATCCTGTGTTTGCCAGAAGTTTTCATTGCCATGCTCCTGAACTCACGCTTTCAAGTGGGGAATTCTTCACATCATGCCACATTAGCATAATCTGCATCACAACTGCTCTCTTTTTTCCATGCCTACCACTCCCATCCAGCCACAAACGTCATCCCTCACTGTGAGAATTCTTCCTACTGCAGAATCAGTGATTCAGATCCGATGCTCTTTGATGTGCCAGGAATGGGAGGCAAGTACCAGATGTGGAAATGGTCTTTGTGTATGTATCATGTTCATTTACAGTGCAGCAAGACCTGATTGCTCCCCACATACAAAACATGTGAATGACAGGCTCCATTTTCTGTTCATGAAGTAAAGCTAATTTTTCTGGAGACATTCATTTGCAAATGCTGTTTCTTTCAGAGACGGTTCTCACATTTAATCATGGTCAACTTAAATTATACAGAACCAGTTGGAAAGCTGGTGAATTTTAAGAAACAAGAAAAGCAGGCAGATAATTTGTTAGCATTTAAAAGCAATAACAACTTACTAGATGAAGTTTTGCTTCTCAGTAAGGTCAAGGGGCTTGCTTCTTAATCCAAAGCCACATGCTTTGGAAAAAGGAACAATATGATTCACATGGCAACAGCATCTAAAGGATGTCTGAAATAACTTGCAGTCCTGTGAACACTTACTGGGAGAAAACTCCCTTCAGACTTTTTTGAACATGTATCTGGAGCCAAATTCATTTATTTATCTGTTTATTATTTTACAAAACTTATAACCTGCCTTTCTGCCCTCACAAGAGCCAGATTCACTGGCATGGTATAGCCAGGAATTTGTATTACGTAGCAGAGAGCACAAGACTTACATACAGCAGCAGCAGCAGCTTCTCAATACTATGTGTGTGCTAGCAAAGTTACAGATTTACAAGGAGCCTTTTGTCAGTTTCAAACTAATAAGAGTCCTTTATTTAGGGAACTACATTCCAGATAGTATAGGTGAGAGACAGTGATAGAATCTATTCTAACTAGCTATGATAGGTGCAGATGGAGAATGCATGTCCATCCATGCTGCCAAAGTTGGAGAGTGTGCTCCTTCTTTGTCTGTGTGAGAGAAATGTGTTAAGCCAGAAGGAAGGAATTCTTGTTCCTAAGAGTAGCATTCTACTTCAAAGGGATAGTATCAGATAGCAGGAAGGAAAGGATGCTCTGTGTGTCCTGACTTCTCTGACTCTACATCTATGGTGCTGTCTTTGAAATCTGAGGTGGGAGACAGCATACACTCTTCCACTTCCAACAACAAGAGCCACCAAGGCACCTAACAGAAGACATACATGATAAAGTCACATTTTAAAACCATTAAAATCAACCTCCCCCCCAAACACACACATCATTAAAACAATTAAAAACAAAGCTAAAATACATACATAAAATATCAATTAAATATTGGGCAGGAAAGAAGGATCACTAAGGGAACACCAAATCAAACAAAAAAATCTTTACCTACTGGGGAAAGATAGCAAAGGAATGGGAAAGATTACTTTCCCTGGGCAGAAAGTTCTAGGGCTTTGGTGCCACAGCTGAAAAGTCCCTGTCCTGGGTTGTCACCTCACCTGCCTAATCTCTGAAGGTGGGGGCACCCAAAGCAGGGTCTCTGAAAATGACCATTGTGGTCAGGTGGGTCCTTAAGGGACTAGGTGGTCATTCAGGTGTGTTGGTCCAAATTGGACATTGGTGTAATATGGTCTCTACAACTCACTCCAATCAAAATCCTGGCTGCAGCATTCTGTACCAACTGAAGTTTCTGAACATTTGATATTACATTGCTATAAGGCTGGCATAAAAATCTGCAGTTTACATCTGCTGGGAGATAATGCCAGACATACAGTGACATAGTATTGAATAGACCACTAGAGGGAACAAAACATGTGCAAAAAAGAACCCTACCCCCAAAGCAACAGGAACTCACAAATGACAAAAATGAGAATGTGGAAGAGCCCAAGGTGTGAAACCACAGAGTTTTTGCAAAATCCTGGAGTGTCCCTGTTGTGTACTAACTGAGGACCACACACGTGGTCACCTGTGCATGTGGACATGCGAAGGAGCAAAGCTTCTCATCCATAAACAATAGCCAGCTCAGATCCTAGAACAGACCTATCGGACAGTCAGGATCCAAGTAGGAACCTATGGGGAATTGGGTGCACTGTAAATAAACCTATCATGGGTGTGGGGTGTGGCATGCTTTGGGGATTTAAGCAGGCCTCCGAGTCCACTGTGTTGTCTTCAACACCTGATACTAAATAAACTATGAGCTGATCACTACGCTACGCCTTGGAACTCAGTATATTTCACTGGCAACGAAGGTGGGATCCCAATGAGTGGCCTGCCTCTGACTTGAGCACCGCACCGCACACCAACTTCCAGGACTCCACACCCTGCATCGCTGCCCATGGTCCAGCACCGCACCGTGCACTGATCCCCAGGTCACCGTGCCCCGCATCACTCCCAGCGTCATGGCTGCCGCTGCTCCGGGAACCATCTCAACCTTCAATCCTTCGCACCCTGAGTTCTGGGAAGCATGGGTAGAACAACTCACCCATTTCATCAGCTACCAAGATGTGACCAACGCTGCCAAGAACAAGTTTCTGATTATCAGCATGTGTAGGGTCGCCACTGTCCGCTTGGCCCAGGGCCTCATCACCCCCAAGAAAATGGTGGAGGCCTTGTTTGATGAGCTCATCAAGGCCTTGATGAACTACTTCGCGCCGAAGCTGACAAAAATGGCCAAGCACATGGACTTGTTTGCGTGTACCTAGATGACGGGAGAAGCAGCCACCGTCTTCATGGCAGAGCTCTGCCAACTCGCCACAGACTGTGAATTCACAGATGTGGAGGACATCACCCAATTCGTCTGGGGAGAAGGACCCTAAATTCCGCCGCAAACTAATCGGAGCTAAAGACATCAATCTTGAGACGGCGCTCCAAATGGCCACCGCCTTCAAGAGGTCACATCGGGAGCGGCTGCCACCTTCAAGGCACCAAACAGCCACCTCTGCGACTTCCAATCCCTCGGACGAGGACAAAATGCTCCAGCTATGTCGCTCCGCTCACCAAAATCCATGACCTAAAGTTATAAGTGCACAAATGGCCAAAAAGCCCAATGTTCCAGTGCTTTGTGCCAGTTGTGGGGAAGCCCATGAATGCTGGTCTTGCTGTTTCCAGGATGCCGCATGCTGGTCCTGTGGGAAACAAGGACACATCACCTGGGCCTGCCGCTCCCGAGGGACACAACGCCAACATGCCACCCACCAAGAATCAACCGACCTCCACAGTGTCCACCAGTTTCAGGTACTAAATTTGCCCCAGGCCACCCCGAACAAAATACATTTAACTGTGCAGATAGAAGGGTCCCCCTGCGAGATGGAGCTAGACACCGGGTCGTCCTTTTCTATAATATTGGCTGAAACCTTTAAGGAACTCTGTACGTGAGGCCCCCCCCACTGGTGAAGCCGGAGGGCCTCACCTTACAGGATTCCCCCAAAAGAACGGTGGCCATTAAGGGGTGGGGCAAATTTAGGGTACAATACAAGGATTTTGACGGGCTGTTAGACTTGCTGGTGGTGGAAAAAAGGCTCACGAATCTCTTGGGGCTGTCTTGGTTTGCTCTCTTGGGGCTAGGGGTGACCGGGGTTAACCACGTGTGGCCCATGGACTTTAATTCAGTGCGCAAAGAGTTCCTGGCTGTATTTGATGGAACGCTCGGCTGCTACACCAGGCCCCAAGTCTCCTTGGACCTCAATCCCACAGTGTGGCTAGTCTGGATGAAGCCCTGGCTGCCCCCATTTGCCCTCCAGCCCAAAATTTATATGGAATTGGACTGCCTGGTGAGCCAGGGGGTCCTGGAACCCATTCCACATGTCTGGTGGGAGACCCCCATAGTAACTCCGGTCAAGCCAAACGAGGATGTCCAGATATGTGCAGATTACAAATGCACCATTAATAAGGTTCTGCAGGACCACACATATCCAGTCCCAGTCATCAGCCATGTGTTGGCAACACTGGCTGATGCGAAATTTTTTGGCAAACTGGCCCAAGCCTATCAGCAGCTTCTAGTGTATGAGGCCGCTGCTGAGGCGCAGACTATAGTAACACCTAGGGGTGCTTTCAGGGTGTGGTGGCTGCAGTTTGGGGTCAGCGTGGCCCCGGGGATCTTTCAAAACCTAATGGACTGTTTTCTAAAAGGTATCCCCAGGATCCAGTCCTTCTTTGATGATGTTCTAATTGTGGCTCCTTTGGCCGAGACTTTCGCAGAACACCTGCGCACTGTCCTTCATCGCTTCAATGAAGCTAGCCTGAAGGTGAAGTGGGAGAAGTGCCTCTTGGGGGTTCCACAGGTTGAGTTCCTGATGTTTGCAGTTGACGCACAAGGCATCCATCCCACAGACACCAAGATTCATGCCATCGTTCAAGTGCCCACCCCATCGTCAAAGTTTGAACTCCAGACCTTCTTGGGCCTCTTAAACTTCTACCATTCATTCCTTCCCCACAAGGCTGCTGTGGCCAAACCCCTCCACCACCTACTGGACAAAAAAACGCCATGGGTCTGGGAGCCCAGACACGCTGCCACGTTTCAGGCCATTAAAGACTTGCTGATGTCAAACGTGGTCCTCACACATTTTGATGAGGGCCTCCCCGTGGTCCTCGCCTTTGATGCATCACTGTACAGGGTGGTAGCTGTCCTGGGGCACTGGTTGCTGGACGGCAGGGAGGTTCTGGTTGCTTACTATTCCCACATCCTATCCTTGGCTGAGCGCAACTATGCGCAGATAAAGAGGCCCTGGCCACAGTGGCGGGGTTAAGAAATTTCATGATTACCTGTACAGCCGACCCTTCACCATTGTGACTGACCATAAACCCCTTTTGGGTCTCCTGGCCACGGACAGGCAAACACCACAGATGCTGTTACCACAGGTGCTCCAGTGGTCCATTTTCCTAGCTGGGTATCAGTATGCACTTCTCCACAGATTCGGTAAAGCAATGGGCCACGCAGATGCCCTCAGCCACCTCCCCTTGCCTTCCTGCGGCCCGGACCCAGCTCCTGCCCATCAGATCCTGCTCATCGAGGACCTGCCCGACTGGCCTATCCAGGTATCCGAGGTTGCCCACTACACCACTCGCAACCGGCTTCCCTCCTGTGTTCTGGTCTGGGTGGGGAGGGGATGGCCCAACAGCCGGGTGGGCCCTGAGTTCACTGCTTCTCCCAGCATGACGAACTGTCAGTCCACAAAGGATGTCTGCTCTGGGGAAGCTGGGTGGTTGTACCCGTACTGCTGTGCCAGCGCATGCTTGCTGCTGTGCACGAGTCCCACCTGGGGATTGTGCGCATGAAGGCTCTGGCCCACAGTTACGTCTGGTGGCCCAGCATGGACAGGGAGATAGAGGACAGAGTGAAGCGCTGCCAAATATGCCAGGAATTGTGACCCACACTGCTGGGAGCCCCAGTCCAGCCATGGGAATCGTCACACAAGCTGTGGGCCCATCTACATCTGGACTTCGCGGGGCCTTTCCAAGGTCAGCTGCTTTTCATCTTGGTAGATTCCTGTTCCAAGTGGCTTGAGGTCATCCCAGTGTCCACCACTTCATCCCGCACTGCCATCCATGCCATGTGGAAAATCTTTAGTACACATGGCATTCCAGACACCTTAGTATCTGACAACGCGACTGCCTTCACATCGGCTGAGTTCCAAAAGTTTGTGCGATACTATGGAATTCGGCACATTTGTTCGGCTCCCTTTCACCTGACTACCAATGGCCAGGCCGAGTGGATGGTAAGGACAATGAAAAAGGCCCTCCGCAGGATCACGCAAAGGGATTGGGACCACCGGCTGGCAGCTTTTCTCTTCGGCCAATGTATTACACCTACCACTGCCACTGGCCACAGCCCTGTGGAATTATTTATGAGTCAGCACCTCGCAACCCACCTGGACCACCTACACCCAGATTGGGCCCTGGAACATGGTCAAGCCCCGTAAAGCCAGGAGGCTCCCCGGGGTTTTTTCCTAGAGGACCCTGTTTATGCCAAGAACTTCTCGAGGGGTTCTGCGTGGGTCCCAGCAAGGATTGTGCAGATGACTGGGCCCCTTTCATATGAAGTAGCAACTGATGATGGCCAGGTACTCAAAAGATACATAGACCAGCTATGCTGCAGGCTCCTTCCCATGGATCAGGACACAGCCAAGGGAAGTGAGGACGAGTTCCTGGGCCCAGCCAGAACCCATCGAAGCCACCAGAAACTCACCCTCCGCACAAGCGCCTACAGAGGGAAGTGCACCACCGCTGGCCAGAATAAACAGCAAGGCTCCCGAGCTGGACAGGATGCTCAGCCCTAGCAGGGAAATAGTGCCCTTGCAATGACCAGAAATACCCACCAAACAGGCGAGGATGGCTCCAGTGCCAACTGCCCCAGCTCTCGAACTACGCCGCTCTACCAGGGAGCAGCGCAGACCAACGCACCTCCAGGTCTCTATCTGTCAAGGACAATCTGAACCATGGGGGGAGGGGTGTTGTGTACTAACTGAGGACCACATACGTGGTTGCCTGTGCACATAGGCATGTGAAAGAGCAAAGCTTCGGATCCACAAACTGTAGCCAGCTCGGATCTTAGAATGGACCTATCAGTCAGTCAGGATCCAAGTAGGAACCTATAGGAAATTGGGTACACTGTAAATAACCCTATTACAGGTGTGGGGCGTGGCATGCTACGGGGATTTAAACAGGCCTCCGAGCCTGCTGTGTTGTCTTCAACACCTGATACTAAATAAACTATGAGCTGATCACTATGCTACACTTTGGAAGTCAGTATATTTCAGTTCCCCATGACACTTCAGTTTGAACCAGAAATTACATAAGTGTGCCAGTATGATGCTGGTGCACCAGGGCCCCCAGTTCCTCCTGGAGATACTGGTAACAGCAATGGGGGGGGGGAAGATCCAAGAAGTTCTGGCAGGCATCAGGCTCTGCATGGAGGTCAGGATTAGGACAGGAGACTATGGCCAGGCTTCATAAATTGGAGCCTGGGGTAACCAGTCCTTCCTAACCCAAATTCAGATTTCAAACTGTAGCCTGCCAGGCAGGGATCCAGTTAGCACTGCTATTGTGTCAGTTCTGCCTTGACTCTGCTGCTCAAGGCTTAATAAAAAAAGATCCCTGCTCAGTTCCTTTCCCTCATGCAATGAGATTACCTTTCTTGCCTATCTCTTCGATAGTACATGATACTATAAATTGAAGAGAATGTTTGCCTGAACAAGTTTCATCCAAGAGAGCATTAATTCTTCAGCTTCTTTAATGAAAAAAGAATCCACAGCCTGCCAAATCACATGACCAAAATCTTTGAAGCAGATGGAAGATGCCTATGATGCCCAGCTGGAAAGCATTTTGAGCAGTTGAGAAAAATCTGTGACATATATTTCCTCCTCATTGACTCCATGTGCTTATTAGAAAACTCTAGCATGCACTTCTTGCTAGTCTATGAGTTTTTGCATCACCTCTAAACTGAATTTCAAAAGCTGATATTTTTAAGTAATCATTTCTGAGCAGTCATGGCTCTGATTCAAACCTGTAATGTAGTTAAGGTGTTACTTGCACTATGATTTTGCAATAATACTCATATCGAGTAAATATATAATAATTTCCCCTTTCTTAAAAGCTCCCATAGACTCTCCCTTTTTCCTGTTTCCTTTCCACCAACAGGCAACCTCCTTTTATCTGCCCCCCTATCTTCAGCTTTCCCTGCTTCCCTCCCCCTGGCAGCTTCTCTTTGGGAAAACTTTGATTGAGTTGTGCAGTGCCAGTTGCCATACTGGGCTGAGCCGTATGGTGCCGGCCAGGATGGGCCCAGTTGTGCAGTGAGGAACCCACAAGAACTTGCAGGGGGCATCTTACATTTGCCTGTATACCCCTCCCTGCACTATTTCCCCCTGGCAGCCCCCATATCCTCATTTTCCCCTGCTTCCTTCTCACCCACCAACCAACCAACCTACCTTTTAACTGTCCCCTATCTTCAGCTATATTTATTATTCATTTACTTCATTTATATCCCTTCTTTCTGCACAATGGGGACCCAAAGCAGCTTACATCATTCTCCTTTCCTCCATTTTATTCTTACAACCATCCTGTGAAGAAAGTTAGACTGAGAGCGTGTGCATCTGGCCCAAAGTCTCTCAGTGAGCTTCCATGGTAAAGTGGGGATTTGAACCTGGGTTCCTTCAGATTCTAATCTGAAACTCTAACCACTACACTGCACTGAATATAGCAGAGCCATGGAGTGGCTGCTATTGAAAAGTAGGAAGCATCTGGGCCTAGGTGAGTCATGCAACAGACATGGTAGCAAGTCACCCAGTGGTTGCTGCTGGGCCTGGCCTCCCTCAAAGGCAAAAAGCAAACAAACAATCAAAAAACCCTTTGAAAGGGTCCAGTTCCCTCCTTTGGTCATTTACTGACAGAAACCAAGGCTTAAAGTCTGGCAATACTGTTGTGGTTGCCTAGTAATCACCACTGAGGGCATATGTTTCTTAAAACTACAGGTGCTTGCTTCTGTTATTTTGAGGTTAACCCCCAATGTACTTTTTTGTTTCAGATTTTTCTGCAAACCTGGGGCTTTTCTCAGGTTTGTAGAAAGATGTGTTTTGACAGTTAATGGCTCCAACCTCTGGATTTAAGTACCTATCGATTTGGCCACATCGAGAATTAGATATATTGGTTTCACTTAGTTGTCAGAGGTTGAAGGCCTTCCAGGAGCCACTGCAGGCCTTGAGATGAAGATTCCCTTGGATCTTCTCCTCACACCACTGAGACCCCATTCAAATGTCATCTGAAAAAACATTGTATGATTTGTCTAGCTCTGTGAATGACCAGGGTGACCAGGGCAGCTGCACTTTGTCCTGTATTCCTTCCCCCTAGTATCCCAGGCAGGTCTACAAGGTAATCTTAATAGAACCCAGAGGCTCAATTCTATTTGGGATGTGTTAATACTTTTAAGAATACTGTGGGCAGAAGGTGGAAATATATTCTTGCTGATGTTAATATAATACAGAGTCACACAATAAGCTCTTTCTGTTGCAGTCATCAGTATAGGATGCTACACATTCACATGACATCCAGGGATCATCAGTGGGATATGTGATGTGCTAGTTGATTGGATGGAGGCTCTCTGTTCCCTCAAGGACAGATAAAGATGGTGTGTATTCTGTTTCTTATTATGATCATGCTGCTGAGCCAGTGACCACGCAGGAACGATGCACCAGTCTTTAGTGTGACTATTTTTGACATTACAATCACCTTCTGCTTCATCTTCCACTAAAAGAATTGCTTTCCAGTGAATGACTTCATAGTCTTAGAACTGCTGCTCTCCTTGTGCAGCAATCCTGCTAACAAGTGCAGAAACGATTTACAGGAAATGAACACATCTGTGATCCCAACAGCAGATAGAGCTGTATATAAGGTATTTCTACATAGAAAATGTATTGTTTGACTGTCATTAAGTGCCTTGGGTGATTTTGAGTAGCTGCTGGCCACACCCTCTCCTGGGAGACAATTCCATTTAAGGCAGGAAGTTTGCAAGAGGCACGAGCCTCTGGCACGAGCCGAAGGGCGAGAGCAAAAGGGCGAGGCTCTTTGCCTGTGGCTCTTGGCCTAGGGGCTCTGTAAGAAGCCCAGGAAGAGCCAGAAAGCCAGGACCTTGGCTCCTTGGTAAGGTAAGGTAAGTAGACTCCTACAACAGGAACCATATAAATACAAAGGGTTTTAAAAGGGGGGTTATAGAAAAGTATTTGTTTAAAAACAATTATGAAGCCAGAATGCCAGCAGGGGGTTGGGGGCTATCCAGTGTTTTGCAGGGAGTGTCACACGTATGACTATCTGCCCACTGGTCAGAAGTCTTGGGTGTGTGCTCGGTGCAAGGAGCTCCTGGTTCTCAGGGAGCGAGTTTGCTCCCTTGAGGCCAAGGTGGCTGACCTGGAGAAGCAGGGACAGTCAGTTAGGTGCACGGGAAAGACTCTCAGGGACTTGTTAGATATGTCCCACTCTGGATCTGGCAGCCCGGCTGCTGCCAGGGAGCATGAGGGTCAAGGGGAAACGGGGCACCATGCTGAGGATAAGGGGAATGTGCCCTCAGAAGGGACCTCTTCTTCAGCTGGTGAACGGGTATCCTTTCGTACCAAGGAACCATCCCTGGGAAGGGTGGGAGGGGGGTTCTTGGTAGTTGGTGATTCGATCCTTAGGCAGGTAGACAGCTGGGTGGCGAACCCGCGTACTGACCGTATGGTGACTTGCCTGCCTGGTGCGAAGGTAGCGGACATTACGCGTGTTTTAGATAGGCTGGTAGATAGTGCTGGGGAGGAGCCAGTGGTCGTGGTGCACGTCGGCACCAATGATGTGGGGAAATGCAGTCGTGAGGTCCTGGAGGAGAAATTTAGGCTGCTGAGCAGGAAACTCAAGGCCAGGACCTCCAAGTTAGCCTTCTCGGAAGTGCTACCTGTTCCACGCGCAGGGCCGGAGAGACAGGCACAGATCAGGAGTCTCAATGCGTGGATGAGACGGTGGTGTAGGGGGAAGGGTTCAAGTTTGTTAGGCACTGGGATGCTTTTTGGGACAAGAGGGAGCTGTACAAAAGGGACGGTCTCCACTTGTCCCGAGAAGGAACCAGGCTGCTGGCGCTCAAAATCAAAAAGGTGGCAGAGCAGTTTTTAAACTGAATAATGGGGGAAAGCCGACAGGAGATGAAAAGTCTCTGGTTCGGGATGGCTCATCTCAAAGAGATGAAGGAGTAGCTATTACTTTTGTACAAGGAAATGGATTACAATTGTCCACTGAGACTGTGGCTAATGATAGGAACTGCCTGGCAAGGTCTCGAGGCAGCAAGAGGAAGGCTGTGGGCTTAACAAACATGGGAAACTATAAGTGTTTATACACAAATGCTAGAAGTCTCTGAGGTAAAATCGGGGAGTTGGAATACTTGGTGTTGGGGGGGGAATAGACATTGTGGGTATTTCAGAAACTTGGTGGGATGAGGAAAATCAGTGGGATACGGTGATTCCTGGTTATAAATTATATCGGAAGGATAGGGGGAAGGGTTGGAGGTGGGGTGGCTCTGTATGTCAGAGAGGGTATACCGTCCAGTAAGATTGAGAGGGTAAGAGAATTGGATTCACTTCTGGAAATGCTATGGGTTGAAATAGTGGGTCCAAAAGGAGGCTTAACAGTGGGAGTTTGTTATCGCCCACCAGATCAAAAGATAGAGGAGGATTATAAAATGATGAATGAATTAAAGATAGCGGCTAGACGAAATAACTGTGTTGTAATGGGCGACTTTAACTACCCACACATTGATTGGGTCAATATGAGTTCTAGTCGGGAAAAAGAGATTGCGTTCTTAGACACTCTCAATGACTGTGATATGGAACAGATGGTCACAGATCCTACCAGGGGAGAGGCGATCCTGGATTTGGTCCTAAGTAACACCCAAGACCTGGTGAGAGATGTAAAAGTGATTGCACCACTTGGGAACAGTGACCATAATGTCATTGAGTTTAACATTTGTACAGATAGGGAGTTGCCCAAAAAGACTGACGCAACCACTTTTAACTTTAAAAGGGGTAACTTCTCTGGTATGAGGGGACATGTGAGGAAGAAATTGAAAGGAAGAGTGGAGAAGGTCAAAACCATTGGGGAAGCTTGGAGACTCTTTAAAAAGACAATCCTAGAAGCTCAGAAAAAATATATACCGCAGGTTAGGAAAGGTACAAATAGGTATAGAAAAAAGCCTGCATGGTTAACAAATAAAGTAATGGAAGCTGTAAAAGGTAAGAAGGATTCCTTTAAGTGGTGGAAAGCTAGTCTTAGTGAGGTTGATAAAAGGGAACACAGACTATGGCAAATAAAATGCAAGTCTGTGATCAGGCAAGCAAAAAGGGAATATGAGGAGCATATCGCAAAAAAACATAAAGACCAACAATAAAACTTTCTTCAAATACATTAGAAGTAGGAAGCCAGCCAGGGAGGCAGTGGGGCCCTTGGATGACCAAGGGGTAAAAGGAGTAGTGAAGGATGATAGGGAAATGGCTGAGAAGCTGAATGCATTTTTTGCCTCTGTCTTCACTGTGGAAGAGGAGAAGTGCTTGCCCACTCCAGAAGCACCGATTTCGGGAGGGGGTTTGAAAGACCTGAATCAGATTGCGGTGACAAGAGAGGAAGTCCTCCGACTGATGGACAATTTAAAAACTAATAAATCACCAGGCCCAGATGGCATTCACCCGAGAGTTCTGAAAGAACTCAAATGTGAACTTGTGGATCTCCTGACAAAAATATGTAATCTTTCTTTAAAATCTGCCTCCATTCCTGAGGACTGGAAGGTAGCTAATGTCACTCCCATCTTTAAAAAGGGCTCCAGGGGAGATCCGGGAAATTACAGGCCAGTCAGTCTGACATCGATACCGGGTAAGTTGGTGGAAACTATTAATAAGGAAAGAATTAGTAGGCACATTGATGAACAAAAACTATTGAGGCAGACTCAGCATGGGTTCTGTAAGGGAAGATCTTGTCTCACTAACCTGTTAGTGTTTTTTGAGGGAGTGAACAAACATGTGGACAAGGGGGACCCAATAGATATTATTTACCTTGACTTCCGGAAAGCTTTTGATACAGTTCCTCATCAAAGGCTCCTAAGTAAGCTCAATAGTCATGGGATAAAAGGACAAGTCCTCTTGTGGATCAAAAACTGGCTTATCAATAGGAAACAGAGAGTGAGTATAAATGGGAAACTTTCTCAGTGGAGGGTGGTAAGCAGTGGGGTACCACAGGGATCAGTACTCGGTCCGATGCTTTTTAACTTGTTTATTAATGATTTGGAATTGGGAGTAAGCAGTGATGTGGCTAAATTTGCAGATGACACAAAGTTGTTCAGGGTGGTGAAAACCAGGGAGGATTGTGAGGCACTCCAAAGGGATCTGTTGAGGATGGGTGAGTGGGCGTCAACGTGGCAAATGGGGTTCAATGTGGCCAAGTGCAAAGTGATGCACATTGGAGCCAAAAATCCTAAATATAAATACACGTTGATGGGGTCTGATCTGGCAGAGACGGACCAAGAGAGAGATCTTGGAGTCGTAGTGGATAACTCGCTGAAAATGTCTACACAATGTGTAGCTGCAATAAAGAAGGCCAACACTATGCTGGGGATTATTAGGAAGGGAATTGATAACAAATCAGCCAGTATCATCATGCCCCTGTATAAATCATTGGTGCGACCTCATTTGGAATACTGTGTACAGTTCTGGTCAGCACATCTCAAAAAGGATATTATAGCATTGGAAAAAGTGCAGAGAAGGGCAACTAGAATGATAAAAGGGTTGGAACACCTTCCCTATGAAGAAAGGTTAAAATGCTTGGGGCTCTTTAGCTTGGAGAAACGACGGCTGAGAGGTGACATGATCGAGGTTTATAAGATTATGAATGGGATTGAGCAGGTTGAGAAAGAAGTACTTTTCTCCCTTTCTCACAAGACAAGAACTCGTGGGCACTCTATGAAATTGCTGAGCAGTCGGGTTAGAACAGATAAAAGGAAATACTTCTTCACCCAAAGAGTGATTAACATATGGAATTCACTGCCACAGGAGGTCGTGGCAGCTGCAAGCATGGACAGTTTCAAGAGGAAATTAGATAAACATATGGAGCAGAAGTCCACCAGTGGCTATTGGCCACAGGGTATAGATGGGAACTCTCAGTCTGGGGCAGGTGATGCACTCTATTCTTGGTGCTGGAGGGGGCAGCAGTGGGAGGGGTTCTAGTGTCCTGGCCCCACTGCTGGACCTCCTGATGGCACCTGGTATATTTTGGCCGCTGTGTGACAGAGTGTTGGACTAGATGGGCCATTGGCCTGATTCAACATTGGCTTCTCTTATGTTCTTATGTTCTTATGTTATGTTCTTATGTTCTTATGTATTTTATGACAACGTTGTATTTTCTTCAATCTGCGTTAACCTTATTGACATTTTTTAAAAAGTGACACAGTGCAGTTGTGAGTTAACACTTCTTATTAACAAATTGCTTACTAGCGAATGGTAATTCTGTTATATAGACTGCTTCTGCAATCTCCTGGTCAGCATTTGTTGGTGAGACTAGTTTATAAAGGTGATAAATTGGTGGTCTCTCCACCTGTAAACCTACACCCTATTGATGGGATTCACTTCCAAGTAGACCTGCTTTGTAGTGCATTATAGCAGTGCACTTCTATGCAGAATTACTACCGTCAGATTTCCCTTCACCAGTTAAAAATGTCTTTGAACATTCCATGGTTGAGCCAGGACTTTTTGCTCATTGCTAATGCCCAATTAGTTTTGTCTGTTCTGATTCTGCATGTGAGTATTCAAGTACACACACCCAAACACCCACATGCACAGACATATTATTTGTGTATATCACTGAGAATTGTTCCTTTACTAATCCAAAGATTGTTCAAGCATGTGATCGAGGGAGGTTCTATACTCATAGTTTTATTTTAGTGACAGTTTTGTATTAATTGAAAACCAATGTGGATCCCCCACCTCCCCCACCCCATTCTGGCATGTCAAAAAGTAGTTGTTGCCAAAACAATCCAAAACAAATTTGAGTGAACCATCTGCTATGACTGCTCATATGTCTTGTGTGTTTTGGGGTGGAGGAGGAAGACCAAACTGGGACAGCTTTTTAAAGCAATTAAGAACAGCTATTCACAATGAACCAAAAGATTACTTATCATCAGTACCTAATGTCACTTGATTTTGTAGAATGACTTTTAAACAAACAAAAGTTTTGCATCTTTTCCAGGGGTCTTTTTGGGGGGGAGCGCAGCTCCGGGAGCTCAGGAGCCAAGCCCCGCCCCCAGTCGGCATCCGGGGGAGTCTTTCAGGCAGCCGAATGTCAATTTCAGCTCCATTATATCCTATGAGCCATTGAAGTCAATGGTGAAAACATAGGGTATATTCTGGGGACTGGAGGGGAGGGGGTTTGAGGGAGAGGCTCCAAACTCATAGGGTAGCTGATGGAGCCTCTCCCCAAGATACCCACCAAGTTTCAAGAACATTGGATCAGGGGGTCCAATTCTATGGGCCCCTAAACAGGTTGCCCCTATTCCCTCCATTGTTCTCTATAGTGGGGAAAAAGTAGCTATGTTTTCACCATTGACTTCAATGGCCCATAGGATATAATGGGGCCGAATTGCCACCAAATTTCTTTCATTCCCTCCTTTCTTTCTCTCTTTTTCCTCTTTCCCTCCTTCTTCTCTTCTCTCTTTCTTTCCCACCTTCTTCTCTTCTCTTTTTTCCTCCTTTCCCTGTTTCCCTCCTTCCCTCTCTTTCTTTCCCTCCCCTTTCCTTCTCTTTCTTTCCCTCTTTCCTTCTCTCTACTCTCTCTCTTTCCTTCCCTCTTTCCTCCTTCTGTGGCCCAACTCTCATGAGAAGGAGTTTAAACTTTAAACCCCTTCTCTCTTAGCTCCCCCACCCAGACCATCTGGGGAAGGGAAGGGGAGGCTTTTGAAGATGCCTCCCCCCCTTTTGCTTCCCCTTCTGACATCACTTTCCGGTGATGTCAGGGGGTGTGGCATATGCTAATAGCCTAATAGCTCATTAGCATACCATATGCTAATGAGCTCCTGCAGCTGTTTTTCTATGGAAAGACCTCTGATCTTTTCTAAAATCAGCATGGAAAATGTGGTCTTAATCAATAATAATACCAGCCTGCTTAAAATAAGTCAGTAGTAAGGCCTGGTCTACACAAGTAGTAGAATGGTTGTCAGGTGAATGCTGGGAACCAGTGGGAGATGGGCAGGGGTGGGGACATGTAAATATGTGGCATTCTAATTGGGGCTTTTTTTTTTTTGAAAAAGAGGTACTGGAACTCTCAAGAGGGAAATGAAGTTTTCAATCTGTATATCAAAAACTCATAAACATTTTGAAAAGAATTTTGTCAAAGAGGTTCTGGAACTCTGTTCTGGCATGTTCCCCTGGAAAAAGAGCCCTGATTCTAATGCTACATCATTTCTGATGCAACTCCAGTAGTGGCATAATCATGTTAAGTGTGCCACTCTAGGATCTCCCAGACTCTATGGTAATGACATCACTTCTGGGGTCATGCTGGAATGATGTCATGGTTTGGAGTGTCATGTATTCCCCCCACCATTTCCCCCGTGCTGCTGTACTGACCAGTGGAAAGCAACCTAGCTGCTGATGGGAGGTCTCCTACCATAGCAGCAGCCCTAGCTGCCTCAGATGGTAATGAAGCAGCAGTGTGTGGAGATGGTACAATGGGCTGGAAAGGGATTGTCTTTTTCAAATGTACCCTGCATTAATGAATCTCTGTAAGTAAGAAAGTAGCACAGGAGATGAAGGGCTAGACTAGAACCTTTTCCCTGATGCACTATATTTTATTTGCAATGAATTTTAACACCAGGAACTTTTTTTTAAAAAAAGTGAAATTCCTGCCTGCAGGCTAAAATGCTAAAGTCCATTCAATCACCTCAAGATTCTACCATCTAATTGTGCAGCATACATAGATCAGGCTTCAGCCCTGTTATAACTAATGGAACCGTTTGCTTTAATTTACTGGGATAATTTACTTTTTGCACTCAATAACAAAGAAGCTAAGAATTTTATTTATTGAGAAATTGGTTATGCTACCTTTCCTGGGAACCTTCCCATAGCAGCTTGCAAAATAAAACACAATAAAAATATAAATCTTTAAAAGTTAATTAATTAAAACCCAGCATTAAAAACTCAACCAGAGCAAAAAAATATGCAACAGCTTAACATGAATTCAATGGTGTTCAGGCTAAAACCACATTATAAGGATGGTGATAAAAGATCAGCCCCTTAATTAACAGCCTTGGTAAACATAAATGATTTTTGCTGGAGCCTAAAAGAAGTAACATAGGTGCCAGGTGAGCCTCCAGAGGAAGGTCAAAGCATAAGCCATGACTGAAAAAAGGCCTGTCTCTGGTTGCTACTCGCTTCACCTCTTACGGCAGGGACACAGAGATCAGGACTTGTGTGGGAGTTTTTAACTGGTGGTCTGGAGAATATGGGAGGAGGCAGTTCTTCAAGTATCTTTTGTTCTCTTTCTTTCAAGTTCCTTTGATCCAATGATCTTGAGTGACGAAAAAGGAGCCCTTTATTTCTCTAAAGAAAATATGGTGGAGAGATACTTGGTCACATTCAGAATAATCCTTGGATCTCTATCCACCAACAGATCCTTAAGGGACTTTGTGATCTTTTGATAAGGTAGAAGGTAATTTTGTTCAAACAGAGGCAATCCATAACTCATGATAGAAATTATAATAAAGACATGCCAGTATCATGTGAGGTAAGGAGTCAGATCTTTTCAGGCCACATTGGCAAACCCTGTCTGAATAAGGCAGATTACAATATCTCCCATGTCGGACAGCTGAAGAGCCAATGTTCAAACGCATGAGCATAAATGCTCTACGGTAATGAGGAACTGTTAAAAATTTAGGGCTTTAAATGTAATAAACAGCCTTTTGAATTATGCCCAGAAACAGATGGGAAGCCAGTGCAGATTTTTCAGCTCAGGGTGATACGATTCTACTATTGAGCCCCTGACAATAACCTAGCTGCCACCAATAACTCACTTGATACTTCACTTGCGATGAACTGAAAAAAATGGCTTTTCTCATTACTCAAGTATATTAAAGTGGTCCAACAGCTGGTTAATGTTCCTGTCAAATGACACTTTGTCTATTTATTTTCCTGCACATCTTGGAAGAAATGATGTACGCTTCTCCTTAATTTTACTTCCTTACCAAATGCTGCAGTGTTTAATGAAGTATTAATCAGATTAATAAACTAAAATCTTTGGATCAGTTACACAAGTATTTCCAGTCAACCAGGCAGTAATATATATAATTCAAGGATTAACAAAAACCTCACAGGTGGCTAGTCAACTTTTAGAAGAGGCAATCTAAAATAGCACTCGCTACATGTGAGTCTCTTATACAAGGCAATACCCTCAGAGAGCCAGCACAGTGTAGTGGTTAAGAGGGGCAGACTGTAATCTGAAGAACCGATTTGATTCCCCACTCCTCCGCATGAAGCCTGCTGGGTGACTTTGGGCCAGTCACAGTTCTCTTTTATTTATTTATTTATCAAATTTATACCCTGCCCTTCCAGTCAAGACTGGCTGTCTCAGTCCCACCTACCTCACAAGGTGCCTGTTGTGGAGAGAGGAAGGGAAGGTGATTGTAAACTGCTTTGAGACTACTTAGGGTAGAGAAATCAGGGTATAATGAAATCTCTTCTTCTCCTTTGCCTTTTTCTATCAACTGCTAACTTTTCTGTTTTCATTGGGATGCTTCCTTTTTCTGTTTTTCTTGCCTAAATGCCAGGTGCATGGGGGCAGACTGAGAAGCCAAGATATCCTGGGATAAAGCCCCTGTCCTCTCCCCCCCTAGCTATACTCTCCTTATGGGAGGAGGACTGGTTGATGGAGCTTGTTGCAGCCCTGGCTGGGGGCAAGACTCACCTTGTACAGGCCCTCTCTGGATGAGACAAAGCAAGATCTTACACAGCTCCCAGGCCTTCGGACCACCACGGTTTCCCCCACTGGCCATAATGTCCATCTGCTCCTGGAGGGCACTGTTTGATACCAGCTAACCACACCCTGTGTTCACTAAAATCAGCTGAGAATCGTACAGATATCCTGTAGGATGTAATGAAGAGGCATTAACTCTATTGCTTGAGAGGTATGGTTTTCTCCTCCTTGCCTTTAAAAAACCCCCACATCCAGCCTGATGAAGGATTCTGGAGAATTCCCAGATTTGCATGCTGTTTTATGTTATTTTGCTTGGTCTTAATCAAAGTATAAAACTGTTTCTGGATTTCCCTTCAGAACTGGTAACTGCTGTGAGATAAAATGTACAATCTAAAAGCAGAGCATCTTTTTTCCCTTTAGAACTATCATTTGAGCACAAGTTTATTGATATGAAATATTTATTCCCACCTTTCAGTATCATATGCAAAGCATCCTACAAATGAAAAAGTCACAAATGAGTAAAAACCAGCAGCAAAGTCCATCTAACACTCTAACAACATTCAAAGACAAGCACCAAGACACTAAAGCAGCAACAGAGTTACAGCAAGATCTAGATTTCACTCAATATTTAAACTAAAGGTCTGAAGAGCATAAAATACCGGCCACCTGATATTTAAGCAATAATCATGGGTTTGATGTAATGAACCACAAGCTTCACTCATGGAACTGATTTTTATGTCTCCCTTTGTCTTCTGCAGCCCTCTGCATCATCTCAAAAGCTGCTCTGCCATACACCATGTTCTGATTCAGTATACAGCAGTTTCATATGTTTCTTGGTCAAGAAGATCCTTAGGCTGCAGAGCATGGTATTTATGTCTATGTGTGCTGCATGGATGAGGAATCCACAGAAATAATGCAAGGGCACCCTTGATCCAACTCAATATAGTGACAGGTAAATTTCCCTGGAGTTAGCATACTCACAATACAGTGCCACAATGAACAAAACCCTATCTCCAGTCACAACTGCAAATCAGAAGGCTGTGGGGGACCTGGAAAAGATCCTCTGATGATGATCTAAGTGGAAAGGAAGGTTAATTGGCAAGGCCCCTTTGCAGATGTAATCATTTAAACTCCATATGAGTAACTGGCTTTCTGCAGCTGGGTAGGGATGCCAGCCTCTAGGTGGGATCTGGGGATTCCTCAGAATTACAGCTCTTCTCCAGACAACAGAGACCAGTTCCCCTGGAGAAAACAGATGCTTTGGAGAGTGGACAAATAAAGTAATGGAAGCTGTAAAAGGTAAGAAGGATTCCTTTAAGCGGTGGAAAGCTAGTCTTAGTGAGGTTGATAAAAGGGAACACAGACTATGGCAAATAAAATGCAAGTCTGTGATCAGGCAAGCAAAAAGGGAATATGAGGAGCATATCACAAAAAACATAAAGGCCAACAATAAAACTTTCTTCAAATACATTAGAAGTAGGAAGCCAGCCAGGGAGGCAGTGGGGCCCTTGGATGACCAAGGGGTAAAAGGAGTAGTGAAGGATGATAGGGAAATGGCTGAGAAGCTGAATGCATTTTTTGCCTCTGTCTTCACTGTGGAAGAGGAGAAGTGCTTGCCCACTCCAGAAGCACCGATTTTGGGAGGGGGTTTGAAAGACCTGAATCAGATTGCGGTGACAAGAGAGGAAGTCCTCCGACTGATGGACAATTTAAAAACTAATAAATCACCAGGCCCGGATGGCATTCATCCGAGAGTTCTGAAAGAACTCAAATGTGAACTTGTGGATCTCCTGACAAAAATATGTAATCTTTCTTTAAAATCTGCCTCCATTCCTGAGGACTGGAAGGTAGCTAATGTCACTCCCATCTTTAAAAAGGGCTCCAGGGGAGATCCGGGAAATTACAGGCCAGTCAGTCTGACATCGATACCGGGTAAGTTGGTGGAAACTATTAATAAGGAAAGAATTAGTAGGCACATTGATGAACAAAAACTATTGAGGCAGACTCAGCATGGGTTCTGTAAGGGAAGATCTTGTCTCACTAACCTGTTAGTGTTTTTTGAGGGAGTGAACAAACATGTGGACAAGGGGGACCCAATAGATATTATTTACCTTGACTTCCGGAAAGCTTTTGATACAGTTCCTCATCAAAGGCTCCTAAGTAAGCTCAATAGTCATGGGATAAAAGGACAAGTCCTCTTGTGGATCAAAAACTGGCTTATCAATAGGAAACAGAGAGTGAGTATAAATGGGAAACTTTCTCAGTGGAGGGTGGTAAGCAGTGGGGTACCACAGGGATCAGTACTCGGTCCGATGCTTTTTAACTTGTTTATTAATGATTTGGAATTGGGAGTAAGCAGTGAAGTGGCTAAATTTGCAGATGACACGAAGTTGTTCAGGGTGGTGAAAACCAGGGAGGAGTGTGAGGCACTCCAAAGGGATCTGTTTAGGATGGGTGAGTGGGCATCAATGTGGCAAATGGGGTTCAATGTGGCCAAGTGCAAAGTGATGCACATTGGAGCCAAAAATCCTAAATATAAATACATGTTGATGGGGTCTGAACTGGCAGAGATGGACCAAGAGAGAGATCTTGGAGTCGTAGTATATAACTCAATGAAAATGTCTAGACAGTGTGTAGCTGCAGTAAAGAAGGCCAACGCTATGCTGGGGATTATTAGGAAGGGAATTGAAAACAAATCAGCCAGTATCATCATGCCCCTATATAAATCATTGGTGCGACCTCATTTGGAATACTGTGTACAGTTCTGGTCACCACATCTCAAAAAGGATATTATAGCATTGGAAAAAGTGCAGAGAAGGGCAACTAGAATGATAAAAGGGTTGGAACACT
This sequence comes from Gekko gecko, assembly GCA_029375565.1. NCBI lineage: Eukaryota > Metazoa > Chordata > Lepidosauria > Squamata > Gekkonidae > Gekko > Gekko gecko. The sequence goes on along the minus strand of JAPDNY010000002.1, from coordinate 68,934,440 downwards.
TTCCCTATGAAGAAAGGTTAAAATGCTTGGGGCTCTTCAGCTTGGAGAAACAACGGCTGAGGGGTGACATGATCGAGGTTTATAAGATTATGAATGGGATTGAGCAGGTTGAGAAAGAAGTACTTTTCTCCCTTTCTCACAATACAAGAACTCGTGGGCACTCCATGAAATTGCTGAGCAGTCGGGTTAGAACAGATAAAAGGAAATACTTCTTCACCCAAAGAGTGATTAACATATGGAATTCACTGCCACAGGAGGTGGTGGCAGCTACAAGCATGGACAGTTTCAAGAAGGAATTAGATAAACATATGGAGCAGAAGTCCATCAGTGGCTATTAGCCACAGGGTATAGATAGGAACTCTCAGTCTGGGGCAGGTGATGCACTCTATTCTTGGTGCTGGAGGGGGCAGCAGTGGGAGGGGTTGTAGTGTCCTGGCCCCACTGCTGGACCTCCTGATGGCACCTGGTATATTTTGGCCACTGTGTGACAGAGTGTTGGACTAGATGGGCCATTGGCCTGATTCAACATTGGCTTCTCTTATGTTCTTATGTTCTTATGACTCTATGATATTGTACTCCACTGTAGTTCCTGTCCTCCCCAGGTTCCATCCCCAAATCTCCAGGAGTTGCCCAGCCTGGATCTGGTAACCCTATCCCTTCATCCCCTGCTGATGGCCAGGGGGGGACCTGGCATCCCTAACTGGGGGACAACTATATTTTTATCAAGTTCTTTTAGACCTGTTCAGAAATTTGGGCCTGTTAATCTAAAAGTTATCCCACATCTCTGTCGTATTACAGAACTGATACTTCTTTAGAATGTTAGTTCTTTAGATCAAAAACTTTAAAAAAGTCTCCTATTGAGTTCTGCTAAACAGAAAACAATTCTTGCAGGAACTCCATGACCTTTTCCTCCAGTTCTCTTGCAGTGCTCTAGTTCCCTTACTGGGACCTTTGGCCTTGTTTTTGCAGACTTGATGGATTAATTGCAGCCAGAAGCAACCTCCTCTGAAGAAATAGCACTAATGAGCTATTTCATTGTTCCACTTGCTACATTAAATATGGATGTTGCTTGAGTTCTTCAGAATGATGTGACTTTAACAACATCCATTTTGTTTGCTTTCTTCCTTGAAACTACAAATTAGTGTTCAAGGTCTGTGTGTGTGGGGGGAAATTGATCTATTAATACCTAGATCATTTCTGTGGACCAGCTGCTGTGGATCATCTAATGTAATGTTCATTTCTTATTGGCAGTATTGTTCTTTTGACCAGCTGTTTTAGGGGTCACTTTCTTCATTGGGTTCAGTAAGATCATATTATGATCATCAGTACTACTGCTATACCTATTATAGCACCCATAAACATATCTGCTTTCATTCCAGCTAACTGCATTAGCTCAAATTGTATCTGCCCTTAATGATGCTCCCCTAGGTATCGTGTACCCTGAGGAATTAGGCCATTGGCCTAATGGTAATTTTTAAAACTTGTTTTTCTCCAGCTGGCCATAAGATTGGTAGTAGGAGACAGGAGCCTGTGGGAGATCCTCAGCTACGTGGCTGCACTCCTTTGGGCACTCATCTATAAGCCCTATTGATATAATTGGAACTTGCAACTGAGTAAATATGTATAGGCTTCAGCATGCTGGAATGTTGTAGGCCTGATATCTGGCAGGATTACTCCTACACACCTGGGTGAAACATTCTGGTACTCATTCTAGATGTCATCAGTTGCATTCACCACCATTCTCTGATGGAATTTGGTTTTTCAATGAGTCTATAGCAAAAGCTACATTGGCGTTCCAGTTTCCTCACCACCTTAAGGTTGACTAGAGACTGTCTTTTGAATCAGACATTCCCAGAAAACTCATTCATGGTAAGTTAGGGTTTTATCAATGCCCAGATCAGCTCATGCTTCTTTTTGGACTATGTCTTAATCTTTTGGCACCTTGAAATCAGGGGTGACCTGTCCCCTGGGCACACCTAGTTCACCCAGGCCAAAAAATATGGGAAAACAGGGACTGTCCCAATGGGCGGGGCAGCATCAGTATAGACTGCAGCCCTTCCCTGGGAGGCAGCAGAAATTCAGCCACTCCACAGTTGGCTGGACTGGAGAATGAATGGAAGTTTCCCTGCTTTCTTAGACAAGAGAGAGAGGCTAAAGTACAGCCAGTGGCTGGTCAAAGGAGAGATCCTATCCTGAGCCCACAACCTCCAGAGGTAGAGAGTGTTGTGTGTAGGGAAAGAGGATTGCGTTTAACCCCTGTTCATTTATGCCCTGTTGGTTCATAGTATGTGCTTACTCCTACAGTGTGTGTGTGTGCTCCATAACTGTGTAAATAGTTAAATAAATTCTTTTATTTGGGCTAATAATCTGTGTTGTGCTTTGACCACATAGTCTCCCCCGCTCTGCGCAGGGGGTAGCCCAAGGAACCAAGGAAAGGCCAGACCCTTGGGTTGCCAACTTTCCAGGGATCCCCCAAAGATTGGGGATGCCATCTCCAAATAGGGAGATTCAGCTAGAGGGGTCTCACTGTCCCTCTAAAAAGGCAGTGATGATTCCGTGAGTGGAGGCAGTGAACTTAAGGAGATACGCCCATGGGACAAGGGTGGGAAGCAAACAGCTGAGTTGTAAACTGGAGTCCATTTCGCCACAGTAGGCAACCAATCTTGGTTCAGACAAATGAAGGAAACCCTTCGCAGGCCTTTGTGAGGAACTCACTGGGGCCAGTCCTGAGTCTAGGGTTGTCAGTTCCAGGTAGAGAGATTCCTGGAGATTTCCTGGTAGAGTCTATGGAAGCCAGGGTTTGGGGAGGGGAGAGGCCTCAGCTGAACAGAATGCCATAAAGCCCGCCTTCCAAAGCAGTTATTTTCTCGGGGGTGGGGAGAAATCTGTTGTCTGGAGTTCAGTTGTGATACCTGGTGATTTTCAGGCTCCACTTGGAGGTTGGTTACCCTAGGCATAGCAGTCAGTGCTTCAGAGCAGGGTCTGCTAGATCCAGGTTCTTGCTGTAGAAGCTGAGTGGGTGATTTTGGACCAGTCACAGACTTTCAGCCTAACCTACCTCACAGGATTGTTGTGCAAGTCAAAAGGGGGAGAGGAGAATGATGTAAGCTGCTTTGGTCCCCAATGTAGAGAAAGACTACTTTCCCTCCTGGGAAACCATTGTTGCCAATCTCCAGGTGAGGACTGGAGATCACTCAGAATTACAACTGTTCTCCAGATGGCAGAGATCACTTCCCCTGGAGAAAATGATGGACTCTGTGGCAGTCAGGGCTTCAGAGCATGGAAGAGGCTGCAAGTGTGTGTGTGGGGGGAGGGAATGGAAAGCTGAAGAATGAGGGGAAATAAAGGTAGGTTGATGACTGGCTGGGCAAGAGGTAGGTTTGCCAACTCCAGGTGGGAAATTCCTGGAGATCTGAGGGATGGAAACTGGAGACGGTGAGGTTTGAGGAGTGGTGGGATCTCAGACATGTACAATGCCATAGACTCCACCCTCCCAACCAGCCATTCCCTCCCGGGCAACCACTGTTGTCAATCTCAGGAGACAGATGGAAATCACTCAGAATTACAACTGATCTCCAGGAGGGAGGGGGGAGGAGATGGAAAGCTGAAATCAGAGGGGCAGATAATGGCAGGTTGATGCTTGGCTGGGAAGGAGATAGGATTGCCAACTCCAGGTTGGGAAATTCATGGAGATTTGAGGGGTGGAGCCTGGAGAGGGTGAAGTTTGAGGAGAGGTGGGACTGCCATAGACTCCACTCTCCAAACCAGCCATTTCCTCCTGGGTAACAATTGTTGCCAATCTCCAGGTGAGGGCTGGAAATCACTCAAAATTACAACTGCTCTTCAGGTAGCAGAGATAAGTTCCTCTAGACAAAATGGTGGACTCTGTGTCATTATACCCTGCTGAGGTCGCCACAGCACGTTGACACTGAGTGCTCAAGGCCTTGGCGCTCTCCCAGAGCCTCTTTCTAGAGCTCGTTGTATTTATTTCCACAATAGGCCTTATTCCTAGTACCTTATAAAGCTAAACTTATACCATTGTTCAGGCCATTAGTCCTCCTGCTCTGACCTGGATAGCCCAGGCTAGCAGGGTCTTGTCAGATCTCAGAAGCTAAGCAGGGCCGGCCAGTGTTAGTATTTGGATGGGAGACTACCAAGGAAGTCCAGAGTTGCTGTGCAGAGACAAGCAATGGCAAGCCACCTCTGCTCATCTCTTGCTTTGAAAAGCTAGCTGTGACTTGATGGCTCTTTGCACACACACACAAAGTCACCTTACACTGTTGTTCAGGCCACTGATCCACCTCTCTCAGTATGGTCTACTCTGATTAGCAGATGATCTCCAGGATCTCAGACAGAGAAAGGTCTCTCCTAATACCTGCTGCCTAAGATGCTTTTAACTGGAGATGCCAGGGCTTGCGTCTGGGACCTCCTGCATGCAAAGCATGTAGTCAACCACTAAGCTGTGCCCCCTTGTGCCCCCTTGACATACATTCTGTATCTAACACCTAAATTGAATTTTTCTGCATCCAATTATTTTCAGAACACTGAATCTTCATACTTGGCAGCTGTTCAGTATACGATGAACAGATGTGCATGAAACAGAAAAATTATGCAAGATTTACTAGTACAATCAAAGTGACTTTTCTCAGATGACTGGTTCCAGTTCCAGTTCCATTGTCAGTTATAAGGATAACCATTTTTCTTCATCAGTTCCAGTTGCATATTGATCTTACCTGGAAATTTCAGAGCTGCTTAAATGGAGGCCCCTATAGTCTGCCATTCTAGTCTGACCCAGCTGAGCTCTGAGAAGGAGCAAGGTGTTTGAGCTGCCAGAGGGGTGAGTGGTATTTTTATTTATTTACTTTCAGCTGAGGTGCTTTAGCTGAGAAGGTACTGTGTGTGGGACTGTATTTGGGAGTGTGTGGGTGAGTTGTAATAGACTCCTGGCTGCTGGAGTTAGGGTGTGAAAGGGTCATTGTTTGCCTGTCATTAAGTGCCTGGGTGAAACTGAATAGCAGACTCTTGGCTGCTGGAGTTAGGGTGTGAAAGGGTCATTGTTTGCCTGTCATTAAGTGCCTTGGGTGAATTTGAGTAGCTGCTGGCCACACCCTCTCCTGGGGGACACTTCTATTTAAGGCAGGAAGCTTGCAAGAGGCATGAGCCTCTGGCATGAGCCGAAGGGTGAGAGCCAAAGGGTGAGGCTCTTGGCCTGTGGCTCTTGGCCTAGGGGCTCTGTAAGAAGCCCAGGAAGAGCCCAGGAAGAGCCAGAAAGCCAGGGACCTTGGCTCCTTGGGTTCCCAGTAAGGTAAGTAGACTTCTACAACAGGAACCATATAAATACAAAGGGTTTTAAAAGGGGGGTTATAGAAAAGTATTTGTTTAAAAACAATTATGAAGCCAGAATGCCAGCAGGGGGTTGGGGGCTATCCAGTGATTTGCATGGAGTGTCACATGTATGACTATCTGCCCACTGGTCAGAAGTCTTGGGTGTGTGCTCGGTGCAAGGAGCTCCTGGTTCTCAGGGAGCGAGTTTGCTCCCTTGAGGCCAAGGTGGCTGACCTGGAGAAGTAGAGACAGTCAGTTAGGTGCATGGAGAAGACTCTTGGGGACTTGTTAGATATGTCCCATTCTGGATCTGGCAGCCCAGCTGCCAGGGAGCATGAGGGTCAAGGGGAAATGGGGCACCATGCTGAGGATAAGGGGAATGTGCCCTCAGAAGGGACCTCTTCTTCAGCTGGTGAACGGGTATCCTTTCTTACCAAGGAACCGTCCCTGGGAAGGGTGGGAGGGGGGCTCTTGGTAGTTGGTGATTCGATCCTTAGGCAGGTAGACAGCTGGGTGGCGAACCCACGTACTGACCATATGGTGACTTGCCTGCCTGGTGCAAAGGTAGCAGACATTACGCGTGTTTTAGATAGGCTGGTAGATAGTGCTTGGGAGGAGCCAGTGGTCGTGGTGCACGTCGGCACCAACGATGTGGGGAAATGCAGTCGTGAGGTCCTGGAGGAGACATTTAGGCTACTGGGCAGGAAACTCAAGGCCAGGACCACCAAGGTAGCCTTCTCAGAAGTGCTACCTGTTCCATGCAGAGGGCCGGAGAGATAGGCACAGATCAGGAGTCTCAATGCGTGGATGAGACGGTGGTGTAGGGGGGAAGGGTTCAAGTTTGTTAGGCACTGGGATGCTTTTTGGGACAAGAGGGAGCTGTACAAAAGGGACGGTCTCCACTTGTCCCGAGAAGGAACCAGGCTGCTGGCGCTCAAAATCAAAAAGGTGGCAGAGCAGTTTTTAAACTGAATAATGGGGGAAAGCCGACAGGAGATGAAAAGTCTCTGGTTCGAGATGGCTCATCTCAAAGAAATGAAGGGGTAGCTATTAATTTTGTACAAGGAAATGGATTACAATTGTCCACTGAGACTGTGGCTAATGATAGGAACTGCCTGGCAAGGTCTCGAGGCAGCAAGAGGAAGGCTGTGGGCTTAACAAACGTGGGAAACTATAAGTGTTTATACACAAATGCTAGAAGTCTCCGAGGTAAAATCGGGGAGCTGGAATGCTTGGTGTTGGGGGGGGGAAATAGACGTTGTGGGTATTTCAGAAACTTGGTGGGATGAGGAAAATCAGTGGGGTACGGCGATTCCTGGTTATAAATTATATCGGAAGGATAGGGGGGGAAGGGTTGGAGGTGGGGTGGCTCTGTATGTCAGAGAGGGTATACCGTCCAGTAAGACTGAGAGGGTAATAAAATTGGATTCGCTTCTGAAAATGCTATGGGTTGAAATAGTGGGTCCAAAAGGAAGCTTAACAGTGGGAGTTTGTTATCACCCACCAGATCAAAAGATAGAGGAGGATTATAAAATGATGAATGAATTAAAGATAGCGGTTAGACGAAATAACTGTGTCATAATAGGCAACTTTAACTACCCACACATTGATTGGGTCAATATGAGTTCTAGTCGGGAAAAAGAGATTGAGTTTTTAGACACTCTCAATGACTGTGATATGGAACAGATGGTCACAGATCCTACCAGGGGAGAGGTGATCCTGGATTTGGTCCTAAGTAACACCCAAGATCTGTTGAGAGATGTAAAAGTGATTGCACCGCTTGGGAACAGTGACCATAATGTCATTGAGTTTAACATTTGTACAGATAGGGAGTTGCCCAAAAAGACTGACGCAACCACTTTTAACTTTAAAAGGGATAACTTCTCTGGTATGAGGGGACATGTGAGGAAGAAATTGAAAGGAAGAGTGGAGAAGGTCAAAACTATTGGGGAAGCTTGGAGACTCTTTAAAAAGACAATCCTAGAAGCTCAGAAAAAATATATACCGCAGGTTAAGAAAGGTACAAATAGGTATAGAAAAAAGCCTGCATGGTTAACAAATAAAGTAATGGAAGCTGTAAAAGGTAAGAAGGATTCCTTTAAGTGGTGGAAAGCTAGTCTTAGTGAGGTTGATAAAAGGGAACACAGACTATGGCAAATAAAATGCAAGTCTGTGATCAGGCAAGTAAAAAGGGAATATGAGGAGCATATCGCAAAAAACATAAAGACCAACAATAAAACTTTCTTCAAATACATTAGAAGTAGGAAGCCAGCCAGGGAGGCAGTGGGGCCCTTGGGTGACCAAGGGGTACAAGGAGTAGTGAAGGATGATAACGGAAATGGCTGAGAAGCTGAATGCATTTTTTGCCTCTGTCTTCACTGTGGAAGAGGAGAAATGCTTGCCCACTCCAGAAGCACCGATTTTGGGAGGGGGTTTGAAAGACCTGAATCAGATTGCGGTGACAAGAGAGGCAGTCCTATGACTGATGGACAATTTAAAAACTAATAAATCACCAGGCCCGGATGGCATTCATCCGAGAGTTCTGAAAGAACTCAAATGTGAACTTGTGGATCTCCTGACAAAAATATGTAATCTTTCTTTAAAATCTGCCTCCATTCCTGAGGACTGGAAGGTAGCTAATGTCACTCCCATCTTTAAAAAGGGCTCCAGGGGAGATCCGGGAAATTACAGGCCAGTCAGTCTGACATCGATACCGGGTAAGTTGGTGGAAACTATTATTAAGGAAAGAATTAGTAGGCACATTGATGAACAAAGACTATTGAGGCAGACTCAGCATGGGTTCTGTAAGGGAAGATCTTGTCTCACTAACCTGTTAGTGTTTTTTGAGGGAGTGAACAAACATGTGGACAAGGGGGACCCAATAGATATTATTTACCTTGACTTCCAGAAAGCTTTTGATACAGTTCCTCATCAAAGGCTCCTAAGTAAGCTCAATAGTCATGGGATAAAAGGACAAGTCCTCTTCTGGATCAAAAACTGGCTTATAAATAGGAAACAGAGAGTGAGTATAAATGGGAAACTTTCTCAGTGGAGGGTGGTAAGCAGTGGGGTACCACAGGGATCAGTACTCGGTCCGATGCTTTTTAACTTGTTTATTAATGATTTGGAATTGGGAGTAAGTAGTGAAGTGGCTAAATTTGCAGATGACACAAAGTTGTTCAGGGTGGTGAAAACCAGGGAGGATTGTGAGGCACTCCAAAGGGATCTGTTGAGGATGGGTGAGTGGGCATCAACGTGACAAATGGGGTTCAATGTGGCCAAGTGCAAAGTGATGCACATTGGAGCCAAAAATCCTAAATATAAATACATGTTGATGGAGTCTGAACTGGCAGAGACGGACCAAGAGAGAGATCTTGGAGTCGTAGTGGATAACTCAATGAAAATGTCTAGACAGTGTGTAGCTGCAATAAAGAAGGCCAACACTATGCTGGGGATTATTAGGAAGGGAATTGAAAACAAATCAGCCAGTATCATCATGCCCCTGTATAAATCATTGGTGCGACCTCATTTGGAATACTGTGTACAGTTCTGGTCAGCACATCTCAAAAAGGATATTATAGCATTGGAAAAAGTGCAGAGAAGGGCAACTAGAATGATAAAAGGGTTGGAACACCTTCCCTATGAAGAAAGGTTAAAATGCTTGGGGCTCTTCGGCTTGGAGAAACGACGGCTGAGGGGTGTCATCATCGAGGTTTATAAGATTATGAATGGGATTGAGCAGGTTGAGAAAGAAGTACTTTTCTCCCTTTCTCACAATACAAGAACTCGTGGGCACTCCATGAAATTGCTGAGCAGTCGGGTTAGAACAGATAAAAGGAAATACTTCTTCACCCAAAGAGTGATTAACATATGGAATTCACTGCCACAGGAGGTGGTGGCAGCTACAAGCATGGACAATTTCAAGAGGGAATTGGATAAACATATGGAGCAGAAGTCCATCAGTGGCTATTAGCCACAGGGAATAGATGGGAATTCTAAGTCTGGGGCAGGTGATGCACTCTATTCTTGGTGCCGGAGGGGGCAGCAGTGGGTGGGCTTCTAGTGTCCTGGCCCCACTGCTGGACCTCCTGATGGCACCTGGTATATTTTGGCTGCTGTGTGACAGAGTGTTGGACTGGATGGGCCATTGGCCTGATTCAACATTGGCTTCTCTTATGTTCTTATTCAGACAATGAACTTTCTTACTTTCAGCAATGCATTTGGATAGTCCTTGACCAACCACTGAGTCTAATAAGGCCATGTCATCCCTGCAGGTTCAAGGTGAATGAAAGAGGTCTATGGAAGGTTGCATGATATACCACACCTCCTGGATTAGATCCTGTCAATTAATTTTGCTAGCAGAGGCACTTTCCTCCAGTGGTAGGAGCCTTCTCTGTATGCATGATGCTCTTCTGGTGGTGCATGCTTTTTTGTGGAGCCACTTGTCTGAATCTCTGCCCACATACTAGGGTTGCCAGACCTTCCAGCAGAGATGGGGGTCTCCCGCTACCAGGCCCTGCTCCCTTGCTAGGCTTGCCATTCCCCTGTAGGGGGTGGGGGTTTGCCTACTTTCAGGGCCCCTGATCCACCAGCCTGGATCTGGCTGGCAGGGGGAACCCTGCCCACAAAGTGCTGTGTTCGCACCAACATGAAGGCATGTTGCAGGAGGATGCTCTATCATTTGAGGAAAACTCTATGGTTTTTCCTCGAATGATAGAGGCCCTGCTGACAACGTGCCCTGTGCACTGACGTCAATTCTGGGTGATGTCATCACAGTGTGTGTGAAAAGCATGCAAACCGAAGAGCTCCTAGACCAGGAGAAGCCCCCCCCATTGGCAGCCAGGTAAGACCTGGCAACCCTACCCACTGCTGCCCATCAGCTGGCTGACGGGGGGGGGCTTACCAGGAGCAAGAGGAAGGCCCAGGCCACGTTGTTCACATCACACAGGAAGTGACACCATCGCACTGCAATATCTAGGTGAAGATCTGGTATTTGAACAAAAACTCTATGGTAGTAGCTGTTTTCATCCCTGACTGGTTGCCAGGGGGGACCTGGCAACCCTACCACATGCACGTGAGGATAAAGAACTTTATTCTCTAAGTACTCCCTGTGATCATTGATAGATATTATTTCATGATTTGAAAGTACTGGGGTCTCTCTTTCAGCCCACTTAGTTTTAATGTTGGTTTAATTTTAGATGTTTTATGTTTAAATTGTTTTCAATTACTATATGTTATCATTTTTGAAAATACTTACTGAAGAAAGTAGATATTTTAAAGAAATAAAATAGCATTTCAGTTAGAATTACATAGTATACTCCATTTCAAATGCTGTTTTATGTTTCTTTTATTTTCACATACCTCAGAACTTATGCTGCATTTTTCTAAATTACTGTGATTTAAGTGGGGGTTTGCCCTGTTTTGTCTTGGGTTATTCCGATACTCTGCTGCTAAGAAAGTCCTCTTTTCTCCTGGAGTTACCCATGAGTTAATTTTATTTTTATACAAAGGAGATTGGAAAGGAACCCTTGGCCTAGGGCATACAAGAATGGTTGTTACAGACAATCAGTTCTTCTGATTGGCCAGAGGAATCTCCTTCTACCTGTACTGAAAATACAGGACTGGGTCACGGCAGCTAAACCTGAGTTAGGTGCCATTCTGAGTCCTAGTTATCTACCTTTCCATTTTTCATTAAAAGTCATCTCAAAGTAATTCTGCAAAGGTTAAAAGTGTGAGTCCCTAAAGCAGTCTCTGCTTTTGTGATACCTTGAAAGACACTGGCTGTGGTCACACACACAATTTGTGGCGATATAGTGGTGTTACCTGAGTGGAATAAACAGGCCCCTCCAGACAAGGACATCTGCCTCCCATGGCTCAGTCATCGGCAGCCTGTGCTGTTCCTCAATGGAAGCAGAATAAACAGATACTAGGGAAAGTCCGGTATTAATGGATTGTTCATGGTTCCCTCTGGATTTTCCATCGTCTGAACTTTCCTGCAGTGAAAGGAACCCAGAAATAATGTCTGAACATGCAGATCCATTTCTGCCACTGTTTTTTTTTTTAGTTGCTGCCTATATGCGCATATGCCCATGAACGGCTATGTGCATCCATCTGCCTGCATTTAAATACCCCCCCCCATTACACTAATGTGGATGCTTCCTCATGGGATGACTGCATGGGTAACCTGCCATAGGGTGTGTGGTCTGGATGAAATGCTCCACTACACTTGAAACTGGTACAATTTGAGGCACCACCATACCGTGCCAAGCCACCAGTGTGACCACAGCCACTGTATCTTATTCGAAAGCTTAATTCTTTGATTTTGATCTCCACAATGCTTAAACATCATTGTCTCTTACAAATTTTGCTCTGTCCAGTTTGTCATAATGAAATCTTTTCTAACATTGTAAACACAATAACATGTCACCAATTGAGTCTAACAAGAGAAGTCTTTCCCAGCATCCTCTTATTGTGATATTCCTCAGAATGCCGGTGTTGTTTTTTTTTACTATGCAGTGCCTCTTGCACTGAGTAGAGCCTTCCCATTTTATATGTCCTTTTCTGTTGATATTACATTAGTTGTGTATCATATTCGGCTAAGACAATACAGCTGGGTTATGAACAAGCTTTCAGGATTACAGTTCTTGTTATGTGCATCATAATAGCCTCTAAGCACATTAAGCCTTCAAATGTGATAGTATAATGCATGTGATGCAACCTGACAGCTGGTTGAGGGAGCTGACCGCTGTTTCCTCTAGTGAAGGAGTACAGTGGAAAGCAATGCAGAGACAATGTCCTGCATCATCTCAGGGGATCCCAACTGTAAACCACAGCCTGCTATTCAAACTTGCTTTGAATAATGCTGACCATATTTATTTTGTATTGAGTCATCAGAGAATGCAATGGAGTGATTCAGCACAGTGGCAAGATTTAGCGACTTTACTCTCTGATGATTAGCTTTGGGTTGATGTACACAGCTATTTTCTGGTAGTCACCATACAGTAGAAATAGATTGGACAGAACATGTGTCAGGATCAACTTATAGTAGGGTAGGCCCTACCCCTGTTCTAACTACTCCAATGAGCAAAGTTTATTCCTTCATTTATTAAAATATTTATATTACACCTTTCCTTTTGGTTCAAGTTTGAAGCCTTCCTCCAATCTAGGACTATTTTTGGGCAGGAACGCACAGGAACGGAGTTCCGGCTGGCTCCTGTTGTGTCCGCTGACCACTACAGGCTGTCAGCGAAGGAGCCTGAGCTTGAGTCCCTGAGAACAATGGGACTGGGGCTCCTGGCTCCAGCTTAGGGGAACCAATGGGAACAGCGGTGGGAATTCAAACCCGCCAATGGCACCAGGGGGTGTTCCCCTTCGCTTCTATATAGTTGGCCACCGGGCCAGGTAACGTTGTCTTGTTGTTGTATAATAGCGAACCATGCTGATCACTACATCATTGTCTGTGGTTTCATTATGCGTCTAACCCACTATACAGCAATGGCGACGGGGATGGGATCCTGTTGAGCACTCCAGCCAGGCTGTCGGACAACACTACCGAAGACTCGCTTCACCACTCCACGTGCTTCGCACATGAGCACCCCCGAGGGTGAACCTAGAGCCGTGTCTCAGCCTCCAACTAGCACAATGGCTGTTGCTCCAGGATCTGGGCTGCTGCCGCCATTTGACGCCTCCCAACCCCAGCGATGGGGAGCCTAGGTTACGGGTTTGCGGCAAGCCTTCATGTTCTATCAGATCATGGACAAAGATCGGAAGAGAGGCCTGCTGCTCTGCTCTTGTGGTCCCATGATCGTAGAACTAGCCCAGTACCTTCTCTCTCCCAAGAAGGTGGAGGAATGCACGGTCGACGAGATTGTCCGGGCTGTGCAGAACCATTTTCCCCTGAAGCCATTGGAGATGACCTGCCACGTGGTCTTCCAGCACAGAAACCAGCAGGGCAAGGAGATTGCTGCAGAGTTCCTTGCGGACCTCTGCCGCCTGGCGGCCAACTGCACCTTTGGGGCGTATTTGGACATGGCTCTCCGTGACTGGTTCATTGCCGGCCTTCAGGAGGAGAAACTCCGGCGCCGGATAATGGAGGGGGAGAGGGTGACCATCGCCTCGGCCCTAGCCACTGCCACCACATGGGAGAGGTCCCACCCGGGCGCCACCACAACACACTGGGTAGCCATCACCAGGAACAGCGACCCCGAGGACTCCGAGATCCACCGCACACAAGTCCAGCATGGTCTGCCAGCCCCGCTCGCCAGCTCCGCGCACAAGCAACCTGGCTTGGCGGTGCAGGAGTGTGCCAGCTGCGGCGGTCAGCACGAGCGAAAATCATTTTGGTTCCGGGATGCCACGTGTCAGGACTGTGGCCGCATGGGCCACATCACCAGGGTCTGCTGCTCCAAAACATCCCGCGCGGTGCCAAAACCACCCTACCGCAGGGCAGAAGCGCATTATGAGGACTGCGTGGCCTCAGAAGAAGACCTCTACCTCCTGACCAATGCCCTGGCAGCCTCCGAACAGGTACTGAAACTCCCCAGTCAGACCTCTACATTAAATATATGTCCGGGTTAAAGTAGAGGGGGTCCCCTTACAAACGGAGCTTGATTCGGGCTCCGTGTGCTCCATCATTTCGGAGGCCACATTAAAACGGATATGCCCAAAGGGGGGCCCCCGCTTGCGGCCATTGCCCGTGACACTCATGGACTTTCAAAGAAACTGCCAGTGAAAGGGGTCAGGAGTTTCAGGGTGCAGTACCATGGCTTCAAGGGCTATTTGGACTTACTAGTGGTCGAGGGCGACCTAGTCAGCCTCCTGGGAAGGGCTTGGTTCGAACCCCTGGGAATCGTGATCGAGGGGGTCCAGCACTGCGCAACCCATGACTTCCAGAAGGTGTGCCATGAGTTCCCGTCCATCTTTGACGGGATGCTGGGCCGGTACACGGGCCCCCCGGTTTCGCTGCAGCTCGACCCCAAGGTATCTGAATGCATGCCAGGACAGTTCCGTTTGCGCTGAAACCCAAGATAGACGCGGAACTGGACCGCTTGGTGGCCCAGGGGGTCCTGGAACCAGTCTCCCATGTAGCTTGGGAGACCCCTATTGTGACCCCAGTAAAGCCTAATGGGGAGGTCCGCATTTGCGGGGACTACACATGCATGATCAACAGGGCATTGCAGGACCATTCCTACCCGGTCCCAGTAGTAAGCCACATCCTGGCCACCTTGGCAGGGGCTAAGATCTTCGGTAAATTAGATCTCGCCCAAGCATATCAGCAGCTGCCAGTCAACGGGCCAGCCGCAGAGGCCTAGACAATTGTGACCCATCGGGGGGCTTTCAGGGTCAAGCGCCTGCAATTCGGGGTGAGCGTGGCACCCGGGATATTCCAGGAACAAATGGACTCTCTCCTCAGAGGGATTCCCGGTGTCACACCATTCTTCAATGATGTGATGATCGCCGCCGCCATGCCTGATGAATTCGCCACCTGCCTCCGCATGGTCCTCAGCCGTTTCCAGGATGCCGGCCTCAAGGTCAAGTGGGAAAAGTGCCAGCTTGGGGTGGACTCCGTGGACTTCTTGGGCTTCACCGTGGATGCAGACGGTCTACACCCAGCACAGGACAAGGTTAAGGCCATCGTGGAGGCTCCCACCCCAACCTCCAAGGCGGAGCTCCAGACGTTCCTCGGACTCCTCAATTTCTATCACGTCTTCCTCCCTCACAAGGTGGCGATAGCTGAACCCCTGCACTGGCTACTCGACAAGAAGGCGCCCTGGGTCTGGGGGCTGCACCAGGCCACCGCGTTACGGGCCGTCAAGGCCCTACTAATCTCGAACTTGGTCCTGTCCCACTTCAACGAGTCCTTGCCCGTGGTCCTGGCTTGTGATGCGTCTCCCTATGGGGTGGGAGCCGTGCTGGTGCACTATCTCCCAGACGGCTGGGAGGTTCCGGTCGCGTACTACTCGTGGACCCTATCTGCGGCCGAGTGGAACTACGCCCAGATAGACCGCAAGGGATGAAGAAGTTCCATGACTTCGTCTACAGCCGTCCCTTCACCATCACCACCCGCTGCTGAGCCTCTTCGCAGCGGATCGCCGGATGCCACAGGTACTCTCCCCTCGAGTCTTCCGGTGGTCCATCTTCCTGGTGGGCTACAATTACACACTGCAGCACCGGCTGGGCAAGGCGATGGGCCATGCGGACATGTTGAGCCGACTCCCCCTGCCAGACGAGGGGGAGGACCCGGCCCCGGCTTATCACGTCCTCCAGATGGAGTGTCTTCCGGATGCCGCCCTCCAGGCCGCAGACATCGCCCGCCGCTCCGCCCGTGACCCCATCCTTTTCCAGGTTCTCGGCTGGGTGGTGAGGGGGTGGCCTATGGCCCTGGCGGGCCCAGAGTTCAGCGCATTCACAACGTGGCGCAAGGAACTATCGGTGCACAAGGGCTGCATGCTGTGGGGGGACCGGGTTGTAGTCCCCAGGGCGTTCCGGCACCAGGTCCTGCAGGCTCTGCATGAGGTGCACCCTGGCATCATGTGGATGAAGGCCTTTGCCCGGAGCTACATCTGGTGGCCGGGCATGGATGGGGAAATAGAGGCCTGGGTGAAGCGTTTCCAGATCTGCCAAGAGGTCTGGCCGAGCCCACCAAGCGTACCTACGCAGTCCTGGAAATCAACAAGGTCCTGGCTCCACATTGACTTTGCCAGCCCTTTCCACGGATTGACGTTCCTAGTAACCGTGGACATGTACTTGAAGTGGCTGAAGGTGAGTCCTGTCTCCACCACCTCTGCGAGTGCCACCATCCGGGCCCTCAGGAAAATCTTTGCCACACATGGGTTGCCGGATACGATTGTCTTGGACAATGGCTCGGCGTTCACTTCCGAGGAGTTCCAGCGGTTCCTTAGGGACAACCTGATCCGGCACATCAGGTCGGCACCTTTCCACCCCGCAACGAATGGCCAGGCTGAACGGATGGTCCATACGGCAAAGGAGGCACTGAGCCGCCTGATGGAAGGGGACTGGGAGTTTCGCATCACACGTTTCCTCCTGGCCAACCGGACTACACCCAACCCAGTGAGCAGCCGCTGCTCTGCAGAGCTCCTGATGGGCCAGAGACCTGTGATCCTACTTGACTGCCTGCACCCCGACCGGGCGCCGGAGGCGCGCAACAGGACCAAGCAGCGGGGAGTGCCACGGGGGTTCTTTCTGGAGGACCCGGTGTTCGCGTGGAATTATGGCAAAGGCCCTGAATGGGTTGCGGCCAGGGTCATCCACGTCACCGGACCAGTTGCCTACGAGGTGTCAACGGACTGCGGCCAGATTCTGCAGCGCCACGTGGATCAGCTGAGGCGTTGCCTGCTTCAGGATGAACGTGAGCTTCCAACTCACGAGGAAGGGCGCGAAACCCCGGGAATGGAGGGAGCCATGGACGGGAAAAGGATCCCAGGGAGGCGGCCCCATTCGACGCACCAACCCCAACTAGGGAGGGACTGCCGGAGGAGCAGCCACCGGCGTCTCCCGCACCGGAATTGAAAGAAGCAGTGCAGGCTCCCCCCGTGCAGCCTCAACTCACTGTGGGCGAAGCCCCAACTCCAGCACCATGGCGGTCCACTAGGGAACGCCGCGCCCCAGCCTACCTGAAGGACTTTGTCTCCTAGGGATAGTCTGAACTAATGGGGGAGGGATGTTGTGTCCACTGACCATTACAGGCCATCAGTGAAGGAGCCTGAGCTTGAGTCGCTGAGAACAATGGGACTGGGGCTCCTGGTTCCAGCTTAGGGGAACCAATGGGAACGGCAGCGGGAATTCAAACCCACCAATGGCACCAGGGGGTGTTCCCCTTCACTTGTATATAGTTGACCACCTGGCCAGGTAATGTTGTCTTCTTGTTGTATAATAGCGAACCATGCTGATCACTACATCATTGTCTGTGGTTTCATTATGTGTCTAACCCACTATACAACAGCTCCCAAGCTGGCCACACCCAGCAGGAACTCATTAGCATAACAGCAGAAACTCATTAGGATTGGCTACATTAGGGCTGTGTGGCGTAACATGCAAAGGAGTTCCTGCTTTAAAAAAGCCCTGGGTTTTGACAACAAACAAGGTAAACAGAATAAGAAGCAAAAGGTGGGTATGGCTGGATGACCACACTTCTGGTAACGTGGGGATGTGGCCTAATATGCTAGTAGGCTTTGCTGTCAGGGGTGTGGCCTAATATGCTAATGAGTTTCCGCTGTCAGGTGTGGCCTGTTATGCTAATGAGATCCTGCTGGGCTTTTTCTAAAAAAGGAGCCCTGCTCCAATCTAAAGTGTCTTCCTCAAATTTAAGTTGGAGGACGACTGCTTGGAAGATGGTTGGATCCATCCCACTACTTGCACTGGTTTCCAGTGCATTTCCAAGCTGTGTTCAAAGTGCTGATCTTGACCTTGAAAGCAATAAATGTCTTGGAACCTTAACAATTTTGCTCATAGAAATCTACCCACACATTGAGGAAGGGCCAGATTATGATGTGATGAGGTCTTAAAAAGTGCCTTCTTAAAAGGCCCCCGTGACCCCCTTTTGCTCACTCATGCAGAAACCCTACCAGTCTTCACAATTTGTGTCATACAGGCTCAGGCTGAGAGGTAGGTCAGGCAGTCACTGTTCCCTGCTCGTCTTTCCTCTGTGTAAATATAGAGTCCTGATCCTTTCACTCACAAGGTCCCCTCTCTCTCATTCAGAGACACCACCAGACAGGGCAGCCCAGTCCCCTTTAACAATCACTCCTCATTCAGATACTTCACAGAGCTACTGGGGTTGGGACTCAAACACTCCTTCAGTCCCATGCTACCACCATTTACTCATATCTGGCTGTGATCACACACACTAAATAATCCACATTTAATCCACTTTCAGAGCACTTTCCAACTAGATTTTACTGTGTGAACTGGCAAAATCCAGTTGGAAAGTGCATTAAAAGTGGATTGAAAGTGGATTATTTAGTGTGTGTGATCGCAGCCTCTGATATCTTTCTATATAGACCAAGAAGTCTCTGTGTGTGCTTCTTTCTCTGAGACCATAAACATCCAGCCTACAGGGTTAAGCAAAGAGTTAACTTTTACCTATGGCTTAAACACAGCATTGGGGTGAATCAGGTAGATGATTACTAAGTTCCTCCATATCTGAACTTTTGAACTATAGTTCTGTTCAGGCGTTTTGGATTCTTTGCTACAAGTACAATCAGTGTCAGGCTGCTGATCAGTTATACACTGGCTCATGCTCACTGCTTCTTCACTCATCCAGTTTTCACTGTAACTGAACTGTATACTGCCCCAGCAGGATAAAGAGCTAGCAGTTTGTTTTAGAGCAGAAAATAAACCCTTTACTTTTAAAGAAATGCATGATGGCAAATGTAGTTTAGCAGCCCCTTAGATCAGATGCGCTGAGATAGCCTTTCTTATTGGTTATGCATGGGCTCCTTTTCCTGTAGTTAGCAGAGCCCTCAAAAAGTTTTATTGCCCTTGTTCCATGCATTGTTAGAATTCACAAGTGGCAAGTGAGACATATGGAACCATCTATTTTTTCACCAAAATTATACAATGGACTCTAATCGCTCTAGATGAACTCATCATTCATCAGCTGGATCATGAGTTAATGACTCTTTGAATGCATGAGTAGTCAATAAAGTGATTAAATTTAAAGTAAACTTTGTGTCCATCATGTCCTTGCAAACAGGGCGCAGCCTCCAGGCAGGGTTGGCCCGAGGTGTCTGGGTGCCCTAGGCAGGCCAGCTTGTGGCGCCCAGGCCCCGGCGATGCCAACCTCCCGGTGGGGCCTGGAGACGGTGGGGGGGGAGGTGCCGGCAAGCCAGGGAAGGGGTGGGGGTTTTAACCCCCGCCTCTTCCCTTTCAGCACTGGCTTGCCTGCGCGCCCTGCAACTATGGGGCATGCCGGCAAGCCAGGGAAGGGGTGGGGGTTTAAACCCCTGCCTCTTCCCTTTCAGCGCTGGCTTGCCTTTGAATGCCCGCTGGGGCGGTCTTCGCTGGCGGTGCCGTCTCCCCCTCAAGGGGGGAGGGCGGGCAAGCTCTGCCACCGCCTCCTGAGCCCCTCTGGGGTGCTCTTCACTGGCAGCAGCAGCAAGGAGGTGGCGGCGACGGTCGCGGGGGACTGTTCATGGGAAGGGGCGGGGCGCAGTTTGGTGCTCTAGGCGAGCACCTAGCTCGCCTAGCGGGCAAGCCGGCCCTGCCTCCAGGCAGCCCTGGAACAGGAACAGGAACAAACAGCTCTCACCTATCAACCTCAAACTTCCATTGGCTCCCTCTGGTTGCTCACAGGGAGAGGCAGAACTAACCTGTCTGTCACAGCCCCATAACATAAAAAATGATACTTCATTATTCTCACAGACCTTCCTGCTGGTTCTTTCTCTCTTGGCTGCCCAAACTGATGGTGGTGCAGTTGGCCCAAACCAGATTCAGTTAGGCTGCAGGTCATTTAACTATTCATATTTAGAGGTCTCTCATATTGTAAGGCTCTAAGCCATGGGTTACCTTGCTTATCCCTGAATCCAGCTCTGCACTGATGCTTTCATTGGAGATTTATTGGTGCTTCACCTAGACCGGAAGTCAAGGTAAATAATATCTATTGGGTCCCCCTTGTCCACATGTTTGTTTACCCCCTCAAAGAACACTAACAGGTTAGTGAGACAAGATCTTCCCTTACAGAACCCATGCTGAGTCTGTCTCAATAGTTTTTGTTCATCAATGTGCCTATTAATTCTTTCATTAATAACAGTTTCCACCAACTTACCCGGTATTGATGTCAGACTGACTGGCCTGTAATTTCCTAGATTTCCTCTGGAACCCTTTTTAAAGATGGGAGTGACATTAGCTACCTTCCAGTCCTCAGGAATGGAGGCAGATTTTAAAGAAAGATTACATATTTTTGTCAGGAGATCCACAAGTTCACATTTGAGTTTTTTCAGAACTCTCAGATGTATGCCATCTGGGCCTGGTGATTTATCAGTTTTTAAGTTATCTGTCAGTCGTAGGACCTCCTCTCATCACCTCAATCTGACTCAGGTCTTTCAACACCCCTCCAGAAATCAGCGGTTCTGGAGTGGGCAAGCACATCTCATCCTCCGCAGTGAAGACAGGCAAAAAATGCATTCAGCTTCTCAGCCATTTCCATATCATCCTTCAGTACTCCTTTTACCCTTTGGTCATCCAAAGGCCCCACTGCCTCCCTGGCTGGTTTCCTCCTTCTAATGTATTTGAAGAAAGTTTTATTGTTGGTCTTTATGTTTTTTGCAATATGCTCCTCATATTCTCTTTTTTCCTGCCTGATCACAGACTTGCATTTTATCGGCCACAGCCCGTGTTCCCTTTTATCAACTTCACTAAGACTAGCTTTCCACTGCTTAAAGGAATCCTTCTTACCTTTTACAGCTTCCATTACTTTGTTAACCATGCAGGCTTTTTTCTATACCTTTCCTTTTCATTAATACACTTGTTGGTAGATCCCAAAAGATCAGCACTTCTTTTTCTGCTACTTTAAGTGGAGATTCTCTTTGCTTCTTCAATATTCAATATACTTTAAGTGGAGATTCTCTTTGCTTCTTCAATGCACCTCATGTTTTATTAAGAGTGAAATGGACCAACATATCTTCAGGCAGCTTGTTCTTGAGCGCAAATCTTGAATTCATTCTAAATGGCTGAGTTCAGACTGGCAATTTGCCCCGGTAGGGACCCGGGCCAGCGACAATTCAATCCCGGAGTAAATTGGGCGTTCACACAGGCAAATCTGCCTGACGTCCCCCACCCGTAGCTAACCCATGCTGTTGCGTTTCACCACTGGATTAAAAAGATACCTCATAAAACTGGTAGCAAATCCAAAAGCCCGTGTGTGTCGCGCATTTCTCCGCTTCTGGGAAGTCTGAACGCACAGCCGAAAAGCTGGGAGCAACCCGCGTTGGGCAGAAGGCAGCAACGGTATGATTGGCCGTGCTCCGCTCTACTGCCCAATGCGGTGCTGGCACTGCAGGGTCCTCCCCCAATCGGCAAAATGCGCTTATGCAGTCTGAATGCTGAAACGCTCCCGCCCGGCTCCACCCCATATTTTCCGGCAGCAGCCCGGGCTATCTGAACGGGAAAACCCAGAACAGTTTATTCTGGGGCTTTTTTGCCACGACTGGCTACCAGAGCAAACTGCCAGTCTGAACTCAGCCAATATCTGGCCAGTATCAGGAAAATCTCTTTGTATCTTCAAATAATGCTGGCAGCTCTCTTGATAGATCGATGGATATCTATGTTGGCTAACAATCCCAGTGTGTCCTGTATTCTTCTCATTCTTCTGGTCATCTTGAATGACCATACTAAAGAGATACTAAAAATTCACAGCATCATAAAGCAGAAAAGACCAATAGTGCAATCCTAATCAGAGTTATACCATTCTAAGCTCATTGACTGCTTAAGATGGCACTACATCTTCTACCTACTGAACATCCAATTGGGGAGTATGCTATAATCAAGGAACAGCTTCATAAACACAATGGGCCTGCAGAGCAATCAATCATACAAGAAAGTGACCTTGTTGGTAAAAATAGTGTGAATCCACTTTTCAGTAATTTAGGAGCACATTATCAAAACAAAAGAGGGCCCATTAAAGAGACAATGGCTAAGTTCAGACCTCACATGAAACCATTCTTTAGTTTAGCTTGTGAAATCAGGATTCAGCTTATCATTTAAACCCTGGTTTGCCTTGACAAATGCTAGTTCTGTTGCTTCTCTTATCTAGCCTGAGAGGGGATTGCCAGAAAGCCAGAATAAACCAAGATGTCTGCAGTCATATATCATATAAAATCATAGGTAAAACTAGCTATGATTAGTAAACCAACTACAGAACCTGGTCTGATGGATCTAACTAACATAGTGGAGTGGTTGACATTCAGGCAATCATTCTAACCATAGTTAGTTCAATTAATCCATGGTTTCACATGAAGTCTGAATTGAGTCAGTGAACAGCTATTAGGGAAGGTTCATGTTGCTACTCAATTTACTTGAAGCCTAAGGATTTTTTGTATCTTAGCTGGGCCAGGAGGAAGAGGAAGAGTCATGCCACTAATATGGCTGTCTCCTGAATAACTTGATTGACTAGCTCAGTATTATTAATATAAACAGCTTAACATTTGATGTACCAGCAAATAAGTGCTTTGGATGGAACATGCCATATAGTGCTGCTGCAGCAGTGTTAGAGGAACAGCACATTGGCCTTACAAGAAAATATGCAGTGAACTGCTTAGGATCAGGCTTTCAGTCACCTCTTCTCTTATTAATGTGAATCAGCTTTATGAGATTGATCTGATCAAGTCTAAACAGAATGGAGATGATCTAATCTTTAGAATTAATTTCAAAGCCACTTATATATCTGTCACTCTTTTATAAATATCTCTCATTTAATAGCAAGAAAACACGTGCCAAATGTCAAGGTGGACAACATGGGCAATGTCTGGGGCTTAGGGAAGATAATATTTTCTTGTTGCTAGAAAAATCTCTTCAGTCCATAGTTCTGCCATGATTCTCCCTTTCTTCATGGCTCTAGCATTGCAAGGAGTACTTTTGTCCTTTTCACTCTCTAGATATGAATGATCAGGTGTAAACTGCTTCTCTGCTGCAATTATTTGGAATTTTGAAGCCTCTCACAGGTGTCTGGACCCCTGAAAATTTAGTTCCTGTGAATCTAACCCACCTGTTCTTCTTGCTCAAGAGCAAACATTTTCACTTCACTGGCATATCTATTAGCCATTTACCTGAGCTTTGGACATTCCAAAATATTGCCCTGGCATCATAATTGCTGACTATGTCATCAGGAAATTGTGTATGCACCAGTCAGCCAAGGACAGCAGTTGGACAGTGTACTCTTTCAAAGCCAAACCTGTTCGAGAGTCAGCAACTTTCCTTGGCTTGAATAAATGTAAGAGGAAGCTGGCAAGAAACTGCCTAAAGAATCCAGGCTGAGGACAAAGATTGGAGAAATGCCAGTGATTTATAAGGCACACAAGTAATGTTAGGAAAATATATGCTGCAGTCACACACACTAAATAATCCACTTTCAATCCACTTTCAGTGCACTTTCCAACTGGATTTTTACTGTGTAAACTGGCAAAAATCCAGTTGGAAAGTGGGCTGAAAGTGCATTGAAAGTAGATTATTTAGTGTGTCTGACTGCAGCCATAGTTTGAGAAGATCTAGAATGATTCATATTGCAGGGCTCATATCATACAAGGCATGTCCGTGGACACAAGGCATGTCCATGAACACAAATGTTCCTTTGTATGCATGGACAGCAGGCATGTGGAGGGGTGTGTCCTGTTACAGCTGTCCTGGTTTTTTTAACAGAACTGAACATCTATCTTGAGTTCTTGTTATGATGCCTTGAGCTTGCCTTGGATATATTTGCTGGACCATTGTTGTTGGAGGTATATGGAACACTTGTCAGAAAAGCATCAGGCAACATTAAAAAATACCCTTAGCTGTAGCCTCCCTTTTCCCTTCTTGAAGTTTATAAAAACTCAGGAGGATATGAAATGTTATCAGTGAGATGAAGGCAAGCTTGTCGCCTCGATCAGTGATGTGGATGACAGACACAGTACAAGCTGAGAAGATGTGCACACCCCAGAGGTCATACTGAAAATTCAAACTGCTCTGAATATGAGAACTGAGCAGCTTGGCTGTGTGTGTGTGTGTGTGTGAAATCCATCAAGGGCAAGCACAAAAATGATCACATAGAGCAAAGACGAGTCAGGTGGGACATAAAAGAAATAATAACTGGCCACAGACCACTTTGGGGTGAGATTTAGGTGTCTAGCATATAGAGAAAACATTACTAAATAGTCTTAGGCTGTGGCACATACACCCAACGGGCAGTTTGTTAGGTATTAGTGTATCAACTGTAGTGTAAGAAATGGTGAAACAATAATACAGCCATTCAGTTAACTGAACCCTCATCAAGATTCTGTATATGCTGTGATTCTTTGGGAGGGCAGCACTGCAGAATGTGAAACTGGGTGCAAAATTCAGCTTTCATTTTTTAAAAATGGTGTTTTAAAGCTCTTAATACATTAAGTAAAGTGTGTAGACAATGTCTGTTGAATTCTCAGAAACCAGAAAGGTAGGTGAATAGAGGTCAGTGTCCTTCCTCCTCCCATGTTTAGCAAAGCCAAATTGGGTTGGATCCTATGATCTGCTTGTACGTGAACTGCAAATCTTTCTTGCTTTTCGCTCCCACTAACCGTTCCTTCTAATGCCAGCACAGTTGGTATCTGGTGTAATAGCGACATGGGTTGGTGGGCTGCAGCAAGTAGAAGGGGCACAATCTCTCTCTCCTCCTTCTTCTGCTGGAGGGATAGGAAAGTGGGAAAGGTTTGCAGGTGTGAGTACACTCTGCTGTTGGGCTGCTGCATCCAACCAATAATATAAAATAAATCATACAGATTTGATACATTTGCATAATATCACCTGTTAAAGAATCCAGATTTCTTGGTGCAGAATTTGGATCATCCACATGCAGAATTTTATTTACTTTAGTGCAGCATACATATACCCCTGGCCGATAGACCTTCTAGCTAGTCACTCTTGTCTCTGTTTTCATTTCTTGATTTCATAGCTGTTGACCTGGCTGCTTTCCTACATATGTCATTGCTGGAGAGACAATATTGCAACAGATGTTTTGGGGGTGTTGTGTTTTTTTTGGTTAGGAGAAGATGGCATCATCTCCGCTGCACCTTCTCTGTCAAAGGTAAAGGTTAAACAGAGTTGTAGAACAGATATGCAACAATTCTATACATACTTACTTGGAAGGACCTTTAGCTGAATTCAGTAAGATTTACTAGCTATTAAGTGTGCATAGGACTGCAGCCTCAATGTCTGAACCTAGGATTCAGCCTGCAGTTCCTGAAGGGCATTGTCCCGATTCTCTTGTGGTAAGCTCTTTGTAAAGTTTAATGATTTAGAAGAAGAAGAGAAGAAGAGTTTGGATTTATACCCCGCCCTTCACTGCCCAAAGGCGTCTCAGAGCGGCTTACAAACTCCTTTCCCTTCCCCTCCCCACAACAGACACCCTGTGAGGTAGGTGGGGCTGAGAGAACTCTAACACAAACTGTCCTTGAGAGAACAGCTGTGCCAGAGCTTGTGACTGAACCAAGGTCACATTAGCAGGCGCAAGTGGAGGAGTGGTGAATCAAACCTGGTTCTCCCAGATAAGAGTCCGCGCACTTAACCACTACACCAAACTGGCTCTCCCCAAACTGGCTCTCTTAGGTATTCTGGTGGAAGCTGGTGCATTTCATGCCAATTTCCCTTTCTTTCCATGGAGTTCTTCAGTGAAGTCTTGGTGTTATTAATTTTAGAGCCTCCTACCAGCTCACATTGGCGCACTGGAAATTAATGTTTGATGTCCTTGCTTTCCCTGCATCAGATGTTTGAGTCCCAGAAAAACTGACTCAGCCTTTCAGCACCAATAAACCAGGGACTAAGCCAAGGACTTACATCGCTAACTCAGTGTCTATGGACTTTTGATATTCAAAGGCTATTTGTTGGTTTAATCAGCACTGGAAATCTGCCCTATTCCATGCCAAGGGCTTTCACCTGGACCTGGAGGACCCAGGACTGGATTCAGTATTACGACTTGAAGATCCAAAGATGTGGTTCTCCCCTTTGTCGCTCTTGTTCTCAGTGTTACTGAATGAGAATGAGACACTCTTGAGGGCACTAATTAACCCACATGGACACATGATTCTGTATCCATGCAAGGATGGAAGTATTTTCTCATAGCTGGCCTTGTTAAAAGGAACATTTGAGGAATATATACTCAGTAGCAGTACTTATGCTTGTTCCCTTGAACAATGCCTGCTTGATCTGAGCTTTGTTGTTCATTTTGCCTTCCCCATTTTACCAAACCACTATGACTTTATTACCACATTGTCAAAACAAGTCCATTTAAATCCTTTCCGTTTGCATTTTAAATATCTATACTTTATGGGTGTGGAGCTGTTAGAGTCATGATTCATTTTTGAATAGAAATTTTTGTCGTTTCTAGTTGTTCTTATCTAGGACTTAAGAGAGAGCAGCCCTACACAGGTCTATTCAGGATCCTACTGAGGGCTATGCAGTGGGGCTCACTCCCAGACAAATGTTCTTATGACTGCATTGAAATTACACTTTTTTGGTAGTGAGTGAGTGAGCTGGTAACTCTCCTCCAAAGGTCACACGTGTAGGTGTTTGTACTCACCTATCATGCTCAGCCATCGGGCTCAGCTATCAAGATGGAATTGTAATTATGCCACACTATTTCACATCTGACTGAGTTAGTGTGGGGGAGGGAAAGCAGCAGAGTGATGCCTAGCAAATTAAATGATAAAGCCAAGAACTCCTTGGTGTAACTTAATACTGGCAAGATCTCTGGTTTGGAGATAAATCTAATCACATTTTAATCCACAGAATGAAACATTAATGAATAATTTGGCCATTTCGGATCTTCTATCCTAACCCCAGTTATCAAGACTGAAGAAAGTTCCTGTAGCACTGCCACATCTAATTTGCAATAATTAAAGTTTTTTTTAAACATTATTCCTAAGAGTGATGCTTTAATTTCAAACAACAGAGATATATCAGCTTGTCATACATTGTACATCTATGACCTTGAGGAGTGGGTTTCAAATGTATTACTCTCAGGTAAACCTTTGAGCAGAAATCTGCTTGTAGATCTGTTGCAGAAAGCCTTGGTTGCCAAAGTTTTTAGGGCACATCTTAGGGTGCTAGCCATACCTGTTGGGTATAACTGTCATCTTCACTAAGGCCAACATTCCTGTGTAGCTGTGCAATTGGACAGGTTGCTTATAGCAGGTAAATTCTTCTTTGGGGCATCTTCCAGGCTGGATTCAAAGTACCGGTATTGATCCTGAAAATGCTAAATGACCTTGGAACAGGATATCTATAGGATTGTCTTGGCTCATATGCAGGGCTTTTTTTTGTAGAAAAAGCCCAGCAGGAACTCATTAGCATAATAGGCCACACCCAACATCAGAAAATCATTAGCACATTAAGCCACACCCCTGACAGCACAGCTTATTAGCATATTAGGCCACACCCCCATGTTACAAGAAGTATGGTCATTGTGCCACACCCACCTTTTGCTTCTTATGCTGTTTACCTTGTTTGTTGTCAAAACCCAGGGCTGTTTTTGTAGCAGAAACTCCTTTGCATGTTAGGCCACACACCCCAAATGTAGCCAATCCTAATGAGTTTCTACTGTTGGGTGTGACTTGTTATGCTAATGGGTTCCTGCTGGGTGTGGTCAACTCTTTAGCCAGCTGGAACTCTGTTCCTGTGTGTTCCTGCCCAAAAATAGCTCTGCCCATATGTACCTTCTCATAGCTTGAATTAACTGGCACTAGCCTTCGTTACATAGCTGCCTTAAATGAGGTATGGTTTGTGAGTACATGGGGAGGGTTCTGTTAGCTGTTGCTTCCATTATTTGGAATATCTTGCTCCAGGAAGATTTAGTTAGCCCCCTCACTGTTGGTCTTCCACATAGGGTCACCACCGGCTGGGTAGGTGGGTTAGGAGTATACTATTCTGGGTGGCAGCTTAGCAGGAGGCCTTGTGAACCACTTGCATACTCCACTACACATAGTGGGTTGATAATGCATCAGACAAAAGCACTGATGATCCCTGGTCTTCCTGGCATTCTCTTCTCAGCAATCCTTGAGCAGTCCTTGTGATATATCCAACCTAGTACTTCTCGCTCTCTTGCACTCTGCCTTGTTTATTCTGTTTGTCTGTCACAGATATGGCCAGAAAGATAGGGAAACAGTTGCTCAACTTTACCGAAAAGATCACAGAAGATGTTGTGGCACACCTAAATAGAACAAACCTGGCCTCTCAGAAAAGTATGCCAAGAAAGGAGTTTAGAAATCCAGAACAGAAAAGCCTTGAGGAACAATAAAAAGAATACCATGTGGTAACAATTATATGGGTACATTAGCAGACATGTAACCAGGGGTTGGTTGGAGCCAAAGCGCACGGGAGCACTGAAGGACTGGACAATTACCATGTCAGATTACATAGGGAAGCCATTGAAATTCATAAACATAAACACAATTTCAACAGGAAAGAACAGAGTTTAAAAATAAATAGGGCATGGTTTCCTGTCCTGAAAAACACAAAATGCTCTACAGCTGACAATAGCACTGCAGATAAGATTAGAGTTTCAATAGCCATTCCACACACAAAAGAACCTGGTCAGGAAACAGGAAACCTCCTCAGGAAACAATCCATAGACAAAAGAACCTCCTCAGGAAAGCTCCTCCATTAGCATGTTCATAGCTTGGAGAATTACTATAAGATAATGACTCAGCCCTACCCCACCTTCCAGGGTAGATATAAATTACCTGCCTACCATTTTTCTGCTCACCTTGACACAGAGAGTACTACATCTTTCTGTGTTATACCTCTGAGAATGCCAGTCTCAGCTACTGGCAAAACATCAGGTCCTACAATGCCAAGACCACAGCCACACAACCCGGAAAATCTACAGCAACTAATATTTTGAACTGTTGAATGTTCTTACCCACAACCTGAATAATTCTGTTAATGGATTCAGGTGGGTAGCTGTGTTGGTCTAAAACAGTAGAACAAAGTTTGAGTCCAGTGGCACCTTTAAGACCAACAGAGTTTAATTAAATTAATTAAAAGGTGTCACTGGACAAAAACTTAATTCTATTAATGGTGAAACTTTCAAAGCTTCCCAAGCCATTCTTGGGGGTGAGGGGGGGGGAGAAGTGGCATGTAAGCATGAAATAAGCCATGTACATGGCTGTCATAGATGTTTGTTGTGATGCCTGACTACAGTCCTTGCCCCCAGACAGAGTTGTTTGGTTGAAACAGTCAGAATGTACTTTATACTTTAAGAATCATTAAGAAAAAACACTCATTAAGAAGGAAAAAAATCCACCAAGTGCACATTTTGCTATCACTTCAGAACTTGGATGCTGTAATAATCATAGTAATATATAGCATTTATCAGTATTCAATTGTTGTTGTTGTTGTTGTTGATAGTGCTTCTGCATAAGAACATAAGAGAAGCCAATATTGAATCAGGCCAATGGCCCATCTAGTCCAACATTCTGTCACACAGTGGCCAAAAATACCAGGTGCCATCAGGAGGTCCAGCAGTGGGGCCAGGACACTAGAAGCCCTCCCACTGCTGCCCCCCCCAGCACCAAGGATAGAGTGCATCACCTGCCCCAGACTGAGAGTTCCTATCTACCTTGTGGCTAATAGCCACTGATGGACCTCTGCTTCATATATTTATCTAATTCCCTCTTGAAACTGTCTATGCTTGTAGTTGCCACCACCTCCTGTGGCAGTGAATTCCATATGTTAATCACTCTTTGGGTGATTATATATCTATAAGAACATAAGACCAGTTGTTCATCTAGTCCAGCAACCTGTTTCATATAGTGGCCAACCAGTTACCCTGGAGAGCCAACAAACAGGAAATAGAAGCCAAGTTGAAATTCCAGGGAAACTCCAGGCTGCATCTGAAAGTTGCCATCCTTAGCTCCAGCTAAGGATGGTTACATTTTTGATGATGTAAAATTCTTCTTGTTCAGGCAAGAGGTTTGGGTAGAGGTCAGAGGTGAGAGGAGAACACATGATGGTGCACATTCAAAGAAAGTGAAGGTGCATGTTCCATTCCTGGTTATGAGAATATCTAGCGGAAGATTTGCTTGCTCTTTAACTATAAAGATATTAGTTTAGAATTAAAGCTGCTCAAAGGTAAAAACTACAGTGCAGGGAATGAAGTATATCACTATTAAAAGAATTTTTGGCTGAGTTCAGACTGGCAGTTTGAAACGGGAGTCAATCATGGCAAAAAAGTCCCAGAACTAACTGTTCTGGTTTTCCCGGTCACACTGTGATGACTGATGCGGGAGCATACCGGGAGGATGCATGCAGGAGCATTCAGACTGCTGGCCCGGAGGTGGTGCTGTAAACGGCTTTGGGCGGTAAAGCGGAGCACAGCCAATCATATCGCTGCTGCCTTATAAGAACATAAGAGAACATAAGAGAAGCCAATGTTGATTCAGGCCAATGGCCCATCTAGTCCAACACTCTGTCACACAGCGGCCAAAATATACCAGGTGCCATCAGGAGGTCCAGCAGTGGGGCCAAGACACTAGAAGCCTTCCCACTGCTGCCCCCTCCAGCACCAAGAATAGAGTGCATCACCTGCCCCAGACTGAGAGTTCCCATCTATACCCTGTGGCTAATAGCCAGTGATGGACTTCTGCTCCATATGTTTATCTAATTCCCTGTTGAAACTGTCCATGCTTGCAGCTGCCACCACCTCCTGTGGCAGTGAATTCCATATGTTAATCACTCTTTGGGTGAAGAAGGACTTCCTTTTATCTGTTCTAACCCGACTGCTCAGCAATTTCATGGAGTGCCCACGAGTTCTTGTATTGTGAGAAAAGGAAGAAAAGTATTTCTTTCTCAACCTGCTCAATCCCATTCATAATTTTATAAACCTCGATCATGTCACCCCTCAGCCGTTGTTTCTCCAAGCTGAAGAGCCCCAAGCGTTTTAACCTTTCTTCATAGGGAAGGTATTCCAACCCTTTTATCATTCTAGTTGCCCTTCTCTGCATTTTTTCCAGTGCTATAATATCCTTTTTGAGATGTGGTGACCAGAACTGTACACAGTATTCCAAATGAGGTTGCACCAATGATTTATACAGAGGCATGATGATACTGGCTGATTTGTTTTCAATTCCCTTCCTAACAATCCCCAGCATAGCGTTGGCCTTCTTTATTGCTGCTACGCACTGTCTAGACATTTTCATTGAGTTATCCACTACG
The DNA here is from genome assembly GCA_029375565.1 of Gekko gecko. Lineage (NCBI taxonomy): Eukaryota > Metazoa > Chordata > Lepidosauria > Squamata > Gekkonidae > Gekko > Gekko gecko. The sequence goes on along the minus strand of JAPDNY010000002.1, from coordinate 68,903,219 downwards.
ACTCCAAGATCTCTCTCTTGGTCCGTCTCTGCCAGTTCAGACTCCATCAACGTGTATTTATATTTAGGATTTTTGGCTCCAATGTGCATCACTTTGCACTTGGCCACATTGAACCCCATTTGCCACGTTGATGCCCACTCATCCATCCTCAACAGATCCCTTTGGAGTGCCTCACAATCCTCCCTGGTTTTCACCACCCTGAACAACTTCGTGTCATCTGCAAATTTAGCCACTTCACTGCTTACTCCCAATTCCAGATCATTAATAAACAAGTTAAAAAGCATCAGACCGAGTACTGATCCCTGTGGTACCCCACTGCTTACCACCCTCCACTGAGAAAGTTTCCCATTTATACTCACTCTCTGTTTTCTATTTATAAGCCAGTTTTTGATCCACAAGAGGACTTGTCCTTTTATCCCATGACTATTGAGCTTTGATCCACAAGAGGACTTGTCCTTTTATCCCATGAGGAACTGTATCAAAAGCTTTCTGGAAGTCAAGGTAAATAATATCTATTGGGTCCCCCTTGTCCACATGTTTGTTCACTCCCTCAAAAAACACTAACAGGTTAGTGAGACAAGATCTTCCCTTATAGAACCCGTGCTGAGTCTGCCTCAATAGTTCTTGTTCATCAATGTGCCTAGTCATTCTTTCCTTAATAACAGTTTCCACCAACTTACACGGTATCAATGTCAGACTGACTGGCCTATAATTTCCCGGATCTCCCCTGGAGCCCTTTTTAAAGATGGGAGTGACATTAGCTACCTTCCAGTCCTCAGGAATGGAGGCAGATTTTAAAGAAAGATTACATATTTTTGTCAGGAGATCCACAAGTTCACATTTGAGTTCTTTCAGAACTCTCGGATGAATGCCTATGTGCAATGCGGGTTGCTCACGGCTTTTAAAGGTTGGCGATCCCACTTCCTGGAAGTGGAATGAAATGGGATAAACAGGCTCTCAGGGATCTGCTACCACTTTTACCAGGTATCTTTTAAATGAGGGAGCGAAGCAGAACAGCACGGGTTGACTATGGGTGGGGAATGCCAGGCAGATGTGCCTGTGTGAAGGCCCCCTCTAATCCGTTTATAAAACGTGGCTGAAATATGGCTATAACAGGGCAAACTGCCAGTCTGAATTCAGCCTTTGTGTAGCAGATTAATTCTTCAATGATCTGGGTCAGCCAGTTCATAAAGTTCATGGGTTCCTCAAATCTTGGACTTTGTTTATATGCTTTATTTATTTGCTTACTTAATTCATTCCCCACCTTTCTCCTCAGTGGGGACCCAAAGAGGCTTACACCATTGTCCTTACCTCCATTTTATCCTCACAACAACCCTGTGAGGTAGACTGGCTCAAGGTCACTCTGCCTGCTTCCATGGCAGACCAGGGATTTGGACTGCTATGCCACGTTAGCTTTCAAATATGCTGAGAAGCAAAAAATGGTTCCATTCTGGTTAAAGACCTCAGGAAAGGAGAAGACCTTTTTCTGCTTAAGAGCCTGGGGAGCTGCTGCTCAGCAGGGCAGAGAATCCTTACATGTGTACATGTGCTTGCTGTACCTGGAATCCTCTCTGCTCGGGATGCCAGCCTCCTGATGGGACTTAGGGATCCTGTGGAATTACAGCTCATCTCCAGACTACAGAGATAATTTCCTCTGGAGAAAATGGATACTTTGGAGGGTGGAATCTGTGGCATTGTACCCCGCTGAAGTCCCTGTCCTCCCCACACTCCAAAACGCAAATCTCCAGTGATATGTACGAGACAACACACCGGAGGTAAATTCAAGAAGTGATTTCAGCTTTATTCAGCTCCAAGTTAGACCAGCTAAGGACTAGACCAGCTAGACAAAATACAGTTCCAAAATAGCAGTTTATATACACTTCAGGCTGTAGTAGCCACACCCACAGAATGTAAAACGCGCCAATAACATTTGAACAAGGCAGCCAATCATAATGCAGTTATAAGGACCAATCATATTCCATAACAATAGCCAATCAAAGATGTTCCCTCCATAAGCCCTTTGATTGGGCAATACAAGACAGTTTCTGAATCCGCATAATGAGCACCTGCTCAACTTATGCTAGCCTTATGTCTATGAAGACATAACATCCAGGAGTTTCCCAACCTGGATCTGGGTACCACACCCCTTGCTGGTGGCCTGAAGGACCTGGCAAGCCTACTCTCTGCCCATGAAAATTATACAAATTAGAAATCGAGGGACCTGAAAATCTTACATTTGGGAGATGAGTTGGAACTGCTGATCACATATCCTATCTGAGCTTCCCTCTCAAGCTCTCCAAATGTACTTATTTCTTCACTTTTATTTATTTATTAAAAACATTTCCATGTTGCCATTCCAGCACCTTGAATTGGGCCCAGAAGCAAATTGGGAGCCAGTGTAGACAGAACAGAACTGGAGTGATATGGTTTCTTGGAACCACTCCAGTCAAAATCTGGCCACAGCATTCTTTCCATCCCCTGGTTTGTGAAAACTTCCCTTTCATTCCTTCAGACTACCTTCTCTACTTTCAAACTGTTAATTGTTAGCAAAGTAGTAAATTGTGGCAGTAGTGGAGCAAGCAAAATGGGAGCTGATAGAGGAAAATGCAGCTATAACACCTGCAAGAACGTTCTATTGTCTGGTTTGATGAATTGCAAGTTGTGCATGCCCAGACCTCTTGCAAAACCAGCACTAAGTTCCACCTCAAGACCTACTTCTTTAGCACAGTGCTAGACCTAACTGATTGGAGAAGGCCTTCGCATCTATGGTGGCTGCCTTGTCCAAATTGTGCAACTATAACCATACAGCAGATGCTCCTCCTTCAGAAAGTTTGAATTCCTCATACTTGGTGTAACATCTGGCAAGTGTTCCTTCATGCTACAAGCACCTAATGGACAGATGCATTGGCTCTGCTGGTTTAGGAAGGAGGATTAGTGCTTTGTGCTTCTGAAGCAGTTTTTCTCCAGGTATGCTCACCAGCTCTGAGTTGGGAAAAACCTGGAGATTTTTGGGGTGGAGCCTGAGCGGTGGGTGTTGCCTTCTGACACACTTCTGCTGATGTCAGGGGGTGTGGCATATGCAAATAAGTTATGCTAATGAGTTATGCTAATGAGCTCCTGCAGCTCTTTTTCTACGAAATGACCCCTGCATGTAACCCACTATCAATAGATGCAATTTGTTTAGGCCAGGTACAGAAGTGTCTGAGAATGGCAAGCAAGAATGTCCAACTTCACAGAAGTGATTATTCAAGGATAAGAGTATTGGTTAAGGGCCAGAAGATATTCATATGTATGAGAAATCATTATTTTTAAATAGACTTTGTTAAGATAAAAAGTAGTGAGAACAAACTAACATTTTATATATATTCTAAAAAGATATTTTAAGTATAGATAACTTTGTATGGTGGTTGAAGTTATAAATAATGAGATAGCCCAGGCAAGTCCAATCTCATCAGATCTTGGAAGCTAAGCAGGGTGGACTCTGGCAAGTACTTGGATGGGAGGCCTCCTTGAAATACCAGAGGCAGGAGGTGGGAGCAGGCTTTATTCAGCCACCTCTCTGAATATCCTCTAGGCCCCCAGTAGGGGTCAGTCACCAGATGTTGCCATGACTTCCAGGTGTGTGCGCACACACACACACACACGGACGTATAAAAATACAAAAAAAAAGATGAGTTAGTCAAGAATGTGTCCCACCATCAAGTGGGACAGTTGGATATTGTTAGGAGATTACTCTAAAATTCTATAAATATGGGAAGTTGTATTGATTGAGAGCTTTTCAGAAAGAGCTCCTTCCCTGTGACCTGCTTACTTTTGGGGTAAGAAACTCTAATGGACTCATGTAATTGCTCAGCTTTAATTATCTATGTTACAATTATGTGTGGATGGATTAATGCTTTGTGAATTTAGTCTGTATTAAGAATGCAATAATTATGCTTTGATAAAAAGCTGAAGATTTAAACAGAGACTAGCTAATAGTATTTACTTGTTTACTATACCCAGTGGCTGAGGGGGCAAACCGGAAGGAAGGAAACAATCTCTGAGAATATCAGTATACACATCAAAGGGGGAGCAGCAGAGTAGAGTAGAAAGGATGCCCTGTGACCTGGCCTCTCTGTCTTCCTAACTCTCTTGTAGTCTTCCTTGGTTGCCTGAGGAAAGAGACAGCGTACAGTCCTTGACTTCCAACAGAAAGAACCTATAGCATTATTGAGGTGTACCTCTGGCTAGGAGTTAAATGATCTGGTATAGGAATGCTAATTATAGCTGAATCAAGCCTGGCCAGAGTCATCCAGTACATATTGAATGCACTTGAGCACACTACACAATTGAAATTTTTTCAAGTGGAATTTGAAACTGACATGAAAAAGTATAACTAAAATCTCCACACATTAATGCTTGAAAGAGCATTAAGAGTGGAGAACTGATACAACAGGGGAAAGATGGAGAAAGCAACTGAAGGGGTGGGGGGAAATCCCAACACAGAGGAAAAAACACTGAACAGTGTTAAGACCTCTGCTGTATTTTTTTTTATGATGCTTTCAGCAGAAAATTCTGCTCCAAGTAGATGTTTTCATAAAGAGTGAATTGCTGCCTGGATATTCAAATAAGTCAACCTGACAGCATGTAAAAGAAGTAACATGTAAAAGTCAAGCTATGGAAGAGTGAAATAAGGATATCTGGGAAAATTTTGTAGATTTATTTCACAGTGAAATACAGTAATATCGAAGATTCTCTTGTGTGTATATTTCTGTCCCTCTGTGGGTTTTCTTTTCTTTTCATTCTACTTTTTGAATCTCTCTTTTTTTGTGTGTGTGTTGCGTATCTATTCATTCAGTTTGTTACTTTTTTGTGTATCTGAACAGAATGGATGTCAGCATGTGGCTGAATGTGTGAAAGATTCACAGCAAAATTCTTTAACATGGTTGAAATGTCTTTAGAGGGGAAGAAACTTTTATGGAAAGCCAAAATGGCAAGGACACTAAGAAAGAGAAGTGAGGCTGAGGAATCAAAGGCTGTGATCACACACACTAAATAATCCACTTTCAATCCACTTTCATGTACTTTCCAACTGGATTTCTACTGTGTGAACTGGCAAAATCCAATCCAAAAGTGGATTGAAAGTGGGTTATTTAGTGTGTGTGATCGCAGCCAAATTTTGAGCTATAAAGATAAAGAGGTCTTAAGCAAACAGCCCACTGGTCCATCTAGCTCAGTGCTGTCTACACTCAAAGGTTTCTCAAGGGTCTTGCACAGAGAAATCCCTCACAGTAATTGCCAACGGTAGGGTTCAGCACTATTATGCAGCTCCTGGAGCTGTGAAGCCAGAGAGGGCCACTGCTAACCCATGAGTTGCTGCTGCATCTCTGCCTGCTCTCCATTTCTGGGTAGCTGCATGGATGGAATTGGAATTTGGCACTCCTGAAAAAATCAGACCCTCCTCCATCAGCATGTGCACCCCAGCTGATAGCATGGTACTTGGCTCCCTTCTTCTTCTGCCAGAAACAGAATGTGGATAGCTGGGTGCCGGACAGTGCCATCCTAAGCAGAGTTTCACCCTTCCTTTGAAGTCAATGAGCTTAGAAGGATGCAAATCTGCTTAGGGTGGGACTTGTGAGTGGGCAGTCTAAAAATCTTTTCTTGAGGCCTAGATTTGTTGAACCCAATGGAACTGACTTCTGAATAAACATGTTCAGGATTGGCCAGAAATTGGAAGAAGCCATGTCTATTCTTCGCTGGGCAGAGAAGGGTTGTCTGAAATATATTACTTGGAGATGCCAGGGATGAAATCCAGCTCATGATAACCACAAATGATAAATTGTTCAGAGCAACTTTTTATTAATTGACCTTTTTGTATTATAATTAATAGAACATAAGTTTTTTTAAAATCTGACATACAGATTCCAGCGTAGACCAACCTAAAGACTCACACGTAAAGCTCAAACGTGCCCTCCATCTAAGTAAAAGTCTTTGCTGTTCTTACTGTGTGTTAATCAGACACTAGAGGTAGAAATGGCATGCTGTTTGCCACTAGGTTGTCCAGTGATTTGCTAGGCAGGCACAAAATATTGTAGGGCAGCAAATTCTGCCCTAAGTAGATTGGATACCAACAATGAATAACTGTGATTTCCATTTAATAATGGTAAATCAGTTTATTAAGGTAAGGTGACAGCTCTGATAGCATGTGAAGTATATTGAAAACTAATGTGACAGCATTAATGTGTTTGCCAAGCATCCATATTAACTGTATTCTTCCCTTGTGATCATTTCTGAGATGATTAATGCTGTCGTACCCTTTATCTCCACCTCCGCACCATTCTTTAGAGATGAAAGGCTTTATTTTTATAACAAGAGTTTTAAAATTTTCCAAGAATGCAAAGTATGTATCTGTCCACTGCAAAGCCACAGTACTCAGACTGTACCAGTTATTGTGCAAATGTTAAACCCAGCAGTTGTACAATAAAAAAGCAAAGGGGGAGATTCTGCAGAATCATAATGTTACTCAAGTATTGAATAGGCATTATCCAGTTTCAAGAAATTTATCTTCTTGTTGTTGTCTACTCTAACATAATTACTTAGCATTACCATTTGGGTGATCTGCCAGATCTTTTTCAGATACTCATCAGTTGTGGGTGATTCATTATCTTTCCATTTTGCTGCTATAGACAATCTTTCATAATGCAAGAAAGACACATGAAAGACTTGTAACAAATTTCATATCATGCTGTTCAATCCTAGTTTTGAAATGACTTAAATAGTGATACCATTGGGCTTCATGGTAATTCACATCCTCATGCTTCTTTAGTTCATTCTCTAGCGGCTTGCAATATGGTTGCATCTTTCCACAGAACCCCCGCATATGCACAAAATCAGAATTTTGCATCTTCAGTGTTTCACACTGTCTAAATGAATGAAAATGTACAATTTATACTATGTGGTAAGTATCACTAAAATACTATACAGATTTTTCTTTTAGGGTTGCTATATAGCAATTTTGAGGGGGTATAATGCCAAACCCACCTACTGTGAAGCTACTTCATGCTGAATTAGACCATAGGTCCACCAGTTTTACTGTTGTCAATGTTAACTAAAACAACTTTCTTGGATCTCAGGTACTGAAAGGTCTTTCCTAACACCTGCTACCTGAGATTCTTAGGGCCAAAACAGACTTGACTAAAAAGTTGTTTTTTTAATGCTATTGTACAGCTTCAGGCAGCTGCTTTGAAAACTGCAGAGGAGTTTCTGAGAGAGACAGTGTTTCACCCATACCTCTCCCATGTTTTTAAACATCTTCCCAAATGTGCAGTTAGCTCTGGTGGGAAAACACACAGATTTGGACACCCAAACCTATGTATTGTTCTACAAGAGTAAATTGCAGCTGACTTCCGGTTTATGGCATGGCGATAGCAGTCGCTCTCCCCAAGTCTCGGGAGAGCGATTTGCACACCAGTGGTTTGGAGGGGAACTGCTCACGCAGCTCTCCCACGGAACCCTCGGGTAGGGTTCCAAACCATAGGGCTTGGGGTGGGTAACCTCTTCTATGGCGCAATGCCGGCGAATTGAGGCACCCATCTGCCCTGATGGTCCTACTGCTGTGTGGCCGCATGGCACTAGGTAGGCTGGCCGGAACAAGCACCGGAGAACAAGTGATCAGCGGAAATATAAATGAGGTCGAAAGTGGCTGACAATGAATGTGAGTTGGATATAACTGAAATCTGAATTAACCGGAAAATCCCTTAGGCCCACCCCCCTATCGGTAAATGGAGAGTGGCGGGAACTGCCCCCGCGAGTGAGAAAAACTGCAGAAAAAGAGAGGGGGGAAGGGAAAGATCGAACGTTTGGCTTGTTTTGTGAGACTTACCAGAGCGGATTTAAAGCGTAAGCAATTTTCAGAGGTGGTGAAACAGCAATTGGCTTTTGTAAACAATCATTCAAGATGTCGGGCGCAGGGAAGAAAGGAAGGAAACCGAAACTTATGGGCAGTCAAAGTCCGAGGCTGGAAGAAGAGGGAACGGGCGTCATGAGACTGCTAGCGGATATGCTCAAGCCTATTATGGATCAATTCGCCGGTATTAACCAGCAGTTAACCGTTCTCAATCAGACTTTCACAGCGCAACAGCTCCAGCTGGCAGAAACAGTCAAGCAGACGGAGTAAATGATGGAAGTAGTGAAAGAGATGAATACCCAAAGCAAGATTTTGAAGAAGAGAGTGGACCAAATAACGAATAAACAGAATCACCAGGAAAATATTGTTGTTTCTACAAATTGAGAAAGCAAATATGATCCTCAGATTCTAGGGTTCCTGAATCACCGAAGGAAGATTTGAAGAAGCTTCTCAGTGATCTCATTGCGCCAGTAGTAGGCTTGAAAGCGGAAGAAGTAATGCATGATATGGATGCAGTGTACAGGGTATATTCCAATTACACCAAAAAGAATAGCCTACTTGGAGAAATAACAGTCAGATTTTCAAGAAGACAAACTAGAGATACAATTCTAAAAGCTACATCAGCAATTCCACTGAAAGTGGAAAATGCTATTATCAAGACTTTAAAAGACATTCCATTTGAAATTCGTCAAAAACGGAAGAGCTACAAAGATTTAATTCTCTTTCTTCAAACTAATCAAACCACATATAAATGGGCAGTTCCAGAAGGGGTCATCTTTAAGCTACATGATAAGAGAGAGAAGATTGACTAAGGAATTCCTGAAACGCCATCTGGGAACCAAAGAAGATGGTGAAAATGGTTCGAGTGGCTCCACACCCTCGGAGATAGACGAAGACTTGGCTGTGGAAGAAGGCGCTGCTGCCCACAAATCAACTTATGACTTTAGAGATAGAAAGCCTAAGTAAAGGCAGAAGGACTCTGTAAATTGCCTTTATGAAGCAAGTTTGGGGGATGCCCTGGAACTCTCCCATAACAAGTAACTAGCTAACTTTTGATCAGGGATAGATAGCACTCACAGCATGCATTGTGCACTAACAAAAAGAGTACTAACACAGATTCTAACTGGGTTAATGATCTCCTCCTCTTGGGTTTTTAGTTTAGTGTGGGTTTACTTTTCTTTCTCCCTAGTTGTTTGCCCCCCTCCTTTTTTTGTTGCAGTTGTAGTATTGTACTATAAAAAGCAATAAAAAATCCCCTTCGGGGGGCCAAAAAAAAGAAGAAGAATAAATTGCAGCTTTGGAGGGAGGGGTTGTAATCATGCTGGAGGCATGGAAGTAAAACATTTTTTTAAGGAAGTTCTGATACAAGGATCTTCTGTGTTAAGTGATGGAATGGATTCAATTTGGGACCTTTGCATGTGTAGAACATGTGTTACCACCAAACAGTGACCCTCATCCTCGTGTTCCACCTCCACGCATATTGTCCAGCCTACCAGCTAAGACTCTCATGAAGCTCTGCACTTTGTGCCTCCCACCTGCAGAGGAGTGGTGGCATCTGGTCTTCGAAATGTCATCCACCCTGCTGCCTACCTTACCTCCTTTAGGTGCCAGGCCAAATATTCCTTTTAACTCAGGCTTTTAATTAATGGGTTTCAGGGGTCTTTTCGTAGAAAAACAGCTGCAGGAGCTCATTAGCATATGGTATGCTAATGAGGTATTAGGCTATTAGCATATGCCACACCCCCTGACATCACCGGAAGTGATGTCAGAAGGGGAAGCAAAAGTGGGGGAGGCATCTTCAAAAGCCTCCCCTTCCCTTCCCCAGCTGGTCTGGGTGGGGGAGCTAAGAGAGAAGGGGTTTAAAGTTTAAACTCCTTCTCATGAGAGTTGGGCTACAGAAGGAGGAAAGAGGGAAAGAAAGAGAAGGAAAGGGGAGGGAAACAGGGAAAGGAGGAAAAAAGAGAAGAGAAGAAGGTGAGAAAGAAAGAAAGAAAGAAAGAAAGAAAGAAAGAAAGAAAGAAAGAAAGAAAGAAAGAAAGAAAGAGAGAAGAGAAAAAGGAGGGAAAAAGGAAAAAGAGAGAAGGAAAAGAGGGAATGAAAGAAATTTGGCGGCAATTTGGCCCCATTATATCCTATGGGCCATTGAAGTCAATGGTGAAAACATAGGGTATATTCTGGGGGCTGGAGGGGAGGGGGTTTGAGGCTCCAAACTCACAGGGTAGCTGATGGAGCCTCTCCCCAAGATACCCACCAAGTTTCAAGAACATTGGACCACGGGGTCCAATTCCATGGGCCCCCAAACAGGTTGCCCCTATTCCCTCCATTGTTCTCTATGGTGGGGGAAAAAGTTACTTTTTTCCCACCACAGAGAACAATGGAGGGAATGGGGCAACCTGTTTAGGGGCCCATAGAATTGGACCCCCTGATCCAATGTTCTTGAAACTTGGTGGGTATCTTGGGGAGAGGCTCCATCAGCTACCCTGTGAGTTTGGAGCCTCTCCCTCAAACCTCCTCCCCTCCAGTCCCCAGAATATACCCTATGTTTTCACCATTGACTTCAATGGCCCATAGGATACAATGGAGCTGAAATTGACATTCGGCTGCCTGAAAGAGTCTCCGGGACACCGGCTGGGGGCGGGGCTTGGCTCCTGAACTCCCGGAGCTGCGCTCCGGTATGCTCCCCCCACAAAAGACCCCTGATGGGTTTTTATCTCTCTTAGTTGTTTTTATGGTCTGCTTCTCACTTGTGGACTGTTTTTCAGTATCATTTTAGGCTGCTCAGTGTTAGGTTTATGCTTTTTTTATACACAGGCTTTTAGTTGTCACCTTTCCCCCACACACACCCTGCAACATTGCACCTAATTCCTACATGGCCATTTTTGAGGATTAAAGAACTACTGTGTGTCATTGAGATATTGATAGAAAGGAAGTGTTTCCATCTATCTACTAAGGTCGCATTCATGTGTTTCTTTGCCTGAGACCTGAGCAAGTGACTCTGCTTATCTTTGCTATGCAAATGCAGGCGTGTGGATTAACCAGAGTTAGTTTTCCAGGCCCCACCTTCTGCCAGCAAGCTCTTGGTGCTCTTGAAATTATTTATTTTCCTAACGTGTATATTTTCCAAAACCGACTCAGTTCTTATCTACTTGTTAGTATGTGAACATTTCTTAATCTAGGAAACCCACTCTCTGCCTGTTGTTGCCAGCATGGCAATAAAAGCTTTCTAAACTGGTGCAAGAATTTAATATTTTATCTTATTTACTTACTTTACAGGTAGCAATACAGAGCAGCTGTTCTTAACAGGAAATTCAGAAGATTTTGCTAATATTGTGGAGAGGAAGTGATTTTAACAGTTTATAAAGCCAATTTTAAAACATTCTATATCTCATTTACCAACAGACACTCAAGGCAGCTTACAATACAACAAATAAAATATAAACAATAAACAACAATAAAGGCAATAAGCAAAAGCATAAATTATCTACATCATAAATACAGGATAAATCTAATGGTTGGTAGGAAAAATCAGTAATAAAAACTTTGTGGAACAAAATATCTGTGTTATAAATGGATGTATCATAGCGGCTAAGAGAATGACAGTGCCATGCTAAGAACACTTTCCTGGGAATAAGTCCCACTGAACAGACTGGAGTAGGAGTCTGAGGAGACCTGTTTAGGATTGCACTGTGAGCAAAGGCCCACAAGGTCCCTGGATGAAATCTCATCTCAGCCACAAATTTCATAGGTAACCTTTTACAAGACTTTCTTAGGTTCAGTCCCTCATCTGTAATTTGGAGATAACAATAACGGTGGCCTGCCTTACAAGTCTGTTATAAGAAGATAATGTATAAAATGCTTTGAATAATGTATGAAAGGTTTTGTGGCTGAAAGCTCATCTCAGCCACAAATTTCATAGGTAACCCTTGGAAGCCTTTCTGAGGTTCAGTCCTCCATCTGTAGTTTGGGGATAACAATAATACCTGTCTGCCTTACAAGGCTGTTATAAGAAGTCTGTTATAAGAAGATAATGTATGAAATATTTTGAACACCGTAAATACTATATAAATATTGAACATAACAAGTGGGAACCCCAAGAAACTTGTGGGGAGGGGCATCCCATTTCCTTTCCTTTCTCCTTCCCCCCCACTTCTTCTGTCACCTTCCCACTTCACTTTTCATTCCTTCCCTATCCCAGCAGCTTCTGCCCAGGAAAACTATAGCCTGGTTGTGCGGTGCTGATCATCAGGCCAAGCCCAGTTACACAATGGGGAACCTGCAAGGACTTGTGAAGGGCAACTCATTTCCCCCCTTTCTCACACTATTTCTTCTTTCTCTCCTCCTGGAAACCGCCATATCCTCTCTCTTCTCTGCTTCCTTCTCTCTTACTCACTCACTCACCAACCAACCAACCAACCAACCAGATTTTATCTGCCCCTACATCTTCAGCTATATCTATTTACTTCATTTATACCCCCCAATTCTTCACAGTGGGGAACATAAGAACATAAGAGAGGCCAATGTTGGATCAGGCCAATGGCCCATCCAGTCCAACACTCTGTCACACAGTGGCCAAAAATACCAGGTGCCGTCAGGAGGTCCAGCAGTGGGGACACGGAACCCAAAGCAGGTTATATCCTTCTCCTTTCCTCCATTTTATGTTCACCCTGTGAGGTAGGTTAGGCAGAGAGTGACTGGTCCAAGGTCATCAAATTAGCTTCCACATCAGATTGGGGATTTGAACCTGGGTCTCCAGATCCTCGTCTGAAGCTCAAAACACAGGCTTTAGTGGGGTGGCTGCTGTGGAACAGTAGTCAGCAGTTAGGCCTGAGTCAGTCATACAAACTGGTAGTAAGTCGCTGTGGTTGCTCCCAGGCCTGGCCATGATGTCCTCTTTTCAAAGACTGAAAGAGCCCTAGAAAGGGCCCTGCTCTCTCTTTCTCTGTCTCTCTGACTTTTACTGAGAGACTTTTCAGACTGCCTATGTATTCCATTTCAGTAACTGGTTACTAACTCCCTCGCCTCCCATCATTTCAGACAGACCTGTTTTAGTAACCAGCTGCTAGCAGAATTTATTTACTTTTTCACACAATCCTGGTTGTCTCCCATTTGGGAAGTGTGCCATTGAGACACACTGAAATACATGCGATTGCAACTGTTGTCACCTGGAAACATCTGTCACACCAATCACTGAAGCCCAAAGCTCCCGCCTAAACTCGCAGTACAATGAACTACTTCTGTCCTCCTTGTTTCCAGGTGACAACAGTCACGATTGCATGTATCATAGTCTATCTCAGTGGAGTCCAGTCATCTCAATGGAGTCACTATTGTGCTGATTTGTGGTCATGTTTCAGCGCCATAGTGCTCCCAATAGAACATTTTTTTAAAAAGCTCTGAGGAAAATCATGCATGGGGCAAAAAAGGGCGGGGGAAAAGTGCCACAGTTTGAAATGGCCATAATGCTTCAGGGATGGCTCATTAGTGGGAAGAAAATTGCTGGGTGAAACCCTGTCCCTGTATCACTTTACAAGTGGGCCAATAACGAATACTATCCAGTTTAGAAAGGTAATGTGAAATACCTCTGAGAAACCAAGCCTGGAATGCTGGCAAAACTGTTATGGTTATCTAGCAATGGCCACTGAGAGCATCCATTACTTAAAACTACAGGTACTCCTTTTAGCATTTTTTAACCCTCCAATGCTTTTTTAAAATTTAGATTCCAGATTTTTCTCTGAACTTGGGGCATTTTTCAGGTCTGTGATATCTGTTCATGGCTCTAGTCTCTGGATTTAAATATCCTCAGATTTGGCTGGGTTGAGAGTTAGTTATATTGATATTAAAATATTATTTTTAAAAAGGGACTGGAATAGTTAGGCCAGCCTAGACAGGAATTTCCAAAGTCATGAAAAGCACTATATCACATACACAAATTTAACCTCTGACCTGACCACACAGATTGACTTCCTTCAAAATCTCAGTTACCACAGGATTGGTAAGGGAAGAGGTGCCCACTGTCCAGGCTGGTTTAGGGTTTTAAAGGCCCCAAACTGCACCTTGACTTGTGCCTGGAAACTAATTGGCAACAATACAGCCTTTTCAATGTAGGTTCCTTTGCTGTCAACAGCAATGATGTCCAGCTCTTGAATAGTAAGCTGTGTTACTGGAAACAGAATTTATAGTACAATCCTAAAAACACTTTAATGGGAGTAAACCCCAACTGAGAAGACTTCAATAGACCTGCTTAGGGGAGGGGCCATGGCTCAACAGTGGAGCATCTGCTGGGCTTGCAGAAGGTCATGGGTTCAATCTGTGGCATCTCCTGTTGAAAGGATCAGGTAACAGATCTTGGCCCAAGGCCCCGGAAAACTGCTGCCTGTCAGAGTAGTCAATACTGACTTTGATGGACCAGTGGTCTAATTCATGATAAGGCAGGTTCATTTCATTGCACTGCATCTAAAGAAAGGGGTGAGTAATATGCAGTGGTTGATAATGCATGTTTGTGCAGTCTGGAGGTTCTCATTAGCAGCTCAAAAATCCAGTTATGCTTTTAAAGTAAGTTCTAACCCTCATGATTGGAGAGACATGTTTGAATGCATGACAGCAAAAGCAGCTATAAGATCAAACTCTAAACCCAAATGAATTGTGTTTATTTTTCACTCTACTTTCCCCCTCCCCACTAGATTAATAAACCTAAATTTTCTGCTTCAAAATCCTCAGCTCTGTTTTTTAAAAAGTTTGAAACACATAACTATTGTGCTGGAGGGTAATACAATTATAGGAACATGGCCAAAACTAAAAGAAAAATAAGGTGGACTTAGGAAATAAACACAGTGCTGAAAAAGTGTGGTTTAAGTGGTTGTGTTATTTCTACTTGATGTAATTAGTGGTATAAGAACAATGGTACACAGTTTTCTTTTATAGCCAAAATATTTTGCAGGACCAGAAATTCTCCTTCAGACTAGTAAGAATCCCCTCTCCATATATCTAACTGTAATTCGAGAAATCAGTGTGACATTAAGAGTGCTGAACTATGCCCAAGGTGGTCCAGGTTCAAATCACAGCTTGTCATGAAACAAATTGGTTGACTCTGGGCTACTCATTTTTTCTCAGACTAATCAGGTCTGGTTGAGAAGATAAAATTGATTAGGGGATTTATGCTTTCTTGAATTTTTTGGCGAAAGGATGGGATAATAATGTTCTAAATAAAACCAGTAAATAAATTCCCTGAAATCAGTGGGCACAACTAGATGAGATGGTATCCCCAGGGACAACCCAGGGGACACTCAAACCAGTTTACTGGAGGAATTCTTTGATTTTAAAAATGCTGTGGGAGCCCAGTCCTGCTTGGACCACAGCATGGGGGGCAGAGAAGGACTCTTGAAACACTGTGTGTGGGAGAGAGGCACCCCTCCTCCCCCTGCACTGCAGTCCTGAGCAGGCTCAGCACCCCACAGCATTCTTAAAGCCAGATAATTCCTGTGGTAAAATGGCTGTGACATTCCCAAGTTGTCCCTGGGGACATCATATCATCTAGTTGCTCCCTATACCTTTTGGGGCCTAACCCAGCACCCATCAACTGTTTGTTCAGTGAATTGTGTGTACTGAAATCCTAGAGTATACCCAGGTACTGGCAGCAGATAGTGACAATGTTTTAACTTGATGTATTTTAATTTATGTGCTTTCTCTATGTTTTATAATTGTATATGTTTACATTTTGCCACCCTGGAAATTTGAAAAGGCAGGATAAATACCAAGAAACAAGGCCCAAGAATGTTAAAAGTGTCATTAAAAGTTGCTCCTATTTTTCTCTTTCTTTCACCTCATGCCCAGCTCCAGGCCCACTCAAATCATCTTCTGAGTTCATCACCAGTTAGCATAAAAATCTAATATTCTATCAATTCTGATTATCCATCCAAAAGCCCAACAATGGGAAAAAGCAGATTCATCAGTCTCTGCCTGTGTGAGGTTTAGGAGGGAAAGAAGGGCTCTGGTATTAGGCAGAGAGGCTGGCAAGGAACTGGGTGAAGCTTGGAGTGAGACACTTTAAGCTGATTGCATGAAAGAGGCTGAGGGAGGGAGGGGAGGGAGGGAGAGAGAGAACCTAACTGGCTAGAATTGGCACTAGAAGCAGGTGTCCGAAAGATGTTTGAGGAGAAATCAGCCTCCCTATTTCAGCAGATGCCAAAGGTAGCCCTGCTTCCAATCTACTGTCAATACTGAGTGTTCAAAAGCAGCAAAAATTTACCTCCATCCTACAGACTTTCTGAGGAATGTGGAGAGGATGTTTGTGGGTAAGTTTTCACAACTCGGCATTGCTGGCTGAG
This sequence comes from Gekko gecko, assembly GCA_029375565.1. Classification (NCBI taxonomy): domain Eukaryota; kingdom Metazoa; phylum Chordata; class Lepidosauria; order Squamata; family Gekkonidae; genus Gekko; species Gekko gecko. The sequence continues at coordinate 68,887,013 of JAPDNY010000002.1, read as the reverse complement.
GAAAAGTTTTTCACTTTCTCTGTTTCAGGAAATGACATTACCGTGCCTAAATTTACAATGAAGCTGTGAATGTGGCTGAAGCTTCTGGGTTCTGCCCTGGGAAGGCCCCTTTCACCAGTTTGATTCAGGTCTAATGAGAGTGCTGAATTCTCATTGAAAAGCTTGTCTTCCATTCAGTCTCCTTTTTTTGTCATCAATTGCTGTCACTTTAACAGAAGACCCCTGCATGTAGCTTCCTTTCGTTTTGTATGCGCCCCATTGGCAGCAGTGAGCAAAGGGTACACTGTGGCCTACTAAAATGAATTGCCGAAGTCCCTGAACAATAGAGCTTTGTAGGATAAAAACAGTGAAGTCACAGTTTCCCAGGCTCCCTCCTTCCCACTCTGCCTCTCTTTCACCCCGAGATGCCTAGTAATGAGGGGAACTGGGGGAGTGCATTGCAGTGACTTACTATTAGACAAAAGAGAGAGGCCTGCCAAGTAATTCAGAGGGCATTGTGAGGTCTACAGCCAGATTGTGGAAGGGTCCCCTTCTCCCCACTCCCACCCCAGCAGCTGGTTTCTGTTGTAGGTACTTGAAGGGAATAGTCCATAATCCAGAGAATGTTTATTTCACCTACAAAACAGAACCAGTCCCCCCCCACCCAAATTTAGAACCCCTTGCAACCAACACGTGGCTATTATTACCTTACAGATGGCAATCAGACCGTTGTTGAAAATGTGTTGTTACAAATACTTGGTTTTGGGTGGGGGGAAGGATTAAAGGTTAGACTGTCCAGATGTCAGGTTTTAACTGTGGTGATTTGAAGCTGAGCTGGTTTTCCAGCTATGGGAATCTCTCAAGGTTTGTGTTTAGCAATATTAAATAAGCTTGATCTTTTAACAAGTTAAGCAGTTCCTGCGACACTGAATTCAGTGGAAAATGTGGTCAATTGGTATTTTTCAGAATCTGGCCTTCTGCCTAACGCCCACGATTCTAAACTCCTTGCCTTGGAAGTTCACTTCAAATTGTGGAAAATGCTTCTGTGTAGGAAACAAAAATCATGGAAACATTTACAATCAAATGTCCATGTATCTATTTTACTTTGTCTGTGCACACTCAGAACCCACAAATGGCTTTTGAGGCAGGGAAAACTTCCAGAAAACTAGCTATGTGAGGCTAGCTATGGCTGACTGTATCCACACATAAATGGATATAATTGATGCCCTACAGCAGTTATTCAGAACTTTTCCTGCATGGGCAAGACAATTAGAGAAGTGAATGATTGCTACAGTAACAATAGCACACAACCTCAAGCCAGGTTACAGGTTTTTGCTCTGTCATAGCAAAAACTACAAGAGTTCTGCTGTGGCACTGAGGGGGCTCCATGGGGTGCAATTCTATCTCCCATGCTTTTCAATCTCAATGTAAAGCCCTTAGGGCAAATCATCTGTAATTTTGAGGTTGGTCGTCATCAATATGCTGATGATACTCTGTATATCCTTATCCAGATCTCCTGGTGATGCAGTAGACAGCCTGAATCACTGCCTGGCCGTGGTGGTTAACTGGCTAAAAGTGAACAAATTCAAACGAAACCCTGAAAAGACAGAGGCAATGCTGGGTGGGAAAGAGGTGGTCTTGAATGACATTGTTCTCCCCACTTTTGATGGAATTCAAATTATCCTTGCTGCCTCAGTAAAAGTCTTGGGGTTATACTGGATTGAGAAACTTGCTGGATCCATTAACTTGCCTTATTGGAGAAGCAAATTAATGCAGCTGCAAAAAAATGCTTTCTACCAACTCAGCCTAGCCTGTAAGAGGGCTCTTACCTTGATATGGCTGACTTGGCCACATGAATCCACACCACAGTAACATTGAGACTAGACTACCATAAGGCACTGTAGTTGATCTCCTCTCAAAATCAACTCAGAAACTCCAGCTGGTCTGGAATGCTGGAGCTCGGCTATTGGGGGAGCTAGACCGAGCATGCATATTATTACCCCCACTCTGGAGACACTCCATTGGCTGCCCATTTGGTACTGAGCTCAGTTTCAGGTATTGCCAATCACATACAAGGCCCTTGAAAGCTTTGGTCCCTCTTATTTGTGGGACCACCTCTCCCTCTATACTCCTCTACAGCAGTTTTGCTCATCTGAGCAAGGTCTTCTGCAGGTGCCAACCAGAAAATGGGCAAAATCAACAATTGCCTGTACACATGTGCTTTCTCAGTTGTGACTCTCACCTTATGGAATGGCCTGCCCAAGGAGGTTAGGAGACTCCCACTCTCCTGGCTTTCTGCAAACTGTGCAAAATGGAAGTCTGGATGGGAGAGATGGAATTATTATAATGTTTTATTTTGTCCTTAGTTTTTAATTCTTCTGGTTTTAGAAGTTTATATAGATGTTATTGTTGGATTGTTTTGTCATTGTAACGGCCTATGGCTAAAGGCAGTAAACTGAAACCTGAACCTGAATTATTCAAGAGGGCTTTTCTGAGCAGGCAATTTAGTTGCACTGTACAAAATTTTTCACAGACTTACTTGGATAAATTATTAGGGACAGTGGCCTGTACTATTGTCTATAGCTTACTATAAGAATCTTGATATGTAACTTTTGTAACACTTAATGTGTCATGTTAATGCTTATGCTATGCTTCAGTTCTTTCTAGTAGTACCAGAATTCTAAAATCATAATTAATTGGTTACTAAATTTCCCATTTTGTTGATTGTACCGACCCACTATATGTAATCTGCCTTGAGTCCCTGTGAGAAAGGTGGACTATAAATAATGTAAATAAAATAAAAAGAAATACATAAAAATAAATTTTATCATGGCATATGAATTTGTGAGCCACTTTGGTTGCATCTAGTGAAGTGGATTCTAATGCATGAACTTGTGTGTGTGTCTTTATGATGCCACATGATTCTTGGCTGTTTCATGTGAATCTTAGAGCAGCCTATCTACAGATTTGTGACGCAATCCCACATTTCCCCTAGTTGGGCTCCTTAGACTGAGAATGTCAAGAAATATAGGGAAAGTGAGAAGATATAAGAACGACAGCTATTGTTGCAGATCCCTTTTTCTTGTCTTCCTTTTTTTGGTGTCATGAAGATACTAACGGATTCAGTATTTATTTAATCAGCTTTAGTTTCCCTCATATCTCTGCCTTCCTTTTGGAGGTTGCTGTGACAGTTTATCAAAAATGTTCTCTTTGAAGACAGCAGCATTATGCTTTTCTCTCAAGCTAGCTGCTTTAAATATCCTCTTACATCGAGTATACTGTAACACAAACATTGAGCACTACTGAATGGAAGGAATAGCACTTTTAATTTTCAACATGCTTTGTCTCACAAAAACTCTGTGCGTGTGTGTTAAGTGCCATTAAGTTACTTCCAACATATGGTGACCATATCTGCTAATGACCTCCAAAACGTGCAATTGTTAGCAACCTTGCTTGGGGTCTTACAGAGGGCTGTGGCTTCCTTGAGTCAATCCATCTCATGTTGGGTCTTCCACTTTTCCTGCTGCCCTCAACTCTTCCTAGCATTATTGTCTTTTCCAGTGACTCTTGTCTTCCCATAATGTCTTCCCATAAACTTCAGTTTAGTCATTTTAGCTTTTAGGGAAAATTCAGGCTTGATTTGATCTAGAACTCCCTTTTGTGTCTTTTTGGCAGTCCACGGTATCCATAAAACTTTCCTCCAACACCACATTTCAAATGAATCAACTTTCGTACTGTCTGCTTTCTTACTGTCTAACTTTCACACACATACATCCTAATAAAGGAATACTATGATATGAATTAGCTTGATCTTCATTGCCAGCAATACATCCTTACAGTTAAGAAACATTTCTACTCCTTCATGGCTGCCCTTCCCAGTCTCAATCTGCTTCTGATTTCTTGCTTGCAGTCTCTCTTTTGGTTGATGATGGAGCCAAGGAATACAAGAACATCTTTAATAATTTCATTGTCTTCATCATCAGCCTTAAAGTTGTATAATTCTTCAGTCATTAATTTTGTCTTCTTGATGTTCAGCTGTAATCCTGTTTTTGCACTTTCTGCTTTAACTTTCATCAATAGTTGTTTCAAGTCTTCACTATTTTCTTCCAGAAATGTGGTGTCATCTGTTTATCTCAGACTGTTAATGTTCTTTTCACCAATTTTAATTCCATCTTCATCTAAATCTAATTCAGTTTTCCTTATGATATGTTCTCCGTATAATTAAAGAGATAAGGAGATAAAATATATCCTCGTCTTGACACTTTTGCCAATTGGAAACCACTCTGTTCCTCCATATTCTGCCCTAACAGTAGCCTCTTGTCCAGAGTATGGGTTGCACGTCAAAGCAATCGGGTGTTGTGGCACACCCATTTCTTTTGAAATCAGCCATAGCTTTTCATGATCTACACAGTCAAAAGCTTTGCTATCTATGCTGATTTTCTTCTGAAATTCTCTCTTATGTTCCAGTAACTAATGTAAATTTGCAATATGATCTCTGGTGCCTCTTCCTTCTCTGACTCCAGCTTGAACATCTCGCATTTCTAATTCCATATACGTTAACAGTCTTTGTTGTAAGATTTTTAGCATCACTTTATTTGTGTGAGAAATTAATGTAATGGTTAAATAGTTGTTACAGTCTTTGAACATAAGAACATAAGAGAAGCCAATGTTGGATGGGTCTAACACTCTGTCACACAGTGGTCAAAAATACAAAGTGCCATCAGGAGGTCCATCAGTAGGGCCAGGACACTAGAAGCTCCCACTGTTGCCCCCCCAAGCACCAAGAATACCAAACATCACTTGCCCCAGAGTTCCTATCTATACATTGTGGCTAATAGCCACTGATGGGTCTCTGCTCCATATGTTTATCCAATTCCCTCTTGAAGCCATCCATGTTTGTAGCCACCACCACCTCCTGTGGTAGTGAATTCCATGTATTAATCACTCTTTGGGTGAAGAATCATTCCTTTTATCTGTTCTAACCTGACTGCTCAGCAACTTCATTGAGTGCCCACGAGTTCTTGTATTATGAGAAAGGGAGAAAAGTACCTCTTTCTCTACCTGCTCTATCCCATGCATAATCTTATAAACCTCGATCATGTCACCCCTCAGCTGTCATTTCTCCAAGCTAAAGAGCCCCAAGCACTTTAACCTTTCTTACATGCATATCTGGAACACTCTCGAGGTCTAATATTCCTCCTCAGCATCTTCCTCTCCCATCTGAGGAATCCCTCCCCACTTCTTTGTAATCCTTCTCCAGAGCAGCCATGTCTTCCTGGGCTTTGGAGAACTCCCCCTCCTCCATGCCCTTCCCCACGTACTTTGAGGGTAACCGTTCCTATTTTGCAGACGTGCCACAGTGGGTAAGAGAAATGAGTACATGGTAATGGTAGAATGATTATAATTTTTCTGCTCTTTTGAAAAAAGGTACCCATCCTGTCCCTGTGTTCTTACTATCAGCCACACACAGACAAATTTAGCTGATGAGGATATTCAGAGCATGGATATGCAGTGACTGGGAAAATGTCACCCTCCTCCTGTCTGTGTGTCAAACTTCTGTTAAAAACACTGGAACAGGGGCCAATAAATCCTCATTAATTGTGAGCATTTAAGGAAGAGACGTTTACCTTCAACTCCTTTGAAAAATCTGATGGCACATAAGTAGTACTCCAGTTTCTCATATAGATTAGGATTGCCAACCTCCAGGTGGGGCCTGGAAATCTCCTGGAATTAATTACAACTGATCTCAAGATGACAGAGATCAATTCCTGTGGAAAAAATGGCTGCTTTGGAGGGTGGACTATATGAGCATTATACTATGCTGAGGTCCACCCCCTCTTCAAACCCTGCCCTCCCCAAGGCTCCCCCCGCAAATCAACATGATTCCCCAACACGGAGCTGGCAATCCTAGATGCACGCTTACATTCCCTCCTTAGGGTGTTCACTTGACTGGTTTCCTCAAGACATTTGAAAGACTGAGAACCAAAGTAGGTGATAGATGTGATGCAAGTGGGACACAAGTGCACAACCTGCCTTACTATCATGCATAACTGATTGTCCCATGTGGTTGCTCTGCTGGGCTCCAGAGTGGAGGAGGAGGAGGAGATTGGATTTATACCCCACCCTTCACTATCCAAAGGAGTCTCAGAGCGGCTTACAAACTCCTTTCCCTTCCCCTCCCCACAACAGACACCCTGTGAGGTAGGTGGGGCTGAGAAAGCTCTGACAGAAACTGTTCTTTTTCGAGAACAGCGGTGCCAGAACTATGGCTTGCCCAAGGTCATCCAGGAGGGGCAAGTGGAGGAGTGGGGGATCAAACCTGGTTCTCCCAGATTAGAGTCCATGCGCTTAACCACTACACCAAACTGGCTCTGTGCTGTGAGGGAGGAGGAGGGTCTTCTGGTGTCCCTCTCGTGCCATTTTCACTAGTGGAAATAGCCACGGAGGCTGTTTTCCCCTTTCTCTGGCTGCATGTGTCCTTCGTATGAGTTGTTACATGCGACACTGAGTCAAGCTGGGCACCTGTGTCCAGACTTGTGTGACAAATGATGGCTGAGTTCAGACTGGCAGTTTGAAGCGGGAGTGAGTCGTGGCAAAAAAGCCCCGGAACAAACTGTTCTGAGTTTTCCCGGTCACGCTGCACTGACTGATGCAGGAGCATACCAGGAGGAGGCACGAGGGAGCGTTCAGACTGCTGGCCCGGAGGCACGGCTGTAAATGGCTTTTTCCTGGTAATTTGGCTATGTGCACATGTGTGCATATGTGCTCATGTGCATAAGTGCATCAGGGCAATTTGGGGAGGATCCCGTTGCGCCGGCACTGCATTGGGCGGTAGAGCAGAGCAATCATATTGCTGCTGCTTCTTCAGGGCAATTAAGTGCACCTTGCACAGAATCACCCGGCGGACATTATTAGCGTGGGTTGTTCCCGGCTTTTCGGGTTAGCGTTCACACTTCCCAGAAGTGGAATGAAGTGGGATAAATGCACTCTCCAGGATTTGCTACCACTTTCACCAGGTATCTTTTAAATGCGGGAGCGAAGCAGTACATGACGAGTTGACTATGGGTGGGGAATGCCAGACAGATGTGCCTGTGTGAATGCCCTCTTTAATCCGCTTTTGAAACGTTGCTGCAACGTGCCTATCTTGGGGCAAACTGCCAGTCTGAACTCAGCCAATGTCTAATTTTGCTCTTAGGGATACTTTGGGGCTTCTGGAGGCTTGGCAGTAGAGCCAGCTGCTTGTCTATGCTGCTTCTTTCAGACTACTGTCTTAGGCTGATTTTGCTTTTATTATTTGTACAAATGATATATGTTGTAACTTGCCTTGGCTGCTCCTTTTGCAGTAGAAGGGTAAGATAACATGTTTGATAAGTATTTAAAATAAAAACAAATAAGCCACATGAGAGCCCAACAGAAAATAGCATATAGCCATTACATCAATAATATTTTTTAAAATATATATTTTTTCAATAACAGTAATGGATAAATAAGAACAATAATGTTTCTATGACCTGCAAGTGCAACTGTACTTACATAAATGGTTGGTTCCATCTCCCCATTCCTGCAACAGCCCCCTAAGACTTTTGGTGTTGTGGGAGTCTCACGAACAAGATGCCAGAGGGCATGAGGGGGCGGGGTTATGGTGATGAGGAGGACTCATCTGTCCTCACTCTTCTGCTGTTTCTGTTGAGGCAAGAGACTGCTGATGCAAGCAGGGACAATTTTATTCATTAGAGCCTCTTGTGCCTCATAGGATTTGTCTCTGAGGTTTCCACAACCCCCAATATTAACTTTTCTTTTCTTTTTGGTGAGTATTTGTGTGTTTGTGTGGGTATGCCTGGAAGTAAGCCACCTCTCTGAGATGTCTGGCAGCCCCTAGAGGGGCTTGGACATTTCAAAGAGGAGGCTTACTATTGACTGCCTCCGTGTCCCAGCCCTGGTATTCCTTGGAGGTTTCCCTTCCAAGTACTTGCCAGGGTTGGCCCTGCTTAGCTTCCGAGATCTGAGAAGATCGGGCTTGCCAGGACTATCAGGTCAGGGCTAATATAAACTTTTCAAAGGTCTCTGGGGGGAGTATGAGAAGGGGAAAGTGGGAAATGTGTAGGATCACTGCTGTGCTTACAGCAGGCCTGTAGCCAGGATTTTTTAATTGAGGGGGCATTTAAATAAGTCAGGGGGCACCCCACACAGACCCCTGCACACACCTCCAAGGGAGCACCTGGGCTGGATGGGAAGTCAGGGGGCCTTGGCTGTAAGCCAGGGGGCTGGGCCCTGAGATGCCCCACTGTAGCTATGGGCCTGGCTTACAGATTTTTAAGATCCAACCCAAGCTTTTAATGGCTCACTTCACACCAGTCCATAAATCCATATGTAAACAGTTTCATTAGCATAAGCTAAAGAAAATTTGTTCTAACGTTTCCTTTCCAGAACTAATGATTAGTCTGAAAAAAAAAATGTCTAAAGAGTGCCCCGATATTTGAAAATGATGGGCGATTCTGTACAATTAAGAAGTTTGAGCTAGGTGGTGTCTAAAGGCGGGGGGGGGAATCAAAACATGGAATTAATAGCTCATATTTTCCACTTGCAATCTGGCATGATTAGATGAGTAGGATTGACTTCTACAAAGCAAGAGGAAACCCCCCAGAGGAAATTGAATTGCTACAAAATTTTAATATCTGTCTGTCATCTTTGGTCTTAGTACACAGTTGCTGTAGCAACAAGACACCAAAAAAAGGATCCAGCACTGGAGTAAGAGAAGAAGTGTGTTCGCACTTCACACCGTGCCATTTTAATCATTTCTGAATGACCCTTTATGAGCAATTGATCACCTACAGCATGCTCACTGAGTGCAGATGGTAAGAAAGATACCACTCTGAACCAAATGCATCCCGGAAAGAGAGTTCTGTTGTTCTGACAGGTAGTGGAGGCCCGCATTCTCCAGAGAGCACCAGCTTTAACATCGCCCTTGATCACTTGTGAGGGGGTCAGTTAGAGCAGCAAAATATATAACCAGCCTGTGCTGCCACAAATGAGCTGCTCAAAAAATGAATAAGCACCATAATAAAGCTGGTGACATTCATCAATAAGGGCTTTCTCAGCTGGACACAGCATTACATTTAAGCTCATCTGTTTAGCTGCTATCATACATACAACATACAAAATGTAAAAGGGAGATGTAACTTTCAAGTGTGGAATCTCTCTGTTTCTTACAACTGGGAAAACAGACACCTAGGGGAAATGGTTGCCCTTTGGAGAACAGAAGCTTAAATTTAAGAAAATTATCTAGCAAAAGTTAGCCAAAACCAAATCCCATTGAAATAAACAGGGCTTTCTTTAGTGGCAGTGTGCAGCCCAGTCCTAAGTATGTTTTCTCAGAAGTTTGTTTCACAAGACCTCTTTTCTAGTACAGGGGTCCATAAACTTTTCAAGCCTGTGGACACCTTTGGAATTCTGACACAGGGAGGTGGGTGCAGCTACAATATGGCTGCCACAGGAGGCTGAGCCAACCACAAAATATCAGGGTGTGAGGTCATGCATAACTCTAATAACAAAACTTTAACATTTCAGGTAGCAGTTCTGATCAATAGGGATGGGCACAGACCCGAACCTGAGCCAAAGTCTGGGCTGGACTTTGCCCGGTTCGTGAACCTCAAACTGCAGTTCAAAAAAGGAGCCTTCCCTGAACACCCACCAAGCTTCTGCTTGGTTCAGTTAGGGTGTTTGGCCCCCAATATGCCCATGCCACTTCTGGGTGGTGTTTGGTGCCATCCCCAGCATGTCCACATCACTTCTGGTAATGTGGGTGCACTGGGGTGGCACCCGACGCAACCCGGGACACCCAAACTGGTTCAGTTTGGACAGAGTTTTTGGCTTGGGGGTTTGGTTCAGGGTTTGGTTTGGGGCTGCCCAGTTCATGAGCCCTGAACCGGGCTTTCCCAGTCTGTGCTCATTCCTACTGATTAACAGGATGATTTTTCAAAGAACATGTTGAAAAATATTTTTGTACATACACACAACTTACCTTCAATCACATAGCGAAAATCCTTTTGCTGTGGTGGCAGCTGCTGTAGAAGCAAATTTTAAAAAATCTTCTCAGCCTATCATATCTCCAGTGGCCAAACAGAAGACCTGCTTGACCAGCCCCATCCACTTTCTAGAAGCACTTGGTGAACACGAGGACATGCTGTGGTCCCCTGCTCGAGTAAGGCCGTGGTCACACTGCAAGGTAATTGCGCTTTGTTCCTGCTTTGTTTAAATCGGGAACATTTTTTTTTCACGTTGGGCTGACTAGATGCAGCTGGCTCCTCTCTTCCAGCATCCACTCGCCTGTTGCTGTGCCGTCCCTCCAGGTGATCCTGCCGGCCACGGGGGAGGCTCGGGCGGCTGCTGCTCCTGCCACCACTGTGTGTGGGGGTGCCGCCATGAAAACAGGCTCCACCGTCTCTGCCATCCTCCTTGCTGGCCCCCGTCCAGGCTGCCGGAGCCCCCGCCTCTCATTCCCGCCTCCAGGGCCGTCTTTGTGCATTTTTTTTTAAAGCTTCCAGTTTGAGCGCTTGAGCAAACATGCGCTTAATAAATCCATTATTAAACATTAAATGGATTTATTAAGCGCATGTTTGCTCAAGCGCTCAAACCAGAAGCTTTTTTTTTAAAAAAAACAACCCGCGCAAAGAGCGGTCAGACGGCCCTAATAGTAATCATTGCAAAAGATGGGCTGTCCAGATGGGCAAAATCGCACATTCAAAGCACAAGTGCCAGGAAAATACCTGATTTTCAAGGGGGCAGGAAAAACCAGGAGCATTGTGTGAGTGAGCCCGCTTTGGCGCGGGAGGCGGATTGGCACATGTGAACATGAAACTTACATGCATGAGGGAACAGCGGTGAACCTCGATCAAAAGGTCAGTGTGACCGCAGCCTAAGTATGCACAGGACAGTTGAAGTACACGCTGCGAACAGCTGCACATATCTTTTCTCCTACATAACTGAAAACAGCTTCCAAATCTGCAATATTTTGAAAAGGAAAAAAAGGAGGTAGGGGAAGACAAACTACTTACTCCTTTCCCTTCTGACCATTTTCCCACTCAAAACCTGCCCTACAACTTTTGGAAAGAAGTATCTTTTCCCCTGTGATGGAGGGGTGATTAAAAGGTCAACAATGAAAGGGTTAAGCAGACCACACCCTGCCACTCCTCTGATGATACTTGAAGCATCAAAGGCTGCTTTGATAAAGAGGAAGAAAATGTTGGAAAAAATATACACAATGCTGTATGTAATGTGTACTTTGGTCTTAAATTGTGCTTAAATTTAGAAAAGGAAGAGGAAGAGGAGATTGGATTTATACCCCGCCCTTCACTTGGAGTCTCAGAGCGGCTTACAAATTCCTTTCCCTTCCCCTCCCCACAACAGACACCCTGTGAGGTAGGTGGGGCTGAGAGAACTCTAACACAAACTGCTCTTTTAGGAACAGCTGTGCCAGAACTTGTGACTGACCCAAGGTCACATCAGCAGGTACAAGTGGAGGAGTGGGGAATCAAACCCGGTTCTCCCAGATTAGACTCTGCACACTTAACTACTACACCAAACTGGCTCTCTAGAATTTAGAATATCCTATCACTAGAGGCAGATCAAGATGCTGTGAGAAATATGGAGTGCCCATCTATGAAATTCTCTGGCCCGGTCTGCATGATAAAGCTTACCAAGTTCCAGATGCTGATGTGATGTCTGGTATGAGTGCTTTTCTGTATTTGTATGTTTATGGGGAAAAATAAATCTTTTAAAATATATTATTTTAGATCCCATGACAAAACAGTGGGCAAAAGGTGTAGGGTTCTGAGTGAAAATCTTTGTCCCATTGCATCATCGTTTGTTCTTCTCTGCTTTGATTCTGTATGGGCTCAGCCCCCCACCTTGCGCTTGGCACTAGTACCTGCCACTTGTGTTAACCATTGTGATTGTTAATCTGCACTGGCTAGTATACAGAACTTTAAAATAACCCTTTCCTGTTGTGATATGTTTTGCCCCTCAGAGCTCTAGAGAGTTCATGTTCCTAGGGTTGCTAGTTGAAGGTGGGCAACCTCTGGAAGAATGAGAAGAGTGTGGCTTATGCAAACAGCATCCCATGACACTGTGATATCACTTCCAGCTGTGCAACCAGGAGTGACATCATTGTGTTATGTGATGTTCTAGGATTGACCCAAAATTCTGTGGTAAAAACCATAGAGTTACACAGTCACAAGTGACATTGCAGTATCACAGGATGCCATTTCAGTCCACCATTCTGCTACCTTATCATCTGGTATTGGGGGACAGGAGACAAAGGTGGGAGTGGTATCTCTACATATTCCATAAGTCATTCCAAGCTTCTGAGAGGAAGTTGCAGAAGCCAGTACTTTGAAAGGAGAACCATAGACACATACATAGTCTCTCTCCTTTCAGATGATTTGGAATCAGAACTCTGTGGCCAGCCAATATACTCCCCAGGAGTATAATACAAATGTTCAGAATGCCACGAGCCAAAAAAGATAACATGAAATCATCACAGAATTGCTGAGGAAGTTCCTGAGGTGGCAAGGTTCCAGTTCAACCTTCAAATACACATGGTAAGTCTTACAATTGAACAAATATGACATATGAAAAAAAGATATATCCTCACGATGGCTGTATTGTCTAGACTAAACTTCTTTCTCACTTCTTCCTGGCAATGTGTAGCATTACACAACATTTTATGCTTGCCTACCTGTGCTTCACATACTTAGTTATCCATGCTGCAAGTGGGAAAAAAAACCCCAAACACATGTAGGGTCATTGCAGAGAGATGGTTTATAAGATTATGAATGGGATTGAGCAGGTTGAGAAAGAAGTACTTTTCTCCCTTTCTCACAATACAAGAACTCGTGGGCACTCCATGAAATTGCTGAGCAGTCGGGTTAGAACAAATAAAAGGAAATACTTCTTCACCCAAAGAGTGATTAACATATGAAATTCACTGCCACAGGAGGTGGTGGCAGCTACAAGCATGGACAGTTTCAAGAGGGAATTAGATAAACATATGGAGCAGAAGTCCATCAGTGGCTATTAGCCACAGGATATAGATGGGAACTCTCATTCTGGGGCAGGTGACGCACTCTATTCTTGGTGCTGGAGGGGGCAGCAGTGGGAGGGCTTCTGGTGTCCTGGCCCCATTGCTGGACCTCCTGATGGTATATTTTGGCCGCTGTGTGACAGAGTGTTGGACTAGATGGGCCATTTGGCCTGATTCAACATTGGCTTCTCTTATGTTCTTATGTTCTTATGTTCTTATGGTTGTGCCACGCTTCTTAAAATGACTGTTCTGTGATACAATATAGGTTACTCATACATCACAGTCAAAGACACCAAGGGAGGGCTATTGCCTTCATGCCCTGCTGGTAGGTTTACCAGGCACATCTGGCTGGCCCCTTTTATTCACAGAAGACAGGCCTAGATGGACCTTTGGCCCCAATCCAGCAACACTCTTTCTATGTTCTTCTTACATTGTGAAAGCATGAAACAGATTAGCTCTCAAATAACAGATGGTATCTAGTAAGAGACCCATTATAGATCTTAAGCCACTGGGGACACATAATTATAACCCTCTGGCTAGGTCAGTAAGTGTTCTGTCTAAGAAAATGGCTCTGATGCATGACACTCACTTCATAGTTTAGTTATTAGTTCTTAACATACCTGAATTTTTCTGAAACCACTGGTAACATCTAAACCTGTAAACGCTGTTGCCCATTGGAGATGAAGGTGAGAGCCCCCAGATTTGTAAGAGGATGCTAATATTAAACTGTGCTGTTTAGGTGTTAAAATCAAATGCTCTATCCCCAGTCTTATAACTGAACTAAGGTTGTGGCCGGCCAATGTAATATTTCAAAATGCAGAACTTGTAGCAATGTTTTTGGTGTAGTAAGGTAAAATATGCAGCTGTCGGGCAGTACAATGGCCCATCTGTCAAAGGGAGCAGCATTAAAGGCAGGCAAACATCTCCCTTCCATAGAACCAGGAAAGATACTGAAGGCTGACCTTAGCCGCTGACAGCCCCTGTTCTTCTGAGATCTGATAGCAATGAAATGAACAGACATGACATGCCTGCAGTCCTAATAAGCAGTTTTCCAGCTTGCACGTGAAGCTCAACGTATCTCTCAGAGGAATCAGCAAGAGGCCTTGAGAAGAAGAGATCAACACTGAGGAAAATTGTGATGCATGTTTTGAATCCCCTCCCCATATATTCCTTTTGGCATCTCTTAGTCTGGAAATAATCCTCAAATCTGGAGTTAATATTAATTTATTTAAGGAAGGCCTACCTCCATCATTCTGTTGCAACAGTACCCAGAGCAGCTCACAAAAATAAATTAGTGTCAACAAGTAAATAATAATTTATAGGAAGTAAAGCTGGTTTTCTGTAAAAGACAGCGCACTTCCACAGTAGAAGAGGGTGTGTGTGATTTTTCTCATTCTTTCTTCTGCTACAGACTTGACGTAGGGGTTTTTTTTTTTGGGGGGGGGGTCCCTGCAGGAAGCATTTCATGGGGCATGGGGGCTGCAGTGGGGGGGGAGTTCAGCTCCATTCCATGAGCTGAACGTGGACTTGTGGGTCTTTGGAGCCAACCCAACAGTTACAAAAGCTTTTGAATTGGTCTCAGAAACAAACTGATTTCCAGTGCAATTGTTTTAACAATTGGCACCAGCTGAAGTCTCCAAACTACTCTCCAAGCTACTTACAAAGTACACTATGTAAATGTTGTGTATTGAAAAGTGAATCAAGGCTATACATTGTCATGTAAAGCTTGAGTCTGAATGTGGCTCTTCAGATGTCACATTACCATTGGTCGGTTTCTGCGAAACCATTTGTAAATACCAATCACTGTGTGAGATTGTTGCAAAGAGGGAACGGTCCTGATTGGCCTTTATCCCTGCAATGTTATTGGTTGTTAACATGTTGTGGGTGTGGCTTTGACAGCCCGGGAGAGTTTAAAAGAAGGAGCTGTGCTCCCTTTGTTTGTTGTGTGTTCCTGACTTATAGTTGCCCTTTTAATAAAGCTGAAATCACTTGTTGAACTTATCCTGTTGTTGAGTCTCATACTTAACAGTAAGAGTGTACTATAGTAGTCAAGCCTGGATACTACCTCAGCTGGAAAAAGGCACATCTGGTAACCTCACTGTTTGCTTTCCAAAAAATACTACCCACAGACTGTGATTCTTATCCTCCAGGTGTAATGCAGCCCCATCTACAACAGGCTGCATACCTCATTACCCATAACAAGGCTTATTTATCTTTTGCAATCCTGCGTGGACAACATTCCATAACAATTTGAAGCTAGAGAACCTCTTCCAACATTTTTGAAAAAAAAGCTCTCATAGCTTTCTTTACCATGCAAAGACAGTTGGAAAACAGTAGACTGTGCTTTCAAAAGGTAGCAGTAGCAATTTAGAGGCAACTTCTTTTAATAGCTACCAGTCCCATCTTTTTATTTTTTTTCCCCTGGCATGTAGGATAGTGAAGGTAGCTGGCCACCTGGCTGGGAGCTATATTCATGCCCAGTGTAGAAGCAAGGGTGGGGGGTGTAGTGCCAAGGACCAAGAACCTGGGACCCAAGGGAACTTTAATCCCTGATGGGTGAGTAGAGCTATGGCGTTATACAAGAGCTTTGCATAAATTACAAATTTTGTACTGTCCATCGATCTAGCAGGGATGGTGTTAGTACAAACTTAGATCAAACTAGGTATGCAGAAAAAAGCTTACTTTGTAAATTCCAGTGGAGAGAACCCTAAGAAGTCAGCCTGATGAGGACTGAGAATGTTTGAGGAGGCACAGAATAATGAAGGCAGTACCTATAGTATTGGAGAATGAGTGGTTGAGTTTGGGTTGAGATTTTCCAAACATTTGTTCCCCTCTAACTTGTTTAATTTGATAGCAGCTGCAAAAATGTTAATTACACAATTTTGGGAAGAATAAAAAAGAGACACTAATAATTAAGCAATGGGGGAAAGAACCCAGACTGAAATTAACATATATTTTATGTTACACAGAAGGAAAACACAGATATAATGAGGCCTTACAAGTGATTGGCATTTTTTTTCTATTTTGAAAGGCAAAATAGAAGTTGAACCTTTGGATAGATTGATCTGTTGATGTATTAAATTATTAGGGGGAATATGTATAAATAAGTGGGTGATTGCCTTCTGTTTTTATTCTGTTGTGTAAGCTGCCGTCACACAACTACTGATTTCTCCTGTGGAACAATTAATTGATGAAATGCTATTTGAGTTGTTTATGTTTTTGAAATCTGTGTTTTGATCTTTCATACATGTTGATGTATTTTATCCCAAGGAATAATAAATACAACACTGAATATGGAACTGATAGAAAAAAGAGGTTTGCTGCTCTTGGCCACATGAGAAGAGAATCCCTGCAATGAATGTTATAGATGGGAGTGGCATCAATGCATCAGAGATTGTTGACCCACGGCGAAGGTACGGATGGGGAAACAAGTGTAGAAATAGGGATCTGCTGAAAGCCCAACAGAAGAAGCTGCCCAGTATTAAATATGGCCTACTTATGTGGTTACCTTCTTTAGAGCCTGTCTCTGGGATGGATGTGAACTTGGGTGTAAAGCTGGCCTTGAGTGTAGGGTGTTTGATATTCTGAAAATATAGCTGAAGTGGCTCTGGCAGGGGAGGTGCCCTCCCAGGGTAGCAGCCCAGTGGGACGTTTCCTGGTGGCTTTAATGGCCAATCCATCCCTAATCGTATTCCATAACATCACAACCATAGAGCATAGAGCAAATTCTGTATGTCAGAATCCCAGCTCCCTAGCACTGCATGACAGAGAGCCAAAGTGGACATAGATTTTTTTAAAGAGTCAAGTCCAGTGAACCCAAACTTGACACTTTCTCCCTGTAGCAGCTATGGGGTCAGTCTATTTAAGAATAAATAAAAGCCCAGCTGAGCTGGGAGCTATGACTTGGGGCATGCCTGTGCATGTGGAACAGCCAAAAAGTAGGATATAACTGACTCCAACATTTTCAGGTTGGGAAAATGGTGCAGAGGGGAAAGAAGATCCTCTCCTCCTCATGTGGCAGTTCCCTCCTCAGTTTCCTCCTCCTCATGTGGCAGTTCTCTCCTTTATATTCATATTCAGGGCTTTTTTTTTTTAAGAGGTGCTGAAACTCTCAAGAGAGAAATGAAGTTTTCAATCTGTATACTGAAAACTCACAAACTTTTAAACATTTTTTAAAAAAATTAGTTGATGTGGTTCTGGAAATCCATTCCAGTGCATTCCCCCAGAAAAAAACAAAACACTCCTGTTTATATTTAAACAGACAGTTCCCATAGCTGGTGCATGGCTGCAGGTGGTGGGTGAGTGGGTAAGAGAGAGACACTCATTAAAAATGTGGCTAAGGTGTCCCCAGACTTTTACAGCTTATGGGCGCCTTTGGAATTGTGACACAAGGTGGTGGCTGCCACCACAAAATGGCTGTTGCAGGAGGCAGAGCCTTCACAAAATGGCTGCCACAGGCAGTGGAGCCATGCACAAACATTCATGTACAGGAAGCACAAGTACAGGGAAGAAGAGAGGTAATTGAAAATTATACACTAGGGAAGAGGCATGAGAAAATAAAAATAACAATCTGGTGTAGGGTTGCCAGGCCCTACCTAACAGCCAGTGGGGGCTCCCAGGTACTTTCCAGGATCTTCTGCCCCATGTGCAAAGTGTGGGCGGTACGATGATATTACCTAGAAGTGATGTCATTGTGTTGCTGATGTTGGGGTGGTGGTGACGCTCTAGTTTTTGGGTAAAACTATATTTTGCCTTCAAAACCATAGTTTGCCCCAAAACTAGAGCATTACTCCTGATGTTGGCAACACAATGACATCATTTCTGGATGACATCATTGCATTGGGGACTTTGCACGGTAATGTCCCTGTTTAGGGTTGGGGTTTCTCCCACTGGCCAGCGGTGAATCAAAGCCCTCAAAAGCAGGTGAACCCCTGCTGGGACCTGGGGACTGGGAACCCTACATTGGTGGCAGCTGCCTCCAAAACAATGTTATTTTAATCTGCCCAGCCAGTCAGATCTACATCAGCCAATCAGAAGCCTTGCTGGGCAAGAGATCCATCTGGTCCTACCTACTGTTTAAAAACATTTGGATAGCCCAGGCAAGCCCGATCTCAGATCTTGGAAGCTAAGCAGGGCCGACTCTGGTAAGTTCTTGGAAGGGAGACCTCCAAGGAATACCAGGGCTGGGACACAGAGGCAGGCAATAGCAAGTTTTTCTCTGAAACAAAAAGGCCCCACTAGGGGTCACCAGAAGTCAATCATGACTTCCAGGCAAACACACACATAAGAACATAAGAGAAGCCAATGTTGGATCAGGCCAATGACCCATCCAGTCCAACACTCTGTCACACAGTGGCCAAAAATACCAGGTGTCATCAGGAGGTCCAGCAGTGGGGCCAGGACACTAGAAGCCCTCCCACTGTTGACCCCCCGAAGCACCAAGAATACAAAGCATCAATTGCCCCAGAGTCCCTATCTATACCTTGTGGCTAATAGCCACTGATGGACCTCTGCTCCATATGCTTATCTAATTCCCCCCTGAAGCCGTCCATGCTTGTTAGCCGCCGCCATCTCCTGTGGCAGTGAATTCCATGTGTTAATCACTCTTTGGGTGAAGAAGTACTTCCTTTTATCCATTCTAACCTGACTGCTCAGCAACATACAAAAAACAAATTAAAAAATGGGGGGGGGACAGGAATTGTGTGGGTGGGTACCATGTTGCCCATGGGCATGGCACATTGGGAACTGCTGCTGTAACAATATCTAATATGGCGCAGGATCCCCAAATACCATACTTTCCCTGGCAGTGATAGATATTTCTTAAAATATGTGCAGTTTTCAGACAGCTCATGCTTTGCACAATTATATGAATAATTTCTCATTTCTGAATGTGAGGAGACCCTCAGAAGGACAGGGAGGAATGATTTCAGAGCAGAGAGGTAGCATGACTGAGGAGCCAGAGAGCATAAACCAAACTGCAAACATGATGTGCAAACAGTCAAAACAGCAGTCTCTTATCCAAAGGGGGTAGTCTTTTAAGCAGATGCGTTTCAGCAGGAAAGCTTTTTTCATCACAGAAGTGTTCTGCAAAAGAGAGTATTATTTTATTAAACGGTTCCTTGTTTGGAGATTACTGTGAGGTGATTGCAGAGCCTGTGGTTTTTTTTCAAAGCAAGAAGAGCCATGAGTAAGTGAGCAACAGGGAGGGGGGGAGGATAATGTGCTGGTTCCTTTTTCTTTTTTTTTGGTCAGACTGATTGGAAGTGCTGAGCTTTCCTTTCCTGCACTCACATTTGAATAACTGGCACAAACTTGTACAGTCTACATATTCACACATGTAAGTTCATCTCTTGATGGCTGAAATGTGAATGGACTGCTGTAGATCTAATACACTTTCAGCAGGAACTTTCAGATAGCCTCAGACACCATGCTTTACACTGGAACAAGTTCACACATTCAGGTGCAATCAAGCATACACCTCTAACTGGGCAGAGCAATCAGTGCTGTGTGAAGCAGACTGACTGACATGCTAGCAAATCTCAATATACATTTCACTTGCTGCAAGCCTCTATGAAACGTGATCACATTTGTGCAGGAAGATCAAGTAAGAAAGATCAGGGCTCATTCTGCTTTAAAGCTGGGGACAATATTAATGTAGTTAATATCTGCCTGAAAATTGTAAGGATTTACCAAAAGCCTTCATGCCATGGCTGTTCAGAATGCCTCTTATTGTATCTTCCCAGAATACATATGAAAAGCCAGCATGCTTCAGGCACGTGTAGTTTTATGCACAGGCAACATTTGCATCCTCCTCTATGGGTGGTGTGCATCCTCTGCATATCATAAAATACTTACAGTCTGAAGTCCTATCCAATGAGTGCGAGTCAGCCAGTGCCTCAGGAATTTGCCTTCATTTAGGGCTAGCTTGAAGCTAACATTACCTCTGCTTCTTGAGCATAAGCAAGGCTAGTGCCCTGGAAGTAATCTGTATTTGCCTTCCTGGAGTGACCATGTTGCTATAGTTACTGATGGCATCTACCTTGAAGCTGAAAAGTATTTATTTTTACAGCTAAATGCTCCCCCCATGCCCCTTTATCTGAAAATCATCTGTGTGGTAAGCGATGCAAAATGTACCTTTCTTTCCCTTTTTTCTTTTTCTGGTTCAGATACTAATATATTTAGCCAAGATCCTCTGATTCATAGAGTATCAAGTTCTCCAGATGCTGCTGCTGCTGCTTTATTTTTAGCAATGTCTGAATAGCAGCCAATCCTGGGTGGATTATATAACAGCAATTTCATTGCTTTTCTATTGCTTTTGTTTTCTTGATAAAATAATCAGGAAACTTCTGAAGAAATGGATGCTCCTTGGATATGATGCCTCACACTAGGGGAAAAATGTGTGTCACACCACATCTGCCAAAGGAAATAAAAACCAGGGCCATGGTAGAGTTTGTTTTGTCATCTAGAAAAGCAGAAGTTGGTGTTTGCACCTCAGTTAATTTAAAAGCGAAGTGCAGCTGCCTTAGGCTTTCTGGATATTCAAAAAAGTTTATAATCTCAAAACAGAACAAAATGCCTTCAGAGACAACAGATCATTTTGAATGGACTTACAGTCTTTCCCCAGAATAGAATCGAGGCAATGTAAGATAAGTTTGTGAATACGTGCGTCTGTTTCTGATTTTTAGGAAGCACCCAAACTGACTAAGGCTTTGTGATAGAACTATGAAAGACCTCATGCTTAAGATTCAGTGAAAGTGTCCTCTGGCAATAGGATTTGGAGCAGAACCTTTGCTTGAGGCTCTAGAGGCTTTTGTATTAGGACAGCCTTGCTTGACTGGACCAGTCATTGATCTCATTCTAAGTCAGCTCCTTACACTCATGGTTTGCTTTTAGTCCTGATGGGCTATCTTTTCATGCATTGTGCCTTCTTTGCTTGCCTCTCATGCCACAAGTTATCACTATATTAACATAGCACTTGTATACACAGTATGCATATGAGCAGAATTCAAAATCTTTGATTTTAGGATTGCTGTTCTAGCCACCAGTGGAAAAAATCATGGAAGAATTAAGCAGGACAGTAATAAGCATGCCAAAATGGGTTAGTAACGTATGTTGTGCTAACCATAGGCACTATATAGTTAGAGTGATCACCCATGGGTCCATACTAGAATACTGAGATCAGATTTTCTTTTTAAGATTTGAATTGTAGCTTCTGTTGTAGAGATAAAACATGAAAACGTACAATAGTGATAAAGATTTGCAATCACATACGTTTAGATATCTCTGCATCTAGCAAGTTATGTAAAAGTATAGGCTGAGGTCAGACTGGCAGTATAAAGTGGGAGGGAGTTATGGCTAAAAGACATGGAACAACGTGTTCCGGGTATTCCCAGTCACACTGCACCGAGTGATGCGGGAGCATACCGGGGAGGAGGCGCAAGGGAGCGTTCACACTGTTGGCCTGCCCCTGGTAGAGGCACGGCTGTAAGTGGCTTTTTCTCACTCCGGTGACATGCGCCTATCCACGCTAAAAGCCGCACGAACAGGCAGCATTGATAATTGCTGCTGCGCCTATGCGCAGCAGCAATTATCAATGCTGCTTGTTCGTGCGGCTTTTAGCGTGCACACATCCAGGAAGCGGGATCAACGCACTCTCCAAGGTTTGCTACCACTTTCACCTGGTACTTTTTAAACTCGGGAAGGAAACGTTACAAGACGGGTTGAGTACAGCTGGGGAATGCCTGACAGATGTGCCTGTGTGAACTGGCCTTTTAATCCGTTTGTGAAACGTGCTTATATCGGGCCAAACTGCCAGTCTGAACTCGGCCATAAACAAACCATTTTACTTTAAATGAAACAATATATAAAGATACCTGTCTCACTACAGTCTTCTTGTGAAATCCATTCTATAAAGTTTTTAGCTGTCTCCTTTCAGTTCTCTCTTAACTTTACTAGACCAGCCATGTTATAGGCATTTGTCAAACAGAAAGGCTAGCTCTTATCTATTACAAGCTTCTACTTATTTGTTTCCTCACTTGCTTTCTTTTGAAAAATTGTATGTTATTTCTAATCATTATTCTAGCCTGCTGTCTAGTAGAGTGTACTTACCCATCTTATTTGGGACTTCCAGTGTGGTTTGTGTAGATGTGATTCACACGCAGAAGTAGCCGCATGATATGCATGGATGACGGGTGGATTTTCTGGGCGCAGTCACATGAGAACATCTGGCAAGTGTCCCACACTCGTCACCAACCCATTTCGTACCACCGAAGAAACGGAGTAAAAATATACTGTGGAAAGGGCAGTAGCAAACGGGTTTGGGATGGGCTGCAAACGGACTTCCCAGTGTGATCGCTCCAGCACGCTCCCATTCAGTGTTCCCTCTAAGCTGAGTTGGTGTGAGCTAGCTCACAATTTTTTACCCTCTGGCTCACACATTTTTGTCTTAGCTCAGGTGGCTCCAGAGCAAATTAATTTATGCAGCATCCAAATCGCTCGCTCACAACTTTAATGCCAGTAGTTCATAAAGCAGAATTTTTGCTCACAAGACTCCACAGCTTAGAGGGAGCATTGCTCCCACTGAGTCACTGATCCCTTGTTGGAGCGCATCCAGAAACATGTGGCGGAGGATAAAACCCAGTTCACCCGCCACTGCATCTGATCATGCTGTGGCAGGTCAAATTGATGTGGCGCAAAAAGCCTCGCTTCCCCCCTGCATTATCTGGCATGTGTGACCGCACCCAGACTTGCTTAAAAGGAGTAGATGGGTGTAAATAGAAAACTGATTTCTCTAGGTGAAACCATATAACTCTGAAGATCAGCTCTACTGTCTTTATTAGTGGTTCTTTCCAACTGCCAAGTCAAAACTGCAGTTGTGAGGAACAGGGCCTTTTCAATGGTTGCACCTGTTTTATGGAATCAGCTCCCATCAGGGTTGCCAACTAGCCTGGATAAAAATATCCAGTCCCTTTAATAGCAGCTTAACAGTATGTTATTTACCCGGTAATGTTATTTACTTCCATGCCATGAAAAAATTCATCTGCTCATCTCCACACTGAAGCCTTTTTCTCCAGGCCAGCTAGCAACCTAACTCCCTATTAGGGTTGCCAGCCTCCAGGCGGAGCCTGGGGATCTCCCACTTTTACAACTGATCTCCAGCTGACAGAGATCAGCCCCCCTGGAGAAAATGGCTGCTTTGAAGGGTGAACTCTATATCATTGTACCTAGCCCTTCACTACCCAAAGGAGTCTCAGAGCAGTTTATAATCCTTTTCCCTTCCCTTCCCCACAACAGACACCCTGTGAGGTAGGTGGGGCTGAGAGAGCTCTTTCAAGAACTGCACTTGAGAAAACAGCTCTGAAAGAACTTATCACTGACCTAAGCTCACACAAGCAGCTGTATGTGGAGGAGTGGGGAATCAAACCCGGTTCTCCCAGATTAGAATCTGTGCTCTTAACCACTACCCCAAACTAGCAGGGGAATGGTTACAGTTCTGTTAAGAATAGCACTTGAAAGCACTCTGATGAATCTGAGGGTAAACCTCTGCATTTTCCTGGGTTCGCAAAGTACACTCAACATGGCAGTTCTCAATTTACCATGCTATATAAGCCCACCATGTTGGAGTTTTCCCACTGCCCAATGACTGAAAGCCTGGATTCACTTGACAATGATTCTAAGTTTAGAATGAATATTTAAAATAATTAGGTCAGGGCTACTGTCCTGCCTTGGCCTCCCACGGTGGGCCCCCGAGTGGCTCCCGTGGCGTGGCTGGGGACTCAGGAGAGGCCCAAAGCCAGAGGGCCGAGTCTCTGCGCCACGAGGATGCCCCGACGCCCTGATGCAACAGCGGGGAGGGCCCCTCACTTGGGGACCCCCTCCTGGGAATGCCTGTCGGCTGCTGCTGCAGCCCGCCACCACGGCCCATTCCGGGCGGGTCTGACGCCGGATCGGGGAGCTGGAACGGCAGCTCTGCCAAGCGCCAGGAACGCCCAGGCTCGCACTGCCAGAGGCTCGGGGAGGCTGGAATGCAGTGCAGAGGGGGAGCGACGGCAGGAGGTCAGCCTGGAAAGCACCGTCCGCCATGCCGCCGAGTGACAACACACCCCCGGGGACTCCCCCAGCCGTGGCTTGGAAGTGGAGACAAGCCCGGGGCACAGGGGAGGGGGGGGGCATCAGGGGCATCAGAGCAGACTTGAACCACTCAGAAAGCCCCAGGAGCAAGCTCTGTGGAAAATGACATGCCAGGGAGGGCTAGGAAGCGCCCCCGCAACCCCTACTATCTCCATCAGAAGCTGCCCTCCCAGAGAGTACACTCACCCCAAGACAGCCAGGCATGAGCTTCTCGGAGAACCTCTGCTGACTTCCAGCCAATGCCCAGCCCTGCGCCTCTGACGGGGCGGGACCTCCCACCAGCTCTAAAAGGGAATCTGTCCCAGCCAGTGAGGGAAACAGCACAGGGAGAGAGACAGCCCGAAGAACCAATAGAGGGACGACACATGGGGGGAGGGTGGGGACAGGTGTTGGTGGAAGGGAATAAAAGAGTGATAGAAGCCAGAGCCGGGGAGGAGAGAAATGGAGAAGGAAGAGAGAAGCCTGCCAGCTGCGAGAGAGAGAGAGTCAGAAAGGCTCCGTCCCTGAATATACTCTGGGGAGAGTAGGCTACCAGCGGCAACCCTGTGCCCTCTCCCATATCTGAGGCTCACGGCTGAACACTCTGGAACCCCCTTTGGCCGACATGCCCCGGTGGGAAGTGCGCCCCTCCCAGGCTGGACACAGGCTGCATAATCCTATGCATAGCAACTGATAGTTGCAATCCCATGCACACTTGCTTGTGCGTGGAGGACAGAAATGGCTTAAATAGATCCAACAGGCCATGTATTTGGATTGAACTTTACTTGGCTTAAATGTGGCTGCATGCAACCTGTGGTTTAGGGATATCCTCTAAGCAGGAAGATAGACCCAGCATGGGGTAGTGGTTAGTATAAGACTAGGATCTGGGACAACTGGGTTTGAATCCTCAGTCTCCCATGGATGCTCACTGGATGACCTTGGGAGGTGACATAGGCACGTCGGTGACATTGGGGGGGGCGATTTCTGTTTTTTGGGCAAAACCCTATGGTTTGAAGCCTCTGTCAGAGTTTTGCCCAAAAACCAGAGCGTTGCCCCCCATGTCACTGATGTGCTTACATCACTGTCAAGCCACATAGGCACGTCGCATATGGGGTGGTGACTCTCCCCTACTGGCCAGCTGACCAGCATTGGGAAGAGCACTGGAAACCGGGGGATCCCCCATGTGCTGGGGGGGACCTGGCAACCCTAGCCTGTCATCAACTCTCACCCCAGCCTACCTCACAAAGTTGTTGTTGTGAGGATAGAGAGGAAAAGAAAGAACAATGTGATAAGCAGTTTAGGGTCCCAGTTTGGTAAAAAACAGGTTATAAAAATAATATTACAGTATCATTATGTTCCTCCAGAAAAATAACAATAAAAGAAATATCTGTGAAAAATGAACATGATTTACCTGGCTTTTTCCACTTTGCTGACAAATTATACTGAATACTTCCCTATGCTGGACTACAACAGATCTTTTGTTCCTCAGGGCAGGGCCTCTTTCCCCCACCCTATTTTCAGTGTATAGGTTAGTGTATGTGAGTCAGAAGTAGATTAATCAGGAGCTTCCATGAGATCTTGGACAGAACAAAGAGCTTGCTAAGTGCTTGTTACTTAGTTCAGCTTTGTCACTACAGCAGTTCTGCCAGGTATTGATATCTTACGTAAAGCATTATTGAATGCCTCGCTCATGCTCATGGGCCTGCAGCAATATGTTTGATGATATATAGAAGTTTGCTACAAAGAGGCTAAGTGGCAGAGTTTCCCAATACATGGCCAAAGTTGTCTTTCCCTCAATGCTTGTTTATCTCACAAAGGTCGTAGACAAATTACTTCTGCCTTTACATATTTATGTTCCTTCTTTGCATGCTTGTACAATGCATCCAGGGAACTCAAATGTCTGGGTAGCTGAACCTGCAAACTGAACAACTGAAACCGAACCTAGGTAAGAGTGACACAGCAGGCCATGTGACCTGGCAGAAATGCCAATACTGGTATTGGTGGAGTTAAGAACCAGGCCTGTTGGCTTGGGATGCTCATACATCTTTCTTTGAGGCCTTTAGCATCAGACTGAGGTGATGGCTAGGAATTAATTACTCCAGTTTCTAGGGTTGCCAGCCTCCAGGTGGGGCCTGGGGATCTTCTGCTTTTACAACTGATCTCCAGCTGACAGAGGTCAGCTCTCCTGGAGAAAATGGCTACTTTGAAGGATAGACTTTATGGTATTGTACCATGCTGAGGCTCCTCCCCTCCCCTAATCCCGCCCTCTCCTGGATCCACCCGCAAAGTCTTCAGGTATTTTCCCACCCAGACCTGGCAACCCTACCAGTTTCTGGTTCTTAGAAGGCCAAGAACCAGGAACCACAAGTCATCTTACATAATGTTATCAATTCACTGTACAACCTGCTTGAAGTCTTTTCAGAAGATAAAACTCCTGTAGAGTGTGAAAGCCCATCTCCTGACATCTCCTGACTGACAAAACTCTAGTTACACTTGTGTTTTGTGGCCTATGTTGGCTTCAAATAGTGCTCAATGTACAGTTCAAGTAACTTGCTTGGACACATTAAGGCTTTAAGACCATCTACACATTGTATCTTGCCACAATATCTTCAAGGAATGGCCTCTTGATAATTCAACTATGAGGGTGTTCCTCTTATCTGATCCCTGAGCTTGGAACTCCATTTTTTTAACAGATTGTTAAAGCTTGAGTATGACTTTTCAATGCAAGATCTTTTACATCTGGATAAACATTTGCTTGCCAGGAAGCAGATTAGGCTACATAGTTTTGCAAATGTGTTTTCTATGTTGTCATACAAGATTACCCTTTGAGAAGAAGAAGGGTTCCAGGTCTAAGAAATTACATACGAGGCCTGTTTTATAAAACCAATGGTATTATTTAGTAACAGATAGTTCAGGGGCAGTCATCTGCTTGGCAACAAAGCTTATGTTTGTGTAACTGAAATTAAGGCTAAATACATGCAATTGTACTTGCTTATATTTACCCTTTTTTGACAATTCCTTTCCCTTTCTCCCCTGCTATCTTGACCTCTGTCAAAATATTGTTTCAAGCACTTTGGGGCAGTGACTTACTCTTCTGCTGACTCTGTACAGAGCTGTAGAGTTCCTCCTTACCGGGCCTTCCACTCACCCCTCCACTGTGACCACTCCAAACACTAGAGGGTCTGTGTAGCCCACAGGTACTGTCTTATTCCGGGGGAGCCCCAGTAGTGGGGCACCCCACTTCTAGCCTGAACCAGAGACCCACAAAACCAGGCCAAAGTGGGCTTTCTTGACCTGTGCTACATAGGTAACCAGGAGCTCTGATAAAGGGTTTCAATTTCAGGTTGCACAAGGCTGCCCTCTGAGGCAATCTCCAGTCTCCCCCTCCACCCAGGAGAAGTATGTATCTGGAATAATAATGGGTTCCTCTAAGTAAAGTATCTGCATTTTCAAAGTTATTCTGAAGACATCTGGTGAACCTTTCTCTGTCTCCATGTACCTATGTGATCCTCTTTGTATGACACTCATGTTCACATGGAAACTCTTTGTCTCCACACCTATCCTTCCTGCCTCCTCCCTCAGGATACTGAGATAAACTAGTCAAACATTAAATTCATCAGCGACTCTTCCTGACACTCATCAGGGACCCATTTTCCCCTTTTGTCTAAGCCTGGGAACCCATGTTAGGACCAGACCATCAATGGTCGTTAAGACCCATCAAGTGCTGGCCTGAGAGACCACCCCTAGAATTCCTATAAAAATAGAGAGCATGCCCCACCTTGATGTGCACTCTGAGGGTGCCTGTTATTGAGTACACCCCCAAAGTCTCTTCTTTGGGCCTCCTTCTCCATAGCATGGAACACTGGCTGTTTGTGCTGTTCTCTTCATGAACAGATAGTATAACCCCATAACTGCTTCTAAACGTCTCCTTCGTCACCTCTTTATTCCTTAATTCTGGATTGCATGCTTACTCTGTTTTTGATTGCTTTAGTGTGATTGTAATCAGGGAAATTCTTTAATAAAACTGTTAAAACTCTTTAAATCTGGAGTCTTCCTACTAAACTGGACCTTGGTATATATAGGTGTGCAATTCCCTGTACCCTTCTGGCCTCCTCTGTCTCATAACTAACTTCCCCCAACAACAAATCCCACCCCCAAGCCTGAACACCCACAGCCACCCCTCTCCCTTCTCTCTTGAGAGAGTGGAGGTGTTACCCCAAGAAAGCTTTATTAAATAAATATCTTGCCTTTGCTTTGATTGGAGAATCAACTACAAAGGCAGAACTAGCAAGAGGCTGGGGTATAGCATGGATCGACTATCAGTTTTTACGGAGATAGTTCCCTTTAGACCCTTAGTTTAAGGCAATAACCAGTCCAAATTGTAACAGAAATGGGTTTTATTTAAATAATAATACTTATCTAGATATTTACACTCAGATCAGAGACTGCAAGAAAACAAAAAGATATAAAAAGTGGTTAGCAGACAAAATAGACAGGGTTGGGTAATATCAGGGCAATACTGTATCTATCCTGAAGAGATGAAAGAATCCAAGGTATGATGAGAGGAGATGCGTGAACCGACCAGCGAGACCACAGAGGACCTGAGTTATGCTTAGGGGTGTTAGCTTTTGTGCGCGCCCAGCTAAATCACACTGGGCATGTTCAAGACTGGGTACATTTATACCCTCAAAGGTATACTGAAGCTATGTTAAAGTATGGTAGCTAGTTTCACAATGGATTGATGGGATTCCCATTGTGAAATAATAGGGTGATCTGGTGTTTCCCTGGTACCAGACAAAGGAGGAGAAAATCCTTAATGTTTGACAGGATGAAGCTGAATGGATGACCATTCTACAGAAATACAGAGTCAATGTTTACTTTGATGGGTCTGACATAGGTGAGAGAAATGCAGATATCTTGGACAAACAGGTAGGTGCAGAAATGTAAGGATTACCAAGAGGTATTTCTTGAGTTCCAGAGTGTGAAAGGATTTGGGACAGGAAACATACAACATATTCCATTCATGACAGAGACACAGTGAGAAGATGCTTGAGGCAAGAGCTTAGGTTTGTCCATCCTTTGTCTTTATGGATTGAACAAAGAAGAGTGGGGGGAGGGTTACATGGAGGATATCTGACCATGCAGCTAGCCTGGCACTTGGTCTAAGTTTTCCCAGCCAAAATGTGGTTCTCCTAGCCTCCCAGCAAAAGCCAATGTTTAAGCCAAGCCTGGCTTTATGACAGCACTGCTTGTGGAAGTTCAGACATTGTTTTGAGGTGTCTTGGGGTGTCTTGGGAAAAACCACCCCAGGTACTGGGTCTGTGCTGCTGGTTGCAGGAGGGAGAGTGGTGGCTGTGGGACCCCTTTAAGTGCTTGCAGCCCATGGGGACTGGCCACCGTGCACCCGATCTTCCAGAGTGGGGGCTGTCAGCTCCTGCCTTGCAAGAGGCAATCTTGCACCCAGTGACTGCTCTTCCTGAGTAGGGGCCATCGGCTCCTACCTTACAAGAGGCAAGATTGCCTCTTGCATGGCAGGAGTGCCCAGTGCCCGCTCTTCCTGAGCGGGGGCCATCCCTTCCAAGAGGCAATTTTGCCTCTTGCAAGGCAGGAGCACCTGGTCCTCACTCCCCCTCATTTAAAGTGAAGTTTCCCTTAAATGATAGGGAGAAAGCGGGGATGCAATGATGTCCTGCAGAGTGACATCATCACACTAGGCCATGCCCCATCTTGGAATGCCCCCTAATCCCCCTAATCCTAAAACAAGATTGGACCTGGCAATCCTAAAGACAGGCCACTTGTGGTAATACCTGCTAGGACTAAGTGAGAAGAGGGAATTGCTCCAGCTATGAGCAGGCTCAGCTATAACATCCTCAACCTGCCTTGGGGCCCTCTTTAAATAACCACTGGGATGCTGCACCTTCTTGGCCATTTCTACCCCAACCATGTGACCTGGAAGTCCTGAGGATTGGAGTAAGGCCTCATTGGCCAACTTGCCCCCATCTATCTGGCATTACCCTAAATGTCTTTCCCCAGCATTTGCCTACAGGGCTGCCTCTTACTTCAGAGGCCAGCCCTGCCAGCCGCTTACAGCCTCTCCCCAACCAAAGGCCTGCTATGTTGCTTCTTTCAGCAGAAGCCAACCCTGCAGCCTGCTTGCAGTCCTGTCCACCACTAGCCCACCCTGGTTGTGCTGTGGCTGGACCAAGTGAGGACAGGTTGGTGCAGTTCCAATGAAGCATGGCCTGACTGGTGGTGCAAGAGTGTTGTCCTGGCTGTCTGGAGAAGAAAAGAAGGACCTATACTGATGCAGCTGGTAAGGTCAGGTTGGATCCTGCCACCTGGCAACTCCCAAGCACTTTTTCGTTTTGGTGTCAAGTCACAGCTGAGTTATGGTGACCCCCTGGGGTTTTCAAGGCAAAATATGTTTGGAAGTGATTTGCCATTGCCTGGCTCTACATCACAACCCTATTATTGTTTGGTGCTCTCCCTTCCAAATACTGACCAGAGCCAACCCTACTTAGCTTCCAAGATCTGAGGAGATCAGGCCAGCCTGGGCTACCCAGGGCAGGAAATGGCCTTATATAAATTTTTGTGTAGTGCAGCAAACAACAAACACCCAGTTCCATTTGGCTGAAGGCCTCTTTATTAACAGTAGGACTCTCCTGAACATTCCACAAGCTGCAAAATCAGTTGGCTCAATGATCTGTCACTCAGAACATGTCCCTAGCCACTGACTGCGTTGCCTGAGTCTTGCCCAGCCGCCAAGAGTATTCGCATGCCATTGGCTGGGTGCTGGGTTTGCTCCTCTTCCCTGCCCACTCTTTCAGCCTCTGTGCCCTGTCAGAATTTCTGGCAGATGGCTTTCTCTCTTGACGAAGATGGTTGCCTCCTGCGTGAGACTAACTTTTCCCCTCAGTAGCTGTTGGTAGGTGTAACGAAATGGCAGTTACCTGTGTCTGTAAGATGGCTGCTGTCTCTGTGTTTAAAATGTTCCCCCAGAAGGCTTAATTGAGCTGTAGTTCCAGAGAGGGGCCTGAAGGGGTATCACTCACTGTGTTGAATGGGGCTTCTTCATCTGCCGGCCTACAGTTCCCAGCTGCAGCAAAGTCAAAAACTGCAGGAAAAGAGGGACCGTCCCGAGGGGCGGGCCAGCATCAATATAGACTCCAGCTAAGCCACAAGCCAGAGACGTGGGGGAACCCTGGGAGGCAGCAGAAATTCAGCCACTCCACAGTCGGCTGGACTGGGGAATGAATGGAAGTTTCCCTGCTCTCTTGGGTAAGAGAGAGAGAGGCTGAAGCAGAGCCAGTCCAAGGAGAGATCCTATCCTGAGCCCACAACCTCCAGAGCTAGAGTGTTGTGTGTAGGGAAAGAGGATTGTGTTTAACCTCGGTTGATTTATGCCGTGTTGGTTCATGGTGTGTGCTTACTCCTACAGTTGTGCCTTATTTATTTAGTGTGTGTGTGCTCCATAATTGCGTAAATAGTTAAATAAATTCTTTTATTTGGGCTAATAATCTGTGTTGTGCTCTGACCACATAGTCTCCCCTGCTCTGCACAGTACCAAAGGGAGGGGGTAGCCCAGGGAAGCAAGGAAAGACCAGACCCTTGGGTTGCCAACTTTCCAGGGAGCCCCCAAAGACTGGGGATTCCATCTCCAAACAGGGAGATTTGGCCAGAGGGGTCTCACTGTCCCTCTAAAAAGGCAGTGACAATTCAGTGAGTCATGGCAGCAAACTTAAAGAGTGACATACGCCCATGGGATGAGGGTGGGAGGCGAACAGCTGAGTTGTAAACTGGAGCCCGTTTTGCTACAGTAGGCAACCAAGCTTGGTTCAGACAAAGGAAGAAAACCCTTTGCAGACCTTTGTGAGGAACTCATTGGGGCCAGTCCTTAGTAGGATTGCCAGCTTCAGGTAGGGAGATTCCTGGAGATTTTCTGGTAGAGTCTATGGAAGCCAGGATTTGGGGAGGGGAGAGGCCTCAGCTGAACAGAATGCCATAAAGCCCACCTTCCAAAGCAGTTATTTTCTCCAGGGGGAGAGAGATCTGTTGTCTGGAGTTCAGTTGTGATACCTGGTGATCTTCAGGCTCTACTTGGAGGTTGGGTACCCTAGGTGTAGCAGTCAGTGCTTCAGAGCAGGGTCTGCTAGATCCAGGTTCTTGCTGTAAAAACTGAGTGGGTGATTTTGGACCACTCACAGACTTTCAGCCTAACCTACCTCACAGGGTTGTTGTGCAAATCAAAAGGCAGAGAGGAGAATGATGTAAGCTGCTTTGGTCCCCATGCAGAGAAAGACTATTTTTCCTCCTGGGAAACCATTGTTGCCAGTCTCCAGGTGAGAGCTGGAGACCACTCAGAATTACAACTGCTCTCCAGATGGCAGAGATCAGTTCCCCTGGAGAACATGGTGGACTCTGTGTCCTTATACCCTGCTGAGATGCCCCCCCATGACAGCCAATGTGACGTGGTAGTCAGGGTTTCAGAGCGCCGTAGAGGCTGCAGGTGGGTGGATGGGGGAGATGGAAAGCTGAAGAGTGAGGGGGAAATAAAGGTAGGTTGATGCTTGGCTGGGAAGGTGATAGGGTTGCCAACTCCAGATGGGATATTCCTGGAGTTCTGAGGGATGGAACCTGGAGAGGGTGAGGTTTGAGAAGGGGTGGGACCTCAGACAGGTACAGTGCCATAGACTCCATCCTCTCAACCAGCCATTCCCTCCTGGAGAACCACTGTTGCCAACCTCCAAGTGAGAGGTGGAGATCATCAGAATTACAACTGATCTGGGACGGGAGAAGTCAGCTGCAGTCAGAGGGGGGGTGGGGTTTCAGGAGGGGTTGGACCTCAGACAGGTACAATGCCATAGACTCCACCCTCCAAACCAGCCATTTCCTCCTGAGTAACAATTGTTGCCAATCTCCAGGTGATGGCTGGAGATCACTCAAAACTACAACTGCTCTTCAGGTAGCAGAGATCAATTCCTCTGGAGAAAAAGGTGGACTCTGTGTCATTATACCCTGTTGAGGTCACCACAGCAAATTGACACTGCGTGTCCAAGGCCTTAGCACTCTCCCAGAGCCTCTTTCTAGAGCTTGTTGTATTTTTTTCCACAATGGACCTTATTCCTAGTAAGGAATAACAACATTTAACTAAGCTGTTTCTAGAGCTCTAGGCCAGGGTTGTCCTGGCCTGGTTCTGCAGATTCTTAGTAGCATCCGCAGTCCTGCAGGCTGCTGGCAAAGAGACTGAGAAGCACTGAGTCCCTCCTACTCTCCTGTTTGCTCTGAGGCTTACTGGGATAGCCTCTTAAAGAGGCAGTACACAACAAATAAATAGATGTGTCCTTCTGGGCCAAACAGTTTAAGATTCTAGCATTCCACTCCCTACATTTTGGTGGAGTGTTTTTGGCATTCATATATTCATCAGCTCAGTACTCTCCTGCACTTTCTAATCTCCCTTTCCTTTGCGGCTCCTTCTCTTTGGAACTCCCACCCAGAATAGTCATGTAGTAGCATCTCTCTCATTTAAACCTTTTAGTTTAACACCATAATCCTCATCCTTAACTGAACTGGGTATAACTCCATGAAACGGTATCAGCTCACATTTATCCCTTGCTTATCCGGCTTCTCCCTTTGTAGTCTTCCCACTCTATCAGAAATTACCTTGCAATTATTTCTGGGCACGGAGCTCTCTTTTTGTTTAGCATCACCATAAACACAGATTGCTGTATATAAATAAAAACGAATAGTTATTTCTGGATTGTTTAGGTATCCTCCATACTCTTGTGTCTGGAACCCTATAGGGGAAAAGTGGCCAGTGAAGGTAGGGTTAAGCATCCTTTCACTGAAAATCTCCCTTCTGAAGCAGCTGCATACTAAGAAACAGCCAACTGGTGTTTAAATACACACATTTGCTTTTAAGGTGTAGATTTGTCTTAAGGGTGGAATGAAATGGGAAATGAAATCTAGACACAGAATGTGCATAAATCCCATAATTCAGCAGGATAACATTGCTGACTTTTGATCTTGGATGGAGATTAAAAATACCACCTGTGGCACACTAGTAGAAGTATCATTTCTGGCTATGGAGAGAGCCCATTCCCTCCTGAGATGAGATGTTTTCTTCTCCCGTTTCAACTGCTTTATCTGTTCTAACTTCTTTCCCATTATGAAAACTTGAGTCTTTGGCTGTGCTGTCTTCCTTTCATATTAACTGGAACCGAGAGAATGGAGCGACATCTGAAGTAAAAAGTTTTAGATACAGTATATGACAAGTCCCATAAACTCATATGGTGGGTCCCAACCTCAAAAGAAACACTGCATAAAGAGAATAGCTCTTGATTTTATCATTATGTTAGTGGCAAAATAATGTGCACATTAATACATCAAGAATGAGCAAAACTATTCCCCTTCCCTTGCAGCAATACACTGCCAATTAAATGTGTTGGATGAAAGATATTCATTCCTCTTCTCCACTGCTAAGTTATATACTGGGGAAAAGGAGTCCTACAATGCTATATTAATTACTGATTTATTTTTATTAAAAAGTTTCCCAGTGTATGGTGGGGAAAAATGCAGGAAAAATGGTGGGTGCAGAAAATTCCATGTGGATGATCCATTACAAAACAAATGCCTCTGCTTTTACTGTGGCAATGAGTGCCCAAAGGAGAATCCTCACTGTGTGGATGCAACCACACATTTCCTATGAATCAGAACTTAGGGTGGTTTTGGAACAACTGGGACTGTCTTGCAGTGTCCAAAATCTTATGGTAACTCCTACTAAAAATAATGGGAAAAGAAAGTGTTTTAACACAGGTGTACTCAAACACAGTCTTACTGTCCTGTTATTTATTTAACCACCTAGTTTTTCAGTGGAAACACTAAGCCTTCAGCAGGCCTTGACCTATAAATGACTTGTTGAACAGCATAGCTGCATACAGGTGGAGCAGTTAGAAGAAGCTGCCTTATATAGAGTAAGAAAAATGTTCCATGCACTTTACATTGTCCATCTGAATGGCCGTGTGCTCTTCAGTGACTCTGGCAGAGGTTTTCCTTTGTATTTGAGATCCTTAATGTAATGTATCCACTTGAGGACATGGGCTTAGGACAGCCATGTGCTGGGACCGGTTCTAACCGATCCACCATGTGGCCAGGCGAAGGGCCTGAGCTTCGCCCTGAAAGACAATGGACTAGAGGATCCTGGCTCCCCTCCAACTGAGGAGCAGGAGTTAACTCAATCAATGTAAATAGCGAATCACTGGGTGTTGTGTGTTTTGGGGTGTGGGCTCACGGGGGATAAAAAGCCGGCCTGTGAGCCGGCTTAGTTGTCTTGTTCTTCAACTAATAAAGTATGTGAGAGCTGAAATCACTAGTAAGTCTCAGTACTTTTCACTGGCGACGAGGATGGGATGCCAACTCCCTCCCTGAACAACGACCACGACGAAGAGCATCGCATCGAGCCCAGCTGCTCATTGCACCACTCCCGAGCATCGCACCGCTGACCCTGAGAGCAGCAACGCACCACTCACCGCAACCGAAGCCGCCAACGCTCCTGAGCCTCGCATCGCTGACACCGAGAGCAGCACCGCACCGCTCATCACAACCGAAGCCGCCAACGCTCCTGAGCCTCGCATCGCTGACCCCGAGAGCAGCACCGCACCGCTCACCACAACCACTCCAGAGCATCGCATCGCTGACCCCGAGAGCAGCACCGCACCGCTCACCACCACCGCAGCTGTTTCTTCCGTAGCGCCGTGATCACCGCACGCCACCCAGCCTTGCGCCACATCTCCTGCCGCTCACCACACGGCCCCACTACGTGCCGCATCCCCAAGGGCCGCCCGCCTCGCACTGCGCATCGCCTCGCGGACTCCGGGCACAGCACCGCCACACGCCACACTCATCTGCCGCCACCGCTCCGTGTTTCAACTACCTCGCAATGGCAGCCGCCCCTCAAAAGCAGCCCTCTGCGCAAGCATCGATCTCCGTAAGCAACATGCCTCGCCAGCATCGTGCCGCTTCACCAGCCCCTTGCGCTAGCTGTGGTGACCCACATGATCGACGGTCATGCCACTTCAGGACTGCCGTCTGCCGAGTTTGCAAAAAGACGGGCCACATCGCCCGGGCCTGCCGCTCCCGGGGTAAGCGCCTGAGGTCTTCTCCACCCTGCCCGACCGAAACGGATCGACCATCAAGCCTCCACACCCTCGCTTCCACCCAGCAGCCGCTCCTGGTATGTAACTTGCCCCCGGACGGCCCCAACAAATTACACGTGACAGTGCTTATTGAGGGGTTCCCCTGTTCAATGGAGATCGATATGGGTTCGTCATTCTCCATAATTTCCGCGGACACGCTCCACAAGATTTGTCCACAGGGGGGGCGCCCCCTGCAAAAGCCATGGGGTTTGACCTTACGGGACTTTAACAAGAACCCCGTGGCGGTCCGGAGCTGGGGCAAGTTCCGGGTACAGTTTAACGACTTTGACGGGATCCTGGATCTACTGGTGGTGGAAGGACATCTTTCGAGTCTGCTGGGACTTTCATGGTTCAGGCCCCTAGGACTCACGGTTACAGGGGTGAATCATGTGCGGGCGCCGGACTTTGCTAAGGTCTGTGACGAATTTCCCCGGGTTTTTGACGGCACACTGGGGCGGTACACTGGGGACCCCATTTCACTGGATCTCGACCCCAGCGTCCGGCCCATACGCATCAAGGCCCGCCACCCCCCGATTGCGATGAAGCCTAAGATTGAGGCAGAGCTCGATCGCCTTGTGGAACAGGGGGTGCTGGAACCAGTTGCGTCAGCACGCTGGGAAACCCCCATAGCCACCCCCGTAAAGCCAAATGGTGACATTCGCATTTGTGCAGACTACAAATGCACTTTAAATAAAGCCCTCCAGGACCACGGATACCCAGTACCCATGGTCGGCCATGTTTTGGCGGCACTAGCAGGGGCCCGGGTCTTTGGCAAACTAGACCTCGCCCAGGCGTATCAACAGCTACCCGTTGATGCCGCCACCACCAAAGCCCAAACGATAACCCCTCATAAAGGAGCTTTTTTTTTTTTCCTGGGGTAAATACAATTTATTATTGGATATATCACATGTTCATACAATTTAAACAAACCAATACATATCCATTTTTCTTTCTCCCTCTCCCCCCAAACAAGGCTTCCCGCACTGCTCCAACCCCAATGTCTCTCTTATTCTATTACAATTACTTCTAAACTTATTTTCTCTTACTAACGGTAACAATTCAAAAGTCTAACTCTTTTTCATTTTCTTCTTAATAACTATCAAAACACATCAAACCACGTTTAACATCCCAGTTTTTCAACAGGTATTCTTGAAAGTCTTTCCAGTCTTCAAAAAAAGTTTCATCTTCTTCGTTGTTTAGCTTTCTTGTTAATTTGTCCATTTCTGCCAAAAACAACATCTTTTAAATCCATTCCCATGTTTCAGGTACTTTATCTTGTTTCCAACATTGAGCAAAAGTCAGTCTAGCTGCTGTAATCAAGTACCATAATAATGTTCTCTTGGCTACATTCATTTCTTCCATTTTAAGACCTAGCAGTAACATTTGTGGGTCTTTCTTAAAAGTACATTTCAAAAATTTTTGCATCTCATTGTGGATCTTAGTCCAATAACATACTGCTTTATCACATGTCCACCACATATGGTAAAAAGACCCTTCATGTTTCTTACATTTCCAACATTTGTTAGACATACTTTCATTTATAATAGCATTTTTTTTAGGCGTCATATACCATCTGTACATCATTTTGTAGCAATTCTCTTTAACATTTACACAAGTTGAAATTTTCATTGACTTTTTCCACAAATATTCCCAAGATGACATTAATATCTCATTATTAACATTTACCGCCCATTTTATCATTTGCTCTTTTACAATTTCATCCTCAGTGTACCATTTCAATAAAACCTTGTACAGTTTGGAAATCATTTTTTTCCCCTTCTCAAGCCATACAGTTTCAATTTCAGTATTAATTTCTCTAAAACCATGTTCTCTTTTATCGGTCTTAAATAAATCATAAATCTGTCTATACTTCAACCAATCGTATTCAAATTCCACATCAAATCTCTCTTTTAACACAAATTTTTTCCCTTCTAATTTTAAAAGACTTTTATAAGGTAGCCAATCTAACCCTTGATTTCTTGAATATGGGTTAATCACTTCTGCTGGTACTATCCAAAGTGGTCTTTCTTCTGAGAAGAATTTTCTATACCTCGTCCAAGTCTCGAACAGTGATCGTCTTATAAAGTGGTGTTTGAAGAATTTGTCCATTTTTACTTTTCCATACCATAAGTATGCATGCCATCCGAACTTGTTATCATGCCCTTCTAAAGCCAATAGCTTCTTATTCTCAAGATTAATCCACTGTTCCAACCATGTTAAACAGACGGCATCATAATACAGTCTTAGATTTGGTAATTGTAGACCTCCTCTTTCCTTTGCGTCACATAAAATTTTCATTTTAATCCTTGGCTTTCTTCCTGCCCATACAAATTTGGATAGTTCTTTCTGCCACGTATCCAGTACTTTCCTTTGTTTTAATATTGGAATAGTCTGAAATAAGAACATCAAACGCGGTAAGATATTCATTTTTACAGTTGCGATTCTTCCCAATAATGATAAGTTCAAAGTATCCCATTTCTTCATGTCTTGCTGAATCCTGTACCACACCTTTTCATAATTATTTTTAAACAGATCAATATTTTTCATAGTTAATTCAATTCCTAAATACTTAGTCTTTGTAACTACTTCACATTGAATTTTCTCTTGGAGTTCTGTTTGTCTTTGCTTCGTCATATTTTTGCACATCACTTTGGTTTTACTTTTATTAACATAAAATCCCGCAACTGATCCAAATTCTTCAATTTTTTCCATCAATTGTGGTATTTTCTCAATTGGATCCTGAATCATAAACATTACATCGTCTGCAAATGCCCTGTATTTATATGCAAAACCTTTCACTGTAAGTCCTTCAATGCTGTTATCTTTTCTTATCGCTGTCAATAATATTTCCAGTATCCAAATAAACAACAACGGGGATAACGGGCAGCCTTGACGTGTTCCCTTTTGGACTTGGAAGAAATCTGTTCTTTCTTTATTTATATTCAAAGCCGCTTTCTGTTCTGAGTAGATTGCCACAATCATGTTTAAGAAAGACTGTCCTATGTCCATTTTTTCAATAACTTGCAGCATAAACTCCCAATTTAAATTATCAAAAGCTTTTTCCGCATCTAGGAAGAGGAATCCAACTTCTTTTTCTGGATGTTTGTCATAGTATTCAATTGCATCAATCACCACTCTTAAATTGTCTCTGATTTGTCTATTTGGTAAAAAAACAGCTTGTTCTTCCGCTATAGTATCTTTCAGATATTTTTTCAGCCTTTCCGAAATTATTTTTGCAAATAATTTGTAATCATTATTTAATAGCGATATTGGTCTATAATTCTTTACTTGGGTTAAATCCAAACCTTCTTTGGGTATCAATGAAATATTTGCTTCTTTCCATGAATCTGGGATCCGTTTAGTCTTTCTTATCTCATTCGACAGAAGTACTAAGATGGGGGTTAGCTCCTCCTTAAATTTCTTGTAAAACTTTGCTGTAAAACCGTCTGGACCTGGAGCTTTGCCCAACTTTGCATCTTCTATCGCCATTGTCACTTCTTCCTTCGTTACTAAACCATTTAATAACTCTTTAATTTGTTTTCCCAGCTCTGGAACTTCGATAGTCTCCAAATATTTCTTAATTTTCTGTTGATCAATTCCTTTCTTTTTAAACAGTTTGGCGTAGTATTTGAAGAAGACTCTTTTTATGCCTTTCAAGTTCATAACATCCTTTCCATCTTCAATAATCTTACTTATAAAATTCCTTTCTTTTCTATTTTTCAATTGCCACGTTAAAAATTTTCCTGGTTTATTTGCACCCTCAAATGCTTTTTGCTGTAATTTCTTCAGATTCCAGTATAATTCTCTGTTTAGTAGAACATTCAGTTGATCTTGCAGAAAGTGGATCTCTTTAATAATCTTTTTCTTCCCTGGTCTTTTCTTTAATTCCTTTTCTTTTTGTCGAATTTTTTCATGCAGATCATTTTGTTGTTGCATCTTTTGTTTTTTGTCTTTAGAGTTCAGAGAGATAAGCAAGCCTCTCATTACCGCTTTGTATGTGTCCCATACAACTTGTGTATCAGTACCTTTATTTAAATTCAGTTCAAAAAAACTTTTCGTTTCTTTTTTTAGAGTTTCGTTAATTAATTTTTGATCCAATAAATCCTCATTAATTCTCCAATATAATTGTTTGGATTTTTCTTTAGATATCCAAAGTAAGGGGTTATGATCTGAATTAGTTTTCAGTAAAATTTGTATTTTGTAGGTTTTTTGCGCCATCTCCTCTGACATCCAAATCATATCAATTCTGGAAAAGGAATTATGTCTGTTAGAATAAAACGTATAATCCCTTGTCTTGGGGTTCCACTTCCTCCAAACGTCTTCTAGTTTCTCTTGCTTCATTAGCTGAAAAAATTTTTTTGGCAGCTTTCCAACCGTCTCTCCACTTGCTTTGGATTTTCTGTCCAATACATTGTTCACTGTGCCATTAAAGTCTCCTGCAAGGACTATTTGATCATAATTTAAACAGTCCAACTCTTTAGTCAAATCATTAAAAAAGGTCTCTTTTGCACCATTGGGTGCATATATATTTACAAGCAATGTCTTTTTTCTGTTCATCATTATTTCCACGCCAACATATCTTCCCTCTTTATCTGAGAAGATTTGTTTAGGTTCCAATTCTTTTGTAATGTATATCACTGTTCCTTTTTTCTTATTGATTGCTGAAGAATGAAATTCTTCTCCCAATTTTTTATTAATCAAATATTTATTGTCTTGTTTTCTGATATGTGTTTCTTGTAAACAAATTATGTTACATTTTTGTTTCTCTAGCCAATGATTCACTAATCTTCTTTTGTTTGGTGAATTTAGTCCATTTACGTTCCAAGATAAAAATTTGTAATCCATAGTTATTTCGAATTAAATATCTTTAAAATCCTCAAAGTTGTTCTCTTTGAATCTGTACATGTCTCCTTCCGTTTTAAGGGTAAATCTCACCGAGTTGTATACAAATGATAATCCATATGGAATCTCCCATCTAAACCTGATACTCATTTCTTTTAATCTATCTGTTAATTTCTTAAATTTCTTTCTGTCTTGTAAGATCGATCTCGGAATTTCTCTCAAAATTATTATTTTTTTCCCATTAATTTCCAACGGTTGTGTAAATTGCTTCTTGAAAACGTCTTCCTTCATTTTTGTAGTCACAAATTAAACAATCACATCTCTGGGTAATTGCTTTCTCTTGGCATAAGCTGAGTTTACTCTGTAAATCAGGTCAAAGTCTGGATCCAAGTCTCCAACATCTTCCCCTATATAAGTTGTCAATGTGTTAATTACTAGGGCCCGTAAATCCTGATCTTCCTCCTCTTCTATTCCTCTCAATCTCAAATGATTCTGAGTAGCCCTATATTCTATCATGGACTCCAGTCTTGTATTTTCTGACAGGGTTCTTTTAACTTTCTGTTCCATTTCTTCTGATTTTGTCACCAGACTTTTAACCTCTTTTTTAACTTCTTCTGTATCTTTTTTTATCCCTGCCACTTCTGTTAGTACCAGTTCTTTCAATTCTTCCATATTTTTTTCTGTACTTGGACTTGTACTTGTTCTATTTGCTCCAGTTGTATTTGCAGCTGTTGTTGCAACTGTTGTTGAAGCTGTGATTCTATTTGCTTTCCCAAACTCTGCACCACTTCGGTCATCCGTTTTTCCATCGCTTCCATAGCAGCCTGCCACTCTTTTTTTTCCTTTGCAGTCATTCTTGGACTGGGTGATGAGGCAGCTCTTGGTCTTGACCTCAAATCCATCTTGGAAGCGACTTCAGGGCTAATCACTCTTTATATTACCAATCTTCAAGCCAAATCGCCACCTTTATAACTTTTTCCGATGTTTTTTCAGCTTAAAAATAACTTTTTAAAATTTAGTCCTCCTCAAAATGGCGGGGGCAATTTCTCTATGATTTTCTGGCTAGAGTAGGCTCCTTCCGAACTTCCTGTTTATCTGTCCGTCACTGTAATCCAACTTCTGGTGGTGGTGGTGTCACACACTAAAACAGCCGTCTACTTCCGGCGCAACAGCATCGAAAACATCCACTCTAGCCTACTTCCTGTATCATAGAATCACAGTCAGTTTCGTTTCTGCTACGCAGAGTTTAGACTTAGCTGACCACAGGAATGCAAAACAAAGTCACTTTTCGGCCGTTTTCTCTAAAGGAAAGCTTTCTTTTTACTTTTAAATCAAGCGGAATAGTTCATTGAAGCTTTCTGCGCTTATCCGTACATTTCGATTTCACGTTCTTCTTTAAACCGGTAAGCAATTGTTCATTTGTTACCTTACTTGTAATCTCGGGGTTTCGCAGTGCTTCTTCTGTAAACGATGTTAGTCTTGATGTTAAAGAGGTCGGTAGATGACGAATTTATGCTGAATTCTCAGCCCAGCTGGTATCTGTAGTGCTGATTTGCAACTGCCCTCTTCGCGGAAGGAGATGAAAGTGTAAACAAGCTTCCTCCGAAACTTATCCACACCGATCTCAACTCCCTCTCAGGCTTGGCTGCTTGCTTGCCACCCCCCCGTCTGGGGAGTGCTGCGCTGGGCCACGTAGAGCCCAGACTGTCATCAGATACTGCTGTGCACCCTGCACAAATCGCAAAGTGTGTCAATTCGCCATTTTAACTCCGACCGGAAGATAAAGGAGCTTTTAAAGTCCACCGGCTCCAGTTCGGGGTGTCCGTCGCGCCAGGGATTTTCCAGTCCTTCATGGACTCCCTCCTGAAGGGGATTCCCGGGGTCCAACCATTCCTGGACGACGTGATCATTATGGCTCCAGACTCACCCTCATTCACAGACCGGCTCCGGGCGGTGCTGCGAAGGTTTGACTCGGCAGGGCTCAAGGTGAAGAGGGAGAAAT
Source organism: Gekko gecko (assembly GCA_029375565.1). NCBI lineage: Eukaryota > Metazoa > Chordata > Lepidosauria > Squamata > Gekkonidae > Gekko > Gekko gecko. The sequence goes on along the minus strand of JAPDNY010000002.1, from coordinate 68,843,809 downwards.
GCCTCCTAGGGGTGCCGCGCATAGAATTTCTGGGCTTCGCAGTTGATGCACATGGCCTCCATCCCACAGAGGACAAAGTCAAGGCAATCACACAAGCCCCCCCGCCCTCATCCAAACAGGAGCTACAGGCCTTCCTGGGCCTCTTGAACTTTTATCATTCTTTTCTCCCTCTCAAGGCGGCGGTGGCGGAGCCACTCCACCGCCTGCTTGACAAGAAGGCTCCTTGGGTTTGGGGGCCGACACACACCGCCGCGTTCCAAGCAGTCAAGGACTTGTTAACCTCTAACACAGTGCTCTCGCATTTTAATGAACAGCTTCCTGTGGTATTGGCATGAGACGCCTCACCATATGGGGTTGGGGCAGTTCTGGGCCACCAACTGCCGGACGGCCGGGAGGCCCCGGTGGCCTATTATTCCAGGACCTTGTTGCCGGCGGAGCGAAACTATTCGCAAGTTGACAAGGAGGCGCTTGCAATAGTGGCTGGGGTGAAAAAAATTCACCATTACCTGTATGGCCGGCCTTTCATGATCCTGACCGACCATAAGCCTCTTCTGGGTCTCCTGGCCCCGGACCGCCAGACCCCCCAAATGACGTCGCCACAAGTCATCCGGTGGTCTGTGTTTTTGTCTGGTTATTTGTACTCCCTCGTTCACCGGCCAGGCAAGGTGATGGGTCATGCGGATGCCCTGAGCTGCCTTCCACTGCCTGCCACAGACCCCGACCCAGCCCTGGCCTACCAAGTCGCCCTCCTGGAGGCGCTCCCGGACCAGCCGGTGCACATCGGGGAGGTGGCGCGCCTCACCGCAAAGGACAAGGTCCTCAGCCTCGTTCGCGACTGGGTGGTAAGGGGGTGGCCCGCAGGCCAGGCAGGCCCAGACTTCACAGCTTTCACCTCCAGGAAGGAAGAATTGTCCACTCACAAAGGCTGCGTGATGTGGGGAAGCCGGGTGGTCATTCCCGCGCCACTAAGGGAACGGGTCCTAGCCGCCCTCCACGAGGCACACCCGGGGGTGGTTCGGATGAAAGCCCTGGCTAGGAGTTACGTATGGTGGCCGGGGCTTTTATCCGACAAAGACATAGAAGACATGGTCCGGAGATGCCAACCATGCCAGTCATCCCGCCCAGAACCACCCAGGGCCCCTGAGCGTGCCTGGGAATCCTCACACCGCCCCTGATCCCGGCTGCACTTGGACTTTGCGGGCCCGTTCCAGGGACAGCTGTTCTTCATCCTAGTGGATGCATACAGCAAGTGGTTAGAGGTGGTCCCAGTACCCTCTACCTCTTCCAAAGCTGCTATCCGAGCTATGTGGCAGATATTCAGTGCCCAGGGCATTCCTGACACACTAGTCACAGACAACGGGACAGCCTTTACGTCCAGCGAATTCATGGACTTCACCCGTTACTACGGAATATGCCATGTCCGGTCCGCTCCTTTCCACCCCGCGACCAACGGCCAAGCGGAACGAATGGTCAGGACGACCAAAGATGCACTCTGGCGCTTGGACTCAAAGGACTGGGACTACAAGCTGGCAGCATTCCTCTTTGGCCAGCGGATCACTCCCCACACCACAACAGGGTGTAGTCCGGCCGAACTCCTCCTAGGCTGTCGCCTGATGACTCGGCTAGACCGTCTACAACCCGATCGCGCTGCAGAAAAGGCACCAGTCACTGAGTCCCATGAAGCGGCTAGGGGGTTCTTCCCAGAGGACTCGGTGTACGCCCGAAACTACACCAAGGGTCCACCCTGGATTCCGGCCTGGGTGGTCCGGGTCAGGGGCCCCCGTTCATATGAGGTCTCCTGCGAAGATGATACCGTGCTCCACCACCACATCGACCAACTCCGCCGCAGGGTGGCGCCGCGGGAGCCAGACGACTTCGAGGACCCCGAACCTCAGGAGGCAGAGGAGCCACAATCTTCTCCGAAGGAACACAGCCCGGCGGAAAGCACAGCCACAACCCCCCTCGCCCTGTCTACTGAAGCCTCGACCACAGCTGACGACGCCCCGGCGGCCAGGTCCCTTCCGCCAGCACCGGTCGGCTCCCCAGCCAGGACACCGGCACCTGCGTCTCCTCCCGTCCTGCCCCCCCGGCGCTCAACCCGGGAACGAAAGCCTCCGGCTTACTTAAAGGACTTTGTGTGCGGGTGTATCTCTGACCAAGGGGGGAGGGGTGTAATGTATCCACTTGAGGACATGGGCTTAGGACAGCCATGTGCCGGGACCGGTTCTAACCGGTCCACCATGTGGCCAGGCGAAGGGCCTGAGCTTCGCCCTGAAAGACAATGGACTAGAGGATCCTGGCTCCCCTCCAATTGAGGAGCAGGAGTTAACTCAATCAATGTAAATAGCAAATCACTGGGTGTTGTGTGTTTTGGGGTGTGGGCTCACGGGGGATAAAAAGCCGGCCTGTGAGCCGGCTTAGTTGTCTTGTTCTTCAACTAATAAAGTATGTGAGAGTTGAAATCACTAGTAAGTCTCAGTACTTTTCACTTAATTTGGAGATGCTGAGGATTCAAGCATCTCTTTGCAAAGCAGATCTGAGTTATGATAGCCTCATCCTTAAGAGCAAACCTGGTGCTCTCTACATTTGCCCAAATTTGGTTATAAATTGGCAAAATAGTTGATTTGTCACTGAAGCAACTTCCTTCCTCTTTTTGTTAAGTTAACAGTGTTTTGCAATATTATTGCTGCTTTATTTATTCCCTTACATTGCAGATATATGGGATCCAGACTCAATTTTCTGCTAATGGAAGGGGACGTGAATTTCCACCAATCCCCCCTTTATACTGCAGGCCCTGCAACTTGCCCTTCATGCCATTCTGAAGGGTCTCCCCCACCCCCAGGAGGAGCACTTCAAAGAGTTCAGTGGGCTGTAACAGGACATGGGGAGGCAAGGACAGACTGTTCCACTGACAGAAGTACCTTCTTTGTTGAAGGCTTTCACGGCGAGAGTTCATTAATTGCTGTAGAATTTCGGGGTTGTGTGGCCATGGTCTTGTCATTATAGGACCTGACGTTTCGCCAGTAGCTGTGACTGGCATCCTCAGAGGTATAACACAGACAAATGGAGTACTCTCTGTGTCAAGGTGAGCAGAAAATGGTAGGCAAGTAATTTATTTCTACCCTGGAAGGTGGGGTAGGGCTGAGTTATTATCTTGTGTAGTTCTCCAGGCTCTGAACATGCTAATGGAGGAGCTTTCCTGAGGAGGTTCTTTTGTCTATGGATTGTTTGCTGTTTCTTGAGGAGGTTCTTTTGTGTGTGGAATGGCTATTGAAACTCTAATCTTATCTGTAGTGTTGTCCAGTCTTTCAGTGTCTTGGAACAACCCAAACCTAACCCAAACAGGACACAGCATTTTGTTCCAAGACACTGAAAGACTGGACAACACTTCCAATTACCATGTCAGATTACACAGGGAAGCCATTGAAATTCATAAACATAAACACAATTTCAACAGGAAAGAAGAGAGTTTAAAAATAAATAGGGCATGGTTTCCTGTCCTGAAAAACACAAAATGCTCTACAGCTGGCAATAGCACTACAGATAAGATTAGAGTTTCAATAGCTATTCCACACACAAAAGAACCTCCTCAAGAAACAGCAAACAATCCATAGACAAAAGAACATCCTCAGGAATGCTCCTCCATTAGCATGTTCAGAGCCTGGAGAACTACACAAGATAATGGCTCATCCCTACCCCACCTTCCAGGGTAGAAATAAATTACTTGCCTACCATTTTCTGCTCACCTTGACACAGAGAGTACTCCATCCGTCTGTGTTATATCTCTGAGGATGCCAGTCACAGCTACTGGCAAAACTTCAGGTCCTACAATGCCAAGACCATGGCCACACAACCTGGAAAATCTACAGCAACTAAGAAGTGCCTTCCATTAATGGAAAATTTATTCTGTCAGTGGAACATACTGATGAAATTACTGTAAGAGTTATACTGATGCTGAATTACAGAAGGAGATAGCCAAGTCCATTGCAATGAATAAAGCATGGATTTGGGGACACGATTTTGAACAGCTAGAAATCATGGAGCTTGGGTCTTACCATCTATCACATTTTTATCCTGTTGTTTTTCCACATCTTTCTCACAATGTTGTAGCCGTGTAGCCAGTTCTCTCCTTCACCTTCATAACGAGTCTGTGAGGGTGGCTAGGCTGATAGAGAATGACTGGTCCACGATCACCCTGCCAGCTTCATGGTAGAGTATGAATTTGAACTTGGTCTTTCCAGTCTTAGTATGACACTATAACAACTACAACAACTCTGGTTTGCAACCTGACTTGCACATTCTGATGACATGGCTTGGTTTGATTTATTTATTTTACAGAGTTCCTCTATCCAATCCCATTTTTGCTATCACAGTTTACTGCTGCCTGTTTTTTTAGAACTGCCATACATCCATCAGAATATGGCACATCTGAATGCAGAGGAACCTTCTGGCCAGTTACTTCTATGGCTGTTACTACCTTGTGCTGGTGGACCAGTTAAAAAAAACCTGTATCACTTCAGTCCATACCATCTCAATGTTGTAAAGGTAAAGGTAAAGGTTCCCTTGCTCGAAAGCCAGTCGAATCCGACTCTAGGGTTGCAGTGCTCATCTCCGTTTCAAAGCCGAAGAGCCAGCGCTGTCCGAAGACGTTTCCATGGTCATGTGGCCAGCATGACTAAACACCAAGGTGCACGGAACGCTGTTACCTTCCCACCGAAGTGGTACCTATTTATCTACTTGCAATTTCTTGCTTTCGGACTGCTAGGTTGGCAGGAGCTGGAACTAGAGACAGGAGCTCACCCCGTCATGTGGCGCCCGGGTACAAAACACAACCAACCATTTTCTAGTCTGTTGAATGATTCAGAAGTCTAGTGGCCCTTTAAAGGCTAACAATATGGATTTCATTGTGACCTGTACTAAGTGAGGTCTGAGATCCAGCCTGGCCAAATGAGAATAGTTCTGGAATCCAGCTATCCAAGGCTCTGGAGACAGATGTTTTGCAATCTTTCTACATGTTCTACAACTGGTGATGCCAGAGATCAACTCCATGGATTTACATACAAAGTACTCAATCATCCAATAAAATATAATTCCTCACAAAAGGGAAGGGGGAATAACTACCAGCTAATAGTTGCCATAAAGTCATTTCTCATAGTGTTTACATTTTGGGATGCCACAAGATAGAAAGCCTCACAACATATTTTAAATCTATACTGCAACAAAATCTCTTTCACTTGAAGGTATTTGGTTGCTGTAAATCAGGGTTGTGATTTTCCATGCTTGGCTTGGTCTTTATAAAGTAAAATAGTTTTCTTGCTATTTGTAGTGGTTAAATATTCAGCATACATTACAGTAAGGATGGCGGTGCAAGGAGGTGCATCATAAATCAAAATGGCCACAAATGCAAATAGCAATGGATGCCTTAGAAATTTATGTATGCACAACTGTTTTTCTGGAATACATTTAATAATTGGGCACCCCCCCAAATTGGGTGTATAGAAGTTCTTTGAAATCAAAGCATCACAAGTGCTTCACTGTGCACTTAGATCTGTTATCTTAAAGGCTCTTTAATTATTACTTATAACTTCTTTTAAATGCAAGGTGTTTTATAACTTATTTACAGTATTTGCAAAACATAAATAAATGTTACAAGCAACAATATAGACAATATCTATTAAGGAAATATTTAGAAAATATTTCTACACTTATACTTTAGTAGTTATGAACCACTCCCTGACCTTTCTATCCCTTTGGCACAGGTGGGTCTTTGCATTTCTTTTGTTCATTGCCCATTAATTTCCAAGGTGTGTCTTGCCTGCTGGCATGGATTTGCTGGCATCATTAGGACAATCCACTTTATTTGCACAGCCTTTGTAGCCTGCACAGAGCTTCAGATGCACGTATGGGCCACTGGGCAGCATAAATGAACCAGGTTCAGAGAACTGATGTTTATTGCTCTCTCACTGGGCTATGTAAGATTGTCAGCTAACTTCAGAAATCTTAGTCAATTCATTGATAACACTTCTGGTCGATTGCACCTGCATAAATTTGTATGAATGAAAATAAGAGCTCGGAAGAAAAACAAAAACCATCCTATTGCTGATTGTTTTGGATACCTTCCAAGATTATGTGGGTGGCAACTCAGGAGAGGGCCTTCTCTGTCATGGCACCAAAGCTGTGTGACTCTCTCCCCTTCCATTGCTGTCTTCCGCCAGCAAGTGAAGACTTTTTTGTTCCATCTGGCACTTCCTCAGTAACCTCTCCTTCCGAACCAGTGTGTTCATGGTCTGTATGTATTTTCACACTATTTTTTATACTCATTTCAAAGTTGTTTCAATGATGTATAAGTTTCTATAAGTTTTGATTATAATGCTTTTATCATGTATGCTTTTGTTATAATGGTTTTATAATGTAACTTTATCATGGTGGCTCTTGTAAGGACAGAAAGACGGGATGTAAATTTTATACATAAAATAAATGTCACAGCAAGGTTTTTCTCCTGAATATGAAAGAAGGGGGAGAGGACATCGCTGTGTGACAGAGCATCTACTTGGTTCTAATGCAGGTTCAGTCCCTGGACCTATTCGTTAAAAAGGTTAGCAGGTGCCTGAGAAATGGGAAGCTGCTGCAAGTCAGTGAAGGCCATACTGGGCTAGTGAACCAGCTGTCAGACCTGCTGTTAAGGAAGCTTCATGGGAGGTACATTTGGACTAGCATCCGGTTATCAGTGGCCAGTTAGGAAGCGAACAAGCAGGGACTGCAAACTGCAGCCTCCTACCGCTGACTGTTCCTCAGCAGCTGACTATCAAAGGCAATCTGAGCCCAGAGACCCTAGTTGGGTATCATGGCTAAAAGCGAGCCATATACTTATTGCAATCGCTTTCTCATTTAGCGGAGTGCACTAAAAAGGCTACACACAGCAGCAGCTTCTTTGTTCTGTATGTGCTAGCAAGGTTACAGAGTTATACAAAGCCACTTCTCAGCTTCAGAACTAATAAAGAGTTCTGTATTTAGCGAACTCCATTCTAGACAGGATAGATGAGAGACAGGAATAGAATCTAACTAAACTAACTATGTTAGAACTATGTTAGAAACTAACTATGTTAGAACTAACTAGTTAGAACCAGATATGGAACAACTGATTGGTTTAGCATAGGAAAAGGAGTACGACAAGGATGTATATTGTCACCTTGCTTATTTAATTTATATGCAGAGTACATCATGCGAAATGCTGGCCTGGATGAATCACAAGCTGGAGTTAAGATTGCTGGGGAAAAGATCAATAACCTCAGATATGCAGACGATACCACTCTGATGGCAGAAAGTGAAGAGGACCTCAAGAGCCTCTTGCTCAGGATGAAAGAGGAGAGCGCAAAAGTGGGCTTGAAGCTCAACATCAAAAAAACTAAGATCATGGCATCTGGGCCCATCACTCCTTGGCAAATAGAAGGGGAAGTCGTAGAAGTAGTGACAGACTTCACATTCCTAGGATCCCAGATCACTGCAGATGGTGACTGCAGCCATGAAATTAAAAGACGCCTGCTCCTTGGGAGGAAAGCGATGGCAAACCTAAACAGCATGATAAAAAGCAGAGACATCACCTTGCCAACAAAAGTCCGCATGGTCAAAGCAATGGTATTCCCCGTAGTAATGTATGGCTGCGAGAGTTGGACTATAAGGAAGGCCGAGCGCCGAAGAATAGATTCTTTTGAACTATGGTGCTGGAGAAGACTCTTGAGAGTCCCTTGGACTGCCAGGAGATCAAATCAGTCAATCCTAAAAGAAATCAACCCTGATTGTTCCTTGGAAGGCCAGATCCTGAAGCTGAAGCTCAAATACTTTGTCCACCAAATGAGAAGGGAGCATTCACTGGAGAAGACCCTGATGCTGGGAAAGATTGAAGGTCAAAGAAGAAGGGGACGGCAAAGGATGAGATGGTTAGACAGTGTCATTGATGCAACGAACATGAAATTGAGCAAACTTCAGCGGACAGCGGAAGACAGGAAGGCCTGGCGTAATCTGGTCCATGGGGTCGCGAAGAGTCGCACTCGACTGTGCGACTGAACAACAACAACAAACTAACTATGATGGATGCAGAATTGGAGATGCATGTCCTGCATCCATGGTGCCAAAGACAAAGAGCAATACTCTCCTTGTGTATGTGTGTGTACATGTGTGCCAGAGGTGAAAATGGAAGGAAGGAAGGAATTCCCTGAGAGTTATCAGTCTACACATCAAAGGGACAGAGGCAGAAGAGTAAACAGGAAGGATGCTCACAGGTTTTGACTGTGTCTATCTGACCCCCCTCTAGAGGCTGAGGCTAAGAGTCTACTGTCTAGTCCTTCTCTTCCAATACTTATCATCCTTAAATTTGCCAACACCCTTTTTAGGTTGTGTTATGTTGGCTGCACAAATGATGCCACATGGGATTAATTTCTAACAGTCTCTGTAATCCAGATGGTAGTAGTGCACTATTTTCGGGTTTGGAGTAGAATCTCTTCAGTGGTTCCCCTCTTGGTTTAAAACATCAGGATGTAAAATGGCCATAGAAGTGAGCTCCCTCGCAGCATTTTCGTGCAGGGCCATAATTCAAATCAGAGACCGTGGAACTCTTTACAGAAGGTCCTAGAAGAAATTAAAGCATTTGCACTTGCCAACGTGTATCTCGCAATGTAACACAAAGCAGAAATTGATTTAAACCGGCAAGTTTTTTAAAAAGCCTCTTCAAACTCTTCCTGAAACTAACCGGGAGATGCTGTTCCGCGCTAACAACCTAACACGTCAATAATGAGACCAAGACAGGGGGAAAAAATCTATATCTAATACGGTTCCCGCTCTGATTGAGCCAGTCCCTCCACTTCTCTTAGCGATCAAATTTGATTTGGATCGCAAGGGCTAGAGCTCAGGCGTTAATGATCCCCCCGGGAGCAATGGGCGTGACCTCACCAAGCACCGCAAAGTGGTTCAATAGAGACCGAGGATCTTCCGTCCTCCTTTCGAGCGCCGTCTTGCATCCCCCACCCCTTATTTTCTTTGCGGGGCTGTTGATTTCTGCCTCTTCCCCTTGCAGTGAGTTGAAACGTCCTGTAGGCTACAATGTGTCAGTTGTTACCAAATGCAGGAGGCGGGGCTTCACCTCCTGTGCGTGACGTGGGGCGAACTTAATTCAAGCCTGCAGTCAAAAGCAGCTTGGTCCGCGAGCCCACGCACAACTGAGCCGATGCATTTCTAGCAGTCAAAGTAAACTTCTCTCTATTTCTTTCCCTTTCGCCTTTGGAAGCTCACGCTATTTTGGAAGGGGGGGGCAGCGGAGTGTGCGAAATGAAAGTCCTTTTTGCAACCTGACCTTCTTTTGGACTACAGCCAGAGAGAGAGAGCGCTTCCAGAACTGCCGCTGCTTGCTATGGGTTTGCCTACATGTTAAGGAAGGAGGAGGGGCCCTTGCGTGTGTTTGGGGTTGTTTTGCTAGGCTGCTCCCAGGGCTCTTATCTATTTATTTTGACATTTGGCTTTTTTTTGGGGGGGAAGACGACTTGGGTGCAGGTGACACACCCTCCTCGCTCGCCCGGCCCCCCTCCGGCTCACCCTTTATTCACCCGGCATCTCTGCACAACGGTAGGGGGGGAGAAATTATACACACAGCGACATCTCGCCAGGTTCTTTTTGGAAGCTGCAACTCCTCGGGCAGAGGCAAATGAAGGGGCATCTCCGCGTCCAAGCGAGAGAAAAGAGAAGCGGCTTTATCTTTGCGGCAAAGTGAAACAGATAAGCCGCAAAACTGAGTTCCCGTGAACAACTAGAGCAGACCAAGCCTGGGGAGGGAGGAGAAGACTCTCTTTTTCCATTCTGCAAGGGGGGGATAAATAAAATTAAGGATCACTGGGGGAATCTTGGTAGATCTTTCCGAAGATGTCATCTCAAACTAAGTTCAAGAAAGACAAAGAGATCATAGCAGAATATGAAACTCAAGTAAAAGGTGAGTGGACGCTTTACCTTTTTTTTGGGTGTACTTTGAGCCGGTTCCTCCTCCTCTCTTCTCCCCTCCCCCACCTTTCTCTCTTTCTTCTCCACCCCCGCCCCCACCGGCCTTTCATTGTTATAAATCTTTTTATGCATCGTTAAATTTATCGTGCAAATGCTGGGATTATTAGAGCCAGCCGCCTGGCTGCTCGATATATAAGAGGCTTGGTGGTGTAGGGAAATCACGGCGGAGTAGTAAAAGCTGCATTGCAGTTGTGTGAATGGTGGCTTCTTTTTTTTAAAGCCACACTCGGTTTGTGTGAGATCCTCACTTCATCTTCTTGACGGCTTGGTATCCTTCTCGATCCGTCTCTTGATAAATGGGGCCTCCCTTTGATTAAAATATAAAGCCCTATTTCAATGTAGGCGGGGGCAGCCATCTGTATATAATAGATGTGTATGTGGCTGGATTTGCATTTAGCGTCCATTGAGTATGTAGGCGTGGATTCCTATCTCCCATATGTGGAACGTTTCTTGAATGGGTGCCCGTTTCACCACGTTTAAACAGCGTTTAGCATTAAATAGCAAGCGCCCGTGTGTACTAACCTGTTTTATATTACCTTTATTTAGTCCGGTTGCTTCACTCCTGGGTCACACCGCTGGAGGAGCTCAGGACAGGGCAAAGGAAGGGATTTCTGACATAAATTATCCATATACGAGGACTTCCTCCTGCATATATATGGGGGAGGGGGAGGCTTCATTCTCTGCCCTTCTTCCACTCCAGTACTTATGACACACCCTAAGGTGAAAACTCTGTCTTAATGGAGAGACAGAGAGAGAGGCTGTTGTCCATAACCATCTCATTTTTTTCTTTTTCCTGTGAAGCACTGTTCTTGGCATGCTGCAGAACCCACAAACTTAAGTTGCACTCTTGATTTTTGCAAGTGTTTTTGAATAAGAACTCTTCCATTGAGAAATCAAATCCTCCAAGATGCATGCCAGTGATTAACACAATGCATTGAACTGTGGAACTGAGATAACGTGGATGTATCCATGTCTACTTACCCTTTTCTAATCTGTGGATTGTTGTTCGGCTGATGCTGAAAGAGCAGTTGGCTGGTTAGCTTTGCATTGTGCATTTTTTGAGCACTGCTGACCCTTATGGGCTACATAAAAAAAAATCCTGGGAGGAGGGGGAGTGTTTGTTGTAAAGTTATCACTGAGTACCATCTGCATGACCCAACACAGTTCATAGACTTCCATGGTTATAGTTCATGTTCACATGCATTTTCAGTTTTTGTGAACAGACTCAGCCTTTCTAAACCATATGCAGACTCCCATATCCAAATAGCTCAGCTTTCTTTGTAAACACCCAACCACCTTACTTTGCATATCTTTGCAAGGTCTTGATTATGTAAGTCATCTTTTTCCCCTTGTAGTGAGCAGATGAAGCCTTGCATCATATGCATTTTCATGGTTGTGGCTTTCATCAGTGACAGTTGTGCAGTTTAAAACCCAGTGGCCTGAGTGTGTAGAGAGAACACCAGTACACAGGGCCTTGTGGGGAACGAGTTGTGATAGAAAAGATGGCTTTACAAAGGGCTGTGTTGTGGATGTGTGAGGCACTCTAGGGATGTCATTCCATGCTGTTTGCCAAAACAGACAAGATGAAATCCTGGATCCCTTGATGTCAGTGGAAACTTTGCTTCTGACTTCAGTAGAGGCAAGCTTTGATTGAATATCTTTTAAGTAAAAGAAATCTCATAATATCCTTTGTAATTGTTCTTGGATATCCTGTAGTAGTTTCTACAGGAAACTTTTAAATCTGCTGCTGCCATAATGTTGTGCTTTGTTCAGTGGTTTCTTCATAGTCAGCAGTGGAATAGCTTGCAATGCTTCCCTTAAAAGATTTGTTGTGTGTTGTCTAAATGGTAACACAGACGTTGCCTCTGTTACTACACTGTTCTGTTTTTTGAAAGTGCAAGTAAATTCAACATTGGGAGGAGATGCATAGCAGAGTTGATTCTAATAGTAGAGCAGGCTTAAAAACCAAATCCAGCATTAAATGTACCAGTGAGTAAAACCAGAGAACCCTCTAAGCTGCAGACCTAAGTCTGGTTGAGTCAGTTTCAAGGTGAATCCCATCCCATTATGTGCAAGATGCTCTATACAGGTTATGCTGCCGCTTGGATCAGAGGAGCAGGTGCCACAACCCTAAGGGGAGTGGTATATGGGGGAAGGGGACTGACCTTTCATCTGAGCTGTGGGGCAACTGTCACAACAGGCATAGGTCTGTGTTAATATTTCCTGTGTGGATATAACTTACGCATTTTGACATAATTGCATGCTAGAAATAAAATGCATACCCACTGTATTGATGTTTTAAAGCCGGGGAAGATCTGGTCGTCTTCTTTTCTTTAAATGGTTGCATATGCAGTAGTAGTAGTAGTAGTTTAGGTCTGCCTAGCTGGAGGAGTCACATTTTTGCCTGGTAGTGGTTTGGTTGTGAATTGATATTTTGAAATAGCCAGCAAGAACTGCATTTGGTGATGAGCTTGGGAGGTTTTACTTGTTCCTTCAGCAGCTGGGTCAGGTCAGGTGAATTCAGCTGCAAAAAATGCTGCCTTACAGAATGGAGATTGGCTTCCTACCTCAACCCATGTGTATCTGTGCCATATTAAACTCAAGACCAGATTACATTCTATATGGGACTGCTCTCAAAGACTGTTCAGACACTTCCGTTTATATTAAAATAACAGATCTGGAATAAGGTACAATGAACATATTACATTAATTTTGAAATTACTTCGTTAGTTGCCAATTCATTTCCAGCTTCAGTTCAAGGTTATTACTCATAAATCCTTCATGGCCTGGGACCCACATGGGTGTAGAACTTCTTCTGTTATGCCTTGCTACATCAGCTACATCAGTCTCATCAGGGTAACTTTGAGAACTGGCTGACCTTTTAAAAAGAGGCTAACAGACTAGGCCCTAAACCAGTACACACCACTGAGGCACCTTTATTTAAGGTGGAAATATTACAGAGGCCTTCTCCAAATTGGGTGTTTTCTGAGAGTAACAGTTTTACTTAGATACTGAGTAACTAAGATACTAACCCAACTGAGTTACTAACCCAACAAAATCTTGCTAACTACTGTTTATACTTCTAAAGGAGTTTCCATGTTAGTCTTTTGTAGCAAAAACAAGCAAGAGTCTTCAAACTAGTTAGTTTTTGAGCTTCCACAAGATTCTTGTTGACACAATTACTACATTTACACATAGGTCATTCTCAAAGTTAACATCTGTGGCATGCAGCGAATTTCTTGCCCTTCTTGGTGCTATCTTCAGAGCATCTCTGAGGACCGCCATCTTGGGTCATCCTGGATATATCATTCAGTTCAGTTTACTGTGTAGTTCTGTGCCTTCACATTGTGAATTGGTTTTGAAATGTTAATACTCTCTGCTTCTCAGACATTAAAGGTGGCTTACAAGACATAAAAGCAAAATAAAATAATGTCTCTAAGGTGCTTGGTAAATTAGACTAAGACAAGATGAGAAACTGCATACTGATTTAGTGGCAGGCGTAAGAGCTAGACTGCTATGAATTGTTGACATCAAAGGGACTGAGATGGGGCTCACAGAATAGAGTCTGTCTTTCCTTGTCAGTGGGTAGTGCTGTGGGCTTCTCCAAAACTTTTGTGTCTGTTTGGTATCCATTCACTTCTAGCATTCTTTCTTTCTTTCCCTCAGTACAATGGGATACCCCACAGCTGTCAGTTCATTGCACTCAAGGCTCTTGTTCACTTTACTGTCTGTCTTCCTTGGGCATAGAAGGTTGTTGGGTGAATTTTTTTTATTTTGTCCAATAGGCTGGGTGTAGTTTGTGTGTCTGATACAGTTTCAGTCTTGGATTTCTTCTTTGCATTGTTATTTCATTATTCTTCAATTTTGTAATACACCTTAGTCTCAGTGAGAGGCAGACTATAGATGAGAAACTAAATTATGGTAAATCAGCTGTAGCTGTAGTTTGAATGAACCTTTTGACCTGCTGATTGTGTCCCAAAGCTTTCAAATACCTTTAGAATTGCAGAAAAACAGTGGTGCTTTGGTGCCTACCTTCAGTAGTTTCTGTAAGATGAAGATGTGAGAATGATCTGATTCTTCATAAGGCAACTTTGCTTACCCTACTGTATTTACAATTTTAAGATCTATACTATTTTATTCTATTTACCAAAATGTGTCTGTTTATAAGCCTAGTCTACTAATACTATGTCACCTTCTGTCTAGTAAAGGATGTCCTATAACAGGAGGAGGCTATCTGACTAGTCTGCCAACTATGAGCTCTTCACCTGTGGCTTAAGGGACAGGAGGAGCTTTATGCTTTAGTGGTGAAGGATGGGTACATTGATCCATGGAAAGCTTAATTAAACATGTCTTTTGCCTTACAGAAAAAAATCATGTTGTAGTAGCTACCATTTTTTGGAAGGGGGATGGGTGGCTAGATAACCAGACAAAGTTTTCTTGTTGGGAATGTAGTCAGTAGGATAGGGTATGAAGTGGACTGAACCTTTTGGAAAACTTCTTGACAAACTTCTGAAAGTAAAGGGATGCAGAGAGGGGGAAACAATTCCCCCTGAGAAAAGCCAAGAGGCTCATTTTCCCAGCAAAGTGGAGGGGTGTAGGTTTATTTATTTATTTATTTGTTTGTTTGTTTGTTAAAATTTATAGGCCGCCCTCCCCCAAAACGGGCTCAGGTTGGAGAATGGTTGGAGATAATTGTCTTTGGAAGCTAGTGTAAGAGACAGCACCTGAATGTTTGATGAATGAGGTTTCTTAAGAAAGATGGAAGTAAAGGATGGTAGAAAATCATGTAGTTAGGTCCTTATTGGCCATGTATGAAAGGAAAATGCAGTGAAGTGTCAAGGTTGAACCAAATGTTAACCAGATTAGTCCTGAGGCAGACTTGTCACATCAGAATACCCCTTTTGATTTTTACAGACCAGGCACAAGAACCAGGGTTCAATTGGAACCATTCCAGTCAAGTGTATGCATGACTTCCAGAACTGACCCAGTGATTGTGAAGTATAGAAAGAAAGTAAGGACTTGTGGGATGAATTTCCATCTCCCCATTGTTTCCTTTTTCTCTTCCTTGAAAACCCCATAGTCTCTCCCCCTTTCCTGCCTCATTTCCTCCCCATCCACTAGCCAGCCTACCTTGATCTTCTTCCCATCTTCCTTTTTCCACCCTTCAATATCCCCAGCACCCTTTACCTTTGAAAACTGATCCAGTTGCATGGTGCTGGTTGCCAGGGTGGGTCCAGCTGGCACATGCCTCACATTGCTTGGGGGGGTTGGCCAGGTGCTGCCTGTCACTAGCTCATTTGCTTCCTGGATGGGCAAAGGTTCTTATTTTCTTTACATGTTAAATTCTCACATGAGAAGCCCATGTATGAACAGGTAGCTGATTGGTAGCTGTTGGTAGGTAGCCTGTTGGTAGCTGACAGCATATGGTGATCCTATGCAGGTTTAAATTGCGGTGTGCTTTTGTGCATGTTCCCTCTATATGGCAATAAAGTTCCTTCTTTTGTGTAAGAATAATTATAATGTGCACTTGCTGTGAAAATGACTTGAAGTGTTTCTTGGTCAGTATAGTTTTTTGTCTTTTCCTTCTGCTATGCACACATATGTGAGCCAGCATGAAAACCATTAGTCTAGCAGTAGTTGTTGAATTAGCACCCTGTGATGAAAGTTAAATCTAAACTTTTTTTTGAATCAGTGTAGTAGTCATCCCTGCCATGGGGCATCCTGTTTGTGTCTGTTTTGGTAATCTGGCTAGTTGTAGATTTGTAAGTATTTTTTGTGTTGAACCATCAAGGTAAGTTCAGGGACTGTTCGCCAGGAATGCTCAGGAGGCAATCCCACCCACTTGACAGCTTTATACTGTCATGTGTGTATGTCTGTATAGCAACTCAGAATTCTGTTGTAACACTTTGTGTAATTGCAATTACAGTAATTTGAAGAGATGACTAACAAACAGAACTTGTGGTAAAAATGCACTGTAGCAACCATCTTCTCTTTCCACCCTGGTCCAAGATGTTCTATTTGATGTGAGCTTGCCTGTCTACACAGCAAGACAATTTATTTGTATATTCTAGACTCCCAATTGAACCCTGTAAATGAAACAAATTATAGGTCTGGCTATACCAAAGCATAAAAGAAAAGGTTTCTTTTAACCTTTGCTCTCTTTTTCAGCTTGAGTCAAGCTGTTCAGGACCTTTGTCCCTTTGAGGATAAATCTCCTTATTTTCAGTAGCAGTTACCTCAGAAGAAAAGGCTTCTTTTCCATTGTCTTGTCACATGGGAAGCAGAGACTGAAATGTGGGCCAAAATTCACTGAGCATGTGCAACTACAGTATACATTTCTTCTCTTCCTGGGGCTTAAAGGACTATATGCATACACTGTTGTCATTAAAGGCATCAAGGTTAATGCATCAGGGGCCAATTTAAGAGGAGATTATTGGTTCTTCTTTCTGCTTTGTGATTCTAGATCTATAAGCATAACATGATTACCTGCTAGTTTTGCAATGCTTTCTAAACAAGGCTGCTTTCTAAAATGAAGGGAAACAAAACTGGGAAGAAGGAGGGAATTGTCAAATAGTTTGGGGGAGGATTGCTTGTTTTATTGGTCTCTGATCTGGTGTTACAAAACTCCTCACCCAAATTACAGTGTAGCTGATTATTCCAGAGAGTGAACAATCAAATGCAAACTACAGGAAGACATGGATAGGAGATCTGTAATTGTTCCTTCTCAATAAAGCATGTTTTGTGCTTATTCATTTACTTCTGAGTATAAAGAACAGCAAAATACACTTTTGGTATTTGAGCAGTTTTATAAACCAGTGATAATCTAATGCATGGGAGCAGTCAGAATGTAAAATGGGAAGGCAGAAGGTACATTGCTAGTCAGTTATTCAAGGAAGTAGCTGGAGCTGTAGGTTGTTTTATTTGATAGAATAGCTCTGACATGGCTGTTTGGAGGTATGCCACACTTCAATCTAGGAAGTCTGAAGCAAAGTTTGAGGCAAGGAATGCTGTCTGATAGGCTAAAAAACTGAAGAACTAGAACCAAACAGAGGCTGATAATAGATGTGGTAGTCATGTGGCTGCTGCTTCTCTTGCAGCTTCTAGTAAGCAAAGCCCAGCATGCTGTCAGTTTTTTAGACTTGATTGGAAGATCTTCACCTAAAGGCACATCTGATATACTGCAGTAGTTGATTGGAGGTTGTGGTGAATGGACCAGTAATCTCAAGATGATAACTGCTTGAAAGAGTCATTAGGAAAGTTGACATCTTGCCAAACCCCATCCCATCCAACCAGACCACCACAATGTTGACTTCGTTGATTTCCAACGTTGTCTGGTAATTGCCCTAGCTGATATTGTTGTTCATTTACCCTGCTCAAGTACCATGTAGGCCAACTACAGTGCCAGCATGGTTCTTTGACTCTGATGCATTGGGGAGGGTCTTTTGGCAAAGAGGGCCTTGGCTGGTATCTCATCCTTGCTGGTATCTCATCCTTGTCTAGCCAGTGTAAGTAAAAAAGGGACATCATTTTAGTTTAGTAGATTTGAGTAAAAGGAGGCATACAAAGGAGACGTGAGGTTTTTGCTCTCCAGAACATCTAGATATCCACCTTCCTCAAATGGAAAACAAACTGAGCAAGACTAGTACAGTCTGAGATAGGACTAGGCTGGTAGATTAAAGTGTCAAGAAAGATATGTTACCTAAACAATAAATATAATCTGATGTGCAAAGTTGCTGACCTGTTGGGTAGTTATGGTGTTGTAATAGTGTTCCCTGTCCAATTAACTGTGATTTTTTTAAAGTTTGAAAATATCCTTGTCAAAACTCAACAACATTATAGTCCCCCATAAGCCATACAAATGCTTGCGTGGGACAGAGCACTGACAAAGAGATCATCTTGTTCTTGGAGGATGTTCAGACTTGGACAAGTTGAGGCCAGTTATGTGTTTTGATTTTGTCTGTTAGCTGAGTTGAGTTTGTCCTTCCAAAAATATAGGTAGTAAAATATAAATATGAAAAATCAACATTTCCCCAAGGTTCTAGTGGTTTTTGGGAAAGGGTTTTACCTGTAGATTTCAGCATTCTCAGAAGTTCACAAAGGATGCTCAAAGATTTTGGTTGATATTCTTTAGCCAGCTTTGAAATTCAGATGGCATTAAAGACCACCACAAATCATAGTCTAAATTGTTTTGAGACACCTCTGCATCTGGTTCTTTGCTTTAGCTCTGGCCAGAAATGTTTTGGAGAGCCTGTGTGGAGTGGTGGTGATGGGGATCATGAAGGATGGCAGGCTGCATGAACAGAACTGTGCAGCTACCTTCTCTTCCATACATTTTCCCTTGGTCTTTGCTACACACACTGGCAAGAATTGCTCTTTTGAAATGGAGAGAGTTAGAGAGAAGGGGAAGACTAATAAGAACCACATGTTGACAGTAGAACAGCTGACATATGAAAATGATAACAGGAGAAAATTGAAGAAGCATGTCCTCTTACTAGAGGAAGGGGCTGAAAACTTGGACAGAAGACTTCAAGGTCTTGGAAGATATAGATCAAAAAAGAGGGGATTAGTTGAGAGAAGGCTGCACACACTTTCCAGGAGAGAAATTGTTCAAATAAAGGCAACTTGCAGTGCCGTCCTGAACAGAATTACACCCTTCTAAGTCCATTGAAGTCAGTGGAGTTAGAGGGGTGTAACTATGTCTAGAATTGTGGTGTTAGAGAATGTGGAAGAGAGAAAGTGTTATACAGTATGGGTGAATGCCAGTACCGTGTCATTGGAAACACACATGCACAGTATATTTTTATTGTAATACAAGTTTTCTGATGCATTTGATATAGCTGCGATAAACATTGCAGATATATTAAGTGGCAGTTTTCTGATCCATTGTTTCAGGAACTATAAAAGGGGTAGCTTGGATGCCAGTCTGCTCTGTATATTCTGTTAACAAACAAGCAATGTACAAGAGTGTTGGTGTGGTCAGGTATCATTATTAGAATGTTTGTCTAGGCCTAGGGGACACCTGGGTTCAAAGCCCAGTGGGTGACTTTGTGTCAGTCACACTCTCTCAGCCTAATTTGTCTTAGATGGCTGTTTGTGAGGATATAATGTAGGAGGGGAGAGCTATGTGTGCTGGTCTGAGCTCCCTGGAGGATGTACAGGATTAAAAAATGTGATGGGACTGTAAATGGGAAGCCCACCTACTGAATTAGTCTATTTACTTTACTGACATCCTGCCTTTCTACCCAGCAGGGACCCAAAGTGCCTTACATTGTTCTCTTCTCCATTTTATCCTTACAGCAACCCTGTGAGATAGGTTAGGCTGTTGTCCAAGGTCACCCAGCATGTTTCCATGGCAGATTGGGGATTGTAACCTGGGTCTTGCAGATCCTAATTTGACACTCTGTCCACTGCATCACATTGGCGCTAGAAGACAGCCTGATCCAAATATATGGTGACCTTAGTAGACAAAGATAGGGGATGGGGGATTACATAAAGTATGTTTTTGGTTTTTTTTAACAAAACCTTTGCAAAATTCAACAGCATCACTGTGAAGAGATGCATACCTTGAAAAGGACAACATGTGGCTTCAGAGAAGACATTATTTCAGTGAGCTATTGTTTCCTCTGTAGAGTAACTTGCAAACGGGTTCACAGTATTTCAGTGCTTTACATTAGATCTAGAATATATTTATAGGTAAATGGAAACATCAGTTGAATTTAGGTAACAGGGAAGCCATTACGCTGTTCGCTTCCAACCTTTGGAAATATCATTTGAGTCCTAGAAGTCACTGTTCTCTTCCTGCCCTATATTCAACTTTCTACCATGCCTTCCTATATTCATGGTCTTACTAAGGAAGCTAAACGGTGTTTCAGGGGTAACTGGACCCTTGTAGCATAACACAAAGTACAAGAGTCTGGCAGATTGATATATATATATTAGGAATATGGTTTCTTGATGTATCAGAATGACTTTTAGCTGCGCTTGTGAATCATTTCACACTGAAAAGTCTTCGAGTTGTTGGGTGATTGCCTGGTCTCAGGTGTTTGAGCCTAACCAGCCATCACTTGAATTTACAGTTTCTGTGAGGTGAGTATATGTAAATTTGACCTTTCCCAGTACTAGAAGATAGGACTGCTCAAATGTTAATTCCATATCTATTGCTACAGCATCTTTTGGCTTTTTTGAGTCATTGGGGAAATCACATTGCAGTGTAGCCTGTCTTTAAAGGCAGCTAAAGGTATAGCAGTCTCACATCTAGTATAAGGTTGTATTCTAGATACACCATCTGCTGAATCAGACTGGGTATGTCTCTACTTTTGGTGTGTAACCTGACTGATGCCCACATTCCAGGGCGAAGGCATTTCCTTCCCTTGACATTATTTAAGTGGAGATGCCAGGGTCCAAACCCTGGACTTGATACATGAAAATGCTGAGCTATACATCTGAACCATTGCTCTGCCCTGAAAGTTGCCATACTGTCCAGACCAGGCTGTGATTTGCTCAGTATTAGCTGGATATATTCTGGCATTATTAGTATAATACAGGGGTCCTCAAACTTTTTAAACAGGGGGCCAGTTCACTGTCCCTCAGACCATTGGAGGGCCGCCGCGTTCGCCCCTCCCCCCACCAGCCTGCTCGCCCCGCCGCCACGTTCGCCCCTCCCCCCACGACCAGCCTGCTCGCCCCGCCGCCGCGTTCGCCCCCTCCCCCCACCAGCCTGCTCGCCCCGCCGCCGCGTTCGCTCCCTCCCCCCACCAGCCTGCTCGCCCCGCCGCCGCGTTCGCTCCCTCCCCCCACCAGCCTGCTCGCCCCGCCGCCGCGTTCGCTCCCTCCCCCCACCAGCCTGCTCGCCCCGCCGCCACGTTCGCTCCCTCCCCCCACCAGCCTGCTCGCCCTGCCGCCGCGTTCGCCCCCTGCCCCCCACCAGCCTGCTCGCCCCGCCGCCGCGTTCGCCCCTCCCCCCACAACCAGCCTGCTTGTCCCTTCCTCCTCCTCAGCTCCTGGGCGCTCTTGCCGCCCAGGGCTGCTGGAGGAAGAAAGAGGCTGCGGGGGCGCTGCTGCTGCGCTCCTTGAGGAGGAGGCGGCTCCGGGTGGGGGGGGTGGGCATAAACACTCGGCGGGCCGCATAAATGTCCTCGGCGGGCCGCATGTGGCCCGCGGGCCGTAGTTTGAGGACCCCTGGTATAATACATGGTTTAGAGAGCAGTCCTAAGCAGGTCCTACTCAGATCTATTCAGTAGGGCTCTCTCCCAGGAGAGTGTTCTTAAGCTTGCACTGCTAAACACCTTTGAACTTGGTATGGGTGTTCCAGACTGCACCCGTTTGGTAAGGGGCATTGGTTATATAAGTGGTGAACTTCTGAACTGGGAATAGCTAATAAGAAATACACAATTAGAAATAGATCCAATGTGGTATACTGGTTAGTGTCAGATTAGGATCTGGGAGACCCAAGTTCAAATCTCTACTCTGTCAGGGAAGCTTGCTGTGTGACCTTGGGCCAAACACACACTCTTGTCTAATCTGCCTCACACAGTTGTTGTGGGGATAAAATGGAGGTAGGAGAACAATGAAAATTGCTTTGGGTCCCCATTGAGGAGAAAGGTGGGGTTTACATGAAGTGAATAAAAATATTTGCTCTCACTCAATCACTGAATTAGCCAAATATGCATAAAAGCGAAAGGATGGATTGTTTAGTATTTTTATTTTACACTTTCTTCTTGGTAGTTCTCCAAGCAGTCTTCAGTAATGATAGAGACTGTAAGGCTGTTCAGATAAGCATTTGGTTTCAGAAATAGTGAATAACAAATGCTGTCCACTTTGATAGTGCTCATGTTACATAATTGTCACATTTTAATATTAGTGCAGTTGACTAAACACTTTTTTAATGTGAAGGTTGTATGTAGTATGTTCTTGGTTCACACAAGTGGAGGACTGGGAACCAAGGAGTAGTTCCTTTCTTTTACTTTTCTGTTGCTTTATTGTTTTCTAAGGCATTTATCATTGAGCATATCTTCTCCTATCAGTTAATGGTCTTCATATAGCTTTTAGATTTCCTTCTAGCTGCTTTTCAGAAGCTCGAAGTCATAATGATTGAAAACCTCCAAATTTGACTAGATCTTATCTGCAGTAAATATGCTAGAACAAATACAGAGGATATGAGCACATATTGTTTCCATATGAATGCATATCTTTGGATATATACATATTTTAAACTAATGCTTAGTTGTCATACTTGGCTTGCCTGGCTGCAAAAATAATTCCACCTTCCATTTTTGCTGTCGGATTTGCTCTTAGATGAGGGCAAAGTTAATCCATGGTATGGGTGGATACTTGGTACAGATTTGTAAATCTGGCAGGGAAGAGATTCTTTTGACTGTTTGCCCCTGTACTTGCAAATTGCTTGCTAAGGCTTTCATTAACTTTGGCACAATATGGGTCCAAATCCCCCTTTCTTTGCAGCATCTGCAAAGTCTTGCAAAATAGACTTGGGCTCCTAATATTTTCTTGGGTTTTCCAAGTATTTCTTATCACCAATGACTATGGAATTTGATCCTTTCTGTTAGAGCTTGCCCTGAATGCAGTTGCAAATAGATTTTTGCAGTCTTTGTACTCGGATCTTTTGAATATCCTGAAAATTCTTAGTAATTGCTCAGTGTAATAAAAGAAAATGGAAATATTTTGGTAGGGTATATTATATGAAAGTGATCTTAGTTAAAATGCCATAAGAAAAACCCTGAACCAACAAGAACTTTAATTTCTAGTCCACCTTTCTCACAGGGACTCAAGGTAGATTACATATGGTGGATTAGTACAGTCAACAAAATGGGACATGCAATAATCAATGCATTAGGATTTTAGAAGTCTGGAACCACCAGAGCGTACTGAAGCATACAGTTCTGGTCACCACACCTTAAAAAGGATATTATAGCTTTGGAAAAAGTGTAGAAAAGGGCAACTAGAACGATAAAAGGGTTGGAGAACTTTCCCTGTGAGGAAAGGTTGAGGTGCTTGGGGCTCTTTAGCTTGGAGAAACGATGGCTGAGGAGTGACATGATAGAGGTATATAAGATAATGCATGGGACAGAGCAGGTAGAGAAAGAGGTACTTTTCTCCCTTTCTCACAATACAAGAACTTGTGGGCACTCAATGAAATTGCTGAGCGATCAGGTTAGAACGGATAAAAGGAAGTACTATTTCATCCAAAGGGTGATTAACACTTGGGATTCCTGCCACAGGAGGTGGTGGCGGCTACAAGCATGGACAGATTCAAGAGGGAATTAGATAAGCATATGGAGCAGAGGTCCACCAGTGGCTATTAGCCACAAGGTATAGATAGGAACTCTCAGTCTGGGGCAAGTGATGCTCTGTATTCTTGGTGCTTGGAGGGGTCAACAGTAGGAGGGCTTCTAGTGTCCTGGCCCCACTGCTGGACCTCCTGCTGGCACCTCATAGTTTTGGCCACTGTGTGACAGAGTGTTGGACTGGATGGGCTGTTGATCTGATCCAACATTGGCTTCTCTTATGTTATGTTCTTAACATAAGTATTCACATGACACATTAAGTAGTACAATAAGCTATACACAGCAGTTTAGACGACAGTCCCAATCATATTATCCAAATAAGTGTGTGGACCATTCTGTACACTGCAACTCTATTACCTGTGCAGAAAAGCTCTCTTGAATAATTCAGTTCTGCATATTTTACAGAAAGCCAAGAGTGGGAACTTTCCTGGACTTCCTTTGGTAGGCCATTCCACATGGGCACCATTCTGGGTGCAGATGACTCTGATTTTCAATTTTTCTTGATTTTCCCATTGGAAAAAATAGTAAAAAGACTTCACCTCATGGAAATTTTCCATGGGGTACCACAAGGTTTGATTTGTCTTCCCTATTTTTAAAGATTTTCATGGAACTACTGACAGAAGCTGCTGGGGTTTGTGTTGTAGAGTCATACAGAGGTGGATGAGGGAGTTCAGACTCTGTTTCACTAGCTCTGAATAGATGTCTGTAGGTGATTAATGGGAAAGATGAGGATTAACTAAGGTAATCCAAACAAGGCACTGATGTTAATGGTAGGTGGACCTGTTGATCCTGAGACTGGGCTCAGTCCTGTGACAAGTAGTATTATGTACATTTTCCTGGATTAGGTTTGCATCTTTGGAGTATTACTTGATCCAGGGTTCTTGATCCAGATGGTCTGTAGGAAGGATTGTTTTCTGCCAATTTTGGCAGGTATGCCCAAGGGACAGCGGCTGGATTACTGTAATGCATCCTTATTAATTTTGAGTTTAAGGCTACAATCCTGTACACATTTGGGAGTTAGTTCACTGGGTTTAGTAGGGCTGGCATTTGAGTTCTTTGGATAGGATCCAGCTGCACAGTATTGTGAGGGTGGTACCACACAGAATATATTAAACTGTTGGAAAAGTACACTTGGTCCAACACTACAGCTATCATTTGGTTACACATAAGGGAATTTCACATTACCAAGTTTCAGCCGGTTTGAAGTTGTGTTTGATCGTCTTGAAGTAAACCGGTACAGGGCTGCCATTTTACATATGGCTTTCCCCTACCGGAAAAGAGCCGGATCAGAAGCGGTTTGGCAATTCAGACTGCACTGCTTTGTTTTCCCACTGTTTCCTGCCTGTGCCATCTTTTTTTTGAACGTTCACTTTAGAGTGCTATAGCGCTATAACACAACCTCAAAACAGTGATGGGATTCCGATGGGATCGCTATGGTGCTGTTTCTGATGTTGTGTTATAGCGCTGTAGCATGCTAAAGCAAACATTAAAAAAAAGCCAGAGATCGCCCGCCAGTGTTCCCTCTAAGCTGAGTTAGTGTGAGCTAGTTCACAGTTTTTCAGCCTCCGGCTCACACATTGTTGTCTTAGCTCAGGAAGGATGGTTCCAGAGCAAAGTAGTTTATGCAGTAGCTAAACCGCTCACTCACAACTTTAACACCAGCAGCTCACAAAGTTGAATTTCTGCTCACAAGACTCCACAGCTTAGAGGGAATGTTGTTGCCCGCGCGGGTGAAAAATGGTGAGAAAAAGCGTTTTGGATCCAGGAGAAGAACCTGAAGACTACTTGGAAGCGGTTTACAGGTAAAACGATTCAGCCTCGTTCCCTGAATGGGACAGAAGCATTTGTGTGTGAAAGTACAAATATATTCTGGTAGGGAACCGGTTCTAAAATGGTTCTGTCTGAAAGGTCAGACCAGAAACCATTTGGGAACCATTCCTGAACCGGAATATATTGCCGGTCTGAAATTCCCCAACGCCACAGTCATTCTCTAGTGCTGAGAGGGCTGTACTGGCTACTGATCAGTTTCTATGCACAGTTATTGGAAGGTGCTTTGAGATATGCTCTTACTAAAATGCAACTTGAATTTTAATAAAACGGAAATGTAAATATATATATATATGCAAGATGGACTATGTGATCAGAGCAAATGCAAGTAACTTTCTTCCTCTTGTTAAGTTGGCTGACAACTGTTGTATGTGCTGTCCTTAATTATGCATGATCCCACTGACACATGGAAGAACAGAGAAGCGTAGGAAAGCAGAGATATTAGGGCAAAATATCCCACTTAAGCCTTCTTAAAATCAATATGTCCTGTACAGCTTCAATTCATTTCAGTATGGTTTTTGGATTGTTACCCTCATCTGCAGTTCATTATCTTGGACATAGTCCCATTTGGTGGTGCCTGGGTATTTGCTGAGGCCCTGGGCCATTTGATTGTTTAGAGATCTCAACATAGATGTGAAATTTTGTATGTGTACCTACTTGAGGAGAATATAAATGTTACATCTCTTGAATGGTGAGGCTGGATTTGAATTTGACTCACCATATTCAAATGTACTTGTTCCTCTTCTGGATTAGTGATGTTGCTACAGAAGCTGGTTGGGAATGGTGCTGATTGCCTGGAATTTCTGACATCCTAGTTCCTTGCAATGTGTTAAGGAAGGCTTTGTTTCCTTGCAAATGAGGTCAAGAATGGTGCTGTAGCTGGGCAATTAATTATGTGTGGATTTTTTGCATGTGTGCAGGTAGCTCACCAGAAGCATGAGAACAGGTGAAAAAATGGTGGCTTAACTAATGTTCAGTTCACTGTTGCATTCTTCTGCTGTTCAAATGGCTAAACTAAAAGGAAGCTGTGCTTGCAGTGGCAGAACTTCCTCTCAGCTTTTTTCTTACATTATGTAAGAGGCTCAAGGTGACACACGGATGCTTAAAGAATAGATATAATAACCCAGTGTCTATTTCTGTTATGTTTCTTTCTTGGTCTTTTGGGGGGTGGGTGGGATGCTGATTTCTTCTATATGTGCACATGCATTTGGGGGGTTTCATCCAAAAATGGTATCTCTGTGCTTGAGAACATTCAGGTGGAGGAGGCTTCATGTATAAAATGAAAACTAAATAGGAGACTTTGTGCAAGAGGTGCAATTTTGCTATTCATAATAAAGACTAATTGATTCTCCCTCATGAAAACAAATTGAATCTATCATAGGTGCTTCCTGCTAAGCTAACATTGCAAACAAGTTTGCACACAGGCCAGGGGAGTTCAACAAAATCAGCAGGTTTTTGGAAAATGCTGCCTATCATAATCCATTTATATTCATCTTTGGGTTAGTGGGTGACTAGATAGCAATTTGAAGGAGCCTTGAAACTGTTTTATTTCAGTCAGCAATTGAAAAGCACTGAGCACACAGCTGGCAACCTACAGAAAACCCTGAACACTGACTTATGTCTGCATACGTGCAAGGTTGAACCTTAGGAGCTGAACTATTTGTGCTTTAAATGTTTTTGTTTCTGATCCAGTTGCCTTAGTTCAAGGTTCTGTTCGACATACCAAATACTCTTGAAGCCAAAACAGCAGATCTTGTGAGTCCTTAAATCCGTTCCATGTGCTTGGCGTACAATTCTGCTCCCCCCCCAAAAGCAGACTCCACTATACTCTTTTCCTTCTGCGTTACCTCAGTGAACAGTATTTTTGCATTTCTCCTTGTGCCTTTTCTTGAAGCACTTGCCAATGTTCTCTTCTTCTTGAGGGAGTGGCCAAAAAGGGGAAAGCTCCAGGCTATCAACTTCATTTGATTTTACAGCCCTATTGACAAGCATGGGAATTGTTGTCCGCCCCCCCCCCGAAAACAAAATGGAGGTTGCCTTTGCCATGACCAAGGCTAGCTGTTCCCCCCCCCCCGAAAGGGTGTAAAAAACAAACTGCTCTTTTTCAGTCCAATGTGCTTAATCACCTTTTGAAAAATGTGAGTCAGATGGTTTGGTTGCTATTGTTGTTTTCGTCCCTGAGCATTACAGAGCTATTTCTCCTTAGTGGGGGGAACTAATGCTTCCAGTCAGAAAGGAAAAGTAAGCAGTTAAACATATTTCTGGCTTTCAGCTCAACAACCCAGGTCTGCTTTTGGCTGCTGAGGAATATTTTCTTTATGGCCCCAAACTTGTAAGTCTCTGCTAAGAACCCCGAGTCTTGTTCCTCTAGTATTAGTTTAGTCAATATTGTGCCTTCCTAGACCAGTGTTTCTTTGGGGGGTAGTTTACAACTTGATCTGGGTAAATCCTGAGCCCAAGACTGTGTCCAGGCCCTTCTCTCTTTGATGGGATCCTCATCATTATATATACAAGGTGCAAGAAAGCAAAAGGTCAGATCAAAGGTGGCTTGTGCAATCTGTTTAGGTGTGTGCACTGCAGGGATAAGCATTTGATTACAGGGTGGGAACTCCCATCTCACAATAGTATATTTTCTTCAGGGAAGTTAGGAGGCAGAATGGGAGAGAAACTGGCTTAATTCTGTCTTGTTATTTTCTGTGCCATGGTGCCTCAGTTCTGAATGCTCCTGGAGAAGTCAAGAGGAGGAAACAGGTAGTATGTATCGGCTGGGGACATAGGGTTAATTTTTTTGGCTTACATCAGTATTTGTATTCTCTATGCTCTCTGGGTTCAGAGATACAGTATATATCTTCAAAGAAACAGCATCGAAGAGATTTTCCTCCAGAAATTAAGATGCCCAAGTGGGCATGTAGATGGGGGACATCTAATTTCCCCCTTGTCCCCCTCTTCCCCTCCTGCTTCTTTCTGTCCTTCTCACCCAACAGTCAGACTACCTTTATCTGATCCCCTTCAGATCTAGGCCACTGGGACAAATTCTGGCCTAGTTGTGTGGTGCTGGCTGTCAGGCCCAGTTGCACTGGAGGGCACCTGCAAAGACTTGTGGGGGGCAACTTACTTTCTCCTCTGTCTTCTTTTACACCCTATTTCCTGTTTTCCTCCTCTGAACTATCCCAATATCCTTTCCCCTTTCCTTGTTTCTTTCTTTTCTTTCCTCCCATCAACCAGCCTACTTTTTATCTACCCATTATCTTCAGCTATATTTATTATTGATTTACTTCATTTATACCCCACCTTTCCCCCCAAATGCAAGCATCTTACATTGTTCTGCTGTTCTCAATTTTATCCTTACGACAACCCTTTGAGGTACGTTAGGACAAGGGTGTGTGACTGGTCCAAGGTCAGCTGAGCTCTGAGAAGGAGCAAGGTCTCAGAGCTGCTAGAGGGGTGAGTGTTTTTTTAATTTATTTACTTTCAGCTGAGGTGCTTTAGCTGAGAAGGTACTGTGTGGGGGACTGTATTTGGGAGTGTGTGGGTGAGTTGTAGCAGACTCCTGGCTGCTGGAGCTAGGGTGTGAAAGTGTCATTGTTTGCCTGTAATTAAGTGCCTGAGTGAACTTAACTCTCGGGAACTTGTTAGATATGTCCCACTCTGGATCTGGCAGCCCAGCTGCTGCCAGGGAGCATGAGGGTCAAGGGGAAATGGGGCACCATGCTGAGGATAAGGGGAATGTGCCCTCAGAAGGGACCTCTTCTTCAGCTGGTGAACAGGTATCCTTTCGTACCAAGGAACCGTCCCTGGGAAGGGTGGGAGGGGGCTCTTGGTAGTTGGTGATTCGATCCTTAGGCAGGTAGATAGTTGGGTGGCGAACCTGTGTACTGACCGTATGGTGACTTGCCTGCCTGGTGCGAAGGTAGCAGACATTACACGTGTTTTAGATAGGCTGGTAAATAGTGCTGGGGAAGGAGCCAGTGGTTGTGGTGCATGTCGGCACCAACGATGTGGGGAAATGCAGCCATGAGGTCCTGGAGGATTCTCCTCATGAAAACAAATTGCAGCCATGAGGTCCTGGAGGAGAAATTTAGGCTGCTGGGCAGGAAACTCAAGGCCAGGACCTCCAAGGTAGCCTTCTCAGAAGTGCTACCTGTTCCACGCGCAGGGCCGGAGACACAGGCACAGATCAGGAGTCTCAATGCGTGGATGAGACGATGGTGTAGGGGGAAGGGTTCAAGTTTGTTAGGCACTGGGATGCTTTTTGGGACAAGAGGGAGCTGTACAAAAGGGACGGTCTCCACTTGTCCCAAGAAGGAACCAGGCTGCTGGTGCTCAAAATCAAAAAGGTGGCAGAGCAGTTTTTAAACTGAATAATGGGGAAAAGCCGACAGGAGATGAAGTCTCTGGTTCGGGATGGCTCATCTCAAAGAGATGAAGGGGTAGCTATTACTTTTGTACAAGGAAATGGATTAAAATTGTCCACTGAGACTGTGGCTAATGGACTGCCTGGCAAGGTCTCGAGGCAGCAGGAGGAAGGCTGTGGGCTTAACAAGCATGGGAAACTATAAGTGTTTATATACAAATGCTAGAAGTCTCCGAGGTAAAATCGGGGAGTTGGAATGCTTGGTGTTGGGGGAATTAGACATTGTGGGTATTTCAGAAACTTGGTGGGATGAGGAAAATCAGTGGGGTGGCTCTGTATGTCAAAGAGGGTATACAGTCCAGTAAGATTGAGAGGGTAAGAGAATTGGATTCACCTCTGGAAATGCTATGGGTTGAAATAGTGGGTCCAAAAGGAGGCTTAACAGTGGGAGTTTGTTATCACCCACCAGATCAAAAGGTAGAGGAGGATTATAAAATGATGAATGAATTAAAGATAGCAGCTAGACGAAATAACTGTGTTGTAATAGGTGACTTTAACTACCCACACATTGATTGGGTCAATATGAGTTCTAGTCAGGAAAAAGAGATTGAGTTTTTAGACACTCTCAATGACTATGGAACAGATGGTCACAGATCCTACCAGGGGAGAGGCGATCCTGGATTTGGTTCTAAGTAACACCCAAGACCTGGTGAGTGATGTAAAAGTGATTGCACCGCTTGGGAACAGTGACCATAATGTCATTGAGTTTAACATTTGTACAGATAGGGAGTTGCCCAAAAAGACTGACGCAACCACTGTTAACTTTAAAAGGGATAACTTCTCTGGTATGAGGGGACATGTGAGGAAGAAATTGAAAGGAAGAGTGGATAAGGTCAAAACCATTGTGGAAGCTTGGAGACTATTTAAAA
Organism: Gekko gecko; assembly: GCA_029375565.1. Lineage (NCBI taxonomy): Eukaryota > Metazoa > Chordata > Lepidosauria > Squamata > Gekkonidae > Gekko > Gekko gecko. The sequence goes on along the minus strand of JAPDNY010000002.1, from coordinate 68,813,354 downwards.
ATACAATCCTAGAAGCTCAGAAAAAATATATACTGCAGGTTAGGAAAGGCACAAATAGGTATAGAAAAAAGCCTGCATGGTTAACAAATAAAGTAATGGAAGCTGTAAAAGGTAAGAAGGATTCCTTTAAGCGGTGGAAAGCTAGTCTCAGTGAGGTTGATAAAAGGGAACACAGACTGTGGCAAATAAAATGCAAGTCTGTGATCAGGCAAGCAAAAAGGGAATATGAGGAGCATATCGCAAAAAACATAAAGGCCAACAATAAAATTTTCTTCAAATACATTAGAAGTGGGAAGCCAGCCAGGGAGGCAGTGAGGCCCTTGGATGACCAAGGGGTAAAAGGAGTAGTGAAGGAGGATAGGGAAATGGCTGAGAAGCTGAATGCATTTTTTGCCTCTGTCTTCACTGTGGAAGAGGAGAAGTGCTTGCCCACTCCAGAAACACCGATTTTGGGAGGGGGTTTGAAAGACCTGAATCAGATTGCGGTGACAAGAGAGGCAGTCCTATGACTGATGGACAATTTAAAAACTAATAAATCACCAGGCCCGGATGGCATTCATCTGAGAGTTCTGAAAGAACTCAAATGTGAACTTGTGGATCTCCTGACAAAAATATGTAATCTTTCTTTAAAATCTGCCTCCATTCCTGAGGACTGGAAGGTAGCTAATGTCACTCCCATCTTTAAAAAGGGCTCCAGGGGAGATCTGGGAAATTACAGGTCAGTCAGTCTGACATCGATACCGGGTAAGTTGATGGAAACTGTTATTAAGGAAAGAATTAGTAGGCACATTGATGAACAAGAACTATTGAGGCAGACTCAGCATGGGTTCTGTAACGGAAGATCTTGTCTCACTAACCTGTTAGTGTTTTTTGAGGGAGTGAACAAACATGTGGACAAGAGGGATCCAATAGATATTATTTATCTTGACTTCCAGAAAGCTTTTGTTACAGTTCCTCATCAAAGGCTCCTAAGTAAGCTCAATAGTCATGGGATAAAAGGACAAATCCTCTTGTGGATCAAAAACTGGCTTATAAATAGGAAACAGAGAGTGAGTATAAATGGGAAACTTTCTCAGTGGAGGGTGGTAAGCAGTGGGGTACCACAGGGATCAGTACTCGGTCCAATGCTTTTTAACTTGTTTATTAATGATTTGGAATTGGGAGTAAGCAGTGAAGTGGCTAAATTTGCAAATGACACGAAGTTGTTCAGGGTGGTGGAACCTGGGTCTCCTAGATCCTAGGCTGAAAATCTAACCTCTGTACCACACTGGCTTTTGTACTGTGGCTGCTGTTGAATAGTAACTAGCAGGTGGGCATGGGTAAGGTAGCAAGTTGTCTGGTGCCTGCTGCAATGAGTCCTTGTTGAAAGGCCAAAGAGGCCCTCCCCTCTTCACCCTGCCTTTTACTAACAGAACTCAAATAGTGCCAAAGCTGGCAATATCATTGCAGTTGCCTAGCAATGGCCACTGAGGGCATCCGTTTCTACTGCTGTTCCTTTTATCATTTTGGTTTTTTTAACCCAATGTAATTTTTTTGGTTTAGATTTCAAGTCTTTCTGCAGACATGGGGCTTTTCTCTCTGATTTGTACAAAGATCTGTCTTCCTTGTTCATGACCCTAATCTCAGAATTTAAATGGGGCCATGATGAGAATTAGATATATTGATGAGATGCCAGGCTGGTTCCAGATTTTGGGGGGCCCTGGACAATGCTCCCTCTAAGCTGTGGAGTCTTGTGAGGAAAAATTCAACTTAGTAAGCTATTGGCATTAAAGTTGTGAGTGAGCAGTTTCTCTCCGGCATAAATAAGTTTCCTTTGGAGCCATCCTTCCTGAGCTAAGACAAAAATGTGTGAGCCGGAGGCTAAAAAACTGTGAGCTAGCTTACACTATCTCAGCTTAGAGGGAACACTGGCCCTGGGTACAGAGTTCCTGAGGCCCCCTTCCCATGTATCTCACTACCTGCCTGTGCATCCCTCCTTGCCTTGCTCACAAGCCCTCCTGCTTCCCATGCTCCCAGTCACCTGCACTGCCCACAGCTCTTTTCCTTATGGCAATGGGCAGTGTATGTAGCTAGATACATGGGTAGGGAAGCACTCATAAGTGAGCAGGCAGGGAAATGATATGTTTGGGGGGGGGGGTTGGCAGCAGTGGGCCCTGCCAGAAACCATGGCAGCTTCCTCACGTGAGGGTATGCTGACACTATCACTGATGAGATGTGTTCTTTTAAAGGCAGTTGCCAGGGCCTCAATTTGGTAGTACCTGGCTGGAGCTTTTTGGTGTGTCTAGAAACACTCTCTGTTCAGCCCACATTTCAAGAACAAAGAAAATGCATGCAGTTTAAGTAGCTTTTTGACATGCATGAATCTGTAGATGGAGGAGAACTGGCTGATGTTCACTTAATGGTGGGTTGTCAGAAGGAACTTTTCTTCACTCCTCCCAGTTGCTTGCCTATGTCCGTGGCACATTGTAGGCTATAAAGAGGCTCAACTCATCACCTGATTCTTACGTATAAAAATTGAGTAGCCTGACTCTGTTGCACACAGTCTGGCCATAAGAGTTATTTTTTACATTCCTGAACTTTGCTTCCAGAACAGTTAAAACGACTACATTGCTAATGGGATTATTTTAAAACGTGGAAACTAACAGATAGGGTATTGCACATGGAACCCCAAGCTTTTGATTCTGATTTTATAATGCAGTGGCTTCTGGTACTGGAATATCTTACTTCATTTGAAAAAGTCCAGAAAACAATGTTAACTGATCCTTACTACAATCTGCTAATTTATTTATAACTGTTGTATGCTTTACTACTTGTTACTACTTCATGCATCGACCCTGGTGGTTATAGTTAAAATTGCTTGTTATTAGTTAGAGACTGGATTTGGTATTTTGTTCAATTTTGTTTTATTGTACACTAGGAATAAGGCCCGTTGTGGAAATAAATACAACGGGCTCTAGAAAGAGGCTCTGGGAGAGTGCCCCAGCTTTGGACACTCAGGGACAATTTGCTGTGGCAATCTCAGCAGGGTATAACGACAGAGTCCACCATTTTCTCCAGAGGAACTGATCTTTACTACCTGAAGAGCAGTAGTAATTTTGAGTGATCTCCAGCCCACCCCCAAAATTGGTAACAGTGGTTCCCCAGGAGGGAGTGGCTGGTTTGGAGGGTGGAGTCTATGGCATTGTACCTGTCTGAGGTCCCACCCCTCCTCAACACTCACCCTCTCCAGGTTCGACCCCTCAAATCTCCAGGAATTTCCCAACCTGGAGTTGACAACCCTATCTCCCTCCCAGCCAACCATCAACCTACCTTTAGTTTTCCATCTCCTCCCCCTCCCTCCTAGAGAGCAGTTGTAATTTTGAGTGATCTCCAGCCCCCACCTGGAGATTGGCAACAATGGTTCCCCATCTGGGAATGGCTGGATTGGAGGGTGGAGTCTATGGCATCATACCTGTCTGAGGTGCCACCCCTCCTCAAACCTCACCCTCTCCAGGATCCATCCCTCAAATCTCCAGGAATTGCCCACCTGGAGTTGGCAACCTGATCAGAACTGGGCCCAGTGAGTGAGAAAGTACAGGTGCCAACTCTGATTATACCTGGAGATTTGGGAGGGTGGATCCTGTGGAGCGCAGCATTTAGGGTGTGTGTGGAAGGACTTAGCAGGGTATAATGCCATAGAGTTTACCCTCCACAGCAACCATCTTCGCCCGGGGAACTGATCTCTGTCATCTGGAGGTCAATTGTAACAGTGGGAGAACTCCAGGTCCCACCTGGAGATTGGCAACCCTAAGGGGAAGTCAGCCACACAGCGGGGAATTGAAGAAAATGGTTTGATGGTTGCTGGCCCACCTCGTTAGCCAGCCAGCCATGCTGAAGCCAAGCAGGAGAAAGAGCCTTTTCCCATTTATTCTGACAGAAAAGTGGCCGTTGGGGAGGGAGTTATGGGCGGGGGAGGGGGATTATGCTGAAAGTCCTTCGTTTTTTTTACTCACAGAACCAAGCTTGGTTGCCTTCCAACAGCCACTGAGGGGACAGTCCCTCACAGGAGTCAAGAGAACTGTCTTCCTCAGGAGAGAGAGCTGTCTGCCAGTAAATCTGACATGCAAAAGGGGGAGTGGGTGAGGAAGAGGAGCAGACCCAGCACCTGGCCAATGGTACGCGAGTACTCTTGAGTGGCAGCTGATGGGCCAATGGCTGAGGGAGGGCATTTTACATCCAATGGGAGTGCATGGAATCTTGCGAAACCAAAAGCTAATTATTTATAAGGAGAGATTGGTTTTGCTTGTTTATGTTCATAAAAACAATTAAAAACAAATATTTAAAAAATGGACATGAAGGCATGAATGGATCTGGAATTAATTTTGGGTTAAAAGGAGGTGTCTCACATTGTAAGAACCCAGGGAAAAGTTAACTATTCCTCCTGCTCCTTAGGTTCTTCTTAAAAAACCCCAACAACACAGAACTTTTTAGTCATTTATTATATGCTGCCTTTCCAGAAGCTGTAGCTGACACAGCTTGTTGCAAACATAAATCAAATGCTATGTATTAATAGTAAAAGGCTTTCTGAAATGGAAGACGCTCTAATTGAATTTGAAGAATGAAGGGGAGTTCTGAAATGGCAGTAAAAGCCTTTAGCATGGGTCTCCACCAAAGTATCTCTGTGTTTGTGAGTTCCCTGTGACACCTTGTTGGATGACCTCAAAGTCTGGGCAAGTAGCTGTTGGTACTTAGGACTTAAACCATTAGGGCTTTGTGGGTCAAGCCTAACACTTTGTATTGGGCCCAGAAACACAGGCTCCTTGTTTGGAATTGATAGAAAATGAGCACTATGAATTCTGAACACACTTGTTCAAAGTTACCAATTTTAATAAAGGGCTTCAGTTAGTCTACTGCATATCCTCCAGCACAGATCTTAAACCCAAACCACAACCCAAACACTCAGATGTGCAACAGCACCACCCACTGGTAGGGGGTCCTTATATAACCAGGCCAGTTCACTATGAGCCCCAGCTAACATTCTAGCTACCATATTGGGAACCAGTTGAAATGTCTAGAAAGCCTTCAAAAGCAGCCCTACAGAGAGTATATTGTGGCAGTCCAGTCTGGATGCTGCCAAGGCATATGTGATTATGACCCCTGAGGTTGCACAGGTTTGATAACATCCAGGTTATGTTAGGATGCATATATTTATAGGAAATACAGTGCTGTATTGGGAAGGATGGTTGTGCCTTTAAAGATGCTTTGCAGCTGAAGGAAGTGGCTCTACGAATCCTTTTCTTTTTTAAAATAAATGAAATGCTCTCTTACTGGGTTTGCCATAGGCTGTATCTAGTTCTGGTTCCAGGTGAAGAATTTTACAGGGCTGTGTTTGAGTCTGGCACAAAATTCTTGTAGTGTGTGTTAACTGATATATTTATGGTCTCCTGCAAGGAATAATATTTTAATGTGATGTGTGCACATTTTTCAGCCTCTGTCACCAGGCAAGATTTACACTTTTTCATTCCACTGGCCTGCTGAAGAGGAGAATATAAAAAGGGAAAACCTTTTTATGATGGGCTTTTCTTCTTCCCATCCTTTCTTGCTGATATTTGATTTTTATCTCAGTAGCTGTGACTTGGTCTGTCACCCAAAGCAACAGTGGCAGGTTGCCTTCTGAAACGTAATGTGAATACTGATTGGAACATTCTATCTCTCCCCCCCCATTCATACCCAGTGTTACATAAGAGGCAGACATTGGTGTTTTCTCCTGCTCCCTCTGAAGGTTGCAATTAGTTTGTAGAAGAATCATTGCTTCTGGGTGTACATTTATTTATTTAGATGTTTTTATCCCACATGGTAGACTCAAGGCATCTTATGAGTGAAATGAACTCACAAAAAGCTGCTTATACTGAACCATTCATCAAAGTCAGTTTTGTCTAATCAGCAGCTCTCCAGGGTCTCAGGCTGAGGTCTTTCACATCACCTACTGCCTGGTTCTTTTATGTGGAGATGGTGGGATTGAACCTGGGACCTTCTGCATGCCAAACAGATGCTTTACCACTCAGCCATGCCGATTCCCCATATAAATGAATATTAACTATATGAATTGAAACAAAGATGTACAACCCAACAAGCCCACTAGTAGAGACTTAAAATGGGATGAGCCATGTGGGCTTCTCAGGCAGGTGCGGGTTCTGTTGACATGGCTCACAAAGGGCCACAGATTAAGACCCAAGAGGTGGGGCTGTTGTGCCTTGGCCTGAGCCCAGGTTTTAAGTTACCTGCATTCTACTCTTTCTTCTAGTAAACAGAAGTAGCGAACATGAGAACTGCCGCACCTGTTTCTGAATGATGCCTCGTGGATTGAGAAGGGACACATGAGTACTGCTTTCAGTGTTTATTACAACAGTGATTTCTATTTTCAGCTCCCCCCCTTTTATCAATTGGCAAAACCTGCTTAAAGTAACGGACTAATCCTGTGCTGCAAATTGTGATGAGAGAATAGGTGCTGAGCTGCTTGTTCAAAGGCTGCTAAGGAGAAAGTTGTGATGCCTTTTAAGTCTGAGTGATGCTTCTCCCTATTGGCCAACACACAGGATGCCATGGATGCATGGCATTCTTGTTGTCCAGTGATGCCCCCTAACTGGTTTGGATGTAGCAAGCTATTGCTTCAGGGACGATTTTGCAAGTTCTACTTTCAGCTCTTCATTCTGGCTGGTCTGATATTATCCTCATTCCTGGATGAAATTGCATGGCTGACTTAGTTTAACCAGTGAAATCAGAGGCAGAGGTGTATGCTCCCCACTTGCAAAGCTGCATTGAGGAGATGAGCAGTGAACATATAAAGCAAGCTGCCCAGATGCACTGAGAAGAGGGGCTACAGGTAAATTTTCCTTCAGCTCCAGTTTACAGAGACTTTACAGATATTTTCATGGGATGGAGTTGGAGTTGAAACGTAGATTGAGTTAGTCCTATATACCTGACTGAGTTAGTCTTATACAGAGATTTCAAAATGGCAATCCACCAACAACTATATGTTAAAAATAAGAACACAAGGGAAGCCAATGTTGGATCAGATCAATGGCCCATCCAGTCCAACATTCTGTCACACAGTGGCCAAAAATACCCGGTGCCATCAGGAGGTCAACCAGTGGGGCCAGGACTCTTGCCTCCTCAAGCACCAAGAATACAGAGCATCACTTGCCCCAGACTGAGAGTTGCTATCTATATCTTGTGGCTAATAGCTGCTGATGTTCTTCTTCTGAATTAGGAGAGTCCTTAACTAATGAGGGACCCATGAAAGAGGTCAACTTGGCTGGTATCAGCAGTATCTTTCTAAGCCCTTGCCTTATGCTTTGCAGCCCCCAAATTTTGGCTTGGCCTGACTGATATAGGGTCCTTGCAAGTTAATATTTCTATTAAGTTGGCCTAGAGTAAAAGGGCTGGAGTTTCTGACAAACCTAACAGGTCAGCATGAACAGAAAGGAAGGGCCTGCCTCTTCCTTCTCTGGTTCCTGAAGTTCTGAATGTTTTCTGCCACTTTTGAGCAAACAATTCAGTCTTGGTTCAGGGTTGGATGAGCAACAACACTAAACTGCTTTTGTTCTGTTTTTTTTCCCCAAGGGGAGGTGGTTCTGAGGTTGTCTAAGATGAAAGGGGCCAAGAGTGAACAGAGGGATTTTCTACATAGAACCGTGTGAAATTTTTTATTAAGACTATAATATTTATTGATTTTTGTCATTAGAGTTACTTGGAATTCCTTAGTGAACCACTTTTTAACATCCCAATTCTTTGAAAGAATGCGTATTATGTTAAATTTGTCTCCGTTCATGTATTTTGCATTTCCTGCCAAAGGTTGTCTACTAGACCTTTGTGTTAAAAACCCTTCCACTTAGCGTATTCCATCTGTAAACTGAGAATTAAAAAAAAATCTTCTCAATGGTTTCCTTAATATGCTGCATGTATACATTACATGTGGCTTAATGTGTTCTTGATTTGACTTTGATACAGTTTGGGATCTAGCTTGTGTTTGATCTATCTTAGTTGGTCTGGAATTGGACTTTTTTGGTGGCAGAGGATATCAAAGCAAAGTTGCACACTTTAGCTTTGTAAGATTTTCTATGCCCCTTTCAAATTCCAAAGGGCTAGAAAGCATGCTAATTTTATCATGTTTGAAACAGTGCTTGAGTTTTCCCAGTTAACAACCTAGATGGTAACACTGTTGGTGGTGCCATTTCGCTAAAAGATTTAAAAATACTGTGCTTCAAACTGCCCTCTTAGAAGATTCACCATTGGATTTCCATAGTTACTTGATCATTTGCAGTATTTTGTCTGAAAAGCAGTCCATGGCCATATGAGGCGAACTGGGGGAAACATGGATACAGAAGCAGTGTAACATGAGGATAATGTCTGGGGAGCATGGGGTATAATCAGTTTGCTTGCAGTTCTGTCTGGAAACTCAGCAGCTGTGCTGACCTAATGAATGGATGAGTAGCCCCTGTGTTATGCAAGTGGCTCTTTCATGCACACAGCCCTAAGGATACACTCCAGGAAATCTGTAGAGGCAGTTATGCTGGTGTCCTTGTATCTCCTTCGTAATAGAAGGGCCCGTTGTAGCATGTGGCAGGATACAAATACACTTGATGGGTATCAGCTACAGTTTCAAAAATCTCCTGAGGCACATATAAGAGTTTGCAAATGGGTGGCTAGGACACTTTGACTGTTTTTGCTTAATGGCAGTTCACCATGTCCCATTTTAAACAGCTATCAAAAATCCCCAGAGCTTCAGAGATGGCTCACTATGCAGTGTTGTGTGTATGTGTGTTGGGGGAATAGCAGAACAGCATTCTGCATCATGGCCACAGTGAGTGTGCATGACAGCTGTGTATGAGACAGCCATTTCATCCCTCCCTCCCTTTCCATGTGATAGAAGGAAAAAGGATATCTGCAGTCTCTTAGAGGAGATTTTGGGAAATTACATTACAACAGAGCTGAATGGCTGATCCTAGCTTTGCTAGTGGCATTGGTAGTGTTTGCATGGAAGGAAGACATTGACTCAGTTGCTATGGTCACTAGATCGCTTCATACCTTTGGGAAGCAGAAGAACTGTATCTCAAGGCAAGAGTTCTGTTATTTTAACAGCTATTGGTGGGTAAATAGTAGAGCACAGTCAGGGCTGTGTGTAGTTCATGATAAAATTCTTCACCCAAATTGTGCACAAAGAGAAGCTGAAATTCTGTGACTTTTGTTGTCATGAATTTTTGCATAATTACTTATTTACTATGTTCCTGCTTGTCAAGGTAAAGACATGGGTACTGAAGTCCTAGCCCCATACCACTTAATTTAATTTGTTTAGCTCCCTGGATCATGAGAGGTCAACAGACACTGCCCAGACTCAAGTAGATCTTGTAGCCAGGTATTCTCTCCAAGAGAGCTAACAGAGTCACACTTTACCTGTGTTCTGTCCTGGTGAAAGCAGTTCTTTAGGAATGGCCATGGTAGTTCCATTTGTAAAACCCAGGCTTGAAACCAAACTGAAATAGGTTCAGATTACCTATTGGATCCAAAGAAGGGCAGGGAAGGGCAGGGAAACAATGGGGAACCCTGCAGCCCCCTGAACTAGGTAAGGTGTGAGGAACAAAGGATGTGCCTGCATTCTCTGTTGCCTGAGATAATGAAGGTAAATTGCTAAATTACATGGCAGATGTGCTGCTTTGTGATATAGTTGATGATATGCTAGATATCTGAATGTGAGAGGAGATGAAAGGTTGCAATGTCACTTCCTCAGCCGCCCCCCCCCAGCCATAAGAAATCTGGGGAAAACTAGAAATGTTAGATGCTGTAGGGTGAGGGCCCCAGATTATTCACTAAGACAGGTTATTTTCCATGACTGTGAGGAAAGGCCTTTAGAAATCAAGTTTTTCTCTCCTGCTTCTGGTTGCTGCAATTCAAGGAAGAATATGTCCTGAGGATACATTGGGGTTACCCAGTTGTTACACTCAGTTCATGTAGTGCCATGTATTCGTGTAGGACAACTAAAGCTGGTGGGGCCTGTGTTTGGCTAGATCATTTGCAGTATTCTGTCTGGAAAACCAGTCTTCATTACCATATGGTTTGACCATGACAAGGCAAACTTGGGGAAACCTCAGTGTACAAGCAGTGGGGATGCTTGAACAGTTTAAGGAATGAAAGTTTAAGAAATGAAAGAAACATATACACTTGAAGACAGGATAAGAAACAATGGATTTCACTTAGTGCAGGATAGATATACTTTGAAGTGACCTGTTTAGCAGTGGAGTCTGCCAAGGAAGCCTCTTCCTGCATCATTGAGAAACTGTGAAGATGCTATTGTGTGTGTTCCAGCTGTTGAAATATGCTATATTCACTCAACATGATTAATGCAGAAAAGGCTGATCTGATCTTTGGCCAAGTTCTGATATGATTTTATAGGAAGTTCCAGGAACAGCTTCAGGCATCACTGAGTATGTAAACAAGCCCTTAAGGAATTGGTTTAGCCTTGAAAAATTAAAAGGAGGACGTTTACGTACATAAATAGGGAGAGTTGCCTGTTTCCAGCAAAAGACTCAGAGACAGTTCAGCTAATGTGTGCTAACTGGGTACAATCTAAAAACTTACTATTCAACATGAAATTTGAAATTCATGTCAGGATTCTTTGTGATAACTTTTCTGCTTCCAGCAAATCCTAGTACTGACTGATTAAGGACTCTCCATTGTTGCCTTAAAAACTGCACTCCCTTTCTTATAAGCCGTTGCATGTATTGCAGCATCTAATCCAATGGTAGTGAAGGGCTGCAACACCTTGTGTTGGAGGGGAAGCACTGATATCACACACAGGCTTGCAAACCTAAGGCCAGAGAGTTAGCTCACTGCAGTTTTGAAATACTAATGTAGCTCCATTGTGACAGCTGAAGGTATTAAGGAGTCATATTAAAGAGGCTGGTTAGGACTGGGAAGGTTAGAGGGAAAGACATTTTCAACCGTATTAACAAGCCTCTCATGTTAGGCAGGCCATTTGCTAAAAGCATAAAGAAGAAGAATAGGTTTTTACAGCCTGCTTTTCTCTACTTTCTCTCAAAGCAGCTTACAATCACATTCCCTTTCTCTCTCTCCACAACAGGCACCTTGTGAGGTAGGTGAGGCTGAGAGTTCTGAGAGTGAAACTTTGGAATTCAGCTGAAGGTTTTTTCTCTTCAATGGGGTGAAGTCATCCATGCTGGTTAGGTCATGCCTGCTCTGACTCCAGGCAGGGCTATGCAAATTTGTGTAAACTGTATTAGCTCAGAGTGAGGCTTAGTATAGCCCAGCTCCATAACAGATGCTCACATGAGAACTACCAGTGATCTTTCATGGTCTCAAGCTGCCTGCACCTAGTGAGATCTCTTTTTTTAATGTATTGTTCTACCACTATGTTGCACACCTTTCTACCAGATGGAACTTCTGCAGATTTTAACTGGTTCCACCTATGGTGGGCCAAGTTGCAGCTCTACAGATTTCTTCCACCAGGACCCTGGTGGAAAAGGTAGCTGATGTTGCTGTAGATCTGGTGGAGTGGGCTGTAACACTATCATAGCATCTAGCAGAGGGACCTGAAGCCTTCCATGATGCCTGCTGAGGACCTTTTTTCCTATGCCTGCAAGAAAGTGCTGTTTCCTGGAACTGCCCATTCTTTAGCATGTAATCAAAGAATTCAGGGAATGGACAAATTGAGGACCCTTTGGATGGTCTCTTAAAACTTCTAGTATCTAAATTGGTTGAAGTCGATGATCAAGGTTTTTCTGTTGTACCTAATTGACAGTTAAGAGAAGGAAAAGGCACTTTTTTCTTTAAAAAAATAATCTTTGGAAATGTTCTGGCTGGAAAGGCCTACAAGAATCTCCATAGGAAAGGCCTAGGAGAATTTCTTGACCATTCTCTTTCATTGTAAGCACCCAGTTCAAATGGCATTAATACAAACTCTTAAATATGACTGCCTTGCTGAACTGTAAAATGAGTGTGTGAGGGCAATGGCAGTGCTGTAGCCCCAAAGAAGTGCCTTTATACTGGACTAAAGGATGTGCTTTAGCCAAGGGGAACCTTTCACCTAAGTAGCATGTCAACCCAGACGTGGACTCCTGGACTAGAAGAAGCCTCTTGCTCCTGCATCTCCAGCATCAGAATGCAGCCCAGCAGCCCTGACCTCCATATATGCAGAAACAGCAGCAGATCAGAGGGAAGCCATGCTCTGCAAAAAGGACAAGATATTCCTGCACAGACACTATGGGCAATCCCCTTCTCCATCATGCAGGCATCCCCCCCCATCTCCACGTATTAACATCACCAAAAGAAGCATGCATTCCTCTCCAGACTAAAACAAAAGGATGTGCCCGATGACGACAGCAGCGACCCATCAAATATTCCTGCTGCTCATCAAGATAACGCAGCTGTCAAGCATCTGGTTGTTAACTCAAAGTCCCAGTCCTGCAACCTGATTGGTTCTCTTCCTTTACTCCTTTGTCTTTCCCATTCTCCTAAGAGGGGTCACTCTTAGCCAAGCCATTACCTGCAGTTGCCTAACCATTAATCCTTTTTCTGCGGTATTCATAGTTTAAGTTTTTGGTTAATATTTTCTGGGGACCATGTGACAACAGGCAACTGCCTCAGGTCACATCTTAAGTATAAAAAGTGAGCATTCAACCATTGCTTTCTCTCTTGTTTTTGCCTTTCCTAACCCCAACCTATCTTGCTGGTTCCATTCTTACAGCTGTTTATAACTTTCCCATGTGTGTTTCTGGCCAACTCACAACCTCTTCCCATATTTTTATTTATTTTGCTGCAGTGTCAACTTGTCTTGCTGGACAGGTAAAGTATCACCTCATCGATGATATTTCCTGCTAATGAAAACATCTCTGTACTTTTCTATCTAAACTCCTAGCTCTGTATTGTATTGCTTGATTTTATATTTGTATGTTTGAGAGTCCTTTAGTAAAAGAAATCATTGCTTTAGTAATCTAGTCTCAGCTATCCCTGGGCACTGGGAATTCAAACTCTGGTATACATGGGTTATGGTCCTATAATTAATGCTTATTGCTGTTTAATAATTCATAGTTCCCGACATTTATTAATAAAATAAGGCAATTTGGCTAACACCCTCCTCTTTATCAGAACTTACTGCCATAGATCCTATGGTAGAAAGGAGCTCCTCTACCCCAGAACCCAATTCTGACATGAGAGGAAGAGAGAAACAGAACATCTCTTTTGACTAGTTCTTGAAAGCACCTGATCTCCCTGGTGCTAGCGTCCTTATAGGAGAGATCAGCCGCAGCCACAGCTTGGCCAGGTACTCCTAACCACAGCAAGGCCAACATGGTTCCTGGTTGCATATGCACAGGGTTGGGGGAAGCCCAGGCTGGACTAAAGACTTGCATCCTCCAAACTGCAGAGGGAGGGCAGAAAAAATATGGGAAAAACCTGAGCAGCTGCCCTGTTGGAATTTTCCCAAACTGCTGAGCTCACTGGGAAAGGTCTTAGAGGGGAAACTGCTCTGCTGTGCTGCTGCCCCTGCTTGGATTGGCCCTTTGTTGCATTGGAGGCCCTTATCCCACTTCTCCTATGTATCTTGGGTGTGTGTGTGTCTCACCTTCAGCTCCAATCCTCTTGATCCCTGTAGGCCCAGAAGCCTCCAAGTCTGCATGGGGTGGGCCACCTGGTACAATCTCCTCATGGTTGTTTGGATCCAATAGAGCTCTGCTAGTATTTTCCAGCACAGTGGGGGGCTGGGTGCAGAATGACCTGAAGCTTCGGGTCTGCCAGTTCCAACAGTGGCCCATGCCATTTCAGATGCATCCACCGTTGGCCGGTCTCCAGTGCCTGTCTCAACGGTCACTTTGTTCTATGACTGGCAATGGGTGCTTTCCTCAAGGCCTTTCTGTTTTCCATACTAACAAGGTAAGAGACTCCAAGAGAGCAGGCCTAGGCTTGGACATGATAGATCTCTGCCAGGCTTTTCCGGGGGTTAGCTGTGGAACAACCTGAAGCTTTGGGTCTGCCAGCACTGATGGTGGCTTGTGCTGCTATGGACGTATCTGCCATTGGCCAGTCTTCAGTGCCTGGAACCTCAGGCAGGAGAGGCTTGTCTTCAGTCTCATCTTTCTTTTTAAGACCCATGATGGGGCCTTTCTTCAATACTTTTCTGTCTCCTATACCAATAAGGCAAGAGTCTCCAAGAAAGCAGAGTTAGGTTCGAGCGTCCTGCTGGATCAGCAGGGCTATTGAAACTGGAGGGCTGGCCTTGCTCTGAGCCAATACAGTCTACACAAATTTGCATAGCCCTGCCTGGAACGAGAGAAAGTATGACCTAAGCAGCTTGGATTACTTTCCCCACTAAAGGAGAAAACTGACTGGCCCAAACTCACCCAGTGGACTTCAGGTGGAGGAATGGAAATCGAACAAAGTTCTCCAGATTAGAGTCTGCTACTCTTAACCACTACACCAAACTGGCTCTATTTAGTTCTTAGAAAGTATGCATCTGTCACCCAGACTTGGTCTGACCAGGGGACTGATAATTAAGCGCTATGCTTCCTAAAAGGTGTCTGTGTTTTAGCCTACGCTGTCTGAAGAAAAGTAGCCATAACTGCAAATAGTTGCATTTTTCTTGTGGAAGTTTTACAGAACTTGTAGTTGAAATAAAGGCTGCCATTTTGAGAGAGCACTCAAAAGGGTTTTGGAGCATGTTAGATCACTTTTGTGGGATTTGTTCCTAATGACTTGTTGCAAAGAGCCCCTATAGCTTTCCCACCCTCCCCATTGTGTCACTTGTTTTGCTCTTCTGTCTTTTTAAAACAGAATATTGCTCCAGTAACTTGAAATCTAACTGGGAGATGTGTGGGTGTACAGTTACTAATAGAGAGCTTCCTCTTTTTTTTGGTTTGCATGCATGTCCACTCATGGCAATGCATTGAAGGAGCGTTTCTTTTTCAGGTCCTACATATTCCAGCCAAGCTTTCAGTTTATAAAAAGTTGTGCATTGGTCTGCATGTTCAAATGTGGCATAGACGCAAAGGCCAACCCCATCTATAGCAGGAGGAGGAAACACAATTATAGTTACCAAAAGCAGATTTCTTTGAAGTATGTTGCAGAGGGACAACTAGGGTCATAAGATGAAGGATTTTAGTGGAATTGTTTACCTTAACACATGGCCTTAGGAAATTAGACACAACATATATTTAATCTTTGACACCTTCTGTTCTTGTAGCTCATCCATGTATGATGCAAGTATCTGCTTTTCAAAGCTCAGAACTGGTTGTGTTGGGGAAAAAACCTCTCTGCCTTCACTCTTTTATAGGAGTTTGTGTTTAGGAGTGTGGGGAAGAGAGCAAGAAATTGTGTTTTGAGTAATTTAGTACAGAAAGATGACATTTTTCTCTTTCTTGATATGTGAGGCTAATACATAACCGATGGCTTACCTCTCTCCTAACCAGGAAGAAAAGAAGATAATGTTATAGGCCATGAAGCCAGAATATAGCATCTTTAAGCATTTTTTAAAATTTCCCAGATGAATGTTAAAATATTCATGAAGCTTTCTTGGAGATTATATAGTATAAATACAGATAAGAACATCCATCTCTGGCTTTTGCTCTCCAGACTTGAGCATGCTCTCAGTTTTCTCTGAAGATATGCACCAGATGTTCTCACAGACCTGAAGAAAACAACTCACTGCCATTTGGAATAAAGACAGGTGCAGATTTCCTCTCATCCTTACTGTTTTCAGTGTTCTGAATCACTGTCACTGTTAGGCAAAAGAGCTAAATGAAGTCCCCTAGCCAGAAAGGCAATCTAAATTTTTGGACTAGATAAACATTCTTCTAATCTTGGCAACTCTCTAGTAGCACTAGAGAGCCAGAGTGGGGTTGTAATTAGCACATAGGACTAGAAACTGGAAGGTTCCATCCCCCATTCTCCTGTGGAAGCTTGCTGGGTGGTTTTGGGCCAGTTGCACATGCTTTGCCTAACCTACCTACTGGGTTGTTGTGACGATACAGTGGAGGAGAAGAGAACAAAGTAAGCTGCTTTGGGTCCCCATTGGGGGAAAAGGTGGGGTATAAATTAAGTAAAATAGTGTAAATTCTAATCTTACAGATTAATTTCAAGTTTAATTTTTTGTGTGGGTGGGTTGTGGGTTTGGGGGGAGATGGAGAGGTGGAGGCGACAAGAGGGAAATCCAAAATGCAAAGGTAGCCAGCATGGTACTTTATTTCTATAAGCAGCAGAGAGTCCAAAATTGTGTACAGCCTGTCTAACTAGGAAAAAAATGAACTTACCTCAGCACTCCTTGCTACTTTGATGGCAACTTGATGTTTTGGCAGCAGAACCATGTGTTTTTTTCCTGTTGAAATTGTTTAGTTCTTCTTCTTCTTTAGTTGTCTGAATCAACAGTTCTGCTCCCTAAATCTTACTTGTCTGGTATAATTCACAATGACCCCTTAAGTCCCCCCTTCATCTGAGGACTACTTCTGTCCATTTTGCATGTACTACAGAGACCCTGTTAGCATGATAATAGTTTGAAATCTTCAGCTCTGCTTTTTCAAAAGCTAATTAGGACCTGACAAAACTGATCTGTCTTATTAGTAAATATATCCATCTGGCTGTAGACTGCCTGGCACTGGCACAAGAATATTGGATAAGAATCCATGGTTACAGATGAAATATTGAAGAATTTCTCAGCTGGTCTCTGTGTGTGCATGCCAGCTAAAATGAAGAGCTTTCTGGCTGTGATGCATTACAGCATTGTTGTGGGAAGAGTGTTTCAGCTTGATGACTGCAGTGATAGACATGGGTGTAACTTGAGTGGTATCTTGTGTTTAGTACGTGGGACAATTCTGTTCAGTTGCTGTTTGTGGGGATCCCATTTATGGAAGGTTTAAAATTACTTTGGCTTTAACATGATGCAATAGTGACTCCTTTCCCAGTCTGAAACTGATAAAAATACTTTTTACAGTCAAGTATCATAAACTGGGTATGGCAGGAGAACTAAGGTGGGAATGAGATGGTGTAATCAGAATACCTACTGTTTAATATGGCCCCATCTGTGGATACTTAAATATGTGGATCGGGGCCATTTCAAGTGAAAACTGACATTTTTGCAAATTTGGGAGACCCTCCCAGGTTTGTAGAAAAATCTGAGATCCTAAAAAACGGTGTGGGTTATGTGTGTTAAATTCTTTTGAACAGAAGAGCATTGCTTGCTCTTGGCAGGTCAATGGAGACACATTGTCTGCATGTCATCTGCAGCAAGTACATGGGGGAGATGGAGAGGTGGAGGGGAGCTGCTGCTGCCTGAGTCAGATGAGGAGGTGGGCCTGCCGGTGGAAGGGTGGTTCAGCAAGTGTGATTTCCCCCTCCCTTATGATGTACCATAGCTTGCTGCTGTCTCCAATGCGAGAAGTGAAAAGGAGATAACAATCAAGTACTTTACATATTGAATGCATGCTCTGGAATCCTCAAATAGTAAAATATATGGTCTGATGTGTAGCAGTAGAAGTCCAAAATATGTGAACTGTGTTTTTATCTCTGAACAATTTGTATATTTTCAATGACATTCAAACACTGATAGTAAACAAGAAGATAAACCCAGTCATTTTACTGCATGATTTGATTGCAGGCAATTCATCTTCTTGGCAGAGATATGTAAACCCAACACAGCAACTTGCTGTCAGACCAGATTGCAAGCGAAGTATCGGCCACTGTAGTCATGTTGTTGTTGCTCTGTGTTTTGATTTCTTTCTTTTCCATCACTTGACACTTGAAACTTCATAAAGAGGATGGAATGCTCGTATCTCCAGATGTTAGTTTATGGTTATTCATTTATAATATCGTAGTAGCTCATTATACCAACAGTTCTGAGATTTCTCTGGAGTACAGAAATATCTTTGGTTTGCTGTGAGAGTTGTGAGAGATTAGTTACAGATGGGGGGAATCTGAATATATAAAGAAGTTGGCTGCCTGAACTCAAAGGAGTTAATAATATAATTTTCTTAACATCTTTAAAAAGTTACTTTTTCTTTTATGTCTTTTAAAGATGTATTGACTTATTTTTCGGGAGTCAGCCATGCTAAAGGTATTTTTTCCTGTCATATCAAGCACAGTTAATGTTGCCTTACAAATGGGCTTTTCAGCTGGCCTGGAGAAAAATGTCCTGTCCTTTAGTAGAGGTTTAATGGGGCATTATTCTCTCCATGCCACAAAAAGGTTCAGTAGTTGATTCCCACGCATTAAGCCACTATTAAAGGGACAGGACACTTCTCTCTGCACCACTTTGTTGTTGTTGTTGTTCAGTCGCACAGTCGAGTCCGACTCTTCGCGACCCCATGGACCAGATTACGCCAGGCCCTCCTGTCTTCCGCTGTCCGCTGAAGTTTGCTCAATTTCATTTCAATTTCAGGGGACTGCACCACTTGGCAATCTTTAAATTCATCAGTTCAGACCCTGCTCAGTTGTGAAGAGCCTTTACTGCAGTGGACCCAAGGCTCTGGAATGCCTTCCTGAATAAAGTTCAGAGCTCCTCCTTCCTCATCTTCTTTCAGATGAAATGCAGAACATTTTCTGCATGTGAAAATGTGTTCCTGATGGGGACCAGCCCAGGGAAAACTTTGCAAACTTTTGCACAATCCTTCTCCTTAAGAACCAAGCCTATGTATCTGTCATTAGAATTAATATATATTCTTCCCTAGTTTATCTCCATCTCCTCACTCTCCTCTTTGTCATCTTCCTTGTCTCAAATTTTAGATTATAAATTCCTTGGGGCAGGGACTTGCCATCTTGTGCTTTGTGAAACTTCATGCACATTAACTGTTCTGTGCAATAAAAACCCACCATTTGATTCAGCTGAATGTAAACAAACTCAGCCTAAACTAATGGTGTCCAGTGGGATAGCTGTGTTACATTTGTGTCAACAAAAAGAAGAACCCTGCTGCAGCTGAAGGATTTTTATTGCAGCATAAGCTTTTGCAGGCTGAAGCCTTTATTGTTTAAGCTAATGTTGTAAGGCAGGCCAGCTGCTACCACTAAACTGCTATGTAACTAGAATGGAAGCGAAAGAAGAAAAAAAATCTCTTTTCGATTCAAGCCTTACTTATAGTCCTTTGGGGTATGTGTGTGTGAATAGTTTTTAAACAGGAGCTCCAGCTTCAGTGATCCAGCAAATCTAGATCATAAGCCTGTGTATATAATACATAAAATTACTGACAATTAGGTTTGCCAGGTCCCCTCATCAATCCAGCGGGGAGATTTGGGGTGTGTGTTCTGGGGTGGGGGTGGGGATTGCCCATTCCACCAACACAGCCATCTGCTTGCCTTTAGCTTTCCCCCAGTTGTAGAAGGAGAGAGCAGAGTTCCCAACAAAGGCAAAGGAGAGCTAACAGCCACTGAGCTCTATTTGCCACAGAGCTTGTATCCTAGCAACAAATTACCTCTGTGCTAGTAGCTTTGCAGGCTAGTCCTTTTAAGGAGCACCTCCACCTTTCCTTTGTCCTTTTAAAGTCTGTAACAGAATTTACAGGGAAGAGCTATTGGAGCTTTAGGTGCCATGAGCAGACTTGAGGTCACAGTGGTGACTTGGTGGAGGGGATTGTGAAAGCCTGATAACATGTTATTCTGAATTACACCTAAGTCCTGAACAATATTTCTTACAGTGACTTAAATACTGGCACTTAACCCAGTCAGCTGGGAACTTGCCTGGTGCAGTCTACTAAGTAGCCTCAGTGGCCTGCTTGAGGATTCGGGGGACTCATTTGGGAAGGGCACTGGGCAGATCATGGGATTCTGCATTGGGAACGGGGGATTATTATAGATCACTTCCCCTCTCCAGATGTGTGCTTCTGCTGGAAGAGAACCAATTTTGGATACAACCCACAAAGTGGATATTTGTTGCAGCGACAAAATGCAACATTGTTTCATATGCTTTATATCTGATTTTCTACCTGTCTTGTACTTACTTTTGCCCAAGGATAACATGATTTTTCTCAGCAGTCTGCATATGAATATTTGGAACAAATTATATTGTATAATAATAAATCAAACTTTAATTTTTGGTTAGCCTTGTAAATAGAATGAACAATATTATTTAAATGCTGGGAACATGATCTAGAGCAGGGGTGTCAAACATGCGGTCTGTGTGTCAGGAGCCTGCAAGGCTCCTATTCGGCCCTTGAGCAACTGGCTGTGTCCTGCTTCCTTCTCCAGTTCTGCTGCTGCGTCACAGCTTGCTTTGCCAGACTCTCTCAATCACACTGGAGAAATAGATAGGCAAGCCTCTGTTCTCTGCATTGGCTGAGGCTCCTCCCCCTCTAGGGGGAGGGAGGGAATGAGCCAGAGCTTGCATCCTAGTCACTCCCTCAACCACACAGGAGACAACAGCAAGCCTTTCTTCCCTTCCATTGGCTGAGGCTCCTCCCCTTTGCTCGGCTGCCTCAATTGCATGGGAGAAATACAGAGTACCTTTAAGACCAACAAAACTTTATTCAAGGTATGAGCTTTTGTGTGCCTTGTACAGTGTGTGTGTTTGTGTGTTTTGTTAGGCTCGATATGCTGTGTGCATGTGTGTGTATTTTGTTGGGCTTGTCATTATGCTGTGGCTCTACTGGGTGCAACTGGGTTTGCCTCCTCTTTTTCACTATATTCATGCCCTCATGATCTAGGCTTTCTCAGTAGGAAAGCCATGTGAACTATTTAGATGGGAATAACAACAAGCCAGTTAAGTGGATTAGGCTGAGAGTGTGTGTCCAGACCAAGTTTACCCAGCATATTTCCTTTGTATACTGAAGAGTTTGAAAATAGACTTTGCAGATAGCAGACAGATGTTGACCACTATACATGGCTATCTCTCTTATTCTTGCACTGCCTCATAGGAGTTGCAGTTATTTTTCTGGGGAGACTATGGTTTTATAGACAAACACATAGCCCTCACTCTGTGTCATGATGCCTTGACACGTTCTTGACCAGCAGCCAAAGCAATTTATGTACCAAAGCTCGCAGTGCCAAGCCATTTCATATTTTCCCCTGGGTCCTAGGATCACAGTATTGATCATGAGATTTCTGTAATGAAAGTCAATAAATCAAAAGTAGGTTTGCAGCTTACAGATACACACTTGAACAGCATACTCAAGATTGCTCCAGTACAGACATTTTGATGCAGTAATTCAGAGCAAGAGCTGTCAGTTATCAGACACTCTTAAATAAACAAAATATTGCAAGAGTGCTAATGTTTTAAACATGTTTTTATTTTAAGTTAAAGAAACCACTTTAATTGTGTTTGTGTCCTTTATAAAGTTTATATCTCTGCTACCTGGCATTACATTTTACAACTCACATGTCCCAGCCCGTCAAGGTCTCATTTATGTCAGATCTGGGCCTCAAAACAAATGAGTGACACCCCTGATCTAGAGAAACAAGCCTTCTTGCTCTGAGGAGAGGAGGGCATCTTGGAATGGGTGATTCCCACCAGTTGCTCAGGGAGGCAGGACTACAACTTCCAGTCTCCCAGGTGAAAGTCACCCTGGCTCAGTTTGCTTCCTGCCTTGTTAGGAAGTGCCACTTTGAAGCGAAACTCTTTTGCTCTTTTTTTAGTTTTCTCTTGCATTTCTTCTTGAGTGATTTCATACCTGAGGGAGATCTTCCTAACCTCTCCAGCCTGTCCCTCTTTCTCTTCACAAAAATTGCTGTCCCTGGAGAGGAACTTTCAGGGAGTAAATCCAGGCCCCTGAGGGAACAAGCAATTTTGTCCAGGGCTCCTTTCTCAGAGAGGCTGATTTCCCTTTCCCATTTTTTCCAAAAGGCTGATGAAGGCAGAATGAGCCAAGCTTATATCTAACAGGCAGTTCCCAAGTATTACCTAAATCTTTATTCCTTGGCTCCTCACGCTTTCCATGGTATTCTTGCAGGTTTCCCCAGTGGATGCTCCAGTAATAGCAGTACAATCCACTGGCCTGGTCTCAGAGGATGGTGTTGGAGCCATAATGGATGGATAGAACAGAAAAGCAGACTATACACTATGGTAGTCCCATGAGGCCACTGCAATGACCATTAGGGCAGCAGCTCGCTTTGCCTTAATGTCTAGGGCAGCTGTTGTGTGGGCCTTGAAGCTTGTCCAGCTCACTTCTCATGACAACCAAAGGGCAACAGAGGGTGCCAACTGCATTCTTAAGTTGGTCACCTTCCTAGCAAACTTTTCAGATGGCGAGTCTCTCTGGGCAGCATCACGTCTCAGCTGTCCAGCCCAAGGCATATGGATGTCAAAGGAAAAGACAATGGACATCAGCACCTTGGAACTCAGAGCTGTCAGGAAAGCTCTCACTTTCTTCAGGACAGACATTAGGGACTGGCATTTCCTCATCAGGATGGGTAATTTTTCAGCCAAGGCTCATATTAAGTGTGTGTGTGGGAGGTTCCAGGCCATCTCCTACATGCAAAGGCCTAACTCATCCCTTTTCTGGGTGGAGAAACATCTATGGTCCATCTCAGCAGAACACACTCAGGGTCTCCTGAATGTCCAAGCAGACTTGCTGAGCAGACAGATAATCAACAAAAACAAACAGTCCATCGAATGAGAACTCTTCCTACTCATTGCAGCTCGATTTGGAACACCCAAAGTAGATCTGTTTGCCTCAGCATCCAGTCATCAAGTACGAAGAGTTTTCTCTAGATCCCACAGGCCGATTTGGATCTGGAGTGGGTCCATCTGACCATGTGACTCTTGAAAGGAATGGGCTCCTGAGCTTTGGCTACTCCTCAGAGATTGCAAAGACCATTATGGCTTCTAGGAGGGCTTCTACAAGATGAATCTGCAATACTACATGGGAAAGAACTTTCTCAAGGTGGTGCCAGTGCAATCACATCAACCCCCTCAACCCTGGCCTAAACCACTGGTTGACCCTTTTTCAGAGGATATCAAAAAAAACCTGCAAACATATGCACTTTGTTGCCAGGTAGCAGCTATCACCACAATCCTACCTTATGTAGCTGGTATCTCTTAACTAGGCATCCTCATGTCTTCTCTGTTCTCCATGGGGTCATGCCAATTAACCCTACTGAGGTCCACAGATTGCCATCATGGAGACTGTATATAGTTCTTTCAGCTCACACTTATCCACCTTTCAAGTTCTTAAGGGAAGTTCCCCCTAAAATGGCTGTGCGTGAAAACCCTCTTTCTCACAACAGTGATTTTGGCTAGAAGGGTGTTGAAACTGGGAGCCTTGCCAGTTAGAAAAGGCCTTTGTGTCTTCTACAAGGACAAGATGGTACTTAGGCTGGATCCCACCTTTAGTGCCCAGGTGAACTCAACTTTCACTGGAGTCAGTAGATTCAAGTCCCTTCCTTCTGTTCACATCCTCGCCATCCCAAGGGGAGAGAGTGGCTCTTCTCACACCTCTGGAGGGCCCTCAGTCTAGCCCCAATGTACAGAACTCATCAGGAAGATGGACTCTCTTTTCATTTAATTAACAGCCCCAAATAAGGGAAGGTGATGTCCAGATTGGCCATTGGCTACACCATTCAACAGTGCACCTTCTATGCCTACAAGGCAAGCAAGATTCTGGTTCCAGCAGGGATCATGGTCCGCTTGCTGAGAAGTGCATCCACTAGCATAGCCTTCAATCATCAAACCTCAGTGGAGGAAATATGGAGGGCGGCAACATGATCTTCAGTTTTAACCTTTGTCAGACACCACAGACTTAATTCCTTTTCCTCAGCTAACGCCATCTTTGGGTGTAGACTGCTGCAGGATATGGTTGAAGATCATCAGTTTCCACCCGTCACTGTGAGGGTTCCTTCTGCTCTGAGGTTAGGAGGGCATCTTGTCCCCCCCAAAGGAAAACAAAAAATAACCCCCCTGAAAGAACAGAGGAATGTCTACAAATCAGGATCTTGAGTTTGACCAGTCTTATGTGATCGAAGTCTGTTATGCATGGGTGTTTCCCTTCGGTTTCACCATGCATTTCTGTCAGGTTTTATTTTTCTTTCACATTGATTTCCCCTCCTTTAGTGCTCAGTTTGCTTTCCAGTTGCTGTTTTCCTGGATTTTCTGAGAGTGGTTTTATGCCAGTTTGCCCCTTGCTTTGCTTTCCAAGCTGAAGGTAATTCAACAGCATACAGATTCCGTCGGGGTTTTCCTGCCCCTTGAAGGTCACTCCCCTGCCCACATGGAGGTCATTTCGTCCATGCTTCTCTGAAAGGAGGGAGGGACAGAGGAGGAAAGACTGGCTGCTGTTTCCTGTAGACATTGGAATCTTGCAGGATCAAGAACACATTGGAGGGCAAGGGGCTTTATTTACACTGTATAATTTACTCAAACTCCTGTCCTTTTAAAAAAAACACTTGTGGCATAATGGAACACGTCTACAGGAAACAGGAGCTGGTGTTTCCCTCTCTTCTTCCCCCTTCCCTCCCCCCTTTCAGAGAAGTATTCCCCCCATCATTTTTATCCAGTGATCTGAGTCCAGCGATAACCTCATTTCGTTAGACTCATGCTGCTTATAAAGAAAAATTTTAAATGCAAAACAATGAGGGGAAAAGTTGTTCTTGCACACCAGTGAATGGCAAAAGAGACAGAGTGGGTGAAATAACCTCTATGTGGGTGGAAAGTGACCTTTGAGGGGCAGCAGGGCGGGGGGATGAAAACCTGAGAGTAGCTGCTCTCTAGTCAGTTTAAAAATACTTAGGTCAATTTCAGGATTTTTAAAAAACTTTGCCTGTGTTTCCTTTCCTTAAAGGAACTGAACTAGAACTGAACTGCAAGGAGTTAAGCAGTAGGTGCTTACCTGACCCTACTGCACAGCTATGATAGGGCAACTACATAAATTTAAAAAACCCCAAAACTTTGGACACCACTGGCCACATCACAAGTGATGGTTGCACCCCAATTAAGGAGAACTGCATTTTTTGGTTGAAGCTGCAGAATAAATACACAGAATATACAGTAAATACACTGAAAAAAAAAGAATCCAAAGTCTGGTCAGATTCTCTATAGTAAGCTGTCCATGTGTAATGGGCTCAAGTTGCAGAGGGAGATGCCTGCTGCCTCTAATCCTTCTTTAGCCTCACTCATCTCTCTTCTCTGGTATCATCTGTTATGCTTCTTGTTTCGTCTTTGTTCCTTCCTGTTCCTGGGATCATTAGCTTGTGAAGTAATCAAACTGGGCCAGGTTGACTCCCACCTGGGAGACAGGAAGTTGAAGAGTTTAGTTCTGCCTCCCTTAGCAACTGGTGGGAATCACTTATTCCAAGATGTTCTCCTAACATCAGAACAGAAGGAGCCCTAACAGTGAGTATCCAAGGTTCCTTTTCTCTTTGGTCTAGAGTATGCATTATACAGAAATAGACTCTGGAAAACCTTCTGAATTTTTGTAGCAGGTTACAATGTGGAGATATTTGCTTAAAAACAACAACACAGATTCTGGTTCTAGATATTCATGTGTGCTTGTGAAAAGACCCACTGGATTTGGGTTTCTGGGAATTTTTTTGCATAGCAGATGGACTTCTAGTTTTCAAATGACAATTTAATTCAAATTTGTTGGCAAATACAGACATTTTTCCTTCTCTGTTGTTTGTATCTACTCGAATTTGCGCTGTGTTGTGCCACAAATTTTACAGTAACATATGCAGGAATGGAAAATGCATTCCTAAGTACACTGTTGCATTTACCAATATCTGGCGGCAAAAGAACTGATTGTCTGAAAAACTGAGTCAAATTGAGGTAACAAGTGATAAAGTTTTAGGACTATTAGGCAAACTGAAAATTAATAAGTTTGCAGGTCCAGGTGATATACAGCCTGAGAAGAAATTCAAATGTGAAATTGTTTATCTACAGCAAGTATATGAAACTTGTTGCTGACCTGTTTTGATAATTGCACAGTGGTAACCACTGCTTTTCTATAGTGTTTTTCCACTGCCTGCTTCGGTGGGGAGGGTGGGGTAAAAACCGAATAAATAAATAAATTGCAAAGAAATAGTCTTTCTGAAGATGTTTTTACCTTTTGGGTAAATGACACCCCAGTTTTTAAAATAGGTCCAGAGGGGATCCAGGGAATTACACCCCAGTTTTTAATGTCACCCCAGTTTTTAAAATAGGTCCAGAGGGGATCCCGCAGAGCCCAGTGGACCCATTGCGGCTTCAGATGGCTCTCTGGGATCCATTGCCCCCTTGTGGCTTTCTAAATGAGCTAGTTGAGGATTGGCATGAATGACTCTTGGCAGCCATTGATGAGATCAATCCCAGATGCCCTCTGCGCCCTCGTTCTAGGCTGGCTCCATGGTACACCCAGGAGCTGAGGCGGATGAAACTCTCAGACAGCTAGAGAGACAGTGGTGGTGTGTTCGTGACGAGGCAACAAGAGCATCCTATTGAACATTTATGAGGTCGTATGAGATGGCAGTCAAGGCTGCGATGAGGGAGTTCTATGCAGCCACAATTGCGTCTGCAAGCTCACGCCCAGCACAATTGTATAGAATGATTCAGTCCACAGGGCTGACAAAATACTAGGGAATTGGATACGAGCCGTGAGACTTTTGCAAGCTACTTTGCAGACAAAGTCTTGTTGCTCAGCTGCAACCTCCCAGCCACACCTGAGACAGTAAGTGAACTCGAGATCCCATGCGCGTCTTCTGGTCCCATTCTGGATTATTTCAGTCCACTCAGCCTAGAGGAAGTTGACAGACTGATCTCAATGGTATGCCCAACCACATGCAGCCTTGATCCATGCTCCTCCTGGCTAATTAAAGCTGGCCGCGAGGGGTTTTGAGGCACCCTTAGGGATGTTATCAACACGTCCCTCTCTGAGGGGCTGTTCCCAGGGGCTCTCAAGGAAGTGATGGTCTGCCCTCTCCTAAGAAAAACCATCTTTAGACCCAGCCGAATTGGCCAACTATTGGCCGGTCTCCAGTTCGCCCTATCTGGGCAAATTAATAGAGAGGGTGGTGGCGATACAGTTGCAGAGCTTTCTGGATGACACTTCCACGCTAGATCCCTACCAGTCCGGCTTCCACATGGGTCACGGGATGGAGACAGTACTGGTTGCCCTCACAGATGACCTCTGGAGGCATCTGAATCAGAGCGGGACGGCGGTGCTGCTGCTGTTGGACCTTTCGGCAGCGTTCAGCACGGTTGATCATCAGTTGCTCACCCACCGCCTCGCTGACGTGGGAATTTGGGGGCTTGTCTTGCAATGGCTCGTCTCCTTTCTCCAAGGTTGGGAACAAAGGGTGGTATTTGGGGAGGAGTGGTCCTGAAGGCACCTACTAGTTTGTGGAGTGCTACAAGGGGCAGTGCTCTCCCCAGTGCTATGCAACATCTATATACACCTCCTTGCCCAGATTGCCAGGAGGCATGGGCTGGGGTGTCACCAGGGGTCCTTTGGGGCCGGAGTGTGCCCGAGTGCCGCTCTTACAGCTCAGGAGCCACCACAAATGCAGTGGTGGTAAGCCCCACCCCCAGCCGGTGACCCCGGCTGGTGTCCCCAGCCCGCGCCGAAGTGCTGCAGACCGGGGGACACCCAAAGAGGCCCCCTGCCAGCTTCCCTGGGCCCGTGCAGAAGCGCTGCAGCCTGGAGGATGCCCAAAGAGGCCCCCGCTGGTGTCCCTGGGTCTGCGCAGAAGCGCTGCAGCCCAGGGGATGCTCGAAGAGGCCCCCCGCCGGTGTCCCTGGGCCCATGCAGAAGTGCTGCAGCCCAGGGGATGCCTGAAGAGGCCCCCGCCGGTGGAAGCTTGATCGTGGTAAGTGTGGGGGTGGTAGGGGGCTTGATGGGGGGGTGGGAGAGCCCCCCATCTCTTTGCCCTCTTTCTTTTCCTCCTTTCCTGCTTTTGTTTCTTTCCTTCTTTCCTTCCTTCCTGCTCTCTCTCTCTCTTTCTTTCTCTCTTTCTCGCTTTCTCTCTCTCTCCCTCTTTCCCTCCTTTCCTTCTCCCTTTCTTTTTCTCCTTTCCTTCTCTCTCTTTCTTTCTTTCCCTCTTTCCCTCCTTTCCTTCTCCCTTTCTTTTCCTCCTTTCCTTGTCTCCTTTTCCTTTCCCTCCTCCTTCCCTTTTTTTTTTCTTTTTTTTCTTCTTTCTTTCTCTTTCTTTACCTCTTTCCTCCTGCATCCCAACTCTAGTGAGAAGGGGTTTAAACTTTAAACTCCTTCTCTCTTCTCCCCCCCCCCCCAACTTGGCAGGCTGGCTGGGAAGGGAAGGGGAGGCTTTTGAAGATGCTCTCCCCCATTTGCTTCCCCTTCTGACATCACTTCCGGTGGTGTCAGGATGTGTGGCATATTCTAATGAGCTAATATGCTAATAGGGTAATAGCTCATTAGCATACCATATGCTAATGAGCTCCTGCAGCTCTTTTTCTACGAAATGACCCCTGAGTGTCACCAATATGCGGATGACACCCAGCTCTATCTGCTGTTGGGCAGTCAGTCTGGCTCTACCCCGGAAGATCTGGATTGGGTGTTGTAGGATGTAGCGGGATGGCTTAGGCTGAGCCGATTGAAATTGAATCTGATGAAGACGGAGGTCCTATGCCTGAATCAGAGTGGCTCAGGGTTAGGGGTTCCTCTGTCGGCCTTGGGTGGGGCGCTGTTGGTGCTGGTGCCGAGGCTCAGCAGTTTGGGAGTGCTCCTGGACACTTCCCTGACAATGGAGGACCAGGTAGCAGCCACTGTCAAAACGGCCTTTTTCCACCTTTGGCTGGTCAGGCAGTCGGTCCCCTTCCTCGAACGCAATGATCTGGCTTCAGTGATCCATGCTATGGTCACCTCGAGGTTGGACTACTGTAATGCTCTCTACATGGGGCTGCCCTTGGGGCAACTCCAGAAGCTTCAGCTGGTGCAAAACGCAGCGGCTAGGCTGTTGATGGGCTTCCCTATGCAGGAGCACATCCAGCCTGTGCTAAAGTCATTGCACTGGCTACCAGTAGCATTCTGGATTCACTTCAGGGTGCTGGTTTTGACCCTTAAAGCCCTTTATGGTCAGGGGCCTGCCTACCTGAGGGACCGCCTTTCCCCGCACGTTCCCCAGAGAGCACTGCAATCTGGAAAACAAAACTGCCTGGCCCTCCCTGGTCCTAGGGATGCTAGGTTGGGGGCAACTAGGACCAGGGTGTTTTCCTTGGCAGCGCCGATGCTCTGGAATGAGCTCCCCAGTGAGGTCAGAGCACTGCGGGACCTCCAGCAATTCCATAGGGCTGTGAAAACGGGGCTTTTTCACTGGGTGTTTCAGGAGGGATGATTCTATTGGCTGTGCTGCACCTGCGCTTTATTATATGACACCACCACTTTTAAATAGTTTTAATTGTACTAACTGGAATTTTATTGATTTGTATTTTATATATGTATCGGTGCTGGTTTTATATCTGTTTGTAAACTGTCCTGAGTCGCTTCGGTGGGAGGGCGGGATAGAAGTTTAACTAATAAATAAATAAATACAAGCCAGTTACCCTAACACCTGTTCCAGGTGATAATTATTAGGCACTTTAAAGAATAAGGTCTGCTGAGGGAAAATTAGCATGGTTTCTGCAATGGAAAGTCCTATGTCACCAACCTTTTGGAGTTCTTTAAGCTGGTTAACAAGTACATGGATAAAAACAGTCTGATAGATATCATATACTTGAACTTCCAAAAGCCCTTTATCAAAGTACCTCACAAAAGACTCCTGAGTAAGCTGAGCAATCATGGGATAAGATGAGGGGTTTTCTTTTGGATTAAAAGTCAGTTGCATGGCAGAAAGCAAGAGAGTAGGCATCAATGGATAGTTCTCACAATGAAGGAAAGTTAACAGTGGGGTCTCACAAGGACTGATATTGAGATTGGTGCTGTTTAACTTGTTCATAAAATGATTTGGATTTATGGGTGAACAGTCTAGTAATCAAGTTTGCAAACGATACCAAATTGTTCAGGATGGTGAAAGCCATAGTGGCTTGTGAAGAACTACAGGAGTATCTAAATTGGGCAAGTGGATGTGAAGGACAGTAAGTTAATGCTGTAACTTGGTCTGAGAACCTTAAGTGACAGAGGATTCAAATGGAATTCTTTCAGTTGAGAGAGGCAGTTAGGAGTGGCATTTAAGGAGTGGCAGTTAAGAACTTACAATGGACTGGGAAGGAAGGCTTTAAGGGAGTGAGAGGATCAAGAAGGATCTCTATTCAAGTCTGGGGGAAATAGCTTCTAGAAAAGGGTGGGTGGGTGGGTGACCCCTATCTTGTCCAAAGAAAATGGATACTAAAGGGGGTGATCCTTAGTGTGTGGATAAGGAAGGATAAGGAAATTGGAACTTGTTAGAATGTTCCTGCCTTCACCAACTTTGCTGTCTGTAAGACCAAAGAAGCTTATGCTTGTGTAATTAAGCAGAGACTGCTAGGAGCTCTCTCTTCTCAAATTTTAAATACCTCTCTGAATAACAGAAATAGTTACTTGTTTGTGACAAATTATCTGATGTTTGTTTGTATGGTTCCCAATTTAAGTACCCATGGTACTTTTTACTCCAAATAATTCTTGTTAACCAGAGGTGAGGGTCAGAAGCAGCACAGTATTCAGATGATTTCTTTTAAAAAAGCTTTCCCTAAAACTAAAAACCTATACTCCGGTTTCTCTTCAGATTGCAACTAAAAACGTGCAAAAGAGAATAGATAACTGTGGAATATGCTTTTGTAAAAAATTAATTCCCTGTGAAGAGATGCAAGTGGATATAGCAGCAGGGGAGGCTGCAAGTCCCTGAAATGCATATCTTTTAGTGCAGTAGGGGGGAAGTCACGCCAGACCTTAAATTGTATGGGAAGTAGGATGAGAATCTGGAGGCAGAGGAAATGGGTGGGAGTCAACTTTATGGAAGGTTAGCACAGGAGTGAAGAAGTCCTTTGGTAGACTAGGTACCAAGGAAATATCACCCATATTCACTCCTGTTTTTATATTTTTTACACACACACACACACCTATCCCATAATGACTCCTGTTTGTATTTATATTAGCCTTAGGAAAGTACATGGAGTGCCCATGGAAAAAACAAGCTATGCGCAAGTCTTTTCTATAGCATTTTTCTATTGCAAAGCAATAGTCTTTCTGAGGATGATTTTACCTTTCAGAGACTACTCTAGACTAGCTAGCTATGAAATCTGCCATTTCATAAAGTGTTGAAGTATTTATTTTTGCTGAGTCATTGCAGTTGCCAGAATCAGCACCTTTGCTGGCTGCATGCATTTTACTGGGAGAATAAATTTTGTATATAGATGTTAAATGAAAAATAAAACTCTGTATTGTGATTGACATGGGGATTTTTTTGTTATTGCTTTCAAAAGAAGAATTCCTTTTAGGTTTTCTTTTACTAGGAGGTTATTAGAATGGCTGGAGTCAGATGCTCTCTTAATACAATATTGGATGTGTTTATCTTACTTGCCTCTTAGTTTATTTCTTTAAACCTATAGTCCTATATGGATTATGAAATTAAAATTCGTTTAATGAACATAAAATGAACATTAGGAAGACATGATATAATGTTTGCCTTGGAACAAAGTAAAATATAATGCATTAAAATGGTTTTTTATGATCATGCCAAGGGACTTCTTGCATCCATGAAGGCATAGCAAATCTTACTTTGGCATGACTTGAATTCCCAGTCCACTGTGTATGTGAAAGAAGACATTTCTTCTTGAGGAAGAAGACAGTTTGACGTGTACTGTTTTATTCTCCCTAATCTAACTGATATTCTGTTTTGTGTGATGTACGTAACTCTTAATTTCAGATGCACTTATTCCTATATCTATTCCTATGTCTGTGTCATTCATCATACTTCATAGGTAATCTTATTAGTTATTAAATTGGGCCTACAGCTAATACCTGTTCATGCCTGTTTATTTTTTTTTACCATCCAAATGCTGAAACTCTCTCTCAAGTTTACTTGGAAAAATGTGTTGTATCTTGCCTTGCAAATGGTCTCTGTAACTATGGACTTGAACCTCCCTCATTTCCTTTGTCTGCACTGCAGAAACTCTCTTGACTGAGAGCATATCAAGAACAAGATCTATTAGCACTAGTGTGATTTAGCATTTTGTCCCATTTGCATTTATTAGCATGCACTAATTATTCATAGAGATGATTACCCTTTACCAATTCACATTAATTTAGATTGCTTTTGAAAAGCAATCAAGGGGTGTGGGGAGTGATCATACATCAAAGTGAATAAAGATATAGCACATAAGAAATGGGATGTGCTTCAGTGTAGCAAGCCATGTCAAATAACTGCCAGGTTTCTCTCTACAGTTGTAATTATTTGAACTCAATCTGATGGTTTATACCCTGGCTCATCAGTCTTTTGTGTTCCATCACTGAGCCTATTCATTGTAGTTGGGTATCTCTTGGAATAATTAGGAGAAATGCTGTCTTGCCTGAGTGGTTATGAAGATGGACAAGATGAAATTATGACAGTTGGGGTGCTCTTTAAAAACCAGGTTGATCTTCTCTGTGTATGCATGAGAGGGAGAAGGGAGCCCCCCTCCCCTCAAATCTCTATTCAGTCACTTGGATACAGCAATGTGCAAGCACATGCAGGTACAAAAATGAATAGACATGTGATCTTGTACAGCACCTAATGCTGTGATCTTGTGTGGCACCTAGTGCTTTTCTCCCCATATATTATAGTGCCAAGAAATTGGTTGCACAAGATCTTGCTGATACAGAAATGCATGTGGGGGTACAGTGCTTGACTTGGCACAAGCAGCTGCTGCAGTCTTTCTTTAGTTCCCACTCATGCAAGAGCTGTAGTGCAAGTAGAAATTTTGCGCTGAATCTAACCCACTATTTGGAGAACTGGAGTAACAGTCTGCAACATCCCTTCATTATAGAGTTAACTTGGGCTGATAAGTAGATAGTTCAAGATATGCAGGAGTGGATGGGGAAGTGAAAATGGTCCTGGAGCAAGCCCAGCTAAGTGGCCCCATGTTGGTATAAGCTTCATGACCGGAAGTGTGTGCTGAAGGGAAAAATTTGGTTCATAAGATAGTCAAAGTTTATGCTCCCTGTGTTGCTTTCAGGGCCAGCTCCAGGTATTTCTGCACCCTAGGCGGGCGCAGATCCCAAACTCCCAGTTGGGCCTGGAGACCCAACCATGCCGCCCCCCCTCCTTCCCCCCCCAGGGAGGAGGCGGAGGGCGGGCAAGCTGTGCCCTGGCTGGGCGCGTGGCAGTGGCAGTGGGGGGGAGTTCCTGCTGGCTGCTGCCGCCTCCCCCCCTCCAGGGAGGAGGGGGAGGGTGACTTGCGCCCTAGCCGGGCGCTTTTCAGAGACAGTGGCGGTGGCAGCAGGGAGATCCTGCTGGCCGCCGCTGCCCGCCACCTCCTCCTCCTCCCCCCCGAGGGAGGAGAGGGAGGGCAACTTGGCGCTAGGGCGCTTGGCAGTGGGGAAATCCCGCTGGCCGCCACCGGCCGCCTCCTCCTCCTCCCTCCCAGGGAAGAGAGGGAGGGCGACTTATGCCCTAGTTGGGTGCTTGGCGGCAGCAGCGGGGAGATCCCGCTGGCCAGCGCTGGCTGCCTCCTCCTCCTCCTCTTCCTCCCCCCCGAGGGAGGAGGGGGAGGGCGACTTGCACCCTACCTGGGTGCTTGGCGGCGGCAGCGGGGAGATCCCGCTGGCCGCCGCTGGCCACCTCCTCCTTCTCCCCCCCGAGGGAGGAGGGGGAGGGCAACTTGCGCCCTAGCTGGGTGTTTGGCGGCGGCGGCAGTGGGGAGATCCCGCTGGCCACCACCGGCCGCTGCCTCCTCCTCCTCCTTCTCCTCCCCCCGAGGAAGGAGGGGGAGGGCAACTTGCGCCCTAGCCAAGCGCTTTTCAGCTGCGGCAGCTGTGGTGGGCACCTGGTTAGGGCGGTGGGGGGCACTTTTGGGGGGGAGCGGGGTGCCATTTGGTGCTCCTGAGGCCGGCACGCCCTAGGCGAGCACCTAGTTTGCCCAATGGGCGATCCGGCCGTGGTTGCTTTGTGCCTTATGTCCTGTAGTAAAGAATTCATGCACAGCCACACATGGGGCTTTTTTTTGGGGGGGGGAAGAGTTGTGGGCAAAAATGCTGAGAGCTGCTACATCATGTTCTGATCAGCTTTGCACTGTTTATAGTGGACATCTTTCATGTTTGTGGGAGAATGGTTTCGAGAACATTACCTCCTGTTTAAACATTTTTTCTGTACTCTTCACTACATATAAAAAACGTGTATGAAGTGGCTTTGACCCTTAGTCTTGTCAGTCCACTGGCCTGTCACCACTCTTGGGTTTTCCTGTCTCAGGTACTCAGGGGGTCAGAAAATGGAAGCCTCTAGGCAACACTTAGCCTACTAAAGCTCTCCCCTCCCATGTTGCAACCCAAGGTGTTTTAACAGCCAGCTCTCAGGCCACCCCCCCTCCCACACTTGCACTTCAAAGTGGTCTTTCAATGGAACAGGCTGCTACCTGGGTGTACACTTGAGTTCATGCCAATCCTGCAGTTTTGTGTTAGGTGGTAAACACTGTAAAAGTGGTGGCTGGAGCATTGGCTTTGCTTATTGTGCTCACTGCTAAATGCTATGGTAATACCTTTCCTTATATGTGAATGGGCAAACTGTGTGGACCTTTCCATATTCCATTTGATCTTGTAGTCTTTGGGGCTGCTAATAAGGTGCCTAGGGATATCCTGTGTGGGAGAATCAAAGAATCTAGTCACTACAGATCAAGCAGACATGACTTGGCAAATCTCATTTTTATTTAGTTTTTAAATCTTGCCTTCCTCCAAGGATCTCATTGTAGGATATGTAGTGGCTTTCCTTCTTAATCTCCCTGACAGGATTGTTGGGAAGATGAAACCGAGGGAGAAAGTGACTGACTAAAACTTATCAATGAACTGCAATTTGCAAATATATTGTGGCACAAGCGTTTGTAGGCCTGAGCCCATTTTATGTGATGGATGGAATGGTGTTCTACATTTGCTGCAGGAAAAAGCAAGCAGGAAAAGCCTTCACTGTGCATTTTACCAGTTTATTCTCTAGTCAAAGGAGGAAGTTTGTTCACTGGCACATCAGTTTACCTTCATACAGATACTAATGGATTTAGACAAAGGAATGGTCAGTCATCCCCCTCCTCTCCCCCTTCTTCAGGCAGGGAACAGAGTTGGGAGGTGTTAAATTCTAGAGACGCTTGAGGGAGTAACTCTTTGGAGTCAACAGGAAAAGAAGCCTTGACCTGTGATGACCGAGGTCAAGGGGGAGGAGACACAGATTTATTAAAACTGCCTTGCAAGGGGAAGGCGGTCTCTTTTTTTTCCTTGGGATTCTGAGCTAAACGGACCTCTTGTCTGAAGTTGGGAGCAGGCAGCCACTCTGGACCATGCAGCTGGCCTAAAGAGCTGGGAACAAGCTTTAAGGTAATGGTAGATCTTTAGAGAACTAGCACACTGAAGATAAAGAGCCTGTCCTATATTTTACCATCAGATACAGCATGTACAGCTGGGAGGTACAGAGGATTTGCATTTTACCAATTTCTTTTGTTTTTCCTTGCTTCAATCTGGTACGGTGCTAAAAATATGCTTAGAAACATTTTCTTTTAAACAAATACTTTATAAATTTGGATGTTGATAGTGGCTCTCTGTATCACATAGACCCTCACTGTTTCAGGCATGCTATTTTAAAAGGGGGCCCCAGGAGGGGGATGGCAAGCAGTTATCAACTGGCTATTCCCCAAGGGGCATACAAAGCATCAAGCTGTTCTTATGGTAGCCAGGCCCTGGGCTAGTGGGAGACACTGAGGCAAGGCCTCTGAGCTTGGAAGGGGAGCTGAAGGAGCTGAGGGTCCTGATTCCTTCGGTGGGAAACTGGTCAGGTGGTGGCTACTCAAGAGTGAAAGGAAAGTCCCTCCAGGAAGTTGGCAACCCCAAGGAGGGCAAGGCAGAAGCAGGGCCTGCAGGCCACAAGGGGTTCTAATTTGACTGGAAAACTGCTTTGCTTATTTAGTAGAAAAGAGCTAACTTCTTTTCCTGTCAACTCCCCAAAGCTGCTGGAGGGCCATCTGACCACTAGAGCCAGTTTGCATTTGGAAAGATGTATAATTCTTCCCCTGCTCCAGTGGAAGTTATTCTCAGTCATACAGTAAGATCATTGCAACAAAATGATGGAGCAGAATGACAGTGTGCTTTATATCTATTTTTTGCTGCTTTCCAAATGAAGATTTCTTTTCTGAGGCTGAGTTCAGTCTAGATAATTGCCAGAAAGTTAAATGGAATGAGATGGAAGCAACAAAAACCTCCAAACATAAAAATCCTGGATGAATAGCCTTAGGAAAAGGGCAAGGATCCAATTGAGCAAGCTTATGATTAAGTCAGAAATGACAGTGTAAGCAATAAAGAGTTTCAGAACAATAATATTCACTGCAGTGGCTGTGATCACATCAGCAAAGGAGAAAAACAGCAAGACATTCTTATATTATTTGAGAATATTTAAGAAGTGAAAAGCCTGGATTTTTTTTTTTTTTTGGTTCACATCAAGATGAGTATCTTCAGTTTAATTTTTTTTTAAGTATGAGTTGAAAATTACCTTTGGATAGATTTCCATCTATGTTCACTCAGCTTGGCTCAATATAGAAAAAAACAATCATGTTTTGAAATATTGACCAGTGGTGGCCATTTGCAGAAAGTGCTAATTAACTTTTATTGTAGTTATTTCAAAAAATAAATGGGCCCCTTGCATCATGTAAATGCCACAGGGTTGTACTAGATCCAGTTTTCCTAATTAATTTTGCTGGGGTTGATAAGATTTCAATGTGTGGCGTGCATTTAAAGATAGATTGTAACCTCCAGTAATAGTTCTCTTTTCAGACATGAAGAGAAATATTCAGTTTGGGTGTGTGTGTCTGGTTTTGGGTGATGCAGTATGTCATTAGATACAGAGTAGATAGTTTAGTAATGGTTTATAGTCTCTTGTAGTATGGTGCAAAGGTCATTGAACATTGAAGGTATTTAGCCTTATAGGCAACTCCCACAAGTCTATTCCTCTAGCTGTGACCTGATTTTTAAAATAGTCTATTTGTTTGTACAATGGGATTATATTATTCTCGGCATTCAAATCATACCCAATATTGTCTTGTTATCTTTATAGCCATATTCTCTGAAGAGGATATGACCTGCCCAGGTATCAATCCCAGGAATAAATCCAAAGGCACGGAGGAACTTTTTCCACGTTATGCCACTCCAGAAAAAGTTGTTCCCTTTCCAGAATTTTTTGAAAGGCAGTTAAAAGCAGAATGTGCTAAACCCACTTCCAATAGATAAGCTCCAGGTTTTGTTAAAAAATTGTATGACTTACCAACATTTGCAGATAAGATGTTGCGGATCCCCCTGGTGGATACAGCACTGCAGTCTTTAGGCCTGCTATCTGAAGATGGCTATGGATCAGTATGGGACAATCTGGACAAGAAAATAGATGTGGTATTAAAAAGAGCACATGAAACCACAGCAATGAACACCTGGAAGATGCATGGAGAGCTAAAAACCCTAAAGACAAAGATTATTCTTTTTACTCATCAAGACATGAGTCTTTCTCAAGAATTGATATGATGTGGATGACTGAGAACTTGATTATGCAAACACGTAAAATTGAAATATTACCTAGAATTCTTTCTGACCACAGCCCAATAAAGTGGTCAACTTATGCTAAAAGAAAGAAATTTCGATGGAGACTCAATGAGGATTTACTGGACAAACAAAACATTGTGGATAAAATAAGGACGGAAACCAAAACGTATTTTCAGCTAAACTTAAATAAAGAAGTACAGACGCAAACAGTATGGGAGGCATATAAGGTTGTGATGAGAGGACATCTAATTGCAATTAACAACAATGAAAGAAAACAACAACTCAAAATAGATAAAGAAATTTTGGAAAATATCCAAAAGAAAGAAGCAGAACTTAAGAAGAGACCTGGCAAAAAGAAAATTTTGAGAGAACTGTGGATCCTAAGGGAACAATATGATGTGAGGTTAAATAAAGAAGTTTATTGGAATTTGAAAAAATTGCAACAGAAGTCCTTTGAAGGAGCGAATGAACCTGGGAAATATTTGGCATGGCAATTGAAGAAAAGAGGAGAGAACAAAACAATAATTAAATTGAAAGATGGGAACAGAGAAATTATGGACCCAGAAGGGATCCGGAGAGAATTTTACAAATACTATGCTACTCTTTTTCAAGCAAAACAGGTGGATCAACAAAAAATCCAAGATTACTTATCTAAGGTGAATTTGACACAACCAAGTTCAAAAACAAAAGGATTGTTAAACGCTGTGATAACTAAAGAAGAAATCAGCAAAGCAATAGGAGAAGCAAAAATCTCCAAAGTTCCAGGACCAGACGGATTTTCAGCCAAATTTTATAAGAAACTTCAAGAAGACCTGGTATCGGTTCTAGAGATTCTTCTAAATGAAATTAGAGAAAGTGGGAAGGTTCCAGATTCCTGGAATGAAGCAGCAATCACCTTGATACCAAAGAGACCCAAGATTTAACTAATGTCAAAAACTATCGTCCAATTTCACTTTTGAACAATGATTACAAAATCTTTGCAAAAATTCTAGCAGAACGCCTCAAAGAGTATTTGAAAGACACTATTGCCGAAGATCAGGCTGGGTTTTTGCCAGGTAGGCAAATAAAGACAACATGAGGGTTGTTTTGGACACAATAGAATATTATGATAAGCACCCGGAAAAAGAGGTTGGCTTTTTATTTTTAGATGCGGAGAAGGCATTTGATAATTTGAATTGGGAATTTATGTTTAAAGTGATTGAAAAATTACAGGTGGGCGTAAAATTTACAAAAATGATTAAATCAATATATAAAGAACAAAAGGCCACGGTGATTGTAAATGCAGAATCAACGGATGCGTTCCGGGTCAGAAAAGGAACTAGACAGGGCTGTCCCTTATTGCCATTTTTATTTATCTGGATTTTGGAAATATTGCTGCAAGTGATTAGAGATGATAATAATATAAAAGGTTTGAGTATCAGAGGTTTCTCATATAAATTAAGAGCGTTTGCTGACGATATTATGTTTATTGTTGAAGATCCTGTTAATAATATGCCATTGGTGTTTGAAAAAGTAAAAGAG
Source organism: Gekko gecko (assembly GCA_029375565.1). NCBI lineage: Eukaryota > Metazoa > Chordata > Lepidosauria > Squamata > Gekkonidae > Gekko > Gekko gecko. The sequence goes on along the minus strand of JAPDNY010000002.1, from coordinate 68,774,277 downwards.
TTTGGTGATCTCGCAGGGTTCTATGTAAATAAAAATAAATCGAAAATATTGTGCAAAAACATGAATGGTATAAAGCAACAAGCTTTACAAAATATGACAGAACGTGAAGTGGTTAAAAAGGTCAAATACTTGGGAGTTGATAGTACAATGAAAAATATCGATTTATTTAAGAATAATTATGAAAAATTGTGGGTTTCGATAAGACGTGATTTAGAAAAGTGGGAAAAACTCAGATTATCTCTTCTTGGAAGAATTGCCGTTGTCAAAATGAATGTACTGCCCAGGTTAATGTTTTTGTTTCAGACAATACCAATTGTGAAAGATGTGAAAGTGTTGGTGAAATGGCAAAGAGAAATCTTTAAATTTATCTAGGCAGGAAAGAAGCTGAGAATTAAAATGAAAATAATGTATGACGTTAAAGACAGAGGTGGCTTCCAAGTTCTGAATTTGCGTTTGTATCATGAAGCTGTATGTATGTCTTGGTTAATTGACTGGGTTAATTTGGAAAATAGAAAACTTTTGGCCCTTGAGGGTCACGATTGCAGATTTGGCTGGCATGCCTATCTTTGGTATGGGAAAAATAAAGTAGACTCAATGTTTAAGCATCATTATATAAGGAGAACATTGTTTGATGCATGGACCAGATACAAGAATACAGTTCCCGATGAGAGGCCTTTATGGATCGTTCCTGCTGCAATTATTCATCCTTTTTCAAAACATAAAGGTAATGATTGGTTGAAATACCAAGAGTTGCTTCAAAAGGAAGGGAAAAAATATGTTTTAAAACCAAATAATGAATTAGCATTTGAGTATGGATGGTTACAATATTGCCAAATACGGGACATTTACAAAAAAGACTGTAAAGAGGTTGGTTTTAGAGCTAAGAACGATGAGTTTGAAGATATCTGGTTGAAAAAAGGGCGAAAAATGATATCTAAGTTGTATAAAACCTTGTTGACTGTATATACTCTGGATGAAACTGTTAAAGAGCAAATGATAAAATGGGCCATAAATATGAATAAGGAAATTTCTATGGAATCATGGGAATTTCTGTGGAAAAAAGCTTTTAAAATATCAACCTGTGTTAATATAAAAGAAAATTGTTATAAGATGATGTACAGGTGGTATATGACTCCAAAAAAGATTGCTAATATTAGTATGGATAAGAACTTGAGTAATAAGAGTTGGAAATGTAAAAAAATAGAGGGTTCTTTTTATCATATTTGGTGGTCATGTGATAAAGTAAAAGTATACTGGTCAAATGTACATTGTGAGATGCAGAAGATATTAAAAATTCCTATCAGGAAAAGTCCGGAGCTTCTTCTCTTAGGTTTGACAATGGAAAAAATTCCACAAGAAAAAAGGACATTACTATGGTACATGTTCACATCGGCGAGAATGGCTTTTGCACAACAGTGGAAAGCGGAGAAGGTGCCAGATATACAAGACTGGTTAAGGAAACTGCTGTTTTTAGCCGAAATGGACAAAATGATGAAGAAACTAAATGGACAAATGGCAGAACAATACCTAAAAGACTGGGAAGGCCTGAAACTGTATATGGAAACTGAATATAGAATGAAAGGGAAAATATACAATCTTGATTCGTATTGAAACTGAATGAGAAATGAAATGAACACTTGATTGTACTGTACCTTTATTGGAAACTATGTTTGAAAGAGTCAGGCTTTTATGTATTAGAATTGTGTTACCTGGTTTGTCGATTGTTACAAGTTTAAACTTGATTACCTTTTAACTCTTTTTCCCCCTGTTATTAGCAGTGTTGGAAGCCTATTAGGGGGGGTGGGGGGATGGGATGTAATCTTTAAATTGTATTGGTAACAATGTTTAACAATGTTGAATATACTCCAATAAAAATTTGTTTAAAAAAAAAAAACATCTTGGAACTCAGGGCCATCCGCTTAGCCTTACTTCATTTAAGCGAAGTAGTGAAGGATCACCACATCCTGATATGAACAGACAATATATTGGTCAAGACTTACATAATCACCAGGGGGGATCCAGATCATTCTCCCTCCACAAGGAGACGTTGATCCTACTCTCTTGGGCGGAGAAGAATCTAGCCTCCATATGGGCCAAACATATCAAAGGCCAAAGCGGATTGGCTCAGCAGACAGACTATCCACCTGGGAGAATGGATGCTGAACAAGAAAGTATTCAACTGGATGTTACAACACTTCAAGACACCTATTCTTGACCTGTTCGCTTCTCATCAGAACCACCAGCTCCCCAGATTCTTCTCCAGGTTCCACCACCCCAGGGAGGAAGCCACGGATGCCCTGACCACAATGTGGCCCAAAGGACTACTGTATGCCTTTCCTCCAATTCCCATAATACCGAAAGTCTTGAGAAAAATAAAGGAACAGGGGGCTGCAATTCTCCTAGTGGCTCCGTGGTGGCCTCGGCATCCCTGGTTCTCGACCCTACAACAAATGTCAGAGTCACCTCCACTTCATCTACCTCTCTCTCCAGACATGCTAATCCGAGGTCCGATTTGGCACCTTCAACTGAAATATAAACCTGGAATCTTGTAGCTGTAGCTTTTCAGGTACCCAGAGCCTTGTTAGATTAGGAAAATCCTCTGATTTTTTTAAAGCCTGAAGCAGATCATATTTCAGAAATGAGGACCAAAAAGACCTGCAGTAGAAATTGACAGATTCAGTGGGAATTCGTCCATTAATAAACATGGAGCTCAGAGAACTGCAGAACTTTGAATCTGAATGAACCAAAGCCTTGGCACTAGGAGCATCTTTCCACTGATGACTGATTTTTCCAGACCCCTAGTACTGCAACTGAATATGCAGGTCAGAAGCTGGGAGGTCAGCTTCTCATTACACTGAATGACAGTGGATATTGACAGCAGGCAACAAAGGTGTGCTGGGTTCCATCTGGACTTTAGTATGATTTTTTAAAAGATGTCTCTTCATAATTCATCTTTGCTAACATCCCAGTGAGAGAGCGAGTGAGTGATAGAGGTTACAGAAATGATTCTGAAATGATCAAGATAAAGCTACAAATGAAGGAAGATAAATGAAATATAAAACAACTACTTGAGAGGAATTACACAGACATGTTGAAAAAAGTTGGCAAGATGAACCCCCCCCGCCCCGAATTATTGAAAAGATTTTGAGCTGTGTTGATGGAAAGTGCTGTCAAGTTGCAGCCAATGTACAGCAACCCTGTAGGGGGTTTCAAAACAACAGAAGTGGTTTGCCATTGCCTGCCTCTGTGTAGTAACTCTGGACTTCCTTGGTCATCTCCCATCCAAGTACAAACCAAGACCAACCCTGCTTAGCTTCCAGGGTCTAGTAAGATTGGGCAATTTTAGGTGCTGTAGTGTCCCAGATCTTTCTGTTGACAACTTATCCCATGTAGTTATTCACAATAAATGGACATTCAATGAAAATCTGCAAAGCAACGGCAGATGTATTAATGGTGGTTCAAGGCATTTTGCCACCACGTCTGAGGGCTAGAGTGACTAACACTCCTTGGTCCCCCAGGCTCTGTTATAACCAGAACAATTATCTGCCTATACTTTTTTGGGCTTCCCCAAACTCTTATAGATTCCTTCTTCTTGGGAAAGTTTGGTTGTTAATTTGGCTGCCCTGGTAACCGTACTGATGACTGAACGTTCATGAGAGGAAGTAATCTTACAAGAGCTCAGGAATGCCAACTGGGCACCCCTAACTTTCCTGTCCTGTTTTTAAATGGGGCGCCAAGGGGGCATGGTGCTCTGGCTGGGGCAGCTGGTTCAAGGCAGAGGCAGTTGGAGTGAGGTGACCATGGCACCAGGGGGTATGAGCAGGATGAGAAACTGACGGCTTCCCCAAATAATATGGTGTTTGAAGAAACTGCCTCATGTGACTTGGCATTTAATTTACAATGTCCACATTTTGCAGATAGTATCTTAAACTAGAACATAGCAGAAACTGTAACTGTATTTGGAGTGTTTACAGAGTTAATTTATCCTGGAGACTAGTGGTGTGTACAAAATAGAATAGCACAGCAGTTGTGTGTTGGCTAGGACCAAGTCTGCATTTTTGGGGTATGGCTCTCATGTGGCCCCCATATTAATGTCTGACCTTGTATAGGGTAGTTGTTAGATGACTGAGGGACACTAGTGTGAGTCTCCATAAAGAGACCGTTGGAAAAGTAGTTTCCCTGTAGTAGTTTCCAACACCTGTGTAACTTCTGGAAGCTGCTTTATTTTTCTCACATTTATCCCAAGGAGCACCCATTTTATTCTCACAACAGTCTTATGAGGTAGGGCAGGCTAAGAGTACATGACTGGCCCATATCAGAATGGGGATTTGAACTCTGGTTCCTCCAGTTCTTGTCTTTAATTAGTGTGTGAAACTGGTATTCCTTCAGAATCATCATCCACATAAAGACCACTGAAAATTGCTTTCATCTAGCAGCGCAATGACTGTGGTGATTTCATGGCTGAAGTGGGGTTAGAAAATAGTATTTCACCTTGCTGTACCACAAGCATATCCAGTCCTGTCTCGCGTGCTCATACAGTAGCTACAGTTGGATGTTATATTGGACATGGACAGAGATGGATTAAGTCTTACAGCAATGTTATGATGATGAGATCACCAAAATAATCAGGTTTTGGACTTCTCCACTGCTCTGGTATATAATACATAGCTAAGGAAAGTCATTACCAAAATGTTACATACTTAGAGGCAAGCAGGAACAAAAAAAATCTCTTAATCAGTGTTCCCTCTAAGCGCCGCAGTGTTGTGAGCAGAAATTCTACCTTGTGAGCGAAAAAATCTAGTAGCATTAAAGTTGTGAGCAAGTCTACATTTGACTATTGTGTAAATTATTTTTAAAGAAGATTATATCCATAACCTTGTAAAAATCTCAGAATGAATTCTTTTAAACCATATTTTTAGACTAATGTAAATATTATAAGAGAAAACAGAATCAAGGCAAATCTCATTACACAAAATGTTGTCCTCTACGGGGTAGACCAAACCTCTGGAGAACAGGTCTACCTGGCCCTGTCCACTATACTGGGAGACCTGGTCTCCAGAGTACAGGGTCTACCCACCCCAGTCCACTATATTGCTAGACCTGGCCTCTGGAAAACAGATCTACCCACCCCTTTCCACTATATCTATGGTTAAGAGTGGCAGACTCTAATCTGGAGAACCGGCTTTGATTACCCACTTCTCCAAAGGTAACTGCTGGGTGACTTTGGGTCAGTCACAAGTTCTCTCAGAGCTATTCTGTGAGTCACAGTTCTCTCAAAGCATTCTCAGCCCCACCTACCTCACAGGGTGTTGTGGGGAGAGGAGGGGAAGAAGATTGTAAGCTGCTCTGAGGAGACTCCAAGTGAGAGGCGGGGCATAAATCCAATCTCCTCATCATCTTCTTCTTTGTCTCCTCCTCCTCTTTTCTTTTTCCTTTTTAATTTGTCCACAGTTACACCCACTAGGCAAAATACTTGGCGATTCAGGTTAGGATTAATTTTACCTCTATCCTAGAAACCTCTGAAGAGACTTCAGTTAGTAAGCTCTCTGTGTTTAAATAATTCTGAAGTATTGTAGGGCACAAGAATGAATAGCAAAGTTCTATTTCTAATGTGCAACTGGAAAATGCTAAACTAAACTTGATTACATTGGCTGTGTAATAAAGCAGTTTAACGAGATTTGCTGCTCAGGATGATAGATAAGATGCTACTACAAGGACATAAATATGTATAAATTAGGAATAGATTTTTAAAAACTGGCACAGGACAATACTGATTCAGCAGGAAAGCAATTCAAGCATTTGCAGCTGATGCAGCAGATACAGCTAAAGGGCACTGAAGGTAGCTCTGCAATTCTTGGCGGTCACAGTGATCTCTGAGCAAAAGAGAAATGGGGAAGCAAAATTAATTTTTACTAGGAAGGAAATGAAGGTGAACTGTGGACCTGCTGTATAGTCTAGGGAAAAATATTTCTTCATCTAAAAATGTGCAATAGTGAAGCTGATAAAACACATTTAAAAAAAAAAAAATGTACTTCAAGCTACTTCAATAAAGTTCTCATTTCCCCCCACATACAAGATCTTAACGAAGCTCAATTACATAAATATAACTTCAACTAGAATTCATCTAAGTAAAGTATAGTGTAAAACATTCTTTATGAAGATACTAAACAGATTGCTAAGAGCTTAGAGAAGGTTGAGGTACTGTCAGAAAAGCATATTATGCATGGATTGAATCCAGTGATTATTGGCAGATGTGGATACTTGCTGCTTCCCCTTCTCTCAGTAATACATTCCATCTCCTGGAAAGATGACTCCTTGGGCTGTTGGGCCTGTATGACTATGTCGTGTGAGGGACTACAGAGAAAAGAGAAGAAAGGGAAAAAATTCTCTTCTCTCTTTTCTATCAGCAGAGCTATATGTATGAAAAAGAAAGGAGCCATTTCCCCACATTGCTTTTGCCCCATGTAGGTTCCATGATTTTAGGAATCAATTCTTGGGCATCAGAAGATTGCTCATGGGGAGGGAAAGGTGGCAAAAATCCATGCTCCTTGCCCTGGCAGACTCAGAGTTAGGTTCAGTGATCCAGCCATGATCTCTCAGATTAAGTATAGAAAAACTCCAAGTGATGCAAAACAGGGGTGGGTAGGTCTGTTGAACAAATCTGTGGATTGGAAGTAAGTGTGCATAGGATCATAGCCCTAAATGTTATCCTCTAACAGCAGTGAGCAGTATTTGGCTCAAATTTCAAATGTGGCACAAAAGTCATTATGCCATGGCTAAATAAGGGAAGAATACTTGGTTTAGTTAGAAACAATTTTATAAGTGATAAATGTATTTCTATACTAGGAATAAGGCCCGTTGTGGAAATAAATACAACGAGCTCTAGAAAAAGGCTCTGGGAGAGTGCCCTGGCTTTGGGCATTCAGTGACAATTTGCTGTGGCAATCTCAGCAGGGTGTAATGACAGTCCACCATTTTCTCCAGAGGAACTGATCTTTGCTACCTGAAGAGCAGTAGTTATTTTGAGTGATAACCAGCCTACCCCCAAGATTGGTAACAGTGGTTCCCCAGGAAGGAGTGGCTGGTTTGGAGGGTGGAGTCTATGGCATTGTACCTGTCTGAGGTCCCACCCCTCCTCAACACTCACCCTCTCCAGGTTCAACCCCTCAAATCTCCAGGAATTTCCCAACCTGGAGTTGATAACCCTATCTCCCTCCCAGCCAACCATCAACCTACCTTTAGTTTTCCATCTCCTCCCCCCTCCCTCCTAGAGAGCAGTTATAATTTTGAATTATCTCCAGCCTCCACTTGGAGACTGGCAACAATGGTTCCCCATCAGGGAATGCCTGGATTGGAGGGTGGAGTCTGTGGCATCGTACCTGTCTGAGGTGCCACCCCTCTTCAAACCTCACCCTCTCCAGGCTCCATCCCTCAAATCTCCAGGAATTGCCCACCTGGAGTTGGCAACCTGATCAGGACTGGGCCCAATGAGTTTTCTCTCAAAGGCCAACATAGGTGTGGAAAGGGCCTTTTACTGACAGAGGAGAAACAGGTGCCAACTTTGATTAGGGAAATACCTGGAGATTTGGGGGGTGGATCCTGTGGAGGGCAGCATTTGGGGTGTGTGTGGAAGGACTCAGCAGGGTATAATGCCATAGGGTCTACCCTCCAAAGCAACCATTTTCTCCTGGGGAACTGATCTCTGTCACCTGGAGGTCCATTGTAACAGTGGGAGATCTCCAGGTCCCACCTGGAGATTGGCAGCCCTAGGGGAAAGTCAGCCGCATAGCGGGGAGTTGAAGAAAATGGCTTGATGGTTGCTGGCCCACCTCCTTAGCCAGCCAGCCATGCTGAAGTTAAGCAGGAGAAAGATCCTTTTCCCATTTATTCTGACAGGAAAGTGGCCGTTGGGGAGGGGGTTATGCTGAAAGTCTTTTGTTTTTTTACGCACAGAACCAAGCTTGGCTGCCTACCAATAGCTACTGAGGGGACAGTCCCTCACAGGAGTCAAGAAAACTGTCTTCCTCAGGAGAGAGAGAGCTGTCTGCCAGTGGGAGTGGGTGGGGAAGAGGAGCAGACCCAGCACCCGGCCAATGGCACGCGAGTACTCTTGAGTGGCGGCTGATGGGCCAATGGCTGAAGGAGGGCATTTTACAGCCAATGGGAGCGCATGGAATCTTGCGAAACCAAAAGATAATTATTATAAGGAGAGATTATGCATTGGGAGCTGCGGTGGCTCAAGTGGTTAAGACGCTGAACTGCAGGCTGTGGAAGGTCAGTAGTTCAGCAGTTCAAGACCCGGGTGCCGCATGACGGAGTGAGCTCCCGTCTCTAGTTCTAGCTCCTGCCAACCTAGCAGTTCGAAAGCAAGAAATTGCAAGTAGATAAATAGGTACCACTTTGGTGGGAAGGTAACAGCGTTCCGTGCGCTTTGGTGTTTAGTCATGCTGGCCACATGACCACGGAAATGTCGTCAGACAGCGTTGGCTCTTCGGCTTTGAAATGGAGATGAGCACCACAACCCTAGAGTTGGATTCGACTGGCTTTTGAGCAAGGGAACCTTTACCTTTATATTATGCATATTCCTATTGTTAACCTTACTGTCTTGGCAACCATTTGTGTTAGTAGATGACTGTGTGGTCAAAATGGGCAATTGAAGGTTGACTCTGTCTTAAACAATTGAATCAATCATAAATTTTGTATGGCAGTTGAACTTGGTACACTGTCAGTACAAAAGCAATATGTACAACTGTTGTGTCCTGAAGCTAGAATCTGTCCTATCTTTCTCTATGTTCTGACATAAGATGGGATTGTAAACTGCAATATTCCCATTGGTTGGCTTCTGTGAAACCTTGTAAATAACCAATCACAACTGTATATATGTATTCTGGAGGGAACAGACCTCATTGGTCTTTATCCTTGCTTTCTTATTGGTTGTTAACTTATTTATGGGCATGACTTTGACAGCCCAGATCATTTAAAAAGGGAGCTGTGCTCCACTATTCTGTGTGTGTGTTGTTGAGTTGAGTTTGCTGTTACAATAAAGCTGAAATCACTTTTGCTGAAATCCAATTGTGTTGAGTTGCATACTTAACAACCAAGGTATGTGCTTTCTGCCTTATTGGGACTTGGTGTCATGTCTACCCCAGAACTGCTCTCTCTCTCTCTCACAGGTAGTCAGTGCATCTAGCTTTAGTTCCAAAAACTGAAGCTTTCTGATTAGATCTTGAATAGTTTATGTTGAACTCTATATGATTTATGCAGTAGATTATGAAGGTCATAAACATATTGATAACAGAATATACATCTTGGACTAATAGAAACTAATGGTTCAGAATATATACAATTGTCTGATCATATTGCCCTTTTTTGTATAATGAACCTTCATCTAAGATGAAGATAGGGTATGTATCTCTAAAGTATGGGCAATAAGACACAGAATAAGGGTATAGATACAAGGGGTGGTCCTAGTGTTAAGCTGGTTATTTGACATTAGTGTATTAGATGGCATTTTCATTTGGATTGAATAATAGACAGTGATTTTTGCTGGAAGAGATTAGTGAGAGGTTTTCCAAAGAAAAGGAAAGCTACATATGCTTCTTTCTTCTGGTTTTATTCACTACTTTACTATACTATCTTCACACTTCTAACCTTTGCTGTTAAGGTTATATCTTAGTTTGCAGATCAGTATATCTAGTTCTTGACATGGCCCCTGTTAAGTATGAGACTCAACAACAGAATAAGCTCAACAAGTGATTTCAGCTTTATTGAACAGCAACACCACTCAGGAACACACAACAAGTGGAGCACAGCTCCCTTTTTAAACTATCCCGGGCTTTCAAAGCCACTCCCAGAACATGTTAAAGACCAATCAAAACACAGGGATAAAGGCCAATCAGGACCATTCCCTCTTAGATACATTTTCACACAGTGATTGGTATTTACAGAAGGTTTTGCAGAAACCGACCAATTGTAATGCGACAGATGAAGAGCCACATTTAGCCTGAAGTTTAACACAGTAAAGTATAGGCTGGATTCACAGTTTAATACACAGCAAATTCCTCCCCCCTAAGATGGAGCATTACCCTTCCATACATAATCTTTCAGTTGGGGGGGCACCTTGGCTTTGGCTCAACCAGCGGAGCGGTCTCTGCTCCAATGGTGGAGTTGGAGCGGCATGCACTTTGGGGACCCTTTCAACTTCTCTCGCAGGAGAAGGAGGAACACAAACAGGGATCTCAGGCTCTGGAGTTGGGGACTGCCCAGACTCCGGTTCCCTTTCTGCAGCACTCACCTCCTCAGCGGGAGGCCCCTCCTGCTCGGGGACCAGCTCAGGTTCGGGCACCGGCTCGGCACTTGAGTCTGCCCAGCGCTCCCTGAGCTGGTCTATGTGGTGGCGAATCTCCCGTCTGCTGGGAAGCTGGATCACGTACAGCCTGGAACCAACGATTTTGGTGACTACGGCAGGTAGCAACCGATGACCCTCCGCATAATTGCGGGCAAATACTTTGTCCCCAACAAGAAAAACTCTCCCCTGCGCCAGGGTCTCTGACTGCTGCCTTGGCTGATCAAGGTCAGGGTGCAGGCTGTCTAACAACGAAGCCAGCTTACGGCACATTAACAGTTCAGCTGGGCTCCTCCCCGTCATTGAACACGGGGTGATGTGTTGCCTCAGAAGAAAGGAGGCAAGCTTCTGGTTCCAGTCCCCAGAAGTCAGGCGCCCAAGTGACTCTTTAGTTGTCCATACCATCTGTTTGGCCTGCCCATTAGAGGCCGGATGGAATGGGGCTGGTGTCACATGGCAGATTAAATTGTTCTGTAAAAACCCCTCAAATTCCGCCGAAACAAATTGAGGGCTGTTGTCGGAGACTATATAGTCTGGCAGCTCGTGGGTTGCTATTAATCTCTGTAGGGCATTGATCATGGCCCCGGACCCTGTCGACTTCATATTTACAACCTCCAACCATTTGGAGTAGGATTCCACACATATCAGAAACATTTGCCCATGGTATGGGCCCGCAAAATTGCTATGGAGGCGGGACTATGACCTCCTTGACTTTTCCCAGGGCTGAACCAGGAGCATGAGGTGGTTCTGGAAGTGACTGTTGACAAGCCATACAATTCCAAACCCATACCTCTATGTCCTCGTCCAGCTTGGGCCACCACACATACCCTCGGGAGAGAGACTTCATGTGTACCATCCCTGGATGGCCGGCGTGCAAGGCCTCCAGGACTCTCTCTCTGAGCTTAGAGGGAATCACTACCCTGCTTCCCCAGAGCAAACATCCCTTAGCAACAGACAACTCGTTTTGGCGAGAAATGAACGGTTTAAAATCTGCCTCCACTTTCCCCGTCGGCCACCCCCTCCACGCCCAATTGAGAACCCGGGCAATTATAGGGTCCTTTGCCGGCGCAGCGGCAATGTCTGAGGAGGTGACCGGTGCCTCCGGGAGTTCCTCAATTGTCAAAACGTCCAGTTCTGGCTCTGCGTTAGAGTCAGTCAGTGGTGTGGAGCAGCGGGTAAGGGCGTCGGCGTGCCCAATAGCCTTCCCCAGTCGGTGCTCCAGCTCGAAATCATAAGCTGACAAAAACACAGCCCACCTTAGCATCCGGGGCGATAAGATGTTTGGTGCTGTCTGGTCCGGAAAGAAACTGCCCAGGAGTGGCTTGTGATCAGTCACAAGGAGGAACCGCCGCCCATAAACAAAGTCATGGAACTTCTTTATTCCGGCGATTAGGGCGAGGCCCTCCTTGTCGATCTGGGCATAGTTCTTTTCTATAGTGAGGGACTGCGAATAGAAAGCGATTGGTGCCTCAGATCCGTCTGGCATCAGGTGGCTGAGAACAGCGCCCACCCCATAAGGGGGCGCGTCAGCTGCAAGCACCAGCAGTTTATTTTCATCGAAGTGCGTCAGGACTGCACTCGATGACAGAAGTTCCTTTACCGCTACAAAAGCACGCCTCTGCCACTCAACCCACTCCCATTTGGCGTCCTTGTGGAGCAAGGCGTGCAGAGGTTCAGTGACCGATGCCTTGTGCGGCAGAAAGGCACCATAAAAGTTGAGTATTCAACTGGGGAGGGGGTGCGTTCTGTATTGAAGTGACCTTGTCCGGTGTGGGGTGGGCCCCATCTGCGTCTATGAGGAACCCCAAAAACTCGACTTTTTCCACCCCAACAACACATTTGGAATGCTTAACCCGTAGCCCGGTATCTTTAAAACGGCTTAACACTGCTCTTAGTCGAGTCATCAGTTCACACTCGTCAGAGCCCGTCATCAAAACGTCATCGAAATAAGGTACAACGCCAGGTAGCCCACGCAGGAGCCCCTCCATTAGACCCTGAAAAATACCCGGGGTGACATTTACCCCAAATTGCAATCTTTTGACCCGGAATGCCCCTTTGTGGGTCACAATTGTCTGAGCATCAGCAGTTGCGTCATCCACGGTCAAGTGCTGATAAGCTTGGGTTAGGTCAAGCTTAGAAAAAACCTTTCCTCCTCCCAGTGATGCCAACACATGGCTGATCACCGGCACTGGGTAGGAGTGTTGCTGAAGCGCTTTGTTCACAGTACACTTATAATCAGCACATATAAGTATTGACCCGTCTGCCTTTACAGGCATTACTACGGGGGTTTCCCACCGACCATAGGGCACTGGCTCAAGGATACCCTGATTTACCAGCTTGTCCAGCTCCGCCTCAATCTTCGCCTTTAGACCGAGGGGTACCTTTCTGTATTTCAGCCGTATGGGACGTACTGAAGGGTCTAAATCAAAAGAAACCGGGGGGCCAGTGTATATTCCAAGCCCTTCCCCAAACATTTCAGGAAACTCTCTATACAATGAGTCCCTTTTATTTTCACAAATGCTGTTAACACCGGTAATAGCGATGCCCAAGGCCTCGAACCAATCAAGGCCCAACAAACTGACCCTCTCACCCTCTGCAACCAGGAGGGACAGCTCAGCCTTCCGATCCTTGAATTCCACTTGGAATGTAGCTTTTCCTGCCAACGGAATGCGTCGTCCTTGGAATTCAGTGAGGCGTGTCGACACTGATGACAGGCGGTGGCGGCTCCACCTCGGAAACAAACGCTGCCATGTCTGCATGGAGATGACTATGGCGGACAATCCGGAGTCCACCTCCATCGTGCAGGGCACGCCGTCCAGTCTAAGCGTGACATGGATCTTCCGACTGGGCTTGTCACCGGTTGCCAGGACCGTCGATGGGCAGTAGCAGGTGTTGTTTTGATGACAGTCGGGCGTCCTGCCGTCGTCTCGAGGCCGAACCTTGGGGTCTGCACATCGCAAAGACGGTGGCGATTTCCTGGCCGCTCAACAAACTTGGCCAGATGACCTTTCTTTCCACAGGAGTGACAGATCAGCTCCTTTGCCCAACAGAGGTCTCTTTCATGCTTACTGCCACAGCCGGTGCAGGGATGCATCATTGTAGTTCTCGGTCTGGTCCGTGGTGGGCATGTCTCTCGAGTTCTGCACACGCCGTTGGCATCGCTGTCGGATTCATTGGTGGACTGTTGATGTACTGCAGGCTCTTTGCTGACCTGGGTCTGCCGCTGTCGAACCTCCCACGTTGACTTATCAGCGGCTTCTGCGGTGATGGCCTTGGCGTAGGCTACTGCATACGTGAACTGGGTGCAGGCGAAGAGACGCTGTTGAAGGCGCTCGTCCGAAGGCTGTGCACCAAGCGGTCGAGTAGGGCTTCTTCCAGGTCAGTGAAATCGCGTGGCCTCGCCGCCTTCCGTAAGGCGGTGACGAATTCGGCTATCGATTCAGATGGCCCTTGGCACTGCTTGTAAAAAGCGTGCCGGCATGCGATTTTAGATGGTTGTGGCGAGAAGTGGCCCTTAAGTTTGGCCGTGATATCAGCCCAGGTTGCGGCACTCAGTTCAGTCGGGGCGACCAGGGACCGGGCGATGTCGAAGGCGGCCTTGCTGCAGGAGCTCAGGAGCGTAACTTTCTTTCTCGCCTCATCGGTGATCTGGTTTGCCTGGAGGTGGAACTCAAACCGTGCCAGGTAAGAGTCCCAGTCCTCTGTCGCCGGGTCAAACGCTTTGAACGCCGGATTGACAGCCATCGGGGCTGACGGTGCTGTCACTACTGCTCGTGGAGCCGCAGCGGCTTGGCCGGGTGTGTGTCCTCGTCTGCCGTCGCGGTCTCGGTTCAGCGGGCTGCCTACCCGCTCTAGCATCCCATCCTCATCGCCAATTGTTAAGTATGAGACTCAACAACGGAATAAGCTCAACAAGTGATTTCAGCTTTATTGAACGGCAACACCAACTCAGGAACACACAACAACAAGTGGAGCACAGCTCCCTTTTTAAACTATCCTGGGCTTTCAAAGCCACTCCCAGAACATGTTAAAGACCAATCAAAACACAGGGATAAAGGCCAATCAGGACCGTTCCCTCTTAGATACATTTTCACACAGTGATTGGTATTTACAGAAGGTTTCGCAGAAACCGACCAATGGTAATGCGACAGACGAAGAGCCACATTTAGCCTGAAGCTTAACACAGTAAAATATAGGTTGGATTCACAGTTTAATACACAACAGCCCCATCTGTGGATACTTTAAATCTGAAGATAGTAGCCAGGAACAGACAAGACAGATCTTTCTACAAACCTGAGAAAAGCTCCAGTTTTGCAGAATAAGGTGAAATCTAAACAAACATTGAGAGGTTAAAAAGCCCCAGAATAATGGAAACAGTGCTTGTACCTTTTAGGACTGAATGCTTTCAGTAGCCACTGTGGTAGTTGCTAGGCAACCACAACATGTTAGCCCTCAACCCTTGCTTTCTATCAGTGAAAGGGAGGATAGCGGATTCCTTCCTTCCTACCCTGGAGGGAGGACTCATTGGGGCTGGAGCTATGCCCAGGAGCAACCACTGGACAAGTTGCTACCCATGAAGTTTCCAGAACTTACCCAGGTACAGTGGTGGCTATTTGAAGACTTGATGCCTCACAACTCACCTGGGGCCAGCAGCAGCCTTCCACATAGCTTGCGTAGCTTGGATGGCCTGGCAGTGGCCAGCTCACAACTCCCTGGAGTGACTTACTCCCCACTGCTTACAATTTGATACTGATAAAAATAGGAAGGGTGAACTGGTCTGCTTAAGAAAGGCACTGCATGATGAATTCAGTTCATTAATACCACTACAGAGGGTAAATAGGAGTTTTTTGCGCAGCTGGATCTGTGGTATCATTTATATGATGACTTGAACTGAAGTGGAGGAGAACAGAAGGTTGTTTTTCCTTGCTTCATGTTGTGTATTGAAAGGTGAATCAAGCCTATCTTTTCCTATGTTAAGCTTGATTCTGGAATGTGGATTCTAAGCTGTAGCATTCGTATTGGTCGGTTTCTGCGAAACCAGTGTAATAGCCAATCACTGTGTGATAATGTTGCAAAGCGGGAACAGTTGTGATTGGACCTTAACTCTGCACTGCCATTGGTCCGTTAACTATTTATGGGTGTGGCTTTGACAGCCGGGAGAGTTTAAAAAGGAGCTGTGCTCCACTGTCTGTGTTGTGTGTTCCTGAGTTGGAGTTTGCTGTTGAATAAAGCTGAATCACTTGTTGAGCTTACTTCGTTGTTGAGTCTCATACTTAACAATTGGCGACGAGGATGGGATGCTAGAGCGGGTAGGCAGCCCCGCTGAACCGAGATCGCAACGGCAGACGAGGACACACACCCGGCCGAGCCGGCTGAGGCTCCACGAGTAGAAGTGGCAGCACCGACAGCCCCGATGGCCGTCAACCCGGCGTTCGAAGCGTTCGACCCGGCGACGGAGGACTGGGACTCTTACCTGGCACGGTTCGAGTTCCACCTCCAGGCGAATCAGATAACAGATGAGGCGAGAAAGAAGGCGACGCTCCTGAGCTCGTGCGGCAAGGCCGCCTTCGACATCGCCCGATCCCTGGTCGCTCCGACTGAGCTGAGTGCAGCGACGTGGGCTGAGATCACGGCCAAGCTCAAAGGCCATTTCTCGCCACAACCGTCTCGGATAGCGTGCCGGCACGCCTTTTACAAGCGGTGCCAAGGGCCTTCCGAGTCTATCGCTGAGTACGTCACTGCCTTGCGGAAAGCGGCAAGGCCATGTGAGTTCACAGATCTGGAAGACGCCCTCCTCGACCGTTTGGTGTGCGGCCTTCGAGACGAGCGCCTGCAACAGCGTCTTTTTGCCCGCACCCAACTGACGTATGCGGTTGCCTACGCCGAGGCTATCGCAGCGGAGGCCGCGGACAAGTTGACGCGAGAGGTCCGACAGCGGCAGACCCAGGTCAGCAAGGAGCCTGCAGTTCACCGGCAGTCCGCCTGCGAGTCTGACAGCGACGCCGACGGCGTGTGCCGAACTCGGGAGACACGCCCACCGCGGACCAGACCGAGAACTTCGACGACCCGTCCCTGCGCAGGCTGCGGCGGCAACCACGACAGAGACCTCTGTCGGGCTAGAGAGCTCATCTGCCACTCCTGCGGGAAGCGAGGTCATCTGGCTCGAGTTTGCCGGGCTGCGAGGAAATCGCCACCGTCTTCGCGACGAGCAGACCCCAAGGTTCGGCCATCAGATGACAGCAGAACGTCCGATTGCCACCAGACTGACACCTGCCCTTCAACCGTCCTGGCGACCGGTGACAAGGCCACTCGGAAAATTCACGTCACGCTTCGGTTGGATGGCGTTCCGTGTACGATGGAGGTGGACTCAGGCTCATCCGTCACCGTCATCTCCACCGAAACATGGCAGCGCTTATTTCCGAGGAGGAGCCGACGTCGCCTGTCTCCAGTAACAACGCGTCTCACCGATTTCCAGGGACGACGCATTCCGTTGGCGGGACGAGCTACCTTCCAGGTGGAGTTCAAGGAGCGGAAGGCTGAGCTGTCCCTCCTGGTTGCAGAGGGTGAGAGGGTCAGTTTGTTGGGCCTTGATTGGTTCGAGGCTCTAGGTATTGCCATCTCTGGCATTAACAGCATTTGCAACAATAAAAGGGAGTCTTTGTATCAAGAGTTCCCTGAAGTTTTTGGGGAAGGGCTTGGGTTATATACGGGGCCCCCCGTTTCTTTTGATTTAGACCCTTCAGTGCGTCCCATACGGCTGAAGTACAGGAAGGTACCCCTCGCTCTTAAGGCGAAGATCGAGGCAGAGCTGGACAAGCTAGTGGATCAGGGTATCCTCGAGCCGGTGCCCTATGGTCGGTGGGAGACTCCCATAGTAACGCCCGTAAAGGCAGACGGGTCGATACGCATATGCGCTGATTATAAGTGTACAGTGAACAAAGCGCTCCAGCAGCACTCCTACCCAGTGCCGGTCATCAGCCATGTGTTGGCTTCGCTGGGAGGAGGAAAAGTTTTCGCCAAACTTGACTTAGCCCAAGCCTATCAGCAGTTGCCCGTAGACGATGCAACTGCTGACGCCCAGACCATAGTGACCCACAAGGGGGCGTTTCGGGTCAAGAGACTACAATTTGGGGTTAACGTAGCCCCGGGCATTTTCCAGGGCTTGATGGAGGGGCTCCTGCGTGGGCTACCTGGAGTCGTGCCCTATTTTGACGACGTTCTGGTGGCAGGCTCTGACGAGTGCGAACTCATGGCTCGGCTCAGAGCAGTACTAGGCCGGTTTAAAGAAGCCGGGCTGAGGGTCAAACGCTCTAAATGTGTGGTTGGAGCAGACAGAGTGGAGTTCTTGGGATTCCTGATTGACGCGGATGGAGTCCATCCTACACCGGACAAGGTATCCGCCATCAAGAACGCGCCCCCGCCACGGTCAAAGAAGGATCTCCAGTCGTTCCTGGGGATCCTAAACTTTTATCATGCCTTCCTGCCCCACAAGGCATCGGTTGCAGAACCCCTGCATGCTCTGCTCCACAAGAACGCAAAGTGGGAGTGGGGAGAGCGGCAGGAACGAGCGTTCACGGGCGTTAAAGAACTCCTCTCGTCTAGTGCGGTGCTGACCCACTTTGACGAGAACAAACTCTTGGTGCTTGCGGCTGACGCGTCACCCTACGGGGTGGGCGCCGTTCTTAGCCACCTCATGCCGGATGGATCGGAAGCACCGATCGCTTTCTACTCGCGATCACTTACAGCGGCGGAGAAGAACTATGCCCAGATCGACAAGGAGGGCCTCGCCTTAATCGCCGGAATTAAAAAATTCCATGACTTTGTTTATGGGCGGAGGTTCCTCCTTGTAACAGATCACAAGCCGCTTCTGGGCATCTTCTCCCCGGACCGACAGACGCCGAATATACTGTCCCCCAGGATGTTGAGGTGGGCAGTATTCATGTCGGCGTATGACTTTGAGCTTGAGCACCGCCCGGGGAAGGCTATCGGGCATGCCGACGCCCTGAGCCGTTGCCCCGCACCACTGGACAACCACGAACTTGAGCCTGAGTTGGACATTTTGGCGCTCGAAGAGCTCCCGGAGGCACCAGTAACCTCCTCAGACATTGCCGCTGCGTCGGCTAAGGACCCTGTGCTTGCCCGTGTCCTTAATTGGGCATGGAGGGGGTGGCCGGTAGGAAAAATGGCGCCTGAATTCAAACCGTTCGTTTCGCGCCAGAACGAACTATCGGTAACGAAGGGCTGTTTGCTTTGGGGGAGTCGGGTGGTGATTCCCGCCAAGCTGAGGGAGGATGTTTTGGAGGCGTTACATGTGGGCCACCCTGGCATGGTTCACATGAAAGCCCTCGCCAGAGGGTATGTGTGGTGGCCGAAGCTGGACGAGGACATTGAGGCCTGGGTAAGGCAGTGTATGGAGTGTCAACAGTCCCGTCCAGAACCACCACAGGCTCCCATTCAGCCCTGGGAGAAAACGAGGAGGCCCTGGTCACGCCTCCATATTGATTTTGCGGGACCATACCATGGGCAAATGTTTTTTATTTGTGTAGATAGTTACTCTAAATGGTTAGAGGTGATACCCATGAGGTCAACAGGGTCCGGGGCAGTCATCAATGCCCTCCGGAGGTTGTTTTCGACCCACGGGCTGCCGGACTGTTTGGTCTCGGACAACGGGCCACAGTTCGTGTCAGCGGAATTTGAAAAATTCCTTAAAGACAACCTCATCCGCCATGTGACTTCTGCGCCGTTCCATCCGGCCTCCAACGGTCAGGCCGAACGGATGGTACGGACGGCGAAGGAGTCACTTGGGCGCCTGACGTGTGGGGACTGGAGCCAGAAGATTGCCTCTTTCCTCCTGAGGCAACACATCACCCCCTGTTCAACAACGGGGAGGAGCCCAGCTGAACTTTTAATGGGCCGTAAGTTGGCTACCCTACTGGACCGACTGCACCCTGACCTTGACAGGTCCAAGCAGCGGTCAGAGACCCCAGAGCAGGGGAGAGTGTTCTTGGTTGGGGACAAGGTGTTTGCCCGCAATTATGCGGAAGGTCACAGATGGCTACCAGCCGTGGTCACAAAGGTGGCAGGGTCCAGGTTGTATGTGGTCCGGCTTCCCAGCGGACGGGAGATACGCCGCCACATTGACCAGCTCAGAGAGCGCTGGGCAGACTCAAGCGTCGAGTCAGTGCCCGAGCCTGAGCTGGTCCCCGTCCAGGAAGGGCCTCCCGGCGAGGAGGTGAGTACTGCGGATCGAGATTCGGAGTCTGGGGAGCCCCCAACTCCAGTGCCTGAGACCCCTGTGTTAGTGTCCCCTGACTCTCCTGCGAGAGAGACCATCGGAGTCCCCGAAGAGTGTGCCGCTCCACCGCCATCGGAGCAGAGACCGCTGCGCCGGTCAAACCGAAGCCGAGGTGCCCCTCCCTACCTGAAAGATTATGTTTGGAAGGGGAATGCTCCATCTTAGGGGGAGGAATTTGTTGTGTATTGAAAGGTGAATCAAGCCTATCTTTTCCTATGTTAAGCTTGATTCTGGAATGTGGATTCTAAGCTGTAGCATTCGTATTGGTCGGTTTCTGCGAAACCAGTGTAATAGCCAATCACTGTGTGATAATGTTGCAAAGCGGGAACAGTTGTGATTGGACCTTAACTCTGCACTGCCATTGGTCCGTTAACTATTTATGGGTGTGGCTTTGACAGCCGGGAGAGTTTAAAAAGGAGCTGTGCTCCACTGTCTGTGTTGTGTGTTCCTGAGTTGGAGTTTGCTGTTGAATAAAGCTGAATCACTTGTTGAGCTTACTTCGTTGTTGAGTCTCATACTTAACACTTCATCTGCTGGTTAATCAACCCCTAGTCTGCTTGGAAAATATTGGAGAAAGCCAACGTTTTTCTCTGAGGATAATGTATTATGTTTTCAGGTGCTCAGACTCTTTTTGCATAGTTTCCCAGCAAGTTCAGAATGTGTGTGCTTATACTGCCAAGTTTTGGTGGTCAGATGCATGTCTGCTGCGGATCTGATTGTTATGATCCATGCTGCACTGAGCTCACATTGATTCTTTGCATAGCAGCACTGCAGATCAGTTTAGTGTTGTGGGACTTGCACAAGGCACAGTGTTTGCATATAAGCAAAATGTTTTCTGAGCAGGATCTTCTTGCCCTGCAATGTTTTCTTCTAGCAAAGCAGAAAAAGTGCTCATTGAGGTACACTTTACACTTTTCTCTGTCCACCCTTCTATCTTTTTGTGCATGGAAGAAGTAGCATTGGGTATGCTTTGCTCCATACCTTGAGGTTTGTGTTATGACAAAGAATGGCTTCATCTTGGAATCCTTTCATGAGGCCTGATTTTTCTCTAGTTTGTTCATCAAAGGTGTGCAAAAAATCTTACGACTAAAAAGGTTTATTTTGGTTGTGTGTAGTTTTTTTTTAAATCCAGCATTAATGAAGCCACATGATTTAATTAGTAATAGGAAGCAGTAATTCTGACCATATTCTGCAGAAACATAAATTACATTTAGGCATTATAGACTACATTGAAAGACAATTGGGGGATTAAGCATGGGCTGTGTGCATTTAAAACATCCCTTGAGAGCATTTTTTCTTTAAGCAGTATGAAGTGCTCGATTCTCTAGATAATATTAGTTGTGGTTCTTTGGAAGAAGGGGCAAAATGTGGGCCTGCCTTAGGTGGGGGAATTGGTAAACCCCATAGCACTTTAGTTGGTTGGAAAAGAATACAGGGCAGTGTTTGCTAGTGAGGGAAGCTAAGATGAGAATCAGAAGATCGTAAAATACAAGAATGAGTTAACTTGAAAGCTCCACTAGCAAGTGCTGCTTTTGTGTTCAAATCCATTAGAAGACTGGTTTTTGTACTTCAGTTGGTGTCATCATCACTGAGGCCTGGAATATAATCAGTACTTGATCATGTGAATGAGAAGGGGGAGAAGGATATCAGCATTTCAGAGTCTTCCTGTCCTCTTTTCTTCATTTATTTTAAATACAAATGCAGCAGCCACTCAGACCTCACAAATTATCTTTTATGGCATATTCGTGAACCTGTCCTTCATAATCCTCTGGCTTGGTGCCCAAAGATCATACCCCTTCGTACAGTTAAATATCTGCATTGTTCATCTGTTATTATTTGAGGGGAGGATATAATAAAAGAAGAAACAATCCTGAACAAGGAAATGATTGTTATCTGTCTTGTGGCTAAAAGACTCCAGATAGTTTGGTATGTAATTGCAGCAAACCCATGATAAGGGCTTACTACAATGGGTGATATGTGTGTGTGATCAATTTTGTTTCTGCTTGGAAACCACCTCTGTAGGATCTATAAAGTCTTCCTGGGTTAGGATCCCGGAAAGAGGGAGGTAGTGGTGGTGGTAAGTAGGAGTGCAAACATGGAAGCCAACAACTTGATGGCTATGAGCAGCCCTGTAACTGAAGCCCTTTCTTCAAAATATTTTGTAGTAATTGTAACTTCCTCACACAAAATGACTATACTCTCTACAGAAATGTAAATCCTGGGCTCAGAATTATGTATGGTGTTCAGACTTCTGTAGGTGTACTTAATTTATACCTCTGTTGAAGAAAACATGTAAGCTGTGATAGAATTCAGAATGATGTTAGGAAGGAGACTGGGGTTATTTTGAATTAGTTAGACACAAAAGAACAGAAAGTCGGCAGCAGCTGTGTTTCTGAATTCAAGTATGGGCCTCATTAGCCAAAGGCACCTGCTGCCAATCTGAGGCTGTCTTGTCATCCAACCCTCTTGAAAAAGCACTGGCAACCATTGTCATTCACAGCTCCATCAGACTGGTCTTTACCAACTCACTATTGATGTACCACCCAAGCACAGCCCCTATATCAGACATCTTTATCATACTGTAATAAAATGCACATTTGGAAAGCTCTGGAGAAAATACTTTGATTTTATTCTTGGGGCCTGTTTTGGATCAAGGCAGTGTCTCAGTTGTACACTGCAATCTGTAGACTTTGATCAGGACATAGAAGATTATGTTTTTGAATCCAAGAGATCAACTATGTTTGAAAGTGATTCTTGAAACCTTATGTCCTATTAACGGTTAAAGTCTAAGCCTGGGGATGGTAGTGTCTCAGGATATAATTAAGCCCAAAAATATGAATGGGTGCTGGTAAGCAGGTTTCATTAAAGGGGAAAATGTAGGCCCAAGGAATTCAAGCACTGCATCAAGAACATTTTAAAGGGTTTGCTTTTTCTTGCTCAAAAGGGAATTGCAAACAGTCTGTCTCTTACAAGAAGTTTGTTTTAGTAGTATGGAATAATATTATTTAAAACATTTCCAGGCTGCCTTTCCACCTAAATAGGATCATCAAGAAAGCAAATATTAAAACAGCATTTAAAATAAAGTGTGTATAAAATATTTCATTAAAAACAGGAGCTTGCTGGCAGAAGACAGTGATAAAAGGAGACAGATGATTTGCTCTAGGGAGGAAATTCCAAAGTTTTGGTGACCTGATCAAGAAGGCTGTTTCTCATGTTGCCACCCACATGGCCTCAAATGACTAGGGCACCCAAACGAAACAGGGTTTCCAAAGATGACTGAAGAGGATGTGTATGTTCATTTGGGAGAAGGCAGTCCTTCAGATGTGCTTGGCCCCAAGCCATGTAGGCTTTAAAGGTCAATAGTAGCACCTTGAATTGGGCTAGGAGGCAAATTGGCAGTCAGTATTGATGAAGCAAGACTGAAGTAATGTGACAAAGTTTCTCATGATATCCTTGAGGATAAGCTGGTTAAGTGTGGGCTGGATGGTGCAACCGTTGGATGGATTCATGGTTGGTTGAAAAATTGTACCCAACGAGTGCTCGTAAATGGTTCTGCGTCTACATGGAGGGAAGTCTCGAGTGGAGTCCCACAGGGCTCAGTCCTAGGCCTGGTGTTGTTCAATGTTTTTATAAATGACCTGGAGGAAGACATAGAGGGGATGCTTTATCAAATTTGCAGATGACACAAAGCTGGGTGGGATTGCTAATTCTGAAGAAGACAGAGTCAGGATTCAAAATGATCTAGACAGGCTGGAACAGTGGGCTGAGGCAAATAAAATGAAATTCAGTAGAGATAAGTGCAAAGTCCTACACCTAGACACACAAAAAATCAAAGGCACAGATATAGAATGGGAGGGACTTGGCTTGACAGCAGCACATGTGAAAGGGATCTAGGTGTTTAACATGAGCCTGCAGTGCAATGTGGCTGTGAAGAAAGCTAATGCAATCTTAGGATGCATTAACAGAAGCATTGTGTCCAGATCACGGGAGGTGGTAGTTCCACTCTATTCTGCTATGGTCAGGCCTCACCTGGAGTACTGTGTCCAGTTTTGGGCACCACACTTTAGGAAGGATGTTGACAAGCTTGAGTGTGTCCAGAAGAGGGCAACCAGGATGGTGAGATGGTTGGAATCCAAGTCTTATGAGGAAAGGCTGAAAGAGTTGGGTATGTTTAGCCTGGGAAAGAGGACATGATTGCAGTCTTCAAGTATTTGAAGGGCTGTCATGTAAAAGATGGAGCAGATCTATTCTCTCTTGCTCCGGATTGCAAGACTAGATCTAATGGGTGGAAATTACAAGGGAGCCGTTACCAGCTAGATATCAGGAGAAACTTCCTAACTGTAAGAGTGGATGAGCAGTGGAACAGTCTGCCTCAGGAGGTGGTGGATGCTCCTTCCCTGGATGTTTTCAAGCGGAGGCTGGACGACCATCTTTTGGGTGTGTTACAGGTATGCAGGGCTATCTTTTGGCTATGCTCCTGCAGAGTGCAGGGGATTGGACTAGATGACCTGCAAGGTCCCTTCCAACTCTAACATTCTATGATTCTGTGATCCCTAAAATCCACTCCAGCCGACATTCTGGCTTCAGCATTCTGTACCAACTGTAGCTTCAGGACAGTTTTCAAGGGTAGCCCCACACAGAGCACAGTGCAGTACTCTGATGTAGATATTACTAGGGCAAGCACCACAACGGTAAGATCATTCCTGCCCAGGAAAGGCCATAGTTGTTTCACCACCTAAAGCTGGTGAAAGTTGCAGCAGCCACTGCTGCAAACCAGTTCGTCCAAAAGGGGAGTCCTGCAGTACCCCCAAGCTACGAACCTAGTCCTTTAAGGAGAGTTCAATCCTAACCAGAATGGCTGCCACAAATGGTACTTTGAGACTGGATGGTAGTTATTCAAGTCTTCTGGGTCCAGTAACATGCAGTACTACTACATCGCTTTCATAGAAACTCTGTCCTACTCAGCTTTAGTAACATCTTAATTTTCTCTATTCACATGCGACATGATAGAAGGGAGAAAAAATAGCAGGAGGATTGAGTTCATTATGACATGATGATCAAGCCACAAGTTTGATGCACTGAGAAGGTGGAACTCAGCAAGGCCTGTCTTCTGTATGTCAGCCTTGGGTGGTAGGAAAGAATAATGCTGGTGTTTTCTCTGAAGAACTACTTATGAATATGAATGGTAGGAGTTTTTTTTAAAAAACTGGGCATATGTGTTTTCCAAAAATACATATGAATGACAAGTACAGCCATGCTGAAAAACAGTGGGGAGGATGTTAAGTTTTCTATCAGCATCCTGTATAGGATTCTTTGCCTGCTTCAATGGGAGTAACAAATCTGGAAACAAAGGAAAAAAGTAATATCCTAAAATTAACAAGTTTCATTAGTTAATTACTTTTTGTGTGTGAACTAAAATTTAGTGATTAAGAGTTCTAGAGAATTCAAAAGCCTGCATATGCGCAGTGTTCTGGTTGGCCTTAATAAAAGGTATTCAAAAATATTCAAAAGTAGCTCTTTAGAGCAAACGTCAACATTATTCTTTCCCACTGCAAAGTAGGAAGTAGAGTGGTATGTGTGTATGTGAGAAATACCGACATATAGAAAGTTATGTTTCAGGGTCCATTGAGGCTAGTAGGACAGAGAGGAAGACAAAACATGTCCACACTCCCTGTGAATCAACAAATTTAGGCACCACATTGAGCATAGCCACTGTTCAGTGGCTTTCAGGGAAGGAATGTCCTATGAAACAGTAACACACCTACACACACCCCGGTCAATATGGGGCAGTGACATCTTTCTGCAGGGCAAGGAATGGACACAAAAATGTTTCATAACACAGCTTGAAGTGTAGTAGACGTGCTGGAAATTTCTGAAGTGTCACCTTTGCAAAGAAAGCACAGTTCTGGCCTCAAGATTTGATTGAAATGAGTTTCTTACATGGCAGTTAAAGATATCAGAGTAGCCTGTCTCTTGACATTGTCAGGCTGTTGACATAATTTTCCCATTGCTTTTGTGAATCCCCTGCCCTCTGCTTCACTTCTCTGAATAAATCCTCAGGAATTGACATTTTGCTGGACATGGAAATTTGCTACTTGGTTTTTTTTTTAAGCCAATACTATTATGGTATAATAATACCATAATACCATGGTATAATAATACTATTAACTCAAGTGGTTAAGACGCTGAACTGCAGGCTGTGGAAGGTCAGTAGTTCAGCAGTTCGAGACCCGGGTGCCGCATGATGGGGTGAGCTCCCATCTCTAGTTCCAGCTCCTGCCAACCTAGCAGTTCGAAAGCAAGAAATTGCAAGTAGATAAATAGGTACCACTTCGGTGGGAAGGTAACAGCGTTCCGTGCGCCTTGGTGTTTAGTCATGCCGGCCACATGACCACGGAAATGTCTTCGGACAGCGCTGGCTCTTCGGCTTTGAAACGGAGATGAGCACCGCAACCCTAGAGTCGGATTCGACTGGCTTTCGAGCAAGGGAACCTTTACCTTTACCTTTACTATTATGGTACTCTTGCTCTGGGAATCTGTTGGGACTTGTGTTTCTTCATATTTATGACCAACCTTGAGATCCAATCCTAATTTATCTCTGCTTCAGTAACTGCACAGGGTTTATTCTTGAGTAAAATGTGCTTGAGGTCAGTTTTAGTTTGCAGATCACAACTGAAGTCCCTTCAGGGTGTTATTCATTTTTATGTGAGGTAGAGATTTTGTCATAACAGTGAAGTGTGTAGAAAGGTGTTTCAACCCACAGAAAATTTTCAAAAACGATTTTTTTTAAAAAAATGCCACAAAAGTATGTACCAGCTTTTGGATTTCCTATAACCCTTCACCAGGTTTGATGCTGAATTCAAAAACAAAAAATCCCCTGTATCTGTTCCTTCCAAAGTCTCAAAATGGATTGTGGGTTGTATTGTATGTGAATGGATTGCTTACTGTTGCATTCAGCTAGGTTTCAGGCACCACTGAGGCTGGTAGGACAGAGGAGAGGACAAAACCTGTCCACACTCCCTCTGGTAAAGATGAAAGTTAAAATACAGACCTGTTAAGACACCAGGGGCACAACACGTGCTCTTATTGCATCTTCCTTTCTCCACGTTACACTTGAATGGTTTGTTGTTCAGCTTTTTTCTGCAGAGAGATCTTGAATCTATGCAGAATACTTTATTCTTTTATCATTTATTTGGTGTAGTAAACCCATCCTGTTCCGATGAAGAAAAGCCAGGGGAAACTTTGATCAACGTTTCTTGGAGAGATGTTTTCTGGAGAGGGAAAATAACAGGTCTGTAGTTGCCTTTCTAACTTGGCTCTGGAGAAGGTGCTGTGCAGGGAAATGTAAATGGCAATTGCTGATCAAGGGAGTATGAAGACTGCATTCCCTGTCAATATGGGTATTCTGAGTAGCATAGAGTGCCCAGTGGGGATAATTAATTGAAAGAACATGAAAAGCAGAGTATTTTGGGTGATTAGTGCATGTTTCAGATGAATTACCATAATATTCTAGAATGGCATAGGCCAGAGGTGTCAAGCTCATTTGTTACCAGGGCCAGATCTGACATAAATGTCACTTTGTCAGGCCGGGCCACGTATGCCGTAAAATGTAACACGAGGTACCATTTTTGTTTCTTTGCTTCATAATCTGTTTAAGTGGGCCACTCAACTGCCTCCTGTTGCATTTCCCCCCTCCCCCCATCTTATGTTTTGAAAGTCTGTATGTCTTCATAATCCTCATAATGTGCTTGTTCTGTGGAGCCTTAGGCTGAAAACATTTGAAGCATGGAATCTATACTGGAGATAACCTATTTCTCTTTTGGAGGAAATACATTCTCTGAAATCTGTGGTACTTTCATTCTTTTTGTAGATATAGCAATTAAATACAGAGGTCTTGTTAAAAGTGACTTCTGGGGCAGTAAGGATGGGAGTTTGGTGTAGTGGTTAAGGGCATGGATTCTTATCTGGGAGAACCGTGTTTGATTCCTCACTCCTCCATATTCAGAGCTGTTCTCTCAAGGGCAGTTCTTGGAAGAGCTCTCTCAGCCCCACCTACTTCACAGGGTGTCTGTTATAGGGAGGGGAAGGGAAAGGAGACTGTAAGCCACTCAAGACTCCTTCGGGTAGTGAAGGGCAGGGTATAAATCCAGTCTCTTCTCATTCTTGAAGATAATTTGCTTCCTTATTCTTTTTTCAGTTTGATGCTTGTTACTGCCATAGATTCTGCTAACAGATATAAGGCAATAATATTTCTACCAGACTCTGACAGGTGATTATTTGCATGCATTCTTTGTATGTTCTTTGGCTACTAGAGGCCCTGAAGGGCTTGAAAAAATTAAAGTTAGCAATGTTCTATTTCTTAAAAATAGTCAATTGGCTGTGAGTGTCAGGCTTTCTGTTATATTAAACAAATATCTGACAAGCACATATCTGTATCTAAAATGTTGCTGTGATCTGCTGAACCTAGAAGATGGGTTTTAACGTTTTTTATACATCTGTGTAAGAGCAGACATTGGGGAGAGGGCTGCTATTGTTTGACAGGTATACTAGATCTGTTATTTACTAATCTCTTTCAAATTCTTGCAGCATTGTGGTATAGAGGGAGACAATGTAATGTATGTATTTGTATTTGTAGGTAAGGATCCTTATATTGTATTTATATCCTACCTTTCTTCCTTCATTGAACTTGAAGAGGATTCCTAGGGAGTCTTCCATTTAGATACTGGCTGTATCAGCTTAGCTTCAGCAAGGCTGCTGCATCCTTGTGTTCTCTAATCCTAACCTGCATCATCCACAGTCACTTATATAGAACTCTTGAGGCATCTATGTAGAACATTCAATATAACTGTAGTGTATGATGAGACATTGCTGAGAACCTAGGTTCTACATTCCTTACTCTGTTATACTTGAGATCAAAAGAAAGTCCTGTTGAACACAGTTATTTACTCAAATGCAAAACTAGTTTTTTTCTAAGTCTGCCATAAAAAGTAAGTGAGGTTGTCTTAAATTTGTATACAAATTATATTTATGGCCTGATTTCTTTTGTGTGTGTAGCATTTTTACAGGAGTGGGTAATCTTCCTTTCGAGTAAATATGGTACTGTTTGTATTTGTTGACTTCAGTTAGTTGTTGGAGAAGTTCTAGAAGTTAAGGAGGTTTTTTTTGACAGGCTTTAAGGATGTGTTGCGTTTACATTAGCATCTTCATTACAGAGCCCAACTACTTTCTACAAAACTGCAAAGCCTGCCATTTTGGGATTGAAGCAAATAAGGTACATGAACTAGCAATTTATACCAGAATAGTGCCTCAGGACCCAACTTGCATCCCTAACCTCCTGGAATATAACCAAGACAAAAGACAGATGGTAGGCCTAGCATTCTCTTGACCTCTGCTGGGAAGCAGCCAAGTCAAAAAGAGAAGGTGTTTGTGCAGTTTGGGCACTCAACTCCATTTGGAAAGAGATTGCTTTGACAGACCTAGAAAATATTGGTTTGTCAGTCCTTGTCATGGCCAACTAAATGGAGGGTAGCCCTAGACATGCAGCTTATTGTATTACACTGATTGGGAAGAAGAGCTGAGGAATTGACATTTGGTCTTTTAGCCAAGGAAACAGGTCAGAAGATCCCTGAATCTTCAATGGCAGACTCCTGCCTTCATATCAACATCTGCCTTACACACTGAAAATTGATGTCTTGTGCTTTCAGACATAGTTATGGAAAAATGGCAAGTTAGAAGACTCTGTGACACTACCTGTCTACACAACACACTCTGCACATTGATAGAACAGTGTAGAGTGAGAGCAGGCATGACCGTGCTTGGCTCTGCCTCCATACAATTGGCAGTTCATGAGCATGATGCTTACTACACAGTGTAAACAGCAAAATGTCCTTGATTCTGAGGAGAGAATACATGCATGGACACTCCCTCTGTGTATAGGTGTTATGCTAATGAGCTGATGGTCAGGCAGGGGCTCTTCATGTGGACAGTCAGCTCACAGAGGGGTTAGTTATACAGGGCTACTGTGAGCCAGTTTGGTGTAGTGGTTAAGTGTGTGGACTCTAATCTGGGAGAATCGGGTTTGATTCCCCACTCCTCCACTTGGACCTGCTGATGTGACCTTGGGTCAGTCACAAGCTCTGGCACAACTGTTCCTGAAAGAGCAGTTTGTGTTAGAGTTTTCTCAGACCCACCTACCTCACAGGGTGTCTGTTGTGGGGAGGGGAAGGGAAAGGAATTTGTAAGCCGCTCTGAGACTCCAAGTGAAGGGTGGGGTATAAATCTAATCTAATCTAATCTCTTCTTCTTCTTCTTCTTCTTATGAAAGTGTGGGGAAAGGTTGGGAGATTCACTGTGGGACAGGGAGTTCGTGTACCTTTTGCAGTGCTGAAAAGAATCATGTTTTAGTTCCTTTTTAAGCTTGTTTTCTTGGTGGGGTATTCCTCTTGCCAGTTCTCTCCAACAGAGTACATTTACTTCTGATAGATGCTGGTACAATTGCTTCCTTATGCTTCCGTGGTCTTTAATTTTCTTGCTCATTTTCCAAGCTAGTTTGCGAAACATGTCTACTTTTTGTTTTGTTGCTTAGTCACTTGGGCTGTTTCAGTGTTATGATGCTGCTCCTAACATTTATTTTAAAATGTTGTGTAAGATTGTAATGCTTACCAGACCAGAGTAGTTGATTACAAGTCTTGTACTGGTAGGCATCTTGCCTAAAACACAATGGAAGCAAATTTAGGTTTTCACAGGATAGCAACACTCATAGAAGTCTTGGCAACACTGGATTTTCCTGAGAGAAATATATTTTGACAATGGGACCTACTTTTTTCCTTGAGCTCATGGACCTAAAAGTAATTTTGGAAGGGAGAGCATTGCTAAAGAAGAAGAAGAGAGGAGACTGGATTTATACCCCACCCTTCACTACCCAAAGGAGTCTCAAAGTGGCTTACAAACTCCTTTCCCTTCCCCTCCCCGCAACAGACACCCTGTGAGGTAGGTGGGGCTGAGAGAGCTCTGACAGAAACTGCTCTTTTTCAAGAACAGCTGTGCCAGAACTATGGCTTGCCCAAGGTCATCCAGCCAGGTGCAAGTGGAGGAGTGGGGACTCAAACCCAGTTCTCCCAGTTTAGAGTTCACTTATCAGATTAGAGTCCCAGATTAGAGTCCAAAGCCTTGGCTGTGTGTCTTTGTCTTTGGGACTTGTGCTAAATTGTAAGAATATTTCTGTAAGAGAACCTTCTTCTGGAAAGTTGCACTTGTCATTAAACAGATCAAGACTCTCTCTTCAGTACCCTTAACATAGTGATTTGCTCAAGACTACCTAGTGGTGTTTCTGGCTAATAAGAGGAAATTTTATACTAATTTCAGCTTTGCAGGTAAAAAGTATTTTAAATCTCAGGCTGTGCAGTAGAAGCAATACTTAATCACTGCTATCCTAGATCATAGTGAGGGAGGCAGTGGAGCAGAATGGGCACTTTGGTCTCAATGATACCAACAGTGTAGCCCTTAGTTTGCTGTCAGTCACTCAGACTAGGTGATCAGCTTATGTTTCATTGTCCCATTTGAACACTGAGAATTTGACTGTAACTACACATTTAACCAGAATTTGCAGCATACCTGTGGGGAATTGGGTGGTTGGTATGTGGTGAATAGTTCTTTTTGCCAGTTTCAGGTTCCTTGTCTTACACCACTTCATTTATTCTTCTATGGAATTTATATGCTGCCTTTCCAGAGTCATACTCAAGGTGACCTATAAGTAAAAACAGTATCATAAGACCATAAAAACAACATGAATTATCAATATTAAGAAAAGTTTAACATACCTGTTGATGAGAGTGTAGCCTAGGAGACCATAAAACAGCTAAAAAGACATTACTCCTTAATTGAAAACATGGGTAAAAAATGTTTTGGTCGGGTGCCTGAAAGACAATACGGGGGAAGGCAGGTGAGCTTCAAGGCAGAAGGTATTCTGGAGGTGAGCTGTCATCACTGAGAAGGCCCTGTCTTGTTGCCGCTCTTCTTATCAATTTTTTTTGGTGTGTGTTTTAACTATTTTATAATTTCATATGCTGTTTTTAATTGTTCAAATGTTTTTATGTTCACTGGGGACCCCTGGTTGGGGGAAAGGCAGTGTAAAAATGTTTAAAATCCATAAATAAAAATAGAGAGCGAGTCTTGGGGGGGGGCAGATCTTTAATTAACTAGGTAGAAGGTATGGGGAGAGGCAGTACTTTAGGTACCCTGGCCTTTTAGGACTTGAAGGTAAGAACCAGCCCTGTGAATTGTGCCAAAAATGCTTGGGAAACCATTGCAGAACTTTTCTGCACATAGTTTGTATGATCCTTGTATCTAGCCCCTGACAATAACCTGGCTGCTGAATTTTCGACTAGTTGAAGTTTCTGGCCAGTTTTCAGAGGCAGCCTGCTAGGGCTTGGCAAAGACTCCTGAGGAGAAGAGGACTCCTTGGGAGAAGAGGAGCCTTGTGTAACCAGCTCTGAGTCAGTAGAAGCCAGCAAGCAGAAAGAGCAAACTGCAGGCCTGTCAGGACTCACAGCCAGCAACTGGTGCAGAGCCATCAACACCTAGCCCTGACTTAATAGGTGAAATGAAGTTAATCAGCCTTCCAGTTTCACCTTTGAGCAGTGCAGGCAGAGGCTACCAGCAGAATTACAGGTGAGACTGCATGCCTTCTGGCCTGTTGCTAGCTGCTTGAGTAGTTGTAGAATTACTCCTGAGCAGCTGGCTGCAAGTATGACCCTTTGGCGTACACCTATAAAAAATAGCCAAGGGAGGCTATTAGGTGTGGAAGCAACAGAGTCTTACTGTTGACTCTGTGACCACTGCACCAGACCTTGCCTCGCTTGTGTGACTCTCAGACTAGTGCTTCTCAGCTCTGTGATCTCTGCCCATGAGTAACTATTGGAGTGCCTGACTATGCCTATCGGACAACCGTTCAGTAGTGACTTCCTCAGCTCTGGACCTGAACCCTTGACTTGGGGTTTTGCATTCAGACTTTTACTGCCCACAAGGAATGTATACCAGCTCTGCCTGCCCCACTATAGCCTTGCATAGAGTGCATCACAGTAATCTAATAAGGGTGTGATCAAAACATGGATAACTGGCCAGATTGCACTTTTTGAGGAACCGTAGCTGGTGATTCGGCTGAAGTGGGTGCTTGCCACAGAGAAGGCCTGCACCTCCAGCTGTCAGCAGGATCCAGCAGCAGCCCCAAGCTACAGATTTGCTCTATTAAGTTGAACGTCATAACACTGAACTCTTGTATGATCCTCAAATACATTATAATAGATTTTGCCAAAATTCATATTTAAACCACGAATACCATACTTGTAGGAAATATCATTATCTAATGTAGATTGTTTTGTATACTACACATTTTCAGTAAAAAGCCTATTTTTTCACTCATTTCGAAAGAGAAAAAAGGTTTCCCCCCAGAGTTCTGAAAATTTTCTGATTTTTTTCATTTGAAAAGTTCTCAGATGGATTCATGCCACACATTTGGAATGAGTTAATTGCTTTTGAGATCTAAGTTTTTTCTCATCCCCAAAATAAAAGATTTTATAGAAGTTTTTTCCCAGTGCTGCTGCATCTACCATAGCTGATTTATTCATGTCCAGTCTTGAGGATACACACTCCCCCCTGCAGTATTCTAATCTCTTATTCGAACATTTAGTGTCTGTCTTCAATTTATTGATGATTCACTATTTGCAGAGATAAATCTGTATTTTTTACTTCTGTGGATTGGATGAATAATCTTCATTCCAGTATTAAAATTTCCTGTTATTCAGATGTTCTTGAAATGTATGCTAGTGTATCAAGATACACTATCTATGAAATTAGATTACACATTAAACTGCGCATGAAACCACTGATAAAAACTTGCTCTCATATTATAGAAATCATCATTGGCAGCAGTTGCATCATAACTTTTCTTTCTGTTCTCTTCTACACATAAAACAAAAACAAAATACATCTTGTCCAGCAGAATATGCACTAGGATCAGGCTCTCTAACAGCCAAGTTCTTGACACAAGATTATCCAAAGAGAGTGGCAGAAGCAGCAAAGAGCATTGGTTATCTATCTAGGTCAGTGTTGCAGAATAAGCAATGCAAATCTCAAAGAAAGCATTTAATATGGGTTTTTCAGCATGGTAATCAGGTATTAAAAATCTGAGTTTGAGACATTGGCAGACTGTGAGGGCCGACCGGTGGGGAAAATACAGGAGGTAATGGTCGTGGCAGCTGCAAGCATGGACAGTTTCAAGAGGAAATTAGATAAACATATGGAGCAGAAGTCCACCAGTGGCTATTAGCCACAGGGTATAGAATGAGAACTCTCAGTCTGGGGCAGGTGATGCACTCTATTCTTGGTGCTGGAGGGGGCAGCAGTGGGAGGGCTTCTGGTGCCCTGGCCCCACTGCTGGACCTCCTGATGGCACCTGGTATATTTTGGCCGCTGTGTGACAGAGTGTTGGACTAGATGGGCCATTGGCCTGATTCAACATTGGCTTCTCTTATGTTCTTATGTTCTTATGTTCTTAACTGTGGCCATCAGGAACACTTTATTACACAGGGGTTTAAAAAGTGATAGTCAATCCTAAAATCCACTTGTGTCCATTAGATGTGGTAGCTGTATGAATTGTGTTCAAGTGAAAACAAGTACATCTTGTTAATAAGAGTCTTAAAGTTAAGAGTTTTCAGCTGTAATTCTGTTCAGGTTAGTTGTATACTAATGTGGTCACACAGTTTGTTACATGCAATCTCGTCAACTGAGAATTTCTGATCTTCAAAGCAAAAAATAGGACTTTGGAAGCACCACCAGTTCTTCACATTTTAGGATAGCGTTATAAGCCAGTAGATTTTTTATACAACCCTACATTTCTTGCAGTTATGAACAAACCAGACCTTGCCTTGCTTGTGTGACTTCTGGACTACCACTTCTCAGCTCTGTGATCGCTGCCCGTGAGTAACCCTTGGACTGCCTAACTACACCTATTGGACAACCCTTCGGCAGCAATGAGAAACATACTGGATCCATACTTCGGATTCATTACAGCCTAAAGGACTGAAGGACCATATGGACATTAGTATAAAGTGACTCATGGTCGCTTCTCTGTCTCTTTTGATAATGGAATGCTAGTTGTTGTTGCAAATTGGGTCAGTGGTGGTTTTCATTGTGGTTTTGACCTAGCTTGGGGGTAAGGAGCCAGTATGGCGTCTCCCTTTTAGAAAATCACCAGTGTGGAATTTTGCAGTAAATTTTCTTCATTTGAATTAGCAAAGTATATGAAGCCAGCATGACTTAAGGCGTGAGCATAGACTTCATAGGTTTCCATCTTCCTGCTGATGATGAAGTTTTTCAAAACTGAGTACCTAAACTGAGTGTTGCTTACGAATATGTGATTCAATATATGACTGATTAGTACTAGTGTCATGATTGTTTCCATAGTTATTTATGATCTTACAAGGTATTTACCTTCTACATTTTTGTAATTATCTTCTACAATGCTCTAGAATCACTTCTGTGTGAGCTAGCAGTATTGTATCTGTGTTGTTTTCACAATACACCTGTTTTATCAGGTACAACCTCTAGTACTTTTGTACCTCATTTTGTTTTCCTCATAGAAGTTTGTCATTACTCTTTTCCTTGTTGGACATCGAACAAGGGTCTGGGAATAAAAACATATTTCACTCACAGACTCTGCAGGTTTATTGTGAAGAGAAATAAGGGTGATTTGTGTATAACAGCTTGTATTCTAAATGTGCTGTTCAAATGAATAGTTGAAACTTGTTTAGGTAAATGTGCAAAGGCGCTTCAGAACAAAATTTGAGTCTAGTGGCACCTTTAAGACTAACAGTTTCAGATATTCATGGTCAAGATAAATGGGAAACGTTTTAAACAACTACGTTCTGAGTGACCCAACCAGCTAAGTTCTTGAATTTCCTTCATTTCAAAAACAAAAAACCAGACCTTTTACAAAGAGCAATTTTTAGTCTTCTGCTGAGTTGCAGTCAGCTGTTAGTGATTGTAAATGTTTGCTAGTGGATGGAGCAGTTCTAGGATTAACAGCTAAGTTTTATTTTGATTGTACTCTCAACCATCTAAAAATTATTAGGCTAGCTAAAAAAGGTTTATATCCAGAGGCTTCCTAGCTGGTTG
The DNA here is from genome assembly GCA_029375565.1 of Gekko gecko. Lineage (NCBI taxonomy): Eukaryota > Metazoa > Chordata > Lepidosauria > Squamata > Gekkonidae > Gekko > Gekko gecko. Next base: position 68,738,464 of record JAPDNY010000002.1, on the reverse strand, counting down.
CAATTCCCTTAACTGCTTTTCTGTCGCACAGTGGAGGCACAGGGAATGTCAATTATGAATGGAATGATTACATTTTCTTTCTGTGAGTCTCATTTATGGTATTTTAGGATGGCACTAGAGTTTGTTCATGAATATACCATTTACTGCCTCTGACAAGGAGTTGGTCTCTGTTCTGCTGATTAACTTTTGTGCTGCTTTCCTTTTGTTGCCCAGGGCCTTTATAGCTCAGAGCTTTTCTAGTGCCATAGATAGCACTGTTTCGGTGTTAATTATGGCTGGAATGAAGTGTGTGTGGGGGCTAAAGTGAGGCATGAATATTTTGGTATTTTCCCCTGTGTTAAGTCTCTGTGGCAAAGCTCTCTGTGGTGGCATGTTCTTCTGCATGCTCCTTCTCAACATGGATGAAATACTTTGGTTCCTTTCTTCCAGAACCAATGTGTGGTGTTGGAACTGCCTTGTGGGGTCTCCCTGTTTGCTGATGCAGCTGCCAATATAGCACAGCAGCAGTAAGACCTGAGCAAGGTTGTTAATGATAGGATGTTTTGGAGGTTGTTTATTCATAGGGTTGCCATAAGCTGGAAGTGACTTGACGGCACTTAACACACATATATCTTTGTAATAAAAGGTGTAACAGGTTCTATGAATTGCCAGCTTGCTTTAAAAAAGCCTGTGATCCCTTCCATTTTAGAAGGATGCCTTTCCCTCTATATTACAATAACAGAAGGAGCTAGAGACCAAACTTTTTTTTAAAAAAAGCTGCAAATTCACAAAACTTATGATTATAATGTATATTGGTATATTGTCGTGGAATAGGTAATTCTTTAAAAATCTAAAAAGGCCCTGGTGGTAGCAGGGGAAAATGACTGCACAGGGACAGAGCAGGGAAATTCACTGCTGTGTAGGCAGGAAAATCTGGCACACCCCCCCCCCGCAGCCACTCTAGCATTCCTGCATTCTTTCCCAAAACATTACAGCAAAGCAGGTTTGAGAAAGATTAGAAGGAAACTGGGGGTAGGTACATGAGTTCATCAAGATGCTGTGGGAGAAGCAGTGAAAAACCCCTGCATCCCAACAACATTGAGCCTTGTGTGGATAACCATGTGGAAATGGCTTATATCTTAGTTTGTCAGGAAGGGCTGAGCAAACATTCTGTAGAATCTAGGAAGTAGGAATTCTCCCTTGCCTCTTTGCAGGTTCTGTGTGGGCATGTGGTGCAAAAATGGGATAACGTTCTCCATTTAAATCTGTGGTGGGTTATTATTATTAGTCCTCACCTCCCACTGACAAGTGCGTTTTTAAGAAACACAATATGGGAACAAGTCCTTGCCCAAATCTGTTCAGTTTCTCATATTGCTTTTGTTAACACTTCTTTGAAAGCTAGTGCCAAACAGCATCTGTGATAGAACCAAACTTCACTTAGTTTATGAACCTGGGAAAGAGAAAGGAGAGTCGGTGTTGTTTTGAGCTAAATTATAAATCTAGTGTTCCTTGTGTTTTGGAATATGCTACTTGTTCAGGGTTATCCCAATTTATAAAAGCTAAAAACCCTATGTGAAGCTAAAAGAAAAGCTGTGCAGGAGATGAAAAGTCTGGCAAGTGAAATTTAACATAGGTGATGTTTGTGGAGGCATGAGAGTCCATTTGCTTCTTACATGCATTAGTCATAGAGTTGCCAGCACAAGACTGGCAACCAGCAGGAGACTCACAGAGGCATTGGGGCCTTCCCTAATGACGTAATGACATCGCTGGTGATGTGTTGATGTCACTTCCATGTGACTGGAAGTGATGTCAGTGCATTGCTGGAGTCGCTCTGGCATTTGGGCAAAATTTGCAACTTTCATCATAAAGTTTTGCTCCAAATCCTAGGACATCCCTGGCAATGTGCTGATGTTGCTTCTGGTAGCATGGGAAATCACATCAGTTTATTGGAATGCCAGTGTCACCCCTTTTGTCTTCATTTTCTCCCACTGTCCAGCTAAGCAGTGGTGCGAAGGGCCCACTGGGTGTGGGCATCCCCCCATTCACAGCAGAGCCTGGGAAGCCTAATAAGTCAATATGTGTGAAACTGTTAAGACAGGGCTGATTTGCTGGCAAAACTGGGGAGTGACCAAAATTGATGGTGCTGAGTTGTGGAAGTTGGGAGAGAGAAGAGTAGGCATTTGGAAATGACACCCCCTCTCCCTGCTTGAAAATAACTGACTTTTAATTGTTTACAACAAAATCCCTTTGAATTCCAACAAGACTTGTGGATGAGCTTAGTTCATTCTGACCTGTTTTGCCCTTTTTCCTCATAACTGACTAGTCATTCTACATTTCGGTTCATAACAGCTAGAAAAGGGAGGCTGCTCCTTGGACCACTCTGCAGGTGATCTTGAAGCTTTTCCAGCAGCAAGTTTCCAGCACATAGATGCCTGAAGCCACCTTCTCAGTTGCACAGCTTCCTGCCTAACATCTGAGAAAGGATGTGCATCTTTGAAGCTCAGTGACTGTATGTGGTATGTTTTTTCCCCCTGGGCTGAGGAGCTCTTGTTAAATGTTGTGGCTGTCACTCCTCTTCCTCCTCACTCCTGACAGCCAAATTTGTCAGCTACGAGATGTGTCTACAGCATATGCCATCTGGTAGAATCCCTTATTCAGAATGTTCCTTCATTGCAGTATCCTCATTAGTCAGTTAGCGAGACTGTTTTTTGGTGACATCCATGCTCTTCCTGCTGTGATGCAGCAGCATTAGCTGTTGACTCCTTCTCAGTAGGAAGCAGATGCTTTGCTTTTCTTGTAGCTTTTGCATTGCAAGAGCTGCATACTGTTGCATACTGTGTGCATGCATGCTGCACCTTCTGCAAACCTAAAGTACGGCAAAGCAAAAATAAATAAATTGTGCTTTGTACCCAATGTCACTTACAGCCAGAATATGAAATGCAAGAGAGGTGGAAATGGGTGTATCTAATTTAAGAGAGCATCAGGAGTTAATTATGATATTATTTAATACATTTTGTTGTGCCATTTCTACAAGCAGCTCAGGGTGGTATATAAAATTCTGCTCCCCCTCCTTTTTATCCTTACAGTCAACCCTGTGAGGTATGTTGGGCCAGTCACCCACTCTCAGTTTAAGATCACTGAACAAATTTCGTGGCAGAGTGAGGAATTGAACCTTGGGTCTCCCAGATCCTAGGCTAACAACATAACCACTAGACAACACTGTTAAGCCTTGTTCCTTCAGCAGGGCCTAGAGCAGGGGTGTCGAACTCATTTGTTATGAAGGCAGGATCTGACATAAATGAAACCTTGTTGGGCCGAGCCATGTGTGCATAAAATGTAATGCCAGCTAGCAGAGATATAAATTTTATAAAGGACACAAACACAAAGGATCTTTTTAACTTAAAATAAAAACATGCTTAAAATACTAGCACTCTTGCAATATTCTGTTTATTTAACAGTGTCCGATAACTGACACCTCTTGCTCTGAATTACTGCATCAAAATGTCTGTGCTATTGCAATCTTGAGTATGCTGTTCAGGTGTGAATCTGTAAACTGCAAATTTACAATGATGCAGCAGCAGCAGAACTGGAAGAAGAAGCAGCAGACAGCCAGTTCCACTGTGGGCCTGATAGAAGCCCTCCGGGGGCCTAATCTGGCCCTCAGGCCGCATTTTTGACACCCCTGGCCTATAGGGTAAACATCGCTAGGGCAGAAATCTAAAAGAAAAAAGGGATAAAAACATCTCTAGTCCTTTTTAGGCAAGTGCTGCTTGGCTGAAAGGTTTGCTGAAGGCTGCTGGTGGTCAGACCAAACAAAGAATGCTTCCTTTATTGTGTTTTCCTTTGTCATCTCTCCCCTCCCCCCCATCTGGTGCATGTATGATTTCTGAAAAGCAAATGGGTAACTTTCAACCCTTATTCACTGTGTAGCTTGCAGTCTGTGTCTTGCAGCTGATGTCTGGTGCCCGAGGTTTATTGCAGACTCCTGAGTCTTTTTTTTTAAAACCCAGACAGTAATTATATAGAAAGAACTTCCAGCTGAAAAGCACATCCTCAGGCAACTGTTTTAATTTTGATAGCTCAGGTTTCTTGTTTTTCAAGTGTAGGAGAGCTGCGAAACATTCTTTGGAGCTGCGAAACATTAGCTAAAGTAATTTTTTTCTTCTTAAATAGCCACCCTGAACATGAAGCCCTTCAACTCTAGTGTGTGACTTACCAAGATTTAGGGTGTTTCTGTAGTTGGGATAGTTTCATGTATTCTTGCTACCTATTTAATTTTTTTAGTAACTTCTTTCTATTCTGCTTTTTGTGTTACTGTAGTAATTATAAAGAATCCAAAGTTCAGAGAATTACCATAGACCTGTGTAATCTTTTTCAATTCCTGAAGATGGCTTGGCTGTGGCAGGATTTGGACCCAACAATTAAAGATAAATGGAAGCGCTTTTTTTAATTGCATGTTCTGATAGGCATATCCTCATGAAAACTCAGTCTCACCAATTTCTGTAATACATGGTCATCCATTTTTCAATGACTTTAGTTCTTATTGAATAGATACTTTATGCTAGCTTTTATGCATGCGGGACCTCCATGTACACTTGTTGTTGAACAGCCGCCTGCCAATGCATTGCTAAGGACTCTTAAATATGACTGCCAAAGCTGGACTGGAAAACTAGGGTGCCAGGGTAATGGACTGAATGGTGACCATGAGACAGTGCTAGTTTGCTGGAGTATATGCATGTGCCCAACCAAAGGAAACCTTGTCCTATAGCAATGTGCCAAGCCAGACATGGACCCATGGAAAACCCGATGCCTCTTGCTCTTGCAACCTGCAGCCATGTGCCAGAAGGCAATCCAACCTCCCTGACCCCGCAAACACATAGGACCAGCAGCAGTTCACTAAAGAGAAGCCTTGCTCTGCGAAAGGACCAGGACATTCCTGTACAGATGCCATGGAAAGGCTTCTCCTCCATCACACAGGCACCTTTCCTCCCTACTTCTGCATATTAACATCACCTGGTAAAGCATGTACTCAACTTCAAACTAAACAAAAGAACCTCCTCCATGATAGGATAAATGAGCAGTCACATCCTCCAGCTGTCTGTCCAGATAGCGCAGCTGTTAACTATCAGATCGTTAAGGCCAACTGGGACATTACTACTCTTTTATTCCTTTTCTCTCTGAGATGTCACTATTAGTCAACCATTATTGCAGTTGCCCAATGATCCATTTTCCTGACCCATTAGCATCTAGATTTTTCTAGTAGTTCCTGGGGATTATGTGACTATAGAAGCATCAGCTTTAAGTCATTCTTAGGGTATAAAAGGAGAGCATCACCCCCTTGCTCTCTCACTTCTATCCTCCTAACCCCACCGAATCATGCTAGTTCCATTCCTTGTGCAGTTTGGAGCCCTCCATTTGTGTTGCTGGCCAACTTATGATTCCCTCTCCCTTTGTTATTCCCCTTTTTGCTGTAGACTCTACTCACCTCATTGGACAGGTAATGTTATCGCCCAACCAACTGTATTTCCTGCTAAAGCAACCATCTCTGTACCTTTCTATCTGAATTCTTAGATCTGTATTGCTTGTGTGTATGTGTGCTTGATTTTACATTGTATGTGTGAGAATCAATGGTAAGGAGGAATCACACACACAAACAGTTCCTTTAATGGCATTTCACAAATGTGAAAACATAATATCTGAGAGATAAAAAATCAGATTCTGCATAAAATACAATCCTGTTAAAATTACCTTACGTTGAACACCTACAAAATTTTGCTAAGTATAGAGGCAGCAGCCAGTAAAAACTTTTGCCACTAGTTCAGTTAAATTTTCCTCAGTGCTATTTAACAAAAATAGTAGTTTGTTCAGCCTGGAATGATCTGACACACTACCCAAAATTGGTGATAAAATTTGTTGCCTAATTCCAGCATAATAACAACATTCAAACAGCACATGGTACACTGTTTCAATAGTTTCACATGTACAAGGGCAAAGTCTGTTGGCAAAGGGAATACTGCTTTTAAGAACTAGCTTCAGCATCTGTTTCTGGATAAATAGACTCCCATATACAAAGGTTATTGATCCCTTAATTAAAACATGTTGCCATTCAATATTCATATTTTCCCATTCTTTACTAAGAAATAAGGCATTTGGGCTAACACACTCCAGTAGCAAGTGGCCAGATGAACAACAGAATGCCTGGATGTTCTTTTCTGCTTGTTCACTATGTGGTTTTCACACAAACCATTTTATTGTCAAGTTCGTAATTTCTGAAAGTAGATCGCCGTTCTGTGTTTCTCTTGATCCCCCCCCCCAGGCCATCATAGTTTTGTTCCATAGCTTCCAGTATAAATATGTACATTGTTGTGAAGAGATACCGAGGACAGGCAGCAATTTTTCTCCAGGCCAGTTTGGCTAGGGATCCTGGAGGGTTTTTTTTTTTTTTGTCATCTTCTGGGTGTGGAACAGTGATCACTGCAGGTGTGAGGGGGAGGTATTTGTGAATTTCCTGCATTGTGCAAGGGGTTGAATTAGATGACCTTGGAGGTCCCTTTCAACTCTATGATTCTATGAAATGAAAGTACTGTTGGCTAGGAAGGATAATCTGGAAGTAGATGGCCTCTCTGTGGTGTGTGTGAATTCATTGGATATACATATTGTACAATGACTAAGAATGATTTTTTTAAAAAAAATTCACTGGCTTACCAGCTAGACCCTTGCCTGATGAGCTACTTAGCTGTGGTAATGAATGAATGCTTCAGTGATAGTCTGTACATGGGTTTCTTTCAAAAGTGCTTGGAAACTACTTCTGGTCTCGAATTCGGCTGCAAGGTGGAACCAGGTTGTTCAGAACAATTAGAACGAAATTGACTTCTAGTTGGTCTTCGGGACCAATCCAGAATTTGCATAACTTTTATCTAAAAAGCCCTTGCTTCAAATGCCTCCTCCCATTCAAACATACCTGTACACTAAAATCTTCTTTGGAAGCTGTGCTCCTTGTCATCCCAACCATACAGTGAATTGCTACATGGGATAAGGCTTCCTCTGTAGTGTCATCAGTTGTTCAAGGGAAGATTTAGACCCTTTATCACAGGAAGCTGTATATATGTCAAGTCAGGCCATTAATCTGTCAAGGTCACTATTGTGAACTTTGACAGGTAGTTGCTTTTTTGGGTCAAGGTCTTCCACATCACCTGCTCCTTTTATCTGGAGATGGCAGGAACTGAACTGGGACTTCCCACTGCGCTAAGCCTTGGTCCATGTGGATACTAATTTCCCTTCAAGGAATTTTTTTTTTTTTTTTACTTCTGAATGATGATTTACCAACATGGAAACAATTGGTTATTAGTATTTTACTAGTGGCTGCAAAACTTGCAGTTCCTTCTCAATGGAAATCTCTTTCAGCCCCATCTGTTTCGACTTGGCACTCCAGACTTTAGGAACAATATGTTTTAGCTAAACTAACTTTTAATTTTAAATCCTTGCCTTTATCAGCAATGGTTACCAAGTTTAAAAGAATCTGGTCTCCTATTTTAAGTTATTTGGTAAAGAACAGAGAAATTCCAAAAGAACTTTATACTTGTTATATTTAATTTAAGACCACCTTTTTTTCTTCTTTTTGTTCATTTTACTGGTGTTGCTGTACCATTGTTTTAATTTTGAATGTAATAAAAATTTTAAAAGGTTAAAAAAAGGAAATGCTTTAATTTATTGACAGCAGGGTGTTCCCAAACTGTGGGACCTTTGGGATTACCTGCATTTATATACATATAAAAGTTAGGACAATTAAAAAGCTTTCTTGAGCATCTAAATTTCAGTTATATCTAACGCCTTCATATTTCTGTCTGTGGAAACGGTAGGATTATTATAGAATAATCAACTGGTGTATTAGAAGAAAACAACTTTGAAGGATTATTCCAGACATTAAAGCTGTTGATTATGAGCTTTCCAGAACTTCACCTAATGAAACACAGCTTCTGTAATTTGAATTTCATGGCTATCTTGGAACCATCAGGTCAGTAGGGAATTTCTGTTAAGCACTGTTTTACTTTAAAATAAAATATTTTGTAGTAACAAAGAATGAGGTTTTAAGAACCCAGAACTGGGTCATTGACTGTAGATGTTTTGCTTCTGGAGTAATCTGAATTTATCTCTTTGCTTAAAATCTACTGCTCTGGTTAATCTCTCTGTGTTGGATGACTTCCTGGCTGTCTCTTAGTTTTTATTCATCAAGCTAAAACAGTTTATTAACTCCCACTCTCTTTTATGTATACAGTACAGAAGGTAGTATGAACTGTACTAACCTTACTGCCTTGATTGGAACCCATGACCACGATCTCCTCCCCACTCCTTCACTGTTGGGCACCTTGCCAATTTCTTGAGAAAACGGTATAGTCATCAAAGCTCTCAGTTTCATTATGGGTTTGTTGGAATTTGGGAACACTGTATTAAAGACTTGCTATCATCACATGGAAGCTGTTTTCAAGACAGTCAGCTGAAGAGTCATTCTAAGTTTTTTTTGGTGGGGGGTTGTCTGTATGTGTTCCTCCTATTTTCTGAGTTTTTAGAAATCAGTCTTCTGGTGATCATTTTAGCTACCACCTGAAATAGCCTTCTGTTGACCCTAGGGCTGGGAACTCTGAAATTACTTCAGAAATGATTTAGCAGGTGCACTTTGACACTTGTTGTCATGCAATGTCTCTGGAAATGAAATTAGGTGGATTTTGCAGAGCAATAAATAGAATCCATACTGATGAAACTCTTTCCAGTCTCTGCAATTCAGAATCCAAGTCACTAAGCTTCATTAAACACATATCCAGATAAACCATCAGTTGGTCAACATCAGAATTAATTGGATTATGGATAAATACAATTGTATTTACTTGTAAATAAGATCTACAGAAATGGCCTTTTGTCTGGGAAGCCTGAACAGATGCTGGGTGTACACAATATCACACTGATGTTCAGCTTTTCTGCCAACACCATGGACTTTTGTCCCTTCTAAAAATGTGGACCACACTTGACCTTGAAGGTGTTCTTAGTATTACTCAAATAGACTGCTTGTGTCCAGTGACGTATGTATGAGTGTTGTCAGGGTAGTAACAAGTATTTTCAGAGGTGGTAGCTATATTAGTCTTTGAGGTGCTGCTGGACTTTTTTTTATTTTTCCACAAACAATTTTTATTCCAGTGTGAACTTTTGTAGGCCAGAGTTCACTTTTTCAGGTGCTTTGAAGAGGAAATCATTTTAGGTTTTTATAGGGATAATCATAGAACTGGGGAAATAGAGGAGGTGGAGTAGAGAGGTTTGGTGTGAATCCAGTCATAAATCTTTCAGGTGTGATTCCCTGTGAATGGACTGGAACAAATTTGGCTGTAACAAATAATGGATGATGTGAGAGGTCAATGGTTCCAGCCTCTCATGAAGTTCAGAAGAACAAGACAGTAATGAAGAAGGATAAACAATTAATCAAGAAATCAGCAGTCTAAACCATAAACAAAACTAACAGTAGTTAAGGATTGCAGTATGATACTGCAGTTACCTAATTTGGTATATGAATCAAACATCCTCTACGCATGTAGGTTTTGGACTTTGTCTCTGGGGCAGTTATTTTGGGACTGAACATTCTAGTGTATGCCCATGTCCCAATCTGACACAGCATGATAAGGGGCAAGAAGATGCTCATGTAGGGGAAGTGGAAGTCTATATATGAGTGGAAAACCACACCCCACAGGTTGGGTGATTAAGTTACCAGAGCAGTGGTTTGGCTTGGCTTTGTCCAACAAAGCCTGAGCAGCACTTCGACAACATCCCATGGGCTTAGAAATCATTTAGGAAGGTTCTGTAGCTTCATGTTATTGTCCAGCATATGAGTCAGTGGCTCTGAAAAAGAGGGAAGTTCTGGAGGCTTTAGGCGAAAGACCTTTAATCAGTGTGTTTTTGGGAGCATTCTAGCAGTTAGCTATTCCCATGTTAGAGCATCCCGGGAAATTGTTGCTAATTTTAGGGGCCACTGCTTTGATATTAAACCTAACTGTTTTATCCAGGCCTCGGACTGCTAAGTTGGACCCATTGGGGTATGCGAATACAGGGGTCCCTGGGGTGGTGGGGGTCTTCTTTGTAACTCAGTGTGTTAAGAGGAGCCAACTTTTAAAAACTGAGCCTATTGAGCTATTTGAGACTGTAGTGAGTAATAACATATTCTAGTCTCTATAATATTTCCTTTTTGTTTCTCTTTCCAGTATACTGAACAGAAATCATGGTATAATTCAACACAAACCTGATACAGTGTGTTGGCCTATGCCTCCCCCCGCCTTCTTCCATAACCAGAATGTCTCTTTTTCATTTTATTTGTTTCATCAGATATTCCACAGACCTGCTTCTCACAACCTGAGCTTCCCTTATTCCTTGGAATTCATTTTTGGATTGGTTGCAAGGAATATTTAGAGACCAGATGTGGTGTTCCTTAGAGTGCTTGTTGCAGGAAGATGATCATTATTTTCCAGGATCCCAAACACTGACAGTTTGTTACAAGTACAGCCAAGTCCTTGTTCATTGGGAAACTCTGTATGACAGAGGGAAATTGCAAATTCTTGGTTTTCTAAGAATGCCTGATTTTTGTCTTTTGGAAAAAAAAAAGTGCTCTGCATTTATTTCATTTTCATTCTTTTTACTTTATTTATATCCCATCTTTCTCCACAGTGGGAGACCCAAAGCGGCTTACATCATTTTCCTCTCTTCCACTTTATCCTCACAACAACCCTGTGAGATAGGTTAGGCTGAAAGTGTGTGACTAGCCCAAGGTCACCCAGCAAGCTTCTATGGCAGAATGGGGATTCAATCCTGGGTTTCCCAGATTGTAGTGTAACACTTTAACCATTACACCGTGCTGGACCACGAGCATAACAAAACGTGATATCATTTGTTTGCTCACCTAAGCAGCTGTTTGACATGCCACAAGTGACCAGAGGTATTGTTGCTATTTTCATGCTTCATTCAACAATCCTATGAAACTTTTTATATACTTATACTGATTTTATTTATAATAGTTTATGTAGAATGAGAGTTTAGAGGCTATTTCAATGGTGGGGCCCTTTTTAAAGCTTGCTTGTCCAGCTATAATCAGCCCTGCTCACCTGCTCTTGACATGGGGCTTCAAATAAGTAAAATTCGTCCTGCTTTGTTGTACCTGTGCTGGGAGAACTAGGCCAAGCTGTGTTCATCCAGCTTGAATTCAGTTTCTTGGCATTTGGCTTCCTGAATCAAACCAAGGTCTGTCCAGTCTGCTACTCTGTACAGAGTAGCCACAAATAATGCTTGTCTGGGAGAAGGTGATGTTCCTCTCATGTTATTTATCCTCAGCAGTAGATTTTCTCTGAACATGGAAGTTGTTGTTGTTGTTGTTCAGTCGCACAGTCGAGTCCGACTCTTCGCGACCCCATGGACCAGATTACACCAGGCCCTCCTGTCTTCCGCTGTCCGCTGAAGTCTGCTCAATTTCATGTTCGTTGCATCGATGACACTGTCTAACCATCTCATCCTTTGCCGTCCCCTTCTTCTTTGACCTTCAGTCTTTCCCAGCATCAGGGTCTTCTCCAGTGAATGCTCCCTTCTCATTTGGTGGCCAAAGTATTTGAGCTTCAGCTTCAGGATCTGGCCTTCAAGGGAACAGTCAGGGTTGATTTCTTTTAGGATTGACTGATTTGATCTCCTTGCAGTCCAAGGGACTCTCAAGAGTCTTCTCCAGCACCATAGTTCAAAAGAATCTATTCTTCGGCGCTCAGCCTTCCTTATAGTCCAACTCTCGCAGCCATACATTACTACGGGGAATACCATTGCTTTGACCATGCGGACTTTTGTTGGCAAGGTGATGTCTCTGCTTTTTATCATGCTGTTTAGGTTTGCCATCGCTTTCCTCCCAAGGAGCAGGCGTCTTTTAATTTCATGGCTGCAGTCACCATCTGCAGTGATCTGGGATCCTAGGAACGTGAAGTCTGTCACTACTTCTACGACTTCCCCTTCTATTTGCCAAGGAGTGATGGGGCCAGATGCCATGATCTTAGTTTTTTTGATGTTGAGCTTCAAGCCCACTTTTGCACTCTCCTCTTTCATCCTGAGCAAGAGGCTCTTGAGGTCCTCTTCACTTTCTGCCATCAGAGTGGTATCGTCTGCATATCTGAGGTTATTGATCTTTTCCCCAGCAATCTTAACTCCAGCTTGTGATTCATCCAGGCCAGCATTTTGCATGATGTACTCTGCATATAAATTAAATAAGCAAGGTGACAATATACATCCTTGTCGTACTCCTTTTCCTATGCTAAACCAATCAGTTGTTCCATATCCGGTTCTAACTGTTGCTTCTTGACCCTTATACAGGTTTCTCAGGAGACAGGTGAGGTGGTCTGGTACTCCCATCTCTTTAAGAACCTGCCATAATTTATTGTGATCCACACAATCAAAGGCTTTAGCATAGTCAATGAAGCAGAACTAGATGTTTTTCTGGTATTCTCTTGCTTTCTCCATAATCCAGCGAATGTTGGCACTTTGATCTCTAGTTCCTCTACCTCTTCGAAACCCAGCTTGTACTTCTGGTAGTTCTCTATCCACGTACTGTTGGAGCCTAGCTTGTAGGATTTTGAGCATGACCTTGCTAGCGTGTGAAATGAGTGCAATTGTGCGATAGTTTGAACATTCTTTGACGTTGCCCTTCTTTGGGATTGGAATGTAAACTGACCTTTTCCAATCCTGTGGCCACTGTTGTGTTTTCCAAATTTGTTGGCAAATTGAGTGCAGCACTTTAACAGCATCTTCTTTTAAGACTTTGAATAACTCAGCTGGGATACCATCACCTCCACTAGCTTTGTTGTTAGTAATGCTTTCTAAGGCCCATTTAACTTCGCTTTCCAGGATGTCTGGCTCGAGGTCAGTGATTATACCATCGTGGTTGTCAAGGACATCGAGGTCCTTCTTGTATAGTTCTTCTGTGTATTCTTGCCATCTTTTCCTAATCTCTTCTGCTTCTGTTAGGTCCCTACCGTTTTTGTCCTTTATCATGGCCAGCTTTGCATGGAACGTTCCCTTGATTTCTCCAGTTTTCTTGAAGAGATCTCTAGTCCTTCCCAATCTATTGTTTTCCTCTATTACTTTGCATTGTTCATTCAGGAAAGCCTCCTTATCTCTCCTTGCTGTTCTCTGGAAATCTGCATTAAATTGGGCAAATCTTTCCTTATCCCCATTGCCTTTAGCTTTCCTTCTTTCCTCTGCTATGTGTAAAGCCTCATCAGACAGCCACTTTGCTTTTTTGCATTTCTTTTTCTTTGGGATGGCAGTGAGTGCTGCCTCCTTTACAATGTCACGGACCTCTGTCCATAGTTCTTCAGGCACTCTGTCTATCAAATCTAGTCCCTTAAACCTATTCTTCACCTCTACTGTATATTCATCGGGGATGTGATCTAGGTCAAATCTGAATGGCCTTGTGGTCTTCCCAACTTTCTTCAATTTAAGTCTGAATTTTGCAATGAGTAGCTCATGATCTGAGCCACAGTCAGCTCCAGGTCTTGTTTTTACTGACTGGATAGAGCTTCTCCATCTTTGACTGCAAATTATATAGTCAATCTGATTTCGGTGTTGCCCATCTGGTGATGTCCATGTGTAGAGACGCCTCTTAGGTTGTTGGAAAAGGGTGTTTGCTATGACCAGCGTGTTCTCTTGACAAAACTCTGTTAGCCTTTGCCCTGCTTCATTTTGTTCTCCAAGGCCAAATTTGTCTGTTATTCCAGTTACCTTTTGATTTCCTACTTTAGCATTCCAGTCCCCTATGATGATGAGGACATCATTTTTTGGTGTTAGTTCTACGAGCTGTTGTAGGTCTTCGTAGAACTGGTCCACTTCAGCCTCTTCTGCAGCAGTGGTTGGGGCATAGACTTGGATTACTGTGATATTGAATGGTTTGCCTTGGATTCGGACCGAGATCATTCTGTCATTTTTGAGATTGTATCCCAATACTGCCTTTCTCACTCTCTTGTTGACTATAAAGGCCACACCATTTTTTCTACGGGATTCCTGGCCACAGTAGTAGATATAATGGTCTTCTGAGTTAAATTCGCCCATTCCTGTCCACTTTAGTTCACTGATTCCCAAGATGTCAATGTTCATTCTTGCCATCTCATTTTTGACCACGTCAAGCTTACCTTGATTCATAGATCTTACATTCCAGGTTCCTATGCAGTATTGTTCTTTGCAGCATCGAACTTTCCTTTCACCGTCAGACACATCCACAACTGAGCATCCTTTCGGCTTTGGCCCAGCCGCTTCACTCTTTCTGGGGTTACTCGTACTTGCCCTCTGCTCTTCCTCAGTAGCATATTGGACACCTTCCGACCTGAGGGGCTCATCTTCCGGCGTCATATCTTTTAGCCTTTTGTTACTGTCCATGGGGTTTTCTTGGCAAAGATACTGGAGTGGGTTGCCATTTCCTTCTCCAGGGGATCACGCTTGGTCTGAGTTCTCTGCTGTGGCCTGTCCGTCCTGGGTGGCCCTCCACGGCATAGCCCACAGCCTCATCGAACCACGCAAGCCCCCTCGCCACGACAAGGCAGTGATCCATGAGGGAGAAACATGGAAGTTAGATGTAGCTAATATGGCTCATAGTTGTTGATATTGTCTTTCATATATAGCTTAAAATATTTATTAATCACATTTAAAACAGCAACTACTTATCACAACTTTTGAGAACAGGTTATATGAGTTTCTTTTGGAATGTGAGCTTAGGGACTGCTGTGTTTCTTTTCAGGATCCTTTAGCCAACTTAGTTTACCATGCCTGCATCTACATACTATGGGACATTGCCCTCTTGTTGTGGCATGGCAATTATTTTCAGGTAGATTGGCTTGTCCACACAGGATAATCCATTTGCCGTAGTGCAATTTCCAGCAATGTGTGTGGGTGCAACCTTGGTTGTGTGTAGGTGTGATGTCAGGCAAGTTTATGAAGTATGAATGAAATTTATTCATTCTGCACAAGTTAATAAATATTGAGGCTGAACTTAAACCCACATACTCATTAGAAAATCAAAGGTTTCATCACTGTGGCAAATTACCACCCGAGCTCTGTTTTCATCTTATTTAAATCTGCATATGTGAATTGAACATGACCACTTAAAGGAAATCTGGAGAGCTGCATGATGAAGGTAGAAGTAAGTCTTGGGCTTTATAATATAAATATACAGCATGGTGAAATTTGGTGTATTAATTACAGTTCTGGTTAACTTATCTGGTTCCTGAAACACCTGAGCTGAAACCCCAGGGGTATGGATGGAAAATGCATATACTGCTAGGAGAAAAAAGATTGATATGATTCATTAGGAAATGCCAAGTTCTCAGTGGGTGATTATAAAGCCAAGGAAGATGTTAATTTGTACCCCTGCTTGAAATATCCTAGCCCAGCTCCTGTTCAGAAAGCTCCAGTTCTTTTTGGGTATAAGAATACAATTCCGTTGGTAGTACATTTGTTTTACCAAACAGTTGACTCTGGCTCTCATCCATCTGGCATTAGAGGTTAGGATGTTCAGTTTACATGGAGTGCTATTTGGTTTGATGTGAGTTCTTACATTTTTCTCATGAGATTTTTGAATGGATAGAGATTAAAAAATGTAGACCCCCAGGACTGCAACATTTTTGAGCTTGCAGGCACCTTTGGAATTCTGTCACAGGGTGGTTGGCATGACCACAAAATGGCTGCCCCTGGAAGCAGAGCTACCCACAAAACATTGGGGAATGAGGTTATGTATAAATCCTAGGAGCAATCCTGTATCTCAGGCAGAAGCTCTTACTTTCTTGCATGAAGGCAGTTTACCTTCAGTCATGCAGTAAAGACTGCGGACTGGACTCTAGGGTAGGTATGTGGATAGGGAAACGCACTCAAAGAGTAGTTGTCAATGCCATTTCATCTGAATGGAGGGAAGTGTCCAGTGGGGTGCCACAGGGCTCAGTTCTGGGGCCAGTACTTTTAACTGTTTTTATAAATGATCTGGATGAGGGTGTGGAGGGGGTACTCATTACATTTGCAGATGACACCCAATTGGGAGGAGCAGCAAATACACCAGAAGATATAGAATTCAACAAGATCTGAATATGCTGGAAAAGTGGGCAGGTGTGAACAAGATGCAATTTAACAAGGATATGTGCTGGGTTCTACATCTGGGTAACAAAAATGAGGAACACACATACTGGACGGGGAATATGCTTCTGGGTAACAGTGTATACAAACAAGATCTTGGGATATGGGTGAACCGTAAGCTAAATATGAGCAGCCAGTGGGATACAGTGACAAAACAGGCCAATGCAATCTTGGGGTGTATCAACAGAGGCATAACATCTAAATTGCAAGAGTCATAGCCCTGCTGTACATTGCATTGGTCAGGCCGCCCCTGGAGTATTGTGTGCAGTTCTGGAGGCCTCACTTCAAAAAGGATGTGGACAGAATGGGCAGAGGAGAGTGATGAGGATGATTGGGGGCCTGGAGACCAAGCCCTGTGAGGAAAGGCTGAGGGACTTGGGAATGTTAGGCTGGATAAGAAGAGGTGGAAGGGGGACATGATTACTGTCTTTAAGTATTTGAAGGGCTGTCACTTAGAGGAGGCCAGGGAGCTGTTCCTGTTGGCAGCAGAGGAGAGGACTTACAATAATGGGTTTAAATTAAGGGTGGGAAAGTACCAGCTGGGTATTAGGAAAAACTTTTTTACCGTAAGAGTTGTTCAACAGTGGAATCAGTTGCCTAGGGAGGTGCTGAGCTCTCCCTCCCTGGCAGTCTTTAAGCAGCGGCTGGACAAACACTTGTTAGGGATGCTCTAGGTTGATCCTGCATTGAGCAGGGGGTTGGACTGGATGGCCTGTCTGGCCCCTTCCCGCTCTATGATTCTAAGAAACTTGTGCTGTTGTTGTAACTGCTGCCAAAGTAATTCTTAAAAAATCTGCACAGCAGCAGAATCTGTGCTGGACAAAAGCCCCACTGGCCTCATCCATTTTCTAAAAGCACTTGGTGGGTGCCAGCAAAGGTTTCGGCCAGTGCCATGGCACCCACAACCACCATGTTGGGGACCCCTGCTTGAGAGGGTGTGGCATTCCAGGAAACAGTACCAGAAAAAGGCCATCAGAAGACAGTCTGGACTTCCCATTTAAATAATATTATGCTTGACTAACAGTTTTGGAGAAGAACTGGGCAGTTTGACTGTTCTGTAGGACAGCCTTTCCCCCATGCTGTTTCCTACCGTGCTAGAAAAGGCTGTACAGGCTCTGGCAAGTGGAAACTGCATTGTAGTATATTGACCAAAGAGTCATCCTTTCTCGAACTTTACCACCAACATGTTGGATTTTATGATATTCAGTGACTACTTTTAGATTATTTAGGGGTTCCCCCCCAAATTATACCCATTTTTTGTTGGATTCTGTTCTTCTGCTTAAAACACAAATTTCCAATGTAATATGTGTTCAAGTTTGCATTTTGAAGCCAGGTTTCTCCAGTCACACTCAACTTGAAGGTTTCTGAATGACCTTGAGCTAATCTTTTTCTCTTAGCCTAGTTTACTATTTTCTTATTCTCTTCCCTAGCTCACTAGGCTGGGATGAGAATAAAATGGTGGCAGTGCAGGGTGGGGTGGGAATCTAGACATTGCACTATAAGAAACATGAGGTAAAATTTTAATGAGACTTCCTATATTCCTTTAACTTGTCCGACCCACTCTTCTCATTTCTTGATGTTTGGTTGTGTGCCTGCTTCTGATTATCCAGCCAGCTGATTTCTATACATGCCCCCATGATGTTCCCTGCTCAAAACTCTCAAGACTTAGGTGGTTTTCACATGTGAACAAGCTTTTGTGGTTTCCCTGTTGCTGGTGCAGTTGTCAGTACAATAAAGCAGCAATGGGGCTTCCACATGACCTGTTCCCCTGTAGTTTCCTTGCCCCAGTCCTCCCAGTAGTGGCTATCCCTGTTCCCCAGGTCCACTGGTTATTTATTTATTTATTTAAAAAAACAGCAATTGAATAATGTTATAGTGATACAGTGATATGTGTAACAGGTTCATATTTCATTAAAAACATCAGCTTCAGTTCCTACCATTTATATCTCTTCTGTGGAAAGGAGTAGAGAATTCTTTTAAAAAGTGAAAGATGAGAATTTAAAGAACCTGTTACACATATTGTTAAAAAACTTATAACAACATTCAACTGCTGATACTGTTTTTAAAAGGCTGCTGGTAACAGAGGGAGGAAATGGCTGTGGTGAGGATGGTATAAGGGAAAATGACTGCCATGTGGGCAGGAAAATCTGAGTTTTCTTTTGAATACTCACTGTGGTATATCCCAAAATGTTGCAGCAAAGCTGGTCTGAGGAAGAACAGTGAAAAGCTGGAGAAACCCTGGGAGGCGCACATATGTATAGGCGTGTGACATTCAGCATAAGCTGAGCTGAACCTCCCCCCCCCCGAAAAAACCTTACTGGTATTTTCCAGGTATTTTTAAAGCTGATTTAAAAATTGTGGCTGCATTTTGGCTATCTGAAATGGCCACTCTGAAAAACCAGAAAATTTTTCAGGGCCACCAGATAGTTGGACTTAAAGGACATTTAAAGGGATTGTGGTCCCTTTAAATGCCTTCTCCAAGCCACACAACTCCACAGTGAGTGAACTCCAGCGTTTAAAGGGTACATAGTCCCTTTAAACACCTTCTGAGTGAACTCACAGCTTGGAGGTTTTTAAAAGGACTGCAAGCCCATTAAATGCCTTTGGAGTTCACTCGCTGCGGAGTTTACAGCTTGGAAAAGGCATTTAAAGGGACCGTGACTTCTTTAAATGCCTTTCCCTCCTCCATTGAAAGCAATGGAGGATGGAGACACCTTCTTTGGGGCCCATAGAATTGGACCCCCTGGAGAAACGACGGCTGAGAGGTGACATGATCGAGGTTTATAAGATTATGAATGGGATTGAGCAGGTTGAGAAAGAAGTACTTTTCTCCCTTTCTCACAATACAAGAACTCGTGGGCACTCCATGAAATTGCTGAGCAGTCGGGTTAGAACAGATAAAAGGAAATACTTCTTCACCCAAAGAGTGATTAACATATGGAATTCACTGCCACAGGAGGTGGTGGCAGCTGCAAGCATGGACAGTTTCAAGAGGGAATTAGATAAACATATGGAGCAGAAGTCCATCAGTGGCTATTAGCCACAGGGTATAGATGGGAACTCTCAGTCTGGGGCAGGTGATGCACTCTATTCTTGGTGCTGGAGGGGGCAGCAGTGGGAGGGCTTCTGGTGCCCTGGCCCCACTGCTGGACCTCCTGATGGCACCTGGTATATTTTGGCTGCTGTGTGACAGAGTGTTGGACTGAATGGGCCATTGGCCTGATTCAACATTGGCTTCTCTTATGTTCTTATGTTCTTAGTCTTTTTGTGACGGGGTATTTTTTTAGAAGTGACACTAGCAGCTAGGTTGCAAATTTGGTGCCTTTACCTAAAAAAAACAGCCCCCCCCAAGCTCCAGATACCCCTGGATCGATTCTCCATTATACCTATGGGACCATTGGCTATAATGGTCCCCCATAGGGTATAATAGGTTCCGGAAAAAAACGGGTTTCCTGAATATTTACCAAATCTGAATACCATACCAGGAAGTACCGTATTGGGAAGTACCTATATTTTTTGGGTTCAGTATATTTTGCACACCACTGCAAATGTACCAGGATGCCATGGGGAAGCAGGACCCCACCTTCCCAACAGCATTGAATGCAGGGTAGATAATCCATTTGGAAATGGCCTTATTTCAGACAGACAGTATTTTATAACTTTCTCCTTCACCTCTGGATACTCTTTTATGTTACCTATTCATGACTTCTGGCTATGCCCAGTCCTCTTAACTTCTAAATCTGTCCCAACATGTTCATTCTCCCCCCCCCCACTTACTTAATGGAGCTTTAAAATAGTATGAGGATATACCTGGCCAAACATACACACAGTTTCAGTATTTCTGCTGCAAACGAATGCCTTTTACTGAAAGCAGATCTCTCCCTCTCTCCTGTGGGAAATGTTAAGATTGTAGTCATGAAATAGAACAGACGCCAAGTTCAGTAATTGTCCTACTAGAGGGAGACAGAAGTACACATAAAAGGTTCGTCCTTTGTGGATTCTGTGGATGCTTGTATAGCAGTTATTTCGCAGCTCAGCAGAGATTCTTGGCCTTTTGGCGGAGATCCAAGTGTTGATTACAGATAAGACCGTGGCATGAATCTTCTTGGCCTTGCAAGTGAGAGGTAGTGGCCATAGGCTTCCTTGTCCTACTAGGTTTGGCCAGTGAATGGATTTTAACTGAGTACAGATTGACCTTCTATGCATACCAGGAAATGCCCAAAAATAGAGCAGAGCACTTCTGCTTCTAGAGTGGTATTTCTCTTGGATTCGAACATTTTCTCTCTTAATTATTTAAAACATTACATTACAGAGCCGGAGGAATATCCGATGGCTTTTAGGTCTGGAATGAGCATTGTGCTGCTGCACCTAATTGCAGTTTCAAGGATTTAAGGGCCAATGCTGTGAAAGTCCTACTGCTAAGAGTGCAAGGAACAGGGGTGAGAGAACTTTCAGGTGTCATCATGGTGAGCTTTAATTTTTAATATTTTAAAAATGAAATAAAATTGCATTTATTATAGCTGGAGAATGTGATGACAAATTATAGTAAAGTTGCCCAGATTGTGCGGGGTGTGTGTGTGAGAGAGAATTTCTCTAATTAGGGCATCTCAAAATATTTATTTTACTTACCATATTTACTTACAGTATTTACCATGGTGACTTAAAATTAAAACATATAAAACATATAATTTAAAAACCATTTTAATACCAGTCTGTGCACAAAAAACACACATCACTGAAATAATTTAAAATATAGCTAAAATACATACAAAGACCTAAAAATAACAATTAGAACAATAGTCAGGAAGAAGGGATCCCTGAGGGAATTCTAAACAAAACACAGAAGTCTTCACCTGTTGGTGGAAGATGGCAACAGAAAGGGACAGATGAATCTCTCTAGGGACGGAGTTCCAGAGTTTTGATGGCAAGATTGAGAAGGCCATCTCCCAGATTGCTACTCGTCTAATCTCAGAAGGCAGGGGCACCCAAAACAGGGCCTCTGAAGATTACTGTAGTGGTTGGGCGGGTTCATAAGGATTTAGGCAGTCCTTCAGGTATGTTGTTTCCAAACCATATGGGGATTTGAAGGTTAACCCAAGAACCGTGAATTGTACCTGGAAGTAAATTGGGAGCCAAGTGTAGGTGGGTCAAGACTGGAGTGATATGGTTCCTTTGACCCATTCCAGTCAATATCATGACTTCATTTGTCTGTTTACTTAAGTGATTTATTGCTTGCCTTTCTCCTTAAGGCTCAAGGTAGATTACATGGTTCAAGACAGTGCAATCAAGTATCATGAGACAGCCAAAGAAACAGTACAAGAGGACTAGAACTCAAAATTAAAAACAATGCAAAAAGTATCAGACATGATATATCATAAACTGTGCAAAAAAAAAAATGAAAGCAGAGACTAATGCAGTAAGAGCAAGATAACAATACAATAAACAGTGGAGTAGATTACAACTGTTTTCCCTTTATAAAAACATCCTCTGTTCAATTATACTGTACTTATTCTCTTTATAAAAATGCCTTCCTGAACAATTCTGTTTCCACATGAGGAGGGGAGAACGCTCTGAGATGTTTGAGTACTCTTGTTCCTATGATTCGTGGAAGCTGGAAGTATGTTATTCTTTTCCTGTAGAGATTGGTTATAGTAGGTGAGGAAAAATGCATTTTACTTTGGGGGTTTAGACTGTATAAAACCTTTACCTTGAGTTAAAAAACAATCTCTCTCTTAGCAACAAATAGGCAGGAGGGGGGGAAGTCAAACCTCACCCAACCCTGCACTTTAGAAATGCTAGTACTTTCATGGTCTAATCACACCTCCAGCAAGAAGACAATGACACCTAGCAGGGAAAAGAAATTTTGGAATTTTAAAATGCTAGAATATCTCTTCCTGGAGACTTCAGGAGAGGTTTCATTGATGCACAGTGGGTGAGCAAGCAGAGATAATAAAGCCCCTTGGCACAGAGGGGAGGGGCTCTTTTCGGCTGATTTCATCTAGGAGGAAGGAGTTCTTACACCTGGGCTTCTGCTGGTTGCCGTTGCCACATGGAGGGCTACAGGCCTGAACAAAGAGTACATCCATGTTGTTCTCAATGGGATACTGGTTTGAATGTGTATTCTGATGTGCACCCAAAGTGTTGTGATGTAAAGCTAGATCAGTGTTTCTGAATGAGTAGTTCAATAACTGATGTCACTATGGAGCCAAGCCTTAAACTGTGGCTCTGTAATGTCGTTCACTACAGGATTCCTGATTTGTTGGTATCACATAATGAGAGTGAAGACCTGGTGGCAGGTCTGAGAAATGATGTCTTCAAGTAGGTGCTGAAAAAAGTGTGAAAAAGTTGAAGGCAGGGAATTCCAGGGGTATTTTTCAGACCCACTGAGAGCATACTGTAGGGCTTTTAGATGTTTGAAGGCAAATATTTGGTACACTTCTAAAACCCATGTTCTTAACACTTGCCAGCTTTATCTTCTTCTCACAGAGCAAAAGTAACTTAATAGCTGACCTGAAGCACCCTTTCAGTTAATGACTAAGGGAGTAGTTTGCAAAAACCACCTCTGATTGCTACTTCATCCCTTTGCTGCCTCCTGCCTACCTGTGGAGCTGCTCCTGAGCACCTAAAAATAATGGGGGAATGTGATCTTAGACCTTGTGCCTTGTCTCTGCAGAAGGAATATGAACACAAGGATAAGTTATGCCAACACTATTTCATTTGGGCCTGAGAGCTTCCCAAAGGCAGAGACACTAGAAACTGCAATTGTAGTTCCATGTCAATCTGTACATGTGCATCTGTCCTTGTTCATAAATGTCAAGTAGTCTTTAAAGTAGAAGAGAAGACAAGGTGATGGCAGGACCATCTCTTTCCCAAACCTAAGAGATGTACCCACAGACTAGAGTTGCCAGGTCCACCTTGACCACTGCCAGGAGAGGGGGGATGTCGAAAGATCCAGGTTGGGGAAACTCTTGGAGATTGGGAATGAAGCTGGGAACCTCATTGGGGTACTATATGCCACAGAGTCCATCCTCTAAAGTATCTATTTTCTCCAGGGAATTGGAATCTGGAGATGAGCTGTAATTCCATGGGATCCCCAGGTCCTACCCAGAGGCTGGCATCCCTGCCACAGAAAGCTAATACTTGGCTTTTGACATGCTAGCTAGACAATGAACTCAACATTCCTTCTGCTTGTAAAGGTGCAAGAACTGTTTGCAAGGCACTTGGGTTGCCATTGTGCTGTTCTTTCACCTGGATTTTTAGAAACAGCTGTTGTTTCCCCCTAAAGTTATGAGGGCCTGGTAAACCCCACATGCAGTTTCAGATAGGTTTTAAAACTGTTTGCAAGCTTTGTGGTAGAAGCAGACTTGTGCCGGGAGAAAAATGTTTACTTCTTTTCATAGCCCATCTATTCACCCATAAAAACTGAGGATGATTGTTGATATAGGGTTGACTGTAATGGACTCTGAATCTGCAGCCTTTGCGCTCTATTGGTGGTGATCTAAATGGAGACTAGGAACTAGTTAACGTACTGTTTCTCCAATAAAATCATAAAAATAAATATTAAAAAAAATTCAAACAACCTACTAAGGCCATAAAATAGTATATCTACAACTTCCTTCTGGCTAACAGCAGGCCATAAAAACAGCAATACATAGAATGCTTCAGTTAAAAATCCTGGGGTACAGAGAATTTTTTAGCCTTGTTTCTCAGGTACAATAAAATAGACATTGTGAGCCTCAGAGGAGAGGTATTCTGGAGGCAAAGTGCCCCTACTATAAAGACCCCTATCTGGTTGCATTGCCTCTGCAGACAGGGGCGCAGAGATCAGGCTGGATAGTACAGAAGAAGGTAGCCCTACTTTGGTTCCTAGATGTTTATGGGTTGAGGTGAAACTGATTCAGAGATAGATGTTCAATTTACTCTGAAACGAGCTATCTCGCAGTCTGGACATGCTCTTGGATGCCTTAATGAGACTTGATGCTCAGGTGACAGAGGACTCCCAGGGGTGCATTTTTTCAGCTTAGGTTGATTGGCCTTTCCGAACTGAGGAAGACATTCCCACATTCAGTGGGATCACAAATGAAGGGGTTTGAAATCCTGGCTACATGTGGCTTTATTTCAAGGTACAAAGATAACGCTAAGAAACTAGCAGTCTCTGTTAGATGGGCCAGCTTGGTTGTTTGTTTTGCTGCCTGTAATGAAGATTCTGTGGATCTTTCTAGACTGAAAGCACTATTTGCCTTGAAATGAAGCTAAGGTTTCAGCTGGAATGACGTTGATCTTGAACAAGTCTCTGGTTTCAAACATGCTTCCTATAATTGGATTATTTCCTGTTTACAAAGGATAAAGCGAGAGACCACAATCTAGAGAGCTGAATGTGTGTAAAAGTATTTATATCTCCTGGGTGTTCCTCCCAAGTATTCTGAGCTTTTGGCAGAACCACTGAAGAAAAAGTTGGATGACTTTGTAAACAAATGTAGAATTTCTCAATGAGTGACAGAGGTATAGACATAGATACTTAGTTGTACCTATAAGCTCCCAAGGAATAAAAGTCATATAGTTGATATACAGGGTTAATGAAAAACAATAGGAATTTGTGTTGCATTGCAAAACTTTATTATTACATGACTTGTATGTCTAGCACAGTTTTCTGATAATAATTTTTTATATAGGACGGTAGAAAAAATGTTTTGGATTTTTTTTTATCCTGTCAGCTTTGCTGAGAAATAGTTTTAGTCCCACGTGGGAAATGGTCTACTGAGAGAGAATGTTTTTGCTGTAAACCCCAGTTGAGATATCCAGTCTGGATCATTGAGTACCCTAGTATATGCAGGGTGGACATGTGGCCAGATGCAGAAGTGAACTCTGAAGTTATCTGCCTTCTTGTATAAAACCTGTAACACATGTGTACATAAACTGATTATGTTTGCAAGCCAAAGGGTGGCTGAATCAGTCCACTAAAGTCTAGTGCCCCCCCTTCTATATGTGGTTGTGGTGTGATCTTGCCATACATGCAATCTACAGACTGTAGCATACTGGCTTGAGCTAGTGTGTATGTCAGAGTAAACCCTGGTGATCAATGGGGTGACAGCTGTCGTAGCCAGGTTGCCCTAGGTATCAAGTTAGGGGTTTCCTGAATGGTTTCTGGATGTCAATAGCAGCTGCAGAATAGGGGGAAGAATCCCAGTCAGGACCATGGATCAGAGAAAGGGAGTTAACCTCCGCCCCAGTGCTGTTTTTCCTGTTTTTAATTAAAACTGAGAAATAATGCTACAGGTATCCATGTACTTTCTGTATGTTTTCCCCAGGGGAGAAATCTGGGGGGAGGGGAAATTGGGGAAAAGAAAAAAATGTTGGGGGGGGCGGCGTCATTCCCTATTACTAGAACCACAATTCAGATCATGCCTCCTGAGCTGCTGTTATGCATTTAAAATGGCAGAAGATAAGTTTTACGGAAGATTAGACTTCCCAACATACTGTCAACTTGTATCCAAAGTGGTTTACGCCACATGCCCATTTATTGCTAGTGTTCTAAAGTGCAGTTAAGTGCCTTGATGTGATCATTATGTTTGCTTACACACTCACATACATGCACATCTGGGACCCAGTACAGAATTTATATGAAACTGAAGCAAAGTGAGTGTGTACGATTGAGAGCGAGAGAGCGAGAGAGAGAGAGAAGCTTTGAGTGGTAGTTAGGCTATTACAATTGAGTTGTTGCCAGAGTGAGCTGTAGAATGCAATAAACTTCTGTCCAGTGGATGAATTATTTGAAAGCAGTAAAAAAAAGCAGAGCAGCAAAGGGCTGAAATTGCTCTTGCTTTTCTGTGGTTGCCACAGGCACTGCCAGACTTCTCTGGGTGTTAGTTATTTCAAGGAATCTGCCAGTGGGATTACAGAATATATTGCATGAGTCGGGGATTATTGGGGTACAGTTTTCAGAAACCAAACACCACTGTTTGATGAATAAGTTAGAATAGTTTGCTTACATTATAAGTCCCGTTGTTTAAGTTGGAACATGTCCAAAAGGAGGGCTTCTTGAGTTGTTTGTTTGTTTGTGTGTCTCTGTATAAATCTGTTTGACTTCAGGCTCATAGTGTGGAGAAATATGGTAAACATAAGTAGCATGGTAGTGAGGAGGGATTGTATTTCAGCATAAATGGGAGGTGCAGTTTCAGATAAGTGTGTATCGAGTTATTGGGTATGTTTATATGTTCTGTGGGACACATCAAGTTTGGTCTTGAGCAGTTGTGCAGCTTTATAAATTGCTAAAAAAGAAAATGGCCCTTATTGCTTATAACAGTTCACACTCATTTGTTGCCTAACCAAACAGTTCAGACTCCAGTTTCCGATGTAAAAATCCTTAACATTGAAACCCTTTTTTGTGCTTTGGATTTTGCTTAGGACAGTCCAAGTTGGAAATGTTTCTGTCTGATAAATGCCAAATGGACATTTAACATGAAAATGGGACTGAATCCATTTGAGTCTCTACAGCAGGAAAGAAGAATAAACAAAGGGCTGAATTTTGGAAAGCCATTTGAATAGCAGCAGAAATGAGTTGATATTTTCTTAACCTTGGTTCCTCAGAAATACTAGCTCACATTTCCAAGCCACACAGTTAGGAGCTGCTTGGAGAGTGTTCTTTGCCAAGGGTTTGGCATCCCTGTGTGTGACTTGACCTGCAGCCCCAAGTCAATATGCATTTTTAAAAGGCAAGTGCAGGCCTCCTTGAGGCCTCCTTCGAGGGACGGGGACTACAATAAAAACAAACACAGAGACTGAGGCAGCAGCTGGATTTTTTTAATTTCCTTGGAGATTGTACTATTTTCTTATGGCCCAAATTATAGTGGCTAGGTGAGCTCTAGAGGCAAAACAGTAAAGCTAGAGAGCAAGCTTCTTTTCTTGGCTTCTCGTATTTTCTTGTCGGGCTGAGGTAAAAAGAAAGACTTTAGGCTGACATGGTGACATAGCCAACTCACCTAGTGGGCCTTATGGTGACTGGGGGCTCGAATCTGGTCGTCCTCATTGCAGTCTGACACTCAAAACACTATACCACACTGGTTCCTTTAGCTGACTCACAATGAATACTATGGGTTGAAATAGTGGGTCCAAAAGGAGGCTTAACAGTGGGAGTTTGTTATCGCCCACCAGATCAAAAGATAGAGGAGGATTATAAAATGATGAATGAATTAAAGATAGCGGCTAGACGGAATAACTGTGTCATAATAGGCGACTTTAACTACCCACACATTGATTGGTTTACGCCACATATGAGTTCTAGTCAGGAAAAAGAGATTGAGTTTTTAGACACTCTCAATGACTGTGCTATGGAACAGATGACCACAGATCCTACCAGGGGAGAGGCGATCCTGGATTTGGTCCTTAGTAATGCCCAAGACCTGGTGAGAGATGTAAAAGTGATTGCACCGCTTGGGAACAGTGACCATAATGTCATTGAGTTTAACATTTGTACAAACAGGGAGTTACCCAAAAAGACTGACGCAACCACTTTTAACTTTGAAAGGGGTAACTTCTCTGGTATGAGGGGACATGTGAGGAAGAAATTGAAAGGACAAGTGGAAAAGGTCAAAACCATTGGGGAAGCTTGGAGACTATTTAAAAAGACAATCTTAGAAGCTCAGAAAAAATATATACCGCAGGTTAGGAAAGGCACAAATAGGTATAGAAAGAAGCTTGCATGGTTAACAAATAAAGTAATGGAAGTAAAAGGTAAGAAAGATTCCTTTAAGCGGTTGAAAGCTAGTCTCAGTGAGGGTGATAAAAGGGAACACAGGCTGTGGCAATTAAAATGCTCTTAACTTGTATAACTTGTACTGATAATTTATGCTGATAAAGGTGAACTTGAACTTGAATTAAAATGCAAGTCTGTGATCAGGGAAGCAAAAAGGGAATATGAGGAGCATATCTCAAAAAACATAAAGGTCAACAATAAAACTTTCTTCAAATACATTAGAAGTAGGAAACCAGCCAGGGAGGCAGTGGGGCCCTTGGATGACCAAGGGGTAAAAGGACTACTGAAGGATGACAGGGAAATGGCTGAGAAGCTGAATGCATTTTTTGCCTCTGTCTTCACTGTGGAAGATGACAAGTGCTTGCCCACTCCAGAACCACCGATCTCGGGAGGGGGTTTGAAAGACCTGAATCAGATTGAGGTGACAAGAGAGGAAGTCCTACGACTGATGGGCAATTAAAAAAATTATAAATAACCAGGCCCGGATGGCATTCATCCGAGAGTTCTTAAAGAACTCAAATGTGAACTTGTGGATCTCCTTACATTAATATGTAATCTTTCTTTAAAATCTGCCTCCATTCCTGAGGACTGGAAGGTAGCTAATGTCACTCCCATCTTTAAAAAGGTCTCCAGGGGAGATCTGGGAAATTACAGGCCAGTCAGTCTGACGTCGATACCGGGTAAGTTGGTGGAAACTGTTATTAAGGAAAGAATTAGTAGGCACGTTGATGAACAAAAACTGTTGAGGCAGACTCAGCATGGGTTCTGTAAGGGAAGATCTTGTCTCACTAACCTGTTAGTGTTTTTTGAGGGAGTGAACAAACATGTGGACAAGGGGGACCCAATAGATGTTATTTACCTTGACTTCCAGAAAGCTTTTGATACAGTTCCTCATCAAAGGTTCCTAAGTAAGCTCAGTAGTCATGGGATAAAAGGACAAGTCCTCTTGTGGATCAAAGACTGGCTTATAAATAGGAAACAGAGAGTGAGTATAAATGGGAAACTTTCTCAGTGGAGGATGGTAAGCAGTGGGGTACCACAGGGATCAGTACTTGGTCCAATGCTTTTTAACTTGTTTATTAACGATTTGGAATTGGGAGTAAGCAGTGAAGTAGCTAAATTTGCAGATGACACGAAGTTGTTCAGGGTGGTGAAAACCAGGGAGGATTGTGAGGCACTCCAAAGGGATCTGTCAAGGATGAGTGAGTGGGTGGCAACGTGGCAAATGGAGTTCAATGTGGCCAAGTGCAAAGTGATGCACATTGGAGCCAAAAATCCTAAATATAAATACACGTTGATGGGGTCTGAACTGGCAGAGACTGACCAAGAGAGAGATCTTGGAGTCGTAGTAGATAACTCAATGAAAATGTCTAGATAGTGTGTAACTGCAATAAAGAAGGCCAATGCTATGCTGGGGATTATTAGGAAGGGAACTGAAAACAAATCAGCCAGTATCATCATGCCCCTGTATAAATCATTGGTGCGACCTTATTTGGAATACTGTGTACAGTTCTGATCGCCACACCTCAAAAAGGATATTATAGCATTGGAAAAAGTGCAGAGAAGGGCAACTAGAATGATAAAGGGGTTGGAACACTTTCCCTATGAAGGAAGGTTAAAACGCTTGGGGCTCTTTAGCTTGGAGAAACGACGGCTGAGGGGTGACATGATCGAGGTTTATAAGATTATGAATGGGATTGAGCAGGTTGAGAAAGAAGTACTTTTCTCCCTTTCTCACAATACAACAACTCGTGGGCACTCCATGAAATTGCTGAGCAGTCGGGTTAGAACAGATAAAAGGAAGTCCTTCTTCACCCAAAGAGTGATTAACATATGGAATTCACTGCCACAGGAGGTGGTGGCAGCTACAAGCATGGACAGTTTCAAGAGGGAATTAGATAAACATATGGAGCAGAAGTCCATCAGTGGCTATTAGCCACAGGGTATAGATAGGAACTCTCAGTCTGGGGCAGGTGATGCACTCTATTCTTGGTACTGGAGGGGGCAGCAGTGGGAGGGCTTCTAGTGTCCTGGCCCCACTGCTGGACCTCCTGATGGCACCTGGTATTTTTGGCCACTTTGTGACAGAGTGTTGGACTAGATGGGCCACTGGCCTTATTCAACATTGGCTTCTCTTATGTTCTAATGATTTCTTTCTAAATATTGCTGTTTACTTTTGAAGGCTTATATAGCTTATAGTGTGTTGCAGTTTGTAATTGTTCAGTATGAGACTTAACGCAGGAGGTAAGTTCAACAAGTGATTCAGCTTTATTTAGCTCCAAGATTAGACCAGCTAAGGGCTAGACCAGCTAGACAATCAATCAGTAAACACAGCGGTTTATATACAGTCAAAGGCTGTAGTAGCCACGCCCACACAATGTGAAAGAACCAGTAACATTTGTTCATAATCACCAATCATAATCCAGGCATAAGGACCAATTATTTCATGCCTAACTACCCAATCAAAGATGTTCCCACCATAAGCCCTTTGATTGGGCAATACTGTGCAGCTTTTCCGATCCGCATAATGAGCACCTGCTCACTATGCTGTCCATTATGTCTCTGAGGACATAACAGTAATCATAGTCATGTTTGCTGTATATGCTTCAGTATTCGGGCAGTGAATTGGTAAAGTGTGAACTGGCTCCGTGTTTCTGTGTGTGTGTGTGTGTAAAAACCTTGAGGCCCTCCCAGAGGCTACTTTTACCTCAGGAATTACAGAAGATACTTGGCAACATTATGTTGCTTTCTTGGTTGAGTTTTCAAAAATACTGATTTAACGTTCTCTCTAGAGCCCTATTTCATCTTGAATTCTCTAGAGAGGGTTCATTAGCTCCACTATGCTGGAGGCTCCATTTCCCATCACTTTTCAGGGATGGATAAGACAAAATACTGTATAACATCCTTTGCTGATGTTTTCCTGTGTTCACCTAGAGATGAGCAGCTTTATGTAGACAACCAAGGAAACACAAGTGGAGCTTTGAACGGAACAACAGCAACAAAAAACATTTCTGCCCTATGGCCTACAAAAAGCTAAGAAAATAGGCAGAAGTTTCTAAAGGAGTTAGAGCAGTGATTGCCAATGTGAGGCCTGTGGGCGCCATGGCATCCGCTGAAGGATTCCCCCCCCACACACCCATCTGTTTCTTCCACAAAGTAAATACCCAGTTTTGGCTTTCCTCCATCTCATTAGAGACTATCAGAAATGCCCATGATGGTTTGCCTTAAAATATTGCCACTGTTGCTTTTTGTTACATGGCTTTGGTTGCTAATCAGAATGCCTTCATCCTGCATAGCTGGAAGCCCTGATACTCTTCATGTTCTTAAAACTCCTTCTGCTCTTGTGTAACCTAGAAATACATGGATGAGTTTTTGTAATCCAAATTTTATGAATTGTTTCTACCTCTCATTTTAAAGGTTTCTGCAGGGATATTTGGGGCTCCACAAATTTTGTTGAGTTGTTAGTCATCCAAAACTTGTGGTCTCTGCTCAGATTCAGAACAGGTTGTCATTTTTGCCCATGAGCATCAGAAGCACTGAGAAGTTGCAAGAAAGCTCATAACGGGCACTTGTGGAATCTGGTTTATTCCTTCCATGCTTTAAAAATAGCATGTGGGCAATGGAAAGGAAGATGCTGGGGTAACTCCAAACTGGAACGTGTTTCTTTTTTGTCTGCCCTTGTTAATATGTTCTGCTTTTCATTAAACACACATAGTAATGAACTTCATCATAATTTAATTTATTAAAATAGAACTAAATGAAGAAGATGAAGGGAGTCTTCTATTTGGAATTAATATTCATTTTCCTTTCCCAAATTTTTTCCTGCTGTTAAAAGGGGAGCAGAGACCATTTTGCTGACTCTGGAGAGGACAAGATATCTTATTGAGGTGATGCAAGCCTCAGTTGAAGAGTTCAGCTGGAATGGAGGGAAAACTTTGTGTAATTGCTTGTGAGTGCTTCTTTTCAGTGATAACTTTGTATGAACTAAATTGCCTTTCAAGAGGTACCAAGAAATTGGTTCATGACAGGAGTGTGGAAGGGTGGAGAATGGGGGTTCTTTTGAAGTCAGAGGTACTGAGAGTACCTTTTCTTTTTAATCCTGTTAGTTTCCATCTGAGTCAAAGCTTGGACCAACTGTAGGAGATACTGAGCTAGTTCACTGCAGTAAGAAGGTGCTAACAGGATTTGTTTCAGTTGACTTAAAAATGTTGGCACTGTCCAGCATTCCAGAGACAAAAGCTGAGCTGCTTGGTAAAGATCCCAAAGTTCAACTAAAACAGATTTCTTTGATTCATACATTCATGGTGAATGATGTTGAAATAATTATAAAGACTGATAGAAGTTTGAAGTATCTTCTACACAAGTGCTTCAACAGCTGGTGGTTGTTTTTTTTTTTTTTTAGTATTCCTGAAATCCTCCTAGTATTCTGCTAAATAGGCATTATAATCACTTAGAAGAGGGCACTAGAATATTGTGGGAAGGAATCTGGGTCAGCTTAACCTCTTTTGGAAAAAAAACAAAATCTCCACATTTTCTTTTGAGGTGGATTTTGGCTACTGTGCAACTTTCATGGATTCCCTCAGAGTTGCCAGAAGAACATACTACCATACTTAAACTCTAGGGCACTCTAGGGGTTGATGCCCAAAGGCAAGGCACAGTTTCTTTTCTTACTTTCATTGTAGACCCTTTTAACCAATGAGGAGAAGCTGTTTTAAAAAACAGAGCAGTCGTTATGTAGCATCTCTACTGCTCAGACAGATGTATTACAAGGATCAGGATGTCCACCTTCCGACTCTTGCTAAGTCTCTTTCATCTGGTGACTTGAATAGCCTGACTGTGGGTGGAATCTGTAGAGGTGTGAGCTTTAAACTGGTAGAGTGTGTGTGGGGGTGTGTGGGGAGGGGTTAAAGTGAAGCTCTGAGCAGAAAATACAGAGAGAATAGCAAGCACATCAGCTGCTAGCTTTTTGATTCATCTCTCTCTTGTGGTTCCCAGGGCAGATTCCTTTGCTAGGGTTATGGATGAGGAAATTAGAATAAGAGAATAACTCTCGGTCCTGGGCCATCTGCTTCTAAAGCTACTGAAAAGAACTGGAAATTGGAGGAGTGCAGCACGTATTCGATTGATTCATCCTGTTTCCCTCCCTTCCCCTCCCAACAAATTCTTGGGCATTTGTGTCTAAAGTCTCTGTGGGAGTTGTGTGAACACCACTATGCTGAAAGGAAACTGGAGAAGGAAGGAGGTTCTGAAAGGTTTCATCTGATCCTGGTTGCTAGAGAAACCCCGTCTTTTGTCTATTTATGCCAGGAACAGCTGCCTTTTTCAGAGCTTGCCCATTCTTAAGTGTGTGTAGGGCAAGCTGAAATAAATCACATCCCCCTCCCAGTTTGGGTTCTGTTTAGGGAAATTTGTGAGATTTGTATGTGTAGAAGCTTGATTAAAGGCCTTCCACTTGTAGAAAGGGTTGCAAGAGCTCATGAAAATAATAAAAAGACAAAACCGATCAAATAAGCTTCATATTTTTAGGTCCCTTGTATGGAGCAGTCTCTTTTTTGGGGGTGGGGGGTCGGGAGACACAACTGGCATTCAGACAATAGTCTTCTGTATGTTGCTTTACCCTATTTCTGTGTCTGTTGGAAAAAAATGCTTAGGACATCTTCTCTACCTATTAACTATATACCCGTTTTACTGAAAGCAACATAGTATGTTGAAAATTACCTTCTATTTTATCTATTTACCAGGTGTATATACTTACAATTTCAAAGAGGTTTGCAGCATATGTTTACAAGAATAGTAGAAAAAAATATTTACTGTAGATTTATGTTCTGCATGTATATTCCTTCTGAGGTTTTCTGTGTTTGAAGCATACCTCTTTCTGCTTCTTTCTATTCTAGGGAGCTCTGCTTTTGATTTGTCATCCTCTTTTAAAATCTTCCATGAGAATTGTATAGTGGCACGTGTGTATGATTGCTATAGTATCTCCCTCTAACCATATTTTTTTGTTGTTGCTTATCCTGAAAAATATTTGTTGAATTTAATGCAAGCTTTAAGTTCTTGAAGCAGGCAAAAGATGACAAGGGAGGCACTTCAATTACTCCCAAAACATATTACTCTAAGAGACAGGCACTCTGTTACACATGTGGTAAACATTTCCGGATACAAGTGTTTTTCAGACAGAATTTTTAAGGAAGTCAGTGGCATTGCAAAATAGTTGCCAAAAATGCCATTACTAGCTATATTGGGGGTATTCCCAGTAGAACTGCAAGATCAACCATTACATCACATGCTGGTAAGATGCCAGAATAACCATTACATGCCATTAGAAAGGTTCTGCTATACTGGACCTGGCAGTGTGGTATAGAAGACCTTGGGGCCACATTGGACAAGATAAACTCACCCTTCAAATGAAAATGATAAAGGGTTTTTACATAGAGTCATTTTATGCAGTAGGGTGCTTATTTCTGAAATTTGTAGGTCACTCCTGACAGAAGCAAGCCATACCAGTACATTACCAAACTGTTCTAACATTGAAGAAGCAAGCAGTATTAAGTCAGTCAACCCAAAATGTGAATAGAATACACTGTTGTGATTGAGTTTAATTCTTTGCTTCTATTTCAGACATTATCAGTGTTTGAACAGTTCCTAAAATACTGTATTAAATAAAAAAGTTATAAAAATGTACCACTGTCTCAGACTAGTGAAAATCTGTTATATCACATGCTAAGTTGCTGAAGCCTTAGTGGTTAGGTCCAACTTCTGTTCTCTGTAATTATCCCTACCCACTATTTCCCTAGTTAAGTATCCTGAAGTTTATTCTTACTTACAACCTGTATTTTAGGAAAAATTATGATGGGTGTTGGACTGCCCTTCAGCATCTGGGTTGTCTGGCATATTTAGGAGTAGGGGGGCACTGTTTTGCTGGAGTTCTGTGCTTACTTGTCTGACAAGATCCAGAAGGTGGAATGAAGGACACTGCCACACTGGAATGAACTGGTGGATTACTGCTGTGTTAGAATGTGTCCCTCATGTTTCAAGCCACTTGAAGATACCCTGTGGACTTGGCATTAATTGGGTGTCATCAGCACACTGTGGTAGAATTTATTTGGCATTGGAAATGGGCTGTTGAGAGCTTTGACAAAAAAAGTTGGTAAACAGCTCAAACCTAGTAAACTGAAACTCAATCCAGGTAAAACTGAGGTGTTGATAGGAAGTTCTAGATGGGGTTACATTCTCTCTGTGAAGATCTGAGTTCATAGTTGGGAAATAATTGTGTTTAATTCTCTGGTGGCGGTGGCGACTGTGGCCAGGGGTGCCATTTTCCAACTTCAGATATACCAGCTATGACTATCCCTGGAGCACACAGATCTATGCACTGTAATGTATGTCTTGTTAACATACAGGTTAGACTGCTACAGTATAGTACAGTACAGTATTGGGGCTGTGTCTGCAAAATGACTGGAAACTGTACCTGGTCCAGATTGTGGTTGCTTGATTGCTGACTGGCACTATCTGAAAGAGCCTTTCAGTTCGCAAAAAACTGCACTGGTTATTAGTGAGTGCTTTCTTATATTACACCCTTTCCTGGTGCTTATGTGCCTCCTTTTTCTGAGACATGGTAAGTGGTAACAATTGAGAAGACCTTATCCATTGTGGCATCTTCACAGTAGATCATCTTGCGGACAGAGACTTATCTTCCTGCCCCTTTTCCTGTGTTTAGAGGAATGAGCAACACCTTCATTTTCATGTCTTGATTTTTTTTACTAGACCTGAGTGCTCATGCTTCATACTTAACTCCCCCCCCTTTTGACTTATTCTTGCTTTATTACTCTTACAGGTTTTCCAGTTTCATTCTAAGATATTCTACCCATACCCACCCTGGTTCAGCTGATGTGAGGCTCTGTTCACTCCTGACAGCAGTCCCTGTTCTCCACTGTGCCCAGTGCACTGCATGGAAGCCTTGCAAGTCCTCTGAAAGGAAAGGAGAGGGGATT
This sequence comes from Gekko gecko, assembly GCA_029375565.1. Lineage (NCBI taxonomy): Eukaryota > Metazoa > Chordata > Lepidosauria > Squamata > Gekkonidae > Gekko > Gekko gecko. The sequence goes on along the minus strand of JAPDNY010000002.1, from coordinate 68,702,566 downwards.
GCTGCCACTTAACGTCCTTTTCTTCTCTGTGGCTGCTATTCACTGCAGAGCAGGGTCAACCAACTCTTATCTGCATCTGGTGCCCTCTTTAAATAAGACTGTGGGAAGTCATGTCTGCAACAGTGGCTATTCCTGCCACAGTGACTCTAGAGTTTTACAAGAGGCTGGCAAAGAATCCAGTTTCTTCCGGCATACATTCCTGGCCCTTGCCTAGACAGCTGACTGCTATATTAGCAGCCTGCTGGCTTACCCTGTCCCACTGCCTACAAGTCAGTGGCCATCCTGCCTGCCAAGGCATAGTCCTGCTTCTCTCAGGCCAGCTCTTGCCAAGGCTTCCTGTCCTGGTGGTTTCTGGTTGGTGTCAGCCAAAGGGGGTTATGTCCTGAGTTCTAGCCAGAGTGATGGCAGTTCTCCAGGATTTGTCAGGTGATTGGTAAGCCCGGGTTAGGTGCTGTCTCTGGACAGCTGGCATAAGTTCAACCAGTTAAAATGCTGTATCCAGAGCAACTTCTACTTACAGCTTTTCAGGACCAATTCCCACATGATTGTAGCTAATTCACAAGAGAGCTTCAGACGCCTGTTGAGGATGGGTTGTTGTGACTCAGAGCACCATTATGCTGTGAAAACAAATGCTCTCAATGTTGAGCAAGCTTATAAGGAATTGTGTTTTCATCTGAATAGTTATTTCCTCAACTTGGTTGTGTGAATTGAGTGAAATAATAATAAAAATCATGTGTTTTATATCTTGATCTAATTTTTTTCAATAAATTAGTTTCAGTATGGGCTATTTTAGAAATAACATTTTGGTTGATTTATAAAGGGACACAAGCAATCCAAACTGCAGACAACTATCTGTTATTTCTAACTGGATCCCACTGGACTTGGCTCCTCTAGCCATCTCTGTATCTCGCTGCACTTGCAGTATTGTTTTAAAGGGGCTCTGTCTGTGCATACTCTGTGGGCTGCCCCAAAAGTGGTGTTTGGCCATATTTTTTTCTTATATTAAGTATTTTCAATATAGTTCCTTCTTCTAGATTTTCCTCTGCTGCTTCCGCTAGAGAATTATTCCAGTGAGCACAAATGCATCCTTTTTTGGGTCATTCCTATTTATGTGTGGATTAATAGTTATATGAACAAAATGTTATTTGTTGTTTATATGTTAATGTTTTACATAGAAAATAAATAAAAAGTTTTGAAAAAAAGAAGACTTCTTAACTTTTAAATTGTCTGAAGGTTTGTTTTGTAAAGAAGGCAGGCCCATAGCTAACGTGGGGCCCATGCACCCCCCCTGTTTTTGTGGGCCCCTCCCCCAATCCTTAGCTCCCCCTCCCTTCCTCCGGCCCCCTCGCCCCTGATCAATCTGAGCCATCTTCTCCCTGTTTGAGCTCATCTGCGATTAGATGAGTCTCTTTAGGACCCAGCAGCAACCAGTGGTTGACTGAGTAACACACACATTGGTCGGATTGCAGCAGTTAGCTCCTGCTGTTGGATTTTCTGCACCAGGCTTCGGAAAAGATTGTCGGCTCAGAGAAGGAGTGAGGGAGGAAGCTTGATCCCTGCTCTCCTTTTTTTTAAAAAACATAGCAGCTTTCCTAGACCTTTTAGTGTCTGTTAACATTGGGATTCTGGCTCACGTCAGAGGAAGGCTCTAGTGGGGGCTGTGTGGGTGCACACCAAGTAGACCCCCCTTGCCCTGGAGCCTTTGATGTAATTAGCTAGTGGACCCCCCCCAAGGTCCCCTCCCCCCAAATCTCTAGCTATGGGACTGAAAGGAGGGAGTATACAACCACATTCCTGGTCTGTACTTGTACTTGCTTCCTGGTTATTGGTGCCAGTTTACAAGGCTTCTTGCTGATTTATTGTAAGCAGAAGAGTGCTTATTATATTTTTGAGGTTAGTTGGATCCGGGTAACTACTGTCAGCTTGACGTCTATACCTGGAAAAGTTTTAGAACAAATCATAAGTCGGTCCTTGAGCACTTAGAAAGGACAACTGTGATTACTAAGAGCCAGCATGGGTTTCCCAAGAACAAGTAATGTCGGACTAACCTTATCTCTTCTTTTGAAAAAGTTACTATCTTGCTGGGTCAGGGGAATGCTGTAGACATAGTTTATCTTGATTTCAGTAAGGCTTTTGATAAGGTTCCACATAATATTCTTGTTGACAAGTTGGTAAAATGTGGTTTGGATCCTATTACAGTTAGGTAGATCTGTAACTGGTTGACAGAACACACCCAAAGAGTGTTTGTTAATGGTTCCTTATCCTCTTGGAGAAGAGTGACAAGTGGAGTGCCTCAAGGATCTGTCTTGGGACCTGTTCAGTTCAACATCTTTATAAATGATTTGGATGAAGGCATAGAGGGAATGCTTATTAAATTTGCAGATGATAAAATTGGGAGGGGTAGCAAATACAGTAGAAGACAGAGTCAGGATACAGGATGATCTTGACAGGCTGGAAAACTGGTCTAAAACAAATAAAATGCATTTTAATGTGGATAAATGTAAATTTTTGCATTTAGGTAGGAAGAATCAAATGCATAATTATAGGATGGGGGAGACTTGTCTTGGCAGTAGTGTGTGTGAAAGGGATCTAGGGGTCTTAGTGGACCGTACACTAGCTAAAAGGAAAGTGTGGTTTGGGGCTGTATCAACAGAAGTATAGTGTCTGGATCACACGAAGTGATAGTATTGCTTTACTCTACTCTGGTTAGACCTCACCTAGAGTATTCTGTTCAGTTTTGGGCACCACAATTTAAGAAGGATATCAACAATGTGGAACATGTCCAGAGGAGGGAACAAAGATGGTGAGCGGTCTAGAAACCATGAGGAAAGGCTGAAGGAGCTGGGCATGTTTAGCCTGGATAGGAGATGACTAAGAGATGATAACCATCTTCAAGTACTTGAAGGGCTGTCATATAGAGGATGGTGCAAAGTTGTTTTCTGTTGTCCCAGAAGGTCAGACAAGATCCAGTGGGTTGAAATTAAATCATAGGAGTTTTCAGCTAAACATTAGGAAGAACTTCCTGACAGTTAGACTGGTTCCTCAGTGGAACAGGCTTCCTTGGGAGGTGGTGGGCTCTTCTTCTTTGGAGGTTTTTAAACAGAGGCTGTATGGCTATCTGACAGCAATGCTGATTCTGTGAACTTAGGCAGATCATGAGAAGGAGGGCGGGAAGGGTTGCATCAGTGCTTAGTTCTCATGGCCCTTTCTTACACACCCAGGGAAATGCTGATCGCCATGTTGTGGTCAGGCAACAATTTTTCTCCAGGTCAGTTTGGCCAGTGATCCTGGAGGTTTCTTGCCATCTTCTGGGCATAGAGCAGGGATCACTGTGTGTGTGGGGGAGTATTTGTGAATTTCCTACATTGTGCAGGGGCTTGAACTAGATGGCCCTGGAGGTCCATTCCAACTCTATGATTCTATGATTATAAGTGCACTGGAAGAGAAGAAACTGCAAGTTTTTTAAGGGCAACTGTAATGCAGGCTACTTTTTGACTGGACTTTGTGTGAATTTTCCATATTTGATTGTTATTCCTTTTACATGCAATGTAAGATGCTGATGGGTTGTCACTTTTGAATCTTGTTAAGGGTGGATGTATTGACTCTTGAAGGTACAGTGGTGGTACCTCTTGGTAATATTTTAGAAATGGTTAATAGTGGTACTATCAAAGGCAATTAATGACTTTGAATGTTCTTGGAGTTGGATAAAATGGTAAAATGTTCACACTGCTAGTTCTCAGAGTAAAGGAAGGTAGAAAATATCTCTTCTGTGAACAAAATTCTCCTCATTGTTCTTTAACTTCAGCTCTCTGTGTCCCACTTCTTGGACATTCTAGTAAATATATTTGTTTTTCTGGGTTTTCAAATCCCCAGAAGCTTTGTTTTATTGCTGTTGCTGAATTCAAAGTTCTGTGTTCAGTCTGAAGGAGATTCAACATGCAGAATTTAAGAAATGGGTGTTGATTTGACGGTTAACTGAAAAGTTTTTATATTTAAAAGACTGAATTATTTCACATAGCTACTCCCATAGTATAGTATGTGGATGGGATGCCACCAGTGGTATCTTAATAATAATGTAGAAAATTTGTACTATACTTTTATGCTAGTGGTCTCTTAGTAGTGTTGTAAAATGCCTCTAGCAGATATCTGCTATCAAAATGATCTGCACATTTTAAAATTAATATGTACCAGGTGTATGATTTGCAGCATCTACAAATGTTGTCCATGGAAGACTGCCTCCAATATCAAATGGTCATTATCTTTGTGATCTGAGGTGGTTCAGCTCTAACTCGTATCATTTTAATACAAAATCAAAACCTTCACCAAGGGGAGTGCGCCACTCCACAGTAGAGCATCTATTATTCATAATGGTGGTTCCAACTTCAGTCCATGGCATCTCTAGTTAAAAGGATTGGGTGATAGATGTTGAGAAATTTCTCCATCTAAGACACTGGAGAGTTGTTGCCAGTTGGAGTCGGCAGTACTGACCCTGATAGATCAGTTGTCTGACTTTGGTGTAAGACAGCTTTGTGAATTCACTTTGTGTAGAAATGTATTGTTTGGCAGTACAGCTGGGAAGATGATGGATGGTTATGTCCCAAGGAGCATTTAAAAGACACTATTGTAGGTTCAAATGTACTCTTCAGATTTATAACAATTAAACTTAATTACAAATTATTACCATTCCTGGCAGTTCATTTTCTATGTCGAATTTCTATACACAATACTGTATGTCTGGTGTTTTGGAAGACAATGTGTCTGTGGTGTTCAAACACCTGAAAATAGTGCTTTGTTTTTTTCTCCATCATTCTGTAATCAGTTACAAGTCATTCAAAAAGGCAGTTTGTAAGGTGGTATAGCCCTTGCATGATTAAACTACCTCAGAACACTGGTATGAGATTATTTGAATGGAAGCAGTTCCGTATCACCATTTTCATCTACATAAATGCCTGCCTAACAAAGAGAAGAATTGGGTAGATTCTTGCTTTTGGCAAGCAAGTTTCTATATGAATACTGATGTGAGAAGATCCCATCAAGTGAGCACCTACCATTTGCTGGTATCTCATGGTTATCTCTAGTTAGTATGTGGTTCTAAGGAGTTGTAGATCATCTGCTTTGCTGCAGGTTGGATTGATGGTACTGTGTTTGAAAGACAGATAAATATATATATGTTACAGTTGTTTGCTGTCAGAATGTACCAAAGATTCCTTCTTGTACCTACCAGCTTCCCCCCCCGTACCTTTTAGCATGATGTTTGTACATTGGGATGAAGCCTATGTGTGCATATTCTGTATGTGTGTTGGCTCTTTCAAAAGTCATATTAAGTCAAGATGTGTTGAACGTATATTACCATTTCTCTTCTTAACAGGTAGAGAATTATATTTTAACCCTGTATCATTTCATTGTTGTTAGGGTTGCCAGGTGTTTGATTTTGAACCAGGCACTCCGGCAGTTGCAGCTTCTGACCGAGAATTAGACTGAGGGAAAAAATGGACATATAAATGTCTGGTATTTTCTAATTAAGTAAATTCTGATTATGGCCAGCCACTTGAATATTTCTTGCTGCCACTTCTTTGAGGATTGGGGTAGATACATGCCTGTCTAGAAGCTCTCCCTCCTCTTTTTGCTCCTGTCCCCTGCCCATTGTCTCCTTCTTACCACAGCTGTTAGTCTTAGCTGACTCTGTCCCACTTAGCATTCTTCTGCCAGGTCCAACCCAACCCACTACTTATCTGAAGTGCTACTCGTACATCTTCAGGGGAAGGCACACAGTGGTGAGGCAGTTCTGAGGGGAGTGTCTGGGAGGTTGACCTGCTCAAATGTGCATGCAGGAGGTGGTCTTGTGGGGTGCAACTGTGGCTGGGGAGTCACTAGAACCCTTGAGGGATCTTTTCATGGGTTGTTCAGTTGGCCATCTCGCCCCCCATCTTCCCCTCCCCGTCCTCTCTCTGAATATTTTTATATGTAACTTGTTTGGTCCCCCATTAACTTGTCAATGTCAAATATAATATTACTGTACGACCAAGTATACATGACTTTATAAGTCATGATAGCATCTTGCATTAAGCCCACTTGCCAAAAGTGTTGTTTATTACTAGCATTTCTTTTAAGATAAATTTACAGCTTCCTTTTGTGGATGCAGAAAGTAGATACTATACTCAGTCCCATCTTTGACAGAAGAGGAGATTGCAGCAAAGCTCCCTTTTCACTATGGTGTGACAAACTATTCCAGCCAAATTGTCTTGCACAGAATTATTGACGTTGCTGCAGACCTATCTTCTTTTGCACAGAGAGCATCTGGGTTAAAGAATGATCAGTGTGCAGGGTGATCAAAAACTGGGTGAAAATGAGGCAGACGAGGAAGAGGAAGAAAAGGGGGGAGGACAGGAAGCTGGAGCAGGAGGGGGAATTGCAGCAAAGTCCCATGCCTCATGCATTTCCTCTTCTGAACGCAACAGATTGAGTATTGAGTCAATAAGAAGTGAACTTCGTGTTTAGAAAAAAAATACTTTTTCACTTGTTTAGAAAAAAGAGGTGAGTTTTTGAAAGAAAGAAAAAAGCTAGAAGCTGTACAATCTAATATAAAATATAAGATGTAATATAGATTGTCACCAATAAGCTTCCCATATCATATATTTTTGGTTGACAAATTTTTATCAAGTGTGGTTTTTGTTGAGGCCATCTGGCAACTTTAATTGTTGTTCATTCTGTTTTATTTTTTAAGTCTCATCATAACTTTTTATAAGCATGTAACCTCGTGGAAATTAGATGTACATTTTCCTCCCTTCAGCATTCAGTGACTCATCTTTCTCTGGTGTAGTCTGAATCTTTTGCATTAGCCTCTCAGTTTGCTTTCTGCTTCAACCCTATTTACCATTTTTTAAAAATGCCCCTATGATTCTAGGGGGCACTTTAAAAAAATGTAAAACTTTAGGGGGGGTCACAGGTTGTATTCATTTATTTGTATGCCTATTCACAGCCAAGTTCCTTTCAGATACCAATTAGCTAGCTGTTTATGTGTCTGGTGAAGTTGACCTTTGTCTTCTCATAACTCAGATGGAGCTGGTCTGGGTGAATTTCCAGAATGAACTTTGAAAAGGCCAGAGTGGCACATCATTAGTGTGATGCCCTCTGTGTTGCTGGAGAACTGAAGGATTGTCTGTTGATTAGACAGCAAAATTATGCCTGCCTGTTTGTGTGCTTGGCGAAGAAAAGCTGTTGCCCTGTCTGTGTTGCCTAGGCATTCTTCAACCAATGTGGTGGTGGTGTGGAGGAAAGGTAATGGCTGCATTCATCTGATCTCTCTCCTCCCTCACAGAGCACTCGCTGTGTAAGAGAAAAGGTGCTATAAAGCTGACATATGGCAATATTGTCTGTGAAGTGTCCCTTTTGGTTCTTAACTTTTAATAGAGAAATCTACCAATATTAGACCAGTTGCCAGAAGGTGGTGTGACATGAACACTTTCTTGAGGAAGGTGTGGCAGTCAAGACAAATGTGATACTGGTTCTTAACAGACATCTTTAACTTTTTAGTGTGGGAACAATTCCTGAGGTGTTAGGCGGGAGCCAGAGCAGTCTGAAAGTGCATAATTAGAAGGTGCTAATAACTTCCCACCTCTGCATATCAAAGAGAGGTCCTTGCATGAATCACATGCCTATTTAATATTAAGGCTAGAGTAAGGCTTCTTTTGTTGCGGCAAGTTCATTCTTTTAAAATATGTGTTGCCCTGTTGGTGAGATTCTTTTTGCCTTCAGTGTGGTTCAGTAGTTGCCATTGCTACTTGAAAAAATTGAGGCTTTTACAGGAGTCTTGTACATACCTAGTTTGCAACTCCCACTTGCTGTTCTCTTTAAGTGGTTGGACTTACCAGGATATTTAATCTTTAAATGTTACTATTGAAAACTGTATGTTTTACTATAGTCCTTTCCTTAAAAAATATAATTAGAAAACACTTTTATGAAGGTACACCTAGGTGGAATTCTCAGTAATGCCAAGTCCTTTTGTCTGTCCTACATGCTCAGGGCCTCTAGTGCATGTAGTGAAGTGAAGTATTTTGAGTAGCTTGTGTTGTAAAGCACAGTGCAAGAATAACAATCTTCTCTCCTAATTTTTGAGTGTATTTTCTGCTGTTCTCATGCTGCTTCTTAGAAAGCTTAAAGCATTTCAGTCTCTTCAAGAACCTGCAAAGGGATGAAAAGGAATTGAATGTAAGAGAATATTGATTGAAATGTTAATGGGGGCGGAGCATCGTTGGAAGCCAGGGGAGGGGGGATAAAAACTTTAGAAAAGGATATGTTAAGAATTGCTAGTCAAATATGGAACATGCTATTATATCCTGATAATAAAAATTTCTTAAAAAAAAAAAAGAACCTGCAAAGGGCATAACCCCTTCTTTGTATGGTGTTATCAAGGGGCATTCAAGGCCAATAGGCCAGCCATATCCAGTAGGTCCCGGAGAGGTAGGCTGAAAAGAAACAATAAAAGAAGTCGAGTGTGTAAAGACTTGCTAACTTTTAAGCTACAAAACTGAATCCAGTCTGGAATAGGATCGTCATATGGTGCGGGCAGGATGTTTCAGCCAAAATGAGATAAAAACGATGCATTGTGAGATGGAAGCTTTGTCCGGATTGATTAAAGTGAACAAAGTGGGTGGCAAAACTTCATGAGACTCCTTGCTGTGACCTTCTATCTATCTTGTGCAGTATTTCTCACCACTTTGCTCCCATGCAACGTATCAGAGGGCTGGCTTATACCTTATGGATGCTTATTTGAAGAAGACCATCTGTCAATCTATTGTCTATTACCTTGTAGTGAGGCATTTGTGTGCAGTTGTTTGTCATGTACATCTTGTGTTCTTATCCATACAGTTGCAAGCTTCCTAAAAAAGAGGTGTGTTGAGAGAGGTCATTAATGCATGGTGAACTGCTGCACTTTGTGACAGCCATGAGGAGAAGCCAGCCCTAGGAATGGCTGTTTACCACTGAAAAAGCAATCCAAGAAACAGGACAGTTCCTACCAAACTGTCAGCTCCTTCATGATTATTTTCATGCCATTTTGTTGGTTATAAAGTACCATCATTAAAGGAATAGATTGCTAAACCTGGGAGATTGGTTGAAATGGCTAAACTTAACAGAATGTGTTCAACTTAGAAATCATCCAAGGTACTCAGCGTTTTTTTAGGAAATAATGGCTTCCTTTTCTTGTATTTGCTATCAATATGTAACTTTGTAATTATTATATCCTTTCTGTTTTATTAAGACTTAAAAACCCTACACAAGTTGGGAGTGGCTGCTACTCTCCTGATTTATACCTAGCTCACTATATTTACAAAAGTTATGTCAGGGTAATGGCTCATGTATGCAAGCCCTGTGAGCTGTCTGCCCACCCCAAAATTCACTAAAAGTGCTGCAAAACATTATAAGTATATTATACTCTTTGCTTAAACTGAGGATATAGAAGCAGAGAACAGCAATCATTACACATGTGAAAAAGCTGCTTTAGTATGTGATTTCTAAGCAATAAAATCACTTCCCCAAAAAAATAGCTTGTCCCCCCCCCATTGCTTTACCATATCACAATGAGGGATGCTGCATAAGTCTGTTAGTAGTATCTCAATAGAACCCAGAGCCACAGGTGCTGCTTTTGGTTAGTGTTGTAACAGTGTGCATGCAGAAGAAAATGGAGTTAGGTGATGGTTAGACTGGTTAGTTATGCATATTGCTAACTAAACTTGGATAAATTATCATCTTCCTGTCTGTTTCAGGCTTTCTCTCTTTGTGTGTGTGGTATAGAGGGGATAAGTAACCTAATAGGAAAAGAAAAGAGGAATAATGATGAGTAAATAGTGAACTTCTGACAGAAGGGAATAAACATCGCTGTTCTCAAAATATTGCATTGGTACAAGCTCCAGTGAAGCAAAATTGGTAAATCTCGGGTTGGCATTTTAGCAGTTAACTCAGTTTTTTTACTCATCTGGAAATGATGTATCAGCGTTGCCTCTGGAGACTAAGGGTGAATGGCTGTTCCTCATGAATGTTTTGCACAAGTGAATAGCTGGACATGAATGTAAGTACAGGGATCCCCTTGGTGCATCTAGCTGGGTCTTTATTCTTGCCTCTTCCATACAAGAGATAATTTTGGTAGTGGTAGAGTTATCCCCTGCAGCTGATTTTAAGGAAAATTGAAGATGTTGAGAGATCTCAGATAGTAAAGGTTTCCCTTGCTTGAAAGCTAGTCAAATGTGACTCTAGGGGGCGGTGCTCATCTCTATTTCCAAGCCAAAGAGCCAGCACGGTCTGAAGACTTCTCCATGGTCATGTGGCTGGCATGACTAAATGCCGAGGTGCACAGAACGCTGTGGTTTGTCTCCAAGATTGTCTGTGCCATGTTACTCTTACTGATAACAAACCAGATACTATCTTTTTGTGGGGTGTATGTGTAGCATTTGCAGTACCTTCTCCTAATCACTAATGCTATCTGCCTATATGCTAGCATGTGAAAGCCCAGTGTTCTGTTGCCTAGCAGGTAATGCCCAAGAGGGAATAGGTTAGCAAGCAAACAGGACCCATACTGAATCAGCTTTCCAGTTAGTGAGCCAACAATGTTGTTATTGCAAGACAGCACAATTGTCTTTGGTGGCCAAGTCTGCTTGTAACTCTGTTGGGTGGAAAATGTCCCTGTCAGTTACATGTCTCCTGAATCACGCATCATCTTCTTTATATCAAAATTCCAGACAGTGAAGTGCTGGGAAAGCAGTCAGATTCGAAGATTTCAAGATACTGCAGACACTTAATTTTAAAATATGGATTAATTATGAGTATATCCATAAATTTTGATTAGGTAATAGCTGACTGTGCATCCATTTGCCTTAAGCATCTAACTAATGATTTTAGGGTCTGACATAGTGGCTTCTATGGATTGGTTGTCACTTGAGCTTTATTTTTTTGTGCTTAATTCATCATTGTGTGTGTGTGGGGGGTTGAACTGTCTTAACCACTTCATTTTCTTTGTTGGTGTCAAACACTGGGACAAAGGGAAAGCTGTGCCTTATTCATTACAAAACAAGCTGGACGTTCAGCAGAAATAGGGTTTGCTTTTCCTGTATCCGCACCCAGCAATACAGATGAGATATTGCTCATCTGGCAGCTAGAGGCCAATTGTCTAGAGACCCTCAGTTGATTCCCCCCCTTCTTTCCCAGTGCTGATTGTTTGGCTTCCAAGAATCAATCCTGTTTAAGAGATCTGCAGCCTCCGTTGCATTATGTAAAAGGCTTAGAAGTAGAAGTTACAAGGGGGGGGGGTGAAGCTGTTGGTCTTTTGCAGCAAGAGATAAATGTCAGAAGGAAACAATTATTTTCTCTTGATGTGCAAGGTGATACATCATGTAAGATACAGGAAGGCTTATCAGCCCGATTTGCTAAAGAGGGCATATTAATATGATGGATAATACTGAGTACTGCAAGTCGCTGATAAATATCAGCTTGGGAAAGGCACAAATTTATCTCAATATGTCCCATAAAAAGCTGCAATTGGGTCTACACAGTCTGTGTTCTCCCAGCGGTTGCCAGATCAGGATTTGTCAGAGGAAGTGTGGCAGAAAGAGGCTAGCATGCAGAAGAAATTAAAGTTGTTACCTGTTCATCCTCTCTTCCTGGCAGTCAAAAGTCTAGGCTTACCATTATAAGCCAAGAATAGGTCTGTGGGTCACTGCAGCATACCTGTTTAATTTGAAGTAAGGTTTTAAGACACATATGATACTGAGGTATTAATGTAATTTCTTTGTTCCTGTTGTAGTTTGAGAAAGTGTTAACTTCTGTTGGTGCCTCCAGATGGATCAGAATGTATGAATTGCTGTTTCAGGGTTTTGAACCTCAAATGTCCAGACCTGTAAGACATTATCTGGCCCAGTTTGCCTTGCTGTCTCTTTGAAGGAATGCCAGAGTATTGGGATGGGTGGAAGGAAAATTCCTTTTAAATCCTGCTTCCAAATGGATGCTACACTGTCTAAATGGGAGCACAAGAAATTGCAGCCACTGTCATTGCAGTGACATAGCCAATGTCCAAGGTAGGCTATGGAAGGATTGGGACTGTGAGCATAAGCCATAACCATAGTTGAGAATGGAACTGCCATGGCTACATACTCAGCACTAACTGTGGGTTGTGGTCTTGACTCTGTTATAGGGAAATAATAGAAGTCCAGTGGCACCTTAAAGAACTAATATTTATTTCAGTATAGGATTTTGTTCAGATAACTATGGGAAGGGAGAATTGTACTGGGAAATTTATGGGAGAAGTGGGAAAGGCAATCAAGGCAAACATAAGAATATAAAATGCTTTAGAGCTTGTTGTGGTAGGTTAATGCAAAATGTAAGCTACCTATCTTGCCTGTTACTTCACAGCTAGAGGAATATAGCATGTTTATCCAGCTATAGAATAGTGATCTTTTGTGCTTTAATTTGCGTTGGAACTTGTTACTTTTGAAGCCTGGAGTATATTTCAGAAGCTGGTAACTGAACCCCTTGAAGTTTCCCTCTAACAGGCCTAAACTGGAACTTCATTACGGTGTTGGGAGAAGGGAATGAACCTGTGCCTACCATACCAAAGCTAGGAAAGCCGGGCATCTTGGATTCAAAGACTCTGGGCTTCTAGGTTTCAGCCCCCAGCTACTCTCACTCTGCAAACTTAACCACCAATACTTCTTTCTCAGTTAAAGCTTTGAGTCAGTGTGATGGTTATTGCTGTAGTGCCTCCCCCACCCCCGCCAGAAAGGTCTAGTTGAAAAATTATTTACTGGGATAACTAAACTGCATAGTTCTGTAGAGCTGTATTTTTTCCCAGCCTTGGCAGTCTCTCATTCACACCTGTCTGTCGGTTTGTTTTTGTCCTACCTTGATAATGATGTTAGAGAAAACCTAAGCCAATGCCTTCTTTTTTGGCCTTCTGTATATACCGATACCATGAATAACTTGCAGTGGTGTAGTTTAAGTAGGCAGCACTAGAGCTGCTAGATGAAAGATGTTCATGTCCATTTCATAAGGTATGATAGGGAATTTAGGCAAATGTGGCTTCTCCTAGCAGGGCAGACCTGTATTCAGGAAGACTACCTGGCCTGTACTAGTCATCTTCCTGATGCACATCTGTAAAGGTCCAGCAGGGATGAATTTGGGCTTACAGGTTAGCATTAAGGTGATCCCTTCACTGAGTTCTTGGAATTCAGATCTGAAAAGCCCTTTTTAAAGCCTCAGTGTTTGCAATACTGGTGGTTATTTTTCTCTGGTTTCCTCTTAATGGTGACCCCAGTACAGTCCCTTGCCATGGCATTTGTCCAACTCAAATATGAATTATATAATGAGGAAAACACACAAAACAAATAACATCTCATTCTTTGAAATGCTTTTGTCATTCAGCATCCATTAATCTAATACTAGTATTTCTTAGCAGTTCAAAAGTAATTTGTTAAATATTGTAGACACTATTGCAGGACTTTTACTGTTTTTTTGTGATTGCAGGTAGCACGGTTATGTGCTTCTTTATTTTGATTTTTAAGTCGTTGTATCACAATAGGTTACAGTGCACATATCACATAGGCAGGGTGGGTATTAAAGGGAACAACTTGAAGAAGGTCCGCTTGGAAGTTATATATATTATTAAGTAGGGCTTACTTCTGGGAAAGTTGGCTTCCTAAACCTCTCTTTCTTGAATGCAGTTTTTTTGGTAGTGTGTTGTACTTGATTTTAGAGAATTTGAATGCAAGTATTCATGCATATGATTGCAACCTAAGTTGGATGTGAAGGAGAAAAAAAAAGGAGACAAATGTTAATAATGGTATTCAGAACTAGTCTCCACACTAAACAAACAAACAAAAAAACACCCCAAAACCCTGCAGGAAAAGATTTCTGAGTCACTGAAAATATTCCCCAACTCAATGCCATCATGCAAGCATTATTCACTTGCCCCTTCTCTACTCATATTCAGGGATAAGACAGCTAGAGCAAAGGTGGCAGCGTGCTTGTGATGAAGTGTCACAGACATCTTATAGGACATTTATGAAGGCCTATGAGATGGCAGTGAAGGCTGCAAAGAAGGATTTCTATGCGGCCTCCATTGCATCTGCAGGTTCCTGCCCAGCCCGATTGTTTAGAGTTATTTGGTCTATTATAACTCTGCCTCAGGGCAGACCAAATAGTAGAGAATTGGCCATTGGCTATGAGGCATTTGCAAGCTATTTTGCAGATAAGATCATGACACTCCGCCAGGACCTCCTGACCACAATTGAGACAGTAAAAGAACTGGAGGCCCCTTGTTCATCTTCTGGTCCGGTATTGGACCACTTTGATCGACTCTCTTGGGAGGAAGTTGATAGGATCCTGGCAGTGGTTCCTCCTTGACCCATGCCCTTCCTGGCTAGTTAAATCTTGTGGGGAGAGCATTTGGGCTCCTCTGGGAGAAATTATCAACTTTTCCCTTTCTACTGGGACTTTCCCAGAGGCTTTGAAGGAGGCAGTGGTCCGTCTGCTCTTGAAAAAGCCATCACTGGACCCGATGGTCCTGACCAACTACCGCCCAGTATCGAACTTACTGTTCCTGGGTAATGTGGTTGAGAGAGCAGTGGCCGAACAACTCCAGGTTTTCCTGGATGACGCTTCTAGCCTTGACTCCTTCCAATCTGGCTTTCGCCCTGGCTGTGGGACAGAGATGGCTCCAGTTGCCCTTACAGATGACCTCTGTAGACACCTGAACTGAGGCGGGTCAGTGTTGCTGTTGTTATTAGATCTGATGGCAGCATTTGATATAGTCAATTATGATCCTATGACCCACTGCCTTACCGACATAGGAGTTCAAGGGACTGCCTTGAAATGGTTTTCTTTCTTTCTCCATGGTAGGGGACAGAGGGTGGTACTTGGCGAAAGTATCTGCTAGAATGGGGAGTAGATGATGCTTCCTGGATGACACTTCTGTCCTTGACTCCTTCCAGTCTTGCTTTTGCCTTGGCTATAGGTTACCAGTTGAGTACCAGATCCACTTCAAGGCGTTGGTAATAACCTTCAAAGCCTTATATGGCCTGGGACCAACATATCTAAGAGACTGCCTTTTCCCGTATACGCCTCAAAGAGCTTTACACTCTAGTAATCAACATCTTCTGGTGGTCCCTGGCCCAAAAGACATCCATTTAGCCTTTTCTGCCCTGGCCCCCACCTGGTGGAACATGCTCCCTATCGAGATCGGGGCCCTGTGGGATCTTACTCAGTTCCACAGGGCCTGCAAGATGCAGCTTTTGGTTGAGGCAGCGGGCGTCCACATATGGCCTCCCCGAGGTTGCCATTTCCTACCTACTGGCAACCTATCTGCCAGCAACCGGCCATAACAATCAGTATTCTTGGGCTGGAATTTGCAGCTATAACTACTATTTTAAATGTTTATAATGTAATGTTTTATTGTGTTTTAAACCTTATTGTATTATTTGAGATGATGTGACCCACCCTAAGCCCGCTCATGGGATGGGTGGGATACAAATATGAAAAATAAATAAATAAAATTTAACAGATTTTAATATCAGTCTATTTAGGTATCCTGTTAATTCATGCCATCATGGTGCAATTGATATGGGAGGGCTAAGTTGGTCAGCAGAATAACGAAGGACATGACATCTGTTCTCCTGCAGACTCTTCTCAAGGCTTGTTCTATAACACTGTTTCTTTTTTCCTCCTGTTTTGTGCTTCCAGAAATTCGTATCCAGTTGGTGGAGCAGTTCAAATGCCTGGAACAGCAGTCTGAGTCCCGGCTGCAGCTTCTGCAAGACCTCCAGGAGTTCTTTCGCAGAAAGGCTGAGATTGAATTGGAGTACTCTAGGAACCTGGAAAAACTGGCAGAAAGGTTTTCTTCCAAGATTCGCAGCTCCAGGGAACATCACCAGTTCAAGTAAGCATGCAATTCCCTGATGGCTCTGGGAGGGTTTAAAGCCTCACTGAATAAACATTTCTTGGTTATGACCTCAGAGTTATGGTACCTTTACGCTGAAAGTTGTAGTCGTCAGGTTTCCAGCTGCAGTACTGCCTGGCAACAACTACTGCCTGTGCCATTTCTGTTGTAGCTCCTGCTCTGTGGAACAGACTTCCTGAGGGAGGTGAGGGAGGCCTGTTTCTAGAATATCCTAGGAGCTGTTGGAAGGCCATATTTATTTTCCATAGACTGCAGGTATCTTTTTGGGAGGTTGGTTGGATTTGTTGTTTTCTATATGCTTGGAGGGAGCTGCGGTGGCTCAAGTGGT
Organism: Gekko gecko; assembly: GCA_029375565.1. Taxonomy (NCBI): domain Eukaryota; kingdom Metazoa; phylum Chordata; class Lepidosauria; order Squamata; family Gekkonidae; genus Gekko; species Gekko gecko. Next base: position 68,686,298 of record JAPDNY010000002.1, on the reverse strand, counting down.
TAAGACACTGAACTGCAGGCTGTGGAAGGTCAGTAGTTCAGCAGTTCGAGACCCGGGTGCCGCAAGACGGAGTGAGCTCCCGTCTCTAGTTCCAGCTCCTGCCAACCTAGCAGTTCGAAAGCAAGAAATTGCAAGTAGATAAATAGGTACCACTTCGGTGGGAAGGTAACAGCGTTCCGTGCACCTTGGTGTTTAGTCATGCTGGCCACATGACCACGGAAACGTCTTCGGACAGCGCTGGCTCTTCGGCTTTGAAACGGAGATGAGCACCGCAACCCTAGAGTCGGATTCGACTGGCTTTCGAGCAAGGGAACCTTTACCTTTACCTATATGCTTGGAAGCTCTCTTGAACCACAAGGAAAGGTATGATATTAAAGTATTAATAAATAAATGAAAATGATGGGGAGGGTGGGGAAAATTATGGAAGTATGACACAAAAATGATCTCTAAAGAAGGGTTTTTTTGCAGGCTGAATGATTTATAAATGTATTAGCTTCTGCTCTCTTTAATTCGAAACACTTGCTCAATTATTTATGAATAACATTAATCAAGAGCTGTGAAATTCTGGCTCATAATGACCAGTTTTTACTGTTCATCTTGTGTTAGTCTCAACCATGGCATGTAGGAGCATGACAAAGCGGGGCTTTTTTTGGAGCTGTGATGTGCAAATACCGTGCCTGATAATTCTGGTCGGGAGAAGACTTGTGGTTTGCCTGAACTGATGTGGCATATTTCTTTATGGGAAAGAATTCCACCACTAGAAGATTAGATTTTGAGGCTAGACTTTTTTTAAAAAGCTGCATGCATGGAAGTAGTCTGCATGTTCTAGTGTTGCTTTAAACCTCTCTAGGCAACATATGATTGCTAGAGACATTTGGTTTTACAAAGGCCTCATGCGATAATGTCCCAAAACTAAGAAGTAATTTGTATCTTTTTTTTGCTCCCTTTCCCCTCCTTAACTTCTATTTCAAGATTCTTTATTAGGAGTTCCAGCCTTCATCTTGACTGTCTGACTTGGATGAGCATGATGGAAGCTGCTTAGCGTGTGCCATGTTCTGATACTTGCCTTTGAGGTTCTGAACTTTAAATGAACTACATACAGATGTGTTTAGCACAAGAAAAGAGGACATTAATACTATGCATTCTTCTTGCAGCTCTCCAACTGATTCCCTCCCCCATGCAGTCTTGACCATATTGTTTATTTCTTTCTTCTGTTCATCCCCCTCCCCCATTCTTTTTGACAACTACAGTTGTGAAGTACTTCCTACCGTGAAGTACTGAAAGTTTGTCCTCTTTCTGCATTGCTGGTGCCGTTTCTGTATTGGACCACAACTCTCATGAAGCTCTCTTTCTGGAAATTTAAGACGACAACTTTTTCTTTGTTCTGTATGTCTTTCATTTTGCTCTGAGCTGCTGCTGGTGCTGGTATAATACTAAAATTCTGCATATAGAAAAATGTTTCTGTTTACTGCACGCTGCAAAATCCCCTTTAACTATTTTCCCTGGTTCTCTTGCATACAGAGCCTGCTCAGTTACTTTACACCATGTTATTGCTATTCCTATGTTGTGCCTTACTTTGTGGTATAGTGGTTCAAGAGTCTTGGGGCTAGAATCTGGCAGACCCAGGTTCAAATCCCACTCATGCTATGAAGAAGAAGAGAAGAGATTGGATTTATACCCCACCTTTCACTACATGAAAGAGTCTCAGAGTGGTTTACAATCCCTTTCCCTTCCCCTCCCCTCAACAGACACCCTGTGAGAGAGCTCTCTCGAGAACTAGCCTTCAGAGAACAGCTCTGAAAGAACTACAACTGACCCAAGGTCACACCAGCAGCTGCATGTGAGGAGTGGGGTATCAAACCCAGTTCTCCCAGATTAGAGTCCATGCTCTTAACCAGTACACCAAACTGGCTCTCTGGGTGACCTTGGGTCAGCCACACTGTCTTAGCCTAACCTACCTTGCATAGTTGTTGTGAGGATAAAATAGAGGAGAACTACGTAAGCTGCTATGGGTCCCCATTGGGGAGAAAGGTGGAGTATAAGTGAATAAAAACCAAACCTGATGCCACTTTGGATGATGAAGGCCTTGTAGGCATGGCCAGAGGAGAGTAATGAGGATGATCAGAGGCCTGGAGACCAGGCCCTATGAGGAAAGGCTGAAGGACTTCGAAATGTTCAGTCTGGAGAAGACGAGATTGAGGGGGGACATGACTGCTCTCTTGAAGTATTTGAAGGGCTGTCACTTAGAGGAAGGGAGGGAGCTGTTCCTGTTGGCAGCAGAGGAGAGGACTTGCACTCATGGGTTTAAACTAAGGGCAGGAAGGTACCGGCTGGATAGTAGGAATTTTTTTTTTACAGTAAGAGTTGTGCAATAGTGGAATCAGCAGCCTAGGAAGGTGGTGAGCTCCCCCTCCCTGGCAGTCTTTGTCCAGCAGCTGGACAAACACTTGTCAGGTATGCTCTAGGCCAGAAGTGTCAAACATGCGGCCTGAGGGCCAGATCAGCCCCCCGGAGGGCTTCTATCAGGCCCGCAGTGGAACTGGCTGTCTTCTGCTTCTTCTTCCAGTTCTGCTGCTGCTGCATCATCATCAGTTTGCAGCTTACAGATACACACCTGAACAGCATACTCAAGATTGCTACAGCACAGACATTTTTATGCAATAATTCAGAGCAAGAAATGTCAGTTATCAGACACTGTTAAATCAACAAAATATTGCAAGAGTGCTAATGTTTTAAGCATGTTTTTTATTTTAAGTTAAAAAGACCCTTTGTGTTTGTGTCCTTTATAAAGTTTATGTCTCCGTTACCTGGCATTACATTTTATGACACACATGGCCCGGCCCAACAAGGTCCCATTTATGCCAGATCCACCCCTCATAACAAATGAGTTCGACACCCCTGCTCTAGGCTGATCCTGCATTGAGCAGGGGGATGAACTAGTTGGCCTGTCTGGCCCCTATCGATTCTGATTCTATGATTCTATCGGTACATCAGGCCCAGCTGGGAACACACATGCTCTCTTGTGCTTTAAATGAATCCTTCATGTAAAACTCAAACTACTGGGCTTTAATTTATTCACACAGAATATTAGCATGCTATTTTGAAGGGATGATGTCCTGTTCAGGTTCAGGAAATGGTTTTGCAAGAGTGCAGGAACCTGTAAATTTATAATGGAGATAGGTATCCATTTTGGAACGGTGTAATCCCATTTGGCTGTGGGTTACTGTTAAGCCGTCCATTTACTTGGATGTTCTCTGTAACAGCATGATATTTAAACTAGGCAGTTCATTTCAAGGCCTGGATGGTGTTAATGGGATTGGTTCACACATACAGAATTAACTGAATAATGAGGGGTTTGTATGGGATGTGTTTGTTAGTTTACCAAAAGACAGTTAATTAGAGCAGCTGGAGCTCCTTCTTTCATGCTGCCTTGTAATACCCATAGATGGAGGGTGGGGGGATTTGGTGCACTTTCCATCCTATTTACGCCTTGCATAGATGCCAGACTTTCAGCAGGAGACAAAAGTTAAGCATGGAGATCCTAGATTCTTTCATATCTACTTTACATTTAGTTTGTGTATGGGGTATTGGATTTAATTTTTCAGCCATAGTTAAAGTTGTAAAAGAAGCATTTATTATGATTGCTTATTGACATAATTTATAGTCCACCTTTCTGGCTGAGACTCAGGTGGACTACACAATTTTTTTTTTAGAAAGTCCCTTTTTTTAAGTACGATGCATGAAATAAAACATTTAAATACAGACAGGACAGGGAGGCGAACAAGTAGAGGTGGCTTATCAGGGGTGGGGGCTGGACACTAGGGGCAGTGATCTATCAGTTGCTGAGCCCTGATACTGAGCCTAGTTTGTAATAACATTTCCAGACAGCGTTCAGTGGGGCTTTTCAAAACAGCACCATACTCTTCAATTTCCTGTTTTGTCAGTATTTTGTTTTTAGCTCAGATAGTGATGGTCAGCTCTGACCTAGATGGCCTAGGCTAGCCCAGACTTGTCAGATCTCAGAAGCTAAGCAGGGTTGGCCCTGGTTAGCATTTGGATAGGACACCACCAAGGAAGTCCAGGGTCACTGCACAGAGGTAGGTAACAGCAAACCACCTCTTAATGTCTCTTACCTTGAAACTCTGTGGTGTCACCATAAGTCAGCTGTGACTTGGCACTTTTCACCACTGCCAGTGATGCTGTATATTATCAGCTGTTGCAGCACAACATTGGCCATATGGAACTTTTTCATGGGGACAGCACAATGCTGGCTTCTTTGACTCATGCTGAAAGCTTTTCAGTGAGTACAGTTCAGAACCCTCCTTCCGCCTTCTATTGTTTCAGATAAGTAGTCAAACTGTGGCCTCAGGGATTCTTTATATATTAGGGAACTTCTGGACCCTTTGCAGAGACTTGTTTGGAGCAAGGGCCGTTGTATCTAAAGCTGTGAAAGAGACAGAGATTTGTGGTTGAGGCTATTGGGGGAGTGGTAGAGATGGGGGGTCAGAATTGAGTACAAGACAAAGTGCTTTGTTCTAGCCATAAGAGCATGTGGATTTGTGCACACAGTTACCTGTGGTACCAAAGGGTAAATACATCAGTTGCATTTTCTGCTTCAGAATCTAAGATATCTAAGACTAGCTCTGGTATCCTTTTGTTTCTGAAAGTTTTGGTTTCCCTCTGATGTGTGTATATAACACACCCACATCACCACAACAGCAAGGATGTTATTAATCATCTTTGTATCCTGCCTTAACCACAGATGGTCTTTGGAGCTGCTTTGAGTAATCCCATTTTATCCTTACAACAACTCTGTGAGATTGGTTCACTAAATGGACTAAGATTACTTTTATTTATTTATTTATTTATTTATTTATTTATTTGATTTATATCCCGCCCTTCCACATGGGCTCAGGGTGGTGAACAAGAGGCACAAGGCCATAATCAATACTAAAACATAGAGGCAAAGCCATAGATAAATAGTATGACTATAAAACAATAAATAATCCATTATCACTAAAACAGTTAAAACAGCGGTCAACAAAAGAAAGTTTACAAGATAAAACCCCACAATTCCACACTCTCATAGCACTTTTATCGCTGCTCCAGTAGTGTCCTGACAGAGCTGTAGTCCCATGTCAGGGCCAGGGCACCTCATATGGCCTAGATCAGGGGTCCTCAAACTTTTTAAACAGGGGGCCAGTTCACTGTCCCTCAGACCGTTGGAGGGCCGCCGCGTTCGCCCCTCCCCCCCACCAGCCTGCTCGCCCCGCTGCCACGTTCGCTCCCTCCCAGGGGTCTTTTCGTAGAAAAACAGCTGCAGGAGTTCATTAGCATATGGTATGCTAATGAGCTATTAGGCTATTAGCATATGCCATGCCTCCTGACATCACCGGAAGTGATGTCAGAAGGGGAAGCAAAAGGGGGGGAGGCATCTTCAAAAGCCTCTCCTTCCCTTCCCCAGCTGGTCTGGGTGGGGGAGCTAAGAGATAAGGGGTTTAAAGTTTAAACTCCTTCTCACTAGAGTTGGGCCACAGAAGGAGGAAAGAGGGAAGGAAAGAGAGAGAGTAGAAAGAAGGAAAGAGGGAAAGGAAGAGAAGGAAAGGGGAGGGAAAGAAAGAGAGGGAAGAAGGAGGGAAACATGGAAAGGAGGAAAAAAGAGAAGAGAAGAATGTGGGAAAGAAAGAAAGACAGAAGAGAAGAAGGAGGGAAAGAGGAAAAAGAGAGAAGGAAAGGAGGGAATGAAAGAAATTTGGCGGCAATTCGGCCCCATTATATCCTATGGGCCATTGATGTCAATGGTGAAAACATAGAATATATTCTGGGGGCTGGAAGGGAGGGGGTTTGAGGGAGAGGCACCAAACTCACAGGGTAGCTGGTGGAACCTCTCCCCAAGATGCCCACTAAGTTTCAAGAACATTGTATCAAGGGGTCCAATTCTATGGGTCCCTAAACAGGTTGCCCCTATTCCCTCCATTGTTCTCTATAGTGGGAAAAAAATAACTTTTTTTCCCACCATAGAGAACAATGGAGGGAATAGGGGCAACCTGTTTGGGGGCCCATAGAATTGGACCCCCTGATCCAATGTTCTTGAAACGTGGTGGGTATCTTGGGGAGAGGCTCCATCAGCTGCCCTGTGAGTTTGGAGCCTCTCCCTCAAACCCCCTTCCCTCCAGCCCCCAGAATATACCCTATGTTTTCACCATTGACTTCAATGGCCCATAGGATATAATGGAGCTGAAATTGACATTCCGCTGCCTGATAGAGTCCCCCGGACGCCGGCTGGGGGCGGGGCCTGGCTCCTGAGCTCCTGGAGCTGCGCTCCTGTGCGCTCCCCCCCAAAAGACCCCTGCTCCCCCCCCACCAGCCTGCTCGCCCGGCCGCCGCGTTCGCCCCCTCCCCCACGACCAGCCTGCTCGCCCCTTCCTCCTCCTCAGCTCCTGGGCACTCTTGCCGCCCAGGGCTGCTGGAGGAAGAAAGAGGCCGGGGGGGGGGTGGCTTTGGGGGGGGCGGCAAAACACTCGGCGGGCCGCATAAATGTCCTCCGCGGGCCGCATGTGGCCCGCGGGCCGTAGTTTGAGGACCCCTGGCCTAGATAATGGTGATACAATAGTGGTGGCAGCCCCTACTTGAAAGCCTGGCAGAAGAGTTCTGTCTTGCAGGCCCTGCGGAACTGCATAAGATCCCACAGGGCCTTGATCTCCTCTGGGAGCTCATTCCACCAGGTAGGGGCCGCCACCAAAAAAGCCCTGGCCCTGGTTGCAGCATACTTAGCTGTCTTGGGGGCTGGAATGACCATTAGGTGTTGCCCCCCTGACTGTAGTGCCCTTGGGGGAACATACGGGGAAAGGCGGTCCCTCAGGTAGGCCGGACCCTGGCCATATAGAGCTTTAAAGGTAAGAACAGCACTTTGAAAGGGATCCAGTACACTATTGGCAGCCAGTGTAGCGCCTTCAGCGGCGGCTGGATGTGGTCATCTAGTAAGACCCATCAACAGCCAGGCTGCTGCATACTGCACCAGCTGCAGCCTCTGGATCTGCGACAAAGGCAGCCCCATGTAGAAAGCATTGCAGTAGTCTAGCCTCGAGGTGACCGTCGCGTGGATCACTGTGGCTAGGTCGTCACGATCGAGGTAGGGAACCAACTGCCATGCCAGCCGGAGATGGTAAAATGCTGACTTGACAGTGGCTGCCACCTGGGCCTCCATCGTTAAGGAGGCATCCAGGAGCACCCCCAAACTCCTAACCCCCAGCAAAGGCACCAACGGCACCTTGTCGAAGGTCGGGAGTGGGAGCCCCAGCCTGGTCCAGCTCAGGCCCAGGACCTCTGTCTTCACTGGGTTTAGCTTCAGCTGGCTCAGCCTGAGCCAACCAGCCATGGCTTGCAACACCTTATGTAGGTCATCGGGAGCAGAGTCTGACTGGCCACCCAGCATCAGATAGAGCTGGGTGTCATCTGCATATTGATGACACCCAAGCCCACAACTCCAGGCAATCTGGGCGAGGGGGCGCATGTAGATGTTAAACAACATCGGGGACAGCACCACCCCCTGGGCCACCCCACACTCAAGGGGATGCCTCTGGGACTGCTTGATCCCCAATCACCATCCTCTGGCCCAGACCTTGGAGGAAAGAAGCAAACAATTGAAGGGCAGGCCCCTGAATCCCCATGTCGGCGAGGCGGCGGATCAGCAGCTGATGGTTGACCGTATCAAATGCGGCCGACAGATCTAACAACAGTGATGCTGCCACACTGCCTTGGTCCAGATGCCTATGGAGATCGTCAGTCAGGGCGACCAGCACCGTCTCCGTCCCATGACTCGGGCGAAAGCCAGACCAGAAGGGATCTAGGACTGAAGCGCCACCAGAAAGCCCTGCAACTGTAACGCCACCGCCCTCTCTATCACTTTGCCCAAATAGGGCAAATTGGACACCGGCCGATAGTTGGCCAATTTGGCCGGGTCCAGAGATGGCTTTTTTAAGAGTGCTCCGGAGAATTGCCCCTCAATGAGGGACTTGTTGATAATCTTCCGCAGAGCACCTCGAAACCCCTCGCGGCCCACCTTGATGAGCCAGGAGGGGCACGGATCAAAGGCGCATGTGGTTGGGCGCACAGAAACCAGCAGTCTGTCAACTTCGTCCAAGCTGAGCGGGCTGAAGCACTCTAAACCCAGAACCAAAGACACGCAAGGGGCCTCGAGTTCACTCACTGTCTCAATCATGGTGGGGAGGTCATGTTGGAGCGTCAAGACTTTATCTGCAAAGTAGCTCGCAAAAGCCTCGCAGCCGATATCCAATTCCCTATCATTTCGCCTGCCCTGTGGCAGGTCCGTCAAAGTCCGAATCGTGCTAAATAATTGGGCCGGGCGTGAACTCACAGATGCAATCTTGGTCACAAAGAACTCCTTCTTAACCACCTTGACTGCCATCTCATAGGCTTTCATAAATGTCCTATAAGATGCTCTTGACACTTTGTTGCGGGCATGATGCCACCATCTCTCTAGTCATCTCAGTTCTCATTTCATCCGCCGCAGCTCCTGGGTATACCAAGGAAGCTCGTCTCAGACGAACCCGGAGAGGACACCTGGGAGCAATCTCGTCAATGGCTGCGGAGAGCCGGGCATGCCACTCCTCCACTAGCTCATCCAATGAGCTGCCAGGACCCAAGGCCCTCTGAAGCTGCATAGGGTCCATCTGGGCTTGCGGGCGAGCATAAATCTGCTCACCGCCCACAAAGTGAACTTCATGGTGAATCAAGGATTTGAACCCAGGCTTCCCGAATCTGATATGCTCTTCATTATGTCACACTGGCTAGATGAACATAGTATGTAAAGTGGGTACAATCTAGTGGGACATTCTCTTGCACATGCCCCATTGAAATGTGTGTGGTTGCTACAGAGAATGCTAACTGCACTTGAGCAGATCCCATTAATTTTATTAGGCTTGCACCAAACTGTTATGTTGAACTGTGAATCAAGCCTATTCTTTTCCATGTTAAGCTTGATTCTGAATGTGGATTCTAAGCTGTCGCATTCCTATTGGTCGGTTTCTGCGAAACCAGTGTAAATAGCCAATCACTGTGTGATAATGTTGCAAAGAGGGAACAGTCCTGATTGGTCTTTATCCCTGCAATGCCATTGGTCTTTAACTTGTTATGGGTGTGGCTTTGACAGCCCGGGAGAGTTTAAAAAGGAGCTGTGCTCCACTGTTTGTGTTGTGTGTTCCTGAGTTGGTGTTTGTCGTTAATAAAGCTGAAATCACTTGTTGAGCTTACTTCGTTGTTGAGTCTCATACTTAACACAAACTTCCTGCTGTATCATGCCTGATGGATATCTCCTTTCAGAAATTTCATTTCTCCTAAATCTATATCAATCACTGCATATATTGACCAGGAGGGTACATTGTAGAGATGTATATTGACCAGAGGGTATATTTTAGAGATGATGCAATCAGTGACTCCACCTACTAGTTAGCTATTTTCTACTTTCTCCCTGTTTTCTCTCCCCCCCCCCCCAGTATCTGAGACTCTTCCAATTAAAGCTGATACAAACAGAAACAAGCCTGGAATTGCCTCACACAATGTTGATCCTTTGAGCAAGAACTAATTTTCTACCATAAAGATACAACAGAAGCCCATCAGTAGAAGCAAAATCTATTTGTATTGATAGTGATCATGTAATTACCCTCATGGGCTTGGGGCAGAGTCCAGAATGAGTAAAGGCAATCTTTGACATGCAAGCTTTGGCTTCAGTGCCGCATGTGGGATAAGCATTACAAAGTGTCCTGAGATGAAGGAGAAGCATGGGGATTTGAATACATAATGAGACACAGCTGTTGGGAGCATAACGGTCTGAAGCCCAAGTGGCATGCAGAGCATGGTACGTGTAGGTAAGCCTGAAGAAAAAGGGTTGTGAATGGGCATGGGGGAAGGGGAGAATTTTCTGGAAAAGCTGCCATGACCGTATGCCAGTTTTCTGCTTCAGTGCCCTGACTTGAATTGATTTTTAGGACAGGGACCAACCAGCGAGTCCCTTCCCTGCAATTTGGCAAGAAGCCTTCAAAGGCAGATGAGGCTCAGGGGAACAGATTATACAATGGGTCTCATTTCATTCTGCCTTGAAGGCGTATCTTTACATAAGTGTTTACATTTTGGGTGGACTAAATAGAGTTGTACACCAGTGAATTTTTCATAAATAAATTGTACAACAGGAGGAGACATCTCACTTTTGCCTCATATTATCTTATAAATAAACAAAAGGATTTTTTTCACTAGAAGATATAGCCCACTTTTCAAAGTGAGTAATGGATATAACTAGAAATTCACAAAGCAGAATAAAGCATCTGTGTTTTTTTAAATAAAAAAATCAACATTGCACACAAACCAAAAAACACTCCAAAACCTTATTGAAAAGTGGTGAGCGTGTAATGCATTCTCACTTTGGCTGCATTCAATGTCACAATAAACAACATGATCAGAACTCATCAGCACAAGAATATTCATTCCTCTACCCCCCTCCTCCAGTGTATGGAATGGAAATGATAGCTTTTAAATTTGAACCAAGCTCTGATTCTCTGTGCTGTTTTTGGAGTCCCCAACTGGAATTAAACCAGTGGTTAGAATCCTAGTTTATGAGGAGGAAGTAAACCCAGGTGCCTTTGTTTGGATATTATTGTGAGCTGGGGCTTGATTTGTGGTTTCCTAAATGTAGAAACCTTGTAGATAATGTGACTATAGGAGAGCAATCTGAATTGGTGCTTGTCATGAACAAATCTGTCTTTTATGACATCAGAATGTGTTTTTCATGTATGCAATTGAAAGTCTGTTTTTGCCGTGTGAACATGGTAAATGCTTAGGGGTATGCCATTCAAATGTGATGTAATCTTCTCTTCTGAGGTCAAGTGCAGCAGTCCCAAAGAGATCTACTCAGATCTAATCAGAATCTTACCAGTCTGTTCAGAGGAGTTTACTCTCAGGAAAGATCCAACCTCATTGACTTATTTACTCATTCAAGCATATTGGACCCATCTTGCCTGTTTATTGATTCAGAATTTTATGCTGCCTCTCCAGGATAGCCCAGGACAGCCCAGTCTCATCAGATCTTGGAAGCGAAGCAGGTTGGATGAGAGACCTCCAAGGAATACTAGGGTTGTAACATGGGGGCAGGCAATGGCAAACCCCCTCTGAACACCTCTTGCCTTGAAAACCCTATGGGGTTGCCATGAGTCAGCTGCAGGGTTGCCAGGTATTCACCATGCACCAGCGGGGGGTGGGAGGGAGCCTTCCGAGACTGGGGTAGGGCTCTGCCCCCAAACAGTGACATCGCTGACGCAGTGACATCACAGAGAAGTGGTATCATCACGTTGGGGACGTTGCATGGTGATGTGCTGGTTTGAGGGCAAAACTCTATGGTAAAATTGCCCTCAAACAATAGTTTTGCCCTCAAACCAGAGCATCACTGTGCAGCATCCCTGATGCGATGATGTCACTTCTGTGTGACATCAGATTGGAGACATCACATGGCAGTATTGCTATTTTGGGGGCAACGTTTCCGTAGCTGGCCAGCTGTCTGTCTGCAGGCAGAAGCCCCCAAAACTGTGGGATTCCTTGCCTGGACCTGTGGAATGGTAACCCTGGTCAGATATGACTTGATGGCACTTTCCGCCACTCTGGGAACCTGCCTGAGACAGCATATGTGTGTTTGCCACAACATGTGATCCTGTATGTGTATGTATGTCAGCTAAGGACCCACATTATTGCAAAAGCACATAGACTAGGGGCAAGTGAGTGTATTTGGTCGTGTTCCTCCTCTATGTGTACATTCTTATGCCTGTATACAGTGTTTTTTTAAAAAAATCTAAGCTATACCTACTTCTGGTTGCTACTGTCACACACTGGAAACAGTGCAACCAGACTGCTGGCTGTTTACTGGCAATGCAGTGGAGCAAACTATGCAAAGTTTCAGTCTGGGGATGTTTGTGCTACAATCTGGAATCCTCTTAGAGTGGGGAATTGGGTGACACCAGGGGCCAGTTTTGTATTACAGGCTGACATGGAGCTCAGAGCTCATCTGCACTGCCACACTCTGGACAATTTGGTACTGAGGGAGGTCCCCAGGTCTTTGGCTTCCGGCTTGTCTGTTTTTGTTGTTGTTGTTTTCATCCTGTCTTCTTGCTTCCAACCTGTCTACTGCCTAGTAAGGAAAGCTGTCTGTCTTTGGACATGCAATTGTGAGTTTGTGGCTATGTGTGCATGTGAAGCGCTGTCAAGTTGCAGCTGACTTATGGCAACCCCATAGAGTTTTAAAGGGGAGAGGTTAACAGAAGTGGTTTACCATTGCCTTCCTTTCCATGTACTCCAAGTTAAAATAGGAAAAGCAGAAGCCCAAAGTAATTAAAAGACTGTCATTAAAAAACTGAGTTGCCTTTTTTTAAAAAGCTTTTATGACTACTTTAAAAATCAGGCTTTGTAAATTAAGCTGGGTTTTTTTTTGGAAAAAAAAATAGAATTGCCCATTTAAACAAAGCTATGTATAGCTAAGTTTTAGATTTCTTGTGTTTAGGGATTTGGAGTCTGGTTATTACTGTGATTTTTTAAACAGTTCTATTTCTGTTTGTGCAGAATGGGAAAACCTGAGCTGGTAGGTGCTTAACTAGTGGAATAAACTGTAGAAGAGGTAGTACAGAAAACCAAATCCTCATAGGCTAGAAATCTCAGTGAGACCCATCCTGGTGGCTTTTGCTACAGCTGAAAAGCGAAGCCAGCTCAATATGGCTTCGTTCGTTTTTGGCAGCCAGATGGAGATAAGCGTAGCATCTGGCAAATGGACTGAGCAGGCCCTGGAACATACTGTGAATGTTGAACTAATTATTAGTAAGTCCCCAAGCAAAAGTAGCTAGAGGGTGTTTGTTGTCCTGTGCTAAGATGAGTCTGGGGGCTGTAAATGCAGGTGTGTAAGTAGGGCAAGGAAGAGTAGAAATGATTATTTTGAACACTGTAAAATAAATGTTTGCCTTTTAAACTTTAATGTGTTAGTCTTGTTCTTCTCTGATTAAGTTGCTTCTAAAGTTCTTTATGGCAGAGTAGTTTAATTACACCACTGCATGACTCTGGTTCCTTTTCACCATTTGTTGTTGGTATGATTGCATTTGAGATCAAAAGAAAACCCTGTGAACAGCAGCTGTTTTAATACCATGGACCAGCTGAAGTTCTGTTGGGTGGAACAGTGCATAATTTCATATTTTGAGGCACAGTGGGAAAAACAGTGTGCTTTCTAGTCCTGTAAACTCACAAATGGAGAAAATGGCAAAAGATACTTTTGTGTGCTTTGAAAACTGTATCTAAGTGATTTTAAAGCTGCTTAAGACACAGAAAAGTAGAGGGTGAGAGAACAGGAAGTACAATGGAGGATCAGAATAGTTCGTTTTATATTGTATTGCAGTCTGCTGGCTCTTCAACCCTCTTACCTGACAAAGAAACCTAGTCTCCACTACTGTGAGGGCTTTTGCCTTTGTGAAGCATCACACCCTATTAGTAGACTAATGCCCATCTTAATGTAGTGTCCTGTTGCCATTTCATTAGAGGATAGTGTTTGGGTGGATGCTGAATGTGTATTTTGTTTAGCTTTTGTCTTGAAATGTGAAATGTCCCCTCAAGAAACCAAAAGGAGGACAAGGAAGCCTGGCAGACTATAAAACTCTAGGACCAGAAAGCTTTAGCATTTTTAAGTCCCTAGAGCACAATCATGAGTGGAAAAACTTCATAAGATTCATCTTACATGGGCTGCTGGGTTGAACTGAAAGGAAGGCAACTCCGAGTGTAAGATTATCCCCCTAAAAAAAAAGTTATGTATATTTTTTAAAATATTCCTGTACATAGCTGTAATGTGTGCATGGATTTAAGATATCCCTCTCCCTCTTGATGACACGTGGTGGGGGGAAACCCTAGTCTTCTTTCAGAAAAAGCATCTGAAGACTATGTTGTAGGATATACCTTGTGGTGTTTTCCCTTTTGCACATTAGAGGCTTTAAAAAAAGTCTTTAGGGGAAAAAAATCTGACCAGCACTCTGTACTAGGGGTGTGCCAAAAAACAACGTTGTTTTCAGGATTGGTTATGTATCTCTAGAAATCTGAGTTGGATTCTTTACTAGTGGAAGTAAAGCTACTTACTATTAAGAACACTATAGTTGCTTCTGCTGGTTTCAGTGGAAAATATATTTGCCAGTGTAATTCCTCCCAAGCAGACTGGAAATTTTAAGGATTGTGGCAATTGCTCTGAAACTACACACTCAAAGATGCCTCCCTGCCAGATTTCAGGCAGAGGAGAGAAACTGTTCCAGTTACCTAAGCAATTTGCAGTGCTGTCCCTAAACAGAGTTATTCTAAGTCCATTAACTTCAGTGACAGGGGTAATAGTAACTCTGCTTAATATGGCACTAATATTGTTACCCATAGAAGAAGCTACATGGTGGTGTGAGGAGTTTCCCTCTTTTTTCTGGAGCCTTCAGATACTTAGCGGGGAGGGAAGCGAGGGGCAGAAGGGCAGCTTGAAAGAGGAGACTGACAGCTGAGTGGTGTACAGATTAGTAATAAGAGTGTAATTCAACAGACTTTCAGAGACTTTAAGAGCTGAAAAAATGGCAACCAGGGTGAAAACTTCTCCAGGAACTGCCAGCTTCTAAACCGGAAGTAAATACAGACTTCCCTAAGATGATTGCTGCAGCACTATGCCCTCTGCTGGACCAGATGACTAATCTCAACAATAACTTCGATGTGCTCCAAAAGGAACTGAAAGAAACAACTACAAGAACAGAGAAGACAGCCCAAAAGCTGAAAAAAGTTGATGCTAAGACAAATAGGCTAAATCAAAGACTGGAGGCAGTGGAAAAAGAGAAGACCTCTGAGAAACAACAGCTCCTACAATGACAGGTGGAAACGTCAACATATGTCCTGAGATTTCAAGGTATCTTGGAGCAAAAAGGAGAGAACCTGAAAGAGATCTTAAGTGAAATTTTTGCTCCACTGGCAGGCTTTAAAGTGGAAGCTCTACAAAGTGACATGGACATGGTATATCGTACCTATCCAGAGTTTATTAAGAAAAAATAAGCTGCCTGGTTAAGTTTTTGTGAAATTCTCTAAAAGGTCAACAAGAGATGCAATATTGAAAGCGACCAATGGGATTACCCTAAAAATTAAAGGAGAAGAAGCTAAAATTTTAAAAGATTTTCCATTTGAGATCAGAAAGAGGAGGAAGCAATATAGAGACTTGACACTATTTTTACAGAAAAGCTCCACTTCCTACAGATGGATGGTACCAGAAGGACTTATCTTTAACTTCAGAGAGAAAAAAGAAAATATTGACTCTGTTATAAAAGCCAAAACATTTCTGGAGCAGCAACAGAGACCAGCGAAAGAAACTGAGAAAGTAGAGGACAAAAATGTTGCAGATGGAAATGGCGGAAATAGTCTGGGAAGTTTTGACAGCTCCTTGGGCAGCTCTTCAGAAGAAGCATCTGACTCTGAATCAGAATTAGGAACAGCTGCTTCTAAACCTCTTAAAGTTAAACTGACCTTCGATAAAAATAAGCCTAGAGGAAAGAAAGCTATAAAATAGCTTAACTCTGAAAATCTGATGCACTTCTTTTTTTAATAATTGAAATACTAAGATACACTTACTAGAGCTCATTATGATTTTGCTTGTTCAATGTAGCTTAACTTTAGCTAAAATTAAGATAACATTAATAGCTAACTTTTACACATTTTTGTTTTAATAATAGGAATACTCCAAGAATTTGATGTTTTAACTGAGTTATGATCTTTGCTACTCTGTATTTTAGTTTAGAGTATCCTGTATCCCTATCCTGTAGTGAGTAGTGACAAAATGCAATAAAAATCATTAAAAAAAAGATATTGAGCGGGGAGGGGAAAATCTGTCTCTTTTTCTTTTGCAAAAGAAGAGGTCATGGGCAAGGAGACTTAAGTCTTTCCACCTTCCTAACCCTTACCTCTCTGTGCCCCATTTCCATCAGCATTTTTATTTAGCCTGCCTGATTCCCTGTATTGGAGCCTGGCCAGAAGAAAATATACTTCCACCCTCAAAGTAAAATATGGGAGAGGGCAGAGTGCTTAGCTGTTCTTCCTCCCATGCTGTGATTTCTGCTTAAATGTTAGTGGTATCTAACTCCACAAAGATTATCTATTATGTATGGAAATAATCAATGTAACAGTTGTCCCAAACTTCAGTTTTTTGGCAAGATGTAGTTTAGTTTATCAGTGAAATGGTGGTGGTAATATTCTTTGAAATGAAGTAGATGATGGCGGTGAGAATAGACTCAGAAGCTTCTACTTGAAGCTGCAGCTATTGAAAGAGCTCCGGTTCTTCCTCACATAGAGAGAAGATTTAGTCCTGTCTTGTCTGTGATCTGTTCAGTCTCATCTGGATTCATGTATTTGCTATTGTGTGTGTGTGTGTTAAGCCTTACCCCTCTGCTTATTTCCAGGTGATATACAAGTCTATCAAATGAATGACTTTCCTATAGACTGGTAATCTGTTGCCAGGGGAGGAGGAAAGCCCTGGCTATCTGTTAATGTTACCCCCCCCCATCCCTGCAACCCTGCCTTCTTACCAGCTCTTTCGAGTGAACCACTCTCTCTGTTCCATGCAGGGCAGACAAGCCCCGCCTGTTCCCTACCTGTTGTGGAGAAGAGAAGCTGTAGCTGTGGTGCCACCCCAATCTGCCCTGTTTTACAGCAGGTTCTCCTGATTGTCTAACTGTATTCAACCCCAGTCTTTGCAGTAGTTTATAGTCATGGAATCAGAAGGCCCTTTTCCAGCTAGTAAGATCATGCAGTGATGGAAAGTATAAGTACCAAGCACAAAAACATGGATTTGGATGCTTCTGCTTGGAAGGAACTACTAGGGTTAGAAGAGATCTTTCATGAGCACTTATGCTCCTTTTGAGTTATTCTTTTCCCTTATAGGTCTAGTCTTTTCTGCTGCCCAGGAAAATCAAAGGTTTCAAAGTGAGCATAAGATTGGGATGGTTCCAGTGTCTTATTCAAAGGACAGGAATAATTTTTATTGGGTTAGGAACCTTTCACATACCATCAAATATTGGCATGCTCCATGATCAATTTTCCTTTTGAAGTCCAAAATAGAATCTGTGTCTAGTACCCAGAGATATTAATCATTCAGCATCTGTCTCTAACAATTCCTATAAAAGTATTGAGTCAGGCTGCTTTGTCATATGTAATACCTGCTTGCATAGAGAGTTTGTTTTTATCTTTAGGAAGGTTATATTGGAAATGGGAAAAAATACAGGTATTGATTTCTGTCTTCTCTTTTCAAAGGGTTAATCAACAAATCAAAGTTTATCAGCATAGGTGTTGAGTATAAACATAGGTGTCAACTTCAGGGGGGCTTGAGGGCTGAGGCTACCCCTGAAATTTTCCAGGGGTGACTGAGCCCCCCCCGGGCAACCAGGCTCACAAGCCTTGCCAACACCACCCCATGCCATCCCCAACCCATTTTGAAAGCTGAGGGTTTCAAACAATGACTTCAGGTGGGATGGCAGGAAACTCAGGGCTTGCTTCCTGAAAGCTAAGCCCCACCTCCAGCTCCCAGAAACCCTCAATTGAACCTGGTGGAACTGGGGGCTGCACATGTTTTCAGTGCTTTCAGCTTTCCCGCACAGAAAGGTAAGGAGCTGTCCTGGGGCTCCAGCAAGGGTGGGGGGATGTTTTCAGGGGTGGGGTGGTGGGCACTAGGCAGAGAGTGCCCAGGCTGGCTGGCTAAGGCCAGCCTCTGGGTGGCTGGGTGTCCGAGCACCTTTCCTGTGGCCATGTGCCGCTGCTATTGTTTTCCCGCTCCCTGCAAGGCTTGCCTTGCAGAGAGCCATGAGAGGAGGTGGGGGGGCAATATCCTTGGAGGATTGCTGGCCTCGGGGAGGCTGGGCACCCTGCACCCTTGTTCTTCTAGGTTTTTTTCCTTCTCTCCCTGCAGGGCTTGCCTTGCAGAGCCATGTAGGGAGGTCAGGAGGTGGGGGAAGTGGGGGAGAGGCCGGCATCCATGGAGGATTGCCCTCCTTGGGGCGGCTGGACTCTTGGGCACCTTTCCTGAAGCCTCGTGCCACTGCTGTTGTTTTCCCACTCCCTGCATGGCTTGCCTTGCAGAGAGCCATGCGAGGAGGTTGGAGGGGAGGCCAGCATCTATGGAGGATTGCTGGTCTTGGGACGGCTGTGTGCCCTGCGCCCTTGTTTTTCTGTTTCCCCGACACACACAAGGATTGCCTTGCAGAGCCATGCAGAGAGGTCGGCAGGGGAGGCTGGCATCCATGGAGGATCTCTGGGTGGCTGGGTGCCCGGGCACCTTTCCTGCGCCCTTGTGCTGCTGCTGTTGTTTTCCCACTCCCGAGTTCGCTACTTAACCAGAGCCCTTTATTTCCTCTGAGAGGAGACTCTTCTGAGTTCTTTGTTGAGCTCCACCCCTTCTCTTGACAGAGAGAGGATATTAGGAAAACCAGGAATCAGCAGTTTACAATCTTTGAAATTGCACACACAGCCAGTGCAGGGGGAGGGGGAGGAGGGCAGGTGAAACCTCGAAGAGTTTAAGTGCATACATTCAAGAACAACTCTCCCCTGAACTCCTGGATAAATTATGGAGAGGGATTTCTATTTTCTTTCTTTTTCATTTCTCCCCTCCCTCCCTTCCATCTACTCGCCTCCCATTCCTCTCTCCCTTGTTAAAACATTGCCAGGTTCCCCCTGTCCACCTCTGGGGGATGGGGGGGAGGGGTTGCCCAATACAGGTTGGGTAACTCCTGGAGATTTGGGGATGGAGCCTGGGGAGGACTGGGACCTCAGTGGGGTACAATGCCATAGAATCCACCCTCCAGAACATCCATTTTCTTCAGGGAAACTAATTTTTGTAGTCTGAAAATGAGCTGTAATTCCAGGGGATCCCCAGGTCCCACCTGGAGGCTGGCACCCCTAGCTCCAGTGCTGTAAGTGGAAGCTCTGGTTCTTCTGTGTAAGATGGTGGATGCAGACCACTGACATTGGCTTACATCTGCTGAATCACCCTGCTTCATGTAGGATGCACAACAGCCAGGTGGAGGAGGGGAGGGGTGTATTTTACTTAGGTCTATATATCCTTGATTGAGAACAGTTCTTGTTTTTTTCATGGTAGTGAGGGGTGGGCTGCTTCAGCCACTCCTAAGCTCTTCTTTCAATCTCCGTTTCATTTTTAAATTGTAAGCCCATCTGCGTGAACAAGATGGGGGGCATGCAGATCAGGGGCCTTTTAAAATTTCCTTTTGATCTGTGTGCAGCTCAGAAAGAACATTGGTAAGGGATGTGCACTCTATGTTCATGCTCTTCATTTTGCTGTTACTTAAGATGGTGTAGTAGTTTCAAAGGAGCAACCAACTGGGATGTACTAAAAGGAATGACAGGATTGCCCATTGGAAATAATGGGACAGGCTTGAAAGCCCATTGGAGATAATGGGAGCCAGGAATGCCAGTTGACTTGCATGGGCTCTGCTGAAATACACTGCAGCCCAAAAAAGTTGCAAAGAAAATGCAGAATGGTTTTTCCAATAAGGTTTTTGGGCCCAAATAGGCTACTCTACGACTGTAATGACAGTTCCCAGAGTGGAAAAAAAGTCCCTAGCAATAGAATCTGTGCTGCATTTTAAGGTGGAGTTTCTAAGCAGTGTGCTAAGAATGCACCTGTTCCTGGGGTTAGCCCAACCCTGGGGCATTGCCAGGGGGTTCCCAGAGGTTCCCAGGCCGCCCTAATTTTCTTGGGAGCCCCTCCCTAAATGCCACATAGTTCCAACTCCATAGATAGTGACAATGATGTCACTGGCTCCTCCCTATGATGTCATTGGGTCCCAGTTCTTTTAATGACTTAGCAATGCCTCTGGCCCAGCCCCAGCCCCCCCTGGGAAATTGCAAAGTCTACGCCCTTGAGTATAAATACAGCTGTATGAGTTTCTAAATCCAGAAATGTAGCCAGAAATGAAATATGAAAATACAGCCATGCTTATCTTAGTTCCTTTCCTAATGGCATAGATGTCTTGGATTTGCTTCTTCGAAGGAGCTTCTTTTTAATGAGTCTACAGCTGTGATGGTATTTCATTTCCTTTTCAGGGCAGTGAAAAGAAAACTAAAAGGGGATATTGCACTGTGAAAATATTGTGAAGGTGATTTTGTTTCTCTATAAAAGTTCATTGCACCAAATAAAGAATCTGCTGTCCACAAATAAAGCATCTGTTGGCAAAGATGTACAGTTATGTTTTGTTCTTTTGCTTTATTGCTTCTTAATGTAGCAAGTATATTTGAACTTGTTTTAGAATGATGAATTTTAAAAATGGGAACAGAATCGCTGCATTTTAAACTGTTCACTATGTGTTTTCTTTATTGAAAAAATAACAGGGCCAATATAGATGTATTTTTTTGTGAAGAGTTTTGTTCAGACATGGGGGAATTTCACATTACCATGGTCTGTGAGTTCCATACTCAGAACTCAGTTCATAGACATGCAGGGGTTTAACTTGGATTAGGACTGTAGTGTGCATAGTGAACAGGTATAAGCCTTTCTCCTATACCATTTTCCACAAAACTTCCCAGAGTAGCTGCCATTTATCCATCTTTCTGGGGTGCTTCAGGTTGGAAACCAGCATGGCATTAAGGCATAAGCATCCTTTCTGTGGCATCCCCAAGTCTGCCTCAGGAACACAGTGCCATTTTACAACCTGTTTTTTTTTTAAAAAAAATTGGTACAGCCATTTTGGTTCTTGAAAAAGGCACTGGGGTGGGACTGAAATGGGAGCCCCTTATTCCCCTGCACTGCAATCCCCAGCAGGACTGGGCCCTGAGGTTTTTTTTTTAAATCTCAAAAATGGCACTGTATCCTTGTGGTAGACTTGGGGATGGCGGTATCTACAAGTTTGTCCCCCAGTCCTAGTTGGGCCCTTGCATGTACTGAGCAGTGGAACCGAGCATGGAGCTTGCAGTGTATGCCTGACTGAAAGTCTTCATGGGGGACCAGAGTAAAAAAGGATGTATAGTTAGGCCCTAAGACTTGCATCTACGCGTATGAGAGCTTCAAATGCTGGATGGCTACAGTTGTCTCTTCCATATTGTTAACAGTCAGTGTCATATCACAGAGGGGCAGCTGGTTTTCCAATAGGAAGTAATGCCATACACACTTCATATAAAAATCACTACAGATAGAAATTAAATCTATCTCCTAAGCCTGGCCTAGGACAAGGAATGAATGGCAGGCACAGCCTGGGGAAAAGTATCTGTATGTTCATCAAAGGAGGTTGATTGATAATAGTTCCCAGCCATCCTAAAGTAATGAATATTTTACAACATTGTGGTCTCAGGAAAACAGCATCACACCTCATATTAACTTCTTTTATCCCCATCTTGCTTCATTCATTTGGCCACTTAGCATATTTACAATACCTGGAAGATCCTCTTCATCCTGCATTTCAAGGGGCATCCACTGATATTATCTGCATTGGGAAAGCAATCAAGCTCTGCCAGATTCTTTGATCCCCCATTTGTCCAGGTTTCTGGGAACCTTCCTGCAAACATATCAACACTATTGTTCCTTTGATGTAACCACATCAGCATATCCTCAGGGATCATGTTTGGGTATAAATACATGCACACTGCCAATTGCAGTATGTGTGTGTGTATGCACAAACCTCACACCAAGCGCTGGTTGCTTTCTACAGCAGATCTGAAGCATCAATATTGGTAAATATTGCCCATTAGAAATGCCCTCTCTATTCCTGTTCATCTCTTTTATCTTCCTCTTAGATTTTTCCTCATTGATTTTTCAGTGTGTATGTATGTTTGATATTTTATTATTTTCAATAAAATCCTTACCACTTGAACACCAGCTTGGTTTTTTAAGTTTTCTCTGAGGGAAGGATCTCGGTATACAAAGGTGCTGATCCTAAGTTAACCACTCTCGCTTATTGAAATCCCCCTAATCAATTAAATATTAGACCATTCTGGGTAACAGATTTTGGTGGAGGATGCAGGCATTAATCCCGCTACCTCTTGCATCTGGGTAACAAGATGACTGTTATTATTTTGAAGGGCCAAAAAAAAGTACATTCCACTTCATTTTACTTAAGTTTTGAATGATTCTACCTATCTCATCCTAAAAGCTCATATCTAGTAAAGGTATTTTCTAAACAATCCAGTATAACTCTATGACAGACCTGGGAAATGTCCTTCGATCTCCCAGCTTAGTTGAACAATATCGAACTCAGGGGTGTTGAACTCATTTGTTATGAGGGCCGGATCTGACATAAATGAGACCTTGTTGGGTCAGGCTATGTGTGTCCTAAAATCTCTGCCAGGTAGCAGAGATAAACTTTATAAAGGACACAAACATAAAGGGTTTGTTTTACTTAAAATAAAAACATGCTTAAAACATTAGCACTTTTATTTAACAGTGTCTGATAACTGACACCTCTTGCTCTGAATTATTTCATCAAAATGTCTGTGCTGCTGCAATCTTGAGTATGCTTTTCAGGTGTGTATCTGTAAGCTGTAAACCTACAATGATGCAGCAGCAGAAGAACTGGAAGAAGAAGCAGAGGACAGCCAGTTCCACTGCGGGCCTGATAGAAGCCCTCCGAGGGTGGGGGCTGCAGAATAGCGACAGAGTTGATACCAGGCTCTGCTCCCAGAGATCACTGGTATTTCGCTCCTTTTAGGGGAGTTTTGGGGGATCCTGATCTCCACTGGACCTCCCGGAGGGAGGGCCAGTGCAAGGGACTTGATTTGGGCTCCCTGCGAGTGTCAATGAGTGGGTGGAAACTCAGGATTGTCCCAGATGCAAGGAGTGAAATAATGTGGCTATGGTAGCCATGGCTGCACCAAGCTGTGAACACCCCCACAAGAGAGAAACTAGGAGCCTCATCCATAACATCAACGAAGAAAATCACCATGAGTACTTGTAAAAAGCAACATTGAAGAATCCACCAATTTCTTCATTAAGCCCCCTTTAAATCTTTAAATGTACAAGGAAGGAGAGGCGGAATTCCGCCCCCTCTGTGACAAAGCGGCTACTACTGTTCCAGTAAATCTGTGTTGTTAAACACATCTGGGGGCAAAGAGGATACAAAGGTTGTTGTTTAAACTCTTTCTACTCTTAGGTTTTTGTTACTTCTCACTCTTAATGGATACAAATGGTTATTTCTCCTTGTGAATTTCTTTTGGATTTTAATGGAAATGCAAATGGCTTTAATAGAGGATACTTTTTACTAAAGGGAGTACAGATCATCCTTGGGAAAAAGAGAGACATTTACATTTGAATTTTTTGTTCTAAAATAGTACCCTAACTACTAAGTTCCCCATTGAAATTATTAAAAACTATGCTGACTAAACGCCATTACAATAACTATTGGTCACCTGACTTGTGTTGATAGATTCTTATGTGTGAACTTGTCTGGAGAAACTGTCATCGGGGAAACTGTCATCAGGGAAACACGGTTAAGCTGGTGAGGCTATTGAAAAACAATGCAAGTTGCATTGGGAAAAATGCCAGCTGACGTGTCTGGAAATAGCTCTGGTGACATTTACTGGATACAGACATTTCATGATGAGCTCTAGCTTATAATTTCACAAGCTGTCAGTTTGGCAGTGGAGAAGATTTTTCTTTTAATTCAGGAAGATTGGCAGGCTTCATCAGCACAAATTGCAACTGTTCAAGATTTGGATCAAGTTTAAGCAAGACTTCAAGCAAGCGGATGGACCTTGCAGAAGAATAGACTCATCAAAACAGAGAAAAAACATTGACTCAGGGAAGCACAGCAGAGCACCTGTAGAGCAACTAAAAGCTCTAATTTCTGACGTTCTTAAGGGAAAAATAGTTCTAAAGGAAAGGGAACTTATGGAGTTCATAACAACTTCAAGGATGGAATATGGAAGGCGAGATTTTAGGGAAAATTTCTCCATTTATAAGAATGAACAACATAGATTTAAGATTATACTGAAGAGAAGGAAATGTGAAAAAAAATAGATTCAAACTTTATAAATAAGAATTGGTTCAGGAACCTCTTGGTCTTCATTACTGGCTATGATTGATTAAAGCTCTGTATGTGTCAAGTTTGGCTATGTAACATTTAAGTTTATTTCTGATGCTTATAAATTGATAGATACAATTAGATTTGTATAAAGGATTACAAATTAAAAGTATCTTGATGGGGATTTGTGGAGGTAGGAGGATATTGAAAAATATATAACAAATTGTATAAATTAAAAATGAAAGAGACCTTCCATATTACATCAAGACTGATTATGGAAAAGTGATGATGCATATTGAATGAATATAAGGGAAAAGTTATTTTAAAATTTTACATTGATGATGTATTCAAAATATAAGATGAGAAAAGGTAAGAGAATTTTATACAAGTTTAGGGACTTTTGAAATGGTTTAAATAAGGTTTAAATAGTAATAAAGATATATCTTTAAACTACTGTATTGCAAGAATTAGATTAGATTAGATTGAACGGTAGACAGGTAGGAAATCAGATATATATGTATGAGGTATTTTCAACAGGTATATAAGTATAAATTCTCTCATTTATGTGTGTTTGTCTGAAAATAATAACATATAATAAAACATATAATAAAACATATAATATAACAACAACATATAATAACAAGATATAATAACAACAACTTATAATAAAAATTGTTTGTAAAAAGAGAAGAAGCCCTCTGGAGGGCCTGATCCACCCCCTGGGCTGCATGTTTGACACCCCTGATCTAATTAAACCACAAGAGCTCTGGATTCTGGTTCTGGATTCTGGTTCAGAGTATATTGGTGGAATATTGTGTGTTCAGTCTCTGTTTCTGAGATCACAAGTTGATTTAAGTTATGCATACAGAAATGTACAATAACCTGCTGTAGCTGGTACAAAAATAAGTGTTCTCTATGTAGCTCTGCCTCTGCACACAGATCTGCCTACATTATAGCCCTTTCTTCTGTATTTGAAGACTGGTGTGACAGACAGCAATCAATTGCAAGATTTTAGGCAATGTTGCTGGAATAAAAGTGAGCTAGCTGAAAAATGATGGACAGCTCATGGAGCTCCTTCTGATTGGGTGAAGTCTGCTTACTGTGGAATGGAACATTGCACTGTTTAAAAAATTCATGGGGGAAGGAGTTGGTGGATCAGTTGGAGTGGCAGGGAAGAGGATAGGGACATTCTAAAAAATGAAAGCTGGGAATTCAGAGAACCTGGTAAGCCAAGAAAAGAAACCAGTTGTCTTTGGGAGGAGGGGAAGGAGAGGTAGTGGTTTGATCACTACAGTCCAGTCATTGAAAACTGGGCTTGAGGTGGGTGGGAGTGGGCAGGACAAAGAAAACCAATAGAAACATGTGTGAGAAAAAAGTCAACTCAGAATTGGTTTCCAGAAAAAGATCCGGGTAAAAGTGGTCTCAAAACGACCAGGAGAAAAACAACAGGAGAGCAACAAACAAAACAAAGTGAAAACAAAAGGCAGAAAAATGCCTGTGGAAATCGGGATAAATCAAAGCACTGTGGCAAATAGACCAAAAAAAAATGTGGAAAAGCCCTATGGTTTAGAGTTAGATGAGTGCTCTTTGACTCATAAACAAACTCCTTTGTCCTCCTTCATTTTCATGCTACAGTTTCCTACCTATGCCATAGCTTGACATTTAGTATACAGTTGCATATATTTCAGTGCCCCCCAACCTCCCCTTCCCAGTTTTTTCCCATGGCTTCAATATTTCTGGAAATGTTAGACCTCTAAGTACAGAGAACATTGCTATTGCATGGTGGACATATGGGTTTATCAAGACAATCTGGACTTCCCCTATTCAGAGTCATCTCTGAGAATAGATTTGGACTAAAAAGCCTCTGTTGCTGCTGAGGCTTATAAAGTGGCTCATCAATTTTAAATAGCAGTAATATATTATTGAACATGATGGTTTCAAGGGGGAAATGAGCTTAACAAAACTGAACCATTTATTTGCTTTACACATTAATAATCCTTAGCACCACCCTTCCTGCTCTTTCTACCTTCATTTTTCTTGCTGAAGGACTCTAATCTGTGGCATTATAAGGACTAATCAGTGTATTTTGTCTGCAAGGGTAAAACAGAAATTGCATAGGGGCATGGAGTTAGTGCGAAGTGATGCCATAAGATCTCACAGCCCCCCAAACAGATGTGTTGCATTGCTATATACAACACAAATGAAAACAAGTGCAGAAGAATAAACAGTAAAGTCAGGGTGGATGCATATCACTTCTGTCCCAACTTCTAGTCACCTAAACCTGAAAGGAGAAGCAAATATTTCCTGTAGTGAGCAAATGAAGAGAAGCTGTAGATCCTTGACAGTGTGCTGGAAGGAGCTGTAGATGGCAAAGTAGTGCTTAGGTGCTTTCCCTGCTGGGAGTCTCTTGTAGAAGCAGTCTACTGGACACATCTGGCCTTGGGCATCTCTTTCTGCTTTTACTGCAGCTTGAGAAAGGTTTAACAGAAATCCTGTGAAACAGAGTCTGAGTCCAATGACACCTTTAAGACCAACAAAGTTTTATTCAAGGTGTGAGTTTTTGTGTGCACACACACTTCTTCAGATATAATGAAATGGAAATTACCAGTCCATACATATAGGTAGAGGGTGAGCAGTAAATTAGCGTACAGTATAATGAAGATGGTTAACAGATTCAAGAACCAAACAGAAATAATAAGCTTAGTTTATATGCTTACCTTTTATTTGTGTTTAATTCCGGGGGGAACAGAGGAGATGGATGGAGCATAATGGCAGGGTCTTAGTTAATTACTCTCAGCATTTCACAATTAAGGATACATCTGCCCATCAGTCTCCAATTTTGACATATTTATTTTCTTCATTATGTTCCCCCCCCCTCCCAGAATTAAGTGGAGACCACAGTCGCCTCCTGTTGTTGTCCCCCAGTGCTGGTATTCAGAGGCTGCTGTCTCTGAATATGAATGTTTATAACCAGGTAACATACCTTTTTTTTTATTATTTTGTTAGATTTGTATCCCACCCTCCTCACATAGAGGGTCACGGTTCCATCAGTTGCCACATACAAAAACTTAAAAACAATTAAAATATATCAATAAAAATACAATGTGGTGTGGTGTGGTGGTTCGAGTATCAGATTAAATGATTGGGGAGACCCAGATTCAGATCCTCACTCTGCCATGGAAACTTGCTGAGTGACCTTGGGCCATCGGACTTACTTCAGAGGGTTGTTGTGAAGATACAGTGGAAGATGCGGTGGTTGTCATGAGGATACAGTGGGGGAGAGGTTCTGCTGCTTCAGACCAACATGGCTACCCACATGAATGAATCCTGTGAGTTCTTGTAAAAAGAAAAAAGGATTTATGCAGCTTTGCTGTAGACTGTAGATTGTGTGGTAGGGTCTGGAGGGTAGCTGGAAGGTACATGTAAGAGTTATGTCCAGTATGAAGTTGTGTTTATTATTGTTATTATTATTATTATTGTTAAAATGTATAGACTGCCCTATTGCATAATAGTATAGTGGGGTCCAGAAAGTGAGCCTACTTTATAGACTAGTCTAGGTTCAAGTTGGTGGTGTGGGAAGTCCCCATGTAGTTCCTGGAGGACTGACTACCTCCTCATTTGTTCAGGTGATAAAAATAGCATCTCAGGTAGAGAAGAGGCACTGAAGGGCAGCAGCTAAGGAAGAAGTTCTAAATCACTATAAATATCCTGGCACATTGTAGAGTTCATGGGTACCCATGGCAGTACCATTGCTTTGAAGATACAAGAGGTTCCAAATCTGATGTAGATGTGGTTGAGGAGTTCTATAATTTTGGATGGCTTATACTCCATCTTTGTTGGTATGTTCATATGCCCATTTTTATAGTGCCTTTCCTCCAAGGAACTCTGCTGATGTATATGCCTCTCCTGTCTTCTTTATCCCCACAACCCTGCAGTGGTGGTCAGATTGCAATCAAATGAGTGGCATTAGGTCATCTGAGTGAGCTTTATGACTAAGAGTTTGAGCCCAGTTCCCACTCCTACGCAACACAAGTGTGTGAATGGTACATTTTGAAAAAGTCACAAAATACACTATAGCTTTCTCTGTAAATATGTGGTCCATTGTACAAGTTTTGGTGGGCAGTCTTGATTTACATGTGTAGATTGATGAAGAATTTGGGTTCTCTCTTAGCTCCCTCCCACTAACTAGCCACCCTTCTTGGATTTATCATATCATTCCCAGTGGCTAGGGCACTTTGGTGGCTGAGTTTTCAAATTCTATTGGCCAATAACCTGTTCAGTTTTTAGTTGTGGTGCCTTAAGGTCTGAAGACACCAAGAACTAGTACAACTCCCTAAATGTCTGTATTTACTTGGTGTCATTGCTGTTCTTTTTTAAATAGACTGTGGGTAGATTAAAAAGTAGTATTTTTGTGGGTTGTCAGCATAGGTCAAAGCTTAATGTTCCTTCTGAATAGGAAAGGAAGCCTCTGTGTGTTCTTTCCCTAAACCACATTGCTTTTTATAAAATCTTTTTTTGGGGGGTGAAAGCCTGCTAAAATCATGCAGCAGTGTACTTCCTTCTTTCTATCCTTCCTGCTGGATCAGACCAGTGGTCCTATCTGGACCAGCATTCAGTTTCACACAGTGGTCAGCAGTGTTCCCTCTAAGCTGAGTTAGTGTGAGCTAGCTCACAGTTTTTTAGCCTCCAGCTCAGACATTTTTGTCTTAGCTCAGGAAGGATGGCTCCAGAACAAACTAGTTTATGCAGTTGCCAAATCACTCATTCACAACTTTAATGTCAGTAGCTCACAAAGTAGAATTTTTGCTCACAAGACTCCAGAGCTTAGAGGGAACAAAGGTGGTCAGCCAGTTCCTCTGGAGGTCAGCAGGGCACAGAGGCCGAGGTCTTCCTCTGATGTTGCTTCCTGGCTCTGGTACTCAAAGGTTTACTGACTATGAATGTAGACGTTCCCTTTAGTCACCATACTTAGTAGCCACTGGTAAACATATTCTCCAACAAGAGGCATCTTGTGACTGTGGCCATCACTACAACCCCTGCCAGTGAATTCCATTTTAATCACAATCTGTGTAAAGTAGTATTTCCTTTTGTCTGTCCTGAACCTACTACCAATAGCTTTATTGGATGCCCTTACGTTCTAGTATTTGGGGAGAGGGAGAAAATTTTCACTTTGTCAACTGTCTCCACTCCATGCATAATTTTATAATTCTCAATCATGTCGCCCTTTTAGTCGTCTCTTTTCTAAACTGAAAAGTTCTAGACTCTTCAGCTTTTTCTTATAAGGAAGGTGCTCTAATCCCTATTCATCTTGGTTGCTCTCCTCTGTACTTTTCCCAGCTCTACAATGTCCTTTATGCAATACGGTGTTCAGAACTGTACACAGTTCTCCAGTTGAGGCTGTACCATAGATCTCTATAGGGTCATTATAATATTGGCTGTTACATTTTCAATCCCTTTCTAATAATCCCTAACACAGAGTTTGCCTTTTTTCATTGCTGTGGCACACTAGGTAGACATTTTCATTGATCATCTAACTACTATGACCCCAAGGTACCTTCCCTCTCAGTCACATCAAATTCAGACTCCATTAGCGTATACACAAAGCTGTTTTGGTTTTTTTTTTGTTCCATTGTGCATCACCTTACACTTTCCAAGAGTGAACTTCATTTGTCACATTGTTGCCCACTCACCCAGTTTGTGGAGGTTCTTTTGGAGCTCTTTACAGTTGGCCTTGGTTTTCACCATCCTGAATAATTTTGTGATTGACAAATTTGGCCACTACGCTGCTCATCCCCAGTTCCATTTATGAATAAATAGCACTGTCCCAAGTACTGATCCTTATGGGACCCCACTGCTTACTTTTCTCCATTGCAAAACCTGTCCATTGATTCCTACTTTTTGCTTCCTATCATTTAATCAATTTTTAATCCATGAGAGAACCTGTTGCCCTATCCCATGAATTCTCTGTTTACTCAGGAGTCTTCAGTTAGATACCTTGTCAAAAGCCTTTTGAAAGTTGAGGTTTATAATGTCTGCTGAGTCACCATTACCTACATGCTTGTTCACTTTCTCAAAGAACTCTAAAAAGTTGGTGAGACTGGATTTCCCTTTGCAGAAGCCATGCTGATTTTCCCTCAGCAGGCTTTGCTACTCTGTGTGCCTAATAATTCTATCTTTGATTACAGTTCCTAGTGATTTGCCTGGGACAGATATTAGGCTCATTGACCTGAAATTTCAAGGTTTCTCTCTGGACCCTTTTTTACTTAGGAATCACTGAACAAGCTCCTAATCTATGATAGCAGATATAAAGAACACTTCTATCACTTTTAACTGTACAGGAGGTTTATGGCTGTGGCACTTAAAGACAAGTTTTTGTGGATTAGAACCTACTTTGTTAGATCCATTATGCTGCAACAGATTAACAGGACTGTTCTACTGAAATTGTTCTTAAAGAAATTGTATAACCTGGCTTCTCCCAGTTGTAGGGTTAGGTAGATGAGATTGAGAGAACTTTTTTGAGAACTGCCTTTGAGAGAACAGCTCTGAGAGAACTTGTAATTGACCCAAGGTCATACCAGCAGCTGCATGTGGTGAAGTGGGGAATCAAACCCAGTTCTCCCAGATTAGAGTCCATGCTTCTAACCACTGCACCAAATTGGATAAGAAGAGGGCTCTATACTCACGTGAGAAGGAAGGCAGGCCCCAGAAATGCTTACGTTCCTTTTGTAAACCTAAGTGCTAACTCCGGATTTTGACATCTCAAATCTTCCAAGGGATGCTGGCAGTCCAAGCAATCCAGTGCTTCCAACTCTTTCCACAGATCAGCCAGCCAGTTCCCACAAGGAGCCAAAAAGAGCTCCTGGACATGACAGTTACACCTGGTCAGTGCCACCAAATGTTGGAGGATGGCTTCAGTTTTTTGCAGATCTTTGGAAGTCATGCATAGGTGACTGGTGGATACTGGACCTTCTCAAATGGTTACTCCCTGGAACTGCATTTCATTCATCCTGAGAGATTTATGCAAGTCCTGAGGAACTGTTGCCCTAGGAAACTTCTTCTCCAGGCTATCCAATATCTATTGGACACTGGAGTGATAGAGCTGGTCCCAGAGGACCAAAAGGCATCTGGGGTCTACTCGATTTTCTTCATAGTTCCAGACAAGAATGGGGATGTGAGAGCCATTCTGGACTTAAAGTGGTTGATCAAGAAAAGAAAGTTCTGGATGCAAGCTTTCAAGTCTTAGCTTCTTTGATTCAAAAGGAGGACTTTCTGGCATTGATAGATTTGACAGAGGCCTATTTTCACATCCCAGTTTGGGAATTTCATCAGAGGTTCCTATATTTCACCTACAATGGGGATCATTTTCAATATTAGGCTATTCCCTTCGGTCTCAAGACAGCCCCAAGAGTATTCATCGAGGTGCTAGTCTTGCTAGCTGCATATCTGAGAACTCAGGGCATTTCCATTTTCCTGTACTTGGATGACATTCTCATCAGGTCATTGTCATATTAACAGGAAGACATAGAAAGGACTGTCTCTTGTCTGCAAGACCATGGCTTCATTATGGACAGGGAGAAGAGCTGTTTTCCCCCAGCCCAGCAGGTACTCCACCTGAGGATCACCATAGACACAGTTCAGGAATGGGTGTTCCTGTCCCAGGAGAGATGGGAGAAGATCCTTTCTTTATTATGGAAGATTTCCTAGAAGTCCCACCTGGAGGTCATGGTCCTGGCGAGGCTTTTCAGGATGCTGGTGTTATCCCCTTCCTTTCCAGGACATAATAGCCCATAGAAGGCACAAGATTATCGAGTTTCCAAAAGATCTGTTCTGGGAGTTCCAGTAGTGTCTGTTTCCATCCAGACTTCTAGAGGGGACCCTGCTCATAGAACTGGTCACTGATAACTTTGGATGCCAGTCTGAGGGGGTGGGAAGCTAACTCACATAGAAAGGTGTCGCAAGGAACCTGGTCCTGTGAAGAAGTCAATTGGAGCATCTGTTTTCTAGAACTCAGAGCAATCATGTGGGGCCTCTTAGCCTTCCAGGATCTCTGAGTCAGGAAGGATGTTCTTGTCCATATGGACAATACAACTGCCGAGTCTTATCCCAATCATCAGGGGGCAAAAAATCCAGTTCCTTGCATGTGGAGGCAACACTGTTTTTGCAGTAGGCAGAGACCCATCTCAAAGCTGTCCATGTGGCAGGGACATCCAACACCTCGGTGGACTGGCTCAGCAGGGGATCCCTGGATCAGTCAGGAGGGATGCTGAACAGGGAAACCTTCCACCAGATCTATCACAGATTTGGTGAAGTAAAGATGGACCTCTTCATCTCAGAGCACAACCATCAGGTACCAAGGTTCATCTCAAGGACAAGGTGTCCTCAGGCCATAGGAACGGATACTCTAAGCTCTACTTAGCCAGACCAGCTGTTTTATGCCTTCCCACCCACCCAGCTAATCCAAAGAGTGATTCACAGGATAACTCGAAGAGCAGAAGTAGTTCTGATAGCCCCATTCTGACCACGAAGCTCATGGTTTCACGATCTGTTGTGACTATCCTTCAAAGAACCGTGGTATCTTCCAATCAGGAAGTTTGTCAAGGGGCCCTCCTTCATCCTCAGCTAAGCCTCACAGCTTGGCAATTAAACGGTTTCAAAGACAAGGGTTACCCAGATAAAGTTATAGATACCCTAGTAGCCTCTATTAAGGGTTCGACCAACCAGGTATGTAACAACAGTTGGCAAGTTTTTCAGTCCTGCTGC
This sequence comes from Gekko gecko, assembly GCA_029375565.1. Taxonomy (NCBI): domain Eukaryota; kingdom Metazoa; phylum Chordata; class Lepidosauria; order Squamata; family Gekkonidae; genus Gekko; species Gekko gecko. The sequence goes on along the minus strand of JAPDNY010000002.1, from coordinate 68,653,485 downwards.
ATGGAGAAAGTGTTAGACCCATGCTCAGCTAAAGTGAGTGATCTTCTTTCCTTCCTTCAGGCAGGTTTGGATAAGGCTTTGAGCATCAGTACCCTGAATAGGCAGGTGGCTGCCATTTCAATGATAAAGGGTGCCAAGAAGGGGCAGGGTTTCTCCCATCCCCATGTTAGGAGATTCCTTAGGGGAACATCTCTGCTGAATCCACCTCAGGCTCACCAGTTCCCCTCCTGGAACCTTAATACAGGACTTAAAGTCCTCTTGTAGGGTCCATTTGAGCCCATGGATATCTGCCCACTCAAGGAGCTCATTTTTAAGACTATCTTCCTGGTGGGCATCACCTCCGCCAGAAGGGTCTCAGAGCTGAGGGTCCTTTCTGTAGATAAGAAGTTGTGCATTTTTCACAATGATGGGATACTGCTGTGCCCTGTTTCAGTCTTTATTTCAAAGGTTAACTGCACCTTTCATATGTTGGTGGAACTGATCCTTCTTTCATTCTACCCTAATCCTAAACATCCTCATGAAAGGAGCTGGCACTGTTTAGATGTGAAGAGAATGCTGAGCTTCTGTCTAGACAGGACCAAGAAGTTTTGCAAATCAGACACCATATTTGTGTCCTTCAGGAAAGCCTCCTTGAGAAACAGGGTTTTAACTTCCACCATTAGTAGGTGGGTCAGTGGTTGTATTTTTCTGGCACATAAAGCCAGGGGTCTGCATCCCCTTACAGATGTAATGGCCCATTCACTTAGAGGGGCAGCAAACTTGGCAGCCTACAGGTCTTTCTCGTCCTTGAGATAGTCTGTCATGCAGCCATCTGGAGGTTAGTTCATTCCTTCACCAAACATGAGCAATATTGATGAGGCAGCCTTGGCTCCCCCCCCTTTTGTGACTGAGCCACCCTAGTTGTCTGTTTTCTTCTTTCCTGAAGAATTCTGGCTGACCCACCCTGTGACAGTATAATATTTTGGCTGTTTGCTCAGCTCAGGAAACTGAGGGAAGGATTAGGAGCCCCCTTTAACTTATATGACTGAAATGGTGCTTGAAAAATGTTTATATTCCAAATTAACCAAATATTTTATTCAACATAGAGGGGAAAGATAAGGTGAAATCAGGGTAACATTTCTGTGGTAACTCAATACAGATAACTCCAGGTTTTTTGTAGAAAAAGGCCAGCAGGAACTCATTAGCATAATAGACCACACCCAACAGCACACCCCTGACAGCACAGCTCATTAGCATATTAGGCCACACCCCTGTGTCACCAGAAGTGCGGTCATCCAGCCATAGTCACCTTTTGCTTCTTATTCTGTTTACTTTGTTGTCAAAACCCAGGACTTTTTTTGTAGCTGGAACTCCTTTGCATGTTAAGCCACACACCCCTAATGTAGCCAATCCTAATGAGTTTCTGCTGTTGGGTATGGCCTATTATGCTAATGAGTTCCTGCTGGGCGTGGCCAACTTGGGAGCCAGCCGGAACTCTGTTCCTGTGCATTCCTGCCCCAAAATGGCCCTGGATAACTCTGAGGTAAAATCAGTACATGCACAGACTTTAGTTCTTATATTTCAGGCTAATGAGAGTTTCCTAAGCTATTCATAGTTAAAATCTTTATGTTGAGAGGCTTTTGTTCTAGTGTATTCCCAAACACTCTGGTATACTTTCTTTGAGTGTTCTCTGACTCTTTTGGTTGCCAGAAGGTTGGTACACTCTTTGAAGTACCCAAACCCCTTCTCTTGAAACACCAGTACTCGTCTTGAGTTTTCAGCTGACTCTTAAAATTTCTGTAGGCAGTTCCTAACCACACCAGGGATCTCTGCACTCCTCAGTGCTAACTCCATGTTTAAATGGGTAGGGAATTTCCTTCTCTCTCTAGAAGTTCTATCCTCTTTCTTTGGCCCAAATGGGAGTCTCCATCTAACTACCCACTCATCCTTCCCAACTTTCCCCCATTTCTCCTCTCTGTGTTAAACCTGCTCTCAGTCAGGGCTGAACTCTGAATGAATTCTCCTCCTCAGCATTCAGCTCTAAAGTCTCTCTCTGTTCAGCTGATGCTAACCAATCAGATCTCTTGGAACAGCCTGTCACTTAAAAGCTATTAAAAAACAAAAACATATAGATAACGAATAATAAAAAAGAGTTAACCCTTCACAGTCTTTCAGCTGTTTGTACAGCACTTCTAAGCTTTTAAAAAAGTGCAGTCCGTCACTGTAGTTTTAGCAGCAGCTGCCACTACAGTATTAGTTCTATTTTCTGCTTTTCCCAATGCATTTTTTAAAAATTATTCCTCTTGTCCCCTGCACTTGGGCTCTCTCTGAGTGTATAGCCACCAATCTGGGCATCATGGGTCCTAACCACCCTGTGGTTTCCAAAGCATTCCAAAGATGCCTGCAGGCTCAAGACAGTTGGGATACATGCAATAGTGGCTCCCTGGGGTAGTTTGTGGCCATAAAAACAGTTTGTGAGGGAGGCTAAAACGACTTCTTCCTTCTTCCTGGATGTTCTTATTTCAAATAGAAGTGAGCTAGTGCGCATCTGGGCAGTACAAAACTCTCCATGATTGATACAAAATTCTCGTGTTTCCCCCCAGCAAACACAAGGCCTTTAACTGAGAACTCACTGGAATTCTTTCAGTGTGATATTTTTGTTCTGTTTCTAAAAGAGAACCAAGTAATATTTCACACTTTTGCCAAGGTCTTTTAAGAATTAGTAGATCTCTGAGACCCTTTTCTGTACAGGGCATTTACGGCATTTCATTTTGTACTTCACTCACATTACAACAGTAATTTGTTTATTGGAAAAAGGCTGTTGGAGACTGCTGCTTGTCTTATAATCATGAAATTTTCATTAATCATGATGACTTCATTTTGAAGCTCATGATGCCGTAAAGGTCAGAAGTATTGTGAGAGAAATTGTGACTTTGAGTCATTAGCCATGTAATATTTTTGCCAAGCTAGCAGGGTAGAGGTGTGTGTGTATTTGTGTGCATACAAGTAAGGAATACAGATGATTGTCAGATTCTTAGTCAGAAAGCCTCTTGAGGAATAGAATGACTTCTGGTTGCTAGAACAGCCAGAGACAAATTGTAATAGACAAATGCAACATTCCTAGAGTTTGTTATCCTTTCGTTGCTTGGTGTACATTGTATTGATAATGAACAACAGTGGAAATGTTAATGAATTTGCTATATCAGGGGTGCTGAGATGATTTGCATATTTTAGCTTGGTGCACAGAGAGGCTGAGCTGCATTGCCAAGCTTTAACTCTTTGTAAACCACACCTGTGTGTTGTGATGCAGGGCAAAAATCCCAGGCTATATGCTTTGGGAATGATTTAGGGAAAGGAAGCTAGTACTGGCAGCACATAATAGATTGTGAGCAGGTAGCCAGAGCTTAATATTGATCTTGTCAACGGCTATAGTGGTAATATTTACCGGTATCTACATTTTCTTCCTAGTTTTGCTTCCTTGAATGAGCTCTGGGTGGTATGCATGGCTCCCTCGCATTTAATCACTGCAATGTGCCTGTGAGGTTGATCAGGTTTAGAGTATATGGTTGGCTCGAGGGCACCAAGTTTATGGCTGAATTTGCCGTAAAATCGTGGGTCCTCACCACTACATCACATTGGTACTAGGTGAAGGAGAGATCAGTTTATTGCAGCCTTGTATTCTGTACTGAGTAGTATCGGGTCCTGAAGTAAATTGTAATAAAAGTCTGGATCCATAATGAATTCTGTTCTCTATTTAATCATATCTTTCTTCAGCTAGTGAGATGTGGCTGCGGCAATTTCCCAAAAGTATATCCATTTTCATCTTAAAGGGTACATTGTTTGACAGTACTGGAAACAATGTGTTAGCAAAAAAGGGGTTCTAAAAAGGTTGGACAGAAACACTGGCCTGGGAGATGGAAAAGCCTTACCTAGTATTTTCTTACTAATGCCAAATTGTTCCCTGCTGCACAGTTTCTGGTTTTGTTGCATTGCTTTGTCTGCACATCATATTCTTCACTTGATAATGAGATGTACGTCTTGGGTCTTGACTGCTCTCTGGAGGCTTGTTGCAACTGCTTAACAGCAAAGAATAGGTCTAATACCGTTCATTTTAATTTTCTCTCCTCAACAAGGCTGTATTTCAGAAAGAGATGGTTCTGCAGGCTCTCGTTTGGCTTGGGAAGTTTAAAGCTATACTGGATAGCATTTGGACCAAGCAGAGACATAGGTGCCAATCCCTGCTGCCACTATGGTAGGAGGTTCTCTTGGGTAAGAATTTGCAGGGGAGGGAGAGGTTCATGGCAAGACCCAAAGGGCTGTTTTTAAATGCAAACAGAACAATGTAAGTTCAGGCTGTTTGTTCTGATTCAAAACATGCAGGACAAGAACTGGCTTCAGCCAAACATCTCATATATTACAGAGAAAGTGAAGTTTCGTTTTTCATAGTTCAGGAACTCTTTGGGATTGTAGCAGACTTGGGTACTGTTCTTTATTTTATTTTTCATTTTATTAAAATATTTAAACTGTGCCTTTCCTTTCAGCTCAAAATGGCTTGCTGATGCTAGATGATAAGTTGACTGCCCTCACTTATAAACTAAGAATTGGTTTGTTTTTCTTCTGTTTGTAGGAAGGATCAGCACCTTCTTTCTCCTGTAAACTGTTGGTATCTGGTATTGACCCAGACTCGGCGAGAGAGCAGAGACCATGCTACTCTGAATGACATTTTCATGAACAATGTCATTGTCCGGCTTTCCCAAATCAGTGAGGATGTCATCAGACTATTTAAAAAGGTAAACAAATATTGATGGCTCACATAAGAGTTTTCCATCTGTGAAATTTAATGCCATGTTACACTGGATTTAGCATTGCTGCTGGAGGAGCAAGCTAATGCAGCTACAAAATTGCTTTTGTCCAACTTAGTTTAGCCCAGAGGATGACCCCTATTTTGACTTGGCTGATTTGACCTCCTGCATTAGACGCTTTCGCACTCCTTGTGAAATTCTCTTTACAGGTTGTGATACTAGATATGGACTGATTAATAAAATAGAAGCCAGTCATCTATTATGGCGTGTTGATAATATGGTCATTTCATTTAACTCTTTCATTTATTTTGCTCTAACTGCTGAAGAGAACTTATTTGTAAAGCGTGCTAAACCTGAGAGGTGGCTTTATCTGGATTCTATTCACATGAATTGGCTAACTTTGGGTATGGAATTATTTGACAGTATTGGTTTAAGTTCAAATAAAATCAATACTCTCCAAAGTGAGGTTCTTTAAGAGAAGAAAAATGGAATTGAAAGTAGAATGGGACAGTAGAATGCTGTGACTTGGTTAAAGAAATGCTGTGATTTTCCTTAACAGCTGAGTAAGGTGGGTCTGTCCTGAATAAATGCTTAAAGAATGTAATGGGATGGATTAGGGTCTATATGCTGAGGCTCATTCAAGAGAAGATTGAAGTGTTTCTGCTCAGTGGTAACGCTTCTCAGGGAATTAGTGGTCGTGCTTTTCTGAGATGGGTTGCAGTTCCCCTGAAAGAGCAGGTTCCTAGTTTGAAGGTGCTTCTGGATCTTGGCATATGGTTGGAAGCTCAGGTCTCATATAGGGCATACACCACCTGATATACCATATATGGCTCTTCCTTGAAAAGCAGTACTTGGCCACAGTGAACCATGCTTTGATTATATCCAGGTTCAGTTACTGTTGCATACTTTATATAGGATGCCTCCGAAAACCTTCTAGAATCTTCAGCTAGTCCAAAATATGACAGCCAGGTTGCTGTTGTGGGCTGCATAGAGGATTTATATCACCCCCATGTTGAAAGATCTGCAGTAGCTTCCTATTTGTTTCTGAATGAGATTCATAAAACTAGTGCTTCCCTTCTTAAAGCCCTAAATGCATCAGGGTAAGGGTATCTGGAGAACTGCTGCCTCCATAGTGTCTAACTTGCCACTCAGTCTTTTCGTTTAAAGCCTCACCATCTTTACTCCGACCACAGAGGTGAGATACTAGAAGTTACAGGCAGGGCTTTATCTATGATGGCAACCCTGTCTTTGGAAAACCGTCTCTCTTGAGGCCATTTAGGCTCCAAACGAAAACTTTTCTGTGTACCCAGACATTTAATAAACCAGGGGTCCTCAAACTTTTTAAACAGGGGGCCAGTTCACTGTCCCTCAGACCGTTGGAGGGCCGGACTATAGTAAAAACAAAAACTATGAACAAATTCCTATGCACACTGCATATATTTTATTTTGAAGTGAAGAAACAAAACGGGAACAAATACAATATTTAAAATGAAGTAAAGTTAAATCAACAAACTTACTAGTATTTCAATGGGAACTATGGGCCTGCTTTTGGCTAATGAGATGGTCAATGTCCGGTTCCATATTTGTCACTGCTAGTCGTAACAAGTGATGCAAGTGTGGATCCGTTAGTCTTGATCTGGTTGGAGATTTCAAATGTTTCATTCTAGAAAAAGTCTGTTCACAGACATAAGTGCTGCCAAAGATGGTTGCCATTTTGAGTGCATGATTCCTGAGATGAGGATATGTCTCAGAGGGGAGAGATGCATAGAAATTATAAAGGCTGCTTGACTTGAATGTGTCTTTCAGAGAGTCACAATTCTGCAGTTCAGCCAGTTCCATTTGGTAAATTGTATCCGCATTTTCAATGTCAATAGAAAATGGGTTACGGAAAAGCTGTATGTCCTGTTCATGGAGATGAAGCACTTTAAATCTAAATTGGAACTCCTTTTGCAATTTTTCCAGTGAATCCACACATGTTTTGTTTGGGAATGCAACCAATGGTTTTTCCGCTAACAGATTTTGAGTTGTGGGGAGATGGCAGAAGTTTTCCTCCTTCACTTGTTTGATGAGGAGGCCTAATTTTACTTCAAATGCTTTAACATGTGATTGCATATCACAGATGAGCTTCCCCTTTCCTTGAAGTTGCACATTGAAATTGTTGAGTAGCTCTGTTACATCTGTCAGAAAAGCAAGGTGCCATTTCCATTCTGCATCATTGAGCTCTGGTACTTCTTTGTTTTTTGAAAGCAGAAAAGTTGTAATCTGTGGAAGTAAGTCATAGAAACGTTTCAAAACTCTCCCTCGACTCAGCCAACGGACTTCTGTGTGATACAGAACATCTTCATAGTCAACATTTAGCTCAGACAGAAATTCCTGAAATTGTCTGTGGTTTAGTGCATGAGCTCTAATGAAGTTAACACAAGATACCACAATTTTCATAACAGAGTCCCACTTCAGTGATTTACTACACAGCGCTTGTTGGTGGATAAGGCCGTGTATGGCTATTGGATGAGAATGGTTATGTTTGTCCATCTCTTGGTTAATGCGAGCAATTACTCCTTTCTTAGACCCACCATGCTAGGAGCACCATCAGTTGTTACGCTGGTTAGTTTAGCCCAGTCCAGCTCCAAACCATTCACAGTTTGGCAAACCTTTTCATAGATATCCTCTCCTGTAGTTGTTCCTTTGATGCTTTGCAGTGCAGCAAGCTCTTCTGTGACTTCGAAATAATCATTTGTCCCACGAATAAAAATTAGAAGTTGTGCAGAATCACGAACATCATTGCTTTCGTCGAGTGCCAAGGAAAAATATGAAAGTTTTTTTGTGGAGTTTTGCAAATGCTGATGCAAATTGTCTCCCATTTCTTCAATCCTCCGTATAATCGTAGGTCCTGAAAGACTCACTGTACTAAATAAATCGGCCTTCTCTGGACACATCTCTTTGGCAACAGAAAGAAGGCATTCTTTAACAAATTCTCCCTCCACAAATGGTCTGCCAGTGCATGCTATTAGCTTGGCAACTTGAAAACTTGCTCGCAGTGAAGAAATATTTAGCTGCTTCTGCTTCACAAAAGTATTTTGCTGAGTTGTCAATGTATTTTTCAGTTTTAATATTTTATCTTTTCTCACTTCTCCGACCAAACAATCATATTTATCTTTATGTTGAGTTTCATAGTGTCGACACAAATTGTATTCTTTGAATACAGACACTATATTCTGGCATATCAGACACACAGCTCTTTCCTTGTACTGCATGAAAAAGTAATCATAAGTCCACTGTTCTTTGAATATCCTACACTCCGAGTCAATTTTTCTCTTTCTTGACATCACTGTTTCCTAGGGATTCCAAATTGCTATTAGTAAAATACCAATATATATATATACAGCGCTACAAAAACAATATACCAGCAATAACTTTGCCCACACAGAGACATACAGACTACAATGCCCATCAATACAGTCTGATTGGTGAAACTCTGTTTTTACCTCAGGCTCACACTGGTGCAGGCATTGCTCCCACAGGGGGGTTCTCTCTCCCCCCCCCAAACAGACCTTTCCCGGAATGCACCTTCCCCCAAAATGTGCAGGAATTCTCCACCCTGGAGTCTGGCAACCGTGGCCGAGTGTGTCCCCCGCCTCCCTCCCTCCCTCCCAGGACCTCCTGGCAGCTGCCCCCCCCGCGAGCGACTTCCTTCCCGGGACCCTTCCCCTTCACCCCCCCCGAGTCCCAGGAGGAGGAGGAGGAGGGAGGAGGAGGTGGAAAACCAGCGGGGGGGTGGGGGGGAATACACAACGGGGTTCTGCAGGCGAGATCCGGCTCTTTTCTAAAAACAGACGCATGGGTCTGATTGACCTCCCCACCTGGAGATTGACAAGCCTAGTCTGGAGCGCGGTTCCCTCCTGCGGCTTCCAACATTCACCGCCCACAAGTCACCGCGCAAGCGGCCCTCCCAAATGCCCTGGCTTCCTCTGAATCCGGGGAGATGGGAGTTGTAGTCCGGCTGCGCTGTTCGGTTCCTCTCACTGCCTGAAGCTAGATTGTGGCCAGACAACAATTCCCATGATCCAGCGCTTCAGCCGGCCGGCCAATCAGCAGCCGCCGCCGCCCACTCTCCCTCTTCCACCAGTGACCTTCCTTCTCATGCAAAAAAAAAAATGACAGACAAGCAGCGGCAGCATAAAAAAATGACAGACAAGCAGCGGCGGCATAAACACCCGGCGGGCCGTATAAATGTCCTCGGTGGGCCGCATGTGGCCCACGGGCCGTAGTTTGAGGACCCCTGTAATAAACCTTCAGTTGGATTGTATTTAAAACTCAGCTTGTTCCTATGATTGTGCTACACTCTGTTTTATACTGTTCTACACTTTGGAGATGTTAATGGTTTCATGGGCCATCAATTATACATTGGTGTGGTTCTTTTGTTGGGGAGATTAGCTTTAGTGAAATATTGTTGACATAGATTTCATTTGTATTTTGTATTGTTCTGTCTTTCATTACCTCCTGCCAACCTAGCAGTTTGAAAGCAAGAAATTGCAAGTAGATAAATAGGTACCACTTCGGTGGGATGGTAACAGCGTTCTGTGCGCCTTGGTGTTTAGTCATGCCGGCCACATGACCACGGAAATGTCTTCGGACAGTGCTGGCTCTTCAGCTTTGAAACGGAGATGAGCACCGCAACCCTAGAGTCAGATTCGACTGGCTTTCGAGCAAGGGAACTTTTACCTTTACTATCTTTCATTACTGGCTCCCTCAGCTAGGCTCTGGAAAGGCAGCATGCAAATATTGGTAATAAAGGGACCTATGAAAAGCAAGGGTGGATTGACTGAAATCTATGACTAAGCTGTATTTTTATTTTTCAGTGCAAAAAGAATGTTTCAGGCCCCCCCCAAAAAAAACATTCCCCAGAGACCTTTTAAAAAGCTGGTTGATTCCACTTCTCTGCTCCTTTTTAACATTGCTTCAATGCCACTTTTTTGAGTACATGTAATGTATAGGGTCCTGGCAACCTAGCAGTTCGAAAGCAAGAAATTGCAAGTAGATAAATAGGTACCACTTCAGTGGGAAGGTCACAGCGTTCTGTGCGCCTTGGCATCTAGTCATGCAAGCCACGTGATCACGGAAACGTCTCTGGACAGTGCTGGCTTTTCAGCTTGGAAATGGAGATGAGCACTGCATCCCTAGAGTTGGATTCGACTGGCTTTCGAGCAAGGGAAACCTTTACCTTTACTTAATGTATATGGCGTAGCCAGTTGAAAACCATGTAGCTGCTTAAGGACCTCATGCTGCCACAATATGTAAAAAAAAGAAAAGAAAATTTATTAACCGGATATATTAATATGTTTCACATTTGACTTACAATTCTTGTCATATCCTTTTCTACAAAATTTATTCCCCCCCTCCCCTGGCTTCCAACGATGCTCCACCCCCATTAACATTTCAATCAATGTTCTCATATATTCAATTCATTCTTAATATTCAAATTTTACATTTCAATATTTTCCTTTTTCAATTTTGACCAATAGGTAACTTTTCTATTACAACCTCTTTTGCTGCAACATTTCTGTTATTAATAACTACTAAAACAAAGTAATCTATTTTTCACATCCCAGTTAAGCTCTAAATAGTCTTTAAAATCTTTCCAGTCTGCTAAAAATTCTTCATCTTCTAATCCATGAAGCTTTTTTGTCAACTTGTCCATTTCACCACCCATAAAAATCATTTTCTTAATCCACTCCCATTTGTCAGGCACCTGCTCTTGTTTTCAAAACTGAGTGTATGTCATTCTTGCAGTTGAAATTAGATACCATAACAAAGTTCTTTTTGCTATTTTAACTTCTTCTAGTTTTAATCCTAAAAGTAACATTTCTGGTTCTTTTTTCAAAGTACATTTCAAGATTTTTTGAATTTCATTATGAATCTCAGTCCAATAAGCATTTGCTTTTTCACAAGTCCACCACATATGGTAAAACGAGCCCTCTTTTTCCTTACATTTCCAACATTTGTTAGACATATTCTCATTCATATTAGCAATTTTCTTTGGTGTCATATACCATCTATACATCATTTTGTAACAATTTTCTTTAACATTAACACATGTTGAGATTTTAATCGATTTTTTCCACAAACATTCCCATGATGACATTTCTATATCTCTATTTACATTTATAGCCCATTTCACCATTTGCTCTTTAACAGTCTCATCCTCTGTGAACCATTTTAACAAAATCTTATAAATTCTAGAGATCATTTTTTTACCTTTTTCAATCCAAATCTTTTCATTTTCATTATTTTCTTTTCTAAAACCATACCTCATTTTGTCAGTCTTGAATAAGTCATAAATCTGTCTATAGTTTAACCAGTCATACTCAAAGTCCAATTCTTCTCTAAGTCTCATCGCGAAACTTTTCCCCTCGACTTTCAGAATGTCTCTATAGGGTAACCAGTCTTTCCCTTTATGCCTTGAAAGTGGTTTTATTACTTCTGCTGGAACAATCCACATTGGTCTTGCTTCAAAAAAGAATCTCTTATACCTCATCCATGTCGTAAATAAAGATCTCCTTATGAAGTGGTGTTTAAAAAGGTTATCCACTTTGGATTTCTCATACCATAAATAGGCATGCCACCCATATCTTCGATCATGCCCTTCTAGTGCCAACAGCTGTCTATTGTTCAAATTAATCCATTGCTCCAACCAAGCCAGGCACACCGCATCATGGTATAATCTAAAATTAGGAAGTTGGAAGCCTCCCCTTTCTTTCGCATCACAAAGAATTTTCATTTTGATCCTTGGCTTCCTTCCAGCCCACACAAACTTAGAGATCTCCTTTTGCCATAAATTTAACACTTTGCAGTCTTTCACAATTGGAATAGTCTGAAACAGAAATAACAAGCGAGGTAAAATGTTCATTTTAACTACTGAGACTCTGCCCAATAGTGATAAGTTCAAGGTGTTCCATTTCTTAATATCATGTTGAATTTTATTCCAAGCTTTTTCGTAGTTGTTCTTGAACAGATCTATATTCTTTGCTGTAACTTCGATTCCCAAATATTTAGTCTTTTTCACCACTTCACATTGGACTCTCTCTTGTAGGTCCAATTGTTTTTCTTTTCTCAAGTTTTTACAGAGTATTTTTGTCTTGTTCTTATTCACATAAAATCCAGCCAAGTCACCGAATTCCTTAATCTTTTCCATCAATAACGGTACGTTCCATACTGGATCTTCGATTATAAACATTACATTGCTGCCACAATATGTGATGGAACCAACCAGGGGTTGGTTGGGGCAGGAGTGCGCTAGAGTGGCAGAAATGGTGGTGGCTGCAAGCCTCACCCCCAGCTCCCTGCCCACGCCCCCACACCCCTACCATCTAGAGTTGCGCTGCTGCAGCAGCGCGATCTCTCCATTGTATTCTGTGGCCCCATAGAATACAATAGAGAGATTGTGCCGCCACTGAGGTGCAACTTCAGAGAGCAGGGGTTTAAAGTTTAAACTCCTTCTCTCGATCTTGAGTGGTGCAATCTCTCAATTGTATTCTGTGACTCTAGAGAGACCGATTCCGCACAAGAGTTGTGCCGCTGTCACGCCTCCCTTTGCCCCATTTCCATTGGTCAATTTCCCACTCGAAGCTGCGCGGCCACATTTTGACCCGCGGCTTCGCCCGATTTCCCCACGGTTTCATGATCCTGTTTTTTTTGAGGATCACGAAACTGCAGGGAAAATCGGGCGAAGCTGCGGATCAAAATGTGGCCGTGCGGCTTCAAGTGGGAAATTGACCAATGGAAACAGGGCAAAGGGAGGCGTGACGGCACAACTCCTTGTGTGAAATCGGTTGGGGTTTAAACTTTAAACCCCTTCTCTCCTTGCTCCCCCAGCCCGCCTTGGCAGGCTGGCTGGGGAAGCAAAGGGGGTGCATCTTCAAAAGCCTCCCCTTCCCCAGCTGGCCTGCAAAGGCAGGCTGGGGGGGAAGCGAAGAGAGAAGGGGTTTAAAGTTTAAACCCCTTCTCTCACAGCAGCTGGGGAAGGGAAGGGGAGGCTTTTGAAGATGCCTCCTCCCCTTTTTACTTCCCCTTCTGACATAACTTCCGGTGATGTCAGGGGATGTGGCATATGCTAATGAGCTATTATGGTAATAGCTTATTAGATATGCTAATTAGCTCCTGCAGCTCTTTTTCTATGAAATGACCCCTGGTACCAACCCAAAGGAAACGAAATGGGCAAATATTTCTCTTCCTCCAAACTACTGCCAAAATGCACAAGAAAGGCAGGTCTGAACATGTATATTGCACAAATCGAGTTGTCGTGGAATGTAACATTTCAGTTTAGGTGAAGACAAATGACGTGATACAATGATTTCAAGCATGTTTCCAGATCTTTAATATGTTTAGAGAAAAAATGCATATTAATAGGTTGCTGTAACAATTGGAACACAGATACTAGATTATACTATCAAGGGGCATAATATAAGCTCTGTGTTCATGCAGTCTGTTTATCTTTTGCATTAGAGAACTGAATCTTTACTTAGGAGAGCACTTAGGGGTTTTTTTGCTTACCACTGTATACCTCTGTACGGAAAAGGTCACTTCCTTGAAGACTTAAGTGCCCAGACCTTTCCAGTAGCACAGGCTGGTTGGAAGTGGGCACAGCACATTGTAAAGTAAATTGCTACTCAAAATATTCATAATTTGCAGATTAATTACAATATGTGACCTATTATGTGATGTTTTATTCATAATGCTTGACTTGCTTTTGCATGTGGTGGTTGATTTTAGAGAGGCAGACTCTAACTAAATCATGTGCTCGATTATTTTTTATTATTTTGTATGCCCCATTTATATCTTGCACTCTGTAGAAGTCTCAAGATGGCTCTCACCAGACAATATTAAAACACAGAAGAATAAAAATTGTATGAAAATGAAAAAAATAATGATCCTGAGACCAGCAATAAAACCCATATCAAACTAATCATTGAGGTAATAATTGAGATTGAGCTGCATACTATTGTAAGAAACTCAACGTAACAGACCAAAGAAATGATAATCCAGTTCTTCCAAAAGCTGGGGGGGGGGGGGACATGGTCAACCAGCTTGGTGCCAGATTGCTCTGGGGAGGGAGTTCATAGTCAAGGAACCCAAAACTAAGAAGGCCCAGTCTCTGGAGCTCACCATATGTGGGCATGTGCTCAAGGATTTTCATTTTGTGAGATTTTGCCCATTATAGAGCCCAGTAGCACCTTAACCCAACAAGATTTTTGTGAACTCTCACATTCAAACCTGATTGAGAATTTCAGTGTGTGATTAAATTGGCTTCTCATTTGTTAACTCCATTTTTGAAGAAGGTTTTGTGGCTCCATAGCAAAGCTTTGCTATCTTATTCTTGTAGCTGAAACTAATTTGTTTCTTTCACTGAACAAGAGGATTTCTCTTCAAACATTCTTCCCTCTCCGTTTTTAGTACCATCACAGCCGGATCGCCCATTGGGTGAACTAGGTGCTTGCCTAGGGGATGCCAAATGGCACCCTGCTCCCCCCAAAAAGCCCCCCGCCGCCCTAACCGGGCACCTGCCGCCGCCGCCACAAAGCGCCCAGCTAGGGTGCAAGTCGCCCTTCCCCTCCTCCCTGGGGGGGAGGAGGAGGAGGTGGCCAGCAGCAGCCAGCAGGATCTCCCTGCTGCCATCACCGCCACTGCAGAAAAGCGCCCACCTAGGGCGCAAGTCGCCCTCCTCCTCCTCCCTGGGGGTGGTAGAGGAGGAGGAGGCGGCCGGTGGCAGCCAGCAGGATCTCCCTGCTGCCGCTGCTGCCGCAGCAAAACACCCACCTAGGGCGCAAGTCACCCTCCCCCTCCTCCTTGGGGGGGGAGGAGGAGGAGGAGGTGGCTGGCAGCGGCCAGCAGGATCTCCCTGCTGCTGCCGCTGCCGAAAAGTGCCCACCTAGGGTACAAGTTGCCCTCCCCCTCCTCCCGGGGGAGGCAGCGGTGGCCAGCGGGGACTCCCTGCTGCTGCCGCCGCTGCAGAGTGTCCAGCCAGGGCACAGCTTGCCCGCCTTTCCCCCTCCTCCCTGGGGGGGGAGAGGAGGGGGCGGCGGCATGGCTGGGTTTCCAGGCCCAACCAGGAGGTTGGGATCTGCGCCCCCCTAGGGCGCAGAAATACATGGAGCCGGCCCTGAGTACCTTTTTGGGTGGCTTGTTTTCTTGTAAATCAGAACTGCAGGCATATTTTTTACTATTCAAGCACAGGCGTAGCTCCAGTATTTGAAATACAACCACTGAACAGAATAACCTCAGACCAGGGTCACATTGCTAGAAGCAGACTTTTATGGAAAGTGGCATATTTTGAAATCAAATTTAGTCTTGGCTGCTTCACTTATTTCATTTGTGGACAGTGACTGTAACACAGTTCTTTTTGGAACTGGAACTTTTTCAAGTACCATTAATGGAAATTTGCATTATTCCATCTACAAAGTATCATGCTGTTAAACTGAAGCGATCCTGATGTGAGGAGGTAATATTTATCCTGACTCGATCTGCAGCCTGCCATACACAACACCTGATTTTAATCAGGGCAAAGAAGCCTTATTGCGTTGTGTGTGCACATCTGAGATTCCATTCACAATATGTCCATTGGGGCTGAAGTCTCAGTACAGCTCACACGTCTCTGGAAATAATGACTGGCTGAATCCATCAAAAAGACTTATTTGGCATCATAATTTGTCATTATAGAGTGAGTGTGTGTGAGTGTGTGTGCGCATGCATACACACATAATGTCTAATGTTTTAGATCCTAGACTTTCTAGGTTTTTAACCCCTTCTGTACAAATCTAAGCATGGTGTCTCCAATTGTGTGCGTGGTTAATATTTGAGGAAACAAAACCCATATATGCACCTACTGGGGACCTTGTTGGCCTGGAAAGGACCCTAATCTAGTCCACTTGGGCAGCAAAGAAGAACCCTATCTAGAGATTTTAAAAATGTGTTTTTTCCATGTTTTTCTGAAGACTTTTTTTTAATATTTCCATCAGAAAAACGTGGGATATTTGGGGGGAGCTCTGAAAAAAAAAACACCCTATGAAATCTTTTATCTTTTAGAATGAGTGAAATGGTTTTTAAAATGAGGTTTTTTACTCACTCAAAATGTATAAAAGTCCTCAGAGTTAGTAGATTTTTTTCTATAGTAGAAAAATTGGGGAATTTGAGAAAACACTGGAGGGGGAAAAACATTTTTTCCCATTTGGAATAAGTGAAATGAAAGGCAAGTTTTTATTCAAAATGTATAGTATGCATTTTTTAATGTAAGTTAATATACAGCTTTAGATAATGATAATTCCTATGTATCCTGTGTTTAAATGTAAATTTATTATTTACATTATTATAGTTCAGTGTTTTCAACATTAAGAGTATAATCTCATAGCAAAATATGCTGGTAGCCCAACCCATTGTGATTATCCAAATAATACACTTTTTTGTGTTTTCTACAGTATTTGTTTTCTACTTTCAACTGTTATTTTTTCCTATCACTCAGAAAGTAAAAAGTAAAATATTTATGCTATGGTAGCATAGGATACATCTATGTGCAAGTCTGTGTACTTGTAATTTTTCATGTATAAAACGATGGCAAATACTTATTAATTGTATATGTCCCAAATAGTACAATTGTATAAATGATTTATTTTATTTTGTTTTACATATGTGTATGGTTCTCCAGGTCTTGTTAAATATTTCCTGAGCATTTACTATGCAAACATAGTAGTATAACCCTATTTGTAATAGTAGTTGTTTGAGTGCCTGGCACTAGAAGGATTAAGGATATCTCTGTTCCACAGCTGTTTAGTACTTATTTATTTATATTTATTTTATTTAAAAATTTATACCCGATCTTCCCTCTTGGGTCAAGTCAGCTTACAATGTTAAAACATCCCCAATTAAAACCAAACATAAAATAACGAGCCCCCAATTCCTCCGTAAAAGATGCCTACTACTCACATCCCCTCAAAACCATGGCAAATAAGCAGGCCATACAATGTCTTTTGAAGTTCTCCATGGATTGTTGCAGGTTTGTTTTTTGGTGATATATTGGAGTAACATTTTGGTTTAAATATGTCACTTTTAATTCCCCCCTTTGAGCCATTATTAATACACTTTGACATTTTGTGATTATGTATATACATGCGGGAATAGCAGAGCATGATTTTTTTTGCAGAAGGGTGGTATTTGTATTATGTAGATATAAACAGCTGCCGTAAACACAAAAAATATACATAAATATGTTCAGTATATGCTTGATTAACCTCGGGCACTGTGCTAATGATGTCTATGCTTTGATATATGTAAGAGATCATGTTCCTTTGTTGATGAGTTTGTACACTTTGTTCAGTTCTACATGAGACTCCTAGCATGGAAAAATGATTCAAATATACATGGATGATTCATTAACTACACATGGGAAAGATAATTAGTTAAACCAATATATTATCTTAAATGGGAGAACTGAATTTAGTGGATTTAGGGATTGCATAATAATATGTTTCACTTCTCAAGGCCTTTGAAACCTTATATTGAATTTCCCCCCATTTGAACCAATCTCACCTTTGCCAAATTATGGAAGGCTTCTTATGAAAGGGGAGCATACAATCTCCTTCCACCTTTGAGTTCAGTGTGCTGTGCTGCCCACTCAGTTCTCCAATAAGGTTTGCTATTCCCTTTGTCTGTGCCCGGATCTAGTTGAACCCTAAACCTCCATTCCATTTTTCTGTATCTGCACTAGACTCCGTTTAACTTAAGCATCATCCATTTGGGTTTTTCCTGTTTCCTCTGCTGCTTTTCTGATCACTATTTCCAGTTCCCTCAAGTCCCTTACACAAAATCCCTCCTTTAGATGTGTGGGACATTCCCCTCTCCTGTTTAAAATTTGAAATAAAGTTTTGTTTTTGCATTTGCATTCAAAAGATACAAAGGTTTACAAGAAAGGCATATACCTATGGTACTAGATGACATCTTCCCTGCAGCTGCAAGGTAACTAATCCCCTGCTGTTGCTAGTGCCCTGCTTGTCTCGCTGGGCTAGTCAGTTGAGGCGGAGGAGGGGGGATATGTTCCTAACAATAATGGTGCTTTTGGGACTTCCCACACCAAAATGCAGCAAAACCAAGCATTTAGATGGTTCACAGTACAGATTTCCAGAAATTTTAAAGCCATGGGGGGGAAATGGAAATTTAGGGAAAATTGAAATATATGCAGTACTTACTGTTCTATCACACTTAAACTAATGTTACTACTTTAATAACATTTATTTGTTTATTTGATTTGATTTGTTAATCACTGTATCCCAGCTTACACTGGGCTCTGGGTGATGTACAAGGGACATCCTTTCCTTATATATAATTGAATTTTGGTCCCAGAACATTCTATGCTTGCCATAATTGATTGGGCCCAAGAACTGGCAGTCAGAAGATGCTGGCCGGGGCTGACTGACTACTTGACGGAGTCCCGCCCACGTCATCCCTGGCTAGTGTCTTCGCCTCAGTCTGCTCCAGTCCTCTGACAGGAGAGGACCGTCTGCAGAAAGAGCAGACGGACAGGCTCTCAAGGCCGAGGTAGGTGAGAGAAGCCCGTTCTGCCCCCTCCCCACCATCTGGGCCTTCTATGGGCCCAGTCGGCCCAGGCAAGCCCATTCTGCCCCCCCATACCATTGTCTGGGCCTTCTGTGGGCCCTGTCAGCCCAGAGAAGCCCCTTCCGCCCCCCCATCAGTGTCTGGGCCTTCTGTGGGCCCAGTCGGCCCAGGCAAGCCCCTTCCGCCCCCCACCATCCTCTGGGCCTTCTATGGGGCCAGTAGGCCCAGAGAAGCCCATTCCGCCCCTCTTCCCTTCCTTTTCCCCCTTTCCTTTCTTCCTCTCTCCTTCTTTCTTTCACTCTCCCCCTCTTCCTTCCTTCCTTCCTTCCTTCCTTCCTTCCTTCCTTCCTTCCTTCCTTCCTTCCTTCCTTCCTTCCTTCCTTTCTAGGGCCCGTTGTCTTCCTCCACAACAGGCTTTGCTCCCTAGTAATGCTATAAAACAAAGATACAAATTTTAAAATTTCCATATACAGTTGATAAGAATTAAAACCAGAGTAAAAGGATCCAAGGTGGTGACTTACAAATTTCTGTTCCACTTCTGGACTACTCAGTCATTTAGTGGTAAGGGGACGAGGGGAATTAAAATGAAATATACAGGGGGGAGAGGAGAAGGATACTAGCCAATGCAACCAACTTTTGATGCCCTCAACAGAAAGCCTAGCAGAACACCTCTGCCTTACAGACCCTGTGAAATTATACTAGGTCCTGCAGGGCCCTGGAGTTGTTTGGCAGAGAATTCCACCAGGTTGAGGCCAAGACCGAAAAGGCCCTGGCCCTGGTCAAGGACAGTCGGACATTCCTAGGGCCAGGGATCACCAGCAAGTTATTATCAGTGGAGCGCAAAGTTCTCCCGGGGACATAGTGGAGGAGGTGGTCTGTTACTTAGCACATAAAGTTGCAATATTTGACATACTTATGGAATTCAAAAGTTATAAATGCCTTAGTCTTCTAAAAGCAAAACTGCCAATATACCCATACTTAAGAGAAAATTGCAAGCTGATTCATCTTATGCTGCCTTTCTACATGTACATGTGGTAAACGACATAAAATGTATTATCAAACTATAACTATTCAGCTATGATAACCGTCCTATATTGAATTCACAACAAATTGAAACTCTTAGCTTTCAATAATATGCACACAGCTAAATGTAGTTCCAGCTGGATGCTGTTTTCCTTCTTCTGCTGCTGGTTAAAGGGAGCTGAGTTCTCAGTGAAATTTTGAGAAGTTTTCCTCTGAGGCTTTGGTATAGGTAGGGCTTAAGCTACTTGTTACCCAGTGTTTGGGTATATGTGTCACAGTGGTTTGATAGAGAGGTGAAAAGGTTAACCACAAGGGAACAGTCAGGTCAAAAGGACAGCAGAAGGCATGCAGTAGCTGAGAAGCAATAAAAGCCCTGCATGCTTCCCTCATGAAGATTAATTAGGTGCAGAAATACATCTTGGATTTAAGAGCTGTATATGTCTAAAGCATGCCCACCTTGGTGCTGGGGAGGCAACAGTGGGAGAGCTTCTGGTGCCCTGACCCCACTGGTGGACCTCCTGATGGCACCTGGTATTTTTGGCCATTGTGTGACAGAGTGTTGGACTGTATGGACCATTGGCCTGATCCAACATTGGCTTCTCTTATGTTCATATGTTATGTTCACCTTGTCTTTAAAAGCATTTAACTAATTCTAAAAGAAAAAAAATCATGGAAGTTTTTTCAGTACTCCCCGAATTTTCGATTTCCCAATTTCCCTCCTGATTTTTTTCCATCCCCCCGCCCCCCGGCTTTTGATTGGCAATTGCAGAATCTCATTGATGTTGGAGATTTTATGTAGGGATATGTCCATAACCTTGCTGGAGGAAAATCACCCCCATGAATCTTCATACCTTGAATACTCTTAGACAGTCACTGTATGATCTCTGTTCATTGCTCATTACTTTTAAGTGTTAAAAAATGGGGACCTTTGTTGTACTAGGAAGATTTCAAATGGGTGCACAAGGGGTTAACATTCCTTTGTTTTTATTCTTTCCAGTAGTCTGGTTAATTTTGTATTATATTGAACATATGAAGTTACAGATTCTTTTGCCAGCACTTTCTTACAAATTAGGGGCATATCTGTTTTAATGTGGTTTCTGTTCTGTGATGAAATAAAATTGTGAAACCAAGGATGTTAGCTTCAACTAAGGTACTGTTAATCACTCAACTTTAAATGATTTTCAGACTAGGCAAAGTATTTTCTCATTTATTACATTGTAACTTCCTTGCAATTGGTAGTAATGTATCTACTACAAGGATTAAGATGTTGTTTGGATTCATAATATTTCACCACAAGTCAAGTATTTTACTCTTGGCCTCTAAAGACAAGCAGATAAAAACATCTGTTCTATTGCTGAGCAAGTTGAATGGGGTTGTTGGGTCACTGATACAAGTTTGTGACAGTTCATCACCCATTGTACCTTTTCATTGCTACAACTTCAGGATGCCTGCATTTGCAGTAGACTTTGCAAATTATCCTGTAATGGAAATAAGATCCATCATTGGGTTGTCCCATCCTTAGATTTGCTGGTATCAGATAGCATGACATCACCATGTTGTGACCTCTGCATACATACTTAATGATTTCCCATCATAGGGGATGGATTCATTTTGCAAATGTAAAGGGCTAAATTCTCAAGGCAGTGGATTACATGAAAGGTCTAATGACCAAGACAGATTTCTGTGGTAGCTGAATGGAAAGCATCCTGTTGTGGCCTGATCTTAACAAGTGATCACTTTGATTATCACTGGAAGCTCATGTCCCCTAACAGCCACACTGTCAATTTATATTTTAAGTAAGAAAAGGGAGTAAGCAACTCATTCTGAGAAAACACTTGACTGAGTATGAAAGGATATGTATGTATGTACACCGAGGAGTGTCCCTGTGCCCTGGCCTCACCATCTATAGCCTGCCTGTGCTGCATGTATATAAGGAGATCAATGGAGCTGGTGCAGGAACATCTTTATTATTGCCACCTATGGAGTATTGTTAAATCTGAAATTCTTGGCTCTTGCACTTTATTTGAATACTGTTCCAGCACTTTAGGATAACTGATTTGTTTATGGTTTATGGCTTTTGGTTGTTTTTATGATGGATTTTAATTGTATTTATATATGCATTTTATGGAAGCCACCCTGAACAAATAAATACATTATATATGAGTTTAATCTGTTTGCTGTTTTGTTGGGCCTGATGATTTAATCTCTAAATAAATAAAGAGCTAAATTTTCCATTTTGTTGACTGTTTAGTACCTTCAGCAGTACTAACAGCTGAAAGTTGGCACATGAAAATTAGCTTTGTTTTTTTCTCTAAGATTTATATGCTACCTCTCAAAAGATCTGCTTTAAAAAAACTTGATCTGTTTGGGTTCTTGATAATGATCTGATTTACACTGTGTAATCCTCCTTGAGTCTGAGTGAGAAAAGATGCCTATACAAAAAAGGAAATGACAGAACTGGATCACAAAAAGTTTATGAATGATAGTGATGAACCATTTGACCTGCATTTAAGGCTGGGGTGGCCAAACTTGCTCAACGTAAGAGCCACATAGAATAAACATCAGACGTTTGAGAGCTGCAAGACATGAACAAATATTGCACACATATTTTTATTTAAAATATGTAAATTTGCTTTTATTAAGATTAAATGAGACTGCCAAAAATAAAAACAAAAGGGGTAAAAACATATTGATAATGATATTTATTTGTTTGCTAATTATATTTATTTATGTGAGTGAGAGAGAGAGAGAGAGAGAGAGAGAGAGAGGTGGAAAGAAAGAATGAAAGAGGTAAAAAGAAAGAGAGAGAGAGAAAAAAACAAAGCAAATAGATGGGAGGGAGGGAGAAGGAAGGAAGGAAAGGAAGGAAGGAAGGAAAAACATGTCTCCTCTTTGCTTCCCCAGCCGCCCTGCCGGAGCCTCACAATATGTGTGAAAGAGCCACATGTGGCTCCTGAGCCGCAGTTTGGCCACCCCTAATTTAAGGCATATCACATCACTTATCTCTTTTTCTCTCTTTTAAAAATTACAAATTAAGAGCAGTATTCTATATGTCAAGTTGTGGCTACTGGAATGACCCCACAGGGCCTGAACTGTGGCAGGGATGCCTCTGATGGCTGGGCTGGAAGTGACATGCCATCACTGGGAGAGCAACGGAAGTAGGGTGAAGGCTGGACTGGAAGCAGGAGAATGGACTGAAGATATAGGCAGCAGGAGGCCATGAGGGGCTGGGCAAGACACCAGGAGCACGACAGATGGCGGGGGGTGAGCCAGACGCTTGGGTGAGGCCAGTGTCTGGGGCAGCAGGCTGGGCAGAGCAAGGGCTCTGGCAGAGCTGGGAAGGACTGGGAGATGAAGGAGGATTGAGGAAGGTAGGAGACCCTGGAGCAAAGGGATATTTATTTGTTTGCTAATGATATTTATTTGTGTGTGTGTGTGTGTGTGTGTGTGTAGAGAGAGAGAGAGAGAGAGAGAGAGAGAGAGAGAGAGAGAGAGAGAGAGAGAAGGACCTGCCTTTAAAGAATTGTGGCAAGGGGCAGAAAAAAGCAGAAGGACCAGAAAGTAGGGGCCCAGGGCCAGTGTGGATTGGAGGAAGGAACTCCAGAACAGATGTTTATGTGAGGGGTGGACAGTAAATGGGAGCCAGAGAATGGACTGCACAGCATGGGAAGGAATGGAGGTCTAGGGTGAGTGGGTGCTGGGGCCGTCCACTTGAGGTCTGTTCTAAAACTTTAATTGTTAAGTCAGGTGGCCAAGGAGGAATTGGGAGGGAATTCCTTGTCCACTGGAGCAGAGGGTACCTGGTCTGAGGTCGCAGTGAGGAGTGGCACAGATAATATAGTATTTGTTGTGATAGTTAATTCTTCAAGATTTTAGTTCTCTTGTCAAAATGATTCTGGTACTGAGAAATGTTTCTAACTATATAAAGTGTCTTGTTGTTGGAAAGGACTTGCCACAGTTTTCCTTCTCCACAAGTGTGTAACATGTTGTATTCTTCCATTACTTTATCATATCATTATGCATCAACCAAATATAGTGATTATTCTTAGTAGCTATTCTTCTGTGGCCTGCTTGTCATAGTGTGTTGTGGGAAATGTCACAAAGGAAGAATGTGATGTGATTTCACCCAGTAGAATGGAAAGGAATGATAACTACTTCCATCAAACATCTATCATCTCAAAGATTGCTTAAATTTTCCAGCAGACCTCAATCATGTGTAATCCTGCAGCATGCATTTTGGTAGGAAAAAACGGTTAGCAGGCAGTATTTTCTAGATTCTAGCAAAAACGTTTACAAGATTTCCAGAAAGAAACAGATT
This sequence comes from Gekko gecko, assembly GCA_029375565.1. Taxonomy (NCBI): domain Eukaryota; kingdom Metazoa; phylum Chordata; class Lepidosauria; order Squamata; family Gekkonidae; genus Gekko; species Gekko gecko. The sequence goes on along the minus strand of JAPDNY010000002.1, from coordinate 68,629,764 downwards.
GTGTTTCCAGAGCCAGATGTACTTCTCCTTTAAATGGAGGGACTGTATCTGCTTTAATCTGTTTTGCTTGATTTACTTTTTTTAAAAAAAATATTTAATCTAATCTGAAAGGAGCAGAAAATGTAATAATGAAGCAGGAATAACTCCACAGATAGCTTCATAACCTCTACTAGTCTTGTGACACTTTCCAATATTTATGATGCATGAGGAAAAGGAGCCTATATACAGCCTGCTTTTTTAGCACTATGTCAGCCCTGTCTTTTTTTTCCTTTTTGTGCGCTATTATTTATTTATCATATGGCAGAGTTACACACAGGATGCATAAAATAATTTATATAAGTTGATACAATGGGTATGCAGACCTATTAGGCAATCCCCCTAAGTACTAATATCTAAATTTTCAATCTACTCAGTTGTGGCTGGGGAGAGTTCAAAGAACTCCATCACATCTCCATGGAAAACACAATGCTCACATTCCTGTGGCAGATGGAAAATAGTTTGGCATGCTGCACCACAATCGTGTTTGGACCCTGGTATTTTGCCCTATTAAAACAACAGGTCTGCACGAGTGCCAAAGCCAGTTTGTATTCTATTAGCTGTCTTCCATACTTTACATGGCACGTCAAATCCCGTGGGCCTCTCACTGGTATTTATCACGTTATGGATATCGGGTGGAATTGATTACATCCATGTTCACAACTATTCATTCCCTAGATCAAAATTTTGTGATTGCAGGATTTCTGCAGATCTTATTGCTGGGTGTCGGAATCTTAATCTGTATAGGCCTGCATCAGCCATGTCTTTGTGGATGTGCAACTCTCAGTTTTCAGTTATGCTTCTATATTCACGAAGAAGAGCATCTGGTCTTTGGAGATACAGGGGAGTAATGTGGCACAGCATGGGCAGCTGATAGGTCGGGGCGGGTTTAATACATCTCTTGATGGTTCTCATTGTTGTATTGAGTTGGACATCAAGTTTGTGGACATGGGGGCTGTTAAGCCACACTGAAGCACAATATTTTGTGGTACTAGACACCAACCCCAAAGCTGAGCATCTAAGTGTTTTCGTGCATTGGAAACTGCACTTACCTAAAAAGGCATTGCCATGACCTTAACAAATCCTGTAACAACCCTCTCACTGGTTATACAGATGGAGTTAGTTTATGAGTAAGTGACCGTTTAGGGAAGGCTCGCATAGCAAAGCAGGAGAGGCTTAATTTATATGAATTGTGATGGGCTCTTTTCCCCTAGGATTCCTTTGTTGATATGGGTCAGAGATTCTGATTATGCTAGGTTACTTGTTAGGACAACCTTTTCATACAATACGTGATTCTTTCTCAAAACTCATGCACAAGGTCTCTTAATAGTTGTGTTAAGCTCAGATGATCTTGTACAAATTAGGTTTTCATTGGTGGAGGGGCCCAGGGTGGTATTAAATGTGTTTCAAGATCTTTATATTTCATAGTAGTAATACTGTTTCATAATGTTTGTTCTAAGTTACAGTGACTAAGGGCACTTGTCCTCCAGTGACTGTAGGTTCTTGCTGCATACAACCCGTCAAGTTCTCCTTAGCGCGGTAGTAAATTTTCCTTGGAAGGATTTGTTGCTGGATACACTGAGAGCTAAACTCTTGGGCCCCAGCAAAAAAATCACCAATCTTTCCTACTAAAACACTTCAGATATATTACTAGCAGCTGATATTTTTTTTCCTTCTGGATACTTGTTTTATTTTTTATTTTTATGTTAAAATCACTCAAAGGTGACATCTGATTTAAGGAGGGTTTGTTTTGGTGAGTACTGCAAGTTAAGTTGTTAAATACAAAAGGCCTTTCTGCTATTTCTCTGCTAACACCTGGAGTTATTACATGTCAACAATATCTGATTTAAAGACAGACCAGAAGAAAGAACTCTGTGTTGCTTTCCTAAGGAGGTGGTAGAAAGCTGTTTATACAAGCCTGCACAAAATTTTTGCAGAACCAGGATCTCTCATGAGATTCTTATGGGTTAAGCTGTGCTGGGAAATGAGGATGCCCACCCCTTCCAGTACAGCATGAGAAAGCACTTTGCTTCCAGGCTAGGCCAGCTGCTATTGGCATGGCACCAGCTGTGGGAAGCTCCTCAGCCAGCCTCAGTCCATACTTCCCCCTTTCATTTCCTGCAGGAGGTGCTACCCTACCGAGGGTGGAACTGCTGCAAATGCAATGGGGAGGAGAGGGAAGGTATGGAAGCAAGGAAGAATCTGGTTAAGGTTGCTTTGGCAGGGCACCTTAGATAATGGCTATTAAGTTCTCATACATCCAGTGGTGAACCTGTACTGGGGGAAGCATCCTTATTGCCATTCCACAATGCAGATGCTGTGTCATTTTTTGTGTTTGGTTTCCAACATGCTGGGTGTGTGGTACTCAGCGAGGAAGTAAAACAGAAAGCAGTACTCCACATACCACAGCTTGTCCCATGGGTCTGACATGTATGTCAGGGGAGCCTGCTGGGGCTTTCGGCAATTGCTAGCAGTTCTCCAGATTTCCTGTAATGGCAGATGTTGCTGTTACAGTAAAATAGGTGAGGGTGGTCAGTGGCACTCCTCTTATCATGGAATTCAATCTGTTCGCTAGTTTCTTTGATCATAGACCAGATAAGTAGACATAAAGCATATACTGGCTATATATCTGTGTTTCATAGCTGAAATGCAATTGCTTGCCCTTAAAAACAAGGGGAATTTAATTACCATGCTAGTCTTGTTTGTGAAACCGAAGGCTCATAAGATATCAGAATCTGTAAATACACAAGATCCTTACACACACACACACACAAAAACACCACACATTGTCTGTAATGCTTTTTTTCTTATTCTTTCTCCCCCCCCCCACACACACACATGCACACTCTTGCATACTTTTAAAGAAAGATCTCATGTGCTTGGACCCATTAACTGGTCTACTGTAGCCACATTACCAAGCTGTCTTTAAATATTGTATCTATATATTGCAGGGACCCCTTGGAGATGTCTTTGAACTCTCTGCATGGGATACGTTGGACAGAACTGTTGAATAGAAGCACTCTCTCAGATCTGTTGAATGGAAGCACTCTCTCAGTTCCTTCCTCCTCAACCTGGTTTCTGGATTTTAGAGTTTAGGGAACGGAAGGCATCAGAAACGTGGTGCTCTTGGCCATGAACCTAGGGTTTCCAACCTCCAGGTAGTGCCTGGAGATCTCTGGGAATTACAAATGATCTCCAGGCTACAGAAATCAGTTCCTCTGGGGAAAATGGCTTCTTTGGAAGGTGAATTCCTATGGCATTATACCCTGCTAAGATCCTTCACCTCTCCAAACCATTCCTTCCCCAGGCTCTGCCCCCAAAATCTCTGGGAATTTCCCAAATTAGAGGTGGTAAATGTACCTGAAGCTGCCTGGTGGGAGGTAGTATGGAGTTAGGTATTTGTCTATTGGCTGAGCTACTTGGTGTAAGAAGTGGTTGATTTTTATTCAGGATGTACATTTTATTTAAAAAGAAAATATTTCACTGAAGTTTTTTTCAGTACCCCCTCAAAAAAAATTCCAATTTTTCCATCAGAAGAACTGAAAAGAAGACCTCTGGAGAGAAAAATCTCCCTCCCTCAAATTTCCCTCTTTTTTCCAGGCCTTCACATCTCTAAACTCATTTAATCTTTCCTACAATAGAAAATGCATACAGTAAGACCTGAGGAAGTCCACTTGCTGTTTTCATAACATTTATACATGTTGTAACATCCAAGAGGTGAAATCATAATTTAAAAGCTTTTTTTATGTTGGCTATTACATAGTCCAGGCTCCACAAATGTTTTGGCTCAGTTTTACTTGCCAGTCATTGTTTTTGGTTGCTGCTGACTTTTCCCTTCTGCTGAGTTCTGTTACCAGTGCAGAAAATGCAGAGGAAGGAATAGATATTTTCTTAGCCTCACTGTAAAAAAGCGGAGTGGGAAGCTCTTTACCTGAATTCTCTGTGCACTGTAGAGAATGGGGAGATGAAGAGAAGAGCCTTTGTTTTGCCTCCACCTGAGTCCTCTGTAGTTCATAGAGAGCTTGAAGTAGCAGGAGGAAATCTTTCTGCTGGGCAAGTGAGATGGAGGGGCTCTCACCTTTGCTAAGCAGACATGTGGATTTATGGGACCAAGTGCATGCGTTTTATTTTATTTGCTTAGCCAGTGAGCATTTTGACCAATCAAGGTTATGTAATAAAGGATAAATGTAAGACGTGATTTTCTTAATGGCGTACAATAAAATCACTGGTGCAGATGTAATGTAAAACTGTGGGATTGGTGGGTTTATGCATTCTCTATAATAATCCTGGTGCAGAGTTGTGACCATTGCTTGTGAAGCATCTTCCCAAAGTCTTAATTCTGGGTTTAAAAGATGTACTCGAATAGATTATGTCAGGTTTGAAGAAAAACAGAAATAACGTTTTGACCTCTCAGTGGTCTATTGCAGTCTTCTAATGTGTTGTCTGAAACAATCCCCCTTCATACCAGATGTGCATAATTACATCAATGCTTGGCAAAATCATGTTCAGCAGAAGTGTGGTGTGAGAGCAGAGGGCTGTGTTTGTACCCAAGCCTCTTAGTATGAAATAGTAGATGACTATCCTGTTATAAACCTATGAAGCTGTTTTATACTGAACTAGGAATAAGGCCTGTTCTGGAAATAAATACAATGGGCTCTAGAAAGAGGCTCTGGGAGAGTGCCCCGGCTTTGGGCACTCAGTGACAATTTGCTGTGGCAATCTCAGCAGGGTATAATGACAGAGTCCACCATTTTCTCCAGAGGAACTGATCTTTGCTACCTGAAGAGCAGTAGTAATTTTGAGTGATCTCCAGCCCACCCCCAAGATTGGTAACAGTGGTTCCCCAGGAGGGAGTGGCTGGTTTGGAGGGTGGAGTCTATGGCATTGTACCTGTCTGAGGTCCCACCCCTCCTCAACACTCACCCTCTCCAGGTTCGACCCCTCAAATCTCCAGGAATTTCCCAACCTGGAGCTGACAACCCTATCTCCCAGCCAACCATCAACCTACCTTTAGTTTTCCATCTCCTCCCCCTCCCTCCTAGAGAGCAGTTGTAATTTTGAGTGATCTCCAGCCCCCACTTGGAGATTGGCAACAATGGTTCCCCATCAGGGAATGGCTGGATTGGAGGGTGGAGTCTATGTCATCGTACCTGTCTGAGGTGCCATCCCTCCTCAAACCTCACCCTCTCCAGGCTCCATCCCTCAAATCTCCAGGAATTGCCCACCTGGAGTTGGCAACCTGATCAGGACTGGGCCCAATGAGTTTTCTCCCAAAGGCCAACATAGGTGTGGAAAGGGCCCTTTACTGACAGAGGAAAAAGTACAGGTGCCAACTCTGATTAGGGAAATACCTAGAGATTTGGGGGGGTGGATCCTGTGGAGGGCAGCATTTGGGGTGTGTGTGGAAGGACTCAGCAGGGCATAATGCCATAGAGTCTACCCTCCACAGCAACCATTTTCTCCTGGGGAACTGATCTCTGTCATCTGGAGGTCAATTGTAACAGTGGGAGATCTCCAGGTCCCACCTGGAGATTGGCAACCCTAGGGGAAAGTCAGCCGCACAGCGAGGAGTTGAAGAAAATGGTTTGATGGTTGCTGGCCCACCTTGTTAGCCAGCCAGCCATGCTGAAGCTAAGCAGGAAAAAGAGCCTTTTTCCATTTATTCTGACAGGAAAGTGGCCGTTGGGGAGGGGGTTATGCTGAAAGTCCTTTGTTTTTTTACTCACAGAACCAAGCTTGGCTGCCTACCAACAGCCACTGAGTGGACAGTCCCTCACAGGAGTCAAGAGAACTGTCTTCCTCAGGAGAGAGAGCTGTCTGCCAGTAAATCTGACATGCAAATCTGTCTGAAGGGAGAGTGGGTGGGGAAGAGGAGCAGACCCAGCACCTGGCCAATGGCACGCGAGTACTCTTGAGTGGCGGCTGATGGGCCAATGGCTGAGGGAGGGCATTTTACAGCCAATGGGAGCGCATGGAATCTTGCGAAACCAAAAGATAATTATTATAAGGAGAGATGAGACCGTTGATCTCTCTAGGTCAGTATTGTCTCCTCAGACTGGGAGTGGATTTCTAGGGTCTTTCACATTATCTACTACACAATCCTTCTAACTTCAGGAAGTGGAGATTGAACTTGGAACCTTCTGCGTGCACAGCAGATGCTTTGCCACTGAGCAATAACCTCTTTTGGTCACCGGGATCTGGTTTTAGGATTATCCTAGTTGAATTCCTGCATGACGGTGTATTAATAAGGAATTAATTAGGATTTGTCAGTTGATCAGTGAAGTAAGTCAACCATTTTAGAAAGGTAATTTAGTAAGCTCTATCAAGGCAACTGACATATGTTAAGGACAAGAAAGCATGTGAGCTGATGTATAAATTAATGCAATTCCAAAGTATTATAAGCAATTATTACTTACAACTATGACTGTTGCGGAATATGAATAGTAGTAAAGAGTGAATAATTTTCCTTCAACAAGCCGAAATAGTCACCAGTCTTGTGCAGCTGAAATTAAACAATACACATATGGAAACAATAAAATATGAATAATTTTGGCTGTGAGTATTAATAGGGCTGTCAGTTGCTGCTACTCTGACTCTTGTGAGACAGCTGAACAAGGAGCCTTCATGCCTGCCCTGGTTATTATATGATGCAATTAAAAAGGCAGGCCCTCACTTATACAAGGTCATTAATGGCTGTATCAAATGAATCAAGGTGCTCCTGCCCAAGTATATCTACATTACTGGATGGATTCTATGGTTTAGAAGTTATGTTGTCCCAGCAGTACTGCTGCTTCTTGTGAGCAATGTTATTCTAGGATGGAATTATGGAACTGCATGTCTGAAGAGAATCCAGCACCTATAACTACACCTAGCAAAGAGTGGACATCACTATCTGAAATGCAGTAAAAGATCCCTGGCATGACTACTCTCTGAGATGAGTACATTGTATGCGTCAGTTGCACCACTCTGTTACTGGAATAAGTCTAATGTAAACTTATTTTCAGTGCCAGGGTTTGTCCTTAGAAATTGTGCACTTAAGTACAGTTCCTTCATCATTGAAGATCAGAGGCCAGAGCAATCTTCTGGTTCACTTGAACCAGCTGTTCCTGTTTTAGAACTTAAATACTGGTAACAAAAATATATGGCATTATCATGGAAGACACTGCAACATTTCACGTTTATATTAATTGGCCATATTTGAGGAAGGGATTTTTAAAAAATTCTTATCTGAACGCATGACGTTTCCACATATTGGCAAGATGTTGAGACTTCATTATCAACTCTGGCTTGCAGTATTCTCTGAGGTCTTGGGTAGAAGACTTTCCTACTTCTGCCATCCAGGATCCTTTATTAGAGCTTGTACATACAACATTTGTGCTGTAGAACTGAACTGTGAGGCCCTCTGCTTTCCTTAAAGAATAAAAAGGTGGCCTGTTTCTCTGGGATGGCAAGAAGGTGGGCATTTAATGTACCACTTCTAGTAGCAGATAGAGGTTTACTTGATGGAGTGCTGTCCCCCACACAAAAAAGTTTAATAGAAAATTATGTCAGGAATAAGGCAAGACTTAGCTTTACATGAAGGAATATTGAATTATGAGCTCTTGCTTGCAGTCTGATCTGGCATAAGATCCATGAGCAGGTTTTATTACCTACTCTGCTGTTTGTGAGAACTAGGTTAATGATTCATTAGCTGTCCATTTCAAAACACCAAATGGCTGTATTTTGGTTTTAATGTTTCAGAATGAGAAATGCAGAGTCCAGAGGTTGACTGGCATTCCTTTGGATGATGCCAATTTAGTTCCTGAATGAAGGCATTATAAAGGATTTATAGAGTTTTAAAGAGGCGTGGCATGCACAAGGCTCCTATACACTAAAGCAGTCCCAGTTTCCACCTCCCTACTCCCCCCATCCTTGCCATCTTATTAATTTATATTTTACATATCATTAAAAAATACCAGAGCAGAACTAGTTCTAGAAAGTATAGTCTAGGTAGGAGTTTAAAACAGAAAGGAACAGATCCAGGAGGGAGAGTAATGATTTTAAAATGAAATAAAAATGGCATTACCAGAAATGGACTCTGCTTCCAAAATCAACCTGTTTTGTTCTAAATGAAGAATACTTCAGACAGATTCAGCGATCATGAAAAGCCTGTGAAAAGTGCAGCTAAATAGCAGTAGTGTTATAATAATGTTTTGGTTTTGTTCTGTGTGGGATGGGTGCCGAATCAATACATCTCCTAGGGATTAGCGATATTCAGCTGGATGTGAAAGACTGTAAATTTGGATTTGGAAACCATATCACATTGTGCAACAGATTCTAAATGCATCCTTTTTGTAGCTTCCATGTGTACTATGTGTACTTTGTCTTTGGTTTACTAGTATTTATTTCTTCCCACTTCCCTAGTACTTGGTGCTTTTATTGTTGAGATGCTGAGCTGTCCTTGTGACAGGGAATAATAGCTGAAGTAAGTTTTATGTTTGATTGTTTATATGCCTCTGCCTCTTTAAGACTGAACCATGTGGTATTCTGGGAAAATGGGGATGGCAGTTAGCTGACTTCAGCATTTGAAGTGAGGTGTAATATCCTCATATCACCTATTACTTTTTGTAGTGTTTAACATTGTTTTTTATGCCAGAGGTGCTAGAGGTGTGCAGAATATAGAGCTGCCTATAATACAAACTTTTTACATTAGGCAGTACTTTTGAGCAGTACAGTTTCAACTTTTATAGGGCCAAACATCTCAGTTGTTTGCATGCAGTATTACTGTATTATTATTATTATATTGTTAGTTTTAACAATAATAGCAATAATAATATCTGTTTCTCACTGAGTCTTGGGATGGATCACACAGTTACAAACAATGCTCTGTGAACTATTTAAAGATCCACACTGTATGTTCATTTGCTTACTACTTTGCAACAAATACATTTTGGGGGACCATAAAAAGAATCTGTACTTATCATTTTCTGGTTTTCCTTTTTTGTTTCTGTTCCAGAGTAAGGAGATTGGTCTGCAGATGCATGAAGAACTCCTGAAAGTCACTAATGAGCTTTACACTGTAAGTAATGTGACACTGGTAGTCACAATGTAGGAGACTAGAATAAAATTCACTAGATTTTTAGAAAAGTAATGTGGATTGTTTAGTATGCTAAACCTCTGTCAGAATGAACCAACTCTGTCTCCTGAAGCAAAGTCCATATTCCATTTTTTTTTGAATTTTTGGATTTATTTCATTTTACTAGATTTGTGGTAGGAATGGAAGATGGTGTTTGTACAAGAGCTGTGTTATGGGATTTGAGCATACATATTGCACACAGAAGAAAATAGCTCTGTACCCCAGAATACTGGTACAATGTAATCTTTGTCTACAGTTATTGGCTTCAACTTTTTACTCCGGCTTAATTTCTAGTAACACCTGTAATTGGGGCCAAGTTCTGTTCTTGGGAAGTGTTCTGAATTGAAAGAGAGGCAGAGGCAGATAGCTCAACAACACTACAGTACAATTTATTTATAATAGCTAGTCTGTCATGATTTTAAAATGGTTTAATCTTGACTGGTTTGATGCTGAGGATTCCTTTTGAACACCCCTCTTGCTGCAATAAATTTTTGGATGGTATTGCAGAAGACAACACTAGGTTAATAAATACTTTACACCTGTGCTGAGAGACAGCTCCTGTTAAAGGGACGTTATATTACACCATCCAGTTTTCTACAGTGGCCAACCAGACACTTTTGAGAAATCAGCTGACATTCACAAAGGGCACTGCTACCCCACTATGAACCCTGAGGAAGTGGCATATGTAGGTTATGTTCCAGCCTTTGACTACCCTCTAATACCCTCTCCAGGATATCCTCTAACCCCTCCTCCCCAGGTTCTCAGAAACTCGTTCTAGTAACCACCAGGCCATGTTTCACTTGATTCCTAATCAACATGCATATGCAGTGAAGAAAAATACCAACTAATTTATGATATTTAAAAAATGGTTCCAAGGGTCAGGGCTTAGTTTCCAAAATGCAGGTGAAAGCCTTGCCTCAAATTAAGCACTGAAGTACTGAAGCCACTTCACACATGATAATCTTTTCTACAGGGATTCTATCCATATAGGAAATTGTGTATACCTGTCATTTGTAGTCAAATGTCATGCTTTGCTTACTAAGACAGCACAAACAATTAGTTGCATTCATCATATATGACACCATATGTTCTTTGTTTTACAAAGTAGAAATATTAATGCAGGTAAATCACATAGCAATGGCCTAGTTTTCAACCTCAGTACAGCTTCATGCAATACAAGCTGTGAAAACACCTCTTATCTGAGTAGGAAAATTAAGAGGTTTCTATTACAACAACTGAGTCCAGCATAAAACATGTCATGCATGGGGAAGAAGGAGTTATAACAAAGAGTCTTCTCTTCTTTGGAGTGGAGTGTTCACAATGTTGGCGAGTTTAAGCATGCAGAGGAATAGAGCATCAACTGTTTAAAGAAAATAACTTGGTTTATGAAAGAAGACATAAACTCTGATAGAACAGAGGAGAGGGAAAGAGTCTTAACTAACTGCTTTGAGAGACAGGAACAAAGGGGGGGAGGGCTCAGTTGGAGCAGGAAGTCTCCATAGAGTCAATCAGGAGACAGGAAGGGCATAATTTGAAATTGTAGGAAGTCCCTAATCTGGCTATGCTAACTAGCAGTTATTCAGCTGTCCTCTATAGGCTGTTCTTCTGATCTTCTTCAAGATAAGAAGAACCTTATATAAACTGTGTATATTCCAACACACAAGGCTCTTCTTGAGATCAAAAACCTAAGAGCAAAGACCTTTCTCTCTCTGTTATCTCTTTTGCCAACCCAGCCAGAGCCAGAGATTGAGGAATTGTGTTGAGGAGCTGCATGAATATGGCAAATAGTGGTGAAGGGGTTGGCAGTGAGGAGCTTGGTATGGTGCATTTCCCCCAGCAGGTAGAGGGCAGTGAGCTGCTGCATGGGGCTGGGCAAGAAGCTGGGCTGCTGAAGGAGCAGCACCAAGGTGGAGCCCAGCCCCACACGTGCCATTTTTTGTATCCTCTGGTTTATCTGTGGCATGCCGAACAACTCCTGCCAACTCTCCAGCATTCCCTCTCTTCTTTCTACTACTACAATAAAGTTACTAGTTGTCAGACAGTATTTTCCCCTTCATTATTGTCGCAAAAGGGGTGGTGGTGATAGTGTGTGTTAAATATGAGACTCAACAACGGAATAAGCTCAACAAGTAATTTCAGCTTTATTAACGACAAACACCAACTCAGGAACACACCACAACAAGGGGAGCACAGCTCCTTCTTTTAAACTCTCCCGGGCTGTCAAAGCCACACCCATAACAAGTTAAAAGCCAATGGCATTGCAGGGATTGGCGATGCTGTTCCCTCTTTGCAACATTATCACACAGTGATTGGCTATTTACACTGGTTTTGCAGAAACCGACCAATACGAATGCGACAGCTTAGAATCCACATTCAGAATCAAGCTTAACATAGTAAAGAATAGGCTTGATTCACAGTTCAATACATAACAAATTCCTCCCCCCTAAGATGGAGCATTACCCTTCCAAACATAATCTTTCAGGTGGGGGGGGCACCTCGGCTTCGGCTCGACCGGTGCAGCGGTCCCTGCTCCAATGGCGGTGGAGCGGCACACTCTTCGGGGACTCCTTTGACTTCTCTCGCAGGAGAAGGAGGAACACTAACAGGGATCTCAGGCACTGGAGTTGGGGACTGCCCAGACTCCGATTCCCGTTCTGCAGCACTCATCTCCTCGGCGGGAGGCCCCTCCTGCTTGGGGACCAGCTCAGGCTCGGGCACCGACTCGGCGTTTGAGTCTGCCCAGCGCTCCCTGAGCTGGTCTACGTGGCGGCGTATCTCCCGTCCGCTGGGAAGCCGGACCACATACAGCCTGGACCCTGCTACCTTGGTGACCACGGCTGGTAGCCACCGATGACCTTCCGCATAGTTGCGGGCAAACACTTTGTCCCCAACTAGGAAAACTCTCCCCTGCTCTGGGGTTTCTGACCGCTGTTTTGACTGGTCGAGGTCAGGGTGCAGGCGGTCTAGTAAGGTAGCCAGCTTTCGGCCCATTAACAGTTCAGCTGGGCTCCTCCCCGTAGTTGAACACGGGGCGATATGTTGCCTCAGTAGGAAAGAGGCAATTTTCTGGCTCCAGTCCCCACACGTCAGGTGCCCAAGTGACTCCTTCGCCGTCCGTACCATCCGCTCAGCCTGACCGTTGGAGGCAGGATGGAATGGCGCAGAAGTCACATGGCGGATGAGGTTGTCTTTTAGGAACTTCTCAAACTCCGCTGACACGAACTGTGGCCCGTTGTCCGAGACCAAACAGTCCGCAGCCCGTGGGTCTCAAAAAGTTTGCGCAGGGCGTTGATGACAGCCCCGGACCCAGTTGACCCCATATTCATAACCTCCAACCATTTGGAGTAACTGTCCACACAAATTAAGAACATTTTCCCATGGTAGGGACCCGCAAAATCTATGTGGAGGCGGGACCATGGCCTCCTCATTTTCTCCCAGGGCTGGATGGGAGCCTGTGGTGGTTCTGGACGGGACTGTTGACATGACATACACTGCCTTACCCAGGCCTCGATGTCCTTGTCCAGTTTCGGCCACCACACGTATCCTCTGGCGAGGGCTTTCATGTGGACCATGCCAGGGTGGCCCACATGCAATGCCTCCAGTACATCTTCCCTTAGTTTGGAGGGAATCACCACCCGACTCCCCCAAAGCAAACAACCCTTCGTAACTGACAATTCATTCGGGCGCGAACAGAAAGGTTTAAACTCAGGCGCCATTTTCCCTGCCGGCCACCCCCTCCATGCCCAATTAAGGACACAGACAAGAACAGGGTCCTTAGCCGTCACAGCGGCAATGTCTGAGGAGGTAACCGGTGCCTCCGGGAGCTCCTCAAGCACCAGAATGTCCAGTTCAGGCTCAGAGTTATAGTCAGTCAGCGGTGCGGGGCAACGGCTCAGGGCGTCGGCATGCCCGATAGCCTTCCCCGGTTGGTGCTCGAGCTCAAAGTCATACGCCGACAGGAAGACTGCCCACCTCAGCATCCGAGGGGACAGTATGTTCGGCATCTGCCGGTCCGGGGAGAAGATGCCAAAGAGTGGTTTGTGATCAGTCACAAGGATGAACCTTCGCCCATAAACAAAGTCATGGAATTTCTTAATTCCGGTGATCAAGGCGAGGCCCTCCTTGTCGATCTGGGCATAGTTCTTCTCCGCTGCTGTGAGTGATCGCGAGTAAAAAGCGATCGGTGCTTCTGAACCGTCCGGCATTAGGTGGCTGAGAACGGCGCCCACCCTGTAAGGGGACGCATCAGCCGCAAGAACCAACAGTTTGTTCTCATCGAAGTGGGTCAGCACCGCACTCGACGATAGAAGGTCCTTCACAGCCGTGAAGGCTCGCTCCTGCCGCTCTCCCCACTCCCACTTTGCATTTTTGTGGAGCAGAGCATGCAGGGGTTCGGCAACCGATGCCTTGTGGGGCAGGAAGGCATGGTAAAAATTGAGGATTCCCAGGAACAACTGGAGATCCTTCTTTGACCGTGGTGGGGGCACGTTCTTGATTGCAGTGACTTTGTCGGGTGTGGGGTGGACCCCATCCGCATCAATGAGGAATCCGAGGAACTCAACTCGGTCCACCTCGACAACACACTTAGAATGCTTCACCCACAAACCAGCCTCCCCAAAACGGCCCAACACTGCTCTCAAGCGAGCCATCAGTTGACATTCGTCAGCACCAGCTATTAGGACATCATCAAAATAGGGCACTACACCTGGGAGCCCACGCAGGAGCCCCTCCATAAGTCCTTGAAAAATACCTGGGGCAACATTCACCCCAAACTGAAGGCGTTTGACCCTGAATGCTGATGACAGTCGGGCTGTCTGATGACAGTCGGGCGTTCTGCTGTCATCTCGAGGCCGAACCTTGGGGTCTGCACGTCGCGACAACGACGGTGGCAATTTCCTCGCAGCCCGACAAACTCGAGCCAGATGACCTCGCCTCCCGCAGGAGTGGCAGATGAGCTCTTTTGCCCGACAGAGGTCTCTGTCGTGCTTACCCCCACAGCCGGCGCAGGAATGGGTCGTTGCAGTTCTCGGTCTGGTCCGCGGTGGGCGTGTCTCTCGCGTTCGGCACACGCCATCGGCATCGCTGTCAGACTCGCTGGCAGACTGTTGGTGAACTGCAGGCTCCTTGCTGACCTGGGTCTGCCGCTGTCGAACCTCTCGCGTCGACTTGTCAGTGGCCTCTGCTGCGATAGCCTCGGCGTAGGCAACCGCATATGTGAGCTGGGTGCGGGCAAAGAGACGCTGTTGAAGGCGCTCGTCCCGAAGGCCGCACACCAAGCGGTTGAGGAGGGCTTCCTCTAAGTCAGCGAACTCGCATGGCCTCACCGCCTTCCGTAAGGCGGTGACGTACTCGGCTATCGATTCAGATGGCCCTTGGCACCTCTTGTAAAACGCGTGCCGGCATGCGATTCTGGATGGTTGTGGCGAAAAATGGCCCTTCAGTTTGGCCGTGATGTCAGCCCATGTTGCTGCGCTTAGCTCAGTCGGGGCGACCAGAGTCCGGGCGATGTTGAAGGCAGCCTTGCCGCATGAACTCAGGAGCGTCGCCTTCTTCCTCGCCTCGTCAGTAATCTGGTTCGCCTGGAGGTGGAACTCAAACTGTGCCAGGTAAGAGTCCCAGTCCTCCGTCGCCGGGTTGAACACCTCGAACGCCGGATTGACAGCCATCTCGACCGGAGGGTTGACCACTGCTTGTGGAGCCTCAGTCGGCGCGGCCGGGTGTGTGTCCTTGTCTGCCGTTCTGCGTCGGTTCAGCAGGGCTGCCTACCCGCTCTCAGCATCCCATCCTCGTCGCCAATTGTTAAGTATGAGACTCAACAACGGAATAAGCTCAACAAGTGATTTCAGCTTTATTAATGACAAACACCAACTCAGGAACACACCACAAACAGTGGAGCACAGCTCCTTCTTTTAAACTCTCCCGGGCTGTCAAAGCCACACCCATAACAAGTTAAAAGCCAATGGCATTGCAGGGATAAAGACCAATCAGGACTGTTCCCTCTTTGCAACATTATCACACAGTGATTGGCTATTTACACTGGTTTTGCAGAAACCGACCAATACGAATGCGACAGCTTAGAATCAACATTCAGAATCAAGCTTAACATAGAAAAGAATAGGCTTGATTCACAGTTCAATACATAACAGTGTGAGAAGTTGGCAAGATGAGAGAATGAGGGCAAAGGGCAGAAGTGGTCATTTGGGAAGGCTGGCCTGTGGCCCACTTTGGGGTTGTGACCCACAGATTGGGAAACACTGATCTGGATGAGAGAGCATTGTCAAGTTCTTTAAGCAACAGGAGATGCTTACCTTGCAAGATTTCTGCGGTGGTTATAATTAAACCTGAAATAGGTATGCCATATGCTGCTAGGCCAAAATTTTGATAAGAAATGTTGGTCCATAGAATGTTATGACAGGGAAAATAAGACAAAACCCAACATCTAGGCCAGACCAAGACCGCTGACAAGCCCAGAGGAAGGCACAAGAAGACAGTGTTTCCCAAAGCCTAGAAAAAAGGTTAGCATCTTATGAGAAGAGCAGAAAAAAGGCCTCAATCCTTCCTTACAGTTTATTATTTTCCCTTTGTTACAAATCCCCTTCTATAAATCACAGAAATGGCTTATTTGCAGTGTTTCACAATGGTATTTGGAGCACATTTAAGAGGCTGAGTTTATGGTTGGCTGAGAAACAGATCACACATTTCCTTGCTAGTCGCATCCAAGCAAAATATTCAAGGTTCTTTCTCACAAATAAAGCCCACCATGTCTCTTTCTTAACTCACATTGGCGTGTACAATATAAAAAATAAAACCAATAAAATTAGGACCGGGTAGTCGAACCCAAATGGCTGCCTGAACGCTGATGAGCTTTTACTGTTAAGATAAGAGAAGGTTAATAAGAATAAAATTGCACAAGCATTTGATCAGTAAAACCAAAGGTTCGATAAAATGTGGGACAAAATTAGGTCTTAAAAAGGATAAAATAACAATGATAAAAAAATAAAACCAGTAAAATTAGGATCGGGTAATCCTAACCCAAATGGCTGCCTGGACGCTGATGGGCTTTTACAACCAGGAGACAAAATTTTGCTATCTGATGCAGCGCTGTATGGTCAAAGTTAGATAGCAGTTTCTCTATCTTATCCTGATCTGAGAGGCCAACCAAGAGAGGGTCAATGAGCTTTGTGCGAGCCTCAGTATATAATGGACACCTCAGGAACACGTGTTCCTGAGATTCGATCTCCCCAGACGCACACATGCATAGCCTCTCATTTCGGGGGATTTTCTTGAATTTACCCTCAAGAAATAGTTGTAGTCTCACTGATTACCTGATTATTGGCTTAAGTTAGGGTCTCACAAATTCTTCATTGCATCTCCCCCTTCCCTTCCCTTCCCTTCCCTTCCCTTCCCTTCCTTCCCTTCCCTTCCTTCCCTTCCCTTCCCTTCCTTCCTTCCCTTCCCTTCCCTTCCCTTCCCTTCCCTTCCCTTCCCTTCCCATGGTTCAGTCTAGTTCTCAACCCTAAGCAATGCTGAATTGGCTTGAGACATTGGCTGCATTCAGGCAGCAAAGTTAACTATGGTTAAGTTAAAGTGTACACAAACCGGACTTGTAGTTGGGCTTGGGTGTGCACCTTGCTTTTCCTTCCACCCCCCACCCAGACAAGGATATGTATTTTATCTCCCTCTCTATTCAATCTGTATGCAGAACATATCATAAGGAAAACTGGATTAGATTTGGAGGAAGCTGGAGTGATAATTGGTGGAAGTACATGCAGATGATACTACATTACTGGCAGAAAATAGTAAGGACTTGAAATGACTACAGATGAAGGTTAATGTTTTGTGCTGGGTTGCCATCAATATGCAGATGACCCCCAGCTGTATCTGTTGATGGCCAGCTGGATACTACCCTAGAAATTCTGGAGGCTGTGGTTGAATGGTTAAAACAAAGTCGGCTGAAACTGAATCCATCAAAGACGGAGGTTCTGTGGTTGGGTCAAAGGATCTCAGGACTGGGATGCCAACTCCCAGCTCTTGATAGTGTTCTTCTAACACCAGTGCTGACTGTCAGGACCCTGGGCATGCTTCTGGAAGTGTCTTATCGATGGAGGCTCAGATCACAAATGTGGCTGGACTGGCATTTCTCCAGCTGTGCCAGGTCAGGCAACTGGCCCTTCTCCTGTCTCATACCAACCTAGCCACAGTAATCCATGCAATGATCACCTCCAGGTTAGACTATTGTAACTCGCTCTGCACGGGGCTACCCTTGAGACTGATCCAGAAATTGCAACTGGTCCAGAATACAGTGGGCCTAGGTCCTGACTGGAACCCCACAGACAGCACATGTCCAACTGGTTCTTTACCAGGTGCACCGGCTCCAGGTTGAGTACCGGATCAGGTTTTAGTATTAACCTTCAAGGCCCTAAATGGTCTGGGACCAGCATATCTGCAGGACTGCCTCTCCTGGTATACCCCCAGAAGAGCACTTTGCTCTGGGGAGAAAAATCTTGTGTTGATCTCTGACCTGAAAGATATATGGCTGTCCTCAATCAGAATCAAGAACGTTTCAGCCCTGGCACCGGCCTGGTGGAACTCTCTGCCAAATGACATCTGAGTCCTGCAGTACCTAGTGCAGTCCTACAGGGCCTGTAAGACAGAGATGTTCTGCCAGGCCTGTGGCTGAGGACAGCAATGGTTTCCATCAAGCCTGGCCTCTTCCTTCTTTCCTCCCCCCACGGGGTAAGATATAACTGATTTAAAGCACCCACTGAAATATGATAATAATTGTTTGTGATTTTTAAATTGTCAAACTGATTGTATAGCTTTTATTGGAATGTTTTACTGAGATGTTGTTCAGTGCCCTGAGCCCTATACACAGGGAAAGGAGGTTTATAAATCAAATTAATTAAATAAATACTAAATAAAGCAGAAAGTGCCAGAGCAGGATTACAGCTTGTACATTAAGAAGAGAAGCCTGCCAGCACCTACAGCTGGGTGGGGGCGCAATTGTCCGCGCCACCCCAGGTGTCCTTGGGTTGAACTCCTAGCCAAGGGGCACTAAAGAACACCCCCCAGGTGAGTCAAGCTGGAGAAAGGGGGCTCCTCCAAGCCCTGACAGGCCCGCCATAGAGCGTCCCGAATGGGAACAAGATCAGCACACCAGAGCAAAGCGTATGGTGATCAAGCGATTATGAACGCAGAGAGACAATCGCTAAAAATGTGAGTCGAAGTGAGAACCACCCACAAATACGGTGCTCCCCTAAAAGGAAACGGGGGGGAGGGGACATCCCCTCCTCTAAGGCTTGCAAACGATTTTAAAATCAGAAAAAGGGGAGGCAGCAGTAAAAAGCGGATGAATGGAACTAAAGAGACTGAGAGAGTTTTGATTAAGGATCTTCAGAGGCTTTGACAAACTTTTTACAAAAAGTAAACAATCCTCAAACATGGCATCGCTGAAAGACTCTAAGGATAAACTAGCGAAAGTTAAGCCTTCTTCAGGAAGTTCCAGCCCTTCAAGTTCTGTGCCTAGACAGGACTCAACTGTGGAACTCCAAAGGTTGCTGTCGGAGGCCCTGTGCCCTCTGCTGGAGAAAATTACAGCTATTGATAATAAGCTGGACGCACAACAAGCGCAAACGGTGTTAAACACACAGAAAATTGAAAAAGCTGAGCAGGAGCTTAAAGAGATTGGTTCCAGCTCGAAAAAGGTGAATAAAAAACTGCAGGCGCTTGAAAAGAAGTGCCAAATCGAAGAGTTTCGTGTGTTACAGCTGCAAATGGAAAGGGCGAACTATGTCTTTTTTTTTTTTGTAAAAACCTCTCCTAAAAAGGAGAGAATTTTTTTGCTTTTTTAATAAGAAAAGGGTAGGTTATATAGATGGACTAAGAAAAAGATTGGAGTGAATTTTCTGTTAAAGTATTAGTTTTAGTTAGTACAAATACAGTTTTTGGCATCCACCGTGGTTGGAAGATCTTCTTTTCATCTGCCAAGAGTCCAAAATAACTCTGTTAGTTAAATTAGTAAAGTCCTTTGGGGTTAATTGTTGATCAGCTCCCTTCTGCCGCCTCACGAACAATCGTTATATCTTGGGGTGTCTTCTTTTTAAGTCTCTCAGATTGTATGATGGGCCCTCTTTTGCTTTCTCGTCTCCCGCTCCGGCACCTCCCTCCTCTGGGCCGCTGTCCTCTTCACTGCTTAACTCTGTCCAATTGGCGAGTTCTGCATCTTCCTCTGAGCTGGCGTGTCTCTTCAGAAATTCTTGAGCTTTGAAGACGGAGTCAATCTTCTCTCTTTTATCCTTGAATTTGAACGTTAGTCCTTCGGGAAAGCTCCATCTGTAAATGGTTTTATGTCTTTGTAGGAATGTGGTCAATCCTTTGTATGCTTTCCTTTTCATACGAATTTCATATGGAACATCTTTTAAAGTTCTGATAGTCTGCTCTCCAATCTTCAAGGGCACCGCTGAAACCACACGCAGAATTTGATCTCTAGTACGCTGCTTGATAAACTTGACAACCACTTCTGCTGGCAGATTATTTTTCTTTGTAAAGCTGGAATAGGCTCTATAGGCCATATCCATCTCATCTTTTAATTCTTGCGCTTCTCTGCCAGTTAGGGGTGCCAAGGCATTCGCCAGTATAGCTCTGAGATCCTCTTTCTCTTCTTCCTTTATGCCCTGAAAACGGAGAGTCAGATTTGATTTCTCCATCTGAAGCATTAAAATTCTTTTTTCTTGCATATCTTGATGTTTTTCTAATTTGTTGACCCTTTTCTTAATTTTCTTGGTGTCTTCTGTTGAGACCAGACATTTCTGTGTGATCTCCTCCATCTTCTTTGCTGTTTCTGTTAATTGTTTTTGTTGACTGTTGAGAACACTTTCCATGTTACAGAGGGTTTCGCTGATTTTCTGCATTTGATCCAGCAGAGGGCGCAGTGGCTCACTTTTCTGTTGATAGACAGCTGCCTCTAGGGGGAGGCTGCCAGGACCGGAAGTCCCTCCCCCTTCTTTACCGGCTTCTCAGGGACCTTTTTCTGTCCCGACATTTTTTGTTTGTTTACGTTAACAAAGTTCGTGCCGCGTCACCCAGGAAACAGGCTAGCTTCTTAATCTTCAGTAAAACCCCAAAGGTACTTTCACCAAACCGCTTTTTTTGCTTCACCCCCCTTCACTCTTTCTTTAACAGTCCCGTTTTTCAAAGGGGGTGGGGATTCCTCCCTCCTCCCATTCGCTTATATGCTTACGGGGGGGAGCACATTTAGCCGCTTCAAAACAGATCCCCAACTCACGATTCGCTGCCGATTCTTCTTTTTATTTTAATTCATTCTGCTGCTTCTCCACTCCTGAAAGTCGGTGGCGTTGCTACTTCCCATACGGGCACAATGCAGCGGGGCCGACTGGGGCGGGGAGAAAGCCTCAATTTCCCGGCTGTTTGCCGGCAAAGAGGCTACTCCCCAAGCGCCCCCATTTCGGAGCCTTTGCCTAAGGCTCACTAGGGTCTTTCGCATATGCGAAGACCCCCCCCAACCGTGCGTGGGCTAACCATCTCCGGGAGCATCCCGAGAGGTGGCCACCATTTGCTCCACCGAAACCGAAAGTCAGGGCGAACTATGGTTTGAGACTTCAAGGGATCAAGAAGGAGAGAGGGGAGAATCTGAGACAGATTGTGGGTGACTTGTTGGCTCCCTTGGCAGAGGCGATGTCGGATCAACTTCAAAGCAAAATAGATACAGCCTTTAGATTGTACTCTGAATTTATCAGAAAGAATAATCTGCCAGGGGAAGTTACAGTAAGATTCTTCCGAAGAAAAGTGAGAGATCAACTACTGAAAGCGACCAACGGAGTTACTATGAAGTTGAAAGACAAGGAGATTAAAGTATTGAAGGACGTTCCATTTGAGATAAGAAGGAAGAGAAGGAAATACAGAGACTTGGTGTTATTTTTACAAAGCCACAAAGTTGCCTACAGATGGTTGGTACCTGAGGGACTGATCTTCAGATATGCAAATGGCAAAGAAAGGATAGACTCTGTTGAAAAGGCTCGTGAATTTTTGCATCAGCATGGTAGGCCATTAGGAGAGGGAGAAGGAGCCCCTGATGGCACC
This sequence comes from Gekko gecko, assembly GCA_029375565.1. Taxonomy (NCBI): domain Eukaryota; kingdom Metazoa; phylum Chordata; class Lepidosauria; order Squamata; family Gekkonidae; genus Gekko; species Gekko gecko. The sequence goes on along the minus strand of JAPDNY010000002.1, from coordinate 68,608,514 downwards.
AAGGAGAGTGAAGAAGGAGAGACTGGATCTTCTGATGAGGACTCAGACTCTAAGTTGGGGGCAGTAGCCCCCAAAACAGGCTATCATCTGAGAAGGGAAAGAGGGAAAAAGTAGACTATTGTTCTCTGGAGTACTTAATTATGTTTATTGCAGGGCACAGCTCTTTAAGAAATTGGGATTGCTGGGGAAATATTGAAATGTTTTATTAGCTAGATGATTATTTTTGGCGAAAGTCAATTTGCATTCAAGAGGCAGGGTATTATTTTAAAAGCTTCGTATGATCACCAATTCTTGGGTTTTTAGAGGTTTCTCTTTTCTTTCACCCGTAGAGTGTAGTTTCTCCACCCCTATCTTCTGTGTATTGTAGTTTCTTTCTTTTTTCTGTATGTAGATTTAGAAAAAGCAATAAAAAATTCCCTTCGGGGGGGCCAAAAGAAGAAGAAGAAGACAAAAAATAATGACTACTGAAGAATTATACAACTTTAAAGTTGATGATGAAGACACTGAAATTGTTAAAGATTTTCTATTACTTGGCTCAGTAATCAACCAAAAGGGAGACTGCAACTAAGAAACCAAGACTGGGACTGCGGGCTTTTCTGCATGCTTGATTTGCTCCTGATTTTCTTGGGAATCTATGCACAGGCCTTGGGATCGTTTGGGTATGGTTCTTCCGCAAGCCCTCCCCCACTTTTCACAATTGTGGTGTCATTTTATTTTTTTCCACATGTGCCTTAAATAATCAGGATTTTCAAGGGAGGGTGCCTTTGTCATTGGTGGTATTACAGCACATGCTTATATCAATATAATAACAGCAGTTTTTTTTAACAGGCACTAAAATATTCATTAAAAAAGTAATTCTCAGGGCTTTTCTCTTGCGAAGATATGCCTTTTCTCTTATACCTCTGTGAGGGAAGAGACTTCTTTTTAAAAAAGATAAAAGCTTGGAATGCAGAAAATCTGGTTGACCTATCGTTACAGCAGTATATTGATATTTTTGTGCCTTTTAAAAAAATTAAAAAGGGAATCCACTTGTCTTCAGGGCAAGGAGGGGGTGGCAAGGGAGTGGTTTGACAATGATGACAGGCTAGTCATCAAAAAGTGAGCTGGAGATGTGCAAGAGTGAGCAGACAAAATCAACAGAAACATTACACACAAGGAAAAGGGTGACTAAAAACCAGCTTCCAGGGAAATGTAGGGGGAAAAGTGGTTTCAAAAGAAGCAGAAGAAACTTGGTGGTGGGAGGGAATGAAGTGAAAAATAAAGGTACAAAAATGCGTGTGGAGATAAATAGAAAGCAGTATGGGTTCAGAACCAATGAAAAAACTCATGTGGAAAAGCCTGGGTGGGGCAACCATGAAGGAACTAGAGAAGACCCTTAAATGTAAGGGTGTGTTGGTGATGGCCAAGATCAAAAATGATAATTCATATTGTAGTATGGGTGTGAAAGCTGGACAATGAAGAAAGCTTACAGGAAGACAGTTGATTCTTTTGAAATCTGGTGTTGGAAGAGACAAATAAGTGGGTTCTAAATCAAATCAAGCCACTGGACTCAAACTTTGTTCTAGAGTAGATGAGTAATTCTTGTACTATGTCACGTTAGTTTTGTTCATGTAGAGTAAGAAAACTGTCTTTTCCCCTGCCATATCATGGCAGTTTCCTTTACTTTACCTGGTGCTGGGCGGGGTGTGTGTGTCAGAACTGGATAAGCAAAGTCTCTTGCATTTGATGGGGAAAATAAGTCATTTTTGACTGCCCTTATACCACTGTTTGTAGTGCATTGTAATTACCTGCTCATTGGTTCTTTTAATACTAGAACTGTAGAAAACAAGGCAACTTTCTATTTCATTTTTCTACAATAGGCTAATATATTATCTCCTGGAATTCCCCAAGGCCCTTTTAGAGCTTTTCTCTCTAACTTTCAGAATGCAGAGGATTTATATGGCTTCTGACTTTCTGAAGGATATCTAGCAGAAGGGTAATGCAGACAATTTGAGAGGAGAAAAGTTTCCTGAGCTTGAATATTCCATGGCCCCACAAGGCCTCATCAGAATTAATGTTTAGACTGCAAGCTGTATTCACAAGCCAGGTATTGACAGCCACCTTGAAGAAAGGGCACACTGTAACCATGTATGATTTCAGCAGAAAATGGTCCAACCATGGCACAGGTTGTATATCTAGCTCCCATAGAATACATCAAACTTACCTTCTCAGCAGAAAAAATTAAAGCCAGTTTGTGATCCTTCTCATGCATAGGGCCCTGAATAGTCTCAGGCAGAACTATGCTAGCCCTGTAAAGGGTTATTTCTGCTAAATTTTAGCCATCCTTAACGAGCCTGGCTTTGTTCATTAAGAAGGATGATTAAAATTTAGCTGAAGTAAACTTTTACAGGGGTACTATGGCTTTCTCTGGGACTGTTCTACACATACTTTAAGGATATGCTTGTAGCTAGGGATATTATTTATTTGGAAGAATTCTAATATTAGCAGATCTTGAATGGAACCTAGACTTTTTTAAAAAAATTGTTCCCTGCTTTCAATAATTGTTCATTATGCTGATGTGCTGGGATGTCATATTTCTACTTTTTGATATTATAGAATTTTTCTCATGTGCAGTTGGCATTGTTGCTGATAGATTTTAGAAGAAATTTCACTTTGAATGAAATGTCCTTGGCTCTTAGGAAAAATAAAGGTCTAATTCACAACAAGGTGAAAGCTATTTTTTAAAACAAACAAACAAACAACACATTGCTGAACAAGCTTTGCTCTGGTTTTTACTGTCGTGTCCAGGAGAAATTGCTCCATAGGGATTTGAGCCCTTGTGGTATGTATTTCTGCATATAGCTTTCCTGGCAGTCTAACAATGAAGAATTGTTACAACCAAGGACTGAAAAAGATCACTGTGCGGATTATATAAGATAGTTTCTTATATCAGAGGGAAAGTACATGATTATTTTTTACTTTATTTTTAATGTTGGATTCAGTCTGGTGATCTGGAGAAACCTGTGTAAGTTACAACAGCTGATGACAGTTTTGGGATATGCAATTTTAATTGGTATCAGTGCTTTATTATATTATTTATTCATGATTAAAGTGAATGCTGAGGGGGGCGTGGCGTCGGAGCGACTGGTAATGGACGCCTGAGCACTTAGCTCTCCGATACCTTTCCCCTTTCTATCATCTAAACCAACCTTTCTCGAACCTTTTTGCTTCTTAAAAAGGATCACCCGCTATGGGAAAAAATTACGGACCGAAAACCAGAAACGCGGCTACCGTAAGTAACGGAGTCTCTTCATATTTTCGGTCATCCGACAAGTCGGGGCCCACAGAGAAAATCGCGCCTACAGCTCCTAAAATGGCGGACGGCCGCGACGAACAGCAACAGGAAGGCCTTATGGTATCCAAACAAGAGTTTCATGATTCTTTACAATTGCTTGAAAAAAATATGTCAGCCACCATTACTGAACTTTTAAAACCGCTGACTTCACAATTAAATGATCTAAAGCAATCCCTAGAGCAAGTAGCACAAACTGCAGACCTAGCCATGGATCATAGCCTAGTCCTTCAAGATGACGCATGCTACTTTTATAAGAAGGATGAATGGGCTACTGACAAAATCATATCCCTGGAGAACCAGTTAAAAGCTAATAATATTAAATTTAGAGGGATTCCAGAAGATGCTGAGAAAAATACTGAATTAAAAATCTTTATTGCGTCATGGCTAGCGGGAATTCTAGAATTAGAAGCGGGAGTGGCTCCAATGATTGACTATGCATATAGAGCAGGCTCACAGCGTACCCGCCAGAACAATGTGCCTAGGGATGTGATCGTCAAGTTTATGGACTCTCGTACTAAAGTCAAAGTCCTTACTATGGCTAGGCCAGCTGGCTTTTTACGACTGGGAGATTCTAGAATCCAGATCCTGCAGGACTTATCCGCAGAGACGTTGCAGCGCCGAAAAACCTTGAAACCAATAACCACAGCTCTCATCAATGCAAAAATCCGCTACAAGTGGTTCACCTTTTACAAGCTCCAAGTCATACACAACGGCACCGTTCTCCAAGCATCGGATCAAGAATCAGGTCTTAAACTTCTGCACGATCTCAACCTCCAAATCCCTCCGGACCTTCCTTCGGACGATGTACCCCAGCAGCACGAATCTACGACAGCTCGATGGCAAACAGCTCGTTCTCGACGGGAACGCAAGACCAGACATTTCTGAGATGTGATAGCTCTGGCTGTGGTTTGCTCCATTATTTTATTCTTCCATATAGTCATGTTATGTTCCACACAGTTTAGATTTCTTACTGCATATGATCCTGTTCTTATCAAACCATTTTTGCATATGGATGCAATTTTGTATCATTCTAGTGTATGGTATACTTGTAAATACGTTAAGTGTTACTACTGGAAAAGTGGTTGGTTTAGAATTGTTCCAATAATTATCTATTACCTACTTTTAAATCTTTAATTTAACAATAATCAAAGGGGAAAGGTGAAAGGGGGGACAATAGCTGAGCCCTTCCTTATTTTTGATATTACCCTCTATAACAATTTTGATGTTACTGTCCTTAATGGGAAAGGACTTCGGAGCCCATGAGTCGGCTCTGGTTTGGTTGAATGTTTTGTTTCTTGTTAATGTTTTTACTGTTATCAGGAATGTTTTAGTACACCTATACTCAACTTTGAAATCCTACCTTTATTTCTCTTTTCAGCTTTTCATGAGCTCTGGTATTTTAATCCAGGATTTGCCTGCAATGTTGTTATTGCCTAAAATGTATAACTCTGACTATGACAGGCATTTGATTTTAGATATTAATGATCCCTAATGCTCAGATTAAATTTCTCTCATTCAACTGCAAAAAAAAAAAAAAAAAATTAAAGTGAATGCTGAAATAGGCTATCTGTCTAGCTGTCCGTGGGGAGGAGGTATTTCTCAGATTGATAGGTCTTCAGCATAAAACACTTCTGGCATTTATTGTATTGTTGGTAAACTGTGATCTTTACAAGATTCTACAAAAAGTTTGATCTTTCCACAGGTTTTCAGTATATGGATCCCCCCCCCCAATAAATATCAGTGTAGTTACACAGAAAGAATGTAAGGTGTCTCGAGAAAAAGTTTGTGAATCCATCTCCCACTTTCAAATTTGTGAGTGCCTTAATATGGTAAAAGAACATTGGCTAAGTGCTGAACTTGAGGTTGATAGACACTATCCTGGAGTAATGATCTTTATCCTATGGTTCTCAATCCTCAAGTGGATTACAGGCCAGTCAACCTGCTGTGTTGTGAGCCTCAAGGTTTTTTATGCTGTTTGGAAAGACATGCCACTAGTAGGGTTGCCAGGTCACATCTTCTCTTCGGCAGGAAAATTTGAGGGAGGGGTCTGAGAGGGGGAGGAGCCACCTTGATGCGATGATGTCAAGCAGAGTGATGTCATTGTTTCGGGGCCAGAGCGCCGTGCACATAAGTTCTCCGCTTTCCCCCAACCATTTAACCTTCCCTTTAAATGGTTTGGGGAAAAGTGGGTGCTGTGCTTGCCTGCTCTGCAAGCCACAAATTCATGGCTTGCAGGGAAGGAGTGGGTGGCCTCTGCTTCTGCCTCACAAGCTGTGAATCCATGGTTTGTGGGGCAGGTGCACACAGCACCCTCTCTTATCAAGCGGGACTGCAGATGACTGTTGGGGGCAGGGCTTCTCCCCTGCTGGCCAGCTGGCTGGCATCTGTGGGGAGCCCTAGAAATCAGGGGATCCCCCCCACCTGGGGACTAGCATCCCTAGCCGCTAAAGCAGAATGTTGTTACACTTCCTGCTTCTGTACACACGCTGAGAGGAGTAGCAGGACAGCAAGGTTTCTGAGTAGTGGACAGGGTTGCCAAGGGAAGGGGGACAAAATTTCTGTGACCTTGGTCATTTTGGGGACCCATGGTACTGGGCAAGACTATGGCTTGATTTCATCTGATGTTTAGGCTAGGTTTGGGTGGTGTGAGGAAATCTACCTGGAGCTCCTAGCTGGTGGGTTCTGTCTGTTTTAGCACAGGGTGGTTCAGAGTCCTCTGTGCAACGACTCTTCTTGCCATCTCCATGCCTCAAGTGCCCTCTGCATCTTTCACAGGTGGGAATGACTCTACAGTTAAGTACGTGTGAGGGTCATTGTATCACTGCCAGGGATGACCAGATGGTCTATGCCAAGCAAGGAGTAGATGGGGAAGTTTTATGGGAGGAGGAGAATTATTTCTACTGCCCCCTCCCACTAGATAAATACTTAGTTTCCAGCTTCTTCCCAGCTCTCTTGGTCTGCAATTTATCATTCTGTGATACCAAAACTTTGACACCAGTGAGGCTATAATTCTGTCTCCTCCTTGTGTCATGTGGCTGGTTGTACTTAGTGGTACCTGTGCTGCCATTTGGGTTTGGAGGTGTATCCCAGGCCTGGAGAGTTTGAATCCCACTGTATTTTTGGGGGGAGCTGTGCTGTAAGAGAAGGCAACAACAAAGTGGTATAGGGTGGTAGCACTAGTATTGTTTGAACCTGGACCCAGGTGTTTTTTTTTTTTTTGAGAGAGGCTACTGTAAGGTTAAGGCAGTAACCCTCTTGGATGGAAAACTGCTTTTTAAACATGCATCTGTTGAGTGTATGCTAAGAACATAACATTTGTGTTCCAAAATACATTTGAAAATTACAGGAAATTACAGGCCAGTCAGCCTAACATCTTTCCCAGGCAAATTAGTAGAAACTGTAATCAGAGATAGAATTGTTAGGCACATAGAGGGATAAAGCCTGCTTAGGGAAAATCAGCATGGCTTCTGCAAAGGAATGTCCTGCCTCACCAACCTTGTGAAGTTCTTTGAGAAAGTGAATAATCATGTAGACAACGGTGACCCAGTAGACATTATGTACCTTGACTTTCAAAAGGCTTTTGACAAAGTACCTCACCAAAGACTCCTAAGTAAACTTAGCAGTTATGGGATAAGAGGATAGGTTCTCTTATGCCTGAAAAACTGGTTAAATGACAGGAAGCAAAGAGTAGGAATCAAAGGACAGTTTTCACAGTGGAGGGAAGTAAGCAGCGGAATCCCACAAGGATTGGTATTGGGGTCAATACTATTTAATTTATTCATAAATGATCTGGAACTAGGGTTGACTAGTATAGTGGCAAGTTAGCAGATGAGACAAAATTATTCAGGATGGTGAAAACCAAGGCTGACTGGGAAGAGCTCCAAGAAGACCTCCATAAACGCTGTGACTGGGTTACAGTGGGGCAAATGAAGTTCAGTGTTGGTAAGTGTAAGGTGATACACATCAGGACAAAAAAAATCTTGGCTTAGAGTGTAAGCTAATGGGGTCTGAACTTGGTGAGACTGAGAGGAAAAAAGATCTTGGGGCTGTAGTGGATAGCTCAGTGAAAGCGTCAATCCAGTGTGCTGCAGCAGTGAAAAAGGCAAACTCTGTACTGGGGATTATTAGGAAAGGGATTGAGAATAAGACTGTCAATATTGTAATGCCCCTGTATAGATCTATGGTACAGCCTCATTTGGAATAGTGTGTACGGTTCTGATCACTGAATCTCAAAAAGAACATTGTAGAGCTGGTAAAAGTACAGCGAAGGGCAACCAAGATGATTAGGGGGTTGGAGCACCTTCCCTATGAGGAAAGGCTGAAGAGTCTGGAACTTTGCAGTTTAGAAAAGAGATGACTAAGGGGGGACATGATAGAGGATTATAAAATTATGCACGGGGTGGAGAGAATTGACAAAGATAAATTTTTCTCCCTCTCCCAAAATACTAGAACTTGAGGGCATCCAGTGAAACTGATGGGCACTAGGTTCAGGACAGACAAAAGGAAATACTGCTTTACACAGAGGGTCATTAAAATGTGAAATTCGCTGCTAGAAGATGTAGTGATGGCCACAGGAATAAACAGTTTTAAAAGGGAATTAGATATGTTCATGGAGGATAAGTCTATGAATGGCAACTAGCCATGGTGACTGAAGGGAACCTCCAATTTCAGAGGCACTAAGCCTCTGAATTCCAGATCCAGGAAACAACATCAGAGGAAGGCCTCTAGGCCCTGTTGTTGGCCATCCAGAGGAAGTAGTTGGCCACTGTGTGAGATAGAAAGCTGGATTAGATGGACTATTGGTCTGATCTAGCAGAGTTCTTATATTCTTATGAAATATGGGAGCATAATACTGGAAGCACTTGATTGCCTATTGCTCCCTGCAACACATTAACTATATAGGAAGATGAGTATTTTTCTGGACATAATGTGTGAAGTCCAGTTGAACAGGAGGGTGATGTGGAATGCATGCCAACAGTGTTATAAAGGCAACTGATTTTTATAACATGCACCATATATGTAGAAATATTTCGATTCACATGCTTTATGTAGGGTACTCTGAAATAAATAAAAACTAATATCTGTTTATTGCAGCATACTCTAGGCAATGCATGCTAATAAGACAAAAATTCGGCACTGTTAATCTTTTATGAAAAGAAATTATTGATGCATACAAATGAAAAGAGTTGAATTTTTTTAAAAAATATAAACTTCCAGATGTTCTAGATGGGCAAACGTGTGTAAGCAGGGAGTGTATATGTGCATAGTTTTCAAACTAATGTGATAATGCCATGGTACACAGAGCTACCAAAGAACTCTAAAGCAGACAAGGAAAGTTTAAAGTGGATAGCAAATGTCAGCAAAGTCACATTCAGCCCAAGTCCTTTAGGATTCTGATTGGATTCTAGTTGACATTTGGAGAGCTACATAATAAGGTGTGCTCTAGGCCACAGATGTCTGTTCATATTTTTTAGCAAAGGAGGTAGCTCCTGATATTCGGGGGTGGGGGGAACCCAGCAGCTGAAAAAGTTGAGAGTTTTTCATACAGTTATTTTAAAAGGAAAACAAAAATGTTTATTTTCCTTAAAATGCCTTCTAGAATAATATTTCTACTGTGTGGAGTCTCCTCTCCTCCTTCATTTGAAGCCTTACTGCTCTGCTTTCAATGACTCACCCAGCCAAAACTTATTTAGGAATCTTCTTGTTGATGGAATAGGGACGTCAGCCTTGAGTTAGGTGGCCTTGAGCAAAGTCTCTTGTTTTGCCTGCCTCTCGAGGTGAAAAACAAATAAGAACGTCTAAGATGAGCCACATTCTACAGAAGCTGCTTTGTAGACTTAAGCACCCTTTATCAGAGAACATGAATTATTTCAGTAGGGTTTATCTCTCAGTGAAGTGGCTAATGGACCCCTTCTCGCCATTCTATAGACAGCAGTAGCACCATCATTTATAATGTGACTCCAATTCCACCCAGCCTCTATAACTATAAAGGGCTACATGTCAGTGGGTGATAGTACTGTGTGCTGCCACTCACCCCCCATTTGTTTTCATTTTGAGTCCTTATTTTAAAAGCATTGGAGTAGCACTGACTTAATTAGCTTCACACCAGTTTCACAAGCTTCCCTGTTAAGCACAGACTGTTGCTTGAAGGAAGTTTGGAATGTTCCCTGATTGCTTTCCCACTGAGGTTTTGTATGTGTCCTGAGAATCTAAGCCGTTGGTATGCTGGGCCTTTCTACTCTTGTGGAGGTGGTGCTAGGCAACCCTTGGAGCAGCCCATATTTTTTTGCTCACTTAATAAAAACAAGCAAATGGGGGACAGCTCAGAAAGCCAGACTCTGGGTATCCCTCTCTCTCATTGCAGCTTTCTTATTTATTTATTTGGGTTCTTTTAACCCGCTTTTCTCCGCTCAGCGCAAAGCCAAATTGGTGTATACTGTTAAAAAGACAGCAGACAATGATCAGTTTTCACAAATATTGCTCACCATTAATGGAGAGTAATTCACAAAGTAGTCCGGGGTCTGTATGTGTGTGTCAGAGCAGGTATCATAGTTGCCTTTATTCACTTTGGAGAAAGATTGTGCTTCTGAATGTTGGAGGTGTTCAGCGTGGATTCAGATGGTTGTGTTTGCTCTCTGTTTTTTTTTAATAAACAATTTTTAATTTTTTAACATAACATGTTCATACATTAGTTTTTAAGTGTTTGCTCTCTGGTGATGTTACAACTGAGCGTGCAGCAACTGCAGTTGCATAGTGAGTTGGTTCTTTTTAGCAGTGTTGTGAAGCAGATTTTACCATGCCTGCAGGTCTGAATAGAGGATGTGGGGTTATGGATATTATTAAGTATTGATGCAACTCTTTTCACAATAACAGGCTTCTTTATTGAACTCTGGAACTAGGAACACACAGGCTCAACAGCAGCCAGTTTATACTTGTAGATACCACATCCACGTTTAACAACAATCAATACCAAGTAGGCAGCTAGGATACGTCATTTGCATGGATCATATACATAGTAACTATTTACAGTACAGCTATTGGATTATAAAGCAACAAATATGATTGGCCATTACCAGCAATACAACCAATCACCTTGAAGGCTTTTGGAGGCTTCACTCTGACTCAAGCTCCAGCAATATGGAGCTGCACATAACAGATATGTGGTGTAATATGCTACACAACAGAAGAGAACTGGCTCCCTGTAAGCTTCAGCTGCCACATAGGGTCTGGTCATGACACAAAAGGGTATCTAAATCCACTGCACTCAGGATAAAACTTCAGTGAGCATTGATGAACCTGCATTCAGTGTAAATTCAGTGTAAATCACTACACCAGTGCATGGACTCTAATCTGGGAGAACCAGATTTGATTCCCCATTCCTCCACTTGCAGCTGCTGGATGACCTTGGGCAAGTCATAGTTCTGTCAGAGCTGTTCTTCAAAGAGCAGTTCTTGCAAGAACTCTCTCAGCCCCACCGACCTCACAGGGTGTCTGTTGTGGGGAGGGGAAGGGAAAGGAGTTTATAAGCCACTCTGAGACTCCGAGTGAAAGGCGGGGTATAAATCCAATCTCCTTCTCCTCCTCCTCTATTAATCTGAGCTGTATTACAAGGTGTAAACACAGGTTGCTCAGTGCATTACAACAACTGTTCATATACTATTCTTTGGGTAAGTGTACATATAACACTAACAGTGGTTAAAGGGATCAAGAATGCACTGCAGGATTGTGTATTCTGTCCCACTGCTGTCTTCCTTATCCAGCATGACCCCCCTCCCCACAGCTGCTTGTAACTATAGTTAAAAGTCTGGGAATTCAGAATTCCACTCCTGTCTTCCATATATTAGGCTGATGCATGTTTTCAGATAATTTCACATGAGAGCACCGCGGTGTAGTGTAGTGCTTAGTGTGTTGGACTAGCACCTGGAACAACTGGGTGCAGTTCCTTGCTCTGCCATGGAAGAGGCTACCCTGGACCTGTCACAATATCTCAGCCTAACCTCCCTCACAAGATGTTAGCTGTGGGGAATAGGGTGGAGGAGGGGAGAATGATGTGATAAGCTGCTTTGGGCCCTTACTAGGCAGAAAAGTGGGATATAAATAAAATATAAGCACTTAAAATATGTTAGGTATACTCCTAAAAATGTAATATCTGATTCTGATTGCATGCTTTTTTAAGCGAAGAGTTTTTATAGTAACTGTGAGTCATCTCACAAAGTTGCTTTCAGGACAATACAATGAAATATTTGCCATTTAAAAGTGATGTGTAAAGAGCTAGTAGTGTTATAGTTGTACACCCTTGGGCAAGCGCCGAATGAATTTGCTGTTAAAAACTTTTTACAGTTTGCACAATTTTCATATGTTGGAGGCTCACTGAATTTTCTTTTAATAGGTGATGAAAACATACCACATGTACCACGCTGAGAGCATCAGTGCCGAGAGCAAACTGAAGGAAGCAGAAAAGCAAGAGGAAAAGCAGTTCAACAAAGCAGGGGACATTAGTGTGAACTTGCTGCGGCACGAAGATAGGCCTCAGCGCCGCAGCTCTGTCAAGAAAATTGAAAAGATGAAGGAAAAGGTGTGTGGTGAGAAGGATTTTCAATGTGGCTGGCAGCATGCCCTTTGGAAGTTCCATGGTCAGATACCATTGCCAACTCTGAGCAGTCTCTCAAAGTCCAGGGTTTATGGCTGATACTACTTGGCCGCTTGCATAAGACATATATTTCTTTGATTGAATTTAAACAGCTAGGGATGCCTCCTGCTTGCTTTGACATGTGCAGTTTCCCCGAAGATCTCTTTGGGATGGCCATATAAGAGTGCTTTTTTCTGTCAAGCTTGTTAGCTGTGGAGAAATGCCAAGAAGACAGCAGGTAGCTAGAGCTCTGAGTCAATCAGTCAGGCACCTTTCAGCAAGAAGCAGAGCCCGAGGGCACATTGTGGAGCACTTCCACAGAGGGGGGTGCATTACATCATCAAGGCCTGATACGCTCAGCCGTTAAATTGCCCAACACAGGGAGAGTTGAAAAGGGCAGCTGGAGGGAGGAAAAGCTGCCTGAGAGTGACACTCAGAAAACAAACAAAACAAAGCAAAATAAAAATGGCTGAAACAGCCAAAAAAGGAGGGGGACTGCACAAAACATTCCTATAATATCTTCTCAGGTTGTCTCTCTCAGATCCCACAGTTTAATGGCCAGGCTTCTGAGACCTCTTCAGCTGTGGATTTAGCAGTAAATCACAGTTTGCTGCAGTAATTCTTAATCTTCCCAGCAGATTGGGCAGCATGCATGCAGGGTAAGGCTGCAGTCATCTCATGGCTGGCGTTCATTGCCCTATGGGGCACTATGCTCTGATTTCATAGGCTATACCCCCAAAGTTTGGTCCAGGGCTTTCATAACACTTTGGAGGCTGAAGTCAGCACTGACTGCCATTCCTTTGTCTCTTCTAAAGGCCTGTGTGTTGCATTATAAAAAGAAGAGGGCAAGTGCTGAATTAGGATCTTTGGGCTGCACATGCCACATATGCAGGAAGTGTATAACAATGAGGCAACTCTCTGAAAATACTTAAAATATTCCTGACCACACAGCTGACTTACCCGCCATCCTCATAGTTCTCCTCTCCTACATGTGGTTAGAGGTCAGTGTTAGGGAGTCAGTTCAAGTAAACTTTGTGAGCTTTACCTCTGTGTGAGCACACTTCTCTTATTCTGCACAATTTCCCCCATTCTCTTTTCATTGTGAACCTTGGTGCAGCTTTGTCAGCATCAGTGTGAACTGCAGGTGGAAACTATGGTGTGAAGCTTAACCATGGTTTGTTCTGAAAGTGAAGGGCGAGGGGAATTTGCAAAAAAAAAAAAAAAAGACAGCAGCAAGAGAGAAGGTAGGAATCCTATGAGCCTGTTGCCATACTTCCAATTTCAAAACAATGAGGAGGAAACTGGCAATGTTACATCTAAGTATAGGACTTCAGCCAAATTTGGGCCCTGTTGTCTTTGCATAACTGTTGGTAGGCAGTGTGGCCTCCTCCTTACACGGGTGTCTTTCAAACATTCCCTTTCATTTAAAGAAAAAGAGAATTATGTGATTGGGGAGCTGTGTGAGTTTATGTACAACATGCCCAGAATGAAGAGCCTGGGGTGAGCCAAATATCTATTTGAGTACGTATAGTTATTTTGTGGTGGATTTGTTTTGGAAACAATAAATGGGGGGAAGGGTGTACATCACTGTGTGTCCTTGTTTTGCCTGAATGCAGGTCACCTTGGTTTGGTGAAGTATATTGATGGAGGGTGTTGAATGGTAGGGGGCTGCAGTATGTAATTCAACATGGAAATTTTAATCCCCTCGTGTTTGACTGAGCATTAAGTATTGATCTATGGAGGTTGTGGATTAGAAATTGGTCTGTGGAAAGGCTTGGAAGGATATTGCAAATAGATAGCTGAAGAGATCCTGAGGCCTCCTGGAAGGGAAAATAGCCTGGAAACCAGTGCTTGTGCATTTGGCTGGGAGACTGGGTGAATATCAAGATGTCTAGGGGGCCATTTCAAGGCAATAAGCAGCAGGAAATGTTTGTAACCAGTTCAGTCTCTTTGTTGAATGATACAGTGCCTGTCTCACAAATATCCATGCTTGTAGCCATGAATACCCTCAGATGTATTTCCTTGTTGACTTGAAGGAAGAAGCTCAGTTTTGTAGCACAGATGCTTTTATTTATGTTGCTCTGTAGGAGTGTGTGGCTTTTAGCCATACATATTTTTCTTCACTCTTGTCTGCCCCTAGGAGGCATCCAATGTATTTGTAAATTTATTGTCTTCTATCTGGAAGAGCACCTTTCCATGGTTCAAAAACCTGGGAACAATAGATCCAATGCTAGGCCCAAATGTACAGTCTTAGCCATATTGTTTGAATGTATTGAATGGGAGTGCTTGCCATCTTCTCTAATTTAATGAAAGACTATTGTTTCTGCTGGCAGAACACCCACAGTTCTGTCACTTGTCCACCATCCTAACTTTAAGCACAGGGCTAGGCCACTGGTGGTCAGAAGGTTCAGTGTGGGGGAAAGAAAGGTTCAGTGTGCCTGCCAAGGACTTCACAACAAGTGCTTACTTTTCAGCAAGACCTAATTTGCCCATGCAGCAGAAGGGCATAGTTTGAGTAAAGGGCATAATTTGAGTGTTCCCCTAAACACAGCAGGGAGGGAATTGCTCAAATAGTTATTCCTGTTATATTAGTCCTTTGCATGCAGGGAGTTTGAGTGGAGAGAGCTTTAACATCCCATCCTCTTTCCACAGTTTGTAGGAATACAGCCTTTCCACCCATCTCAGAACCTAAGAAGAGCCCTGCTGGATCAGATAGTGGTCCATCTAGTCCAGCATCTTGTCTCACGCAGCAGCTAACCCGTTCCTCTGGAGGGCCAACAACAGGGCATAGAGGCCAAGAATACCTTCCCCTGATGTTGTCTCCTGGATCTGGATTGAGAGGTTTAGTGCCTCTGAACATGGAGGATCCCCTCAATCATGATGGCTAGTAGCCACTGGTAGACCTATCCCCTTTTAAATCCCCCCATGGCCATCACTACATCCTCTGGCAGTAAATTCCACATTTTAATCACTCTTTGTGTAAAGAAGTAAAGGATTCTACCACCTTATTCTATCGTGTGTAGACCAGATCTAAGACACAGGCAAAGGCCCTTTGATTCCCTCCTCTCCACTGTGAGCAGCAGCAGATGTTTGGCAGTGTTACCTTTTTATGTCCCTCAGCTACTTCCTATTTCTCATTGTCTGAGCTTACGCTTGAGAGTCAGCAGATGAGGGACATAAGAAGAAAATCTGCCAAAGCCTTATTTACTATTCACTGTCCGTAAGAGCACTGAAAGCCTTTTGTATGTCTCCTAGCTCATGTAGGAACTATTTCAGGGGAAGAGCCAATGATGCTGAGCCCTGTTTCTCCTACTCTATTGAAAATATAGCATTTTGCCAAAAAAGGAGACACTCCTGTTTTGACCTTGTTTCGTGAGAGCTTGTGTGGAAACTCACTGGGATGTTGGCTTAGGTAAGGAGACTCAAGATTATGAGTGCTTCCTTAAATAATAAAGATATGTAAGAGAACATTGTAAGCCCTATATAATTTTAAGCTTGGATCTTTAAAGCCCCCCCCCCAACTTATTTCTGCCCCTCAGTTTCTGTACTTTTAAAACCTGCTGCTCACTGCATGTTTACCCAGCTACAATTCAGTTCTCAGCTTGCAGCAACATCAGAGGAAATTATAGCTGGCTGCTCAGCAAAATTGTCAGTTGATCACTCTGTCACATGCTCAGTGGGTTCTTCAGCATACAAGAGGAACCCTTTTCTTCAACACTGTGTGGTAGACAGTGATCTGAGGATCTGACAGGGTAAGAATGCCATGGCTACTTGTGTTACACTATTTCACTTTCCATGAAGGACACATTGCACAGAGAACTGCACTTTGACAACAGGAATCTGCTTGAGAAGATGCAGGGAAGACAAAGAATATGGCAAGGCAGTATAGACATGGCTGGGGGTGGGGGTTGGAGGAAACAGGAAGGGAGAAAAAAGGTGTGTGTTCTGTTTCTCCCCCCAAGAACTTTTCCAGTCATTCCAAGGGGGAAACTGGGAAATTTGAGGGAGTGCCACTAAATAAAACTTCTGTGTTGTCTTTTCTTCTTTGGGATGAATGAAATGTATTTTAAGGCAAGGTCTTACTCAAAATGTGTGATTTTTCAATGTAAGTCAATCTGCTGCATTAGATAATGCTAATTTCTATGTATACTAAGACATATACAACACATTTTAATAATATGTCTCTTATTTACATGAAGCTAATTTTCTTCACAGTTAGTATAGCTTAATGTGTATGGTGGTCATTCTGTGTTTCCTATTGTTGTAAAGCTTAACTCAGTATCTAAATATGCTTTCTATTGTGCCTGTTTGCAACTGCTTCTGTCCAGGCAATACGCATAATTTTGGCTACAAAATGTGTGCTTTCTATTTTTCCACTTACTATTTCCCAGATCTTAGATGGCAATAAGTGAGACAAATGTGCCAAGGTAGAATACAGTACAGCAGTCCACAGCTCTTTCTCTCTTTAGTGCTGGGCATACTCCCAGTTTTTTTCTTGTAGAAAACTATGGCATTTCATGTCAAATAGAACCATTTTATTGCTAAATTATAAACAATGCATGTTTGTGTTGTTGAAGTAGTAAAATAAACAGATATGATAAAGAGTGTTGCTCATATAACTACCCCCCTTTTAAATTTACTAAAAAGATCTCCCCATTTTTTTTTCTTGAAGGGGTCATGTTTTTTCTCCATGGCCTCAAAATTTCCAGTAATTTTATATCTATATCAGGTCAGTATTAAAATCTGTTTATTGTATCTTAATTCTACATTCTAAAACTTAGATGATTGACTAGGCAGCCATTTTGGATTGAAATAGTTTATCTCCCCCACCCAACTATTTGAGATGAATGATGTCTGCCTTTCCATGGAGGCCTTAAGTGTGACAGTTGTCCCTGACGCATGTATGCTGGGAAAAAAAATGCTGTGCCCTTCACTTTACTCAGTCTATTTGGAGTTAATGGTTACTGCTGGATAAATCTGCTTCATCTTTTTGTGATACCACTAATAATTTCTTTAGCAGAAATTATTTCCTTCCATGAAAATAACATTGCTGCCCAGTGTACCCGTTCTAAGAGTTAAACAGCGGTGGTGGGAAAATTGAAAGCCGGTATGTCTTACCTCTTCTGAGTGTATTGTTTCACTGTTTTTCAGAGACAAGCCAAATACTCTGAAAATAAGCTGAAGTGCACTAAAGCCAGAAATGACTATCTGCTGAACCTGGCAGCCACGAATGCGGCAGTTAGTAAATATTACATCCATGATGTCTCAGACCTGATTGATGTAAGTGCTCAAGCCATTCTTCTTTTTTAATGTGCTGATTCCCAATTCTTTTCCTGAGGTGGCAGCTGTGTTTGATGCCTTGTTTGATTCTGTGGGCATATCTGCACTGCAGGTTGCCTTGCTTCTGTCATATTGCAGTATTGATTAACATTACTTAGGATGCATTGCTAATGCATCTAGGGTACAAATAGTGTTGCAGAGTCCGAAATGCTATTGGACTGTTGCTTACATCTGAATAAGAATCATAATGTATCCCATCATGATGGCTTTGTATTAAGGGTATTAGGTTGGAGGAAGAGGAGGACTTTGACTTTGTATCATGATGGCTTTGTATTAAGGGTATTAGGTTGGAGGAAGAGGAGGATGCCATCAAGCAACTACAGAACAGCAGCTGGTGAAACTGTTGTGAACTAGGAATGAACCCACTGCGGGACTGGCAGTTGGAGGAAATGTGCAGTTTTGTGGATCCGAGATAAAGAGGATGGGAGTAATTCTGCAGGTAAAAGATAAGGCAGCAAGAGCAAAAGCAGAGAAAG
Source organism: Gekko gecko (assembly GCA_029375565.1). NCBI lineage: Eukaryota > Metazoa > Chordata > Lepidosauria > Squamata > Gekkonidae > Gekko > Gekko gecko. Next base: position 68,590,735 of record JAPDNY010000002.1, on the reverse strand, counting down.
GGGATTATGTAGTAGGAATCATGTTGAGTTTCCAGTCTCCAGGTGGAGGTTGGAGATCTCCTAGCAGTCTCTAGACTACAGAGTTCAGTTCTCCTAGAGAAAATGACTGCTTTGGAGAGTGGATTCCATGGCATTACACCCCGCTAAGGTCCCTTTCCTCTCAAGTTCCTCTCCCCAGGCATCACCTGCAAATCTCCAGGATTTTCCCAGTTTGGAGTGGGCAGCTTAGAACCATGGACACATAGCAGCCAGGTAGGCGTATAGACAAGTGAAGACTCAGCATGAAGTAGTTTAGAGGACACTGATGGACTTGAAGCAAGGAATCAGGAAATGACATATATAGGTCTCTAATGAAACGAAGTCCTCCAAAACAGGCTAGGCCTATTGAAAGTCAGCCATTTCTGGGTAAATCTGATGCAGGTATACATGTAAGAATTCATACGTCCCATGGTAGAAAGTATGAGGTAGTTAGTGACTTCAGGGCAGGGCTGCCTCCTCACATCCCCCACTGGTTTTCAACTGGGCTGCAGGAGAAAAAATGGGGAGGAATGGAGGGGCAATTGGCAGCATCCTGGTGTGATGATATTATTTATTTATTTATATTTATTTCATTTGACTTATATCCCACCCTCCCCGCATGGCAGGCTCAGGGCGGGTTACATCAGATTTAATAAAAATACAATATATAAAATACAAAGAAATTGGTAAAAATACAATTAAAACACTAAGAAATTATTTCTGGTGACATCATTATGTAAAGATGACAGTCCTGAAGGCCCCTCTCCCAGGTTAGTCTCCTGCCGGTCACCAGCCTACCTCTACATTTGGACATTAGGATTTTAAAGGGTGTCAAATTCATTTGTTATGAGGGCTGGACCTGACATAAATGTGTCTTTGTCGGGCCAGGCCATGTGTGCCATAAAGCGTAATGCAAGGTACTGGAGATAGAAACTGTATAAAGGACAGCAACTGTCCTGAGCTCTGAGTTGGTGTGTCCTCCCTGCAAGGCACCCTGGGGTGGGAGGGGGTGCAGAGGAAAACCCACAGAGGCAGACTGGAGAGGTAGCAGTGCAGTGCTGGGCAGATGCTCCCACAATGCTTGACTGCTGCAGGTGAGGTTGACCTGCTGTGCTAAAGCCATAAAGGAGTGGCTCCGTCCACTCCCCCCCAGCACTCCCTCTCTTGCATCAGTTGCTCACAAGCTGGATTTGGCCCCCGGGCAAACACCCCTGCTTTAAAGCATTTAGATGTTGTCACTAATGCAGATTGGTTGTGTGCTTTCCTGTACTTGTTCATGGGATCTCAACTGAGGCTGTCTTCTAGCTGGACTTGTATGAAGAGTTTGTACTGGTTTAAATAGTGCTTAGTTGCATCAAGAAGTTAATCACATGTATTAATCTTCTAAATTATATTTATTGATCTTCTTCGTGGTCTCTGTGCATCACACCCTTGGGACTCCAAGCGCCTGCGCCATCCCCGAGCAGTGACTTTTAAGCTCCAGAAAGGGACTTTCGCGCCCTTTCCCCTGCGCATGCTCAGGGCCGGGCACAGAGATTCCGCCAATTCTCTTCTGACCGCTGTGCAGATAGGACGTTTTCTCCTTGCTCTGGTCGGTGAACTTCTCCCTTCTATCTAGCTCCATTTCTTCTCTCAGAAAAAAATTATTATTCTGTCTTTCATCTTCTACACCCCATCAGCCTATGTGGGGGTTCTTCAAACAGTGTTCCTGCTGTGGGAGCAAACTAGCTCCAGCCGATGGCGACTCCCTGTGCCTGCTGTGCCTAGGTGAAGCCCGTTGGACAGACACTTGCCCCCACTGCGCTAAGTTTTCCAAGCAGAGCAGGAAAAACAGAGCTGCTCAATTGCAAGCTGCTCTCCTGGAATCAGCCTTGGGCTCATCTGTAATAGCCACCAAGATCACAATAGCTGAGGGATCGACCAACCAGCTGTCGGGCCTGGCTCGGCACTCTACTTCATCAAAACCTTCAACTTTGACCCCACACGACACTGGGGTGTTGACATCGAAAAGTTTGGGCTCGACTGTAAAATCTTCCAGACCGAGAGCCAGGTGCCATCCACGATGCTTTACCACCCCAATGGCAAGCACCACCAACACAGCCATGGGATCAGAGGCAGTTCCAATACCTGTACAGTGCCTATCCTCCACCTTTTCTATGGCTCCAGATGCAGGGGCCACCAGACTGGGATCAATGCTCCATGCTTTGTTATCACTCAAGATCACTACACCAAGTCATAATCAAGAAACCAGCCAATGCACCCAATTTACCAATACCAACACATTGTCACCATCAGAAGACGACATAGAATCCGACAGAACAAACCCTTTTGATGCCAACGGGACCATCAATGTCTCTCAAACCCAAACCATCAGTAACTCCTTTGCAGGGCAACTCGGACATTTTCGATACCAATCATAGTGCCCAAGGACGGGACTCTGATGATGACGATTTGGTGCATCACACCCTGGAGTCGGAACCATCGCCACCTACCCACACTGCCGAAGACCTACCAATATCTTCACTGGAGGATTTGAAATCATATGAGGACCTAGTCAAAAGGATGGCCCACACCCTAGGTCTATCCATTGTTCAACCATGTCCAGATGTGACTGATATGGTCTTTGACATGGTACAGCTGGACACGTCTATGGCTGTAGCCCTTCCCATGACCATGGTCATGCTACAAGCTGCAAAACAACCATGTAACAAACCTGCAACTACCCCCATATCCTCAAGATGGCTAGAACACATGTATAAGGTTTAAGAGATAGGAGCAGAATTCTTGTTCTCACATCCCAAGCCCAACTCCTTGGTGGTAAACTCCTCATCTAAAAGCAAACACACCCACTCTGCACCTTCAGATAAGGAAGGGAAGAAATTGGATTCTTTCAGTAGGTGTTTTTACTCCCTGGCAACGTCAGGGATCAAGAATGCCAACTACCTGGCATGCATGGGTCGTTATCAATACTCCTTATGGGAGCAAATTTCTGAGACCATTTCCAATCTTCCTGCAGACAAGAAGACAGTGGCTAGGAAAATCCAAAAAGAAAGCATGATGCTTACCAAGAAGCAGCTTAACTCCATCAAACACATACTAGACACCTTCACCAAAACCCTCACCTCTGCCATGACACTCTGACAGCACTCTTGGCTCTGATCCACAGCTTTGAATCCTGATACCAGAACTTGCATAAAAGACCTGCCTTTTGATGGTGCTGGCCCCTTCCACACCACAACTGACACAGTATTACATGAAATGGACAAGAATATGAAAGCCTCAAGAAACTTGAGTGTCACCACCCTCACTGGATCATACAAGTCAAGATCCTGGTCCAGATCATGGAATCATCACCAGTCCAATAGACCATCCCCTGATGAGTCCTGGAGGCCGCGACATCAACAGTTGGGAAGTAGGACACCCTACAACCCCAAATCCAAATTCCAAGCACCACAATGGTCCACCAGGTCCAAGACTCCACGGACCCCCAAGCAGAGCCTTTGACTTGATCATTCCCAATGCCTCCACCCCGCCTCCTACCACCCATCCCACCAACATTCGTCTCCATCAACATCTTGCAGCTTGGAGACATATAACAACAGACAACTGGGTACTGTCCATCATCTCCCGGGGTTATGCAATAAAATTCATTCATCTCCCCCCCGCCCGATGGGAATCGTCACCACTTCTCCATCAGCAACCCTATTTGACGAAGTACAATCTCTTCTTCTCAAGAAGACCATAGAACCAGTTCCCCCAGACTCACAGGGATGTGGATTCTACTCCTGGGACTTTACAGTACCCAAGAAGGATGGTGGACTCCAGCCAATTATGGACCTGCACACCCTCAACTGGTTCATCATCTACCACAAGTTCCAAATGACAACTCTCTCCTAGATACTTCCACTATTGCAGGAGGGGGTCTGGATGGCTACTATTGATCTCCAAGGTGCATACTTTCACATCAACATCAGGGCAGAGCACAGACAATACTTACGCTTTGCGATTGGGCAAGACCACTACCAGTAGCACTACCCTTCCCTTTGGGATCTCCACAGCCCTAAGGGTATTCACAAAAATTATGGTAGTAATGGCGGCTTACCTCCGACTTCACAGCATCATAGTGTTTCCCTACATCAACATCTGGCTCCTGGTAGCCAACTCAGAAATACAACAACAAAGGTATGGCACACAGTAACAAGTGACACAAAACTAGCAAAACAACTGTGCTATGTATCCCACAACATATTCATAAAGGAGACTTCATTTGAAGTGTAATATATCTATTAAATGAAGTCAATGTGCTCATATAATCCATCATAGGAAAATACAGAGGCCAAAGGAATAAAGAACTACTGCTGAGAATCCCTTTTCAGTTCCTTACAAGGTAATTTCAATGTTGGGCAAGGTCTCCCTAGCTCTAAACAGCACCCTTATAGGTTACTACAGTGTTACGGGACCAAAACATGGAGGCAGTGGTTCTTTGTTCCTGAAGAAGGACCAGAGGTCTGAAGCACTGAAAAATTACCTGGGAAAAGTGTTGGACTTTCTGTATATAATGCTGCATATTTACTCTTTGGCCTCTGTATTTTCCTATGATGGACTATATGGGCACATTGACTTCATATATTACACTTCAAATGAAGTCTCCTTTATGAATAAGTTGTGGGATACACAGCACACAGTTGTTTTGCTTGTTTTGCTTGTTTTGTGTCAGCCAACTCAGAAAGCCAGTTCCTGAAGAACATAGACAACACACTCTCTTTACTGCAGAACCTGGGCCTGAAAATGAACCTCAAAAATCCAATCTGTCCCCATCCAGGTGGGTATAGTTTATAGGAGCCGTCATAGACTCTATGCTATGCAGGGCCTTCTTCCCCATTCAGTGAGCAATGGCCATAACTTCCTTGATAGTCCAAATCAAGTCGAAGGGCACTGCAACAATCTTTTCTATTCAATACCTACTGGGCCTCATGGGTGCCACAACAATGGTCCTGCCATTTGCAAGGCTCTGAATGAGGCCTCTGCAACTCTGGTTCCTCAAGTGCTTCAAACCAGGCATATATCCCCGATCCATGAGATTTCTGATGCCTCCACATGTACTTCTGTCCCTCTCTTGGTGGGAACACTAACCCAGTCTAATGGAAGGAGCCCCATTCCAACACCCTGCCCCCACAGAAACTCTCACCACAGATTCCTCCTTGTGGGGCTGGGGACCTCATCTCAGGGGCATATCGATGGGCTTGATCTGGACAGATCTTCAATGTCACCATCATGTAAATTTTCTGGAGCTCCTAGCCATTCAGTTCACCCTCTTCTTGTTCCTACCAACTATTCAGGGACAAGTCATCTCTGTTCTCACAGACAACACAATGGCCATAAGCTACATAAACCATTGGAGGGTGGGATGGTATCCAAGAAACTCTGTCTCCTAGCAATTGATCTGTGGTCATGGTGCCTACAGCAGGGAATCTTCCTGACAGCCACTCACCTGCCAGGGGAGCAGAACACTCAAGCAGACCACCTGAGCAGAGGGGATGCCATGCTACATGAATGGGAAATAAACTGGACTCACCTGCAGCTAGTATACGACAGATAGGGACAGCCAACCATAGATGTCTTTGTGACAAGGTCCATCAGGAAATGCCCAAAGTTCTGTTGTGGGGGGGCATAGATCCACTGTCTTTGGGGGATGGCCTGCTCATCTCTTGGATGGACAGCTTTCTGTTCATGTTTCCCCCAATTGCGTTCATCACTAAGGTTGCCAACAAGATCCTGAGAGAGAGACCAGAGTGCATCCTTATCACTCGATGGTGGACACATCAACCCTGGTTCCCCATTCTCCTTCATCTATCCCAAGGGGAGGTTCACCACTTTCCCGCGCCCCAGACCTCCTTATGTCTCATGGGGGGAAAGTCATCCATCATGATGTTCCCCATCTAAAATTGACAATGTGGAGGATCACCTGTGTCCTTTCCTCTGAAGTGTGAGGGACATAAGAACATAAGAGAAGCCAATGTTAGATCAGGCCAACAGCCCATCCATAAGAACATAAGAGAAGCCAATGTTGAATCAGGCCAGTGGCCCATCTAGTCCAACACTCTGTCACATAGTGGCCAAAAATACCAGGTGCCATCAGGAGATTCCACCAGTGGGGCCAGGACACTAGAAGCCCTCCCACTGTTGACCCCCCCCAAGCACCAAGAATGCAGAGCATCACTTGCCCCAGAGTTCCTATCTGTACCTTGTGGCTAATAGCCACGGATGGACCTCTGCTCCATACGCTTATCTAATTCCCTCTTGAAGCTGTCCATGCTTGTAGCTGTCACCACCTCCTGTGGCAGTTAATTCCAAGTGTCAATCACTCTTTGGGTGAAGTAGTACTTCCTTTTATCTGTTCTAACCCAACCACTCAGCAATTTCATTGAGTGCCCACGAGTTCTTGTATTGTGAGAAAGGGAGAAAAGTACCTCTTTCTCTACCTGCTCTATCCCATGCATAATCTTACACACCTCGATCATGTCTCCCCTCAGCCATTGTTTCTCCAAGCTAAAGAGCCCCAAGCGCCTCAATCTTTCCTCATAGGGAAAGTTCTCCAACCCTTTTATCATTCTAGTTGCCCTTTTCTGCATTTTTTCTAAAGCTATAATATCCTTTTTAAGGTGTGGTGACCAGAACTGTACACAGTATTCCAAATGAGGTCGCACCACTGATTTATATAGGGGCATTATGATATTGGCTGATCTGTTTTCAATACCCTTCCTAATAATCCCCAGCATAGCATTGGCCTTTTTTATTGCAGTCGCGCACTGTCTTGACATATTCAGTGAGTTATCTATTATGACTCCAAGATCTCTCTCTTGGTCAGTCTCTGTCAATTCGGACCCCATCAACGTGTATTTATAGTTAGGATTTCTGGCTCCAATGTGCATCACTTTGCACTTGGCCACATTGAACCCCATTTGCCACGTTGATGCCCACTTGCCCATCCTCAATAGATCCCTTTGGAGTGCCTAACAATCCTCCCTGGTTTTCACCACCCTGAACATCTTCGTATCATCTGCAAATTTAGCCACTTCACTGCTTACTCCCAAGTCCAAATCATTAATGAGCAAGTTAAAAAGCATTGGACCCAGTACTGATCCCTGTGGTACCCCACTGCTTATCACCTTCCACTGAGAAAATTTCCCATTTCTACTCACTCTCTGTTTCCTATTAATTAGCCAGTTTTTGATCCACAAAAGGACTCGTCCTTTTACCCCATGACTATTGAGTTTCCTTAGGAGCCTTTGATGAGGAACTTAATCAAAAGCTTTCTGGAAGTCAAGGTAAACAATATCTATTGGGTCCCCCTTGTCCACATGTTTGTTCACCCCCTCAAAGAACACTAACAGGTTACTGAGACAAGATCTTCCCTTACAGAACCCATGCTGAGTCTGCCTCAATAGTTTTTGTTCATCAATGTGCCTACTAATTCTTTCCTTAATAACAGTTTCCACCAACTTACCCGGTATCAACGTCAGACTGACTGGCCTGTAATTTCCTGGATCTCCTCTGGAACCCTTTTTAAAGATGGGAGTGACATTAGCTACCTTCCAGTCCTCAGGAATGAAGGCAGATTTAAATGAAAGATTACATATTTTTGTGAGGAGATCCACAAGTTCACATTTGAGTTTTTTGAGAACTCTCAGATGTATCCTATCCGGGCCTGGTGATTTATCCGTTTTTAAGTTATCTATCAGTTGTAGGACCTCCTCTCTTGTCACCTCAGTCTGACTCAGGTCTTTCAACACCCCTCTGGAAATCAGTGGTTCTGGAGTGGGGAAGCGCTTCTCATCTTCCACAGTGAAGACAGGCAAAAAATGCATTCAGCTTCTCAGCCATTTCCCTATCATCCTTCAGTACTCCTTTTACCCCTTGGTCATCCAAGGGCCCCACTGTCTCCCTGGCTGGTTTCCTGCTTCTAATGTATTTGAAGAAAGTTTTATTGTTGGTCTTTATGTTTTTCGCTACATGCTCCTCATATTCCCTTTTTGCCTGCCTGATTGCAGACTTGCATTTTATTTGCCACAGCCTGTGTTCCCTTTTATCAACCTCATTGACACTAGCTTTCCACCACTTAAAGGAATCCTTTTTACCTTTTACAGCTTCCATTACTTTGTTTGTTAACCATGCAGGCTTTTTTCTATACCTATTTGTGCCTTTCCTAACCTGCGGTATATATTTTTTCTGAGCTTCTAGGATTGTAGTTTTAAATCGTCTCCAAGCTTCCCCAATCATGCTAAATAGTAGGAAACAGTCCATGAGGAGGTCCTATGCCTACAAGTGGGTAAAATTTGAGTCCTTCACTCAGGACTACAGGGTCCCCCCAGCAGGAGCAGGCCTTCCCCTCATCTTCAACTACCTCCTAACTCTGTTAGATAGGGACATGAGTCATTCATCTTTGCAAGTCTACCTCACAGCCATCTTGGCCCACCATAATCACATAGATGGCTCCTTTGTGTTCGCCCACCCAGACATTAAACACTTTCTAAAGGGCCTGATACGTCTTCACCCTTCATTGAGAGAACCCGCCCCTGCATGGGACTTACCCCTCATTCTACATGGTTTAACTCAGTGGCCCTTGGAACCAATGGCCATGTGTGACCTTCAACTATTATCCTGGAAAACGGCCTTTCTGGTAGCTATTACCTCCACCAAATGAGTTGAGTAGGTGAGTTGATCCACCTTACCTGTGCTTCTACGGGGAAGGAGTGTCATTGCTCCCTGACATCAAATTTCTCCCCAAAATCCTCTCAGACTTTCATCTCCAAGCGGAAGTCTCTTTATCTACCTTCTTTCCTGACCCAAGGTCCGATTCAGAGAGGCAACTCCCATTTGCTGGACGTCAGGAGAGCTTTCCTGTTTTACATGAGCAGAAAGTAGGGATACCCGCCTCTTCACTTCCTATGTGCAACATCAGAAAGGTCTCAGAATTTCAGCCCAATGGCTATCAAAATGTATGGTGGAGACGATTAAGCTGTGTTACTTCTTGGCTAAACATCCACTTCCTGGTTTGGTCAGGGCACATTCCATGAAGGAATTGGCCACGTCCACAGCCTCCCTCAGAGGGACCCCCTTCCAGGAAATTTGCAGAGCTGCAATGTGGGCGATGCTTACCACATTCGTCAAACACTATGTCTTAGATGCTCAAACCAGGGGACGTGCTGCAGTGGGACGACCTATTTTCTAATTGATATATAAGTAGCCACCAGTGCCCACCACCAGGTAGGTCAGAGCTTGCTACTCTCCCAAGGGTGTGATGCACAGAGACCACAAAGAAGATAAACAGGTTGCTTACCTGTAAGGATCTTCGAGTGGTCATCTGTGCATTCACACCACCCATCTGCCCTTCTCCTTTGCTGGCAGCCTACAATCTTCAGTTGGGTTGGACAGCAGTCAGAAGGAACTGGCGGGATCTCTGTGTCCCACCCTGAGAATGTGCAGTGGAGTTCCTGGGCATGTGCAAGGGAAAAGGCATGAAAATCCCTTTCTGGAGCTTTGAAGTCACTGCTCAGGATCAATGCAGGCGCCTGGAGTCCCATGGGTGTGAATGCACAGATCGAAGATCATCAGTTACAGGTAAGCAACCTGTTTTTCCATGTTAGAATTAAAAGATAAGTCTGAAGATACTTTCTAGTCCTGTGGGAATTTTGAGGTGATATGGTCAATGGTTTTTTAAATTCTTCCAAAAAATATTTTGAAAGGTACTATTTATAATTTTCCTTGCTTTGTTCAAGGCTTTGCTTGTTCATACTAGGATGTGGGGAAAACCTTGAAAATGAAAACCTAAGACAGTATAGTTCTTTCTCTATTGATTTGCCCCCTGGGCTTCCTATATTCTGATTTTTGACCTTTTTGTTTTGTTTTATTTTTATGCAGTTTAAGCCTTTGAGTTCCTGGAGAGCTGCTGAATGCCAGTTTAGCTGTTTTGATGTCATTCTTTCCCAGTTTATTTCATTTTTGATACTTCCATTGGAGTCAGCAGATGGCTTTTCTTTCTCACTCCAGGAAATCCCTTTAGGGGACTTAAACCAAAACATCTTTGATTCAGTACAGCTACATTTGCCTAATTATATATTCTGTTTGCCCAAGAAAACAAAGCATTATTAAGGATGCATGAGCTGTATATGTGTCTCTTCATTTCAGGTCCCCCAAGAGAAGAGCTGTTTATTTGAACAAGTTTTTAGATATGTCTTGTGTGCTTCAGCATTGTAGGGCAAAGTTCAGTATATCCCAGTATACAGAGAATATGCTCATTCCCCTAGATAGTTGAAAGATACTATCTTGTCCTTGTAACATTCAGCTTTGAACCCCATTGTGTCCAATAAACATGGAAAAATACTGGATTACTTGAAGTAAGTAGATATTATTTGCACTTGAACACTTCTTGTTTTAGCCTCTGTTCACTATTTCAAGAAAAAGGCCATACCACAGTTGAAAAACATAATTTTCATGCAGGTCCTAGATTTAGGGCTCTTGTTAAAGGAACTTGGATAGCAGGGCAATGAAGACTTTTTTCTGCTTGAGATCTATGAGAGAAGTTGTCAGTTAGGACAACCAAAGATCTGTGAGTTAATATATAAAACAGCTTTCATGGTTTCACATGTTAACTCAACACATTCAGATTCTTTCTAAAACATGGGGCAGAACAGGTTCCTTGGAGTTCTTCAATCTTTTCAAAGTTCTATTATGGGGGTCTTCTGTAAGAAATCTGTTTTGATTAGATTAATGGGCCATCTAAATGACACCCTCAACCATACTTCACCATTCCACAGGTTATGACAGTTTTCAGATGATCAGGATATTATGCAAATACCTTATTTAATTAAAGCTCCAAGATCATTCCACCCTACTACAGTTGGATATGGCACCATATGAAGTATACTATGACAATAACTTCACCAGGAATTATCAGTGCCATCTTGTGCAGAGTTACTCCAATCTAAGCCTATGATCTGGCATAACTTTGTATAGGATTGGCCTGTTTGTAATACTATGACTCGAATTTACTGAAACAAATCTACTAAATAAGCAATATATCACTCATAATATCTACTTTTTCGATACCATTATAATTATAATTTTGTATCATGTCTTCTTCTGAAGCGTCCTCATACAGGAGTGGTTTATTCAGATTTGCTCCATATACTGTGTGTGTAAAGTGCTGTCAAGTCACAGCCAACTTATGGTAACCCGTAGGGTTTTGAAGGCAAGAGACTAAGAGAGATGGTTTGCCATTGCCTTGCTTCTGCATAGTGACCCCGGAATTCCTTGGTGGTCTTCCGTCCAAATACTAGCCAGGGCCAACTCTGCTTAGCTTCTGAGATCTGATGAGATTGGGCTAGCCTGGGCTAGCCCGGGCTGCTCAATATATTACTTGTCAGAAGAGAACGGCACCATTCACTGGCTATATATCCAGTCCTAGAGAATAATTTCATAGGTGTTCGTTCTTATTCATTCATTTTATCTTAACAGTAAGAAGCATTGGTTGTGAACACTGTCTCCTCCTGTCACTGAAATCAGCACTTCTGCATCATTTATGCAGGGAATCTGCAATTAATGGTCTAAGTGCTAGATATTGGGGGAAGTGAGGCTTCTCCATCAATAGCTATTCTGCAGCACTTAATGTGATTCAGTTATGGCGCTGTCCTGCTTCTTCTGCTCATTCTCTGCCTCTTGTCTCTGTGATGATCAGAAATCAATCTATTGACCTGGTGCAAAACAGAGAGTGAGAGAGAAGCTGGCCTCAGTACCAAAACTGGGAACAGGGAACTTTAATGAAGTAGAGATTACAGTCCTAGGATCCTAATGGGCTTGTCAGACTGCAGGCATGATTATACTTGCATGAGCTCCACCCTTTATCACCCAACAGGGTTTCCTTCATGGAACATAATAGAGGTCAGAGAGAAAGACAAATAATTGTTTATGAGCTTAAATTGGTTTTGGAATTTTATGTGCTCCATGCCAATCAGAACTGTTAAGACAGCTGTAGCTATAATTTAGCAGTTAGGGCATATGTTTTTTTAAATGTATGTTGTAGTTGTGCACAGTTAGGGTTAATTGCTAATGAAGCCTGTCTCATGTACAGCATGAAACATTTGTGAGTAAAATCTCTTCACAGACAAGCACAGGTACAAAGGAAGTGAAGGACAGGTGACAACATCCTGCTTTTTGGAAAACAGCATTTATGACTGAGGATGAAGTGAGTGACCAGGGTTTCTTTTGTTCGTTCCTGCAAGAATTACAAGGTTTATGTTATTTCTGTTTTGAAAAATGGCCTTCCAGAGAACTCATGACTGGGTTGGTAGTAGATGTCGCTCTCCCTTGATTCTATTAGGGGACAATGTTGGCTCTATAGAATAACCACAGGGTTGCCAACTCCAGCCTAGAAAATTCCTGGGGATTGAGGACAGAGCCTATAGAAGGGGGTAATTTGGGGATTTCACCTAGAATATGGGATTCCATAGAGTTTGCCCTCTGAAGATGCCATTTTCTCTAGGGAAAATTGTCTCTGTAGTCTGGAAATAGTTGTAATTCCAGGAGAACTTCAGGCCTCACCTGGAGGCAGGGCCGGCTCGCCCACTAGGCAAGCTAGGCACTCGCCTAGGGCGCCGGCCCTGCAGGGGTGCCAAAATGCCCCCCATTCCCCCGTGAAAAGCCCCCCAGGCCACCCAGCACCGGAAGCCCCGCTGGAAAAGCCGGCGCCGCCGCTGGGAGGGAAGGGGCGGGCGTTCTAAGCCTACCCCTTCCCCGGCTCTCCCGGGTGCCTTGCAGTTGCAAGGCACCTGGGAGAGCCGCGCCGCCACCACCGCTGGGAGGCAAGGGGCGGGCGTTCTAAGCCCGCCCCTTTCCTGGCTCTCCTGGTGCTGGGCCATCTCCAGGCCCCACCAGGAGGTTGGCATCCCCGGTGGGGTGGGCGCCCCAGGCTGTCCTGCCTAGGGCACTCAAGACACCTGGGGCCGGCCCTGCCTGGAGGTTGGCATCCCTGTTTATCCCTCACATCTATTTTTCTGATTCTGTCTTGATTTTGAAGTTATGATTGATTGGGTGGCTTTTATAGCGAGATTTTTGGGATTAATGAAAATTCTAGCAGGAACAAATATAGGCTTAAAGAGTCTAATATGAATTACTCAGCCTTTCGTAACATAGAGTATTTTTTCATTCATGTATCTTTGATCATAACTCGTGCTCTTGAAATCACTTGGATTTCAGAAAGGCACTTTATGCTCTGATTTCCAGTTCCATATGCCAAGTCCTTCAGAATAAGTGTCAGGATTTCTGTTACTTCCCCCTCCCCCGCCAAGTAAGCACTATGAATATACATGGTACTTTTACAATAAGGTTGCTTATGTAACTTCGCAGCTGATGTAGCATTTCTGGCATTTTAACTAGTTTGGCAGGATTTAGTTACAACTAGAAGTGAAACTAAAGTGTTATGCTTGTCTGTGGTCCACTGACACAAGCCAGGTGGCAGTAGACACTCCAGGCATTTGGAAGAAAGTTATTCAGGTCTTGCCAACCAGACAACTATCTCCATCCACCATTAAATGTTGAAGAGTTTGTTACACAGTCCAACAAGGGACACTCAAACAAGGAAATGGGGACAGCTTCTGTAGATATACTGCTAAAAATTTGAAGCACCAAAGCAGTGATTTACAACTAAGCAAAGCAAAACATTAACAGCCAGGGGGAAAAAAGAATAGGAGTGGGAGTGAGAGTAAATTAATCTGGAATATGTTGCCAGAAAATCTGTCTCTCTTCTGCTGAGCTAAGAAATTGAAAGCTGCCTCATTTGATGATTATCATGAACCTCTTTACTTAACAAAGTATGGTTGAATTACCCTACCTCTGGCTATTTTGGGGTTATTCAAGGTTCTTCCCATTGTTGTGGCCTTACGATGTTACTGACCTGTAGTTATTAGAGTTTGTTGAATAAAACCCTTCCTCTTAAGAAGTCATAGGTGTTCAAGAGAAAGAAATATTGTTATGCATTTGCCTCGCTCTAGGCCAATGAAGGACATAATTTTCAAAGAAAGATGGCTGCCATTTATGAATGTAAAGGCTGTTAAGGAAGGGAAGAAGGCACTGGGAAAGACAGAGAGGAAACTGACATAACTGCTAAGGATACCTGTAACAATATTTACCTAACCAGATTTGCTAATATAGAATCAGAGCTAGGCAAGTCTAGAATAACCATGGTGTAAAATTTTTGAATGAATAGGCTGCATATGACTTGTTGGAAAGAATTATTTGCATCATTTTTGATTTTGTTTTAATTACTTGTACTTGATTTTAAAGCAGAAAGTCTGGAAGTTAGGTAACAGGAGGAGAGGGGAATGATATAAACAGCATTGGGCCGCTATTGGGGAGAAAGGTGGGGTATAAATGAAGTAAGTTTTTTAAAAGTGCTTTTAAGCAAGTGGTGGATACAAAATGTAGTATGCCCTAATACGCTGCCAGCCTGACTGAGGTATGCCTTTGGTTGGGCAGGTATTTATTTGTCAGCATTTTCAAATTTAGTGATTATAGGACATACGTATTTTTCAGGCAGGATATGTAGCCTGTGTAGAATAGATGTTGGATGAGTAATCTTTTAACATAAACCTCCTGCATGACTTTAACAGTGGCTGCAGCAAAGGCTACCCTCAGCTGCAGGTGCCTTGTGTATGCTTGATATGCTGCATGCAGGCATCTGACTAAAGAGGTCTCCTAGCCTCTGGGTTGTTTAGATAAAGTCAACAGCCTGGCAACAAAAATGAATAAACAGCTTCCATCATGGGAAATTAGCCTCTCTCAAAAGCCTTGGTACAGTTCTGAAGCAAAGCCTTTACTTTCCACTTTTCTCTGTCCTTTCTGCTCTGTTTCCTGCCGAGGAAGCTATTTTGCAAGGCCACTGGCAATTTTCAGCTCACTTCCTCTGCAGTTCTGAAGGGAAGATTTCTGAATGTACATGAAACAAAGATGAGAAATACTTCCAGTTAGGAAGTTCCTTTTCTCTTCTTGATTATCTGAGGCAGCTGGCTTGAAATAGCTGCATGTCAAAGAAGTATATGCAGCAGAGTAACTTTGAATGTTCACTCAGACTCACAATTATTGAACAACTTGAGCTGTCTTCCAACCTTCTTACCTACAAAGAAAACAAGAACAACAATTTGGAGGTGGGGATAGTAGCTAATGTTAAGGATTCCTGTATTTGATTTTGTTAAAGTTGAGACTGCTTCACTGTAGGAATGCATCAGTCACTCTCTGGGTGAAAATAACAATGAATCATAATTATAATACAGTAATATAATTATATAATATAATATAACAAGGAATATAATTATAAAATTATATTTTAACTCATAATCTGGGTTAAAATAACAAGGAATCATAAGAAATTTTAAAGGCTTATTGTGGCATAAGCTTTTGTGAGCCAAGGCCCACTGCATCATATGTGTCAGGGGTCTTTTGGGGAGGGAGCGCACTGGAGCGCAGCTCCGGGAGCTCAGGAGCCAAGTCCCCGCCCCCAGCCGGCATCCCATGGAAGTCTTTAAGGCAGCCAAATGTCAATTTCAGCTCCATTATATCCTATGGGCCATTGAAGTCAATGGTGAAAACATAGGGTATATTCTGGGGGCTGGAGGGGAGAGGATTAGAGGGAGAGGCTCTAAACACACAGGGTAGGTGATGGAGCCTCTCCCCCAAGATACCCACCAAGTTTCAAGAACATTGGATCAGGGGATCCGATTCTATGGGCCCCCAAACAGGTTGCCCCTATTCCCTCCATTGTTCTCTATTTTTTTCCCCATCATAGAGAACAATGGAAGGAATAGGGGCAACCTGTTTGTGGGCCCATAGAATTGGACCCCCTGGTCCAATGTTCTTGAAACTTGGTGGGTATCTTGGTGAGAGGCTCCATAAGCTACCCTGTGAGTTTGGAGCCTCTCCCTCAAATCCCCTCCCCTCCAGCCTCTAGAATATACCCTATGTTTTCACCATTGACTTCAAAGGCCCATAGGATATAATGGGGCCAAATTGCCGCCAAATTTCCTTCATTCCCTCCTTTCCTTCTCTCCTTTTCCTCTTTCCCACCTTCTTCTCTTCTCTTTTTTCCTCCTTTCCCTGTTTTCCTCCTTCTTCCCGCTCTTTCTTTCCCTCCTTCTTTCCTTCTCTTTCTTTTCCTCTTTCCTTCCTTCTTTCCTTCTCTCTACTCTCTCTCTTTCCTTCCCTCTTTCCTACTTCTGTGGCCCAACTCTCATGAGAAGGAGTTTAAACTTTAAACCCTTCTCTCTTAGTTCCCCCACCCAGGCCAGCTGGGGAAGGGAAGGGGAGGCTTTTGAAGATGCCTCCCCCTTTTGCTTCCCCGACATCACTTCCAGTGATGTCAGGGGGCGTGGCATATGCTAATAGCCTAATAGCTCATTAGCATGCCATATGCTAATGAGCTCCTGCAGCTGTTTTTCTATGAAAAGACCCCTGATATGTGTGAAGTGTTAACACTCAGTTGGCAGATGTATGCACACAAGGGTACAAATGAAGGAGGGAACTTATTACAAAGAAGGACCAGAAGACTCCAACGTCCAGGTGTATATACTCTACATTGAAGTTCAGGGATGAAAAGACCCAATCAAGAGAAAATAATCTGCACAGATTGGGTTCGGACCACTGACAGCTGGTATTGAATTGGCAAAGTAAGACACCATTCCATGTGGAGTCCAAACATGATTGTGGCAAGTCTGTATATGAACTTGAATGTGGTAATTTCGCATTGGAGCATTTGTTGAAAAATAGCAACCTTTTACATTGATCACTGAAAGTGTAGGAAGATGTATATGCTCTCCCGCTGCTTTCTGAGTGCTTGATTTTTAGTGTCTGATTGGTGTTTATTTATTCTCTTTCACAGATACATTCTAGTTTGGCAAATGGAAATGGAAAGAGTGTGTTGGTGGCACGTAATAGCCTATAGAGCATTAAGAGACATGCAGCTGAACATAACATCGACACTGCTTTTTCCTTCCATGATTGATACGTTTGTTGCTCGTCTGAAACTTGGCCATTTTGCCCAAGACATATTCAGTCATTGCAGGAAAAAGTAGTGGCATGGGTTGAATTCAGCTCAAAATATGTTTGTGTTAATTGACTCTCACAGTGCCTGCCAAATTGTAATGTCTGACAGCTGAGAAGACATCAGCCAAAGCATATCTGCAAGTAAATGCCCTATCTCTTCAAAAGCTAAATTTATAGCCAACTCTTTGAGAAGGTTGACATTTGGTTTGTGGCTTTGAAAATTACCCCAAAAGGAAGCTACCATAGCTGAGAGAGTTGGTCTTGATGTGGGCAGTTTAGTCTACTTCCAGCCTTGCTGTAAAGCAATGTCCTTTTAATTAGATACCGCAAAGACCTTCTTCCAGATGAGGAAGTTTGTGGTAAGTTGTTCTATCACTATTTTAAACTGTGGCGATGAGGCCTAAATTCTGTAGAAATGGAAGGCCGCACCCACTAGGAAGACCAAAAAAGATGAGCGTGTGGGAGCAATATGAAACATACTTATTGGACTTGAAAAATCCTTTACAATTCAGAATATACATGTTTCAAGCAGCATTCCTCTTCAGGTCTACATATGAAAATAACAGATATTTGAACTTGATAGCAACAAAATTAAAACCTGTTATTTAATAAATTGTATTGATGTATTTCATGTCCTTCCTTCAAGGTGCTCAGGGTGGCATATATCATTCTCTCTTCCTTCATTCCTCAACTCTGTGAGGTAGGTCAAGTTGAGAGAGAGTGACTAGTCAGGGTCACCCAATAGACTCCATAGACTGATATTGTAGCCACTTTACCACACTAGCTCTGTGCTTTGCTTGAAACATGTACATGTTGACTCTCCAAAGGATTTTTCAAGTTTAATAATGTGTAATGTTGTACACATTGGGTCATTCCTCTCTTTTATATGGCTCAAACTGAAAATATGAAATTGCTAGTATTCAGTAAAAATATTTTGCACCCCTAGAAAACACGTTGAAATTAAAAAAAAAGATAAAATTTGTTGTCTTCCTTCTTTGCTTCACATCTCCTAACATGATTTTTATACTGTTATTGTGACAGGGTATGCACTGTTATCTGCTTGTTTGAACAAAGACCATTATATCTTCCAATAATGGGAAACCAGGCAGGCTTGACTTTTGATCCCCAGTTCTGTTGTTTGTCCCCTTCCTTCATCTGTTGTGTCATTCCCCCATGGGAGTTCTTTTAGATCTCCTTACCACAGCAGTGAGAGATGAGTTGTGGTAAGTCTGCTGTCATATATGTACTGGGATAGGATAGTTGTCACAAGTTTTATGTGAAATGCTGATGAAACAGGTTAATATTGCTCAGAGTAAAGGAGATAAACAATCAGTTTCATGTCTGTTATTGTTGAGTATGGGATTTATATTAGCATCTTGTGCTTAATTAGGGGTACACATATTTTCAGGAAGCAGAGGTAGTGTCCTTCCCCCTTCCCTTTTTTAAAAGTCGCTCAAAGATGGAGTTCCATCCTTCTACGACTGTCTTTGGAACCTTTAAATGGATATCTAGAGTACTAATTGTATATCCTTCTCTGCATTATAGAAATGTATTCGTAGTGGAGAAGAGTCAGTTTAGATTCATAAGGAAGAGTGTTCTTTGAAAACAGCTGTATTATTGGCTACCTTGCCTTGTAGGACCAGACATCCTTATCAGCAGTTTTCATATCTAACATGGCAGTGCCCTAAATGAACAATAATAAACTCTTCTAACAGATCATTACCACCTAAGCATTGGACCCCTTTCCATGTTATTGGTTGACTTTGAAATAAAGCTCCCTGCGCTCTGGGATTATGGGGTTAATTGGATGCACAAAGTCAATGCTGACCTTATGACTCCAGGTCTCTAAGGATGCATCACATTTTGTCTTGAAGATCTTCTATCATAAAAAATTGCAACAATGAAAGTGCTTAGATAGATTAGCTTGTCTCATTCAGGAGGAGGCAATGAAGACCTAGCCCACTTCCCTCCCTCAGAGGCAGGATTTCCCCTCTGTTTTTCTCCCCCATTTTGACTGAGTAGCCCTTTTTGATATCCTTTTCTGAAGAACTATGGCTGCCCCACTCTATCATAGTATAATATTTTGTTGCTGGCTTAGCCTAGGAACTTAAGGGAAGGGAACAAGGTCTCCCTCTTTAACTTAAACTACTGAAACGGCACTCAAGAGGCTTTTAAAGTTCAGAAATAAAATATTTTATTCAATGTCGAGGGGAAAAGGTCAGGTGAAATCAAGGGTAAAATTCCTCAGCTAAATCAACATAGTCACAGACTACAGTTCATATGTTCTAAGCCATTGAGAGTTTCTTAAGCTTTCACAGTGACTTAGAATTGTTAAGAACAGAGGCTTTTGTTTCAGTGTTTCCTAAACACGCCACTATACTTTCTTGAGTGTATTTGATCCTTGGTTTCCAGAAGGCAAGGATACTCTGTCCAGTACCCAAATTCCTCTACTAAACCCACAGTACTCTTCTTGAGGTTTACTGACTCTTCAGGCTTCTAAACCCATTTTCTAAACACATCTGATGAGGGATCACTCCTCAGAGCTATCTCCATTTCCCAACTGGGTGGGAAATTTCTTCTCTCACTAGAAGATCTATCCCCTTTTCTGGCCTGAGTGGGAGTCTTCACCTAACTATCCATTCCTCCTGCCAACCTTCCAGCATTCTGCCTATTTTAAACTGTCAGAGCTAAACACAAACCCTGTCAGTACTAAACCTTTTTCAGTCAGGGCTAAATTCAAACTGTGTCAGTATTCTCAGTCAGGGCTGAATTCACACTCTTTTAACACCCGCCTCTTCTCCATCAGGGCTAAACTCAGATTGAATTCTCCTAAGTATTCAGTTCAGAAGTCTGCTCAACTGATGTTAACCGATCAGATCTCCTGGAGTAGCCTGTCACTCAAGGCTCTCTGGCTTTGTGAGGCATTAACCCTTCACAGTCCATTACCTGTTTACACAGCACTTATAAGATTTTAAAGTGTAGTCAATCACAGAGGCCATAACAATAAGTGGCTTATGTTCAGGGTATGCTAATCAACTTAAAAATAAAACAGATGCAGATGGCTTGCGTTTACTGAAGCCTCATCTGATAATAAAGACAAGTTATGCACATTTTGTTTTGCCAAAACTGGCACCTTGTAAAGGATTTATTTTGCTCTTGGAAAATTCAAACATTGGGAATGTTTATCAGTTCACTTAGTTCTGTGTAGGTGTACATAGTTGTGCATATGCAGTGATTGTTTCACAGTTTAAAGTGATCCTTTGAGTTTGCTGACATCCAACACTTTGTCAGTGTTGTATGACATATTGTCATAGTTTTTCTCAGTAATAGCTACTGAGATGTCCTTACTTGGCCAGCCCATTCCCAGTACCTGCTTGTGAAAAGGCAACCTTGAGTTTTCCTGATCCTTTTAAGCAGTAGATAGAGATGCACCATATATGCTACAGAAGCAAAGAAAGACACTTGAATCCCTCTTCACTGCTTCCTCGATCAGGGGTGTGCAACCATTCCAGATCTGGGTCTGAGCTGTCAAGAAACCATGTGTCACTGAAGTAAGGGGGGAGTTTGGAATTTACCAGTGTTAGGACTGTGAACAACAGACAAGAGTGTTGGGTGAAGAAAAAACAAATAGTGCCATGGATGAATCCTGTTTACCATTGAATGAACTCAACTTGTTCACCTGCTGCTTTTCTCAGTGTGCATATAAAGAGACAGGACACATGGTACCTTGCTGTCTATACATGCACACTAGCAACAGAGCCTTCCAAAAAGCAGTAAACAAAAATGGTGACTGTGCTTATGGCCCAGACGGTGGGGTTCTGTAACCTATTCAAAAGTCTTGATGCACCAGCTGAGGACCCTTATTCTGTATGATGTGAAGGAGCCTTAAGAACAGTGGGGAAACTTTTAGATGGATGGAAAGGACATCAAGGAAGCATTAGGGAACAGAATAGAAGTTAAGGTCCGAAGTCCCTGCAGAAGATAAACGTAAGTGCCTGTTTAGACTTTGGAGACATTAATTACACTTAATTAACTACAGCTGGGTTTTTAAGAAGAATGGGTAATTTTGTGACCAATGACATTATGCAAACTAAGAAAGAAGCAATCAGTTTTAATGCTGCAGGACATTTACCTGTGCAGTGCGGAGGTCAAGAGTCATCCTCTCTCACTGCCCTGATTAGGCACACCTGTTGAATTAAGTGTCTTTGTGTGTATTCCTGTGGGAAAGCTAGCCATATATTGAATTCATTTCAAATAGCAAGTTTTAGCTGAAGCCAGGGGCAGATTGCTAAACTCTGAGACCTGTGCCCTGATTAAGTGGTGCCCATGATATCAGTGCACTGAAATGTAAGTCCAAGTCATGACTTTGAACAGCACTGATATGCTTTGTGGAAATTAAAAACAGCAACAAAGGAGTTCAGTGACATTTTACAAGCTAATGAACTTTATTCCAGCATAGGCTTTCATGAGTCAGAGCTCACTTCATTAGATGCATGAAAAGTTTGTGATAGGAAGATGTATTTTATACTTAAAAGCCTGAAACCTACCCTTCATAAAAAGCCCTAGCAGATAAAATAGCCTTTTGGGATTTCCAGAGATAGCACCCCCCCCACTTCCTCTGGAAGCCTTTCCCATAGAGTGGAAGCTATGAGTGAAAAACCACAGGCTCTGGTTGATGGCAGGTGAGATATCTTAAGTGGGGGAACAATAGGGGACAGTAGGGGATAACAGCATGAAGGCCATAGTTGACACACTGGAACATATAGGGAGAGGTTGTCTTTTAGATATGTGGGTCCTAGGCTGTCAAGTTCTTTAAGGGTCATAACCAGCATCTTGAACTTGAACTCAGAAACAAACTGGCAGCCAAAGTAGCTGTTCTGAAATAAGTGTGATGTGTTACCATTGTCTAGCACCTGACAGCTGGTTGGATGCAGGACTAAATTTTCTGTCAGCAGAATGATACTTTCCTGTATTCCACACATCCACTGCAGTACATTAATTACCACAAAATGATGTTTCTTGGGAACAGGAGACCCAGAGGAATGGCACGTGGGAGTCTGTAGTAGGGAAAGGGAACTGCTGGAACTTGCTGAGTTAGGTTCCAACCCAATGATCAGGCTACCCCATTCCAAACCAGTTGTAGTTTCCAAGTTGTAGCCCAGTGCAGAGTGTTCCATTTTATCGTCCCAGCAACCATCCTGTTCAGAGCTAGTGGCTTCATGGCTGATCAGGGATTTGAACCTCGTTCTTCCCAGGTCCTTGTCCAACCACTCTACCACATATAACCATTCTATCACACTGGTTCTAGGCATGCTACATATTCCAGGAATGGACAGTCTCGTGGTTGTTTGTTTCACATATGTTTTGCTGCAGCTGGCTGCCAGAACCTGCCGTAATGTGAATTGGCAGGTTATGAAGTTATTTAGCTTGAATTTATGTGGAAGGCGAGATATGACATTTTCTGTGGCATTCCAGCTATCAAAATAAAAGTGGGAGAGTGTGAAGAGTGCCTAGTTCTCCTCACCTAAGACAGATTAAGCACCAAGGAAGCTCAAAATTAGCTTGAAATACTATAAACCCCTGAATGAGAAAGGTACTGGTTTTTAGGAGTGTAGTCTGCTCATTCACTTGAAGTAATTCACTAGAAAGTTTCTAGAAAAGACTTCTGAAATGTGTAGTTATATACTCTCATGTTCCTGGTTCTTTATTTAATGTTACCTTTTGCATTTTGACAACCATTTCCACCAGTTTTCCCCAAATAAATTAGGCTATCTGGTTTACAAATTCCTGGGTCTCTTCTCAATCTCGTTTACATTTTCTACAGGGATGGGCATGAATTGGCTCATGAAGTAAAGTTTGGTGCTATTTGTGGGGTTTGTAAATGGATACTTTTCCAGACAGACTGTCTCTGTTCAATTAAACTGCCAAAAAACTCCAAAGTGATGGGGGTGGGCTGGAATTCTCCAGCCATGGAAACACCAATAAAATCCCTCCAAAATTTAGCAGTCATTGCTGACTGCCAATAACGGAGTTCCCATTCTGCTCTATGGGATTAAAATGAGATACACATACACACACACCTCCACAGTCTCTCCTCTATTGGCTGTTGGCAGTTAGACTGAGAGGCAGGGAGCTTGTTAAAAGCAGAGCACTTTCATTATTTATTTCTGATTGTGAGCAGCTCTCCCCTGATGGGGTTTGGGTGTTAGGTGGATTCAGGGCTCAAGCCACCCCATCTCATGCTGAGCAGTGGGGCTTAGCTACTGGCTGCCTTGGCTGAATGAGGTGAACTTCTCTCCCTTGCTGGGGTTTGGGTGTTAGGTGGACTCAGGGATCGTGACCATGCAAGAGCGGTTGGACCAGATGACAGCCTTGCATGACCAGTACTCCAAGGGATCGGTCTCAGGGGACTTAGCAAGGTATTCCCTCACCATTACCTCTGGCAAATCCTCCATCATTGCATACCTGACATCACCATCACTGCTGAACTCCCAGTTCACTATTGACAACCAGTAGTGGGGCTTCTTCCTGGTTGGGCTCTTTGAGGCAGAGCCTCTTTCTCCTGCTGTTCCCTCTAGCCACATCTGTTGGCCTGTAGCCTTACATTTCTTTGCAGAGCTCACACATCCATTGCAAGAGTTCTGCATTCAGGAGATCAATGCTGCCTTTTATCTGGGGGCCACAGATACAGGCCAGCTTGTACTCCCCTTTATTGCAAAGAGGATCCAACCTGGTGTTGATGTCCACCTGCAGCCTCTCTGCCAAAGCCCTGACCCATGGGAGAACAGCTGGTTCCAGTGTAGAGGCCAGTGCCTGGTCCAGCCCTTGAGCCAGGGGGATGAATTGCTCCAGGATGGCCATATGGGCACACAGCGCTTTGGTGGTATCCTGGAAGGGCTCGAAGACACACACCATTCGGGAGGTCGGCTGGTCATTTCAGCTGATGCTGATCTTCTCTTTCCCATGCAGGATTGTCATAGAAGAAATGACAGCCTGCATGGCTCTCTTCAGCTCCACCAAATGTGCAGTCATTGCATAGGTGGAGTTCCTCATCCCCGTTGCCCTGCCTTTCATGCAGCAGATGGGAAGACTTGATGCTGTGTCAGAAGTGGGTGGCTAGAGCCCGGCAGTTCTTCACCACCAGATGAAGTGGATGGACCAGGCAGATGATGCCCTTGAGGTGCACACACTTCATCTCTTCCATCATGTTGGCATTGGCATCTGTGACCATGTAGCAACAGGCAATGTTGGTGCTGCCTACCCATTTCCTCAGTCTACTCTGTATCACATGGTGGCAATATTTTGCACTGTGTGTTCTGCATCCATCCCCTGCACATGCAGCAGAACCACTTTGTAGCCCAGTTGCTTGACTCTCTCCTCCTGGGGCCTGGGCTGGGCCCCAACAGTCCTACTGGATGCTCCAGAGCTGAGGTGTCAAACTCATTTGTTACGAGGGCCGGATCTGACATAAATGACACTTTGTTGGGCTGGGTCATATGTGTCATAAAATGTAACATGAGGTACCAGAGATATAAACTTTATAAAGGTGATTTCAGATGTCAAATGGCAATAGCAGGTGAATGACAATAGCAGGCTTGATTGGATTAGGTGTGGTATGCTGAGGGGTACTAAGTGTGGAGATATCACCATTGGTAATGAGGCAGGAAACCTAGGTCTCAATTCCATACAGGAGGATGCAAAGAATAAATGGACATAAGTCTGACATTAGAAACCACAACATTCAATTGCTGACCTAAGAGCAGCAGTGCTCTTACAAAGGAATTTCAAAGGGAGATTAGAAGGAGAGACTGCTGAATTGCAATTGATAATGAAGCTCAAGACAATGCATCCTCCTGGACTGAATTGAGAGCTAGTTTTCCTGTCTTGTTACCAATGTGTGCTATTATCATTTGGCATCTGAAATCACTCCACTCTCTGTGGTATAGGGACCAATCCAAGAGTTCTAATTCCTAATTGGGCTCTTTTTGGAAAATAAAATCCAGATAGGAATAGAGAAATCCAATCTTTTTTTTTTTAAACCAACTTTTAAGAATAAGCCAAAATAATTTCTTCAATGCACATTGTGCTTGTCAGAAGACCCCCCCCCAAGAAATATGCTTGCCCATAAAAGCTTATACCTGGAATAAAATGTTATTGGTATTGAAGCTGCAATGGGGTTCCAACTTTGTTTTCTCTCTCCTCCCCAAAAGAGGAGGAACAGCTCTGGAGAAGGAAGCAGAAGCTGTGTGTGTGTGTGTGTGTGAGAGAGAGAGAGAGAGAGAGAGAGAGAGAGAGAGAGAGAGAGACTTGTCTTTGTATTTCTCCTGTACAAAGCAGAAAGCAGCCAGGACCTCTGTGTGTGTGTGTGTGAGAGAGAGAGAAGGAGAGCCAAGGGAGGGGAGGGGAGGGGAGGCAAGAGTCAGGAAGCAGGAAGCAAAAAGCCACGAGGGAGCTAGGGAAAAAATAAGCTACGGTGTCGCTGCAGTAGCAGCCTTGGGAAAGGAATCAGGAGAAGAAAGTTACTCAGGGGCCAGGTTTGAGCCCTCTGCAGGCCACATGCAGCCTGTGGGCTGCATGTATTACACCCCTGCTGCAGAGTCCTGTTGTGAAGTGT
The DNA here is from genome assembly GCA_029375565.1 of Gekko gecko. Lineage (NCBI taxonomy): Eukaryota > Metazoa > Chordata > Lepidosauria > Squamata > Gekkonidae > Gekko > Gekko gecko. Next base: position 68,565,012 of record JAPDNY010000002.1, on the reverse strand, counting down.
ACGGTTCTGTATTTTGCTCTGGAGAGCCGAGCCTTGATCATTGCCACTGCAGCAAGCAAAAGACTATGTCCTCCACAAGGGAGAATGGTTGGCCATCCATAGCAGTCAACTCTCTGATGATGAGGTGATTGACTGCTTCCTGGTCCCTCATGTAGCGCTTTTAACCTCTTGGAGGGTGGCCCATCTTGATGTCCCACCCACGGCAGCCTGAGTGCAGGGAGTCTTTCTTGGGAGTGGCCTCCTGCTCCCCCTCTGCTTCTCCCTGGTGAGAGGGAGTGGGCCTTTTCTTCCTCCTGCTGGCTGCCACTCTTTCCTTTGGTGGCAACATACTGGGGTGCACTTTTTGTGGGTGCCTGTGGAGGATGAAGGAGAACAAGAGCTGGGGGTTTGTGCCTCTCTGGACATGGGTGTGGTACATCTGTTACTCTGACACACAAAGGTCACTGGGGAGGGTGCAGAAATGTTTCTAAAGTGTGGACTTCCCCCACCTTCTGAATCACTTCTGTGAGAGTCCCCCCTTCCAAAGAGTGTTAGCAGCAACTGCTGTTGTCTCTGGACAGTGCTAACTGCTCTTTTGCCACTGCAGAGAGCCCCAGGAACAGATCAGGGGGCTCTGAGACCCCTGGTGATGCCCTACTAGAGCCGGGCTGAGGACAGGGGCCTATGATATGCAGGGGGTGGAGGACTTCTTCCCCCCACAGTGAGCACTTTCACACTCATGCTGCACCGAGGTGTTCATACTCAGGAGGGGTTGGAAGTGTATAAATGTAGAAGACCTTTTTGGGGGGTCTGTAATTGGGACCCAAACATTTAATTTGCCCCCAACTTGGAGAGATTGTAGAGAAGCCAGTCCTAACATCCAATATGGAAGCAACCCTAGAGGCACATCTATTACTTAAAGAACATACTTGAAGTAGCCTCCATGCATTATTTCAGTGTATGAATATATGTCAATCCATAAACACTTGGTTGGGCAAGAAGCTGTGAACAGTCTTTATTTATTATTCAAGACAGTTCTCATCACTAATAACTCTAAATGGAAAACTCTGGTTTCCACTGGTCTAGTTGGGCTGGGGTGCTTGCCAAGCTGTCACTGGGTCACTTTGGGGACCCCATGTCATGTCTGCCTTTCTGTTATTCCAAATTTGCCTTTGGAGTATGGTGGGTGGCCCAGCCAGCCCAAGAGGTGTTTTCTCTGCAGAACTGAAGAATACACTGCAGTGTTTCAGCCCTTGGGGGGAGGGGGCTATGAGAGTTGTGGGCAAGCTTCCCTTGCTTGTCTGGTATGACTTGGGTGCCCGCCAAGCTGTTGTGGAGTTACTTTGGAGAGCCCCTGTCAGACTTTTTCATGACTGCCCTTCTATCATTCCAAATCTGCCTGGCCCACCTGGCTCGACAGGTGTTTCCTTTCCTCTGTAGAGCACAAGAATTCGCCATGGTGTTTCAGCCCTGGGAGGGATTATGAGAGTTGTGGGCACACTTCTCTTGCTTGTCTGGTGGGGCTGGGGTGCCTGCCAAGCTTTTGTGGGGTTACTTTGAGGAGCCTTTGTCAGAAGTCTTGTCATGTCTGCCCTGTTGTCCTTCCAAATCTGCCTGGCCCAAGCTGGGTTGAAAGGTGTTCCCTTTTCTCTGCAAAGTAGAATTCACTGCAGTTTTCCAGTGGGGGGGGCTGTGAGAGAGTTGTGGGGCACACTTCTCCTAATTGTATGGTGGGGTTGGGATGCCTGCCAAGCTGTCACAGAGTTACTGTGGGGAGCCCTTGTCAGAACTCTGGGGATGTCTTCCTTTCTCCCATTCCAAATTGGCCTGGCCCAGCTGGCTGGACAGGTGTTTCCTGTGTAGAGTAGAAGAATACACTGTGGTGTTACAGTCCTGGGGGGATGTGAGAATTCTGGGCATGCTTCCCTTTTCTGTTGGGCCTGGGGTGCCTGCCAAGCTGTTATGGGGTTACTTCAGGGAGCCCCTGTCAGAATTCTGGGGATGTCTACATCTCTGTCCTTCAGAACCTGCCTTTGGATACATGGGGTCAGGCCCGGCCCCAGGACTGCCTGGGGCGCCCACCCCACCGGGGATGCCAACCTCCCGGTGGGGCCTGGAGATGGCCCAGCGCCTGGAAGAGCCAGGGAAGGGGCGGGCTTAGAAGCCCCCCTTCCCTCCCAGCAGGGGTGGCCTGCGCGGCTCTCCCGGGTGTCTCGCAGCCGCGAGGCACCCGGGACAGCCGGGGAAGGGGCGGCGCGGCTCTCCCCGGGCCCCTCGTAGCTGCGAGGCGCCTGGGGAGAGCCGGGGAACGGGCGGACTTGCAACGCCCGCCCCTTCCCTCCCAGCAGCGGCGCAGGCTCTCCCGGACCCCTCGCAGCTGCGAGGCGCCCGGGGAGAGCCGGGAACGGGCGGGCTTGGAACGCCCGCCCCTTCCCTCCCAGCGGCGGCGCTGGGCTTGGGAGGGCCGTGGGGGGGGGTGGAGAAGCCGCTCCGCCGCCACCTGCCCGCCCTGCGGCCCAGCCCAGCAACCGCAGCCCCGTGGTGGGCTTGGGAGGGCGGGGGTGGGGGAGAGAAGCCGGCTTTGGGGAGGGCGGCGAGCTCCGCTGCCGCCTCCTGAGCCCCGGCGGGGCGCTCGGGGAGGCGGTGGGAGCAGCGGGGGGGACTTTTTCTGGGAGGGGCCGGGGCGCTGTTTGGCGCCCCTGCAGCCGGCACGCCCTAGGCGAGCGCCTAGCTCGCCTAGTGGGCGAGCCTGCTATGCATGGGGTGGCCCCTGCAAACATAGAGAGGATGTTTGCCTTGCTTCCAGTGTCTGGCTGGGGGGGTTGTGTCTGGCCAGGTGAAATTTCCCTGTGAGTTTAGGGTCACTGGCTTGTTCCTGAACCATTCCATAGACTTTTGTAACTGCAGCTGTCTTTTCCAGAGAGCACATTTGGGAGATCTTTGGGTTTTTCTTCCATAACTGGGACCCCAGAAATGTAATCTATCCCAACTCGGAGAGGTTGTAGAGGAGCAGGCAGCAGGGTGAGGTTCCCTGTTCATTTGCTGTATGTAGCTTGCAGGGGGCCCATTCTAGAAACTTTTGAACCTGTGCCTGACATCCCCCCTCCAAAAGCACTTTCCTAGTTTGACCTTAGTCCTGTTGAGCACTCTGGCACTGGTTCTGCTAGGCACATTGCACTGGTTCTATTGGGCTTGCAAAAATGCACACCCCTACAGTTTCTACTGCAGAGGTTCTCAGGGACATTGATTCTTTTCTGCTGGGCTTTCCTTTTTTTTTTTTTTTTTTTTTTTGCTTTTGTCTTCTCCATTGGAAACCATGGAGAATAGGGGCACCTTCTTTGGAGGCCATAACTCAGACCCCATGACTCCAATCCTCACCAAACTTGGAGTACAGGTAGAGAAGAGTCAGCTGGAAGTCTGCTGTGAGTTTGGCATCTCTAGCTTGCACAGGAGCCATTCTATACACTCCTGAACTTCTTGAACCTGGGGGCACTTCTTTAGGGGGGCATTAACTCAGACACTAATTCCAATCGTAACTAGACTTGGAGGATAGGTAGAGGAGAATCAGCAGAGATCCCCTGCAAATTTTATGTCTCTAGTGGGCGGGGGCCGTTCTACCATGTCATGAATGTCACAAACTGAGCTGGTTCTTTTAGCATCAAAAGGTTCATGATGGGCACACCACAAACCAAATTATGTTTTCCCAGTTTGTGCCCATCCCTAATTGTTACTTTCCAATCCTTTGGTAAGGATGTCGATTTCAATGATAAATTGAGTATTTTTGGAAGAAGTTTGTCATTTGATGAAGCTTGTTTGATGGTATGTCATCTGAACCTGGTGATTTGTTAGATTTGTTCAGTAGCCATCTGCTTCATCGCTTGTCACCCATAAAGACCATTATGACTTGGGACCTACAAACCTGAGAGAGGCCACTTCTTCTGATCAGTTAAATACTCTGGTTTAAGCTCCATTCTGAGTTCCTGGGATGTATAGAGATGAAATCAGTAGCCAAAAGGGATACTATGTTAATTAAGGTTGTTGCATAGCTTGTAATTTAGCTGCTATGCTTGACTATTGCTGCACTGAGGAAAATTTCAAAGGAGCAGAGCCTTTTTCTGAGAACAGGATCTGATCCTCTGTGCTTTCCAGATTGGTTCCCCCCTGCCCCCCACTGCTGTTTTTAGCACACAGTAAGATAAGCTCGTCTTTTTGGTGTGACTTAAATCTGAATTGAGGGATGTCTCCTCAAATCATCAGTAAAGAAGAGATGCCATCTTTAGATAGAGTTGCTCATGGCAGTAACTGAATTTTAATATTTCTCTTTGAGTTAGGAATGGAAAAAATGTGCCATAAAATGTTTCTATGAACGTGCTTTAGAAATAACACAAGATCAGAGGGCAACTGAAAACTGGAAAATGCATTCTTGGCAGCCTTTTGCCAAATATTTGAAAAGCCAAATTTTTGTCTTTCCCCCCATTCATCTAATTTTAATTATTTAGTACGGGACCAATTTTTTTTGTTCTTTCTTAGATTCAGCTAGATTTTCCCTAAATGGTTGATTTGGTAGCTAATGAAAAATTTATTATAACAAAATTACTTTAGTTTGCAGTCTCCAATGGATGCGTAATAGGGAACGCATGGCACCAAGCCCACTTACAAGCTGTTACTCCATCCAGATAGAGGGAGCATAGCTATAAATTTATTGTGGTTGAAGCAAGTAGTAGAAGTGGTCTCCAGTGGTGCGTACTGAATGTCCTCCATGCTCTGATAAGTTCTTTCCTCATGTGAACCCTAGATCCATATTCTCCTTGTCTGTACTTTGGGCCAAGCCCTAATAACTGCCAGTGCTGTTTGTGTGTTTAGTGACATTGGTGGCTAAAGTTAATTCCCAGCTATTGCTTCCTTTGCCTCCCTTGGAGAAGACAAATGTGGGCAGTGAGCTCTGTCACTGGAAACCTATGCAGGTGGCTTGATTGTATGATTTCCTCATCAAAACAGAATTTGTCATTTTGGTGTTGAATGCTGGAATTGCAAGGTAATGTTCATGGCCACGTATGTTCAGTTTTTTGGCTAATCTTGTACATTGGCTGTTATTTCTTTGAAAGCATGTATCTCAAATCTTCCATGATCTTTTAAAGTATATACATGTATTTTCTCTGTGTAAAGTGAACCTACTGTTTACTTTTCCAATTCATCTATTTGGCTGCATGTGAATATAGAATTTACTAAAGGATCTGGCAGTTTGGATATAATATAGTACTAAGTATTAATTTGTGATTGCTAGCTTCCTTCCTTCCTTCCTTCCTTCCTTCCTTCCTTCCTTCCTTCCTTCCTTCCTTCCTTCCTTCCTTCCTTCCTTCCTTCCTTCCTTCCTTCCTTCCTTCCTTCCTTCCTTCCTTCCTTCCTTTCTTTCTTCCTTCCTTCCTTCCTTTCTTTCTTTCTTTCTTTCTTTCTTTCTTTCTTTCTTTCTTTCTTTCTTTCTTTCTTTCTTTCTTGGGAGAATTTAAAATTTTATTTAAGTATAGAAAAAGAAACAGACATAAATATCAAGTACATACCTTCTCTGAAGTACTTCTCTTTCTTTGTCTTCTCACATCTACTTTCTGCTCCCTCATATTGGAAGTAAAGTCTCACAACTGCCATAGTAATGAAGCTCAGCTATTTAAGAATATCAGAGGAGGCTGTGAATTACACTTTGTGGTTGGCTGGCTTCTAATCATTACACTGCTTCATGGTGTCTGAAAAACAGAGTGGATTCTTCAGCAGATATCTTAATTGCCCTGTGTGTGTGGACCAGTTCTGGAAAGCTATTACAGGCTAACTTAGTGGCTATCAAAATAGCATACATATGCAACTTATTTTAGCAAAAGCCAACACATACTGGGCTGTTATCACACACAGAGTAAAATCCAGTTGGAAAGTGCGTTGAAAGTGGATTATTTAGTGTGTATGATTGCAGCCTTTAAGTATATAACAAGCGTTATTTTTCCTGGATCAAGAATCCTGTGGATCTGTTTGTATGAGATGTAATTTTGTATCTTGATGGGCTTTGTCTAATAGGATAAGAATAATTCAATAGCATCCATTTTTAACTGCACCAGAAAATGAAAGATTTCCCCCCACACACACTGCATGGGATTCGACTCAGCAGATCCCCTCCTTCTTATTATAGGTTGCTTATTTTAAGATATACTGCAGCATCTTTCTTTGCCTGTGTGAGCAAAAGGTAAGTATTGCATTTCCAAAAAGGGAGAGAAGCTGGCACTGCATAAGGCCATTTGCTTCTTGACAGAGTATACCTTAGGTTTTGATCTGCAGTATCATTTGCTCTTGCTTTTGGTTCATTCCTGTTGGCAAGGGCCATTAGCTCTTTGACAAATCTCTCTGTTGTCATGGAGTGCTGGCTGGAATGCTCTAGGGCCCATCCATCATGGCCCCAAGAAATGGAAACCTCAGGGTCAAACCAGATGAGACAAAGGCCACAGATCTCCTCGTTAAAATTCATAGCTCTCCAAGCATCCAATCAAAGTTCAATTACAAATTTTGACGGGGATCATACAGATAGGGAAGCTGGGATTTAATCCACCTCTGCATGCTTTTGCCTATAATCCCCCCCACCTGGGATCCTGTTAGCCTTTTAAGGGAAAAACCACAATGCCTTTTTTTCCTTCTGTGGCAAACGGGAGCACAAGGTGATAGAAGTTTTCAGTAGACAGGGGTAGACCTTAGAAATTTAAACCCCGTCTCCCTTCCTTGTGTGCCCCCAGACTGAGCTGGGGCATTGCCATACCCTCAGGTAGCCAGCATAATCTGGCAGTTAAAATGTTAGATCAGGATCTGGGAGACCCAGCCAGGTTCAAATCCCTGTTTTGCCACAGAAGCTTGCTGGGTGACTTTAGGCCAGTCATTATCTGTCAGTCTAACCGACCAGTCACAGGGTGATGGTTGTAAGGGTAAAATGGAAGAGGAGAGAATAAGCTGCTTTGGGGCCCCACTGGGGAGACAAAACATATGGAGTAAATAAATAAGGATATAAATCATTATTAAGGGATGCTTGGTGATTTGTGACCTCTGTTGCATCTAGTTTGAATGTCAAATATATGTTTTAAAAAACCACAATTTAAGTAGACATAATCACTTTAAGATAGTTTTTAAACAGTCCCAAATAATTATGTACAGCTTTTACCTGTACTGTTTCTCAGCTTCCTCAGGTTGGTTAGAATTTAGTTCTGATGTAATAGAGGGAACTGCCTGTAGTTCTGCCACTGTTCCTTCCTGCATCACACTTCTCTGGGTGTTGACCAAAGGAAACATTCCACCAGGAAAGCTAACATAAACCGGGTGAAATAAATATTGTCCTGAGTGCAGCTGATTATACTTCTTAGATTTTCTGTTGTTCCTAACTTCCTGGTGACCTCTTTTCTCCTCCCTGTAACAGTATAAATCTCGGTAGCATTATACATAAGAAGAAATAAGATTAAAAGGCACAACTCACAAATTAGATATGGTCATCAGTTCTTAGACAGCTCAATGTAGTCTTTCCCTGCAACTCTTTATTATATTTCAATATCTTTTTTTTCAGTGGGATTTCTCTCTCTGGTGTGAAATCTTTGGATTGTTTTCTGTTTGAGCAATCCCCTCCTACCCCCGGTCTTGATTCCCACCTTACAATGGTACTGTTTCCAACCCTTTCCAAGTCTTCATCCGTGTTCTTAAGAATTGAATGTGGGAACACACATGCACTCTTACACTGGCAATCCATCAGTACATTGGTAACTTGGTCATATTTTCTTGTGGGCTTTGGTAGAAACCATAAAAATTATTCCTAGTAGGCTATGAACTGTCACTCTTCTGCTCTTGATTAATCTTGTTGAACTGAACTTCATTATACTGAAGCGAGGCATCTTGGAAAGTATGTGTCTACACTGGTAGTTTTTTTTGGGGTGGGGGTGGGGGGAGGCTAAGAAACTAGGTTTCTGTTACTTCAATTTAGTTTAGGTTTTCCCCAAGGTGCATTGGACAAGAAATCACTTATTATGCATGAGAAATGGCTCTGTCATTAGAGACATAGAGAATTTTAATGGGGGCATCTTCTATACTATGATAAGAGTTTATGCTAATAGGAATTTGTTTTGAATTACAACTTACATTTACAGTCCATTTATTGATGAAGGACAAAATTTTAAACTTGCATGGGGATATGTTCCATTGAGATTTGTGGAAATTAATTTTGCATGTTTTATTTAGAATCTGGATGTAGATTACTTAGCTGATGGCATTTCTTTGATTAAGATGTGGCTGATCATGTGTGTGCGTGCTTGCGCGTGCTTGTGAGAAAGGACTATCTAAGGATGAGTAATAAATGAATTGTTAAAGTTTTGGGGAGCTAATTCTTAAATTAGACCTGAGTAGAACTGAATCAGATGAAGAATGCTAGAACTTCAGTGAACTTCTGTGTGAGTTTTCAGCCTCTCTAGTGTGGTTGTGAAAGTCTTCCAAAATTCATTGACGCAACAGGAAATTTGGTCCTTGCCACATAGTGTGTGTATGTTTGTTTATTTAAAAACTTATATACCACTTTTCTCCCTAAAGGGAACCAAAAAAGCTAAAAAGCTAACAGTGACAAAAAGAAAAGTATAGTATACATCAGCCGACCAAAACAAACAAACTGGGTCTTGGACTGGTCCTGAATTCAAGAGCTGATCCATCCAGCAACACAGTGGCCATGAACCATGCTATAAGAACCCTTTGGCTCTTGCCGAAGGGCTGTGACCTCTAGCTGTGCCCAGACTTTATGGGACCTGCAACATGAAGGGAAGAGCAAATGCTCTGCAAGATATCCTTCCCATTCTTTCCTTCCCTGTTGATCAGCAGGCTTCCCCTTCAGAACTCTTTATTCTGGCCTTCAGGCAAGAGACAAACTTCATAGCATAGATGCAAAATAGAGAGATTCACTTGACTTCAGATTTTCTTATATTTGGGTGCTCACAAGGCACCCTTTTCAGTCTTTACTCACAGAGTTTATATTGTGTGTACACTACTCCTGGTTCTTTTGTGTCTTGTCTCACCTGGACTATAAGTCTGAGGGGGCAGGGCCTGTGACTTGGATTTCTGCACAGCTAATTTATATTGTTGCCTGGGAAATTATGTTCATAAATTAATGAATCCAGTTCCCCCAATAAGTACATATTTTTGAATTTATTCAGAATTAAAGGAATACGTCAATATCTTGGGGTACCTAGTGGATTCATGTCTGCTTCTTTCCATAGTGTTGTGACCTGGGATTCCATGCAAGCTTGGCACGGACATTTAGAACATACCTATCTGCTGAATACAATCTTGAGACCTCGCGCCATGAGGGCCTGGACATAATTGAGAATGCTGTAGACAACCTGGATGCACGGAGTGACAAACACACAGTCATGGATATGTGCAACCAAGTCTTCTGCCCTCCTTTGAAGTTTGAATATCAGCCACACATGGGGGATGAGGTATTGGAACTGTAGAAAATGGCTTCCAATGAGCATGTGCAAGGTGGTTCTGGCTTTCCTGCAGGTGTAATACCTCCCTAGCACAGCCCTGTTATCAGTGGGATGGATATTTTAGCTGTCATCGCTGTTGAATGTGTTATGTTTAGGTATGACTGTTACTGCTCTGTGCTTTGATCAGGCATTATAAACTGCTAGCTCATGTCCAGATTATCCCTTTTTTTGCATTGTAGTTAGATTTTACAGGATAGTTGCTGCATATGAATGATTTCTTAATCAACCTTTTGCTCTTCAGCTGGTGCCTTTGTCCTTCCCTGGAAACAGACAGCTAGAAGAGGGAAATAGTTCCAGTGGCCAGTCTGTACTTCTGAAACAGAACTGGCAGTAGTTACTTTGGGGTGGGGCTGGTGAAGAACCCCTAAGACCCTAGTGGCAGCTGGAAGTGCACATTACTGCCACCTTGCTGAATCTTAAAATAAATAAATAAATCTAAATCTAGACAGCACTGACTCTAGTCAGTGCATGGACTGGATACCTCCTGGGATTCCTGGGTAAGCCCCCTTGGGTTCCACGGTGTAAAAAAGATGGGTTATAAATGAAGTAAAGAAAATATCTGACCTTGTAGATGGCAAATAAGCCAGATCCTTGCTTTGAAGAATCTGCTATGCCATCTACCTCTAAACTAATGTTGGTATACAAAGATTTGGAGTTGTTTGAGCAGCTTTTCTGCTTTAGTTAAAGTAGTAATTTTACATAGAATTTCTTTTCTGATTATAATAGAGGAAAGGCACTACAGGAAGTTGAGTGCTCCGGCTCTGATTTTGTAAGCAGTCTAAGGTTTTGGGGCCTCTTAACTATGAATACACATATTCTTTGCTGCTTTAGCTGATTTATAGCTGTAAATATTCTCATCCTCCTTGACTTTGCATAGGTTTATACTGAGCAGCTGTAACTATGTTGTTTGGCAGTGTATTCTACTTACCTGCTATCGGTTGAATATAGATGTTCTAAGCAAGTATTGTCACGATAGCTCAGTGGTTAAGATGCTTAGCTGCAGACCGGAAGGTCAGTAGCTTGGCAGTTTGAGACCTGAGTGTTGCGTGACGGAGTGAGCTCCCGTCTCTGGTCCAGCTCCTGCCAACCTAGCAGTTCAAAAGCAAGAAATTGCAAGTAGATAAATAGGTACCACTTTGATGGGAAGGTAACAGCATCCTGTGTGCCTTGGCCACATGACCACAGCAATGTCTTTGGACAGCGCTGGGTCTTCGGCTTGGAAACAGAGATGAGCACCACCCCCTAGAGTCAGATTCGACTGACTTTCGAGCAAGGGAAACCTTTACCTTTAAGCACTGACAGCAGAGGTATAATTCTGTATTGCTTCCTTTCCCATTATTTGCTTGTAACATCTGAAACTAGTCTCAAATGTTGCATTCTGTATGTTTAGATTTCCAAAATGTCAGCAGGGATTGGAGAAATAGCAAGAAATGGAGGAGAAGGAATCCCCAATACATAACAAATTCACAACAAATGAACCCAGTTTCTTATCTTCAATTTTCTTGCTGCTTTAGGTATGTCAGGTGAGCGCACAGCAGCCGGTTCAGACAGAGTTACTCATGCGATATCATCAACTGCAGTCTAGACTTGCCACACTGAAAATAGAGAATGAAGAGGTGAGAGGTGTAATTGTCTTTGATCTTTATGTAAACAAACTTTATCCACCTTGCTGTGCTATTGACTTGGTACCCAGTGACTTATAAATCAATACAGAGAGAGAGAAAGAGAGAGAGAGAGAGAGAGAGAGAGAGAGAGAGAGAGAGAGAGAGAGAATTTTCACTTTCATCACCTGACCCAAAAGAAGTAGAATCTCTTCTGCAGGGGGTCCAGAGCTATATATATCACATTATAAAGAGATATGCTTGTAGCTGCTGTTTTCAGGGTATGTACAGATACAGGCCAGTGCCTGTGCCGGTTGCTGCTCATAAGAGGTTCAGCATAGGGAAGTAACATAAGGGCAATGGTAACTTGAAAACAGGAACAACTGCTTATAGTTGCTCCCCATTGTCTTTCCAGGTCAGGTGCGACTTTTGCCCACTGGAGTGACAACTATAAATGTTTCAATGCATTTCTAATAAAGCTCTGGGGGCATGGATATGCTTGTGGTTTTTAAAGCAACCTGATCTTTCAGTGCAAAAAAAAAAGGCAATATATCTAAAGTAATGCAGTTATGGTTAAATGGTGTACCTTTCACTCTGGTACACAATCTTCTGTACCTTCCGTTTTTGCAGGTGCGCAAAACGCTGGATGCCACTATGCAGACATTGCAAGATATGCTGACAGTGGAAGATTTTGATGTCTCTGATGCCTTCCAGCATAGTCGCTCCACAGAGTCAATCAAATCAGCAGCTTCAGAGACTTACATGAGCAAAATAAACATTGCCAAGAGGAGAGCCAACCAACAGGAAACAGAAATGTTCTATTTTACTGTGAGGATAATCTTCGGTTTATGTACTAAGCAAAATCTTGTAAAAATGAGGAGGCCATAGCCCCAGGAGCATAGGGTTCCTCACTCTCTCTGTTTGTTAGCACAAACCCAGTGACCCAGGTTATTACCTTGTGTGCATCTATGCTGCAACATAAGGAAAGGGCACAGCAAGTTTCTAATAGGCATAACTACTTTTGAGGAAGACCTGGAGTATGTCTAATTTTTCTGGGAAGTAGTTGCATCTCTCTTAAAGAGAAGGAGCCCCTTCCACATGATGAGATGCGAAAGCCCCTTGTGGAATTGCTGTTCCCTGTAAAAATGGATAGTGGAAGAATTATTTGGAGAATCTGGTCTTCATAGCACCAGACACAGTGATGAGCCAATGTGATAGTCTCAGCAGGAATCTAGGGTATCCCTGTTTTTAAAGTTAGTTGTCTCAGTATTTAAGTTTCTTTTGCAGCAAATTTCTGGGTCCCAAACTTATTTGGCCTACCACCCCTTTTCAGAAAAAAAAAATTACTCAGCGCCCCCCTGGACATCTACCTTCAAGAAGTAGACAAAAAGATGCAGTTTGTGGATCTGCACCTGGATCATTCCAGCCCACCTGGATTGTGCCAGTGCCCCCAAGGGGGCGGTATTGTCTACTTTGGAAACCAGAGGAAGGGCAAAATGTAATGTTCATGTTCCAGTCTCAGTTCTCACGCATACACAGCAGCTCCTTATATTGTGTGGGAATATGATTTTGAAATTTGGCTATGTTGAAATAGCAGATTTCAGATGCAGAAAGGGAGTGAGGAGGAAACAGATGTTGACTGATATTCAGAAATAAAAGCAAAAAGCCCTTTTGGTTGTCTGTATTTTTCCTCCACAGTTCTTTGGATCTCAGGGAATATAGAATTCTTATTGGGTAGTATAATTATTTGCAGTGTAAACTATGCTTACTAGTTTTAGTCCTTTTCTCTTGACTTGTTTATGTGGAGAATTTCACTTTCCTAAAGTGTCTTATCTCCTTCCCTTGCCTATAACAGAAGATGTTAGTAATTCACTAAAACTAAACGTTAAGATTTCTCCTGCAGAATAAAAAGAGTCCCAATAAAGACAAAAAAAAGCTGCTGCTGCTGCCGCTGTTCAGGATCCAGATGGCATAATCTTTTGAAAGCTGGAACATCACAGGGAAACTGCATTTTTCCCACCATTCAAGCAGTAATTTTCTCCTTCCAGTTGTGGCCTTTCTAAAAGTATTTTTAAGTTTTTAAAAGTTTGTTACAGACTGAGGACCTTCTGCTTATAGCAGAAGCACAAATTGCTTATGCAGCATTTAAACACAGGCATATTCAGAAGACCACCAAATGCAGCCTTTCTATCAGACTATCAATGTAGTGTATTGGTTAGTGTTTCATACTTGGATGGAAGAAGCCTGGGTCCCAGTAAATTCACAGAGTAACCCTGGGCCATTCAGTCTCTTGGCGTAAATACTGTATGAATGAAATGGAGGTGAGAAGAATCTTGGAGGATGGATATAATCAGGGCTATTTTTGGGCAGGAATGCATAGGAACGGAGTTCCAGCTGGCTTCAGAGTTGGCCACGCCTACTACAGCCCAAACCTCTGCATGTGTGGCTACAGAGGGCCTGGAGAGTGACCCCCCCGGCAACTCTGAGGCGGGAGGGCCGGGGGGGGCTGGAAGGATCAGGGAGGCATTTAAATGCCTCCCCGTGCCTTCCCTGACCTGTCCAAGGGCCAGCTTGCCCGGGCAAGCCAAGGGAAGGCAGTTTAAATTCCTTCCTTCCCTTCCCTTCCCTTCCCTTCAAGGGGGCTTGCTTGGGCTCCCCACAGCCACAGGGCACCCAGGCAAGCCAAGGGAAAGCATGGGGTGTAGCCTAATATGTTAATGAGTTTCTGCTGTTGGGTGTGGCCTAATATGCTAATGAGTTCCTGCTGGGCTTTTTCTACAAAAAAAGCCTTGGGCACAATAATAAACAGATAGATCAACAGAGGCCCGTAGAGTCCTATGGAAATCTGCAGACTATCCTCATACTTTACATCATGGGTAAATAAATAGTCAGCATTTCTTTTAAAAAATTAAAGAGTCAGGATGGTATAGTAGTTGGAGTGATAAACTAGTTTCTAGAAGTCCTGGGTTCAGATCCACACTCTGCCATGGAAGCTTGCTTGGTGATTTTGGGCTAGTAACACACACTCAGCCTAGTCTACCTCATAGGGTTATCGTGAGAATAAAATGGAGACATGGAGAACAACGAGAGCTGCTTTCAGGGCCTGTTGGGGAGAAAAGTGAGATATAAATAATAAGTAAGAGCTGTAAATTGTCTCTTGTGTGCCTTTTTAAAGGCTAATAGAAACAGTTAAAGACTTATTTGAAAAACTGGCCATTTTTCAAGATTAGATATTTTAATTTTTACCAGAGAAATTGCACAAAGAAATGTCCATACCACAATAAGAAACTTGGTTGTATTTTTGTAGTCATTTATGATTGGTCATTTTGATGTACAAATGTCCTGAACTGTTGATCCCACCCGCCACCCACCCCGATTTGGAATGGGCACCCTGAGTGTCCTGGAAGTCCACAGCCACTAGGAACTTCTCTGGCACAAGCCCTGTTAAAATGAAGAGGGATGTAATATTTTGTTTTGTGACACTAGCACAGGAAACATGTTTGGTAAATTGTGCAAAGTAATATAAATGTGTCTTTGACTGTTTGAGAATGCAAAGTTAGTAACTCAACTAGTCATTGCTCGTGCTACATTCATGTGTGTATATCAGGGCTTCTTCTGCTTTGCATTTCATAGTGTTTTAAAGAATTCAAACCAATATAGCAGCCCAGTAAGGCTGATCCCTATTATTTTCATATTTCAGCTAGCAGGGCAAAGGGCTGAGTCTGAGAGAGTGGCTTACCTATAGCTTGCTAGGGAGTTTGGCAGGTGTGACAGTTGAACTTGGGATTTTCTGATCCACAGCTCAGATTTTGACCCCTTCAAACATGGAAGACATTGCCAGTTAATTCAGAAGGCTTTCTGTGATTTGTTTTTCAAAGTGTTAAGGTTCACTATGAGTTCTTGAGCTTCCCTATTCCCCCTCTCCATAGTCGTCCTCAGCTACTTGCATCTGTGAAATTATTTGCCTCCAGAGTGCCACTGTTGGGGTTGAGGCAATCTGAAAATAAAACCTATAGTCAGAACAATTCCACCAGCGCAACGGAAGCTTCTGATCAGCCGAGCTAGCAGACCGCATGCAGTGGGAATTCTCCTCTGCTTTATCAACTGTTTGCACAAAAAGTAGCCCTTTTCTGTAGGCTATTCCCAGAAGTTTGACAAAAGCAGGCTTTCTTTGAAGTGTTGTCTTTGGTGGTCCTTGTGATCTCAGGCCTTGACCTCAAGCACATTGCTTAACACAAAGGTTTCTGGCCTAATAACATCAACAGGGACTGATACTCAAATTGTGAAAAATTAAACACTCCCAATGAAAAAGGCATCCTTGATTCAGCTTTGTGTGTGTGACACAGAAAGAGACCTGAGACTGGTTTGCTAGGGCTTACAACATTGCTTTTATTCCACAAAGCCATATTCACAATACCACAGGATGAATGTGCATCTATTATAAAGTATTTTTATCTTTAGAATCTTTGCTATTGTTACGCTTGTCTGTGAGTGTATGTATTTTTGGTTTCTTTTCTCCCTTAGAAATTCAAAGAGTATTTGAATGGCAGTAACCTTATTACAAAGCTGCAAGCGAAACATGACTTATTGAAGCAGACTCTGGGAGAAGGTAAGTCACAAGTGTAAACACAAAGTTTGTGCCTTTCACCACAGGATGATTTAAGGTGCAAGATTTTAAAAATCTCATCTGCTATGGGCCTCCTCTTCTTCATGCTTGAAGTTGTGACTGGCTGCTTCTGTTGAACTTAAGAAGATGGGTAGAAAATCCCTTCAGTTTTGGCTAAGGGTGGCTTTTGAATGCTTTTGTTTCTCAAAGTATGAGACATGTATCTGAGCCCCATTATCCTTGCTTTGCCTGCAAATAGATACAAAGCCTTGTAGAGTAGACCAGAGAATGAAAATGTGAAGGCCACAGATGCATGATTTTTCTGTTATGTAGCCTTTATTGACCAAGAAAAAGATTCTTTGCAAAGGACTTCAAGGTTTTGAATGATGCTAAAACATAAATGCACTGAAGATATTATTCAGAAGTTTTATATATGAAGCCAAGGGAAGAAATGATGTACCGGTTCATAAAAACCATGGACTGAACCAATGAGATCTGTAAAGTTTCTCTCTACAAGTGAAGCAACAAAAGTGAACTATATTAAGCATAACTGGTAGCAAATTAAAGTATAACTTATTTCAGTTTTGGATTTGCATACAAGAGTTTTATAACTAGTCTTTACAAAAGGGTGATCTCTGACATTCATCTTAGTAGTTGTCATATTGAACTGTGCAATTAAAAAGGAGGGGCTTCTGCCGTTCTCTGCTGAGTATGTATACTGAGGAGAAAATCCTATAATGACTTGCAGAGGAAAGTACCATAGACTCTTACCTCCTCTGCCAGATGACTGTCCTGCACAACATCTGGAGGGCAGATCATAAAGCTTGCCTTCTTTGCTACAAAGACATTTCTCCAGCTACAGAATCTGGATTCAATTCCATGCATTCCAGAGCCTGGAACAAATTTCTGGAGCTCTGTGCATGTGGACACGTTGACTCTTCTGCATACTTCAGGGAAGCTTCCCATTCTTTATTTCCCAGTTGAGTTCCCAAACTCTGTCTCCACATACTGTCAGAATCATCTTATATATCAACTGGCCTGGGTCAGATTTCTGCTTCAATAACACATTTTAAATCATCTATATATTTTTTCATTTTTACAACTCTTTTATATAGTAAACAGGAACGTTATGGGTGCCTTGCCGTAAAAACTGTGAGTGAGTGGTTCTGATAATCCTCCTCAGGAAAAGTTCCAGAGATGGGATGTCCCTCTGAGAAAATTATGGTCCTTCTACTTATATGTACATTGAATCACACCCTTTATACTGTGTGGCAAATAGATCTTGAAGCAAGCATTTTATAAATGTTAGTATGTTTGGGAACTTTTATCACAGTGACCTCCAAATGAGATGCGCTTAGAGTATTGCGTGATGGGAGAATCCGCCTAAAGTCTCTTACTACTATCCCATCTTTAAATAGCAATCCAGGTCCCACCCCCTGCATTTGTGGCCAGTGGCCACATCTCTGCTGAGTACTGAAGTCTTTGCAATCTTCTTCCCATTGGTCCCGAAGAAGGCAAACCTGGCAGCATCTTTTTATATCAGCAGCATCTTTTTATACCAGCAGTGAAGAGGCATCCTCAGTTGCTTCACCATGCCCCAGCCCCATAGATACAAACAAACAGGACTATCAGGAGAGCTGTGAGTTGACAAACATCTCTGTAAGAGAGATCTTTCTTCTTGGCAGTAGACAAACTTATTGGGACATAATGCCTATTTCAAGGCACATGTAGATGAGTCAGAGACTTTTCTATATATTGGGGCTGTTAGATTAGGCTGGTGAAGCAGGAACTAAGAAAATGTTCTTTCCCCTTTTCTCAGCTGTTAAAGCTTTGTTGTGGTCTGTGATTTCAAGAGAAATGACCCCTAACTTTTGCAGGATACACAAATGTTCTGTAGCAATTAAACCCTCTTCCCTTTAAACCCACTGCTGCTGTAGTCAGGGCTGGCCCCAGCTTTTTTTTGCACACTAGGTGACGATACCTTCTGATGCCGCCCCCCCCCCTCCGGTGCGCCCACCGATATTCAAACAGAAATGCATTTTAGGAAGAATGAAAAATACAAAATTTGAAATTGCTAATTTCTTTTTTTTAATTGTGAGAAAAAGTAATACAATCTCTGATTTTCTCTCTCAAACAGAAAAAAACAAATCACAAAGCATTTTGAAAAATCCTGTTAATTGTGATGTTGAAATTTAAGTCTCTTTAGTGTTTCCATTTCAGGCACATCATATTCTGATCCTAACCCTAACCCTGGCTTGAGTCCAGTGGCACCTTTAAGATCAACATATGAGCTTTTTTGTGCACAAACACTCTTCTCAGGACAGTCCAGGATGTGCCTCCAAGTCCCAGGTATCCCAAGCCACCACATCCACCAACACAGCTCCAAAGGAAAAAGGAGTATTCACCCAAGCCTTGTAACATAGCAAGCCATAGCCCTATGATTTCAGAGAATAAGGGAGGATTCTTGACTACATGTCTCTTGAGTCCAGCAGGCCCTTGACTTTCCAGAAAACCAGGAATCTTCTACCCAGGGGTTATTTTATTAAGAGACAGTTCCTGCACACATACATAACTTTTTGAAGACTTGTAGTTACTAAACCATGCCTGTAAGCCAAGAAAGTGAATGTACTTATCCCAGTCTTCTCAGCCATTCATCGAGCACTCACGCTGGCTTACCCATGACAGTAAAACAACAACAACAACAACAACAACACACACACACACACAGAAATACCACAGAAATTGAAGTCCCCAGGAAAAAGCAATGCATGGTAGGCACGCTCTACAGAGCTCAAATACAAAAGCTCTAGTCTCCCCATCAGAAGGGATGGGGAGGAGAGGGAATCTGCTTCAGTGTCCTTCTGTGGAAGTGACCGAAAGCCAAACAAGGGGTACTAAATACCACTAAATAAATACCACCTTTATTCTAATCCTACAGTACCCTTTCTGTATAAAGGCACATGTACACATAAAGCTGTCTTATACTGAATCAGATATTTTTGGTCTATCAAGGCCAGTATTGTCTCCTCAGACTAGCAGCAGGTCTCTAGTAGAGGTCTTTCACATCAGCAACTACCTAATCCCTTTAACTGGAGATGTTGGGGATTGAACCTGTGACATTCTGCATACCAACCCCATGCTCTACCAGGGAGCCTTTGGCCAGTCTCTAACCATCAGCTTCTCCCCCCTGGCTTTAGTTGTTCCTCTTGGCATCAGAATTGCCAGGTTCTGGCCCAGATTAGACGTTTCGAACCTTTAGGGAATAAGCTTATCAAAGTTTAAAATAATAGCTGGACATGGGGAAGGGGAAGTTGGAGCTTCTACGCCAGTCTGTTTCTGTAAAGAAGAGGCAAATGTCAGCCTTTCTGCTTTGCTCACCACCATCACCAGTCATAACTCACCCGAAGTTTTTTCACAGTTACCCATATCTTCAGGTACATGCCTCTCTTTTAAGCAAGAAGGTTCTTCAAAATACCTCAGGAGGTGTGGGTATTCCACCTTAAATAGGTGCTAAAGGTTAAGTATATGATTTATGTGCTGTCCTGAATATAAATTGAAGGCTGAGCTGAACTGGAGCCCATGAGATTTTTTTTTTTTTTGCTTTTCTTGGGAACAGTGGACTATTCCTCATTTTAGAGATGCCCCGTTTGCAGAAGTTTCTGGTGATTTATTGCCATATTTTGCTGCCATATGCTGAGGGAGAATGCACTTTTAAAAGTTTAGAATCAGCTGCCTTTGATCTGCATTTAATACCACAGCCCTTGTAATGCAGATATTAACATATAAATGTTTAATTAGATTTTGTTGGCTTGGATCCCATAGATATTTTGCTGCTCCAAGTGCATATAATTTTAAGGCCTGATTCATCCTTACAGCCAGCAATTTGTTACTTGCTGGTTGTTCTTTAAACTGAACAGCATTTGGAAGACTCAGATTGAGAATTATGAAAACTTGTGTTTTCTTGTTGTGTTCTTAGAAGTTTTAATTTTTTTTTTGCCATAGAGCTGGTAATCCTCCAAGCATTTACAGGAATAACAGAACAATGGCAGCCTTTCTCCTACCCCATCTTAAGCCTGCATTTCATATTAGAATTGGTATGAACCTCATTAGGTATAATCAATCACTGCTGAACTGCCCGGCAGAGAGGAGAGCAGCTGTTTCCAAACTCAAGCTTTTGACATCTGAGAGGAGGTGAGGCTGGCGGTCAGTTGAAGCCTGACCCATTTGGACACTTCCTGTGGTTCAGACAGTGTAATGCTGAGAATGAGCCTCACAGATGATGACAGCCTGCACAATCAGTCAGTTCATGATGTGACTGTAATGCTTTATTAGGTAACTGTCTGCTTAGCAAGAAACACCAAGTAAAGTTCCAGGCAATTTGGCATTCTTACTTTATATGCCTTTTTATATTTTTATCTTTCCATTTATCAAGAGCTACATCACAAGTATATGAACCAGACAGCTGTTAAAAGAACTGGTGTTGTTTGGCAGGCAATCCCCTAAAGGATCATAAACAAACACATCACCACCCCACATGCTTCAGGATGCCGGCTTAACTTCTCTGTCTTGATTTTCATCGTGATCAGTCCCAAATCTATATATGCACATGCTTTCTGGAGCACCTTCACTCCCTCTCTTTGCAGCATCCAGGGTCTTGACCATTGTCTGGATGTGGGCTCGTGCCTGGACTCCCCCCCCGAAGGCCCCAGAGCTGGGATACTTACCTGGTCTGCAGCCATTAGAGGGAGGGTAAAGTGCCAGGAAACAGGCTTCCTGCCTCAGCCAGACAATAGAATCTACAGTTGAGTCAGCCAGCCAATGATTGACGAGGGACACCTGGACCAGGTATAGGGTACTGGGCAAATGGGGAGGGATGGATGATTGGCTCCTCAAGGACAGAGGAAGTGGGAATAAGACCAGGGAGTGGGGGGGAAGGCAGGCTTCACAGACAGTCCAGGAAGAAGAAAGCAGCAGAATGCCAGAGAGGGAGACGGGAGTTCTGCTCTAGGGGAGGAAAGAGAATCATAGAATCACCGAGTTGGAAGGGGCCATACAGGCCCACTAGTCCAACCCCCTGCTCAATACAGGATCAGCCTAGAGCATCCCTGATAAATGTTTGACCAGACGGTGGTTAAAGACTGCCAGGGACAAAGAGCTCACCACCTCCCTAGGCAGCTGATTCCACTGTTGAACAACTCTGACTGTAAAAAAGTTTTTCCTAATATCTAGCTGGTACCTTCCTGCCCTTAATTTAAACCCATTCTTGGGAGTCTTCTCCTCTGCTGCCAACAGGAACAGTTCCCTGCCCTCCTCTTAAGTAACAGCCTTTCAAATACTTAAAGAGCAATCATGTCCCCCCCTCAACCTCCTCTTCTCCAGACTAAACATTCCCAAGTCCCTCAGCCTTTCCTAATAGAGCCTGGTCTCCAGGCCCCTGATCATCCTCATCGCTCTTCTCTGCACCTGCTCCATTCTGTCCACATCCTTTTTGAAGTGAGGCCTCCAGAACTGCACATAATATTCCAGGTGTGGCCTCACCAATGCAATGTACAGTGGGACTATGACATGTTGTGATTTGGATGTTATGCCTCCGTTGATACACCCCAAGACTGCATTAGCCTTTTTCGTCACTGCATCAAACTGGCTGCTCATATTTAACTTACAGTCCACCCATACCCCAAGATCTTGTTCACACACACTGCTACTCAGAAGTGTATCCCCCATCCAGTACATGTGTTCCTAATTTTTTTAACTCAGATGTAGAACTCAGCACTTAACCTTGTTAAATTGCATTTTGTTCACATCCACCAAGTTTTCCAGTGTGTTCAGATCTCGTTGAATTCTATATCTTCTGGTGTGTTCGCTGCTCTTCTCAATTTGGTGTCATCTGCACATTTAGTGAGTAGCCCTTCCACACCCACATCCAGATCATTTATAAAAATATTTAAAAGTACTGGCCCCAGAACCGAGCCCTGTGGCACCTCACTGGGCACCTCCCTCCATTCAGATGAAATACCATTGACAACTACTCTTTGAGTGCAGTTCTCCAACCAGTTCCCTATGCACCTAACTATCCTAGAGTCCAGCCTACATTCCTTGGGAACCCTGTCAAAAGCTTTACTGAAATCCAGGTAAACAACGTCAACATAATTGCCTTGATCCAGTAAGTTCATCACTTGATCAAAGAAGGAAATGAGGTTAGTCTGGCAGGACCTGTTGGGGACAAATCCATGCTGACTTCCCCAGATCACCAAGTTGTCCTTTAGATGCTTGCAGATCGATCCCTGTAGAATCTGTTCCAGTATCTTCCCTGGGACAGAGGTCAGACTGACTGGCCTGTAATTTCCTGGGTCATCCTTCTTTCCTTTTTGAAAATTGGGATCACATCTGCCCTCCTGCAGTTTTGTGGCATGTTTTCCATCCTCCAAGAGGTCTGGAAGATGATGGACAAAGGCTGTACAAGCTCTCTAGAAAGTTCTTTGAGCACTGGCCTGGGGATTTGTACTCATTCAGTGCAGCCAGGTGCTTCTTAACTGCCTCTCTGACCATGTCAGCCAGCAGCCTAGATGCTGCTGGGAGCTACAGTGCTCAGCTGACATCCTACCTTTCCCTGTTCTGAGGCCTCAGGAGCCCTAACATGGAAGGCATGACAGCAGAGAGGAGGAATGATTCTGCAGAAGGGGATGCTCACAACTGGTTTCTCTGTTTCCTGACACTAGCCCTGTTCATGTATTCCAGTGAATGCATGTACATCCTGCCTGTACAAGCTTATGTCTGTTTGCAAGAAAGAGTCAGCTTGTGTGCACTTTAAAAATATAACTGAGAACCACTACCTGGATAAAAGTGGGGTTTAACTTGCACGTTCAGTTCTCTCTGTGTTAAATGTAACATGAGAATTACTCTGTGCAGGTACAAAGAAAAATCAAGTGTACACAGATTGAATATTCATTTGTTGGGAGCAGGATTACTGTGTCCTCTGATTTTAACTGAAGCTTCAGTGCTATATTCCTCTCCAGAGTTTGCTTCCAGCTTTCTTTCCATGTTTAAAAACCTCTTTGATTTGATCCTGTTTTGAAATTCTCTCTGGTTTGGTAATCTTGGTGTGAATTGCTGTGATTCCAAGCAGTTGGATATTCCAGTAGTGCTAGATGCCTTGACTTTCCCCTTGAACCTAGATACGGTTTAGCTACTTGTGCTTATCTTGGATATTATCTACAACCTTGCCTACAATGCCATCCTAAGCAGAGTTACTCCATTCTAAGTCCACTGAAGCCAGTGGGCTTATAAGAGTGTAATTCTTTTTAGGATTGCACTGCCAGACATGTTTCATCACATGAATGATCTTTTGAAAATAGCATAATTCATTGGTGTTCCAGTTTAAACAGAAGGGGGGGCAACACAGGTGTCTTCCATATGGAGACAGATTTGTGTGGTTTCTCTGTAGCTGGTGCAGCTGCAGAAAAAAGCGTAACAGCAGCGTGGCTTCCACACAATGGGTTTCTCCTCTGATCTTCGTCGTGGTCTCTGTGCAGTCCCACACATAGGTTGGGCGCCTGCACATGACCTCGATCGGAGAAACTTCTAGAGCTTTGCCTCAGAAGAGTTTTGGCGGGCTCTCTTCCTGCCCTGGGGAGGAGGCATGCACTGCACATGCCCAGAGCGAGGGAGAGAGCTGCCTCCCACTCAGTTCTTCTTCGACTGCCTTTGCATTCACACCTCGCTGCTATTGCCCCGTCCTTGCCTCAGTTGAGTATTTCTTCTCTTTTTCTCTCTTAGTCTTCCTTATCTTTTTCTTCCTACTTTTTCTTTAATACAAAAACAAACAAAAAACCCCCACTTTTTCTTGCCTTTTGTATCCCCCCCCCCTTTTTTCTCTCTTCGGTGGGTGGGGTCCAGATTGTATGGGCAAAACAAAGTTTTTTAAAGTGTGCCATCGTTGCCCAGCAAAGATCCCTTCTAATGGCAGGCACGATTTTTGCTTACTTTGTCTGAGCGAAGCCCATAGGGTCGATACCTGCCCGCATTGTGCTAGTTTTACTCGGCAGGCTAGGCATAACAGGGAGGCTAGACTTTGGGCAGTACTTTTGGAGGCAGCCTTACACCCTACGATGTCTTCTGCGGCTTCTCATTCATCCCTACCTAAAAAATCGGACACTTCCTCGAAGGCACCAAAACCAAAACCTAAGAGGCCTGAGGAAAAGACACCTTCGAAATTGAAGGTTAAGCGATTGACATTGACTTTGGTCATAGAGCCTGTCATTATTACTGGCCTGACAACTTCGACTCTTGCATTGGCATCTATTTCTCGAAAGTCTGCTTTACGACCTCCGATGCCACAGCACACTTTGTCCTCTGCTTCCGGCCTTATTCTGCTTGGCCAGTCAATGAGATCGCCTCCCACATTAACTTCTCACAGGGACTCCCAATCTCCTTCTCGACACTCCGATCACCCACTCCACGATTTGGAGGGGAGGGAGCTTTTGGTGGATCGATGTTCTCGATCTTGGTCTCGATATGGCCGCAAGTGGCTCATTCATCGGCAGTCTCCTTCCTCGTCGGGATTGCCTTCGGACGATCAATGTTGGTCTCCTGATGTATGCAGACAACCTCTGTACTGTGCCTATTATTACTCCAGATCTCCGATGCCTCAGCGTCATCATTATGATTGGCTCTGGCACTCAGAATGTATGGACCGCTATCGTGTGCCTGATTACGCCAGGCACTCCTGATCAGTAGCTTCGGCTCATTCTGTAGCTCTTGACCAAACTTCTGAGCTCTCAAGATCTAGGGATGCCCCGAAGAGTTCTCCCTTGGAACCTCAGTATCATCCCCCTGGTGATGACCAACTGGCAGCTGATCTTGCTCAGCCATTAAGGTCCTCCTCTCCCATGTCGATTTCTGACTGTTCTGATTCTGCAGATCTTGATCCCGATGCCACCCGAGTCGATGATGAGCCTTGCCGTTCAGGTTCTATTTCACCCATTGAGGGTCTGAAAGCTTATTTAGAGCTGGTTACCAGAATGGCATCTGCCCTTCAGGTTCAGGGTTCGATGGAGTCTCCCGCTGTGACTGATGTAGTTCATAAGCTAGTTCAGGCCGACCTTCCTTCCACTGTCCTCCCTTTGCTGCCAGTCCACCTTTCTGTTCTTAAGAAATCATGGGAGTGCCCGGCGTCAATTCCCCCAGTGTCTAGATGGTATGATGGTCTCTACAAAATCCGACATAACTTGGGGAAGTTTCTTATCTCCAACCCGCCACCGAATTTGATGGTCGTACATTCTTCATCAAAGTTGAAGCAACCCATATGACAATCTGGGCTGCCTGATCGTGAATGTCGTAAACTTGACACTCTCGCAAAGAAAGTGTATTCCTTTGCCTCCATGGCTCTCCATATTGACACCTACCTGTCTTACCTCTTGGCTAATGCCTTCAACGTCGCTAATGCTGTCCATTGCATCTTGGACTTTGTCCTCGAGGAGCATCATCCCACCTTGTCGGGTGCTTTGTCTGAGATCTGTTCGATCTCGAAATAGCAGATCAACTCTGTTCATCATGCTGTCACTTGCTCCTTGAAGGTCCTAGTCTCTTCCATCACTCTTTGCCGTCATGCTTGGCTAAGAGACACCTCTCTGCAGCCCGATGTCAAATTCTGTATAGAGGACCTCCCTTTCGATGCCAATTGTCTCTTCCACTCTACCACTGATGAGGCCTTGAAAGCCGTTGACAACAGCCGAAAGCAGGCTCGAAGCCTGGGAGTTTCCACCTCCACTTACTGACCTCGGAACCGTCCTTGGAAGCCTTACTATTCTAGGTGCCATCTGTCTCCGGCATCCAATTCCCAGTGGAGGAGGAAGCCCTATGACTCCCGTCCTTTCTCACCATTCTACAGGTCAGGTACGCCATAGAGTTCATTTCGCCTCCAGTCCTACCACACTTTGTCGTCACATCCCCAGACCCCCTCCTCGATCTCAAGATCTCCGCCCTCCTTGCCAAAGGCGCTATCGAGATTGTCCCGGAGGCGCAACGGACCCTAGGCTTCTACTCGAAGTATTTCCTCATACTGAAAAGGGATGGTGGTTTCAGGGCAATTCTGGATCTTCAAGATCTGAACCGTTTCATCAAGAGTCAGAAATTCTGCATGGTCACTTTACAGTCCATGCTCCCACTGATTCCCAGGGCTGCATGGCTAGCATCGGTTGATCTCCAAGACGCGTATTTCCATGTCACTATCTGTCCCCAGCACCGCAGATTCCTTCGTTTCGCAGTCGGGAATGCACATTACCAATACAGGGTCCTTCTGTTCGGTCTCTGTACTGCCCCTAGGGTTTTTACCAGACTGATGGCTGTCATTGCTGCGGACCTTCATTGCCATGGGATTGCACTTTATCCCTATATAGACGACTGGCTTCTCGTGGCTCCAACGCAAGCCCAGCTACTTCACGATGTCTGAGAGATCCTTTCTCTCTTTCATGCCCTCGGCCTTTGTGTCAACCTCTCCAAGTCCTCTCTTCAGCCCATCCAGGTCCTTCAATTCCTCAGTGCCCAGCTTGATACCAACCTCGAGACTGCGTTTCTTCCGGAATCAAGGGCCTCCGACATACTAGTGCTGGTGTCCCAATTTTGGACCTCCCCTCAGCAGTCTGCTTGATCCGTTATGAGGCTCCTGGGTCATTTTGCATCCACGGTATTTGTCGTTCATCATGCCAGGTTGAGAATGCGGCCACTCCAACTCTGGCTTCTCCGTGCCTTCGATCCTCTCCACAGCCCTTGGCACAAAATTCTGTTGATTCCACCCCTAGTTGTCAACTCCCTCATGTGGTGGTCTCACCCTCAGCACCTCCTCTCCGGCATGCCCTTTCGACATCCTCCTCCACAGGTATTGTTGACCACAGACGCTTCCCTCTGGGGTTGGGGAGCCCAGTGCAGAATGCTTTCAGCACAGGGGGTCTGGACTCCTTGCGAGGCAACTCTTCACATCAATGTCCTAGAGCTGCATGCAGTTCATCTTGCTCTTCATTCTTTCCTCCCGATTCTTCAGGGTCATGTTGTTCAGGTTGCTTCCGACAACACCACCGCTGTTTACTGTATCAAGAAACAGGGAGGTACTGCCTCTGTTCGTCTCTGCAACTCGGCCATTGACCTCTGGTCTTGGTGCCTCCATCATTCCATTACGCTCTCCGCGATACACATTCCAGGAGTCCAAAACATCGATGCCGATCAGTTGAGCCGGTCCAGGTCATCAGACAATGAATGGTCCATTCCCCTTTGATACCTAAAGCCTCTTTTTCTAGAGTTCAGTCGCCTTCTTGTTGATGGCTTTGCAAATGCTGACAACACTTGATGTTGTCTGTTCTTCAGCAGGGGTCCCTCGTCTGCTTGGTTGCTCGGAGATGCCTTCCTTCACACGTGGAACAGGACCTTCTTTTATTTCTTCCCTTCATTCCCTCTCATCTCCTGGGTAATTCAGAAGATCCTCGCTGATGCCACGTCATGCATCCTAATCACTCCTTGGTGGCTGCGCCAAGTCTGGTTTCTGCACCTCCTCCGGCTCTCCCATCACATGTTCTGCCCTCTCCCCGTCATCCCCGATCTCCTCTCTCAGGCCTGAGGGAGGATCCTCCATCCCGATCCAGGGTTTTTCCGCTTGACGCCCTGGAAGAACCAGCCTTAGACTTTCCACCTCAAGTCTCCGAAATTTTCCTAAATGCCAGAAAGCCTTCTACTCGGCTTACCTATTGGTTGAAGTGGAAGAGATTCCAGTCCTACGCCTCCGATCACTCCTTTGATCCAGGCCAGTCATCTCTCTGTGACATTTTCTCCTATGTAGTCTATTTGAAGAACACCGGCCTGGCATACTCATCTTTAAGAGTCCATTTAGTGGCCATCTCCACTTACCATCCTTTGATACAAGGATCCTCAGTATTTTCTCACCGTCTAACAAAAACCTTCCTTAAGGGTCTCCTTCGGCTTTGTCCTCCTAGGAAGCCTCTGGTGCCTTTGTGGAGTTTGTCCCTGGTTCTCTCTCAACTTATGTCCAAGCCCTTCGAGCCCATGGCTACGGCCGACTCAGGTTACTCTCCTGGAAAACGGCCTTCCTCATAGCTATTACTACCATTCGTAGATTAGGGGAATTAGCTGCCTTTAGAGCTGATCCCCCTATACAATTTTCCATAGGGAGAAGGTTGTCCTTAGACCAGATCCT
Organism: Gekko gecko; assembly: GCA_029375565.1. Classification (NCBI taxonomy): domain Eukaryota; kingdom Metazoa; phylum Chordata; class Lepidosauria; order Squamata; family Gekkonidae; genus Gekko; species Gekko gecko. Next base: position 68,537,082 of record JAPDNY010000002.1, on the reverse strand, counting down.
TCTTTCCTCCCTAAGGTCATTTCTGCCTTTTACCTCTCTCAGTCGTCTGTCCTGCCTACTTTCTGTCCGAACCCGACTGATGCCTCTCAGAGGGCCTTCCACTGTCTCGATGTTTGCAGAGCACTCTCTTTTTATCTACATAGGACACAGCCTATATGTAAGTCTCCTCGGCTGTTACTAGCTTATGGCCCCCCGCATTTGGGGAGCCAATTTCCTCTCAATGACTGTCTAAATGGGCAACTTCCACCATAGCCCTTTGCTATGAGCTTGCACGTCAACCTGTCTCTACCTGTCTCACTGTCCATTCCACATGGGTAGTATCGACATCCACTGCTTTCCTGGTGGGTATCCTGTTGGAAGACATCTGTGCGGCTGCTATGTGGTCCTCAACATTGACCTTTGTGACCCACTATGCACTCGACGTCCAAGCTCGACGGGATGCTGCCTTCGGTCAGACAGTGCTGCGATCTCTCTTCGCTTGACTCTGCTGCTTCCTCAGGTAGGACCATTGGGTGACTTATTTTGATAATGATGCTGTGTCTTAATCACTTACCGGTGGCGGTCAAAGGAACTGAGTGGGAGGCAGCTCTCTCCCCAACCCTGGGCATGCGCAGTGCGTGCCTCCTCCCCAGGGTGGGAAGAGAGCCCACCAAAACTCTTCTGAGGCAAAGCTCTAGAAGTTTCTCCAATCGAGGTCGTGCGCAGGTGCCCAGCCCATGTGTGGTACTGCACAGATGACCACTCGAAGATCATAAGTTACAGGTAAGCAACCTGTTTTTTCCCTGCCCTAATTCCCCCAACAGTGGCCACCCCCTCCCCTGGGCACCCAGGGCTTTTGCAATTTTTTGAAAATGGCACTGTGATATTGTTACATCGCTATACCATTGTGACTATAGGTGTAGTAGGCTCTCTGAATTCCCAGCTTCCATTTTCTTAAAAAAGTAAGTCTCTATGCACCTTTTCCTCTTTACCTTTGGAAGGGAGGGGAGTAGAGTTTTACTTCTTTAAATGAAAGCTGAGAATTCACAGAACCTGCTACACCTATTGTTACATTGGTATATCAATATAATAATATTATAATACTGATTTTAAAAATAATAAAAAGCCCCCTGGTGACAGGGGAAGCAATGGCTGCTGCGGTAACAGGGTCAAGGAAAATGGCTGCCATATGGTCCAGATTAACCTGAATCCCCCCTCCCCCCACAGCAGCCATCCAGGCTTTCCTGTGCTCTTTCCCAAAACTTTGGAACAAACAGGTTTAAGAAAGACTGGGGAACAGCTAGGGCAATCCCCAGAGATGCATAAATGCACCATGATGCTATGGGGAAGAAGGGGAAAAAATCCTCTTTGAATTTGAGCAGATAATCTGTGCAAAACCCATCACAAAAGAAAAGGCTAGTTAGTATGGAACTGCAATAGAGTCAAATATACTTTTTCTTCAGTGACAGTTGAAGTTCTCTGGAGAGTTATACTAAGATCCCAAGTTTAATCCACTGGCATCTTTAATTAAAATTATCCAGGACAGCAGGGTTAGAAAAGACTCGGCCTCTGAAGGTTGGAAAGGTTGTTACTATTCAAAAGACACAGTTCTTGTTTACATGCACCAGTGATGTGCCATAGGTTCTCTCTCGGGAGCATTTTATCTATGGATCTTCTGATGCAGATTAATGAGTTTAGCTAGTGATAAAGCATAAAGAGAAACCACTTCTTAAGGTTCATCTTTTGCCCACATGATTGCATAGCCAGCCTCTAAAGTATTTCCTTTTTATGTCTAGTAAAAAATAAAAATGCATAGCTATATAATTTCAAGCCAGAAAACTGGAGAACATGAGGAAATTCCACATCAGTGAAGTGACATGCTCTTTTTTTAAAAAAACAACAAACCCCCCTGAATAGATCATATTATAGATATGCCTGCTACCTGCATTGAATCCAAATGCTATAAATACATAAAGGGACTAAGAAAGGCAAGAATGGAGGCTGCCTAGTTACAATCAGATACTTGGTTATCTCCAAGGAAAAACTGAGCAGCTAAATACTCTGCTGTATTCACATGCTATTAGTGGTCTTCCTTGAGATGAGGGGATAATCTCCTGCTTGTTCCCCAAGGACTCTTGTCCTTATTGGAACTCTTCAATATCCTTTCCTTTTTCTTTTGACTGCTAGGAATAAGGAAGGTTGAGAGATCTTCATCTGGTACAGATTTGACTAAGCTTCATAGACAGTGGGGCTACTCCAATTTATACCAGCTGCATGAATCTTCGATAATTTATTTTAATCTCCTAACAAACTTCATCCCTGAAGGCTAAGGGTAGATAAAATTTCCATAAGAATGCCTAAGATAGTATTAATCTAAAAATTAAAGCTGAAGTATCTTTCTCCGCCTCCTGCTGCTTATCTCCATAAAATGACTGCCCAGCAAGACAAAACTTGCATTGCCTTTGGAAGACCTTTGAGCTTCAGCAGTTTGAAAGTTTGAGCCTGGGTACTGAGAAATTATTCCCTGTTTCACTTCCACTGTTGGAAGGGTACCAAGGTCACGGTGGAGCTGGCTACAAAGGTTATAATGCAAAGAGAAAATAGGCTACTATGTCTGCAGACTTCATCCCAAAATAGCTGGCTGATTGGGTTGAAGAAACTGAGAGCCCAGGATGTGGTTCTTGACTTGCAAGATGTCTTTCAGCAGTGGAGATGTGAAATGGGTAACCTAGCAACAGGCTACAATTTTCAATAACATGCAGCATCTTCAAGCATTTGCAGTTTCTCACTTGCCAAAAGCAATTAACTCGTATCTAAATTTTAAAACTGTTTCTGCTCATTAACACCCCCCTCAAATGCTGCCCTTTTTCCTATTAAAAAAGGATGAAATTAACATGTGACTTTCCTCTCCCTTCCCTCAGGTGAAAGAGCTGAATGTGGGACAACCAGGTAAGTGGATGGGAATAAGAACATATCCCTTGAATTTTTCTTTCTGGGGAGTGGTGGATATCTGCTGGAGGGCTAGGTTTGAATATAAAATGCAAATCGTGCAAGGCAAAATTGGTAAAAACCTGTTCTAGGGGGAGACAGTGCAAGACAGCTGCCTGCATTAGAGGCCCACTCTTGTCTGTATTACATAAATATAGAAAGATACCAAGCAGGTTTTTGCTGCAGTGTAATTTTCAGCTGCTTTAGCTCCAAAATCCTGAGAAATGCTGCATCAGCACAATGCACTGAAGAAGCTCCATGGATATATCCTAGTTCAGTTTTCTACCATCAGTTTAGAATACTCCCCCCCCCCCACCCCTGCTGCCAGACTACCAATAGTTCTCCAGCTTCAACATTCATTGCAGGGCAGAATTATGGTATTTAAATCACTACATGTGAGTTAGGCTTAACTTCCTTGTGGACATAGATGTATGATGGTTGCCGGATGAACCACTCTTTTTCCCATAGTAAGACGGACATGGAGAGGCAGCAACCAGAAAAGTAGAGGAGGACAAAGTAAGGGCAACACTAGTGGTTGGTGAGTTCAGAAAGCTGAAAAGGCCCTAGGAAACTGAGCTATAGAAATAGTGATATAAATTGGGAGGATAGCAAAAAGCAGTCCCAATCTAATTAAGTAGTGGAAAACAAGCGGTAGACAATAGTGAGTGACATGAGTTCATGAAGTAACTGAATGGCTGAGGAAAACGTAAGAGTGGGATTGGAGGGGGCACTTTGGATCCTCAGAACAGGGAGAAATACAAATAGAGAGATGTTTATCTGTGGGCCAAAGTCCTTCAGTGTGGGAGCCATGTGCAAAAAAACATACATGGAGGACATCAAGATTTAGAGTTCCTGCATGCTTCCACTTCCCTCCCCTTTCCTCAGTAATAGCTATTGAACCCAGCATTTCATCCTATTGAACCCAACATTCACTCAACTGCATTGCTTCCCCCAACCACCCAACCACACCACTCTCTTTTGATTTCATTTCCAAATGGACATCCCTGCTATAAACATAAAAAGGCCTCAACTGTGTCATGGTTAGCACCCCAAGGAATTCTGACAGTTAGGGCTTTGAGAATGAACTCTGAATTCTCTGACAGGAGTTTCCCTGGGTCCTCACAGATCCAAACTTCCTCTCAAAGACTTCCCCACCACACACCAAAACTGTATCGGTTAAACCTTTTTTAAACAGGTAACACAGAGATGCTACAGTAGGCCCCCACAGAAATTTTCCTCTTTTAGTTGCTTCCTTAGTGAGTCACTACTCTTTTCATTACCTGTTTTGTCTCCCCCAAGTCCATAAATCCTGGGGACATATAATCTTGGTGCAGAGGAAGCCGTGCTGTTACTGTTTCTGCTTCCTGCCAGTCTCTTGGTGCCAGTGTAGCTGGAGCAGGGAAATGAGATTTGGGTTTTTAAGGCAACAACTGTATCCTTAAACAATAGGATGTGGGCCTCTGACATGCAGGGCGATACAGCTGCCACATTCCCTTCCAATTGTATAGAAACATCTCATTATCTTTTTATAGTACTGCTCCAGTGTTTGTCAAAATGTACAATACTGCCAGAGAAACTTCTGAAAGAGGGTTTTCAAACACTGTAATAGATGACCATTGTCTCTTTCTTTAGTGAATTGGAGTCTCAATGCAGCTCTAAGCAGTTATACCCTTGTAAGCCCATTGACTTTTTCCAACTTGGAAAGGTGTAACTCTTCTTAGTACTGCAGCATGACTCAGTTAGCACACACAGCAGGCTGTGAGGTCCTTTTAGGCTTCCAATACAAAAAGGGCCTTCCTAGTTGCCCCTCAAGGGAGTTGGGCCATTGGCAGAAAGAGCCAATTCAAAACTATGTGCCTGTAGCCACTCTGGAGCCTTTAGGTTCTGGTGAGTGTATTCTTGTCATTTGTTGCTCCTGAGTCTAGAAGCTTTTAGGCTGCAGCCCTATCACAGACTGTTGTGGCAGGGTAACCAACAAACTCCATTAAGTATCCTGTATCCAGAATACATTGGGCCTGAGATACCGTGGAACTCTCTCTTGAGGTCTTAGTGAGATGCATTATTCTGCAGAATTCTAATGGATTCTTTTGACCAACCATACCTTTTGTTATTCTTACTGGCCTTGTACCTCCTCCCAGTTCCTGATCACACTGCAGGCCAGAAGCAGGTGTTGCTTTGTCCCCATCTACCCCTTTTTCCACTGTCACTGCTCAGCTTTCTTTGTGCCATACAGTCCCCTTTTCTTTCAGAGCAGGGAGCTGGCATTCCACTCTTAGATCCAGGTGAGTCCCTGTCCTGAATTCCTTACTTTAGTATTGCAAAGGCCAGATGTTTGAGAAAGATATCAAATTATAATGGTCACAGAATAAGGTTGGAGTCCCTGCATTAGAGGCCTTCTCTCCCTCCCCACTTCCCTGCAATGTTTTTATTTGCAATCTTTTGAGATCTTGCCCTGCCATTGTATTCTTATTGATGTTTTGTTGATTTCTTTTGTTCCATTTTTCTTAGGCCCCCCTGTCTTCCCCCTAAACCACAGAAAATGAGGAGACCTAGGCCTCTCTCAGTCTATAATCATAAACTCTTTAACGGCAATATGGAAACGTTCATTAAGGTACTTGCTGTCTAACAGTGAGAGTCTGTGAACAAGGTGGATGTAAGGATAGCTCCCTCCCCTTCTAACCACTGACCTGTTTCCTTTTCTTGGACCTGGCCTTTCACATGCACTGCACATCATACCATTAACATGGTTAGTATGCTTTCTGCCTCAGTGAAGATTGGTTTTTGTTTTTGTTTTTGTGGCTGTCCCTCTTAGCACAATGGCAAGACATGAGTTAATTCACATGCTTGGTGTTTCTCTCACTTGTATTCATACCAACTGGGAGAGATGAGATAATGGTAATGACCCATGTGGAGCAGCATGGAATCACAACACCCTTTATGCCTGTTAGCATGCTAATTGCAATCTGCTGTATCTTACTGCTGCAGGCCAGACTGCTGTGGTTTTAGAAGCTGTTGTTTATATGGACATCTTAGAGGTTAAAAGCACCATGCCTGTCTCCCTTAGGAAGACATTTGCAGTATATGAGGTTTTTTTTTTTAAAGCAGTCCTTAAAGACTGTGGTGTTGGCAGAGTGATATGGCTCTTTGCAGTTTAAGAAAGATAAGATGCTGTTCATAGAAGTGAAATGTATATTTTTTATTCCACAGACAGGGAATTCTTGAACTTTTGATGGAAAGTGGCAGAGAGAAGCCAGTTGGGAATGTTGTCCTCTGTTAAGGCATTTCTCCTTCCCTGAGCTCAGGAATATGCACTGTTTTTAAAAGTTTCTCAGTCCAGTTTGCCATTTCCTCCACTCAGTGCCAGAGAGAAAAAGAGATAACAGAACATGGCAGGGCTGAGAAAATTGCTGATTTATTTTTAACTGTGTGGCCAGCTGAATGACAGGATAGTTATTTCATGTTTTGTTTTGTTGTGGTTTACAAAATCAACCTAATATAGTTGTCTTGGAAAAGTTCAACAAAAGGAAGGTGTGATATTGCAAGTATTTAGGAAGCTGTCATTCCCTCACAATACCACAAAGCTCTAAGATTTGTATGTGTAAAATCTGGTACTGTCCTGGGTAGTAAAGGAGAGGCTGCATTAATCTCATTGCTACTTGAAAAAAGCTGTAACATAAAACACATTGAAGGAATGGAGAGAGGCATTAATTGGACAGAGAAATTGGTGCCATTTAGAAGAGTATCTCTAGTCGGCAGACATTCAGCCTAAGGCAAAATGTAGATATATATCTTCTTACCATAATCTACACTGCTTTAAAGAAAACAAATCTTCCTCAATTCCTAGGTCAGCACCACATTTAAGTTTTTTCAATTATTATTGTTCTAGTACAAGAGCAAATTGCTTCATGAATGGCCCTAATGGTCTTGACTCAACTGTCTGTGACTTTTTTGTCAGTGCTTTCACTTGGCATGACTAATGTGCAGTATAAAGTCTTAAAATCCACTGCATAGTCTAATACAGAGCATCCCAGAGCATTTTCTGAAGGCATATAATAGAGTTGTACTGTTACGGCTAAGCCGGTATGATTCTTTAAGCTTCCTCCGTTGGAGACTTACATGAGAACCACATGCAAGCTGCTCTGAGTGGCTTGTTTTGAATAAAAATCAGTGTGTGGATATTTAATTTATAGCAAATATACCCTGCACTCTCTATCACAGTGCTTTTGGTGGCTTGCAACATAAGTAAAAATCATGTCTGGTATTGATCAATAAAACACACAAAATAGATCACCATGCTGTAAATGGCATAAGAGACAGGAGCTCCTTAATGCTCCATACAATCAACAATAACATAAGACAAAAGGCTCCAAAGCACCAGAAATACAATAATTTAAAAAGGATAAAAAACAGCAACAGGGATAATGCTGAGTGAAAACTTCAGATATAATAAAATCATATAGAGGGGCAACTAATAAAAATGAAATCTATCCCCAAATCTGTGCTAAGATTGTGCTCTGAGACCAGGGGACAGATCTGCAACAACAGTGAAGTCTTAAGTTGCTGCAATTATGAACAATTTTATCTTTGCAGTGGTTTGCAAAAAGGTAACACTAGACTGTTGTCAATCCAGGTTTATGTCATCAGGGCCAAATGCAATAAATCCTTGCCATCTGGAATGATTTCACTAACAACTCTGTGTAGACACAATGGTGTTGGTGAAGTATGCTGCCATCAGTGCCAAGACATAGACACAACAATATGCCCAATAGGTATTTTGGTCATATATACTGAAAGATTCCCCCCCCCCACTTACTTTCTAGTTGTTGCCTGTCTGTTTAATTGCCCTGAGCTCAGTAAACTCAATAGCTTGATGTGAGGGCAAGGGATAACTTAGGGTGATAATGTCAACTGCCCAGCTCTTCAGCCAAGAAATTGACATGGCACCAGTCATGTTCATCAAAAATTCACCAAGGGGCATTGTCTTAATTACCCTGAATCATGAAATGTTTCTGAGTCCCTGCCAGTCTAAAACTTAACAGCTAATGGTCTGTGTGTGGCAAAGGGATTCTTGAGGTCTCTCCCACCCAAACCATCTTGATGAAATTAAGAATATGAGCAGCTTTATGAATAGGATGTTCTAGGTGTCACGGAGGCCGTAGAGTCCTAAGTTGCATGAATTAAAAGTATGTGAAATGTAGTACATTCCCAATGCCCACCATTGTTGTTTGGCCCTCATAACCATCATCGGCCACATCACAATGATGCTGGGCCAGCAGAAGAGCAAATATCCTGCCTTTCCTTGCAGTTAGGGCCTTCAAACTGGTGAACAGTAAAAAATGACATTAACATCACTTTTTAAAACAGTACATGTGTAAAATAGCAATTTAAATAAGCAGGAAGGAGAATCAATAAGGGAATACCAAAGGAAACAAAAGGAGTCATCATCTGCTGGCAGAAGACTATTCTAAACAGGAACTGACAAATCTCCTTGTGGAGGGAATTTGATTTTGATGCCACAGTCTAGAAGTTAGATAAACATATGGAGCAGAAGTCCATCAGTGGCTATTAGCCACAGGGTATAGATGGGAATTCTCAGTCTGGGGCAGGTGATGCACTCTATTCTTGGTGCTGGAGGGGGAAGCAGTGGGAGGGCTTCTAGTGTCCTGGCCCCACTGCTGGATCTCCTGATGGCACGTGGTATTTTTGGCTGCTGTGTGACAGAGTGTTGGACTAGATGGGCCATTGGCCTGATTCAACATTGGCTTCTCTTATGTTCTTATGTTCTTAAGTCCGCCCCCTCCCCCCCGGATTGCCAGCTATCTACCATCAGATGATGGGGCATCTGAAGCAAGGCCCTGAAAGATAACCATAATTGAACCAGTGGAAGTTTCTGTACACTCTTCACCAGGGGTCTTTTCGTAGAAAAACAGCTGCAGGAGCTCATTAGCATATGGTATGCTAATGAGCTATTAGGCTATTAGCATATGCCATGCCCCCTGACATCACCGGAAGTGATGTCAGAAGGGGAAGCAAAAGGGGGGGAGGCATCTTCAAAAGCCTCCCCTTCCCTTCCCCAGCTGGTCTGGGTGGGGGAGCTAAGAGAGAAGGGGTTTAAATTTTAAACTTCTTCTCATGAGAGTTGGGCCACAGAAGGAGGAAAGAGGGAAAGAAAGAGAGAGAGTAGAGAGAAGGAAAGAAGGCAGGAAAGAGGGAAAGAAAGAGAAGGAAAGGGAAGGGAAAGAAATAGAGGGAAGAAGGAGGGAAACAGGGAAAGGAGGAAAAAAGAGAAGAGAAGAAGGTGGGAAAGAAAGAAAGAAAGAAAGAGAGAAGAGAAGAGAAGAGAAGAAGGAGGCAAAGAGGAAAAAGAGAGAAGGAAAGGAGGAAATGAAAGAAATTTGGCAGCAATTTGGCCCCATTATATCCTATGGGCCATTGAAGTCAATGGTGAAAACATAGGGTATATTCTGGGAGCTGGAGGGGAAGGGATATGAGGGAGAGGCTCCAAACTCACAGAATAGCTGATGGAGCCTCTCCCCAAGATACCCACCAAGTTTCAAGAACATTGGACCAGGGGGTCCAATTCTATGGGCCCCCAAACACGTTGCCCCTATTCCCTCCATTGTTCTCTATGGTGAGAAAAAAGTTACTTTTTTCCCACCATAGAGAACAATGGAGGGAATAGGGGCAACCTGTTTAGGGGCCCATAGAATTGGACTCCCTGATAAAATGTTCTTGAAACTTGGTGGGTATCTTGGGGAGAGGCTCCATCAGCTACCCTGTGAGTTTGGAGCCTCTCCCTCAAACCCCCTCCCTCCAGCCCCCAGAATATACCCTATGTTTTCACCATTGACTTCAATGGCCCATAGGAGATAATGGATCTGAAATTGACATTCGGCTGCCTGAAAGACTCACCGGGATGCCGGCTGGGGGCGGGGCTTGGCTCCTGAGCTCCCCGAGCTGTGCTCCGGTGCGCTCCCCCCAAAAAAGACCCCTGCTCTTCACGCACAGTTCCATGCAGAGCACATTGCTTTCAGTAATCTAATCTAGCTGCTATCAGAGTGTGCACCACTGTAGCTAGATCTATTTTACCTAGGGAGGCCCTGAGGTGGCTCAGAAACCAACTCTGGTAGAAAACATTCCTGGCCACTGCTACCACCTGCTTATCCAACATCAAGCTATGGCCTAGGTCCAGCTGCACACCCATGCTCCTTTAAGGGGAGTGAGACCCTGTCCAGAATAGGAGACACCTCAATTCCTGGGTCAGTCCTTCTGGCAACCAGTAGCACCTCTGTTCTGTTGGGATTATGTTTCAGTTTTTTGGCTCTCATTCATCCCAGGACTGCCTCCAGGTACCAGTTTAATGTTTTTATAACCTCCATGGGATCTGCTGGAAGCACAAGATAAGGTTGGGTGTTATCTGCATATTGTTGGCAACCCAGCCCAAATCTCTGGATGACTTTATCCTGCAATTTCATGCAGATGTTAAAAAGCATGGGTGGGGGGACAGGGACCTCACAGGGACCCCAGAGGCCACGTGTCCAAGCAGCAGTCTTCCAAACAGGATCCAAACCACTGCAAAACTGTGCCTCCCAGCCCCCAAAAGCAGACTAGTTGGATACCATGATACTACTGAAAGCTACTGAGAGTTCTGGGATACTTAATAGTGTTGTACTCTTCTCTGCTCATCTCCCCGTGTAGCTCATACACCAGGATGACCAAGGCCATTTGTGTCCTCTAATCAAGCCTGAAAACAGCTTGGAAAGGATTGGTAAGGCACTTTCACACTTGCTGAATAATGCACTTTCAATCAATTTTCAAAGCACTTTGCAAGTGGATTTTAATGTGTGAAATGGCAAAATCCACTTGCAAATGATAGCTAAAGTGACACAGAGAGTACTCCGTCTTTCTGTGTTATACCTCTGAGGATGCCAGTCACAGCTACTGGTGAAACGTTGGGTCTTACAATGCCAAGACCATGGCCAGACAACCTGGAAAATCCACAACAGCTAATGAACTCCGGCCGTGAAAGCCTTTGACAACATATAGCTAAAGTGCATTGAAAGTGCATTATTTAGCACATGTGAGAGTGCGCGTAATCGTCTCTTCATATAAATTCTTAAAGTTACAACATCCCATTTGAGTCTGTATTTAGCAACCCTATATCCTCCTTGTATCTCTAGCCCAAACGTCGTATGTTACTTACTCAAGTTGCTAATATTAGATATCCCAGTTACCAATATCATTTGCAAATCTTCATATATATGATATTTTCCCACTACTTACTACTGAAATGAAGTATGTGAGGTTGGATTCTCATAGCTGTTTGCTGAGGACAGCACAAGGAGGGCAATCTATTGACTCTTTCTGTCTGCTGGCGCAGTGAAATCTGTTTGTGAAAGATTCAGTGCACATTTATTAAGAAGAGCAATTGTGAACCTGAAGGCTTGGTGGGTGACTTCTAATATTTATACACACATTACCATGTTATCACAACTAATTCCCAGTTGAGACCCACAAAACCATTGAGGCACAGATCTTGTGACACTGTTCCCTTTGTGCTTCTTTCCAGCTGCTGCAGAGGCCTTCCTCCATGACTGCTAGCACTTCTACATCCTTAGCGGCTCCTTGGAAAAACATTTGTCTTTCACACATGGAAATGCTAGAAGCAAGGATGCAAGTACCATAGCAGAAGGAAGCCTCAGCAGAGGCTGATGAGAAACATGAGGGGAACACTGTCATAGGATTTGACCCCTAATTCTTGTAATAAAGTAATGCTAGACTATCCCAGAGGAATTATTTCCATCTGCTTGAAGAGAAGTCCCTTGCAATAAACAAATTTCTGATGGAAAGTGGCAGTAGGACTTTTATGTCAGATCATAACCAAACCTATTGCGGTTCTAGCTATACTTTCCTAAAAGCACTGGGTATTTCAGCATTAGACATATAAGAAAATCTTCAATTTTTATGATTGTTTCAGAGGAACATCACTATGAAACAATATATCCCTCTATTCTCCCATGGCTATATAGCCATCAGCAAACTGATGTTAAACTATATCTTGAAGCTTGTTAGTTTATTTAGTTGTGGGAGCACAATCTTGATAAATAGAACAATGACAGGGAAACGTCACCTTCTGAATTCACTCTCAAAAATATCTAAGCTATGAAGGGTTTTGTCCGTATCACGAGAGCCGAAACATCCCTTTTTACCAACAGGGCTGCAAGGGAGTATCACTCTTGTTTTGTCTGAATAGGTAGTCTGTTATGAAAGAACTGGGTGGAGTGGATGGACAGTGTCTGACAGGAAGTTTCCTGAAGTCTGTCACTGAGGCTGAGAAGTTGCATACTAAACAGTTACATGGAGTGTTGGAGCTTTACCTTGATCTTTCTAAGCTGCCATTGCATTCGAGCTTTCATAGCCTCTGGAAGACGTGCTTACATTAACAGATCTTATTCTTGCTTAACCTTTTCTTTTTCCCTGCTTTGCTGCTTTATTTGCTTATCAGAGGAAGAAGGAATGCTCGAACAAGGAACCAGGTATTTACTAGAGGGACTCCTATCTGGAAAATGTGTGTGTGTGTGTGTGTGTGTGTACATACATTTGCATGAACTAAACTGAAAGTATGATTTTTTTATTCTGTGTTGAAAATACACCACATTATAATGCCAAACTCTTTCCAATTAGTTCTCATAATGTTGGTTTCAGAAGAATTTTAGAAAGCCCAAGCTCATGAGAAGATGACTCTCCCTTCTCCCTCCTAGTTAGAAAACTGAGCATTTAAAAATGCCTCTCAGTTTTGGGATAACTGTGCTTTTATTGAGATTGAAAATGTTACATGGTGTACCCTAACAATAATGTCATTTATTGAAAAAGAGCCTGGCTGATAGCTACAACTCTGTGAAGTGGTAGTAGTGAACTAGCTGAATTTAGCCCCTTTTTGCTTTAGATTTTTAAGTCAAGTTGATACTGAGAACCAGCTTCATATTGGTATTGCCAAAGGATTGCATTGCAGAGGTGTGTGAAATACTGAAAACATAACCATTAATTTCTTGTTTGCTCTCTGACTAACCTAACAATGCTCATTTTTTCAGTGGGGTCTCTTTGTGCAATTTTTATTTACATTAAAGCATTGACTTTACCAAACCAGTGCTCTCAATTGACTTTTTAAAAATTTGATTTCCTTTGAAAGGATTCAGGACAGGCTATCCCACTTGTGGTTGAAAGTTGCATTCGCTACATCAATTTATATGGTAAGTTGATTGGATTTCCACTGGTTTCAGTGTTCTTGCAGGAATCTCTAGTACAAGGAGTTCTCCCCAGAAACTCAATGAATACGCCAGCTGCCTTGACTAATTATAAGAGGCTGAATGTTAATGATAGTTATTTAATCTCTAATTGGTTTTGTATCAAAAGGAATGAGTGATAAATATTTGGTTTATGTATGTGCTCGCTGGCCAAATTGTGTGGGGTTGCAATCCAAACACTTCTGAATGAACTTAATTAGAACATTTCCATCTACTGCATCAGGCTTTAGACCATGGTGGTGCTCAGGAACCAATGTTTCTTCTTGGGCAGAAGTAAATTATGTAAGGTACAAAGGTTATATCCAACCAACCCAAGCATTTCCATTACAGTTTTTCCCCCATGCGAGGGGGGGGGGGATCTCGAAATAGCAGCACTGTAGTAGTAAATATGGCTTTATTTTGCCTACTCCTCTCATGAATTTGGAAACTGAGGTGAGTCTTGATTTAAATTTTCCGTTCCATATTTTCTGCCATGTGCATTAAGAAAGAGCTATAATGCTTTTACCTATGCCAATGCTCAGATTGCTGGGAAGGTTAGTAGCTGGAGGTAAAATTCTGTGTTCTAGGCTTGGGCAAAGGAAGAAGCTTACTGCAGTTCATACTTCAGTTTTTCTAGAGGATCAGTGCAATACCGAACTGCATTTTTGAAAGGCATCAGATTTTTCAGTTTAACACTGTCCTTAATATCAGATTACATATAACAGATAATTTGTCATAATATAGAATAACAGATAGAGGGCAGCAAAATTATGTATAATTCAATTATTTTAGGTTTGGCCTGATAGATTTACTTCTGAAACATGGATCATTTTTTAAAAAGTAATTATATAAATAAGAGGTATCTGCTATTGTAAATATGAATGTTATCTCCAGGAGAACTTGAATAAGCCCTTTGTTTTTACCCTTTGGTTCATTCTAGGTCTACAACAACAGGGTATTTTTAGAGTTCCTGGATCTCAGGTTGAAGTCAATGATATCAAGAACTCATTTGAGAGAGGTATGAACTAGTCTGTGATTCTTGCAGTGTTGCTTAAAATAATGTGTAAAATCTGGTAAATATATTCATGCAGATGAGAATTGTTTGCCACCAATTTAGCATTGTAAAATTGAGGGAGTACATGCAACAGAATAATGTATTCAGACTACATGTGTGAACAAATTGATATGCTATCATTTCTCTGAGCCTGTTTTCAGTGTAGAATTCATCCTGGAGACATGTGAAGGAGACAGTGGCCTTAAACACGTGCAGAATGAGTTTCCTCATCAATAAGCTTGTGTCTTATTTTAGTGCCATCCTAATCTCTTTCTATCTAGGGAAAGAAAAAGTTATGAATGTCATAAATATTAAATGTGAATAAATTCTAACATAATTCACATGTGGAATGACCATACATAATATGTGGATTTTGGACTATTTATTGTTATCCATGCAAAATGTATTTGGGAATATGGATTATTAGATTAGAGACATGTACCCATTATACTGAAAGTATTTGTTTGGTGATAAATGTAGAAATTTGAGACTTCCATTATTAAAAACCATGGCTTCATTCATCATGGTACCTGTGCAATCCCACATGGCTCAGGCCTGCTGCAGAGAGGTTTTTGTAGCTGAAAAAATGCCTACTGGTGCTCCATCCCACTTCCCCATGCTGTCTTCCCGACTTTTAGAGGGTAATATAGACGTCCCTCAATTCTCTCTCAGCTGCCGTGCAGAGAGTTTCTCTATCAAAGCTGCATTTCAACAGCCTGTTACTGTCAACAACTACCTACCTCAAACCTTTACCTCCTTAGAGCTAAGTGTCTTGAATATGCCACAAAAAGTGCTCTGCAAAAAATTCAGGTCTTGTGGGTCAAATTTCTCCACACCAATGACCATGTTGAATGCCTTATGTGCCTTGTTGAAGAGCACAATGTTTTGTGCTGCTCTGTTTGTTGCAATTCACTCTAAAAGCTAGTCACGATAGAGCTTCCTGCCTAAAAGCAGTACTCTGGGAAAAGGCCTTGTCTGGTGCTGATCACGACAAAACCCTAAGTGATAGGCCTCCTTCTGCTGCCGGCCGATGGATCCAAGGCTCCTTTGAGCCTACAGCTAAAAGACCGAACCTGACTGACTCAGGTCCAATGTAAAACATAAGAACATAAGAGAAGCCAATGTTGAATCAGGCCAATGGCCCATCTAGTCCAACACTCTGTCACACAGCGGCCAAAAATACCACGTGCTATCAGGAGGTCCAGCAGTGGGACCAGGACACTAGAAGCCCTCCCAAATCAGGGATGTCTATGGGCTCCACTCCTACATCCCCTGAACGCAGCTCCTTTGAGCCACTTCCCAAGAAGGTGCATCACAAACATCCAGAGAAGCAGTCAAAATCAAAATCATCATCCACTCATTCCTGTCCCATTTGAGTCACCTTTGGAACTGGTTAAGGAGGTAACCTCCGTTCCAAGAACACCCTCTTCACTGGGTCACTCACTCTTTTTTCCTATTCCATGTTGGAGGGTGAGGTGCAAGATTCAGAACCTCCTATCCCCCGTTGTCAACTCAGTCTGACAGATTTGTATTTGATGTCATCCTGATTGCTGTACCAAGGACTGTGTGACTGCTACATCCAGGGCTGGAATCCATCCACTCCTCTCGGTTTCAACCAGGCAGAGATAGGTTGTTTCCCTCCAGATGATCCTGAACTTCCACTGGAGGAGAACCAACCCTTCAAGGATATGACTTTTCTGTACAGTCCACCTGCCTTTGAGGGCAGAGACTTTGAGTATGCCTCCAAACCGTCACCAAAGGACATGATGCCCGAACCAACCATATATTCCCCCAGTAAAGACTTTTGGCTATACAGCTAGCAGTTAGTTTGCATGGCTTGGCCTCTGCACTCTATTTAGAGCCATGGACCCTGTCCTTTGAGTGATGAACCCAGGGAATATGGGACTTGTCACCTTCCCAGTCATGGAAGAACTATAAGTCATAACTGGATCTTGGTCACTTTCTGTTTGGCATATTGAAAACCAATGAAGAACCAAGCAGGAGGGATGGTCCTTTCTTTTTCAACATCCTGCTGAGAATTCCTTGATCAATGAAATCAGAAACAAATCTGTAGGCAAAACATGCTAAATAAATGCAACAATAATTATATGGAAAGCAAAGTCAATAATAATGCCATACTCATATATATATATTATTGTAGAATCACAAACGTAATAAAGAACAATTACCCAAAAGTGGGTGGTAACAAACTCAAACCCACAATAAGTCACAGCATATCTCAAAAGCAGCAGACTTCCTTCATAAATAGAACAAGCACACAAATAAAAAAATTCTTTATATAAGTAGCACATGTCCTTGAATTAAAGTCCAAACATCTATATACTGTGGCTTGTAGTAAATAAGATCCATTCCAAATAGAAACTATGTAGTCCCATATAATATAATCAGCGTTTCAGATCTAGTCTTTCATCAGGTAAATCAGGTAAGTCTTTCTGCAATATATATATATATCATTTTCTAACCTACAATAAAATGCCATATGAATCATAGAAATTCAGGTCACACTCACCGTTAACATACGATAGATACACATGTATAAGTAAAGTTCTGATCAAAATATTCCAATTAGGTACAGCTCTATATCTCTTGCAAGTCAGAATTACCTCTCCTACTTTCTATGTTTGTCACAACTCTTAAGTACATTCAAAGAATGTCAGAGCAACAGATTACATGCAGCTGAGTTTCTTTCTATGTATTTAAAGCTACAGGATACCATATCCAAACTTAACAACCATTAAAAAATAACAAATAACACATGGGGAAAGGTGGGAAGAGCAATTAAATATACTTATTTTAAATGAATGATGACAAATCTAAAGAAGAATTCAAACCTCCAGGAAAGATTGTTCCTAACTTGTATATCCATTGTGTTTCTTTTTGCAAACATTTTGTGCATATCCACCCAAGCATATCTATGTGGCTCCTTGATGGCTTGCTTTCCTTGATGGAAACCTACATTTACTCTGACCTTGGGTTCAAAATTGCCAGCTCTTAATGGTCTGATACCAGCTCTTCCTTAGGGATGGCATCGCACCCTACCTGGAAATGCTACCAGAAGACAAGTAAAAACTAGCAAAACTGCATCCAAACTCTACAAACATCAAATCTCCTCTGCAAAGCATTCTTCTGACTGTGCAGCTCACAGGCTTGCCACTGCCTCTACACCTTCCGACATCAGACTTAGACACTATTTCAAGCTATACTGCTCATCAGCCAGAGTAAGAGGACTTCAAGCTACTTCCAGAAGCCCGCATATACACCCATAGCCCAACCACCCATTCAGCAGAGGAAAAGATTCTCTAACCCCAGAGGCGAGGCAAGACCCCAGCTGCCCAAACCTACCCAACTTTCCCAAGCAGGACTTTTGACAATCATAGCCCCTGCCCAGTTCACAATCCAACAGAGGACTTGACATCCAAAGACATCACCCACAAGCAATGGGTCAGAATCATCATGACAGAGGGCTATGTGATAGAATTCACTTTCCTTCTGGCTTGTGTCCCCATATTGTCCAATCCACTCACCCCAATCCCATGCCCAAAACACCTAACAGAGGTTCCTGCCCTGCTCAACAAGAAAGCAATAGCAAAAGATTATCACTTGGGGTTCTACTCAAGATACTTTCTGGTCAAAGAGAAGGTGTGTGTGGGGAGAGATAAGACCAATATTACACCTGAGAGGCCTAAACAAGTTTTTAATAATAAAAAACAGTTCAGAATGTTAAGAAAACTGAAGTCCTCCTTCTGTTGTGCAGAAATGCATGGTTAATAATGTTAGATTTACTGGATCCATATCTCCATGTGCAAATAAGCTGGACCACCAGAAATACTTCTGCTTTCAATGCAGTTCCTGCCATTTCCAATACAAGATCCTCCCCTTTGGGCTAGCCAAAGTGCCCAGGGTATTTACGTCTCCTCACTCTGGCGGAAGCAGAGAGGAACTGAGGGAAGGGCATTCCACCCTCTCCATATCATGCTGTATAAGGTGGGAAGACAGTGGTGGTGGGGAGTGCCAGTAGGCATTTCTGAACTTCAAAAAACTCTCCATGGCAGGTTTGTGTTTGCACAGTATCCATGTGTGACTACACAGGTGACCATTTGATGAACAAAAGTTACAGGTAAGTGCAACCATTTTTCTGCTTATTCCTATGCGTGTTTATTCAGATGTAAGCTCTGTTGAGTAGCTGCGGTGGCTCAAGTGGTTAAGACGCTGAACTGCAGGCTCTGGAAGGTCAGTAGTTCAGCAGTTCGAGACCCGGGTGCCGCATGACAGGGTGAGCTCCTGTCTCTAGTTCCAGCTCCTGCCAACCTAGCAGTTCGAAAGCAAGAAATTGCAAGTAGATAAATAGGTACCACTTCGGTGGGAAGGTAACAGCGTTCCGTGCACCTTGGTGTTTAGTCATGCCGGCCACATGACCACGGAAACGTCTTCGGACAGCGCTGGCTCTTCGGCTTTGAAACGGAGATGAGCACCGCAACCCTAGAGTCGGATTCGACTGGCTTTCGAGCAAGGGAACCTTTACCTTTAAGCTCTGTTGAATCTCAATACATATACATAATATTACAGCCTAAGATGACCTAGGGTACTGCTGTAATATAAGTGTTCTTTAGATGATCTTGAGACATTCCTGCACACTGGTTTACCTGTAAACTAAGTGCGTTAGTCATGTAATCATGTAATGAACTGCCACAGATAGGCTGTGGTCATTTGAAAATATGTGTTGCAAATGAGACACTATTGTATGATACTTTCACAAATTACAAAGTAGGCAGATTTATGTGAATTGTTCTTCAAATGAAAAAAACTGGAATAAATATGAAATGGAAGTGGTGATACACCTTCAATCATTTAAAATTCTCATTTTTGCAGGTAACTAAAATCCTCCTGTTTATAGTGATTTTTGATGTAATATGGCCCAGTGTGGTGCTATTTAAAATAATTTTCTGTGTAAGTGAATGCTGAAAGAAATGAATGTGTTGCCATAATATAGGCTGCAATTCTGGTCCTTTCAAACTTAATTTCTATAAGAGTTTCTTGTGTAATCTAGAAATACAATCTAATGATATAAGCAATTTTTTAATCTTTTCAGGTGAAGACCCCCTTGCTGATGATCAAAATGAACGTGACATTAATTCTGTTGCTGGAGTGTTAAAGCTATATTTCCGGGGTTTGGAAAATCCACTCTTTCCTAAGGAAAGGTTTCAAGACTTGATTTCTACTATAAGTAAGTACCATCCACTGATAAATCAAGTATTTGAACTCTGCACTTCATGGTCTTTTTAAATTCCACGACTTGGAACTCTTGTGTTTAAAAGCAGTTCTTGAGAGAAGTGGATAATTGTCTACCCCCGTTTTCAATGCATCAATCTGAGTTTTAGCAAAAAATTAGTGCTGCTTCCACTGCAGCCCACAAGTCCAGTGCCCTAATTCAGTATGGGTAACTATGCTCCATGTGAGTATAAGAAGCTGTCTTTTACTAAGCTGGAACATTGGTCCATCTAGCTTGGTATTGTCTGTCTGAACTGGAAGCAGCTCCAGGGTCTTTCCCAGCACTTACTAACTGGAATCCTTTTTAACTGGAATTGCCAGGGATTGGATCTGGGACCTTCTATGTGCAAAAACACGCACTCTACCACTGAGCCAAGTGAATGTCTGTGTTTCCTTAAAGCAGATTTTTCACTATCTAAAAGTTTGTTTTTATTTGCTAATTATGTAGATACTCTGTATCTCCTCTGAGCATATCAAAAGGATGTTTCCTGTAATGTGCAAGAGCAAGCATACATTTGCCACTTGTAGTTTATGCAGCAGAGGTTACTGAAATGACTGATAGACTTCAGTGGTGCGTGCCTTTACAAACTACAGGTGTGAAGGCCTGTACAAAAAATTAAGAGAAAAATGAATCCTCCCCCCAAATTGTTCTGATGTAAATACTGGGAAATTTGGGGGAGTGCTAAAAACACTTATATGAAATATTTTTTCTTTTGGAATGACTGAAATACTTTTAGGATAACGTTAACATCCTCAAAATGTGCAGCATGAAAATTTCTATGTCAAACAATCAGTATTTATTGTTATACAGTTCAATTTGGTAGCCATATATCCTTCTAGTCCTACTATGACCGTATGAGAATGTTCTGTCCAAAATAATACTTTCTTACAATATTTTTTCTAATATCTTTCCCCCCTACATTGCAGATGTCAAAAATAAGACATGTGCTAAGGTAGCATAGTGTGAGGCTGTGTACAGTGCTCTCTCAAGTACAAGTATATCAGCAATTTTGCTAGCAGAAAAAAGGTCCTGTACTTTTATTAAATTCCATGAGTTTGCCAAATAGGATTTTATGTGGCATTTATTTATTTATTTGTATATGATAATTAAGGTATAAGTTATACATTTTATGTTGAAGCAGTAAAGTAGGTTTCAGATTTTCCCAAAAATGCCATTGTTTTCTCAAAATAATAATTAAAAATTGTTTTCCTACGCCTCTTGCATGAATGCATTATATTTTTACAGATCCAGGTTATGTTCTTTAGTTTGCAAAGCACTGACAGCCTGTCTGAACATTTTGAATATTCTGAACCACATCCTTAATCAAAATTCTGTTCTAGTCCCTGACAACTCTGGACCTAAACACATTTAAGAACTAGAGCAGTAACAAAGGATGCAGTGTGCAGGGGATTTTACATTCTCTAAGGCCCCTGTATTTTCACGTTATTACCAAGTTGGGAGCATAGTAATAAACTGGCAGAGCTGTTCTGACACTTTAAATTAAACTAAGGAGAGTCTGAAAGCTGATTCATGTGCTCGTGGAAATGACCAATTCTATTACAACAAAATATGAGGTTGCTTGGCACAACAAATACCAGTGATATGCCATGTTATACCTTTGTCTTGTTGTATCACCTGCATCACATGAAGCTGGGTACAAATGCAATTCCACACAAATGTAGGGATATAGGACGCCAGATTTTGCCCATCTGTGCACTGTTTCTTGATGCACGAAACAGTAACTCTTTTGGAAGCGATGTCCAGACATCATGAATTAGGTGAGCTTTTCTTTATCCCTTACATTCTACTCTTCATCTAGGGCATACAAGTTGGAATTGGTACTTGGCTTGTTTTATATTCTTGTTTAGGATATAAAAAAGCTGTATGGACAGTGGCAACAAATGAATAATGATGCATGTAAATTTGTATTGAAAGTGTCTGAAACTCAGTGGCAGAGCACATACTTTGCATGTAGAAGGTCCCATGTTCAGTCCCTGACAGCTCTTGTTAGAAGGAACTGAGGTAGCAGGGAAGGTCCTTACTCTACCTCAGACCCTGTAAAGTTGCTGCAACTGAGAGTAGACAGTATTGAGCTAAATGTAATACTGGTTTGACTTACAATGTCATTTTCACATGTTCTGTAGACAGACTATAATTGCATCCTAGTGTTACAGCTACTTTTAAATTTTTAAAGGAAACAAGCTTATTAATTTTATAATATACTGTCTACTGTTATTTTGTCAACCACCATGAATGAAAAAACAGTACGAAAAGTTTGTGCGTGTGTGTATGCATATACAGTAGAGCTGCTTTCCTTCATTGTGTCTAAAAATGAATGATGCCCATTAAAGTTAATTGGACTTTTCTGTTAAATATGCTTTGAGGGATTGCAGCCATATTTGGGACCATTTGTTTTCCAAATGTATATGTGTAATGTTCTTTCCTTCAACCTTACCATATGCCTAGATAACAGCATAATGAAGAAAACATATACCAAATCTCTGGCATCTTCGTAGACTATAGTACACTTTATGTGGGCAGACCACCATCATAGAAGTCCATGTATTCCTTCCAGTGGGTTGGATCCATTTTAAACAAGGTCCACACCCAAATCTGTGATCATCTTGGCTCTGTCTCCCATACAGCAGTCATTTTGATCCTTAGAAAGTGTATTTTTGTGTGGCATAATAATCCTGTGAGTTAGGAAGCTTCAGTGTATGTGTGAGGGGGTGACATTGCTCACTTTTGCCTCTTGCATAAGTAGGCCTCTGCTGACAGAGTGTCCCTCCCCAGTGCAGCCTCCAGACCTGTGTGGCTATTAGTCTACATGGGTCCTATGACTTTGGAAATAAAGTTTCCCAAGGGTCAGAAATGACTTCATGAGAGGAGTGTAGAGCTGGGAAGACCGGCAGTTGTTAGTACTGTCCATCAACAGATCAATAGATCTGACCCAGTAAGTTTAACCTGAAGTGCAGAGAGAAGAGCCTGCCCCACTGATGGCAAAAGATGGAAGATGTAATACTGTACCAGTGGCTGATTCTGACAGTTCTTTTGGATTTGTAAGGAATATACTACCAACAAATGCCTGAGAACTGGCCGGTTAATTGTCTGGGTCAGATTTTGAACCTTAATGGGCTACTGTAAATTCTTATATTACAGAAATTGAAAATCTTGCAGAAAGAGTGCATCAGATCCAGCAAATCATTATTACCTTGCCACGGGCCGTCATCATTGTCATGAGATATCTCTTTGCTTTCCTCAACCAGTGAGTCAAGTCACTTGCTTCTTATTTTTGACGCGAGTTGAAAGTTCCCTTCCCTGCTCAGTGCTCTGTCTTGTTCATATCTGGTGCTTGGGCAGAGGGGTGTTTGTGCATCTTGAGTGTAATGGCCATCTTTGGCCCAGCCGCAGGGGACTGCCTGTAGAGGCCTGTTTGTATTAACAGTTGATAATTTTGGTGGCGTAGCTGTGGGTTGCTTGTATTTGCAGCTTGTCGCAATACAGTGATGAGAACATGATGGATCCCTACAACCTGGCCATCTGCTTTGGACCAACTTTAATGCACATTCCAGATGGACAGGATCCAGTGTCCTGCCAGGCTCACGTCAATGAGGTCATCAAAACCATCATAATCAGTCACGAGGCCATCTTTCCCAGCCTCAGGGAACTAGAAGGACCTGTCTATGAGAAATGCATGACTGGTGGGGAAGAGTACTGGTAAGGAACACAGAAATGGAAATTTGTGCCTTTTAACATCTTGAAAGTTTAGGGATTTTAAAAACTACACTACAGGTGTTGACATTTTGTTGTCAGTTGAGATGAAGGTTGAAATAATAATAATAATTATTTATTTATATCCCATCTTTCTCCCCAATGGGGACCCAGAACAACTTACATCATTCCTCCTCTCCTCTGCTTTATCCTCACAACTGCCCTGTGGGGTAGGCTGTACTGAGTGTGTGTGACTGGCCCAAGGTTGCCCAGCAAACAAGAGGGAATTCAGATCTGGATTTCCCAGATCCTAGTCCAACACTTTAACCACTACACCAAACTGGCTATATTCCAAAGGCATACTGCCTTGGTCTAAATGGATGGGACTACTATTTAGAATCCAGGGATGCGTATAGTAAAAAGAATTGTTGCTTTCATAGTTGACAGGACAATTTGAAATAATGCAAGCTGTATCTTCTGGGCTGCAAGTGTTTTTTGGCCTCGTACTTCTGCCTTCTACACCACACTCTCCCCACCCTCTGAATCCTTTAGTATAGCAGAGGACTTTGGGGAAAGGCAGGTGCTGATTGTACAGCAGTTTGGAGAATGTAAGACACAAGAGATTCCAAACCTTCATGCTAGTCAAAGAGCCCTGATGGTCAAGTACCAAGTTAGTGCCTAGGGCTGCAGGGCCTAGGGAAAAACATAGTCTTGGGTTTTTCCCTAGGATCTCTCTAAAATGATGTTATAGATGTTAGCTTATTTAAGTACCTGGAATGTTGACATATATTCTAGTTCAGTATGTAGTATTTTCAAATTAATTCACTGTTAATTGTGGATGCCAGTTCACTGGCTGGGCAAATAAGCTTCCTATTTGACTCTATATGCCACTGCCCTAAGTGGGTAATAAGGTCAGATGAACACAGCCTTATATGTCTGCTGCTTAGGCAATACGAGTCTGTATGTTGGGCACCAGCAATATTTCAAACAAATTTATCTCACCTTTCCACCAAGAAGCCCAGGGCAGCATTCATTCTTCTCCCTTTCCCTCTTCATTGTCACAACAACTCTGTGCTGTTGATTGAGTGTGAGTGTGACTGGCCCAAAAGCCATCCAGCAAACTTCATGGCAGAATGGAGATTGGACCCTGGATTTCCCAGATATTAACCTGATGCTCTGACCAACATATCTCACTGGCTTGTGAGGCCTAGCACAGTTTGCTTTCTTTGCTCCCCCCAGCATTCCTGACTGTGTAGGACTGCTGTCTCTAGGTTGGGAAATTCCTGGGGATTTGGGAAGGAGAAGCCTGGTGAGGACAGTTTGGGTAGAATATCATAGACTTCAGGCCCATAGCTAACAACTTTTTGCTCAGGGGGCCCATGTTTTTCTCATGGGGCCCATCACTTTGTGTGGTACTGCCATGCCGTGCTCATACTTCTAAATAATAACTAAATAATAAATGCAAGTGGTTTATTGCACAAAAATGTTTCAGTTTTATTATTTATTATTACAGTAATAGCCTTGGGAGCAGGTTCTGGGCTGGGGAAACGTGCCAAAGGCCACAGCAGAAAAGAGAGGGTGCAGGGCCAGGGTGGGGGATTTGTTGTTGTGGCCAAGGATCTGGGTGAACTAGTATTTTTCCTATGTATTAATTCAGAATATCACCATCCCTTTGCATAGCCATGGACACGAATACCCAAATGCATGGGAAAGAAGGAAAGAAATCCATGCATTTTAACCACTGCTATGTTTGGAAACATTTCTTGCTCATTTTACATGGATGTATTCTGGGGTTTGCGGGGAGAGCAGGATACAAATGGAATGAATGAATGAATAAATAAATAAATGTGTTGCTTTATTTAAATGAGTTGTAATCTATTTGGGAATCAAACAGGAAGGCAAAGGTGAAATGCAAAGTAGTTGGGGTGAACATTATTTTGGACCCCCCCTCCTTTTGCTGAAGTATGAAAATGAATTTCTCAGAACCTTAGGAATGGTCCACAAAGTACAGTCTGGAATGCTACTGGGAACTGGTAATATTTTGCTTTCAACTGAGAGTTGGTGGGTGTTTTTCAAGCTGTTTTATGGCTGGTAGACAGCAGGGGTCTAACGGTTAAGAAGCACTGCCCTGGATTATCCCTGACCAGGGACACCAGTCTGGATGAACAGGGCTTCTCCTCCCGCAGGGTCTCCAGGTGGGGCCTGGAGATCAGTTCCTCTGCAGAAAGTGATTGCTTTAGAGGGCGGTCTCTGGGGCATTATACCTCCCCTCCCCTCCCCAGAAATCTCCCAACTCAGAGCCAGCCATTTCTATCTTGCCTCTCTTCCAGGAGCTCCACACAGAGTGCCCTCCTCCCTCATCTCCACCAACCCTGCAAAGTAGACTAGTTGGGGAGGGAATGCTTGGCCCAAGGAGAGTCAAGTCTGAACTCAGACCTTCTTCCAGCAGTTGTCAAACTGTAACTATTCCCACCCCACTTTCTTTCTTTCTTTCTTTTTTTGGCCCCCCGAAGGGGATTTTTTATTGCTTTTTAAATATACAACTAAAACTACAAAGAAAAAGGGGAGGGGGAACAACAACTAAGGAAAAAGAAAAGCAACCCACACTAAACTAAAATCCCAAGATAGGAAATCATACCCCAATTAGAATCTATGTTAGTACATTACTGTTAGTATACAATGCAAATTGTGAGTTCCTGTCTATCTCTGCTAAACCATTAGTTAATTACTTGTCATGAGAGAATTCCAGAGCATCTCCTGTAGCTCGCTTCTTAAAAGCAATTTACAGAGTCCTTCTGCCTTTACTTAGGCTTTCTATCTCTAAGACCATAAGTTGTCTTGCGGGCAGCAGGGTGTGGAGCCACTTGAACTAGTTTCACCATCTTCTTTGGCTCCCAGTTGGCGTTTCAAGAATTCTTTGGCTTATGCACAGAGTCAATCTTCTCTCTTTTTTGTGGAGTTTAAAGATGACCCCTTCTACCACCACCCATTTATATGCGATTTGATTAGTTTGAAGAAAAAGGATTAAATCCTTGTAGCTCTTTCTTTTTTTGTGAATTTCAAATGGAATAACTTTTAAAGTTTTGATAGTTGTATTCCCGAGTTTCAGTGGAGTTACTGATGTTGCTTTTAATATTGTGTCCCTCGTTTGTCTTCTTCAGAATCTGACTGAGATCTCTCCAGGCAGGCTATTTTTTTTGGTGTAATTAGAGTACACCCTATATGCTGCTTCCATATCACTCATGATATCTTCCACTTTCAAGCCTGTTACTGGTGCGATGAGATCACTGAGTAGCTTCTTCAAATCCTCATTCGGGGATTCAGGCACTCCCTGAAATCTGAGGATCATATTTGCTTTTTCCATTTGTAGAAACAATAGTCTATTTACCTGATGTTTTTGCTTATTCGCCAATTTGTCCATCTGCTTCTTCAAAACTTTGTTTTTTGCGTGCATCTCTTTCACTACTTCCACCGTTTGCTCTATCCTTTTGACTGTTTCCGCCAGCTGGAGCTGTTGCGCTGCAAAGTTTTAATTCAATGCAGTTAACTGCTGATTAATACCAGTAAGTTGATCCATCACCGGCTTGAGCGTATCCACTAGGAGTCTCATGACATCCACTCCTTCTTCTTCCAGTCTCGGACTTTGACCGCCTGTAAGTTTCGGTTTCTCTCCTTTCCACCCTATGCTCGACATCTTTGCTGATTGTTTACAAAAGCCAACAGCTGATTCGCAACCTCTGAAAATTGCTTTTGATTTAAGTCCACTCTGGTAATTCTCTCGAAACAGTTAAAACACTTGATTTTTCCCTTCCCCCCTCTCTTTTTCCAATTCTCTGACATGCTCGCAGGAGGGGCCCCTCCTCTCTCCGTTTAGTGGTATGGGGGGGATAGAGAATTCTTTGGTTATTTCAGAACTCAGTTACATCAAACTCACTTTCATTGTCAGTCACTTTCGACCTTGCTTGTAACTTTGTAAATTGCTCGATCTCCAGCGCTTGATCCGGTCAACCCAGCTAGTGCCATGTGGGCACACAGCGGTGAGACCGTTAGGGCGGAGGAGCGCCTCAATTCTCTGGCTTTGTGCCATCGAAGAGGCTACCCCTCAAGAGCCCTATGGCTTGGAACCCTGCCCCAGGATTCCACGGGGAAAACCGCGTCAGCGGCCCCCCTCCTCAACGCTGGTGTGCAGATCGCTCCCCCGAGCATTGGGGAGAGCGACTGCCATCGCTGCGCCAAAAACCGGAACCCCCCTCCCCTGCTTTCTGAGGGCATTTCTGAAGGCATCCTCCCTCTGCTAGGATTGCCAGGTCCAGGTTGGGAAACTCCTGGAGATTGGGGGGGGGAGTCTGGGGAAAGGACAGGGTCAGCAGGGATCTTGGTGCCACAGAGCCCCCCCTCTGAAGTCACCCTTTTCCACAGGGGGACTGTGGTCTCTGGTCTGGAGATCCAGGGTTATCCCAGCACATCTCCAGGCTCTCCCTGGAGGTTGGCAATCCCATCCCAATTGTGGCACGGATCCCGTGGTAGCTCCCGATCCCCCCCGCAGCACCCTCTGCCCCTCCTGGCCTGTCCTCCTCCCAGATCTCCAGCTGAGGCCCTGCAAAGAGTGCCACTCCCAAGTGGTTCCCCCGAATGCAAAGAAAGAAGTGCCGGCAAAAGGAGGGGGAGGGGGCAAGTCAAAATATCCCCCCAAAAAACCCCCTAGATTGGGCTTTCCTGAATCATTCCAGTCAAGAGGGCGGGATCCAAAATTCCCCCCCTTACCTGTGGGAGGCCGGTGGACAGAGCTCAGAGGCGGCAGCGAAGGACCAGCACTTCGGGACACAGAACCCCTGTCATATAGATCCGGGTGCAGGAGGGGAAAACACATGCACGGAAGAGCAGGGCCTTTTGTTCACTCCCTGACACATGACTGAGGGGGGCAAGACTTCAGCAGAAAGGGGAGCAGTGTTCCCTCTAAGCTGAATCAGTGTGAGCTAGCTCACAGTTTTTTAGTCTCCAACTCACACTTTTTTGCCTTAGCTCAGGAAGGATGGCTCCAGAGCAAACTAATTTATGCAGTAGCCAAATTGCTGGTTCACAACTTTAATGCCAGCAGCTCACAGAATAGGATTTTTGCCCACAAGACTCTGCAGCTTAGAGGGAGCATGGGGGGGGGCTTTTTCCATTGGGAGGAGGAGGGAACGAGAGGAGCTGGCCGTACCTTGGAAGGACGGGGAAAATGTGGGTATTCGTGGGGTCTTTTGGCTCTTGTCCGCTTTAGCCTAAGGACGGGGCTGATTATCGGACTGCCTCTGCAGGCACCTTTCCTGCTCTTCCCCCCCCTCCCTCGTGGAACGGCCTAGCAGCCGGGGAAGGCAGGGAGGAGAGGAGGCTGCAGTTTCCATGCAGTTGGACTGGGAGGAGGAAGAGCAAGTAGCGGCCCCCGCATGGCTTAATTTGTATTTCGCGGGCTCTTTGCTTAGAACCTGCCCACTGTAGGCAGCTGAGCCAATGGTCTGAGCTTAGGCGGGGACTGGCTCCGTTGGGAAGATCCTTTTTCATCTGCATTTGCTGTTGCTTGTCTCATGGCTGGGGGGAGGGAGACTCAAAGGGGAAATGAGATTCCTCCCCCCTCATCCACCATGTGCTGGAGGGAAAAGGGCAGATCCAGAATGCCAGGGACAAAGCCATTGATCGGGGGGGAGGGGGCTGGGGGGAGGAGGGGGGAGCAGAGGATTGGGGGAGGGGACCTGCAAAATCTGCGGGGAGGGCGGGCCCCACAGGCCCCTTGCAAGCTACGGGCCTGATAGACTTCATCCTCCAAAACAGCTATTTTTCTCCAGGGGAACCAATCTCTGTAGTCTGGAGATCAGTTGTAACTCCAGATCCCACCTGGAGGTTGGCAACCCTATTGTGTGTGCCTGACTCAAGGAGGAGATTGGATTTATATCCTGCCCTTCACTATCTGAAGGAGTCGATGAGCAGTTTACAATCTCCTTTCCCTTCCCTTCCCCACAACAGACACCCTGTGAGGTAGGTGGGGCTGAGAGAGATCTTTCTGCTCCTGAGACAACAGCTTTGAAAGAACTTGTAAATTACCCAAGGTCAAACCAGCAGCTGCATGTAGAGGAGGGGGGAATCAAACCCAGTTCTCCCAGATTAGAGTCCGCACTTCTAACCACTACACCAAACTGGGATTTTATATAATTTTGCTGAGATGAGGTCTGGAAAAGACAAGAACAGCAGCAGAGATCCCTTTATTAGTTACCTTCTGAAGTATGTAACACAAGTACAATTTGCTCCAACCCACAATAGGAGATAAAATATGAGCTGTGGGGAGGCCCCCTTGCTGGGGGATTAAGGGCATTTATTCCTGGAGGGCTGGATGGTGATTTGTGGAAGCCTGTCCATAATCAAAGGGAGCCCAGAGCTTCCTAGCTTTGAGAAGGTTTGGAGATGGGGAGAGAGCTGGGAAGGAGATTTATGTCTTCGACAGCTATGCCTTTAGCACTTGTGCCTTTTTAGCTTTACAGATGTCTCTCAAAGTGTTTTTTATTGTATACCTACTGCCCTTTTTGATGTATGCCCTCTTATTCTCTTGCAAATATATGAGTAGTGGCCCTCAAACTATTTGTCCAATAATGTAAACTGAACAACTTTTGTAAGATATATGTATTTTGTACAATTCGAGTGCAGAGTTTGCAGTTTGTGTATGAGTTGGATATTGCCTTTTTATAAAGGCATGGAGAAAATTTAACAAATAGAACAGATCAACAGATGTCTACTTTCCCCATGCACTTACTCACAACCTTTATTGGCATATAAAATCAAGAAGATAAAACTTTGTCAAGGTAAAATTACATCTATAAGTCTTAAAACACCAGTATTAGGAATAGTTCCTTGCTACCAAAATCTTAGACAGAAAATCAGCAGTCTGTACAGTAACTTCTGGTGACTTATCAGCTAAAAGAAACCAAATTGCACTATCAGAATTGGCCCTAGGCAGTAAAGGCTTAATCAGAAGTAGTCGGAGATGTGAGTAAAAAGGGGGCAGCGTAGCAGAATACAATCTTAAGTATCAGGTTCTCTAAGTGGAAAATTGCAAATCCTGTGACATTTTGGGATGCCTCTATATCTACCTGAGACCCAAGGTGAGGGAAAAACATTAAATCTGGCTAACATAAATGGTGTGCGTTGCAGCAGAATCACCAAATTAGAGAAATATTGTGCCTTACTGTTTGGTACATGTCTGAGGCCAAGGGAAAGGGGGGAACAAGTGCCTGGATTGTTTGGGCTTCAGTGTCCCAAATTCTTCTACAAATTGCCCAGTATATAAAGGGCTCATCTTGATTTTCCAAAGTATCCAGGTCGATGCCAATTGAATGTATTTTAGAAGTTATAGCTGTGCCCACTTGCATACATATGAGTCCATAGTCAAGTGCATAATAAGGCTATTCCGAGGGGCACTTCCTAAGAGAAAGAGTTTGTTAGAGTGTCTGTTGGAGAGTGTGTAGTCATCACTTTTGTTTTTTTAGACTGAAGTATTCTTTGCTTGCATGGAGCATCACAACAGAAATTTTCACACATTCCTACCAAGAAGTTTAGTCCTAGATCTGAGGAGAAAAGCATAGCTGGGGAAGAAGCTTTCCAATCCCATCTCCCTCTCTCCTGGCCATGCAACTCTCCCTGCCAGCTCAGCAGTCATTGACTCCATCCTGCAGCCCCTTTAAACCAGGCTGCAAGAGGGAGCCAGAGGGAGCTGAGCCGGCACAGAGCTGTGTTAGCCCAGATGTCTGAGGTTTGCTTGTGCAGCCCAAAACAGCTGAGCCTGTGCAGAGAAGGTTCTCCCTGCAGGCAGGGAGATCTGCTTTCTCCTGGGAGATACCCCACACACTTTCTCCTGGCTGCCGCTGCAACCAGGGCAAAGGTGGAAGGGAGACCTCCCACACTTTCTCTCGGGGATTCCCCCCTTCCTTGTGGCTGGGCGGCCAGGAGAGAGGGAGATTGAACACCTGCTCCCCAGCAATCCCATCTCCCTTTCTCCTTGCTGCGCAGCTCACAAGATCCCATCTCCTTTACTCATGGCTGGCATTGTCCATTTAAAGGGGCTATGTCAGAGACCCAGAGGCAGCTTCCTGGCATAGCCCTTTTATATGGGCTGAATAAGGGAGCCCAAGATAGTTGGGCTGGCGGTGCCTCTGGCTCAGCTGCCTCTGGCTTTCTGGTATAGTCCCTTTCGGGTTGCAGGAAGGAGCCTGCAGCTAGGACAGTAAGGAGAGCTCTCCCTGCCATCCCAGTTGTGCTAGTGGGGAGCTGAGCTAGTGGGCAGAGCTGCACAATCAGGAGAGAGGGAGATGGGATGCCTTTTCCATGGTGATCCTGTCTCCCTTTCTCTGGGCTGCACAGCCCATTTAAAGAGGCTATGTCAGGGAGCCAGAGGCAGCTGCTGGCTCCCTGGTGTAGTCCCTTTAAATGGGCTGCATGAGGGGAGCTGTCCCTGCCATCCGAACTGTGGGATCCCTCCTGCAGCCCAGTTTAAAGGGGTTGCAGGAGAGAGCCCAAGACCACTGAGTTGATGGGGTGAGCTCTCTGTACCAGGGAGCCCACAGCTGGGCTGGTGAGGAGGGCTCTT
Organism: Gekko gecko; assembly: GCA_029375565.1. Classification (NCBI taxonomy): domain Eukaryota; kingdom Metazoa; phylum Chordata; class Lepidosauria; order Squamata; family Gekkonidae; genus Gekko; species Gekko gecko. The sequence goes on along the minus strand of JAPDNY010000002.1, from coordinate 68,505,163 downwards.
CCCACCAGCTCTGCTGTCTTGGGATCCCTCCTGCAGCCCCTTTAAGCAAGCCTGCACAAGGGAGCCCACAGCTGATATGATAGGGAGGGCTCTCCTCGCCTCTCAGCCATTGGTGTAAATGGCTCCAAGCCATTTAAACCAAACAGCTGAGTAGCAGGGAGCTCCCAGCCCCTCAGCTGTTTCCCATGAAGAGCAGAACACATGGGTAGCATTCTGCTCTTCTCGAAGGGTCCAAACCACCACAAACTGCCCCCCCAAATTTTGGAGAAGTACTTTGTGGTTCTTCAGTTCACAAACCCCAGTTCATGAACTCCAAACTGGCCAAAATTGGTTCATGCCCATCCCTAACCTGGACTCCTCTTCCCTTTCTCCTTAAAATAACTGCTGTGAGATGGAGGAGCTGGTTGTATCTAGTGGCTTCAGCACCGGCACATAGTGGCAGAAATTACTCTCTGTCTTGCTCTCTTAGTTCTTCATGCTGGCTTTTTAAAAAGACTGCTAGGAGGGAGAGGACCAGGCTTGGCTGTTTGCTGCTGGTGCAGAAGATTATGGACCTGGTAACAGCTTGTCTGGTGTGTCTCCTGCTCACCAGGCAAGCAGCTGATTTTTAAAGAGGACTCTCTGGGGACACTGAAGCCCAGGAACAAAACCTATGTGTATTTCTTTACACTGGGCTGAATAAAATACACCAGCCAGATGGAGTTTCCGCCAGACTCCCAAGTATAACCAATTGGCCATATTGCTTGTCTGGTGAAATAGCAAAGCAGTGAACAGGCAATAGTTCAAAATTTTCATGGTTATAAACTTATATTTGAGCCCAAACAAACGTGTGGTTCAGGTTTCCGACTTCTTTTTGGCACTGGCTGTTGTGAAATTAATACACTAAATCTGGAACATGTGGAGATGTGTCTGCATTGTTTACTTCTAGAGATGAACATTGATCTTTTCTTTTCAGTTATATGCTAGAGGGGAAAATAATTATGAACAAATCCCAAACAATATTTTTAGATTGGAGTGGGGAGTTGTTTTGGCTTTTAAATTTTCAGATGCAGTTTTGGATGAAAATCTAGTAGATATAAAGACCTTTCTGATAAGCTTATATAAAAATGAGAAGAGATTAAGACATGGAAATGTTTGAAACTAATCTTGGGTTTTCTTCCTAATAGTATAACAAAATTTGTTGCAACTGGCATGAGTAGGAAATTATGTTTGTGTATGTTTGTGTCTGATCACTTTGAACTGGGTGAGTTTTCTGTTTGAGGTATAAATTAGTAAAATTGTGGGTTTTATATGGGTAATACCGTAGAAGCCCGCAGTTCTGAAAGCAAATTCATAAAAGATCCAAGTTACTTTTATTTCTTGAGTAGCATTGAATTGGCATCTTGCCTCTTGCTCTCCTTTCCCCTCCATTTTAATATTCATATATATTTGTTTGCCACACTTTCATTCCAGTGACAGCCCACACAGTGAGCCAGGCGCCATTGATGAAGCAGACCATGACAACGGCACGGAGCCACACACTAGCGATGATGGTGAGTGGAGAAACAAGTAGCGTAAAATTGAGTCTAAGAGAAGCTACCGAGATCTACGTGGAGAACATCAACGTGCATTTTGTTCCTAATCAAATTACCCTGGGCTAAAATATGGCTGTTCTGCAGGAGAATATGTCTCTATCTGTTTGAAGTGCAAGAATGTAACTGATAAAGTACCTTGATAGACATGAAATCAAAGTAGGCCATTTAGGAACATACTAGGTTACCTGCTTTATTTATAATTTCATTACAAGGCATTATGGGAAGTGTCTTTATGTCCCGGTTAACAAAGCTATCCTTTCCTTTTTTCCATTTGGCATAGAAGTGCCTGTTATAAAAAGATAAATGTACTCTTGGAATAATACAGGTTGGTCTAGAGCATTGTTCCCTGTAAGCTGAGTTAGTGTGAGCTAGCCCACAGTTTTTTAGCTTCCAGCTCACACATTTTTGTCTCCGCTTAGGAAAGATGGCTCCAGATAATTAATTTATACAGCAGCCAAATCGCTTGCTTACAACTTTAATGCCAGTTGCTCACAAAGCAGAATCTTTGCTCACGAGACTCCACAGCTTAGAGGGAGCATTGGTCTAGAGGAATGGGGCAATTAAATACTGTTTCATCCTAGTAAAAGAGAGGGCAGTTTAGAGTTATAGATTGAACTGGGAAAGGAAATTGAATCCTAATCCCAATTTCTGGCTAAACTGTCAAAGTGATGGATTGTCACTGATTTACTCTTTGGCCCACTAAGTTCCTTTTATTCATACTTTTGCCATGATTGGATAAGAGCAGGCTTGGAGGGAAACTTTGAGCATGCTCCCATAAATCTGGATTGGCTTAAAAAGGGAACTCCCCAGCTACAAAAAAATCTGTAAATATGTTAGCCTGTATTGGAGTTCCATGTCATGACTAGTGGCAAGATCTGAGCCTAGATTCTCATGCTTTGTCTTGGACCCATTCCCAGGATGAGGAATGTAAGAACTCTATGTAAGTATAGGATTAGCTAGCAAAATACGCTTTCATATTTCTTTCCTAAAACTCTCTATTGATTGCTCCCAGGTATCTGTGCATTCTAGGATTTATGTTTAGTTTGGTTATGTTTAGTCATAGGTTTTTTCTTTCTTACTGATAAAATTTGGGCGTTTTCTGAGGGCTGCTCAGAAAATCCCTATGCACAGTGCCAAGACCACTAGGTTTTTTCTGATGGCTTCATCTGTGCTGAAAAGGACTGCTTTGACAGATAGAGAGAGGGAAGGGGGAGAGCATCCCACACACTTCTGTTTCTCTCTGTCATACAACTCATGTTCACACATTGATTTTCTGGCTTGCAAAAGAAGCTAGGTTCGGGAGAATTCCTTTTGTTGGTGACAGCTCATACCAAGAATAGATTTCAGCAAGGGGAACGGGAGTTTCTTATTCCCTAGAGGGTTGGAAGGTAAAGTTTTGAACATAAGACTGCTGGCTGGTGAATGCTGAGAGAGATGGAGGGTTTGTGATAACGACATCCCAGGACTGTTATCTGTTTAGTATTATTCTAGTGTAGGACCAGCCTGATAGCCTAGGGTGCCAGCCTTCCCCACAGCTGCAGTACACAGCCCAGCCATTGCCTGCCACGCGGCAAGCAGCAGCCCCAGAAGATACCTCTGCCCAGGGAGGAAAAGGAAAGTGCCTGCAAGACATCATGCCTAAACTAAGACAGGGAAGCTCCTTAGTCTCTTACCTCTAGAGAAAAGGAAGAGGGGGGCAGGAGCAAAGAGGCACAGTGGAAAAGTTAAGGAAAACAGACTTAACTTCTCCTGCCAGTCACAACTTTGTTTGATCCTTACCACTGTTCCTATATTTATATTCACTATATTTTCCTATATTTATTCTCTTCCCTGAGTTGAAGCTCCCCCACGGAACTGCTCCTCTAGATTTTTTTTAAAGAAAGCCCCCTCCAAAGCCCTTGCCCAACCTCTTTCCGAACTGAGAAGAAAACAAAAAGAGGAGGAAGGCTCCACTCAGGAGCCCCCCCCCCCCATTTTTCTTACTTTGCTGTTCTTACTTTGCCCAGTTGTTCCTCCCTTTCCCTTTAAGGTTGTCTCACCAAGTGAATATGCTATGCACACTAGAACAAAAATGTGGCAAAAACAAAGGGGGGTGGGGGGAGAAAAAACTTGCACCACACTGCCCAACTTTCTGGGTGTCTTTCTTGTTTTGCATTGTACAGGGAACATGTTGGCACACGTATGTCTGGGTGAGGTGAAGAGGGAGCCATCATGTTTACAGCAATGCTGGGAGAGACTCCAACTGTCATCAGTTGTTTTCTAACATGGCTATTGTTCAACAGTGGAGTGCTGGAGGGGGAAGCAGCACATACCCGCCACTACTGCTCCTGCCTCCCCAGTCCTGTTTAGTCTTCCAGCTTGCCCTTATTGACATATGTAGTGGGAGAAGTTAGTACCTTACCCTGCCCAAGAATGCTAGGTCAACAAATGGAAAACATTCATGTCCACCCAAGTATGGTGTTAGTAGAGTAGATCTTCACCCTTCCACTGTGTTTGCTGGCTGCTGTGTGCCAATCCATGGGTCTGTCTCAGATTGTAACGGAGCCGACACATGAAAAAGGACATATGCTGGACCTTCTTTTCTGCACTGAGTAGATTGTTGGTGATCTGATTTAGGGGGATAGATCACTATCTTCTGAAGGCATGGTTGAGCTTGTTGCCTCCTCCCTGTAGATCTGCCTTTGGAGATTAATTTGGATGGTCTGCCTTTGGAGATTAATGGATCCTGCTGGTTTCCAGGGGCTCCTACTTGGAAGGAGAGTGGGATGAAACATACTAGATAGTTGCACACTCTATATACTACCAGTCAACTCATAGGAACTTCAAAGAATGGACAAGGCATGTATCTCAGTGTCAATGCGACTCAGTATGATATGAGGCTCATATCTGGTGGCACTGAAGAACACTGTGGAGGCAGGACAAAGTCATAGTTCTCCTAGGGTGCCAATTTCATTAATTATATTCATTTTCAGTTTGCCAATCACATCTTTTATCAAATCATAGATTTCTGTTTTCTGTGGAAGTTCTGCCTTGAATCCCATTTCATACTGAAATACCATGACATGATCATTTTTACTATGTGATCCCTGGTTACTTGGGATAACCAATGTGAGTCTTCTAGTAAATACTGCCTTTGTTGTAAATTGGCCTCACTTGCTTTCATTGATGTCAGTGTAGGACCTAAATCTAATTATTTATATAACACTGTGATGTTATCATGTGCATGATCTGTGATCTATCATATGAGGTATTCCAGCCAATCTGGGAAGGACAGAGAGGAATAACTAGAAAGGGGGGCAGGGGCTGAGCTGAATAAAAAATGGTCCCATAAAGCATTTTGATATTCTTCCATCTGTCCCCAACGTAGCCCAGAAATTAAAATGGGATAATATTTGACACAGCCATGTTGTTTTTCTATAAACATTCATACCCCACCTTTCCTTGCAGTTTAAGGTGACTTAAAATCATACTTAAAAAAACATTTCCTGTTAAAGCCGAAATAAATTAACAAATTTCAAATCTCTCTCTCCTTCCCATGCTTAAAAGATGTCCCCTTAACCCCCCTCAAAAGCCCTGACAAACAGGCAGGCCTTGCAGTGCTTCCTGAAAAGTCTTGCCACTGTGGAATCATTTTTTTTATACTGAGATCATTTTTCAATTCTAGTGATTACTACCCCACACCAAAGATGTATGATTTAGGTGAGATTTCTTACACTGTGCTGTTGCTCTGAATGGGTATGGAGAGGCACTGAATTCACTTCCAGTGGCTGTTCTGGGTTATAAAGGGGCGAAGACAACTCCTTTGGAAGTTCACAGCTGAGCTAGTATGGTATTTTGTTACCTTAGCATCTGGTAGTCATAGACAAACTTCCTCTGAATAAATGGCAATTCCATTTAGCTATCATGACAAACCGTACCCTTTATTATGATAACATTTTTAATAAAATCTTGACTTAGGCTGGAGATAGATGGCAAGTTATTCAGAAATTGTAAAGACAGTTTGATTGTGGTGATTCCACTTTTGCCCCTGTATATTGGTTCAGTTCAGACACACCACAATTTAATGAGCTTTGCCTAGAGCAATTGTCTGAAAACAGGCCATTCCACCAAATGTGGTTAGTTAAGGTATATCTGACAAGGATCTGTAGCCAAAGTCAAGTTAATCACACACAGCCTTTTTTTTGCTCCTGCCAATTGCCATGCATGCACAGCCACAGGTGCATAGATGAAAATTAATTAAGCATGTATTGAATGGTCTGAGGAGTGACACTTTGTTGCATTAACCTGACATGCTGTTGAGAAGATTTGTTTGACTAATCCTATAAGAATGCCCTTTTTTTTGCTTCAGTCTGTAATATGCATAGTCATATAGGTAAATTCCAAGGCAAAGACAAATTAAAAGTGAGGAATCTGGCCCATCAGAAGAACATCTTCATTTCTGTTTACTCCTATGATCTCATTAGCATTTGGCATTCGGTGAGCTGCTATGAGTATGCCCCAATGCTGTTATGTGGAGTATATTGGCTGTGTTTAATAAATACCTTGGTCAGATCCAAAAGTTCTGCTTTAAGTACAGGGTGCAGGGATGTAAGTGGGCATGTTAGCATTTGCAGCTTTTCAGCCTTTCAGAGGTTATTTATGACAAAGCCTTGGGAGAGCAAACTACTAACTCTGTGTGGTCCAAGCACACAGTCATAAGTTATAATCGCCATTCTGAACTTAAGGGTCTGAATGCCTGAATCAGATGAACAAGCAGATTTTAGAAATGCTTGCTTTGACTCACATGCAGAAAATGTGCACCAAGAAATCTGCAGAAAATAACAATATGTGTCAGAGTGAGCAGAACCAATTTAAGGGAGCTGAAGTTCAGTTTGAGGGACCAGTTTTAGGCATGGAGTGATGAGGTTGTGTAATTTCTGGTCTAGGCACGTAGTGTAATTTGGTCTCTGAAGCTTAAATGGATTTGGACCTATCCTTTTCCTAGACCCCCTAGGAGATCCATACTCAGAGCAGAGGAGGAAGATAAAATAAACTTACTTAAACTGAAATCTAACAGTGAAGGTTTGGGGCTGATTACAGTATGACTCCCTATTCTTTAGTAAGGAAAAGTAATCTTGTTCAAGAGCAGAGGTACAGCATGCATTTAAATGGTTTCGATAAATTTCTGCTTTTCACTGTTGTATAGATCTTCTTTCATAATTCTTTGTTTCTGTATCCTCAAGGGATGTCAATAAGAACAGAATTTTGCTTATTAGGAGGTGGAGTACTTGGATGTAACATCTTCAGGATAAGGGGCAGTATTAGCCATATTGAGAGATACATTATCTTCTGGCATACAGTAATAATCTGTTGAGTTCTGATGATAGAACCCTTAAAATTCACCTCCCTCCTGTCTTCTCTGCTTTTCAGAAGTGGAGCAGATTGAAGCCATTGCAAAGTTTGACTACATTGGGCGGTCCCCACGTGAGTTGTCCTTCAAGAAAGGAGCCTCACTCCTTTTGTACCATCGGGCCTCTGAAGACTGGTGGGAAGGTCGTCATAATGGCGTGGACGGTCTCATACCCCATCAGTACATAGTAGTACAAGACATGTGAGTGGGAAGAAGTTTGCTGCACAGAGTGTAATGTTTTTCTTTGTGTTCAGGTTGCAGGTATGATATGAAGCTTGCTGGGTTTGGTTGCTTGTTGCATCTTTCATAAGAGTAAAACTGGAATAGGAGTTGATTTATGCCCCATGTTTTTCTCTGTCCTGTTTTGTTTTCCGGTAGAATTTGTTTTTCAAGCCACTAATAGTTGCATCTCAGACAGACCAGTGTTTGTCTTCCTGAACTGCAGGCAAGTAGAGAATATCAGGGCCAGCTTCAGGAGCAAGAAAATGTTGATGTGCTCTGTTATGTCTGTTATGTCTTACTTTGGGCGAGCTGCATCCAGGAATTGTTTGCATATTCTAGACGCAAGAGCCAGGCCACCTTTCTTTTCTTAGATGGACAACTATTAACCAGATAGCCATGGCGCTAATTTACCGGTACAAAGCAGAATGTGCACCAGTAGGCTTCAGGTACCTCATTTACAAATGAACTAGTGCTCAAGATGTTTTCTTTTATCTCTGTAGACTTCATGGAGAATGACACTTAGACAATCAATCAAACAAAACTCCTCAGAAATAATTGCAGAGCTTTCGGTTCATTTTATCCTGATTGTAGTTTTCTGTGTTTCTGAAATTTAGAGAACTACTGTTATAGATCTGGCAAATAATTCAAAACTCATTTTTTAAGTATCCCAGCATCCAATACTTGTCTAATTCTGACTAGTCTTTGCCTTTCAGCAGTGCATTTATCATAAAAAAATGCCTGTAGCAGATACATCTTCTTTTAAGGAGTAGCAGCCTTTTTGCATAAGCCCAAAGTACTCTCCCTCCAAGGAAGCTGCCCTCTGCTTCTCTGTATGTTTTACAGTTCTGCTCTTGATTTATTTTATGGGGATGGGTAACTCCTCCATGTGTCTGCATCAGATTTGATTGAATTACTCAGTTGCTTCCAGTATAGAAATGGCTGTAAGTGGCTCACTGTTTTGAGGAGGCTGCTCATGCTGTCTCTGCATGAGTAACTGCTTTGAGCTCACCTGTCAGAACAGTAGCTCACATATTTAAAAAATGGGGTTGGTTAGGTGAGATCCAATGAGATTATAAAGCTCTAATAGTAAATCTTCTACAGATACCTACCCCTAATTGTTACCATCTAAGTGGCCAGCAGTAAGATGTTTGCTTCAAAGTAGTACTGTGATATGTATGATGTCTCATAGCTATATAACAAAAAATGGACAATTTCCTTGTTCTCATAAATAGCCATATTTTGAATTGTGTGACTGGTAATATTTATTTGTTCACGAAAAGCTCAGGAAAGAGATAGTTGGTTATTGGTGTCATGGTGAGGGAAGAGAGCAAGATGGGTTCAGTTTTCGGATGCAGCAGTTATTTATTTACTTAGAAAATGTATGCACAATTCCTGTACTAGCTAGACCTGAATGCCAAATGGATGGCTGATACAGGTAAGCTGTAGAGGATAGATTCCCTGAGGTTGGCACTAACAATTTTTTCCATGGTCCATAAAAACAAAATGGAGAGCTTCCCCTTTCAATCATGACATAAATAGCCGGTTTAGACTGAAGCTTCTTCTTCTTCCCCCTCCTCCCCCTCCTCCTCCTTGCTGCTGTTGCTGTGTTTGCCTCTCTGGAGCCTATTGCTAGTCAGTGATGGCTAGAGGTATGAAAATACCAAGTACTGTATTCAGTACCATGTTGAGATTCTGGAAAAGACTGGGCGTTTTCCTCCATGTTGGGGTACATTTATCTCCAACATTTTAGGTTTAAAATTTCATATGGAAAGACTGTTTTGATGATTGTTCAACTACAAAAACCCACTTTGTTTTACTGAAACAGGCTTTTCTCCAAAGAGTTGAAGGAGGAAGTAGACCCATATAAAGCGTGCCACCGTGAGGGGCATTTGTTAATCCTGACTGATTTAGACCCTTCCTTTCTGATGCATTTTTTTTCTGTTCCCAAATCTCTCTCTCTCTCTCTCTCTCTCTCTCTCTCTCTCTCTCTCTCTCTCTCTCTCTCTCTCTCTTTTTGTACTGCCTGCAGCTTGCCTCATTACAGCTGTTTAGGGGTATATCTGGATAAGCAAGCAAAAGTGTTTGTGTACACCGATTCTATTATACTTGAGAAAGTTAGTAGTGATATGCTTCTCTTTCATTATTATTATTAATAACAACAACAACAACAATAATGAACTCATGGTCAATTGAACAAGACAAGAGTGTGTGTTTCGGGGTCTACTCCTGGTTTGCAGGAGCTTGTCTGAGTTGAAGGAATAAGTGGGTCACATTGTGGAAAAGGACACCTTTTTTTGGTGGCTGTGTCTTAGCTCTCCTTGATGGATTCAATCCATTTGCAAGTACTACTGTCAACGGAGATCCTAGGCACAGGTATGAAGGAAGCACTAACAAGTAGAACTCCTCTCTCAGGCATTTGACATGGAGGGATTTGCCCTGGCTTGACAGAGAGTTTCATTATTCATAGGGACGATGCATTCTCTGACAGCCTGAGTCAGAAGGCAGACAGCGAGGCGAGCAGTGGACCCCTGTTGGATGATAAAGCCTCGTCAAAGAATGACATCCAGTCTCCAACGGATCACATTCCAGACTATGGATTTGGGGGAGTAATGGGACGGTAGGAAACTAATTTGTTCTGAATATGGATTTTGGGGAGCGATGGCAGGTTGGGAAACTGATTTGTTCTGCTACAGATACCACATCTTTCCAGAAAAGTTTGAATGCATGGATTGTGGGAAATTCAGGACACAATTGTACAGCTGGAGCCAGTTTGGTGTAATGGTTAGGAGCATGGACTCTAATCAGGGAGAACGAGGTTTGATTCCCAACTTCCCCCACATGCAGCTACTGGGTGACCTTGGACAAGCCACAGTTCTCTCAGAGCTATTCTCTCAAGACCAGTTCTATCAGTGCTCTCTCAGCCTCACCTACCTCACAGGGTGTCTGTTGTGGGGAGGAAGAGAAGGCCGTTCTGAGAATCCGAGTGAAGAGCAGGGTATAAATCCAATCTCCTCCTCCTCCTCCTCCTCCTCCTCCTCTTCCAGCAAGGCTCTACAGAGATCATTAATTGGGTTGCTTTGGGGGCTTGGAGCAGTGATTTCATGATCCTCTTGACTTTTTCGTAGGGTACGACTGAGATCGGATGGAGCTGCAATCCCTCGTCGTCGGAGTGGAGGAGACACACACAGCCCCCCACGAGGGATTGGTCCTGGAATAGACACCCCTCCTCGAGCAGCTGCTTGTCCCAGCAGCCCTCACATTTTGCCACTGAACAGAGGCAGGATGGAAAGCCCAGAGAAACGCAGGATGGCAACATTTGGCAGTGCTGGCAGCATCAATTATCCAGACAGGAAAGCTATGACAGATGGCCACCCATTGAGGCCTGCTTGCAGCTCAACTCGACACAGCAGTCTTGGCGATCAGAAGTCACTAGAAGCAGAGGCATTGGCAGAGGTAGAGGAAAGCCTTATAAAAGAGCTATATACTGTGAACATATGAGCACATACATTTAGGGGGCAGATTGTGGGGGGTTCCACTCAAGCCCATGTTATGCCACCAAGAATGGCCTAATTTGCCATTTTAGTTCTTGACTTAAGTATGTGAATGAAGCCCAACAGTATTTGCAGTACTGCTAGGTGGGTCTAGTTGACTCTTGGATGGAGTGAAGGTGACTGCTCACCCCACATGCCTCCGATGTTCACCACTTTTAGGATTCTAATCAAGTGTCCTACCATATTAGGCTGCTGTAATATTTTTCAGTCATAAAAAATGCTGTTTTTTAATGCTTCCCCTCCAGTGAAATAAGTTTTCTGGAGTTTTCAGCAGGCTATAAGGCACACAGAATGAAGAGTAAACAAGGTTGTGATGTATGCCAGGCAGAGGCAGAATGTAATTTACACTAATTAGAAGGAACAAAATGCTGAAAGAGAGTATGCTTAGTCTTGCAGAACGGTGCCCTGGATTTCATCCCATTTTTACAGGTTGGGGCACTTGGAATCTCTGAGCACTTGTCTTGTATATTGCTCAAAGCAGGATAGCTCCAGATGACTGAATGGGGAGGAGGGTAGACATTGGGTCTGTCGGCAGGGAAAATGTTAAACACCCCATTATACTGGCATCTGGCAGTTAGGTTTTTATAATGTAATGTAATGGGGTTTGTGATGTTTTCGTATAATGGATAACTTTATTCAGCATGGTCTGGGCTGAGAGTAACTGGATCCAGATCCAGAAATGGGCTGGGTGTTGTATAGCCGAGGATCCTTGCTTTCTTGTCCTAGTTTTGAAACTGTGTGTTGGAGCTAGGACTTGCAATAGAGAAAATCCTGCTTGTTGACCAGACAAGGGAAGCAGACCAAGTTCCCATTTTTATATACAGCCTGGCCAATTGAGAAGGCTTCGTAGTCCTTGCCAATTGCAGGGGCCTGTGTTGCAGCTGCCCTGTTCCCTTCTGTGCCTGAAGAGGTCTCTGAGGCCCAATCTCCATAGTTCTAAGTAGCTTGCTAGGAAAAGGCTATTGCTATGGATTCCAAGGACTATATGAGGATTCCAGTTTCTCATTTCCCTCATTAAATAAATGATGTAGGAGAATTGGCAGGTGCTAATGGGGCACTTAATATTTCCTCCTGCTTTCCTTTCACTGCAAATGCTTCTCTTCTATGCCATTCCCCCCCTCCTACCATGTTCATAAACCAGAAATTGTTGCATGTGGGAAATGTATTTGCTTAGAAATCCAGTTCTACCCTTGATCAAAGCCTGTAAGATTGCTGATTCAAGCCTCAGAGCTCCTGGCAATCACTTGTAGCTATGGGAGATTAGTGACAGAGATTTCAAATACAAATAAATGATACTGAGCTCGATTCAGCACTGTAAAATGGTTATGTGGCTTGTGACTTATAGTTCAGCTGTTCTGAGTGAATTGAATGAAAAACACTTTACTGTGATTTCTCAGAAGATTTGAAAACAGGCTGTAATGGGTGAGATGATGCACTGGAAACTTGGCTGTTGAGGTCCTCATATTTGGGCTCGGTGAACTCTAAATATTGCAAATGTGTTCACATATGAAATGATGTCCATGTGTTACTTCTTCACATACTACATTTGTCTCAGGTATGCATGTATGTGTAATTCCTAAATCCTCAAAAAAAAATCCCATAGGGGATTCCTGAACTGAGATGCAGATCACTGACTACTTTTTGTGACTTGTAGTGGGCCTGAGTCTCGTAGTAAATATCATTCATTTCAGTAGAAACTTTCCGTCCCATGCTAGAATGATGCTCACTTGGCAATTAACAAACACTAACATAAAAAGATCCAAGGTGGTTGAGATCTGATACTTCATTTTGTTTTGTTTCTTAAATCTGAAATAGCAAGTAGCTGTGTCTGCAGACTGCTGTTAGGGACTGGATAGGGGGACAATTTTCCCTGGAGCTTTTTTAGTGGTGATACTCACTAGTACTGAGTACCAGTAACTTTTGAGGGGCTCTCCCAAGGCCTGGGGGAACTGGTGGAAACTGGCACAACCTGATACATGAATACTGGCACTTTTTTAAAAAACAAAACAAGGAAAGCACTGGTTCTCCCCAAACTCTTAGGCTGCATAGACTGAGGAAATGTTGATGGGGCTATTTATTTTAAGGCTAACACTTTGTAGCTTTTCAAACCCTTCAGCCTTTTCTATGTGGGCTCTTGATTGATTGATTATGTTGTCACTTTGTTGCTTGTTGTTACTCTGATACTTTCACCATAGTAACCTTAACTGTAATGGTGATAATGCTTTGGATTTCTAAAGATGAATGCCATTTGATGTTCCATAATGTGTATTGTCTTCATGTCTTTCCTTAAGGGAAATGAGGACTTTTGCTTTGATTGAAATGGCTTTTCCATTTTTTTTGCCTAGTTTTTCATTTGCACAGCAGTAAACCAAATAAAATATCAGTGCTTTCTTTGCATAGCAGTGGGATCTCTTTGTCTGATGCTCTACAGATTGCTATTACAAGAAATTAGTAATTGTTTGTGTAGGCCATTACTTCTAGTGTGGGTGCAGAGGCCAGCAGAGAAGGAAATTCAGAATGAGTCTGACAAGCCTTCCGTTAGCAGACTGATACATAACCACCTCAATATATAGTGTTGCAGCCAGGATATAAAGGGGGACATGATAGATAAAATTATGTACAGGGTGGAGAGAGTTGACAAATAGAACTTTCTTTTTCAAAAATTTTTATTTTCTATAATGCATACAATCACAAACCATAGACAAACACGAATGATAACATAAAACTAGGGGTACAATATGCGTAAACCAATTTTGGACTTTAAGCTTATACCTAGCAGTAGAAAGTAAATTTTATACACATTTTTGCAACCATTTGTGGAAACATTAGTACTGTCATCGTCTTTACCCTCTTTTCCACTTGCTTATATGTCTTGTCTTGTCATGTTAAAGATGTAGTTCTCATGCCATCTGTAAAATCTTGCCTGTGTATTTTCCAAAGTGTGATCCTTCAAAAACAATGTGAATTTGTCCATCTCTGCTGCCTCAAATATTTTATTGATAAATTCTTCTTTACTTGGCATGTCCTGACTCCTCCAATATTTAGCATACAGTATTCTAGTTATATACAACGTGAGATAAGAATCTTTTCTTTTGAAATAATCTGGTAAAATATTCAACAGTAATATTTCCGGAGTAAAAGTTATACAACATTTCAATATATTCTGTAATATTTCATGTATCTCTACCCAATACTTCTTAGCTCGCTCACAAATCCACCACATATGGTAAAAGGATCCTGTTTTGCTTTCACATTTCCAGCATTTATCTGAACATTTTGAATCAAATTTAGCTAATTTTTCGGGTTGCCATAGACCGGAAGCCGTATTCTTTTCAGAGGTGAGTTCAATCCATTGATATTTATTGAGATCAATCTTACTTTTATCTATCTTGATTTTTTGCTTGTGCTTCCAGGTTTTCTCTTAGTTGTTTCGTTGTAACTTGTGGTGAAGTCTTGAGGTGTTTGGCTTTCTTTAGGGCTTCTTTAGGTACTGCTGATGACCCTGTGGCTCCTTGGAGAAGATCCTTTTCTTCTTCCTCCTCTTCTCTCTCAGAGCCTGTTTCTTCAGTTTGGAGATCTGCTCCATACTTTTTCAAGAAGTCCTCTGCCTTGAATACAGATGTAATTCTTTGTCTCTAATCTCTGTAAGAAAAAATTAAGCCTTCAGGTATAAGCCATCTATACTGAATATCATTTTTCCTTAGAACAGCTATTAGTTCGGATTATTCTCTTCTTCTATCTCTAACTCTCCATGGCACCTCTTTCAGAACCTTTATTTCAGTATTGTCAAACATCAATGGTTTTTTGTTTGAAGCCTTTAAAATTTCATCTCTAAATATTCTTTTATGGAATCTTACACGTACTTCTCTAGGCATTTGTTTCTGGCAAAAGCCGAGTTCATTCTATAAACTGCATCCAGTTCTTCTAATACTTTCTCTGGTTCCTCTGCTCCCATATACTCTGCCAAGCATGTGGCCATTTTTTCCCTGATATCTTCATCTTGTTCTTCTGGAATGTTTTGGAATCTCAAAATATAGGATGCTTTATCGACTTGGAGTCTAATCAGATCTTGTTCCAGCTGTGCTTGTTTAGAATCTGTTACTTGAAGTTTGCTCTCCATTTCTTTCATTCCAGTATCAACCTTCTCCGTTGTTTTAGTTATTTCTGTTAATTTTTGTGAGTTGTCTGCTATTTGTTTCTGCAAGCCCTGCATCTGGGTAGTAAATTGCTGTGTCATCTCTTCCATTGCTTCTTTTATTGGATCAATAGCCTCGAAAATAGAGCCTTTAATAGTTTCTTGAATTAGGGCTTGTAATTCCTTTGGTTGTGTAGTTGTGATGGCAGCAGCAACAGATCTGGACATTCCTGGTGAACTTGCTGGTATTTTGGTTGGCCTGTTGGTTCCAGCCATCTTTCTTCTGATTCCTCTGTTCCACCTCAAAGGAAACTTCACCTAAAGGAGGGTGTTAACACTCCCAAACAGCACAGAAGGGGGAAAAATAATCACAATAAATATCCTCACCCTCCTCACCGAGCTTACTCTTTTCCCAGTTTTGTTTTGGAACACAGTGTGCTTAATAACATAAACAAATACTTTCTCAGTTCTAGCACAAAACCACAGCAATGTAATACACAAGCTATCAGCAAGTTATTTCTTCTTTCCTTACATGGTTAGTGCCACAGAGTCAGTGGGAAGCAAATGAGAGAGAGGCTCTCTCAGTCTCTTTAAGCAACCAGTTCCTCTGCTTATTTAATTATTTTTGATGCTTATTGCCTAATAGTTAGTGCTTTACTAGTCACCAAGATTACAACCTCTGCACACAGCAATTAGGGAGTTATTTGAATCCAGTAGAACGTTAAACAAACCCAAGCTTCTTTCTAGACATCCAAACAGCCTGCAGCCAAAGAAAAAAAATACCTGAAACAGATCCACACTCTGCCAGATATGGGGGTCCAAAAATTGAGAACGCAGAAATCTCTCTCTTATGTCACCCAAAAATTGCGTGCGCTGAAATAGTTGGGGTGCTGGCTTTCCATAAGACAAGGCAAGACGTTCCTCAAGTGCCCACCATTTTACCCATGAGTCTATTGTTAAAGTCTCTTTTGCTTGCCGCTATTTTAGAGAGTGAGGGGGGGACCTCCCACCTTGATCTCCGCGTAGTTTTTAAAGCTTAAGAATTGAGCTTCACTTTTGTAAAAGGCATAGACTTTTTCTCTGTTGTTATAGAGTTACGGTACTGGTGTGCTCATGCAGGCAGGGTTTCTAACCCCCCCCCCCCTTGCAGGGAAGTGACAGCTAGGAGCCCATAGCCATGGGCTCCCTTCTTGATCCCGGCATTGGAGGCGATCCAGGACTCACTCACAGCCATGGCTGCAGGGGCCCTAAATCAAGCCTCTTGCACTCCCCCCTCTTCCTGAGGGTTGGATGGGGTCTTGGAAGCCCGAAGACCGCTACAATAGATCAAAGAAGCCGGCGGTCTCAGGAGCTCTCCTGAAACATGTCCGCAGTGCCACACTGTATCCACGTGATCCCTGAATAGAACTTTCTCTTCCTCTCCCAAAATACTAGAACTTGAGGGCACCCAATGAAGCTGATGGGCAGTAGGTTCAGGATGGACAAAAGGAAATGCTTCTTTATATAGTGAGTGATTAAAATGTGGAATTCACTGCCAGAGGATGTAGTGATGGCCGGACGCTTAGGCAGCTTCTGAAGGGGATTAGAGAGATTCATGGAGGTCTATCAGTAGCTACTAACCATGTTGACTAAAGGGAGGCTTGATGTTCAGAGGCAGCGAACTTCTGAATATTGGTGCCAGGAGGCAACATCAGGGGAAAGCCTTGGCCTCTATGTCCTGTAGTTGGACCTCCAGACAAACTAGTTGCCACTGTGTGAGACAGGATTTTGGATCAGATGGATCTCTGGTCTGATCCAGCATTCTTATGTTAAGAAGGTAAGGGGGGGGAGAAAATAGAGTGAAGGGAGGAGAGTAAAAACAAGAGGCTAATGAAAGAAGTACAGGTGTCAAGTATTTCTACATTAAATCAAAATAGCTTTTTCATATTGTCAAGGAATATGAAAAAAACCCAATTGATTGGTCAGTTGAGTACACCTGAAACAGCAGTCGCTCGAGAACAGCTAAGGATGCTGTGCTGCGAGTTCAGACTTTAGTCTATTTCTTGATATAAAACAGTTCAGCCCCAATAATCAAATGAATGTCTTTTCACAGAGTGGACCCCTAGCTAAATTAGATGCTGGAGTACTAAGGGTATCCTAGAGATCTAATTCTTCAAAGAGAAGCTGAGACGATGCCAACTTTGGGCGTTTATTCTAAATGAAGACTGTGGGTTTGCAATAGCTGGAAGGACTTGAAAGGAAGCATCTCATTTTTAAAAAAATAAAATTTGTTTTGTCTTTTCTGTGTAAAGTGACACTGTTTGTTGCCATAGGTTAAAGTGTTGCTGTCAGTAATGACTATTCCTCTTCTGTATGTATAATCCAAAAATTCATCAGTATACCTTTTGTTTTTATTTTTGACAAAGTACATGGGTCAATGTGATCTGCTGAAGCCGGCCAAGTCCATTACTCATGCACTGCTATCAAATGTCACTTTCCAGAGCTTAGTCAAATTTTATGCCAAGACTTGTCTTTCAGATTTGCTTTCTACTGAGTGCAGCAGAAATTGCTTACTTGTTAAGTGCCACATACATTCCTGAATGTCGAGAACATTCCTCAATGCCAGGAGTTTAAGGAAAAGGACAGAGTGACAGCAATATTCATTTTCATATTTTACTTTTGATATGTTAATTTTAATACCAAGCATTTTATTTTTCTTGAATGATTTCTTAACCAGTAACTACTACAATTGGGAAGAATTGCCAAATACATCCCATTTTGTATACACTTGTGTAAATAAGGTATAAGTGTAAAAATATTAAAAGTAAACTTTGTAGCATAAATATTTATTTATTTACAAAATTTATATCCCACCTTTCTGCCCTCAGAAGGGTCACGAGGCTGCTAACAAATTAACATACGTGATAAAATCATATTTTAAAATAATTAAAATCAGTCCCCCATAAAATGCATACCATTAAAACAAGAGCTAAAATACATACAAAGACATAAAAACAACAATTAAAACATTGGTCAGGAAGGGGGATCACTGAGGAAAAGCCAAATAAAGCAAAAAACAGTATTGCCATCCACTTATTTACAGACATATTGACCTGCGATCAGCATCACTGCCAGAGTATAATTGTTCGATGCGATAATAGTCTGTAAACACGTTTTGGTGTAACGTGAAATACATGACAAAATCATTGTGCTAGCGTATTGTACATGAAAAGTGAAACCCAGGGATTGCTTTCTGTAAGTGCATGGAAACTGTTTTAAAGTTTGCCTACTTTAGCACTGCACAAAGCCTTTACCAGTGCTCCCACTAATGCCAGAACAGCACAGCTGTTTTTGTTCTGCTCCTGGTTCTTTGGTTTCAGCCCTATTTCTGCAGGGGCCAAGGAAGTAGTGCTGAGGAATAACTGCATCTGTAAAGCTGCAATGCAAGTACAGTTATTGTCTTTCTGTTTGCATTTGTTGTGTTTGCAGGACATTGAGAAGACTATGAGCACAGCGTTGAATGAGCTGCGTGAGCTTGAAAGGCAAAATACTGTGAAGCAAGCCCCTGATGTTGTCCTGGACACCCTTGAACCAATGAAGAACCCACAGATTGGTTCTGTCAACTCTGAACCTGCCAGTCCCCTCCATACCATCATGATCAGGGATCCAGATGCTGCCATGAGGCGTAGCAGCAGCTCTACCACTGAAATGATGACTACTTTTAAGCCCGCACTCTCTGCTCGGCTTGCTGGAGCTCAACTTAGACCACCTCCCATGAGACCCATCAGGCCAGTCGTTCAGCATCGATCAAGTAGCAGTAGCAGCTCAGGAATGGGTAGTCCTGCAGTGACGCCCACAGAGAAGATCTTCCCTAACAGTTCCTCAGATAAATCTGGCACCATGTAGCTTGCACCATCCCAAGGGAATCTTGGCTGGGAAAATGGTTGATCCTTCCTGGCTTTCATGATTTGGGACAGAAGCTGAGATTGTACAAATGATGTCATTAAAGAAAAAAGAAATGAAACTGCTTGTGTGGAAAGGATGGCACTGGGGACTGTCGCTGAGGCTAAACGATATCATAATAGTTACACGCTCATCAAGTTTGCTGGAAAGCTGTACCGCCAAATAAGATGGCCATTTTACGTATTACCACTGGAAACATACAAGTCTGTGTAGAAGTATATATTGAACTGTACATAGCCCAGTAACATTTTAGTAGATTTACCTCAGAAACTCACCCTTAGACTTATGTTAGAGAAAGTTTGTGTGTGTGTGTGTGTGTGCGTGTGTGGGTTATGCAGCAACTGTGCATTAAGCAATAGAAGATTGGTCAGTCCTGGAATCATATATATTTCATACCAGTTTGGCTTTAGAGTCACTAACAAGAGATAACATGCGGGTTTGGCTCAACTGTTGCCCTGCAAATGCTGACATGCATCTGAAGATCAAGTCTGTCCTGATATATGGATGGATTTACTATCTTCAAAGTCATCTCTTAAGAGTGCTTCATTGAAATGTGGAAACTCTGTGGTCATTTCCTGGTTGGAGGAATCATACCACCTGTGGATACACAGAAATGAAAAGTAGTACATCTTCCCTTTCAGGGAAGAAGGAACCTCAGATTTTCTGTATGTACTTCATGTTGTAGCACAGTATTAAGTGTGTACAAAAGAAACTCAAAACTGTCTTGAAGATTTCAAAACAGAAGAGGACTCTGAAGTAACCTGTGGTTGATAACAATAAATAAATAGGCTAACTTATATAGTGTTTGAAATATTTATTCCCTCCCTTTTTGCTAATGATGCCTTTGGGTGGGGGGACTGGATTAAAACAGGCAAGGAAGCTTTGGTAAAATCACATTCACTTTCACAGTACTCAGCAGCACACCAGAGTCTTGATTCAGACAACTATGTCCCTTGCATGAATAGCATGAGCCATATTTGACAATGTCAGACACATAATGGATCTGATGAGGTAAAAATTTGCACTTTCTGTACTGTATTATATAACAATATACAACAATTTGGGTTTATGAAACACGAACATCCTTTTTTCCCCTCTCTAAACGTTTAATAATTCAAATACATAGAGAAAACTAGGGGAGTTGCATGATAGCCAGGCCTTTTCTCAGTTCATTGAATTCAAGACTCTTCTTGCTGCTATTTTTGTTTTTGTCCTTTGTGGACAGATTTTTGTAATATCCACCCTTTGACTTGAGCTAGTGTTAATATTTTAAATACCACTGCATAGTTTTAACATTACATTTTGACAAATCTCTTTCAAACTGGACACTTAGAGTGCAATCCTAAAAACACTTTCCTGGGAGTAAGCCCCACTGAACAGACTCCAGTAAGATTGGGAGTAGACCTGTTTAGGATTTCACTGCTAAATTCCCAGGGCATTCTTTTTCCTCTTGGTACCTATTGGCTTAATTTTGCAGTGGCCATCATTTTAAAAAGAAGCTAGCCATTTCCCCCTTCTTCCAGTAGGGTTTGGTTTTAAGGAAATTTGTTTTCTTGCAAAACTTCATGATGTATTGAACTTTGAATTTTGTTTTCTGTTGCCTAACTTACACCCTGCCATGAAGCAGTTATACTATGATTTTTATTGGAGAAAAAAAAATCCAGAACCCCATCTGTATGGATAAATCATACCAGCCATATGGTGGTAGAAGATATAAAATGAACATGTGCAATCATGTTCTCCTTTTCTATACTAGTATGCAAGCATGTTTCATTCCATGTGTCCTCTTCTCTTAACTGCCCCTTGCCTGTTCTAGCCTGTTTATATATTGCTGTACATGCTTAAATGCTGGAAAGTAACTGCTAAAAATGTAATCTGTTTTTTTTAAAGGCGAAAGTTTAGTTGAGACCCAACAACATTCACCAAATTTTTGCACTTAGTAGTTTGCTCAACGTAATAAGATGTCAATACAAATGAAAACAACTCTTTCCCTCCCACCTCCAAATCCTGACTTTCCCATCTGCAGTGAGAAGGGAAGTATTTTGTTTTAGAGATTTTCTTGCTCCTAAATGTCCTGTTGCAAGGCGAAATGGTGTTTACCTATACGTCTGCTAATGTTGTAGGCATTTGTAATTGCCACTGTTAGTTAATAGTGCAGTTCGGAATCCGTCCCCCCTCCCCCCTTCATTCATGAAATGCTTTTAATCTGCCCTTGCCCTGATATCCCACACCTCTTCATGCCTTTCCTAACTTTAGAGTAACCCAGGGGTCATTATGAAAGCAGATGTTCAGTTTGTTATAGTAATGACCCACCAAATGTGGTTTTCAGGGTGTGGAGAGGAAAAAAAAAAAGATAGCCATTTGGCAAACTGTTGTCTCTTCATTGCCAGTAATTTCCCCTCTGTTAGTTTACAGAAAACAGTTGCTTTGGCAGTGTTTTCTTTCTTTTTTTAATGCTTTTGAAAATGACTGGACAGCAAACCAATGATGACTTCATTTGAGGGTTTATTTTTCTTCATAAGGATAGGTTAAACTTCCAAATGCCTTTTCTATTAAATTATTTTTTGTTTTATTTTTTCATCTGTTATTAGTGCTATTTTTTAATGTTTTAAGTGCCTTTTTGAGCACCAGAACAAATGGTCGGATTAAACGTGCTTGAGAGCTATACGAATCAAGAAATCTCTTGTACAGTTAATGTTATGCTTGTGGGTGTATTGCTTTATTTCTTTTCATTTTCTTCCCCCCCATACTCATATGAGCAAAAAGAATTATTTAAATTTAACAAACTTCCTTTACCAAGTAAGCCTGTCAAGTTACAGGCTTACTTCTCCTGTATTTGTAGCACAAAATGGAAAGAACATGCAACATATGCTCAAGCAGCATCAAAACTTCAGCTTGAGAATTTTGTACATCCCTATAGACATTGTTATGTAGACTCTGGGCCCAATCTAATAGCAGAGGTTTTTTTCCTTATAAAAGCAAAGTGTCCTGGTGGGTTTGAGCCTGAATTTTCACTGCTGGATTGGCCCAACTCAAGGCTTTTGAGGGATAATTTAAAATGCACAAAGGAGAAAGTCATAGGTGGATGGTTAATTCACTTGTGTCTCACTCATCATGCTGCATTTCTTCTATCCATGTAGACTGCTGATCACAGAATCAATCATCAGAGCATCCATAGTAGGTTAATCTGAGAATAATTTGAGGATTTATATAATTCCCTAGTGTCATTCCCGCATTCAGAGGGGTTGCTGTTCCATTTGTCACATTCAATTTGGTTGAAGAAAAATGCTAAGTATCACCTTCTTATTAACAAATCAAAGCCTTAAAATATCGGCAATGAAAAATGTTTCCTTTTGCTTACTGGCCTGCAAGAGAAACCCACATCTTAATACCAGCGTACTTGTAGGCACAAAAGGAAGGAAAATGCATTTTCTGCAATGTAGCACAAGGTATGAGATCTCCTTGACTCAACTACTGATCTCAAACACTTGATCCCTCCTCCCCCTTAAAATTAGAATACCCTTTCTTGACCAAAGTTCCTTTGGCTAACACCCAGAAATTGCTGACTGTAAATGTAAACTCTTCGCTTCCTCTGTAACTTGGTGAAAGTGTCTTTTGTTCCGCCAAGTGATGCGTGTGATGGTGCTAACTTAAAAGCAATTGCGCCCACCCTTATAATTATTGCTGTACAGAAACTGTCATTAAGAAAACAATGTAAATGTTTAAGACCCTTTAATAATATAAGGACCATGCACTTTTCCTCTCTTAGACTAAACGATACCTGATAGGGTTGGTTTTTTTTTTTGGTAAAGCCTGGACTATATCATTTCCTAGCAGTTCTGCAGTTTTCAGAGTCTGGCAATAGGCCTCCTGAATCCAATTTTGCTTCTCAGTGGCTGCTTTTTGTTCTTGCCAGAAAACTTTAGGAAACTGCTGGTTGGCTGCCCTGTATAATGATTGTTGTCCCTCTTATGGATATTGTCTCTGTAATGTATGATAAAATGCCATTCAGTTAGAGTGTCTGATTGGAACTTATGTTATGTATGCTGATGATGCCATGTAGATCAAGCCACTGGTTGGATGTGGACTCATCCTGTTGAATAAACAGTTTACCTTTTCTCAAACATTTATTTCAGTCATGATTTCACAACTAGCAGTATAGAGGACCTAATGATCATCCCAAAGAAATGGCCATGTTGGACACCAGTTAGGTATATTTACTTATTACTTAGAAGGCCTAAGTCAGACCAAAGATATTCCCAGATAGCATCTAGAAGTAGGTCAAAAATCAAAGTTCATGGTCCAAGAGGAGACCATAATTTTGGGCCAGAACAAACTAGAGTAAAGAGAGAAAACCACAAAAAGTGCAAAGGTGCAAAACACAGCAGCTAGGAAGCTTTTATGTTTGCCCTAACCTGGATAGCCCAGGCTAGCCTGTTTTTGTCAGATCTTGGAAGCTAAGCAGGGTTGGCCTTGGCTAGTATTTGGATGAGAGACCTCCAAGGAATACCAGGGTTGTGAAACAGAGGCAGACATTAGCAAACCAGCTCTGCACATTTCTTGCCTTGAAACCCTACAGGCTTGCCAGATGTCAGCTGTGACTTGACAGCAACAACAACACACTTGTTCACCCACATCATCTGCTGATTTAGTTTTGTTTTTGTGAAGCTACGTCTTCTGAAAGAATCCATTCATGGCACATTTTACATCTTTTGAATCATCTGCAGTTCTGATATTTGTGATAGCTCAGAAACATTTACATTAAAAAAAAAACCTTCCTTGTTACTTGAAGTATACTCTTTTTTGCCTGGGCCTACGTGGGCACTTGGCAGAAGAGAGAGTGCCTTCTCAGTGATTGCACTACCACCATTGTGAGAAAGCATGTGTGTGAGAAGTTTTGTGGGAGTCACAGTGGGACCTGCCAGACTTGAACTGTGCTGTGTCTGCTTCTCAGTCAGATTAGTGCCTGACCTATGTTTCTACAGACACGCTGTGCCTACAACCACAGCTAGTCCTTGAAGTTCCTGCGCTCTTCTTGCAAACTTGTACCAGCCTGAGCATTGGTACAGACTTGTTCTGAAGACTCTGGCTGCTGGCAGAGGTGCTTAACCATGATGACTAAATAGAACTTGTATGTTTAGAAGCAGCAAGCCTCTGAGTATTGGTACCAGAAGACAACAATAGATGAAGGCCTTGGCATGCAGTTTCCACTGTGAAGCAGAACTTTGTGGTCATCCATTTTCTCCAATCAAGGTAAGTTTTTTTAAAAAAATTGAGTGACACAACACATCCAAACACAAGTGGTTGGTCTATTGAACAGAGCTCTCACTGAAGTTCAAAGCTGGGACACTTCTGTCAACTTCACACTGGACCTAACATCGTGATTTGGTGTTATGAACTGAACCATATTTAAATACTAGTTAATTATTAATCAGTTATGCACAGTAGTTTTAAAAGGGGAGAAGTATCTTCTGTTCCAGATGTGCTGCTAGGGCTTCAATTTGTCAAAGGGAGCTGATAAAGTATTAGCCGTTAACTAATCTTATGTGTCCAGAGTGCTGTCTAGATCCCTCAATGCTACCATCTCTTCACTTGTGTAGCCTGAAAGTGCCCTAATCCAGGGAAGCTTGTAAAACCTCCCACCCCAGATTTGGCAACATTGAGGGGAGGGCACGTGGCACTAGTAGTAGGACTACCGAATTAGAAAAAAAAATGGGAACATGACATACCACAAACCATGTTGAAAGTAGATTATAAAGGCAGAAGGCAGTGCAGTATAAAAGCAAGATGCACAAGACTGCAACCCTCTTGAACTGTTCCAAGATACTGCAGTTTTAATCCCTTTAGAAAACTGCCGTCCTGAACAATTCTGCTTTGTGCATTCTGTGGAATCAGAGAAGTGTGGAAGCCTTCCTGACCTTCTCAAGCAGGCCCTTCTACAAGGTGGGAGCCACCACTGAGAGTGAGCATGAACAGGCATTTGTCAGTCATACCCATTTTCAACAGAATGCTTTGCACAGATAACCTGTCATGGTGGATCACAGTAGAAGAAGCAGTCCTGCAGATGTGTGGGTTCAGGCTCATTATGGCTTTGTAAGTGATAACTAATGCCATAAACTAAAAAGAGTGTTAACCAATAAAGTAACTGTAGAATGGGTGAGATACGCATGCTTTGCCTGGCCCCAGATAGTAACCAAGCTGTGGCATTCTGTACCAGCTGGAGTTTCTGAGTTGACTTTCAGGGCAGACCCATCAAGAGTGCATTTAGTCTAGCTTCAAGGTTACTGTGGTGCTAAACTACACAGGCACCATTTTGTGCAGTGACTTAAAATATCTTGGTTAAAGTGCATCTCTAAAGGCCAAACTACACGTTACTGTTTTTAAAGAGTTGGATCGGGCTCCTCGGGGTGGGGGGGAGAGAAGGACTCCTGCACCCCACAAGCCATTGTCCTTTGTGAAAACTGTACTGGGGGTGGGGGGTGGGTTTACTTTCCCAGTTTTGCTGCTCCACATGGAATATCTATGTACCTGGAGCAGCAGCATCAGGGAAATAACTTCCCTGAGCATGGTTTTCACACAGAAAAATGGCAGCGGGGGAGCAGGAGCACTTCCTCTCCCACAGAGATCCTTTCTCCCTCCCCCTATAGCTACTGTGTGGCTGTGGGCAATACAAGCTGGGTGTGGGGAACTTATATCCAGTTCTTTAAAAACAGTAACTTGTGGTTTGGCCGTACAACCAAAGAAGAGATACACTGGTAAATTGGCTGATACCCCATCCCCTTTTTTGCAGCCACACTTAACAGGAGCCTTATTGGACTGATTAAGCTGGTACAAAAAGCAGCTATCCATCTTTTTACATCTCTATTAGTCTAATTTACCTTTTATATCTGTTTGTGTTATTTACACTAATTGCCTATAAGAGTTTTTCACCAGAGCATGGAATAAAATGTGAACCAGATGTGAAGTGAGTTGCATTCAAAGCAAAATACTATCCTTCATTCATGTAGGCCTAAGGAAATAAAATTATTTAAACAGCAAATTCTAATGCTTGCTGAATTTTATCGGGCAACAATTGTTCTACCTGAGTTTTTTTAAATTATAAAATGGAGGAACTGCATTGTGGGAAAGGCTTAGATCTTCTTCGTGGTCTCTGTGTATCACACCTCTGGGATATAGTGTGCCTGCGCCAACCCTGGCTCTAGTAGCAGCCAACCTGGCGTCTCTCAGGCCAGGGAGAACCAGGCGACTCTGTGTTCCTGACCTCAGTGCTTTCTGGGGCACATATGGGGAAAGGCGGTCCCTCAAGTAGGCAGGCCCCTGACCATATAGGGCTTCAAAGGTTGAAACCAGCATCTTAAAATGAATCCGGTAAACTATTGGCAGCCAGTGCAGTGCCTTCAGCACAGGCTGGACGTTGTCCCGTATAGAGAGACCCATCAGCAGCCTGGCCGCCACATTCTGTACTAGCTGCAGCCTCCGGATCTGAGACAAGGGCAGCCCCATGTAGAGAGTGTTGCAGTAGTCTAATCTCGAGGTGACCATAGCATGAATCACTGTTGCCAGGTCATTGCGTTCGAGGAAGGGAACCAACTGCCTAATCAGCCGCAGATGGTAAAAGGCTGCCCTGGCAGTGGCTGCTACCTGGGCTCCATTGTTAAGGCGGCATCTAGGAACACTCCCAAGCTCCTAACCCTCGGCGCTGGCACCAATGGTGCCCCATCGAAGGTCAGGAGTGGGACCCCTACCCCCGATCCGCTCTGACTCAGGAGCACGACCTCTGTCTTCATTGGATTCAATTTCAATCGGCTCAGCCTAAGCCAACCCGCCATGTCGCAAAGCGCCTGCTCCAGGTCATCTGGGGTAGAGTTGGACCAGCTGCCCAACAACAGATATAGCTGGGTGTCATCTGCATATTGATGACACTCTAGCCTGTGCCTCCAGGCAATCTGGGCAAGGGAGCGCATGTAGATGTTAAATAACATTGGGGACAGAACTGCCCCTTGAGGAACCCCACAGACCAGCAGGTACCACTGGGATGCCTGCTCCCCTAATGCCACCCTCTGTCCCCAACCTTGAAGAAAGGAAACAAGCCATTGCAAGGCAAGCCCCGGAATCCCAGTGTTGGCGAGGTGGTGGATAAGTAACTGATGGTCGACGGTATCAAACGCCGCCAACAGATCTAACAACAATACTGCTGTGCCGCCTCAATCCAGACGCCTCCAGATGTCATCCGTGAGGGCGACCAGTGCCGTCTCAGTCCCATGACCCAGTCGGAAGCCGGACTGAAATGGGTCAAGCATGGAAGTGTCATCCATAAAACACACTCGCCTCCTAAACAGGGGTGGGGCGACACATTCAGACGGGCCTTCAGGGCATGGTGGTCTCACCATGGTACTGCCAAAGCAGTGATCCGGTCCACTGTAACCCCCACCACGAAGATCAGGTTGAGCGTATGCTCAGCCCAGTGTGTGGGGGCCATTATACATTGGGTGAGTCCTAGTGCCACCATGGATGACACCTGGTCCATTGCCGGTACAGAGGCCGCATCATCGGCATGGACATTGAAGTCACCCAAGACTATCAGCCTAGGGTACTCCAATGCCCAGCCTGACACAGCCTCGACCAGAAATGGCAGGCTGTTAGTTGGTGCGTTAGGCGGACAGTACACCAACCAGATAGCCAAACTCTCCCCGGCTTCCCACACTAGGCCTGAGCACTCAATACCCGCAAGCTTCAGTGGCAGGAGCGTCCTGAAGGAGTAAGCCTCCCAAATGAATAGCACCACTCCCCTCGCTGCCCCACTGTCCATGATTGATAAAGGACCGAGAACCCAGGCAGAGCCTGGGAGAGGGCATGAGGGGAGGGCATGAGGATCCCACCAGTTCTCTTTTGACCACCACGCTGGTAGGACCCTCTCTGCCTCAGTCGGTAAAAGTTTTTTGGCCTGTAGGCCTCGTTCTTCTTTTTTTTAGTTAGTCGGGAAAGTATTTGCAGTTAGGTTTTTTCTTTGGATTGGTCTCTGCTCCTGCGGAGACTTTTCTCCTCCCCTCCCTTCGGTCTATGGTCACTAGGTGGGGTTTCTTTAAACGGTGCTGGAATTGTGGCAGGCATGCTTCGATGTCAACGCCTGTACCGGAATCAGCAGCCACTCTGTCCTAGACATCAGTTCTGATCGATGCCGAAAAATCGGTGTCTAAATGCCCGATTCAAGCGCAACAGTCCGAAGCCCATATTCCTTCCAAGATACATAAGGAGGGCAAGGACTTTTGGCGTATCAAGCATAAGAAGCACAATAAAGGCTCTCTCGACAAAGCATCAAGTTCTCACCAAACTGAGGTAGTCATACCTCCCAGAGCTGCTTCACTTGATACATTAAGCCAAGGGTAGCTACAAAGTGTTCTGCGGTCACCTTTGCTACGCCCAACCCAGTCCACCGACTCCGACCAGGAGTTGAATTTGACTCAGGTTCCTCGATCCCCTGAGGTCGAGACCCCTCATCGAGATCAAAGGGATACACACCATTGTCCCTTCGCCTCCTTTCGGACCTGACGGTCAGGATCGATCTCCAACGCCCCTCCAGCCTCCAAACTGAGATCAGCGTTAATGGCAATATCTATACAGGGCTTATCCTTTCCCAGGATCAATGCCGTGGCTTCCCCCACTCCCGCCCATGGAGTGGGATCACCAATCCTCATCGTCTCGACTTTCTTGGTATCGAGATTTATCTTCAGCACCGAAATCCCTTAAACAGTTACAGTTGAGACTGATCTTTAAAGACTTCAACCTTCAACTGTCGGCACCGAAACAGTTTACAGAACCATCAGAGCTATTGCCATCAACACCGATCCTGCAGACTTCATTCTCTGAACCCTCGGATCAATCCAGTTCCTTTGCTTCCCAGTCAGAGGAGGATAACCCACACCCACCATTGGAACTGTCCCCACCGCAACAAGTGGGGGACAACCTCTCAATCTCTCCATCTGAAGATGTCAAATTGTACAGAGACTTTGTGAAATGTATGGCAGGAAAATTGGCCTTGCCCACCATCCAGCCTCTCCCGACTGTTACGAACTTGGTCTTTGACATTGTCCAGATGGACACTTCGATGTCAGTAGCCCTTCCCATAACTTCGGTCCTTCTGAAAACAGCCAAGGATCCCTGGGTGCATCCTTCATCTGTTCCAGTCTCCAATAAACGACTGTATCCTATGTATAAGATCCAGGAGTCAGGAGCGGAATTCCTCTTTACCCATCCAAAGCCAAATTCTCTAGTGGTAACATCATCCACCAAGGGCAAGAGTAGTCACTCTACACCTTCCGACAAGGAGGGGAGGAAGATTGACTCCTTCGGTAGAAAGTTCTACACCACAGGAGCAATGGGAATTAAGACACCTAACTATGCCGCCTATATGGGGCGCTATCAGTTTGCTCTGTGGGAGCAAATATCAGAATTTATTGTGACTCTCCCTGATGAGAGCAGTCATCGAGCTCAACACATACAAAAAGAAGGCATGCTTTTAGCAAAGCACTATCTGAATGTCTCCAAGCACACCCTGGATGTAACAGCAAAGACTCTCCTTCGGTCGCCCTATGTTGACATGCCTGGCTGCGCTCCTCTGCCTTACAGTCAGATGCCAAAACCATCATCGAAGATCTCCCCTTTGAGGGCAATGGACTCTTCAGTTCCACTACAGATGTAGTACTTCAAGAGCTTGACAGGAGCATCAAAACGTCTTGCAGCCTAGGAGTCTCCCCCACTACCAAGCCTAACAAAGGAAAACCTTGGACCAAGTAATGGTCCTGGAGACCCACATCTAAATCTCCTTCCGAGACCCACTGGTAAAGATCCCCGAGCAGTTTGTCTTGTCCTTATGGAGGAAAACCCAAATTTGCATTGGCTTCCCAATCTCGACCCAAAACTCCTAAAATTCCCAAGCAGAGTCTTTGACTCCGACTCCATCACCATGTTCCCTACCCACCTATTTCCTTTCCTGTCAGCCTGGAGACTCATCACCTCAGACCGATGGGTCCTCTCCATAATCGAATCGAGATATCTCATAGAGTTCTTCCAGATCCCTGCCACCACTCAAGTCATTGTCACACCACATTCAGTCATCCTTCTGGAGGAAGTTTAGACCCTTCTCCAAAAGGATGCCATAGAGCCGGTGCCAGCAGCCCAACTCCACACGGGCTTCTACTCTCGAAACTTCACAGTACCGAAAAAGGATGGAGCCTCCATCCCATTATGGACCTCAGGCGCCTAAACTGCCTCATTATCTACAAAAGGTTTTGGATGACAACGTTACAAACCATTCGTCCACTCTCGAACCCCAGGACGTGGATGGTAACATTGGATCTCAAAGACACTTATTTTCACGTCTCAATTCATCCTGCACATCGTCCCTTTCTCCATTTTGTGTTAGGCAGCAGACATTTCCAATACAAAGCCCTCCCGTTTGGGCTATCCACAGCCCGCCGGGTCTTTATGAAAGTAATGGTGGCCATAGTGGCATACCTCCACTTGAAGGGCGTCCAGATATTTCCCTATATAGATGACTGGTTGCTAATGGCAGACTCAGAGACTTTCCTTCTCACCCATGTAGAACTAACCTTGACTGTCCTAGAATCTTTGGCCATCAAGGTAAACTTCCAAAAGTTGATGCTCCTGGGGCTTCCGGTCGGAGTAAAATGGCGAATTGACACACTTTGCGAGTTATGCAGAGTGTACTGCGGTATCTGACGACAGTCTGGGCTTCATCTGGCCCAGCGCAGCACTCCCCAGGCGGGGGGGTGGCAAGCAAGCAGCCAAGCCTGAGGGGGAGTTGAGATCGGTGTGGATAAGCTTCGGAGGAAGCTTGTTTACACTTTGATCTCCTTCCGTGAAGAGGGCAGTTGCAAATCAGCACTACAGATACCAGCGGGGCTGAGAATTCAGCATAAATTCGTCATCTACCGATCTCTTTAACATCAAGTTTAACATCGATTACAGAAGAAGCACCGCGAAACCCCGAGATTACAAGCAAGGTAACAAACGAATAAGCGCTTACCGGTTTAAAGAAGATCGCGAAATTGAAACGTACGGATAAGCGTAGGAACCCTTAATGAACTATTCTGCTTGATTTAAAAGTAAAAAGAAAGCTTTCCTTTAGAGAAAACGGCTGAAAAGTGACTTTGTTTTGCATTCCTGTGGTCAATCAAGTCTAAACTTTACGTAGCAGAAACGAAACTAACTGTGACTCTATGATACAGGAAGTAGGGCTCCTTCATCCACTTTCCCCCAGCCATGGATCTCCTCCTTGCAGGGAAGGGATGAATACTGCATCACGATGTGCAGCATCTCAAACTCACAGCTTGGAGGATCCTCTCCTAACATTTCAGGACAGAATAAACCTTGTTCTGTTGAACTGTCGGAAGCTATCTACACGAGCTTCTCTGAGAGCCAGTTTGGTGTAGTGGTTAAGTGTGCGGACTCTAATCTGGGAGAACCGGGTTTGATTCCCCACTCCTCCACTTGCACCTGCTGATGTGACCTTGGGTCAGTCACAAGCTCTGGCACAGCTGTTCCTGAGAGAGCAGTTTGTGTTAGAGTTCTCTCAGCACCACCTACCTCACAGGGTGTCTGTTTTGGGGAGGGGAAGGGAAAGGAGTTTGTAAGCCGCTCTGAGACTCCAAGTGAAGGGTGGGGTATAAATCCCATCTCCCTCTCTCTCTTTCTCCTTCCTACTCCGGGAAGTGGAAGAAATTCCTATCTTACCTCACTTTGTTGGGGTTACCATCACCCCCTTCAGACTTGATGACAATCTTCGGGTTTTTGTTGTCCCATTTCGATCTGGGCCTTAGCTGTGCCTCGTTGAAGGTATATCTAGCAGCAATTTTGGCTCACCATCCACCTATCGATGGTCATTCAGTCTTCTCCCACCCATTGACTAAGAAATTTCTTAAGGGCCTGACCCGCCTCTTTCCTCCATCTCATGGTCCCACACCAGCATGTGACCTACCCATGGTGCTTATGAGACTTATGGACAGACCCTTTGAGTCGATGGCTACTTGTAGTCTGCTGCTTTTGTCTTGGAAGAAAGCATTTTTGATCGCAGTCACCTCTGCCAGGAGAGTGAGCGAGTTGTCAGCACTTTGTAGTGACCCTCCATATTTGTGCTTCCATCATAATGGGGTCACGTTGGCTCCAGATATTTCTTTTCTGCCAAAAGTAGTTTCTGAGTTTCATCTCTAAGGAGACATTGTCCTTCCAGCATTCTTCCCGTTTCCTATGACCAATGAAGAACACCGGCTCCATTCGCTGGACATCAGAAGAGCTCTACTCTTCTATCTAAATCAAACATGGCCCTTTAGAAAATCACCAGCTCTGTTTGTTTCTTATGCTCTGCCCTCCCAAGGGAAGAAGCTGTCATCCCAATGCCTATCTAAATGGATTGTGGAGACTGTTAAGTTATGCTACACGTTAGCTAAGAAGTTGCTCCTGGGGCCACTAAGGGCGCATTCCACCCGGGCAGTGGCTGCATCCACAGCCTTCCTGCAAGCTGTGTCGCTAGAAGACATCTGCAATGCAGCGACCTGGCCCATGCCTCACATGTTTGTAAAGCACTATGCCCTAGACGTACATCTTCATCAGCGTTCAGCAGTAGGACGAGCAGTGTTGCAGGCGGCGCAGATTTAGGACCTTGGCTCCCTCCTCCAGGTAGACGTGCACTGCTTGCTAGTCTCCCAGAGGTGTGATGCACAGAAACCACGAAGAAGATAAACAGATTGTTTACCTGTAACTGCTGGTTTTCGAGTGGTCATCTGTGCATTCATGCCACCTGCCCTCCTTCTCCTCTGCTTTCGGTGCTTTTCTTTCTTTGGAGACTGAGGGCAGCAGTCAGAAGGAACTGGCGGAATCCTTGTGCCCTCCCCCTTTTCATGTGCAGTGGAGCCTGGCATGTGACCGGGGAGTGGGCATGGAAATCCCTTTTGCTTTCCATTATACCAATTGGGGTTGGCGCAGGCGCACTATATCCCAGAGGTGTGAATACACAGATGACCACTCGAAGATCATCAGTTACACGTAAGCAATCTGGCTTTTTTACTTCAGGGCCTGGACAGCGGCTCCTGCCTCTTGGCCTGTTCACACAGCTTTGGTGTTTATCTCCACAAGGCAGGGTTTTTTTCTGGGTTATTCCCTCTTCTACAAGTCTTGCCCAATCCTAGCCACAGAAATGCCTTCTCAAATATGCTGGAACTCTTTTTCAAATGGAAGTTTTAGTTCCCAGTAATCCCATCTGAAGCAGATTCAGAGCTAAACATGCCAAATGTCTCTAAAGTCCAAACCAGCCCAGTATTTTCTTTTTGGCCTATGAATTCACTGCTGGGGATAAAGAGGAACAAGCATGAATCCAAAAGGTCACCATTAGCTAACTTCAGCCCCAGAAATCATTGCATAAAAACATCCTTGTTCCTGGAAACTGCCTCCCTTTCACATTGCTTTGTTTTATTTTGTTATAGTATTTGATGATATTCCAGGGTGCAAGATGGATACTTGATCTTATCTAGGTTGTGGTACTGCAAGCATAAGCAGCCTCTAGGGAAACCTCCAGGGAAACTTCCACCATGTACCTACCCTCACTTCATTGCCTTCATGTGAACTGTGGTGAGATATCCCTCTGCATGGTATCTACCTCATAAGAAAGTGGCTGCTACGCTTAAAAACCACTTACTCTGCGGTTTGTTACAAAGGAAAAATCTCTCTCCATGGGAGTATCCTATGTTATTGGAGGGTGCTGATGCAAATCTCTGAGCAAGGTTCTGATCTGCAGGATAAACAGGTTTGAAATTTTATGGTCCCCTAAATGGAGTCACCAAATACAAGGAATTTCCCTCCCCCTACAAGGGGGTGAAAAACA
The DNA here is from genome assembly GCA_029375565.1 of Gekko gecko. Taxonomy (NCBI): domain Eukaryota; kingdom Metazoa; phylum Chordata; class Lepidosauria; order Squamata; family Gekkonidae; genus Gekko; species Gekko gecko. The sequence continues at coordinate 68,471,454 of JAPDNY010000002.1, read as the reverse complement.
GTATATAACTAAAAAGTTGCTGGTTTTTTTAGATTATTGCTTTTAAAAACAACTTTCCTGTCAACTCCTGCTAGTTCAGTGCAGTTCTGTTTGCTTTTATGGCTTAGTTCCAGTTAAGTGTTTCTGTGGATGAAACAAATTCTGTCCACAGAGTGTGACTTCCCTGCCTCTCCCCTCCTGCTGCAGCCTGGGGTTTGCACCTGGAATATTGGGGGGGGGGATTTGGGGCTGCAGCAGGAGGGGAAAAGTGAGTGTCGTGGTTAGAGTATCAGACTAGGATCTGGGAGGTTCAAATCCTCTGTGCCATGCTAGGTTCACTCTCAACCTAATTTACCTCACAGGGTTGTTGTGAGAATAAAATGGAGGAAAGGATAATGTTTGGATTGCCTATTGGGGAAAAGAGAAGGTATAAATGAAGTAAATAAATAAATGGTGGGGGGAATCCCTTCTGTCAGCACTCGGTTGGATCCTAGTTATATATAACATGAATAACTCTTGTTACAGGCACGGATCTGTGTTGGTGACAAAGCAATTAAAGAGCAAACTGCCAAAGCCAATTATAGAGCCCCTAGTTATAATTTCATTAAAGTGAGAAGGGCAAGTCTATGTTTGTTTGCTGATCTGACTCTTTGATTTCTCTGCAGACTCTTGATTCACCCCACTCTGACTGTGCAGTATCCTTTTGTAAAGCAAAATACTTCTAGGCATCTAACAGTAGATTCTTTGTCTAAAGGAATGGGAGCACATCTATGAGCATAATCCAGAAGCAGTAGCATCTAGTCTATTCTCTCTCATCTCACTATTGTGGATGCTTCCCAGTTCGTTAAAATACATGGACGCTGACTGTCTATAAATACGTTCAGCAGTCTAGCCAGCTTACATTTTCATTTTCGCTCTACAAACCAATGCACTCAAAGGTACCAAAAGAGACAATTGCTTAGCAGTTCCGGTGAACCCACAGCCCTGAGATTGCACACAGTCTTTGGCAGTATTGTCTTTAGCCTTTGACCTTGCCAAGTTATTAACTGCTCCTTCTAACATTACCTCATGATCAGTAGCCTCTGGCCCTTCTAAGCTGTTCTGCCTGCAAACGCCAGTTCATTTCGCTCACTGCTACATTTGCTTCCCTAACTTATTCTCTCAAATGCTTGGGGCTCCTGTATCTCTTCCCATCTTCATCAAAGTGATTCCCCTTCTGTCCTTAAGTATATAATCCCCTCTTTTTTGTGCATTCTTTCTTGCATTATCTCTCACGCATCCTTCCGTCTTCAGAAAACTCCATTTGCCACTCCATTGCTTTGTTGCTTTTCAGCGCAATTTCACTCCAGAGAAAAATCCTGCCTCAGGAAGAGAAGGCTGGGGCCAGTGCTGTGCTGCATGTATTCCATTAAACATAACAGACAAGGCGGTGATGTTCCATCTGGGTTTCTGTGGCTAGCTGTGACTGTGGAAATGCAGTTAGTGTTGCTGTCAGTAGGCAAATAAGTTGGGTCGAGCTCCAGAAGCTTCTATCCTGAGAGCTCCTGTTTACATCAGCATTACCTTCTGCTGCGTTTCAGTCAGGTGCACTGCTGACTATAAACCTCTGCTTGGCAGTTCATTTTCAACAGAGGCCATATGCCCAATGGAGCAAGGGCAGAAGTGCCCATAGTATGGGCTCTCCCCACTTAGTCACCTCCACAGAAGCCGATGTGTATGCAACTGTCTCCTTAATGCCATTCCTCCCAGTATGAATAGCATTGGAGACTTTAACAGAGCCCTTTGTTTTATTTATTCATTCCCTACATCTTGGTTTGGGTTCTAGAGTGAACCCCTGATGTGTGTAATGGGGTGTGTGCTTTTTGTCAGAATCTCACATTATTCACATGGCCAGAGGCATAACTTTGTTTCCCAGCGTGGGAGAAACTGGCTGGGGTGCATAACTATTTTTGTCAGAAGTTATAATGGGGAATCAGATGGGGAAGCCTTTGGGGTCTAGACTTAGGGTTACCAACCTCCAGGGATTACAACTGATCTCCAGGCAACAAATCAGTTCACCTGGAGAAAATGGCCATCTTTAAAGTGGACTGTATGGCATTATACCCCACTGAAGATCCTCCCCTCCCCAAACCCTGCCACACTCAGGCTTCACTCCCAAAATATCCAGGTATGTCTCAACCTGGAGCTAGCAACCCTACCTAGACTTCTAGCTGCTTGTCCCCAGTACTAACAATCCTGTAACACATTCCCCAATGGCTATTGTGTAACATTCCCAAAATCTGCAATCCATCATCAACACCATAATGCCTCTTCCACCATAGTGTGGATGGGTGAGTAGGTGTCCTTTGTATCTTTGTACAACTGTCTTCTCCATCTTAGATGGAGGCAGCACAACAAAGGGAACACACAGATTCCAAAGAATGGTGTACAAAATAACAAATAGAGAGAGACAGCCGTGTGTCTGCTTTTTAATTTTTTTTAAAGGACTGAGATAGGTGGGAGCATGAGCCTTAGCTCTGCTAGATGAGGGAGCAGACCATGACTTCACAATCTCTATAAGTTCAAAATTAGGAACATGGAAGTTTTCCACTACAAGAACACCCACTAGCTCTTTAAAACATTTTAGAGAGTTGGGTCTTTAATCATGTAAATCATGAGTATGAACAGGTTGTTCATTAACTTGGGATTGAAGCACTAATCTGAAACACTGGAAAGAGGTCATTTTAGATGTGCACATAGAAACTGAGAGTTTTTTTGCCTCAATCAGTTGCTACCTCATCTAAGTGCTTTGTCCTGTCTGTTGAGGCGTGGAGGGAAAAGCTCCTGGGTGGTGGGGGAGGGAACCTGTTTTAATAAGATAGAAGTATCCCACATAAATGGGGTCCATTATTGTTGACACCACCATTCAAATTAAACCTGCAATTGGTGAGGCTGTGAATGACCAAGTTCGAGCAATGGGAGCCTTACATAGCCTCCCCACTAATCTCTCTTCATGCTGTTTGTGTAAAGTCACCCTCTCTCCCTTCAGAAGCCACATGGGATTAGCTGGTCATTTGGGGGCAAAGGAGGAATTGGGGGGATTCATTTAGCATTGCCCCCCAAAAGTTCCTCTGTTTTTGTTTCCTTCATACTGCTGATGGGGAAGCTTGCTTAGTAATAGAGGCCTGGTTTGCACCGAATGTGCTCTAGCTAATGGGTAGGTAGGATTAGTGTGGGGTAGGTCATGTTTAATCTAATCAAATAGGCAAGCATCCTTGAGATATTTGTTTGTCTTGGGGGTAAAATGTACTGGGTTCAGACGCGTTGAGTGATCAGCTCATGGTTTATTAAGTGATTCAGCAGTGAGAACAAAGACCCCTGGCCGAAGCCAAGTCTTATCTCCAAGGAAAGACACACCCAAAGCACACCCCACTCACCGTGATAGGCTATTTACACTAGGCTACTTTTCCAGGTAACCCTATTGGATTATTCTAGGATCCTAGTCTTCTTTTGTTATGGATCTCAAGCTCAGTACATTACTGGGGGGTTATGGTATTTTCCCATTTTTGTGTGCATGTGCCCATGCCTGGAAGTCATGGAGACCTCTGGTGACTCCTACTGGGGCATGGAGGACATTCAGAGAAGTGCTTTGATAGCCTGCCTCTGCCTCCTGGCCTTGGTATTCTCTGGAGGTCTCCCATCCAAATACTTGCCGTGTCCAGCTTCCGAGGTCTGACGAGATCAGGCTTGCCTGGGCTGTCCAGGTCAGTGCCCCTGAGACATCTGTTGATGAGGGAGGTGACCAGTCCAAGTGTCTGGTTAGGGAACCTTCTCTGTATTAAACAAAATAACACAGAGCAGTTGATGAACATCCTGTTCTTGGTTTACAGACAAGTAAATGTGAAAAAATTGTGACCATACTGATCCAAACTCCAAACCAAAGTGGTTCTGCCCAAACACTGGTGAACCTTTAGAGAAGCTGCCTAGTATGCCCCCAAAAAAGTTAAATTAATTGCAGCTGAACAAAAGAAATTCTGTATTTTCACTTTATACAGTCCTCTTATCCCATGTTTTCTTTCTTTTTTCTTTTTCTTTTTTTTTAAGAACAGAGACTATTAAGCCTCCTCCAATATCTGTGCACTGGCAAGTCACTTGCTTTCAAAGGATTCGCCAAGGTCATCTAAGTTGATGTTAAAAACTTACTGAGTACTAGATAATTCCTTACATTGGTTTTTTTGCATCAAGTTCCTGCCTTTTTGCTAGCTTCTATTTTCATGTGATTTTCTAAATGGTTTTTCTCTGCATATCTGAATTGTGATAAGAGATTGATTCCCTTTTGAACTAGATGAATTTAGAATTGCACTGCTTGTTTCCTTTTGAATCCTTGAAGACAAAAAGACCATCTGAAGAACCAGAGATAAAGGCTTCCAGTTCTAGTGGATTTCAAGTTGACCGTTTTTCTCATGCATGCTATTTAGCTTGCCCTACTTCTGCAAACCAGGGTGAGGTTTAAAGGGCTAGTGCTTATTTTTATTTATTTATTGGACTTTTATACCGCCCTCCCCATAAGCAGGCTCAGGATGGTTCACAACACAACTATAAAAACATATAAATCAAAATACATTGTCTTATACAATTCTGCAGGGTGTGTAAGGCAGAGATATTCTGCTAGGCTTTTGGTTGAGGGCAGCAATGGTTACCCATTGGCTGGCACCTTTTATGTTCTGAGTTTCTTTCCCCCCTTCCAGAAAAAGGGGCTGGTAGTCTGGAATTGGGATAAATAATATTATAGGAAAAATCACCAGCTTGGATCTTTTATCTGCACTGAAATGTTTATTAAATTATATATGAATTTTAATATGACATCATATCCTGTACATCACCCAGAGTCTGGTGTAAGCTGGGATAGGGTGATCAACAACAGCAGCAGCTGCCGCTGTCACCCCCCAGTTCTAGCCCCCTGATTTGTAATTAAAAATTAACAGTAGGGGAGGGGAAGCAGTTTGCAAGAAGACAGTTGTTAATACTTACTGGGGCTGATTCAGTTGGAGGCCTGGGGCCTCAAGTCTTATTGTGGGTGTCTCTGTAGTTCTTGCAGATATATAGGTAGAGAATAGGTTGGTGCAAAGAGGCACTCCTCCAGGGCAGTACATATGTTACTCCACATCATATCCCAAAACAATGCAAACACCTAGAGGAGCTAAAGGCAAGGAGTGGGAGGAGAGAGCCCTAGTGTGTGGGGGGAAGGTGAACAACCATGGGGGCAGCAGAGGGATGGATATATGGGGAATGGTAGGAGTGGCAGTGATGAAGTGGCACAGATCACCTTTAAGTCCTCTCAATACATTGCTGGACCACTGCTTGCTGATCTGGTTCGTATTATTTATCCCAATTCTTTGGCAGCCGAACAAATACCTGGAAGAAGTCAGCTTCACAGATGGTATTTGTTTGGCATTTGAATGCCAAGAAGATGAAGACAAAAATAAGCAAATTCCAAGATGCCACAAAGACTGCTCGTGTGCAAACACAGATGGTGCCAAAATGAAAAGAATCCAATTTAGCTAGCGTGGTGCACAAATACTTGTTTGTATTTGAGTGTGTCTTACTAGTGGCATGTGTGTCTAAGAACTCAGCTTTTCTGTTCCGTGCTGTTTTGTATGCACTAGCAGAATTGAAGGGTAGATCAGTACACCAAGTACTACTGAAATTTACTCTACAAAATTCTGAACAGAACTTTATGAACTTATTTCAGCACAGTTGCCATGTTGAGTCAAAGACTAAAACAAGTCTGTATAAAACACTATGGAATGGTACAGTGATCTTTACGTTAAAATATTTCATCACTTGCCAATGGTAAAATATCAGAATCACACCCTCCTATCCAAACACAGTATCTGTGATTGTGACTTGGAAATTAATATGAAGAGAAATACAAACCAATATGTTAGTAAATCTTGAACCGCTGAATGGATGAGGCACTGAGTGTAGAATGCCCACCATTTTGTAAACCTACGGAGCAGTATAGAAATGGTGGCTATCTGTACGAGCACAGCAGGACTGTGACTTACTCAGAATGCCAGCACACAAGCCTGATACAGTTATTGATACAGATATTGAGCTATAGTTAGGTGCCTCTCTCAGGAAGAGAACTGGATGGGCATCAGAGAAGCAGAGTAGAAGACTCAGCAGAATCTTGCAATGGGGTTCTTTTAAACTATCGATTACCTTTCATATTGATCTCATATTTCTGCCTCTGAAATAATGAGGGCACCAGCAGGGTTCTCAGATGGACATGTTTCAAGCACTGATCAGAAGCAGCCCTCCTCAGCTTTAGCAAAGTTGCTATATCATGTAGCTTCAGTCCAGGCCGTGTGTTCCTTTGTTCCAGGCTCCAATCATCCATTAGGGACAATTAGGGACAATTAGCTTTGGAAAAAGTGCAGAAAAGGGCAACTAGAATGATAAAAGGGTTGGAGAACTTTCCATATGAGGAAAGGTTGAGGTGCTTGGGGCTCTTTAGCTGGGAGAAACGACAGCTGAGGGGTGACACGATCGAGGTTTATAAGATAATGCATGGGATAGAGCAGGTAGAGAAAGAGGTACTTTTCTCCCTTTCTCACAATACAAGAACTCGTGGGCACTCAATGAAATTGCTGAGCGGTCAGGTTAGAATGGATAAAAGGAAGTACTACTTCACCCAAAGAGTGATTAACATATGGAATTCACTGCCACAGGAGGTAGTGATGGCTGCAAGCATGGACAACTTCAAGAGGGAATTAAATAAATATATGGAGCAGAGGTCCATCAGTGGCTATTAGCCACAAGGTATAGATAGGGACTCTGGGACAAGTGATGCTCTGTATTCTTGGTGCTTGGGGGGGGGTCAACAGTGGGAGGGCTTCTAGTGTCCTGGCCCCACTGGTGGACCTCCTGCTGGCACTTGGTATTTTTGGCCACTGTGTGACAGAGTGTTGGACTGGATGCGCCATTGGCCTGATCCAACATTGGCTTCTCTTATGTTCTTATGGAGGGATGCCAGCCTCCAGGTGGGACCTGGATCCCCCAGAATTACAGCTCATCTCCAGACTACAGCGATCAGTTCCCCTGGAGAAAATGGATGCTTTGGACCCCACTGAAGTCCCCGTCCTACCCAGGCTCCATCCCCAAATCTCCAGGAGTTTCCCAACCTGGATCTGGCAATGCTGCCCTTCATCCCCTGCAGGTGGCTAGGGGGGACCTTACAACCTTATGAACAATAGATGAAAAATAGGTATAGAGCTAACTTAACATTTTGGACATATCGTTTGTTCAGCCATGCACCACAGAGACTTATATCTGGTTTGAGGCATGGGCATGCGGTTGCTATAAATCATGAGATGACAACCCCATTTCAAATGCCATTTTTTCCCTGGTGCTTCCTTATGTCTGATACTAATGGTGAGGGCCAAGGAAGAAAACTGTAAGTATCTTTGCAGGCTCTGTAGGGTTCTACAGCTTCACAGTTTCATTATGTAAGCAAGAGTTTTGTGTGTGTATAACCTCACCAGTAAAAACTGAAGTGGCAGCACAGCAAAAGAGAGTAGTGATCACTCTCCTTCAGCTAAACGATTAGCATGACTCTTCAAAAGTCAGAATTGTATTCCTTTTAATTTGCTTTTATGCCATGACTTAGCTGGAGATGTGGAATGGGGAAAAAAAGATTTATTGTCTTGGCTGACTGGCTGCCCTGCTCCCTGTGATCTTTGTCCTTGCTGAAGCCTCACGGAGAAGATTGATTGGCTTTAACTCTTCACTGGAAATTAATATTTAATTCCCTGTCATGCCTTCACGTTTTTAATTCAGCCCCTACTATTATTCTTCCTGATTGATTTTCAGCATGCTGACTGGGTGTTTTTAAAACTGATCTAGCCATTGATTTAGAGGCTGCACTGGAAATCTTTGTTAGAAAAACTGGAGGGAAAGATTAACTGCCCCCCCCCAAGTACACTGAGAGTTAAAACCCATCTCTTGGTTTATTGCATAGACAGCAATCAGTGTTCAGATAAAGAGATTCTGTATGCAGGCCTAGCATCAGACTTCTGTAGGCCCACCAAGTAAGGCCTCCTTGCACCCCAGGCAGCTGAACAGCAGGTCAGTAAGGAGAGGTGAGAGAGAGAATTTGAGATCAGGGAAGTTTCCAAAGGGGCAGAAAACAGGAAGAGACATTAAATTGGGCAGATAGGGTATATGAAAGGCTAAAAATAGAAGACGGGAACAGCAGTTATGCCACAATAGTCTCTTTCTGCTTCATCTTTAACTGTTAATTTATACTCTGCTTTTCTACTCAGGGGGATCCACAGTGACTTACAGCTTTATTCTCCCCCCCTCCATTTTATTTTCTCAACAGCAGCCTTGTGAGCAGAGTTGTCACTCTGGATTGAGAAATTCCTGGAGCCTGGGGAAGGCAGGGTTTGGGGAGGAGAGGGGCTGCAGTGGAGCCCACTTTCCAGAGCAGCCATTTTCTCCAAGTGAACTGATTTCTGTCATCTGTAGATCAGTTGTAACCCTTGGAGATCGCCAGCCAGGTTGGCAACCCTACCTATGAGGAAGGTTATTCTAAGAGACAGGGAAAGACTGACTGGGCCAGGGTCACCCAGTGAGCTTCCATAGCACTGATCTGAACCTGGGTTTCCCATGTCCCGTGTCCTAGTCCATCACTAGGGTTGCCAACTCCAAGTTAGGGAATTATGAAATCCCTGGAGAACAGGGTATGAACAGGGTTTGGGGAACAGGGTATGATGCCCTAATCCAGGCGTGTCGAACTCATTTGTTACGAGGGCCGGATCTGACATAAATGAGACCCTGTTGGGCTGGGCTATGTGTGTCATAAAAGGTAATGCCAGGTAGCGGAGATATAAACTTTATAAAGGACACAAACACAAAAGGGTTGTTTACTTAAAATAAAAACATGCTTAAAACATTAGCTCTGTAAGCTGCAAACCTACTTTTGATTTATTGATGTTCACCACAGAAATCTCATGCTCAGAGTTCTGAGTCTAGGACCCAGGTTAAAACATGAAATGGCTGAGTGATTAAGAGAGTCTGGTGAAGCAAGCTATGACGCAGCAGCAGCAGCAGCAGAACTGGAAGCAGGAGATGGCTAGTTCCACTGCGGGCCTGATGGAAGCCTTCTGGGGGCCTAATCCGTCCCCTGGGCCACATGTTTGACACCCCTGCCCTAGAGGCCACCCTCCAAAGCAACCATTTTCTCCAGAGGGACTGATCATTATGGTCTGGAGAGCAGTTGTTCCAGGCCCCATCTGGAGGCAGACAGCCTTAACTGCAAGCACCAAAGCATTACACAAAAATGTCGAAACCAGAAAAAATTGCCCTCTGAGGAATCCGTCCTTATCAAATGCCAGCCTGAGAAAAGCCACTGTTACCATTCTTATGGAAAGCTTACAGCATAGACACCCACCACAGAGAGGGCATTCCATAGTGCCAGAGCATCTGAAAAAGTCTGCACTGTGGCTGATTGGACAGCTCATACTGAAGCTCACCCACCCTGAGCCTGCTTGCGGTGAGGGCGGGATACAGGTTTAATAAAATAAATAAATAAATAGGTTTAGCCAGAGAAGGTTGATCCTTCATTAAGGTTCCACCATGACAAAGGCCTCTAACTAGTCCAGAAAACAGACCCCAAACCCAACCCCCCTTTGTTGCTCTTGCTGCACTCTAATCAGTGTCCGCCCTTTAAAATTTGGCAAATTGCCAAAGGTGCAAGGTGCTATCATAAGATTTAATGTCATATAGATCTTAGTACTGCGAGGTAACTTACAAGCAATTTTAAGGTTCAGAAACAAGTGTATTCCTATGTATCCCAAACATCCTTACACTTTTCTCTCAAAATTTGTCAAGGCTCATGAGAAGCTGATAGAAGGGAGGTGCTGCCACCGTGTGATGTTTTGCTGTAAATTCAGGGCCTGCTGTGGGATTTCTCTCCATGAGTTGTGTTGCTATTACAGTGCCCAACAATTTCTCTTCTAAAATATCTTTTCCTCTTTAGTCTGCTTTCACAACAGGTGCCCATTCTGTGGCAGCAGAACTAAAGAAGAGTTTTATGGTGCTTTAGACAGCAACAGTTTTATTGCAACATCTGATGAAGCAGGCTGTAGTCTCTGAAAAACCTATGCTACACTAAATCTGTTGTGTTTACATGTACACATCCAGCCATTTGGTAAGGGGAAAAGAAATTAAACTCATTTTCATATTGTTACAGTGGGCTTGGCAAAACACCTTCATGAGTACAATGAAAAGGCAGTATGTCCTGAAAATAAATAGGAAAATATAATATTAATTAAGATGAGGTATTTCATGTTTTGCAGCACAGCAATGGCTGTCACAAAGGGCTGCTTTACCATGTAAAATCAAGAAGAAAGCTTGGTTTAATTTGTAGTTGTTGTTTTGCGGGGGAGTATTTGTGTATGTGTATGTGTGTGCTTGCGAGCCTGGAAGCCATGGTGACTCCTGGTGATCCCTAGTGGGACTAGGATATTTCAGAAAGGTGGCTTTTGATATTACTTGCCTCTGTGTCTCAGCCCTGGTATTCCTTGGAGGTCTCCCATCCAATTACTTGCCAGGGTCAGCCCTGCTTAGCTTCCAAGATCTGACCAGATCAGGCTATCCAGATCAGGGCTTTAATTTGTTATTGTTGAGAGGGGATATGAATGTAGTCTTACACTGCATTTATTTTATTTATACCCCACTTGTCTCCCACTGGAGGTAGGTTCAAGTGGGAGCATGTCATTCAGCAAGCTTCCATGGCAGAGTGAGGCTCTGACCCCGGGTCTTCCTGATCCTAGTCTGACATGGGACCTATTACACCAGGCTGGCTGTCAGTGACATATATCCACATACCATCAGATACTATTGCCATCGTTCACATCTGTGTGGGAAAGGCAATTACCTGTGAATGACTGTGACCAGGTTTCAAACATCCAGTCAGATTATTCAGATTCATCCAGATTCCAGAGCTGGTATTTTGGACCCAGCTCCAACGACCCTTTAAAGGAACAAGGGCTCTGATGTGCTCATAGAGCCTTCCAGATGGCAAAGACTTTTGAGCTCATTTCAGAAGAGGCATGACTTGCCAGGCACAAAGGGGTTTAATTAATAGGAGTCACCTCAAATGAATGGGGAAACCAGCCCATGAAAGGAGATATGGGGAGTCCGTGGGTTGGATCCCAGTTAAAATTCCTATGCAAAAAAAGGAAGGATGCTTCTCACTGATACTTTTAATTCCTGCTAAGGTATTCCTGGGGGTGGGAGATCCCCTGATCCCCAGGAGTGCTTTTTGAGAGCCATTTCAGGCTGTAGTAGGAAGGGGAGAGGAGCTGCAGTTCCATGAATGGAAACTGTGCCATACTCTTTGTGCAAAAGGTCATTTGGCATTGGGGGCCTGGCCACCAAGCAGCTCTTCATAAACTGAAGAGGTCCATCATAGCAGCACAAGTTTTGCAATATTTCAGTCTTAGAAAGCAACTAGACATCCAGGCTGATGCATCCAAGGATGATCTGGAGGCATGTCTGTTCAAGAAAGGAAGACCAATAGCATATGCATTCCAGTCCCTGCCCAAGACAGAGCAAAACTATTCACAAACAGAAAAAGAGCTTCTGACAATGGTCTTTGCAGTGTCCAAGTTTCACCAGTACGTCTTTGGTGCCCAAGTGACACTCCAATCTGACCATAACCCATTAGAAACTCTTTTTGCTAGGCCCATTGGAACAGCCCCAGCAATCTTTATGGGGCTGTTCCGATGGGCCTGGCAAAAAGAGTTTCTAATGGGTTATAGTCAGAGAATGTTATTATAGCTGCAGAAGTATGACTTTCAGATCTGGTACAAAAAAGGCAAAGACAGGTTTACAGCTGACATGGTCTTAAGGGACTATAGACTCTGCTCCTGCTGATGTGGAACACTTGATGGAGGAACGGGTGATTTACGGCCAGTGCAGTACATCTCTGCTCAGTGATCACATGCTTAAACAGCTGCAAGATTTCACTGCAGCAGACACAGACTTGCTAGCCCTGAAGACTCTATACATCAAAGGCTAGCCCAGGAGCCACAAGCAGGTCAGGCTGGAACTATAGGGCATAGAGGCTGAGACCTTCCATCGGTGTTGCCCCCAGGTGCTGGGATTCAGGGACTGACTGCCTATGAACACAGAGGTTCCCTTTAGTCACCATGGCTAGTAGCCACTGATAGACCTGTCCTCCATGAATCTATCTAATCCCCTTTTACAGCTGTCTCTTCCTGTGGTCATCACCCTGGCAGCAAATCCCACATTTTAAAGACTTGCTGTATAAAGAAGTATTTCCTTTTGTCTGTCCTGAACCTACTGACTATTGGCTTCATTGGATGCCCTCAAGTTCTACTATTTTGGGAGAGGAAGAAAAAGCTATCTTTGTCAATTCTCTCCACCCCGTGCATAATTTTATAAACCTCTACCATATCCTCCCTTAGTCATCTCTTTTCTAAACTCAAGAGTCCCAGACTCTTCAGCCTTTCCTCATAGGGAAGGTGCTCCAACCCCCTAATCATCTTGGTTGCCCTCCGCTGTACTTTTACCAGCTCTACAATGTCCCTTTTGAGATATGGTGACCAGAACTGTACACAGTATTCCACATGAGGCTGTACCATGGATCTATAAAGGGGCATTTATAATATTGGCTGTTTTATTTTTTAAATAATAATCCCTAACATAGAGCCAATATCTTTTCCCCTCTCCGTCTCAGCAAGTTCAAATGTTCCCTCTAGGCTGTGTAGTCTGGTGAGCAAAAATTCTACTTTGTGAGCTACTGGCCTTAAAGTTGTGAGCGAGCGATTTGACTACTGCATAAATTCATTTGCTCTGGAACCATCCTTCCTGAGCTAAGACAAAAATGTGTATGCCAGAGGCTAAAAAACTCTGAGCTATCTCACACCAACTCAGGTTAGAGGGAACACTGGTTCAGACCCCTTTAGCCTATACTTGAAGTTGGGAGATTTTGTCCCAATCTACATCATCTTATACTTACCACCATTGAACTTCATTTGCCACACTGTGGTCCATTCACCCAATTTGTGGAGATCATCTTGGAGCTCTTCACAGTCAGCCTCGGTTTTTACCATCCTGAATAATTTTGTGTCATCCGCAAACTTGACCACTACAGTGCTCACCCTTAGTTCCAGATCACCTAGCTGACAAGATGGCCATGACTATAGTAGCAAAGCTGAAGGCAACATTTGCACGTCATGACATACCAAAAAAAATAATCTGTGATCACATACCATTTGCCAGTCAAGTGATGAAGAAATTTGCTAAAAACTGGGGTATTGCCTTGACAGATTGGAGTCCCTCAATCAAATGTGCAGGCAGAATAACTGTTGAAACCATCAAGTACGTGATCCAGAAAGCACTATGAGATGGTACAGACCCTCATCTTGCATTGCTAAATCTGAGGGGCCTGGGGAATATTCACATAACTGGGTTGAATGTTTCTCCAACGCAGGTGCTAATGAGACAGCGGTTGAGGAGCACCTTACCAGCCACAGCTCCTGTTCTGAGGCCTGGAGTACCGCTAGGGGTACATTCCAATTCGCACAAGCAGCAAACACATCAGAAGGCCCAGCATGATAGATACGCAGCACCTATGCCTTCTTTTCAAGAAGGTGGTAGCATAAGGATACAAACAGCCACAGGGTGAATGCCAGCATCAGTTATTAAAAAGAAGTGAGCCATGTTCATATGTAATCATGACTCCACAAAGCCGCAGCTATCGAAGGAACAGAATACTACCAGAGGAATCACAATGTAGACAACACAACAGCAAAAACAACCACTGTGAAATACAGCGCTATTTCAATAAAGGCAAAAGTAAAAATGATTATATATACTCAAAGTGTTATTGTAATGTATGCGTTATTTCCAATATTCCATATGAGACATTCAGTACAACACTATAGTTATGTCCACTCAGTATCAAAATCACATACAGAAAACCTTCACAAGGGAAAAGTCCAAGGAAAATTTATAAGCAGAATTATTCAAAATCTGTGCAGTATCCAAAGTGCAAACAAGATGGGGCTTCCAGTTGATTTCCACATTTTGGTGATCCAGTCCCTTCTTCAGTAAAGAAAACCGGCAGAGCATCCAACAAACAGTCAAGGTCAAGTATTTTCTCCAGTCTAAAATGTATAATTCTCTATGTTGACATGCACTCACAATCTCTCCCAGTCATAGAAATTCAGGCGCTGGTAGGTGAAGAGCCTCAGGCATCACTTATGTCAGAAAGCAGACCTGAGGACATGATGGATGTTCCCCCCCAGTGGCAGAAACAACTGGAGTAATTAGGCAAACATGGAAGGGGGGTGAAATGAGGTTGCCTGCAAAATTCAAGGACTATATTATGGGATGGTGGGAAAGAGTAACCCAGAATAGTGAGTCAAGTAGTGACCTCTGACTCCCAGTTCTGAAGTGGTTGATACATTGATACATTGACAAATAATTGATAAATTGATGGTGTCTGATGGGTATCTGCAGCTTTTATTTTGTTCTAGGGTTGCCAGCCCGCAGGTTCCCCTGCTTTTGGGGGCTCCAATCCATCCCCAGCCAGCTGGCCAGTGGGAGAAGCCCTGCCCCCAAGCCCCTTAAAGAGTCTTTTTGTGAGTCCAGCATGTGGCCCACAACTGCCCCTCTCCCTCCCCTCCTTTAACTGAATGTCTTTTAATTTGCACAGACAATCAGACCTCCAGTGGCCAGTCAGAAGCCCTGCTGGTCAGTGTACCACCTGGCTCAGCCCACTTTCTAAAAACACTTGGCGGGCACCAGGAAATGCGTCAGCATGTGTCATGGTGCCCACAGGGACAACATTGGGGACCCCTGGACCCCACCCATTTTGAAAGAGGAGCATATATTCCCCCTGGCCACAAGCTCAGTACAGATGATAGCCCCGTGCATTAACTGGACGCATGGTGAAGGAGAGTGACATGAATATGCTGGCTCAACCCCCTGCCTCTGAATGATCGCCTGGTCACCTGCAGGGAGCAACCACATATAGGACATGACCATACACAGGATGTGGCTGCACACACTCTCACACCCTCTCCATGATATACAATGCTGCTTTTCAAATGTCACTGATCATGCGGTGGTAGTGTTCATACGGCCACTTGATCTGTATAGTTGGCCCTCCATCCCCTCTCTGTGCCTGTATAGATGTGTGTATCCTTTAAATAACTTACAATACAATACAATATTTTGTCTGATCCTCTGTATCTTTGCAGTCAGCATCATATGTTTGTGGTATAAGCACATGAACTGATTGCAAGATTAGTTAGATTCATGCTGAGCCCCAAAAAGCATACAGGCACATCTATGTAATAAATCTCAACTTAAAAGTTTGAAGTTGTCTTTTTTTATTTTAACTATGTTCCTTTTAACAATGAGAGGTGGTGGATATAGACAGGTGCTGGCAACAAGAATGCTGTGAGGAAGCAGTCTCATCATACACAAAAGCAGTAGAATCTATCTCCCCATATATGTCCTGCTGAGCCTTATACCAACTAGTAGTCCCCGGCCCAAGAGACGTCTGTCTGACCTCAACCTTCCGTCCGACCTGGTGGAACATGCTCCCAATTGAGATCAGGGCCCTGTGGGACTTGTTATAATCCTGCAGAGCCTCTAAAATGGAGCTGTTCCACCAGCCTTTTGGTTGAGGCAGCAGATGTCCAATAACATCGGCTGCCCATGGCGCGTGTGTATACAGCAGCTAATGTATATCAACTGGGATATACTGGGAGAAGCTGACCTACTCCATCTTGATCCATCACCCCTTCTAGCATGGGGTCAGTGTATTTTAGTATGTAACCAATTACTGAACTGTCAGGAGACTCAGATTATTGTGTGGATTATTTAATGTTTTTACTTATTTAATATTTTACTTCTGAATGATTATTCAATGGTTTAAACTGCTTCTGTATTGTGTTAGGATGTGAGCTGCCCTGAGCTCGCTTGTGGGATAGGGCAGGGCATAAGGCACAATGAATAAATAAACAAATAAATAATCATGACAATGGAGATGTTGGGATTTGTTCCGATACATCTGAACAGCGCAGTGAATGACTGACTCCCTAGTCTTGACTAGATGCAAGCATCTAGAGCATCGATGGCACAAAGTGATTTGTGATGAGAATAAATTTTACAGGAACAGAACTGCTGGATGAACAAGGAATAGAATTCTTTGCAAGAGCCTGCAACCTAATAAGCATGTTGGTTCCCACTTACAAGCTTATATGTACTTACAGAGAGGAAAACACAAAGTCCAGAATCAGCCTGCTTTTTGGTCTGCTACCCAGAAATGGTTTATGATACCTTTAAAAAGGTAAAGGTTTCCCTTGCTTGAAAGCTAGTCGAATCTGACTCTAGGGGGCAGTGCTCATCTCCATTTCCAAGCCAAAGAGCTACCGCTGTCCGAAGACGTTTCCGTAGTCATGTGGCTGGCATGACTAAACACCAAGGTGCATGGAACACTGTTGCCTTCCCCTGAAGCGGTACCTATTTATTTACTTGCATTTTCTTGCTTTCGAACTGCTAGGTTGGCAGGAGCTGGGGCCAGAGACAGGTGCTCACTCCATCATGTGACACTCGGGTCTTGAACTGCTGAACTACAGACCTTCTGGTCTGCAGCTCAGTATCTTAACCTCTGAGCCCCCACCACCCTGATACCTTTAGGACTGATGGCTCTGCTTTCAGGATAAGCTGCAGAGGAGTTTTGCCTAACTACCTTTGAATTGTCTAATAATGGTCAATGTGGATATTGGACAGGCTTGAAATCTGAATTCTTTTTTAAGAGCTGTAGGTTTTCTCTTCTCTTCCAGAAGATGGCAATGAACACAAGTTTATGAGTGTTTACTACATTTTGAAAAGAAAGACTGAAACTATTTCTGTCTGTTCTGAACAAATCCAGTTTCCACTTCATAGAAATTTAGATCAATCCTATTCATGGTCAGGATAACAGGTAACTGTAGGATGGGGAAGAAAGGGCTCCTGTCTCCTCCCCATGCTGTTTTCCCAAGTTGAAATTGCTCTGGGGCAGCATTTGCCCCATTTTGGAGCTTCTCATGTGAATGGGGACAGACCCAATCTGCTAGAAATCATAATGTGTAGCTTGACCCTCAGAGAAGGCAGAATTGGTGCATGGACTCATACATGGAGACATGGCCTTTCAAATATGTAGGTGCCAGGTCTTGAAGGGCTTGTACAAGTAATAGCCAGCAATTTGTACTGAACTGAAAACTTGATTGAAAAGTGGTGTAATGAGATGCAATGGCTCATTTATTTATCTGTTTGTTTTACTGTGCCTTTCTGCCCTCACACAGGGCACCAAGGTGGGTAATAAATTAAAACATACATAATAAAACTACAGTTTAAAACCATTAAAATCAGCTCCCCCAAACACACACACATCTTTAAAATAACCAATAAAACAGAGCTAAAATACATACAAAGACATTAAAACAACAAAATCTTGGTCAGGAAGGGAGGATCACTGAGGGAATGCCAAACAAAACAAAAAAGTCTTCACCTGCTGGCGGAAGATGGCAACAGAAGAGGGCAGGCGGATCTTCCTGGGGAGAAAGTGCCAGGATTTTGGTCCCACAACCAAGAATGCCCTCTCCAGGGTTACCTCTCGCCTACTCTCAAAGTGGGGGCACTAGAAGCAGGACCTTTGAAGACGACTGTATAGGTCTAGCTGGCTCATTAGGGAGTAGGCAGTCCTTCAGTTATGTTGTCTCCAAACCATATAGAGCTTTGAAGGTCATCAGTAGCACCTTGAATTGCGCCTAGAAGCAAATTGGAAGCCAGTGTAGATGGGCCAAGACAGGAGTGGTATGGTCTGTACCATCTACTCCAGTCAACATCCTGTCTGCAGCATTCTATACCAACTGAAGTTTCTGAACACTTTTCAAGGGCAGCTCCATGTAGAGAACATTGCAGTAATCTAATCTAGATATAGATGTAGCCAGGGCATGCACCACAGTGGCCAGATCTTTTCTGCCTGGGAAAAGGCCAAGGGGCTGAGCAGCAGCCTCCTCCCAGTGCTGCCTTCTAAAATATGACCTTTAGGTAGGACCAGAACCATCAGAGGACAGTGCCTTGCAATCCCAGCCCAGAAAGGTGGTCCAAAGGGATATCATGACCAATTATATCAAAAGTCTCTGAGAGGTCCAGGAGAATTAATAGAGTTGCACTCCCTCTGTCCATCTTTGGGTGCAGGTCATCCCCCAGGACAACCAAGGCTGTGTAACCAAGCCTACATGTAGACTGGAAAGGATCTAAATGAGTTGAAAGTTGTCCAGCCACCACACATTCAATCACCATGCTCAAGAATGGAACGCTTGAGACTAGTCTGTAATTGTTGACGTCTCTTGACCTCCTATCAATTCAGCATCCATATTTTGAACTATGTGACACTTCCAGGTTGTCTTCAAGGGTAGCCCTACTTAAAGCGTGCTATGGTAATCTAGCCTACAGGTTACAAAACATAGTTCTACACAGCAGGGTCAGCCCTGTCCAAGAAGGATGACCACAAATCCAGTACAGATGAACAAAATGCTCTTAGCCACCTCGGCAACTTATTTTGCTAGCAGCAAGAGGAGTCTTAACACAGTGCGCTCCAGATAACATCGTACTCTTATTGATTATGAGCCTAGCCTTAGCCAAATGGAATAAAAATTCATATAGCTTTCCATAATTTACACAAACATTAAATAACTCTTCAATCCAATCACAGCTCTGAGTAGGCTGCCAGCCTCCAGGTGTGGCCTGGAAATATCCTGGAATTGCAACTGATCTCCAGACTATGTAGATAAGTCTCCCTGGAGAAAAGGGCTGCTTTGGAAGGTGGACTCCGTGGTGTTCTACTGCACCTCCTCAAACCCCACCTTTCCCAGGATCCACCCCCAAATCTCTAGGCACTTCCCAACACAGAGTTGTCAACTCTAACTCTGAGGGAGATGATGATTTTTTAAAAATTAAAATATCTGATCTATTGACTTTCATTTATAAAGCCTTCATACCTGGGTTGGAGACCAATGAATACTGTAGAGAAAGACACAGACACACATACTTCTCTCTGTCTCTTTGTGGGAGGAACGGGGTCATTATTTCAGTGACCCATGTGTTTTACACAAAAGATCCCAGTTCGGGGTCCCAGGCATTTTACCCCTTTAATTAAACCATTTTCTACCTTGAATGTCGTGTCATTACACAGAAATTTGAAACCTTTGGAAATGATATTTACCACATATATATGTAAACAAGCTCATATTCTCAATTGTTTATTGGGGGGGGGGACAGCTTTTGAAGCCACTTGAAGAGCTGCTGCCAGACACAGTAGAGGGACCAGTAATCTGACAGTACAAAGCCGCGTCACATTCATGTCCTTGTGAGCATCTCTGCTTTAATTGACCTTAATTGATCTTGGAAAAAATTACCTTCCTGCATGCACGTGCATTTCATAAAACCTCAAACATAGACTAGGAGCCCCACTTCAGCCTCAAGCACATTCTAAAAGTGAATAATGCCACAGAGTACAAAGTGCATTAAGCAGTAACTAATTGGAATGTCTAGATATGCTCCATTAGAGACCTTTTGTTGACAGGCAAGTTAGCTGGGGGCCTGAAATATTAAGATAAGCCCCATCTAAGTCTTTAAGTTCAACTGTGCGCTACCTACAGTGTCATATATGAATATTCCACAGAAATTAGGTACCTTTATGCATGGATTGCCTTACCACAAATTTATCTGAATAAGTCCAAACTCTTCCCACATGGTGGTTGTGTGGTGTTCTTTTTAAAAAAGCTCAAATAACAGTTTGGGCTACAAGGTAGAGAGAGGCTTGCTAGGATTAAGAAAAGTACTACCATTAAAAAATTCTGGTGACACAGCTTTAGTACAACTAATTGTAAAAAATAAACTTAAAATATATTTTTTTAAAAAATTGGTGAAGATTTTATTATTCATTTTAATTCACATTTGCAAGAGTCATTATTCTTGTCATACCAGTTACAGAATAATGATAAAAGCAAGATAAAACTCCCAGGGATGTGGTCAGGGTAACTGAATTTAAGTATTCTGATTTGCTATCTGTTTTCAGCTGCTTCAAAGGCCATAGGTGTAATATTCGCTGCTGTGTTATCATACCATCTTTCTCCAAAGCACCTACAAGCAGGAATGTGCCAATCACTGCTGCAGACATCTGTGGATGTGGCATGTCATGAAGGTCAGCAATGGGTGGTTATAGCTCCACACCTTGAATTGAGTCACAATTTATTTATTATTTATTATTTTCCATTTATATCCCACCTTGCCGAGAATCGGCTCAAGGCGGCTAACAACATTCAATCAATAAAACAATGCATTAAAATACACTAAAATTTACATCAACAATCTACCTAACATCCTACAAACTGACAGTACTAGACAACGGAACAAACTAATGGCAGCCTCAGTTTACCTTCCCCTCACCAGCGGCAATCTCCACATGATATTCATCGGACCGTAGCGTGTTTCGATGGGTACATTTAATCAGTGGCGGCCTCTAATCGAAGGCCTGGTGGCCAATTACTTTTAGTGGCAGATGGAGAAAAAAGAAACTGGGTTTCTGTAAACTGTCATGCCTTGTCTCACATAGTGCCCTTTCTTTGAAAACTTCACCAGCAAGTAGTTTGGACCTTGGGTTGCCAAATGTGTGCTGCGAAATTTCTGGAGATTTGGAGGTGGAACCTGGGAAGGATGGGGTTTGAGGAGAGGAGGGACTTTAGCCAGATATATAGACTCCACCCTCCAAAGCAGCTGTTTTGTCCAGGGAATGGATCGCTTTGGTCTAGAGATCAGTTGTAACTCTGGGAGATCTCTAGGCTCTACCTACCTGGAGGTTGGCCAGCTTATTTGGACAGTTGCCTTTTTAATAGGGTTGCCAGGTCTTGCCAGTGTCTCAGTGGGGGGCTTCTGGAGCATGCACCGCGAAGATGTCACTCTAGCATTCGGGTAAAAAACCTATATGGTCACCATAGAGTTTTTACCCAAATGCTAGACCATCCCCTGCACAACATGCCCATCATGATGATGGCACCTCCAGGTGATGTCATCGCATCGGGCATGTTGGATGTGATGGGACTCTTTGGAGGTGGGGCTTTTGGGGATTGAGGTCAGTGAGGTAACACCCACCCCTATTGGGGGAATGGAAACCTTTCTTTTGAAAGCTCTGCTGAGGATCTGCATTTAGAAAAAGTCTAAAACACCATGATCAAGAACTGCAGATTGAGAAAAGTCTGTTTGACCAGTCTGTCTATTTCTTTCTCTGTTCTTTCCTTTACCGCACTCCCGCCATAGCGGGCTCAGGGTGGTTGACTATCTATACATCTAATTCCCAAGTGGCCCCCTGTGTGCAGATATCTAAATCTGCACATCGGGGGCACTTGGGGGGCAGGGAGATTTTCCTGCACACATGGGGCAGTCCCCAGGTGTGCAGAAAAATATAAAAAGTTGAAAAAAGTATAAGGGGGATATTTAAATCCCCCAAAAGGTAAAAGAGCGTTCCCTGTGCATGCGCAGGGAACGCTCTGTGAACTGCCTTGCTGCTGCCGCCGCAGGGAATGGAAGGGCAGGAGAAGGCTTGGTGGACCAGTCAACCTCACTGCGGAGGAAGGAAGGGGGAAGCTTGGCAGGCTGGCTGGCCTCGCCTCTGCTGCTGCCACTGGGGGAGGGAGGAAGGAAGGGGGAGGCTTGGCGGGCCGGCCAGCTGGCTGACCTTGCCACCCCCGCTGCTGCTGGAAAGGGGAAGCTTGGCGGGTCGACCGGCCTCGCCGCTACCGCGGCGGGGGAGGGAGGGGAAGCCTGGCAGGCCGGAATACTCCCCCTGCAAGTATCGCGGGTGCTGCTGGGGGGAGGGAGGAAGGGGGAGGCTTGGTGGGCTGGCCGGCCTCCCTGCCGCCGCACTGCTGCTGCTCAGGAGGGAGGGGGAAGCTTGGCGGGCTGGCCAGCCTTGCTGCCGCCCCCATTGCTGCTGGGAAGGGGGAAGCTTGGCGGGCCGGCCTGCCTCACTGCCGCCACCGCCGCTGCTGGAGGGGGAGGGAGGGGGAAGCGGGCCGGAATACTCCCCCCCCGTGAGTATCATGGGTCCCGCCTCTTTTATCCTTATTCTAATAGCCAAAATGTGTGGATACCTATTCCCACCAACAAGGGGCTCACTCTCCCCCAACAAGATCACTCAGAATTACAACTGTTGTCCAGGAGACAGAAATCAGTTCCCCTGGATAAAATGGCAGTTTTGGAGGGTTGAGTCTATGGCATCATACCCTGCAGAGGCTGCTTGCCTCCCCAAGCCTCACTGTCCCAAGGCTCCACCCCCAAATCTCCAGGAATTTCCCAACCTGGAGCTGGCAGCCCTAAGGTGAATTGATCTCTGTAGCTGGGAAACCCGTTGTGATTCCCAGAGTGCTGCCACTGTTGCTGTGTGGGGGAGAGGAGGCAGGTGGGTGGCTGAGAGCACTTCCACCACTGCTACTGCTGCTCTGCGGAGTGCGGGAGGAAGCAGGCTGGAGGCTGGGAGAGTGATGGGGGCAGAAAGAAAGAATGATGTGGTGGGGGGCAGAAAGAGAGAGAAAGACTGATGAAGTGGGGAGGCAGAAAAACAAAGAGAAAGATGACAGAAAGAGAAAGGAAGTCACATGCATGGAGCAGAAATAGAGTAAGAAAAGGGGGCAGAGGGGAGAAATAGTGTGAGAGAGGTAGGGTATGAGCAGAGGAAGCAAAGGTGTGACGAATGAGATAACCATCCCGCAAGTTTCTTGCGGGTCTCCACTTGTTTATACTATTTCCCAGAGGGTTTTTTGTGCAGATACCTATTTCCACCAACAGGGGGCTCACTCTCCCCCAACAGCTTTTCCTACATAGTCAGTAGACTTCCTGGGTTTGTAGAAAAATCCAAAAAGTGAAAAAATCCCTTCAGGGACGGTTGAATTCCCCAAAAACCTTTTGAAATGGCCTCTGCAGGGACATAACTTCAGGCATCAACGGTGAGAGATTAGAACGTTTGGGGGGGGGGAGGCTTCTAACTGGCTCTGTCAGTAAAAGGGTGAAGGAAGGGCCCTTTCCAGGCCTCTTTCGGCCTTGGAAGGAGGGAGGGAGCCTTGGGGCCAGGCTGGGGGATTCCTAGAGGTTTTGTGGTAGAGTGTAAGAAGGGCAGGATTTGGGGAAGGGAGAGGCCTCAGCTGGGTATCATGCCACAGAATCCACCCTCCAAAGCAGCCATTTTCTCCAGGGAGACAGATCTCTGCTGTTCACTCTCCAGGCTCCACTTGGAGGTTGCCAACCCTAGGCCTGGCAGCAGTCTAGGGTTGCCAGGTCCCCCCATGGGCACTGGCAGGGGATGGGGGTAGTGGGGTTGCCAGCTCCAGGTCTGGAAACTCCTGGAGATTTGGGGATGGAGCCTGGGGAGGACAGGGACCTCAGTGGGGTACAATGCCCTAGAGTCCACCCTCCAAAGCATCCATTTTCTCCAGGGGAAGTTATCTCAGTAGTCTGGAGCTGAGCAGTAATTCCAGGGGATCCCCAGATCCCACCTGGAGGCTGGCATCCCTAGGCAACACCCTCTGGGTGACTTGATATCACCTAATTTGCATTATGGAGCTGCGGTGGCTCAAGTGGTTAAGACGCTGAACTGCAGGCTGTGGAAGGTCAGTAGTTCAGCAGTTCGAGACCCAAGTGTGCCGCAAGACGGAGTGAGCTCCCGTCTCTGGTTCCAGCTCCTGCCAACCTAGCAGTTCGAAAGCAAGAAATTGCAAGTAGATAAATAGGGACCACTTTGGTGGGAAGGTAACAGCATTCCGTGCGCCTTGGTGTTTAGTCATGCCGGCCACATGACCACGGAGACGTCTCCGGACAGCGCTGGCTCTTCGGCTTTGAAACGGAGATGAGCACCGCAATCCTAGAGTCGGATTCGACTGGCTTTCGAGCAAGGGAACCTTTACCTTTACCTTTAATTTGCATGACTCAATTTGGCCTGGCTGCTTGCTGCTGTTCAGCAGCCACCCTATGAAAGCCAGCAGTGGTGCAGCAGTTAGAGCTTCAGAGTAGGGTCTGCAAGACCCAGGTTCAAATCCCCATATTGCCGTGGAAGCTGACTGGGTGATTTTGGACCAGTCACATACTTTCAGCCTAACCAACCTCACAGGGTTGTTGTGCAAATAAAAAGGAAGTGAGAATAATGTAAGCTGCTTTGGTCCCCACTGTGGAGATAGACTATAATTTTCCTTGGTAGAAGCTGTGGGGGAGGGGGGTGGAGACAAAAAGCTGAAGACAGATAAAGGCAGATAAAGGTAGGTTGGCTGTTGGGTGGGAAGGAAATAGGGTTGCCAACTCTGGATTGGAAAACTCCTGGACATTTGAGGGGTGGATCCTGGGGAGGGTGGGGTTTGAGGAGGGGAGGAACTTCAGACCGGTATAATGCCATAGACTCCACCCTCCAAACCAGCCGCTTCCTCCATGAGAACTACCATTGCCAGCCTCTGGGTAAGGGCTGGAGATCACCCAGAATTACAACTGTTGTCCAGGTGACAGAGATCAGTTTCCCTGGATAAAATGGCTGCTTTGGAGGGTTGAGTCTATGGCTCCACCCCCAGAAGGGAGAAAGAGTGTGAGACAGGTAAGGGTAGAGGGGAGGAAGCAAAGGTGTGAGGAATGGGATGACCATCCCGCAAGTTCCTTGCGGGTCTCCACTTGTATGTATATATAATAAAACACCGTAGTATGTTAAAACACAATTAAATTAAAATTGCAATCACAGCATATAAAATCATAAATTCTCAGAACATAGAAGTTAATAAAAAATGGTGGCATTCTCTCAACATTTGGAACAGTTGCCTACTGCCATAGTCCAGGCTCCTGCCAGGCTGTTATTCGTTGAGTGAGTACTGATGTTGATGTTGGGCCTTGATGTTAAAAGGTGGCACCCTAATCGAAAGCCTGGTGGAAGAGCTCCATTTTACAGGCTTTTACATTTGTAAAAGGTCCCACAGGGCCCTCATGTTTTCCAGGAACTTGTTTCACCAGTAAGGGGCCGCCACAGAAAACGCCCTGGTCCTCATTGTAGCCAGCCTGCCTTCTTTAGGGCCTGGGAGAGTCAGACAGTTTTTGGATCCTGATCTTAGTGCTCTCTGGGGGTTATGTGGAGAAAGGCAGTTCCTTAGGTAAGTAAGTCCTTGACCATATAGGGCTTTAAAGGTAAGAACCAGCACCTTGAACTGGACCCAGTATGCTATAGGCAGCCAGTGCAGCGCTTTTAGGGTAGGCTGGATATGTTCCTGCACAGGAAGACAGAACAACAGACCCACCGCTGTATTCTGCACTAGCTGCAGCTTCCAGATTTGGGACAAAGGCAGCCCCATGTAGAGAGCATTACAGTAATACAATCTCAAGGTGACTATTGCATGGAGCACTGTTGTCAGGTCATTGCATTCAAGGAAGGGAACCAATTGCATAATCAGCCGTAGGTGGTAAAAAGCAGACTTCGCAGTAGCTGCTACCTGGGCCTCCATTGTTAAGGAGGCATCTAGGAGTGCTCCCAAACTCCTAACCTCCAGCGCTGGCATCAACAGCACCCCATCAAAGGTCAGGAGGGGGATCCCTAACCTTGGCCTGCTCCGACTCAGGCACAGGACCTCCGTCTTCATCGGATTCAATTTCAATCTGCTCAGTCTAAGCCTACCAGCCACAAAGCAAGGCAATCCAAACAGTGTATCTTGCTGTCAGTAAGCACTAATGGATGATTAATCTGACATTTTTTAACAATGAGATTCTATGGTAAAGCCACCAGAAGAAGTGCTGAATGTTCTGACCTGTGTGAAAGTTGTAACCAACAGTTTCTGGATCAATGTACATTTTAAAGTGTTTTCTAAGATGGAGGAAACTTTTGCTGTAGTAGGGTTGCCAACTCTGGGTTGGGAAATACCTGATATTAAGGGGGTGGAGCCTGAGGGAGTTGGGATTTGGAGAGGAGAGGTAGAGTCCACCTTCCAAAGCTGACATTTTCTCCAGGGGAAATTATCTTGGTCACCTGAAGATCAATTGTAATAATGAGAGGTCTCCAGGTGCCAGTTGAAGGATGGCAACTCTGGATGCCTTCACTATAGCATAAAAGACAGCATACAGCAGTTCTGAGGTAAAAAAAACACGTTCTTTTGAACTGGTCCTTAAGTTTAGCAAATGTCTGAAAGGAAAAAAAATCAGAGCCAAGGTGTTGGAGCTCCTAGACAGCATGTCTTAATATGCCTTGTCTTGTAAGTGAGCCGACTTGGAATAAACAGAACTTGCATAGTACATAAGACAAGTCCTGCTGGATCATATTACTGGCTCATCTAGCCAAGCATTCTGTTTCATACAGTGGCCAACTTGTTGCCCTGGAGGACCAACAAACAGGGCATAGAGGCCAAGGCCTTCTTCTGGTGTTATCTCCTAGCAACACCAGACATTTACTGCTCCCTTTACTGCTAGTAATCTTCCTTGGTAGTTTCCCATCCAAATACTGACTATGGAAGCTTAGCTTCCAAGCTATGGCAACATAAGGCTAGGCTGGGCTATTAGGGCTGCTACATCTGTTTAAAGCCATCTACACTTGTGGCCATTATTATGTCCACTGGCAGTGAATTCTTTTTCTTTAGTCTGTCGTGGACCTATTACTCATCAACTTCATTACTCTGAAGTTCTAGAATGAACAAGGAACAAAAAGTTCTCTTGAGCCATTCCCTCAACCCCATGCAGAAATTTATACGTTTCTATAAGGGCCCCCTTAGTCATCTTCTTCTGGACTGAAAATTCCCAGACTCTCCACTCTTTAGTTGCTGTAGATTTTCCGGGTTGTGTGGCCGTGGTCTTGGCATTGTAGGACCTGACATTTCGCCAGTAACTGATGTTTCGCCAGTAGCAGATTCTGTGTTATACCTCTGAGGATGCCAGTCACAGCTACTGGCGAAATGTCAGGTCCTACAATGCCAAGACCACGGCCACACAACCTGGAAAATCTACAGCAACTAATGGACTCCGGCCGTGAAAGCCTTCGACGACATATCTCCACTCTTTCCTTGAAGGAAAGGTACTCCAACCTCTTAATCATTTTGTCTGCCCTTGTCTATACTTCTCCTACCTCTGCAATATCCCTTTTCAGATACAGTAACCAGAACTGTACCCAGTATTCCAGATGAGGCTGTGCCATTGGTCTATACAAAGGCGCCACAATATTGGCCACTGTATTTTCAGTCCCTTGTAGCAGTTTAGGATGGATCACTCTTAGTCACTAGGAATCTTCTCCAGCACACTACGAGTCAGTTGCACCATCAAAGAACTGTGCTTATATTTATACAATGTGACTGAAAGACTCCACATATTTCTGAAGGTTTCACAATATGGTGCAACTTAATTAATAATAATCCTGGAAAAAGAGTTTGTGTTGGAGGAGTGAACCTGTAGCCATAAGAAGCAGCAGGAAGCAGACCTGCTGGTCCCACAAATGGTAAATTGAGTTCTGCTTTTGTTCTTTTCCTTGAGCACAATATTTTTATTCTTCCACGCCCTCCAATTTCAGTTTACGTTAACCTTGGAATTGATATTTATTAAAGGTCTCTGAAACTGCAAAATAAGCCTTTGTCAAGGCTGGCTGCAACATACATCAAAAATAAAACAGA
The DNA here is from genome assembly GCA_029375565.1 of Gekko gecko. NCBI lineage: Eukaryota > Metazoa > Chordata > Lepidosauria > Squamata > Gekkonidae > Gekko > Gekko gecko. The sequence goes on along the minus strand of JAPDNY010000002.1, from coordinate 68,443,735 downwards.
GCAAGCTCACGCCATGATCGGTACTTAGATGTAAAACTCACTGACTTCAATGGGATAAGGATTAATTTCCAATTTAATAGGTTTAGGATTGAGATGGCAGGGAGCAAACCATCAAGGAAAATGGCAGTGGAGAATGACATGAAGTTTTAGATTTCAGTTTAGAATTGCCTCTTCATATTTTAACACAAGCTATTGTTGAACTCGCCCCATCACTGTTGATTGCTGAAAAGCCTCCCTCTTAATCTGTCTAATTGTATCTAACACTGAACAAAATGGATGAATGACAATTTGGCCATTGGGGAAGGTCTGGCATATGTAAGATTTTCCTACTGACTACCATAAGCCATGTTAATGATCCAAATCCACATTTAAAGTCAATCTGTAGCTGTCAGAATTTATCCATGGGGTTAGGATGTGTGCTATGGACACAGAAGGCTGGATCCAGATTAAATTTTCCATTCATGGGAGACACTTCTGACCATGGAACAGAACTTTCCTGCATCCCTTTTTCCCACTGCAGCACGCTAATTCCCCCAAAATGTTGATCCTGGGTATAGGGAACCTTCAAGGTTCTGCATCAGAAAGAGGGAATTGGTGGAGGGATTACACCTTTTCTTCCATGAGCAGAAAATTTAGTTTGGATACAACCTGTACAAGGAGTAGCAATCACCTTGTTGTTTTTAAACATGCACAATAATTCTCTAGGTCACCCCAAAATAATGCATGTGTGAAAAATACTCAGGCCTACTTACTATGTCCTAGCCCTAGCAGTGATCTGGACTTTATGTAGAATGCAAAAATTATCTGCTTCTTGCCCAGAGGGTTAATCTATTTGCATAAAAACTTTTGAACCCTCCCCTGGATAGTTCAGGCTGGCCTGATCTTGTCAGAGCTCAGCCGCTAAGTAGAGTTGTCCCTGGTCAGTATTTGGATGGGAGATCACCCAGGAATACCAGGAGTGCTGCACAGAGGCAGGCCATGGCAAACCACCTCTGAACATCTCTTGCCTTGAAAACCCTCCTGGGCTGCCGTAAGTCAGCTGCGACTTGACGGCAAATAAAGAAACAAATGCTTTTGAAAAGACTGAACACTTAATGCTGTTTAAGCAATTGTATGGCTCCCCAGTGACATAGTTTATTACCTCATTAATTTATCAGTAATGAGGATCTAGAAAAGCATTCCTGTTATTTCCATCCTGCACCACATTAAACTTTCATTTGTCAGGCTCTTTTCTAGCACAGGCCTGGGGTTTTTTGAAACCTAATTCCAACCAGTATGGAAATCAAGAGACTGACGTTCTGCATTGACATGCACGTCTGCGTTTCTCTATGCAAATCAGCCAGGAGGAAGGTTGATATATTTACATAATGTGAGGCCTGGTAAGCCAAGACATAAAAGAGGAAACACCCATGTTCATTCCACTGTTCTAGAAGCTCATTAGTGTAGTGTTGCTGTCCATGAGTTTTGTCTGCCAAGGAAGCTCATTTTAAGGTGACATGGGCGTAAATTGCAGGGAGGTCAAGACAGAAATAATGATGGGATGAAAGCTCATCTGGGCCTGGTATGCAAATCTAATGTTTACAGAAGACTTTAGTGCCATCCTTTGGTGTATAATTAGTTGTATTTTTGTCCCTTGGTCCCTTGTCTAGCACATGAACTGGAACATCTTTTGGTGTCTTTATTCATTAGCATTATTGGGGCGAAAGATGAAAAGCAGACTTTGGAGCCATGCCTCGAAGCAACAAGCACCTGCTCTTTCCAGCCTTGGATCCATGCTTGGCCTCTTTGAAGTCTGTTCCATTTAGGTCTGAAGTTGCCCTTAATCAGATACCATCCACACTAAAAAGGTATTTTAATCAATACTGAAAACGGAAACAACAACAAAAAAGTATGTCGTGTAGTTGGTTGATTTGGCATGCTTCTGGGGCTACATTTCAAAAGGCCAAAGTTATGTTCTGATTAACTTAACAGCTTGTCAGGGATTCCTTCTCACTGGTATACCCACAAATATCCTCATCCAGGGTCCATCTAGTCCAGCATCCTGTTTCACACAGTGGTCTAGGAAGACCAACAGATGACAGAGAGGCCAAGCCTTCCCCTTGACATTTCCTCCTAGAACAAACTGTTCTCTTGGCTTTTTCTACAAGCTGTGTATACCTAGGATGAGAGTGTGTGAGCATGTGTGAATCTGTTCCACCTTCTTTAAAACTACTGTCCTGGAGAGGCTCTTAGGTCCACAATCAGGATGCAATGTAATGGGTCATAGAGTTAACATGCTTGCAGTTGGTCTCTATGAAGACACACAGGCTGATTACAGACACTAACAGCTTTATCACATTCATGTTTATTCACAACTAAACTCCACTGAGTTCAATAAAACTTCTAGAACAGTGGTGGCCAAACTGTGGCTCGGGAGCCACATGCAGCTCTTTCACACATATTGTGTGGCTCCCGGCAGGGCAGCTGGGAAAGCAAAGGGGAGGCATGCCTCCCTGATCGGTCTTCCCTTCCCTAGCCAGTGTTTCCATCCCTGGGTACGCTTGAGGTGTGAGGGGGAGCAGAGAAAGAAAGCAACTTTAAATGTGTTCTCAAAGCCCCCCCCACCAGCTGGCTTGGAAAAGGCATTTGTCTCTTTAAATCCCTTCTCTAAGCCCAGCCAGCCAGCCAGCCAGTCTGCATGCGTGAGTGTGTGTTGGAGGACATATTTAAAGTTAAAGTTGCTTTATTTCCACCTCCACCTCCCCCCCCATTTGCTTTCCTTCCACCTTTCTCTCTCTCTCTCTCTTTCTTCCTTCCATTCTTTCTCTCTTCTTTCCTTCCTTTCTTCCCCCTCCCTCCCCTCATCTATTTGCTGTTTCTCTCTCTCTTTCCACCTCTCTCATTCTTTCTTTCCACTCTCTCTCTCTCTCTCTCTCTCTCTCTTAGACAAATAGATTTAATTAGCAAGCAAATAAATATCATTGGACAAATATCATTAGCAATACATATCTGTTTTTACCTCTTTTGTTTTTATTTTTGGCAGTCTCATTTAATAACAACAAGCTAATTTGCATATTTTCCAATTAAAACATGCGTAATATTTGTTAATGTCTTGTGGCTCTCAAACATCTGGCGTTTATTCTATGTGGCTCTTACATTAAGCAAGTTTGGCCACCCCTGTTCTTGAAAGAATATTTGGGATTGCAGTCTTATGCCCCTTTATCAGAAGTTCCACCCATCTCAATGAAAATTGTTCCAAGTAAGGATGTTTAGGGCTAACTACAGTTTACATGCAAACACATGTAAACAGTTCCATAATTCTGAGACATGAAAACCCACTCTGGGAGAAAGAAGTTTGTGGCTGAGAAGCTGCAAAGAGGCTTATTCCTTTTCTTACTTGCCATTTCTCTGCTCCAAATAGTATTCACAGCAGCTGTTCTCCATGTGACATTCCAAATGTATGTTTGTTTGCCCAAACAAATCCAATTTTGGGACTTTACATGAAGAAAAGGGAGGGATATAGAATCACAAAATCACAGAGTTGGAAGGTGCCATGCAGGCCATCAACCCCCTGCTCAATGCAGGATCAGCTTACAGCATCCCTGACAAGTATATAGAATATGGTATGGAGAAGCCCTGGATGAGAACTAGCACTGGTTTCTTTCCCTGCAGTCTGGTTTAAGTGATTTTTGTCACCCCAAGTAAGGTGCATAGATTGCCTCCTCCCATGCCAGTTCTGGTGACATCACAGGGACCGGGCTTGGATCCATCTGGTGGTGGCAGGGATCCTGTAAGTGATGCCTCACGTGCTCCCAATGGCTGGCACTGAGTTAGCTCCTGCCCCTATGGTTGCTTGTCCGGCTTGGCTAGAGAACCCGCCCAGCTCCTCTGCTACTTTTCTACTCTAAATGTCCCATTCTCAAAATGGATTTTTATTTTTCAAAATAATGCTGGGTCTTTGTGCATATAGCACGTAGGCAGGAATTTTAGGACTGCAGCATTTAAGAGCTGAGGGTCCAGTCAGGAAGTTCCTTCTTCAAGCTTAATGAAGAGCAGTGGCACACCTGAATCCATGAGAGCAGTTCCTTTTCACAAGAATTCAGCAGGGTCTAGCCTTAGGATATGTTTGTAGTTCAAAGGTTCAGCTCTGGACTATGAGAGTGACAAGCAGATAATTTAAGATGTTGCTTAAGAATCTTCTGTGTATACACAAATCAAGTGGTGTTGCTGGTTCTGTGACAGAAACTATCAGTAACTGTGGAAACATCCAGAACAGTGCCCTCTATGTAATGTATATCCAAGGATCAGTTCCCTCTATGTAATGTATATCCTAGGATCAGTGCCCTCTATGTAACATATATTTCAGGATCAAAACACCTGCAGTTTAAGAGTAGAATTAAGCCACTCTGGGTCAGCATATTATGTGAGACTGTTCTGCTTAATGTCTTTATAAAGGACTTAGTTGAAGGAATACAGTATATGTACATCAAGTGTGGAAATGGTACGAAACTGAGTGGGATAGTTAATATTTTGGTGGAAACAGGTTGCAGCTGGACTTGGATGGGCACTCAGTGTCAATCTGCTGTGGTGACCTCAGCAGGGTATAATGACACTGAGTCCACCATTTTCTCCAGAGGAACTGATCTCTGCTACCAGAAGAACAGTTGTAATTTTGAGTGATCTCCAGCTCTCACTTGGAGATTGGCAAGAATGGTTGTCCAGGAGTGAATGGCTGGTTTGGAGGATGGAGTCTATGGCATTGTACCTGTCTGAGGTCCCACCCCTCCTCAAAACCCACCCTCTCCAGGCTCCACCCCTCAAATCTCCAGGAATTTTCCAATCTGGAGTTGGCAACCCTATCTCCTTCCCAGCCAACCATCAACCTACCTTTATCAGCCCCTCTGACTTCAGATTTCCATATCCTTCCCCCTTCCTTCTGGAGAGCAGTTGTTCCCACCTGGAGATAGGCAACAATGGCTCCCCAGGAGGGAATGGCTGGAGGGGGGAGTCTATGGCATTGTACCTGTCTGAGCTGCCACCTCTCCTGAAACCTCACCATCTCCAGGCTCCATCCCTCAAATCTCCAGGAATTTCCCACCTGGAGTTGGCAACCCTATCCCCAGCCATTTATCAACCTACCTTTATTTCCCTCTCACTCTTCAGCTTTCCACGCCCCCACCTGCAGCCTTCACTGTGTTCTGACGCCCTGACTGCTATGTCACATTGGCTGTCATACGGGGGCCATCTCAGCAGGATATAAGGACACAGAGTCCACCATTTTCTCCAGGGGAACTGATCTCTGCCATCTGGAAAGCAGTTGTAATTCTGAGTGATTTCCAGCCCTCACCTGGAGATTGACAACAATGGTTTTCTCCAACAGACACTAAGGGTAAATGTATTTTATCTCAGAACACATTTTACCTCAGAACAGCAACAGCAAACTGTTTAGAATGTTAGATGCAAAGGCCAATCAGGCTGCATATGCAAACAACCTCTGTGTTCCGAGGCAAAGGCCAATGAGGCTGCATATGCAAATGACCTCTGTGTTCCGACTAGCTATGGTAGGAGAGGAACAACAAACTGTTTAGAATATTGGAGACAGGACTCAGGCAATGCAGTCAGTGGATAGGCCGACCCTCTGAGTGACAGATGAGGGAGCCAACTGATTTGGGAGCATGTTGGAATGTTCAGAGGAGTCCATGACCAAAACAGAATCTCTCCTTATAATATTTGAGTTTTTGTGTCCCTCTTGCCTCAACGTTCCATGCACCCCCACACCCTTTGGCTGCCTCAACTGCCAGTCACAAAGGGGTCCCTGGCCACTGCCTGCATAGCCTCCATCCCGCCCTTCCTCCTGCTCACAGAAGCCCTGCCCAGCATCTCAGATGCAGTGTGCTGACAGCCGCTGGATGGGCAGGATGCTCCGGCAGGAGGGTCTGGAGGCCAAGCCCGATAATGGCGCTGCCGCAGCGGACAGGAGCCAGCGCCATTGCCACCGTACCTTGCTTGGTCTGCAGGCCACAGAGGGGATCATGATGCCACCGTGCCAAACAGGAGCCGCCACTGCCTTCATCGGGCCCCAGCCACCAGAAGGACTCCCTCACTCACCTCAGCTCCACCACCATGTGTGACACTCAGTTGGAGGCAGTGAGCCGCGATGGGCAGGAGGTATTGCTGCCGTGCCCTTCCTTGCTATGCCACCCCCAGGGGCCATCATGCCACCACCATGGCTGACAGGACATGGTGGCACCTTACTTGGGCCACAGCCCCAGATAGGGGTGTCGCTGGGTGGCGAGGAGCTGCAGTGTGCAACAGGCGCTGGTGGTGCTGGTAACCCCTTGCTCGCCCTGTGGGCCCACCAATGTGTCAAGCCGCCACCGCGCCCACACCAACTGCCTTGGCCACCAGGCCCCAAAAGGACTCCCACGCTCGCCACCATTCCACCACCTGGTAGATCCATTGGTCGGACCCCGAGGGGCCGTGGCGCTCTCCTTCGCCAGGACATGGAGAGCGGGGGGGGGGGCTTCCTGCAGCCTCTGTCTAGGGCCCTTTGCATTTCTGGCCACAATGGGCCTTTCTGCTAGTAATATATAAGGAGAGATTCTGTTTTGGTCATGGACTCTCCTGAACATTCCACATGGCACCCACAGCCTTTGGCTCCGTGATCTGTCACTCAGAAGCTGTCCCTATCCACTGGCTGTGTTGCCTGAGTCTCGCCTCCAACATTCTAAACAATTTGTTATTCCTCTCCCCCCCATAGCCAATCAGAACACAGAGGTCATTTGCATATGCGGCCTGATTGGCCTTTGCCTCTAATATTCTAAGCAGTTTGCTATTGCCGTGGGAGTCACTAAATGTGTCCTGAAGTAAAATAAATACCCCAATCTCCCTGTAGGGCCTGGATATCTCCCAGAAATCACCGTGTCCCCCAGTCACAGCATATAATTTCCCCTGTAGAAAATTTCCCAGGTATAACAACTGATGTCCAGATGGCCAAGATCAGTTCTCCAGGAGACAATGGCCGCTTTGGGCTGTGGACTCTATGGCATTATACCCTGCTGAGGTCCCTCCCCACCCCAGGCTCTACCCCTCAAATCTACAGGTATTTCCCAACTCAGAGTTGGCAACCGAATAATTGGCTATGGAACCGCTTTCCAGACCCTTGGAACCCAGAAGACATGGCATAGGAGGAGGTGGTTTTCTACCTTAGCTGCCACTGCATAGCCCCAAATCAACATAAGTCAGGGATGGAGGGAACCATACCTGTTACCATGAGGCTGTCCTCCCATACTACCCACTTGGAGCAGCAAAATGACTTGAGGCAGCCCTGCCTTACAGCTAAGCAGAAGGAAATAAACATGGCTTGCCTCCCTCTATTTTCCCCTTCCATCTGCTGCCCCACCAACCACAGCCAGGACATTCACCTGGAGCTTCCTTCATTCGTTGTATTTCTTCCCACAACGGGCCTTACTCCTAGTGGACCATAAGCTTAATATGAGGTAACAATGTGATGCAGTGATAAAAAAGGATAATGTGATTTTTAAAAGTGCTGATGCAAAAAGGCTGCATTAGCAGAAGTGCAGTGTCTAGGTCACACAAGGTACTGATGCCACTGTACACTGGCCTGGTTAGGCCTCAAAGGGAGTATGGTGTTCACTTTTGAGCACCACAGTTTAGGAAGGATGTTGAAGACTGGATCAAGTCCAGCACAGGGCAATGAAGCTGGTGAGAGCTTTGGAAACCATATCCAATGAGGATGGGACAGGTAAATTGGATGACAAGACTTGGACTAATGGATATAAACTACAGCAAAGGAGATTTTGACTAAATTTGAGGAAGGATTTTCTGACATGAGGTATGTTCAACACTGGAGCAGTCTCCTTCATGAAGTGGTGTATTCTTCATTGTTGAAGGATTTTAAACATCGACTAGATACTTATTTGTTCAAGGATATTACATCTGTAGTTCCTGCATGGCAGAGGGTTTGGATTAGCGGTCCCTTCCAACTCAGAGATTAAATTATTATTTTTTAATTACATTGTGCAGAAACTAAGACATGGCTTTTTGAAACATTGCCACAATGGCTATGTTCTTTGGAACATAGTTTAATTTTTAAGTGTCTTATGTCTGTTTTTAAACTACAGGGTTTTGGGTTTTTTTTTTAGGATTTACAGTAACCTGGGGAAAAAGTCCTGCCATTTAACAGAAGCTTAACGTGAGGAATGGACATTTAAAGCTTTTCATGGCATGTAGGTAAATAATGGTCACTTGGTAAATAAACATCCCATTAAGATTCTGTGAAAGGACATTTTCTTCCAAGTTGTCCAACCCCAGGTCCCAGAATTTTCTTTTGTGATTTACAAAGGAAATGGACTGAAGCACACCTTCTGTTAGGTAATAGCAGTCCACTTATGTAACTTTGTTTCCATCACATTCCATGTTTGATTTTCTTTTTACACCCTTAAAAGGACTGGATATTTCGAAAGGTTATGTTTTAGGAGATGCTATCTCGGTTAGTTATTTCTTTTTTAACTAAAACTTTAAGTACAGTCCTAGCAGAAACAGTTGCATGAAAACCACAGTAAGTACTAGCAGTTAAATCTTATGTCCATGTTTACTCAGAAGAAGACGAAGAGATTGGATGTATACCCACCCTTCACTCGGAGTCTCAGAGTGGCTTACAAACTCCTTTCCCTTCCCCTCCCCACAACAGACACCCTGTGAGGTAGGTGGGGCTGAGAGAGCTCTTTCCAAAACTGTCCTTGAGAGAACAGCTCTGACAGAACTATGGCTTGCCCAAGGTCATCCAGCAGCTGCATGTGGAGAAGTGGGGAATCAAACCTGGTTCTCCCAGATTAGAGTCTGCACACTTAACTACTACACCAAACCACTACACCAAAAGGAGGCCCATTAGGTAATCCAAAACTTTAATTGTGCACATTCAGGATTGCAACCTGAATTACACATCCTTTGACTATAAGGAATGTTTCTCACTCCTTTCCGTGGGATTTCAGTTTATGCTGTTCCCTGATTCCTGACCCCTCTTTTTCCTCTGTGGCTCTTACTCTGCCTTGCTTTCCATTTTTAGAGGTCCCTGTTTTCTCAGCCTGGAGTAAAGGACACTACTTTTAATATGTACCATTTACTATATCCTTTACTTTTGAAGACATCCCAGGAAAGAGCTGTTGTTGTTGTTCAGTCACATAGTCGAGTCTGACTCTTTGCAACCCCCTGGACCAGGCCAGGCCCCCCTGTCTTCTGCTGTCCTCTGAAGTTTGCTCAATTTCATGTTCGTTGCTTTGATGTCTAACCATCTCATCCTTTGCTGTCCCCTTCCTCTACCTTTTTGAAACCCAGTTTATACTTCTGGCATTTCTCTATCCACATACTGTTGGAGCCTTGTAGGATCTTTAGCATGACCTTGCTAGCGTGTGAAATGAGTGCAATTGTGCGATTGTTTAAACATTCCTTGGCATTGCCCTTTTTGGGATTGGAATGTATACTGACCTTTTCCAATCCTGTGGCCACTGTTGTGTTTTCCAAATTTGTTGGCAAATTGAGTGCAGCACTTTAACAGCATCTTCTTTTAAGACTTTGAATAGTTCAGCTGGGATACCATCACCTCCACTAGCTTTGTTGTCAGTAATGCCTTCTAAGGCCCATTTAACTTCGCATTCCAGGATGTCTGGCTCGAGGTCAGTGATTATACCATCGTGGTTGTCAAGGACATTGAGGTCCTTCTTGTATAGTTCTTCTGTGTATTTTTTGCCATCTTTTCCTAATCTCTTCTGCTTCTGTTAGGTCCCTACCGTTTTTGTCCTTTATCATGGCCAGCTTTGCATGGAACGTTCCCTTGATTTCTCCAATGTTCTTGAAGAGATTGCTAGTCCTGCCCAATCTGTTGTTTTCCTCTATCACTTTTCATTGTTCGTTCAGGAAAGCCTCCTTATCTGTCCTTGCTGTTCTCTGGAAATCTGCATTCAGGTGGGTAAATCTTTCCTTTTCACCTTTGCCTTTCACTTTCCTTCTTTCCTCTGCTATTTGTAAAGCCTCATCAGACAGCCACTTTGCTTTCTTGCATTTCTTTTTCTTTGGGATGAGAGCCTTGGGATGAGCGCTAGAGAGAGCTATGACTATATAAAATATTAGCCTGTGGCTGCATGGCGGCCAAGTGTCATAAAACACTATTTTCCCTTAGATGTGGGTTACAGCTGGCTCTGTCCTTCCATCCACCAGTATGATTAGTGACCTGTATGTGATGTTTTATTGAGCAAGGATCATGCAATGTGGTCATCAATTTTCACCCACAAGCTGGGAGGGTAGAAGCAAATGCTGGTATGAAAATTAACTTACCTGTAGGACCCTGTGAAGTAGTGAGAGGAATTTTTCCCACCTTCCACACCTGATTGGACATCTTGTGAATGTGAAGAGTCAATGATAACATTCTTGTCACAATTTTTCAAGGTGATATAACCAACCGGTGAGGAGAATTACATGAGCACTAGGGCAAGTTACCACTTGATAAATGACTATATGCTTCTGCTCAAGGGAAATGCAAGATAATGAATCAGTTTTTTCCCATTTGAAATAGAAAAGGCATGGGAATTAGGGCATTTGGGATGTAGTACAGGAAGCTTCTCAATCAACTCATCCCCCCAAAAAAAACCTAACTCCAAATTTCATAAATATGACACTTATTCCAGATAAAATTTTCAGCTACCCATATTACCCAAAGCTTTGAAATGTGGTGTACTTCCAGAAGTACTATTAATAACTAACAGGTTTCAAGTGAGCAAAAAGTCAGTACTAATGTTCAATGAGAAGGAGCATAAATACAGCCCTTGGCTCTTAGAATTAGGACACTCTCACTGAGGCAGCCCAGTCTCAAGTAAAATACATATGGATGAAAGATAATAGCCCTTCAAATGGAATGTGTGCTGATAGAGATTTGCCTTGTCCACATTGTTTTGTAAATGGTAACATGAAAGTGAGCCAAGGATAGAATGTGGCCAATACAAATGGAAGAGAATAAATCTAATGTTTCATGGAAATGAATGTTGCAGCATGCTTGATTTATATATGGCTATGGCGCTGTTTCAGGCACTTTGGGATGATGTCGCCAGTTTTTTCAAAGGAGTTTTAGTTTCCTCCTACCCATGACATGCATAAGAGCAACCATATTCTTTATCAGCTGTCATCAGCTGTGTCAGTTGGGTAATGGTTGTGGCTAGATATATGCCTAGACTCCATGCTTATTGCTGAACCAAACATTTTGGGAGAAATATTTCCATTCCAAATTACAACATCCTATGTGGTCTATTGAATCATTGGGATTTTCTTTCCAATAGTCAGCTGTAATGTTGGAATCAAATACTCCACTTACTTTCTATAACACAACTTTTTTTTTTGCTTCCAAGAGTATGAGCATAGAAAATACTCAGTAGGCTCTCTCTGCATACATGTAACATAATGTATCAAGAAGCACTTGTGTCCTAGACCTCTAGGAATACAGGCATGATTCTCTCAAGACTGTGCTTTTTAGATAGGGTGAATGGTTCTGCTGGTCATCAATGCCCTCATCCCTCTCGCTCTCTCTCTGCAAATTCTACAAAGAGGTAACCAACCTTCCCTGTCCCAATGAATTCCACATATGCTATTCTCATCGTGTCTGTATCAGACAGGAGGCTGTCCTGCCCCAGAAAAGAAAAACAGCTACTTTCAGAAGGGGGATGAATGTTGGGAGGGAAATACAGCAAGAGTTTAGTTCAGGTCTGCCTCAAACAGAGTGCAGTGAGAGAGATTTCAGTTCTGCCTCACGGAAAGAGCAAGGAGAGCTCACGTCTGGCTTAGAAAAAGAGCAGATAGAGTGAAGGGTAGCTCGGCTTGGTAGTGGGGCAGGCTGGCTGAGTGGGGTCAGACATTTGTGGGCAGGGCTCTCCCAAGAAAGGCGTTGTTTTGTTAGGTTTTATTCCAGTTTGCTTTAGTTTAAGTTTCAGTATTTAATATTTATCTTGGTTTTAACTCCCACCTTCATTTTAGGAGGTGGGGCAAGGATTTTAATGTTTAAAATTTCCAGCCCAAAATGATGTAATTAGAACAGATGAACTAATTAGATGACTCAAAATAAGAGGAGAGCAATTTAAACTTCTAGCCTTTGCGAATGATCTGGCCTTTATTTTGGAAGAACCTTTAGAATCAATAGAAACTCTGCTGAAGAGACTACAGGATTATGGAGATGTGGCTGGACTTAAAATTAATAAAAATAAGACAAAGATCCTGACAAAAAATATGACAGAGCTTCAATCAAGACAGCTCCAGGACATATCAGATCTGGAAACCTGAAAGAAAATTAAATACCTTGGAATAAACTTAACAAATAAATGTAGCTCTTTGATTGAAAACAATTACATGGAATTACTGAACACAATAAAACAGGATTTCAACAAGTGGAAGAATCTCTAAATATCTTTTATGGGTAGAATAGCTACTATAAAAATGAACATTCTGCCAAGATTGATGTTTTTATTCCAAACGATACCAGTTCTACAAAACCTTTTTTTTTTTAAGAGGAGGAAAAAATGTTGAAACAATTCATTTGGCAGGGGAAGAGACCAAGAATAAAGCTTAAAGCTTTACAAGACTCAAAAGAAAGAGTGGGTTTAGGCCTCTCTAACTGCATTCTGTACTATAGAGCAGCAGCATTAGTATGGAACAAAGACTGGATTACACTAGAAAACCAAAGACTGTTTAAACTAGAAGAACAAGATTTACCACTGGGCTGGCATGCCTTTCTATGGTATGGGAAATCAGATGCCCATAAGTATTTTAAACAACACTGGATATTTTAGCAATCTCTCTGATGGGCTTCCGTCGCTTCCCCCCTCAATTTTTGAATTCCTTTACCTGGCTTGTATCAGGTACACAGCTCCAGTGGTGTACCAAGCATATTTGACACTGAAAGCAGATCATTTTTAATACACACACCTCAATACGACAAAATTGTCCAGGTCAGGGCTCAAGTAGGCTTACTCCCAATGAATCCAGTGGGGCTTACGCTTGAGTAAGCATGCGTGGAAAGGATGCTTCCAGGATAAGCCTGCTCTGGTCTCCAGTGTCTGTGCCCTCTCTTGGGGGAGAGGCTCCACGACAGCCCTCTCCTCACTTCAGTTCCCTTCCCTGGGCCTTTCTTCGGAGTGAAGTAGTGTCACTTGATGAAGCTGTCAGCGTCACACAAGCCTGCCCTGGAACACATGGACAGGGAACAATTAACTTACACAAGAGTAGCCGTATTGGCTTCAGTACATCTACTCTGGTGTAAAGTGAGGGGGTGATGGGATCCAGGCAATTCAAAGTAGCCAGAATATTGCTCTCTCCTCCCCCGCTCCCTTCCCCTGCTGAGGCTTATGATTACTATGTGTATCTTCTTCAGTCTCTCTCTGCATTTTTCAGGTAAACATTTCAAGAGCCGGTTTTTAAGGAACTTGAATTGTAGAATCCCCCCCTCTAAAATCGCCATGAAGATTGACTCTGAGTCAGCTTCCTATATAAGCAGAGCTGCAGGACCTGGTATCAGGCCTCCCAATGGGACTGACATTTCAGTGCTGGCATGCAAATATATATTTTAAAAGTTTGCCACCCAAACCCACCCCTTCTGGGCTGGTTTTGGGTGGCAATCCACAAGGCAGAAAAAAATGTTCAGATTCTGAGCAAGAGTCTGTCTTGCAAATTCACTCCACAATGGGGGGGGGGGGAAGTACCAGAAAAATTAGTTTAGGGAAGCATGGGGAAAAATGAGGTAAGGGCGTCTCAGTATGAGGATGTTAACGAAGTTGTCTGGACACAAGAATACCCCCAGCAATGTTCCCTCTAAGCTGTGGAATCTTGTGAGCAAAAATTCTACTTTGTGAGCTACTGGCATTAAAGTTGTGAGTGAGTGATTTGGCTACTGCATAAATTAGTTTGCTCTGGAGCCATCTTTCCTGAGCCAAGACAAAAATGTGTGAGCTGGAGGCTAAAAAACTGTGAGCTAACTCACACCAACTCAGCTTAGAGGGAACACTGCCCCCCAGTAGCATTGGGGAATGAAAATGGAACATTACAGCAATCTGGAAAACACTTGGGCCATGGCTGTTTTAGCTTTCAACCTCTAGCTTTTAACTATATTTGGAAGAGGCTGACCTTGATAGACATGAGACACTGAGCTGAAACTTTGAGCACAGTTGAATGTGATAGGAGTCATAAGAGAGGCCAGGAGCGCCCCCCCCCTTTGGCAAAACTGCTGTGTTGGTCAGTTTGTTAGAGGAATCTTGAGAAAGAGATACCATTTTATTTGTATTTTATTTTACCTCTGTTTTTACTTATTTACTAGTTCATTTTATCCCTGGCCTCTTTAGGCAGGGGTAATTGCTTCTAGTCCATTTTATCTCTGTCCTCTTTAGGCATGGGTAATTGCCTCAGTGTTTTTGAACTGTTTTCTAATTAGGAGTGTCATCTGGCTCATCTTGGGGGTTCTGAGTCCCTATGCAGGGGAAAGTGAGTCTTAATTATTAAAGGCACTCGTTTAGCCATTTAATTGACTTAATTTTATTCTATACTGGGAACAAACTTCAATATAATGGCCAGTAATAACTACTATAAAACTATAAATAACGCTTATAAAACATAAAAATGAGTAGGAAAAGCAATTAACCATTTGATCCTAAATTACCTAAAAATAAGCAATCTAAGTTGGATGCATTTTTGGAATCTGGTGTCAAAACCAAAAAAAACCCAGTTCTTTGATCTTAGCAATGAGTGCCCTGTTCTAGAAGGGAATGAGCCACAAGATACTTTTTCTGCTGGAACTTTCTCCAAATCTAAATCTTCTGATTCTGGAATCAAATAGTTTATACCATGGTAAGGTAACTGATTGGAGGGGAAAGTGGCACATTGAGGAACACCTGGCATAGTTGCTTGACTGTTTTCCAAGAGACATTGATTTGAATTTTTTTGAAAGGCTTCTGGGCTTCCCTTAGAGAAAAGTCTTTCATTAGCTTTTATAGTTCTTGTGTCCCTACTCTGATACTGGCAAAACAATGCTGGCTTCACCTTCATGGGGTTTTCCCAAATAGGTACCTTGGGTTTGGGGGCCGATGCATGCTGCTGCGTTCCAGGGCGTCAAGGACTTGCTGGTTTCGAATGCGGTCCTGCACCACTTCACGGAGTCGCTCCTGGTGGTCCTCGCCTGCGATGCCTCCCCCTACGGGGTCAGGGCGGTCCTGGGCCACTAGTTGCCCGACAGCAGGGAGGTCCCTGTTGCTTATTATTCTCGGACATTGTCATCGGCGGAGCAAAATTACACGCAGATCGACAAGGAGGCATTGGCAATCGTGGCTGGGGTGAAGAAATTTCACCACTATCTCTACAGCCAACCTTTTGAGATCATGACGGATCCCAAGCCACTCCTGGGTCTCCTCGCTGCGGACCGCCAGATGCCACAGATGATCTCCCCCAGGGTCCTGCAATGGTTGATTTTTCTGGCAGGATACTCCTACTCCCTCACGCATAGGCCCGGGAAGGCGATGGGCCATGCGGACGCCCTTAGCTGCCTGCCCCTGGCCGCCATGGTTCCTGACCCGGTCCCTGAGCACTTGGTTGCTCTCGTGGAGGTGCTTCCCGACCAGCCGGTCCATGTGTGGGAAGTGGCCCGCCTCTTGGCTCGGGACCCTGTCCTCTGCTGTGTCTTGGACTGGGTGGGGAGGGGGTGGCCAGTGGCCAAGAAGGGCCCTGAGTTCGCCCCTTTCGCTACCCGCAAACATGAACTGTCCACATACAAGGGGTGCTTGATGTGGGGAGGCCAGGTGGTGATTCCAGCTCTGCTCCAGCAACATTTCTTGGAGGCGCTACACGAACATCATCCGAGAGTGGTACGGATGAAGGTGTTAGCAAGAACCTACGTCTGGTGGCCGGGCCTCAATAGGGACATCGAGGACAAGGTGAAAAGGTGCCAGCCCTGCCAGGCCTCACATCCCGAACCACCGCGAGCTCCAGAGAGAGCCTGGGAGTCCTCCCACCGTCCCTGGTCTTGGCAACACTTGGACTTCATGGGGCCGTTCCAGGGGCAGCTTTTCTTCATACTTTTCTTCTAGCAAGTGGCTAGAGGTCATCCTAGTACCATCCACCTCCTCGAAATCTGCCATCAGGCCATGTGGTGGATCTTCAGCGCCCAGGGCATACCTGACACACTGGTCATGGACAATGGCACTGCCTTTACCTCGTGGGAGTTCCAGGACTTCGCTGCATATTACGGGATCTGGCATGTGCGGTCTGCACTGTTCCACCCAGCCATGAATGGCCAAGTGGAGAGAATGGTCCGGACCGCCAAGGATGCTCTATGCTGGCTTGACTCCCTGGACTGGGAGTACAAACTGGCATCCTTCCTATTTGGGCAGCGCATCACTCCACACTCCACCACGGGGCGTAGTCCGGCGGAACTACTCCTGGTTCACTGCCTCATGATGCGCATGGACAGGTTGCACCTGGACCGGGCCCCGGAGCAGGAACTGGAGACCAAGGACCAGGAGGCCACACGAGGGTTCTTCCCCAAGGACCCCGTGTATGCCCAGAACTACACAGCAGGTCCACCGTGGGTCCCGGTGTGGGTGGTTCAGGTCAGGGGGCCCCATTCATACAAGGTCTCCTGTGAAGATGTTACCATGCTCCACCGCTGCATTGACCAACTCCGCCACCGGGTGGCACCATGAGAGCCAGACAACTTCGAGGACCCCGAACCCCAAGAGGCTGAGGAGCCAAGACCTTCTCTGTGGGGGCCCAGCCTGGCAGAGAGCACAGCACAAAACCCATTGCCCCGACTACTGAAGCCCCATCTGCCTCGAACAATGCCTCGATGGCCACTCCCCTTCCACCGGCTCTGGTAGGCTCCCCGACCAGAACCCATGCACCTGCATCGCCACCTGCCCCGGCTCCCTGGCGCTCGACCTGGGACAGGAAGCCTCCAGTTTATTTGAAGGACTTTGTTTGTGGGTGCATTTCGGACCAAGGTGGGAGGGGTGTAATGTATCCACTCGGGAACATGGGCTCCAGACAGCCATGTGCTCGGACTGGTTCTAACCGGGGAGCCATGCGGCCAGGCGAAGGGCCTGAGCTTCGCTCCCAAAGACAATAGACTGCAGGATCCTAGCTCCCCTCCAATCGAGGAGCAGGAGATAACTCAATCACTGTAAATAGCGAATCATGGGATGTGTTGTGTATTGTGGTGTGGGTTCTTTTGGGGATAAAAGCCGGCCTGCGAACCGGCTTCTCTTGTCTTGTCCTTCAACTAATAAAGTATGTGAGAGCTGAAATCACTCATCAGTCTCAGTACTTTTCACTCTCAGATCAAAATCCTAATATGACCTTGGATGTTGCAAAAAATATATATTCCTTTTGTCTTTTGGAAAATAAACAGAGATTATAAATGAAACCAGATTGTTATGCTGCTCAAGGCACTGGATTATACAGCTTTTATTGGATAAAGGAAAGGAAAGCTAGTGTGGCAGAGTGGTTTAGCTCTACTTCTAAGAGAGAATAGAGTACCTGATTGTTAGGCCTGTCTCTGGTAATGAGCAGACCTTGTATCATTTAGTCTGACTATATGTGGGGGAAAGAATCTAACTTAGTAGCTAGTCAGTAAAAGCCTGTTGGTGCCTGAAAGTGCTACAGAAAAATCATACTACTTTCTGAAGTCATAACTAGTTTAAATTGATGTGTCTCAGCCAGGTTTCTCCTTTGCATATCTGGAAATCTGTGCTGCTTATCTGTTTTTTGAAACCAATTTGTACATAAATAAATCTTCTGTGTTGTTAATATATAATTCCTGCCTCACTAATCTCCGTATTCCATTTGCTCATCACAAAATTTACCTCATGGCAGAAAACCCTAAGCTTATGCACTTGCTACCTTTAGAACACTTGTGTCAGTATTCTGAATTCTGACACCAGTGGAACTATGGCCCTTGTTTCCATATCATCTTGCAGAAAAATGGTTACCATGTCTTAGTAGTGGGGGCTTCAAACAAAAGGTAGATAATATATACACAAGCAACACACAAGAAAACTCCAAATTAATTACATTATAGTAGGGGCCTCAAGCTGGCTGGGTTCATAGTTTGCTTAACATAAAGTCTGTGATTGATTCAAGAGGGGTCAGTGCCATCTTCCTCTCAAAGCCAATTGCTGATACTGTCCTTAGTCTTATTCTGGAGATAAGGCAACATCAGAACAGTATATGGGGACTATTTTCAGAAAACCATCCGCAATTCATCAGAACCACAGGCTGTAGAATGTCTCGAACCAAGAGGATCTTGAACCTGGTTCATTGTCCCCTTTAACACCACTGATTTCCTGTTATCTCAAGTAGATCATTGGGCCCTGCGACCCATTCCATCCTTTTCTTACATGACTGATCAGTGTGCTTCCTTGCCCATATATTAATTTTTCTGTCAACCCAGCATTTTGTTCACATGATGAAGCACTTCCTATAATGTATGCATTGTTCTATCACCTATAACATCATTCTATTCATTGTATCATCTCTACTTGAGTGAGGCCACTGATCAAACAAGGAGGAACAAGAAGCTAAAGTGCTCTTTTATAGTAGTGGCTAACAACAGAATTTTAGAGTAGTGACTAACAACAACAGAGCAGTTGCTAACACCTACCTGCTGGGAGATGTAGTATAGTAGGACAGGAAACAGGAAGTTGAAGGGCGGAACTTTGGACCGAGCTTAGTTTTCTTACTGAGTGATGCAGAAGTTGTCAGGCTTTCTAAAATATCTACAAAAAAACCCTAGTATAGAACCCAAATTGTACACAGTTGCTTAAAACAATAATACTGTGGAAACAGCAGACACCAGTCAAAACAATGAAGGTGTTAAATAAGATTGAAAAATACACAATATTCTTATATAAATACTTTTTAGGAAAGATTTCTGTTCCATCAAAATTGCTAGTTTGGCTTCCAGTTTTTGGGGGCATGATGGTGGACACGACCCTGGCGAGCTTCCAGGGTTGTGATCCGAATGCCAGTGGATAGGAGGGAGGCGATTGTCCGCTACCCCCCACAAAGCCCATGGTTTGGGCTCCTAGCCATGGGGCTTTTGAGGGATTGCCTCTTTGCTGGCTTGCTGCCGGGGAATTGAGGCTTCCCTCTGCCCCAAAGGTCCTACCGCTGTGCGACCGCATGGCTCTAGAGCCGCTGACCGGGACAAGCGGATGAAGATCGAGCGCATTACACGTACCTTTGGTGGGTCCCATGACCAATGATGAACTGTGAGTCGTGTTGAAAGAAAAATGCCAGAATTTGGCAAGAAAGCCTCTCCGAGATAAGCAAGTGGGGGAGGGGACTCCCAGACGCAAAAGTTATACAGAGCATTTTAAAAGGAGGGCACCAGATGTAAAAGCCTTATGAACTGATTTAGGGAGTGCATAAGAAAGTAGCTAAGCAGTCTGGTGAAAAACAGAGACTTTGGCAAACTTTAGAAAACGTAAACAATCCTCAAAAATGGTGGGGCAGAAAGCTGAGAAAGCATTGCAGCTTAAGCCCCCTTCTGGAAGTAGAAGCCTGATACTGGAAGCTATCAATGAGGTTTCTCAGCTATTAGCTGATTCCTTGCACCCTCTGCTGGACCAGATAACAAACATCAACCAGCAATTGACTACTTTGAACCAGAATTTTGCTGCTCAACAACGAGAACTGAGTGAGACTAAGAAACTGACAGAGCAAACAGCAGAGTCACTGAAGGAGGTTAATGCCAAGGCTATGAAGGTGAAAAAATGGGTGCAGGTGTTGGAAAATAAGAGAATAACTGATGAATCGCAGCTTTTACAGCTTCAAATGGAAAAAGCAAGCTTTATCCTGAGGTTCCAAGGGATCCCTGAGACAAAAGGGGAGAATCTAAAACAATTGCTGGGAGATTTACTGGCACCAGTTGCAGATTTGAAAACGGAATGCCTTCAAAACGAAATGGATGTGGTCTATAGATCATATTCTGAATTTATATATAAAAAAAATCTTGCCTGGAGAAATAATGGTTAGATTCTCAAAAAGACATTTGAGAGATTCAATTTTGAAAGCAACATCAGGAACACCCCTGAAAATCAATGGAAATACCATCCAGATATTAAAAGATATTCCATTTGAAATTAGAAAGAAGAGGAAGAAATTCAAGGACTTGGCAATGTTTTTACAGACAAATAACATCCAGTAGAAATGGTTGGTCCCTGAAGTTATTCTCTTCAGAATAAATTATAAAAAGGAAAGAATTGACTCTGTTAAGAAAGCAAAGGAGTTTTTGAGACAGCAATTGGGAAGGTCCGGAGAAGAGGACAAGGAAGAAGATCAGGTTAAAGAAAGCGGTGAAGACACGTCTTCAACTACTGAGGAGGCCTCTGATTCGGAATTGGGAGCTGCGGCTCCCAAAAGAGACTATGATTTGAGGAAAAGGAATGTGAAGAAATGAGACGCAGAGGAACTGTTTTTCACCTTTAAGAAACAGTTTTTGTTGACACTTGTGGGACTACCCTAAACAGTAATTTTCATTGGCATTTGGGGGGTCACAGTTAGACTTAAACATTCAAGCTCATTGTTTTATTATTAGAATAGACTAACACCTGCTAAGCTTATGTAATGATCTTCATTTCTCGGGTTTTTAGTGGTTAACTTTTCTTTTTCCTGTGGATATTAGATTCCCCATCCTAATTTTCTTTGTAGATTATAGAAAATGCAATAAAAAATCTCCTTTGGGGGGCAAAAAAAATTGCTAGTTTGGATTTGGGGATTAGAGTTCTGTGAAAACCAGGGGGCAGTCCAGGCAGGCCTGCCAGATACCAAGCCAAGTCTCCTGGACCATCCCTTTGTTCTGGTATCTTACATAACAGTACCATCCTAAGTCCATTGAAGTCAACAAATTTAAAAGGGTGTAACTCTGCTTAGAACTGCAATGTATAATGTCTCATTTGGCTACAAAAATCTTCCTGCTTCTAGATTTTTAAGCCTGAATGTTTGTTTCAGTCCCATTACTTGGAAATGAAACTCTTGACTGTGCTGTGAGTGTATGCTGCTGATCAGTAGTGCTTCCTCCATATTCATTCACCAATCAGGCAGATTCCCTGTGTGATTTGAAGCTGGCTAGACTGATGCTATTAGAATGACCTTTTATGTCAGCAATAACAAACAGGCTGCTTGAAGGAGATGAAAAGGAAATTAATGGATGTGGCAGCATTTGAAGTAGATGTGCATTCTTCAAATTACATCAGTCTTCACTGGAAAGGTATGACGGAATCACCAAGATTGTCCTGTCAAGAGTGTTTATCCCTTTACAGCTGGGATAAATCTATGTCTGAAGTGGGCAAAATTGCTTCAATTCAAAATGTTATTAAGGTTGTGTTGTTGGGCATTCAATAGGTTTGCTGATTCTGGTTAATTTCCCCCCCTCAGTTTCTTTCGACTTAAGAGTCATATGGTAATGGGAATATGCTTTTTATATGGAATTGTAGAACTACCATCTGGAGGCCTTATAGTTCTTAATGTGCTGTGGAAGAGTAGCCAAGACTTCCAAGCCAGATTCCAGTTGGCAGAATAATAATATTCTTGCTTCCAGGTTTCTTCAGATGTCTTCACCTCCAGATATTATTTTCCTACTGCTTCCTCCTGTAGTTTGAGCTATAACCCCAAACAGCTTAAAAGACTGCCTTTCTGCTCAGCTATTAAGCTTGAGAAAAAAATCACCCTCTTAATCTGTGCCCACACAAATCATATAGAGTGAAGATCTGTGTGGCTGGCCATTGTAATAGCCCTATGTATTAAGATGCCATATTAATCAGCACCATTTAAATATGAAAAGTGTTAGTGCCCTTCAAGATTCAAGATATATGGAAGTAAAACCTTCAATACAAAAAGTCACAGAGCTCTACCATAGCTCTTGGATTTTACCAAGGCTTTTCAAGAGGTCGTATAAGTACTCTGGTCACAAGATTTTAGAAAGAACAAGGGGAGCCCCACAAGAAACTTGTGGGGAGGGGGCATTTCCCCCCCCCCCTTTGCTTCCTCTCCCTCCTTATCTCTCAAAGTTCCCTCCTGCCTTTCTGCACCCACCCCTTAGCTATCAATCTTTCCTCACCTCCCCTTCCCCTCTCATCCCTTCTACTTTAGCTTTCCTCCTTAACCTCTTCTCTAGGAATTCTTTCTCACCCTCTTTCTCCACTCACCTCTAGTTATGTCTCACTCCTCTCTTACTCCAGCCCTTCTCAGACAATGTCCTCTTTCCCCTACCCCTTTTCAGTCTGCCCCTCTCTTTCTCTCCCCTGTTTCTCCCACACACACACAATCTCCCCCTCTTCTGCCTCCTTTTCTGCAGCTTCCTCCTTTTTCTGGTAGTGGGGAGGCCACTCACCTGGGAGGGATCTGGTGGCAACATCCCCTGCCCCGTGGCTCCAGGGCTGCCTTGCTGGCCGCAGGGATGCTGCTCCCCTTGGAAGGACTTGGCAGTGGCCCCTGCCCTGCAGCTTCAGGGCCATCTTGCTGACTACTGGCTGCAGGGAGGTCAGCCACCGAGCAAAGCTCCAAGTCTGGAGCAAGGAACCACGAGTACGGACTGGACAAGCACAGACAACTCTTTTTTTATTTTAGGGTTTTTTGACCCCTTAATTTTGTTAAACTTTTTGCATTTTTCTGCAAGCCTGGAGAGTACTCCAAATGTGCAGAAAAATCTCTTTAGCCTACAGGTGCCCTTGTTCTGAGAAAATAAGTATCCACACATAGAGAGACCCTTGGCTATTAGGTATATAGATATTGAGGTCAAAGCCAGTAACTTACTGTCTGGCAAAATTCAGGTTGCAGGCATTTTCTGTGGTAGGTCCAGTCCTCCAGAATCTCCTACCAAAGTGGATGCGGAGTATGCCTTCACTCACTCCGTTTAGAAAGGCACATAAGACAGTTTTATTTCAGAGGACATTTGGTGGAGGATAAACTGTTTGGCAGAACTGGACCTGGCTGTATTTTTATTTTATTTGGTGTGCTGTTTATATCTGTTTATGAATTGTTATATTATTATAGGCCACTTTGGGGCTCCTATTGGTGAGAAAGGCAGGGTACTAATGAAGCAAATAAATAATAATAATCATATTGTCTTTATGTGTTTGCAGTTAGCTGTTGCCTTGTTAGTCATGTTGAATCTAAGGAGACAAGGCAGGGTTTTAGATAAGTGCATGAACAAAGTGCAATAGAATATTCCCAACAAATTTTGCAGGTGTCCTTCTAGAAATGCATACATTGCCAATTACACATTTAACCAGGACATATAAATAATAAAATGTGCAATATAAACTATATTCATGATAGCCCTAAAAGCCCTTGTGGTGGAACAGGCCTACTCAGGCCTGCAGGCCCTACTCCACCCTGCCCTCCAAGGTTTTCCCAACACCTGGAAAGGCTTTTCTTTCTCATAAGGGTAACCACTGCCACCACCTGACCTTTGTAAGGAATTGCCCACTGGGAAGGTCAGGGCTCCTGGCTTCCCTTCCAAGTTCTGAGGCCTTGCCTCTATGTCTCCTGCTGCCCAGCACCTGATCACTATGGGGACAGTTTCCTGCCTTGTGCACCACCAGAGGAATAGCTGCTTGCCAACTGCCTGCCTTCCCCCGGTGCTTCTTTTCAAATAGTGTGTCCAAGATGCTGGTGGTCTCTATGGTACAGAGAACCACTATCAGCACCAAAAGTTATAAAGTATTTATTAAAAAGATGTTCAAAAGCCTACTTTTAGCACAGCACCAGACTGAGCAAGGGATTCAAAAGAAATGGGTAAAATGCAATTCCTCTCTCTCTCCCTTTCTCCCTATACAAGCCCTATGAGATGTTAAAATATAGGACAGGCTGCTTAGCTTAGGATGTTATAGATCTCTACAGAGTTACCAATACCTTGCAGCTTCCTTGAGCTCTTTAGGCTCAAGGCTGCCTCCTCCAGACCTCAATTAATAGTTCTGTCTGCTATGATGGACTCAACACCAAAGAGAACTTCCTCCTTGCTCCCCTGAGTTTTATCTCCTCTCTTTTCCCCACCCACTGACCAGGTCAGGCCAGGTCAAAGAGACTTTTCCTGAAGATCTGCAGATTCTTCCTTCCTGAAGTCTCTCTAGTATTTAATTCCTCCCAATCTCTGCTCCTTGCTTGGATGCGGGAGGGGGTTGACTATCCCATTGGCCCGATTATTAGCATTTGTACGAAGGTGGGCTGAGGTAGGTCTGGAAAGAAATTGAATTGACTTCCTCCCTTCCTGCCTGTTCTCTGCCCAGAGAGAGAGAAAAAGCTTTTAAAACTCAGAGTGAAGGTTTTACTCATTTCACCCTCCAAAGGGGAAAAAATGCATTTCTTCACAGCCCTCATGTGGTTGAGGTGATTTTATGTCGATTTTATATTTCAACTTGTTGTGAAATGCCTTGAGGACCTTCAGGTGGAAAGGAGGCCTAAAAATACTTCAGTTTATCTCAGCTCATATGACCAATGGTCTCAAGCACATCCACAATATACAACATGCATATAAAATATCAAAGTGAAAGTTTAAAACTATACATTCAGATCAGGTTAAAATATAAGCAGTATAAAAGATTTAAAACATAAAACAGAACCAGAAGTGCAGACCTTATCATAACAGCAATTATTTGCTCTTCAATGCTATTAAAATAGCTAAATATTTTGCTACTGAGGCGGTAATTATCGGATCGATATCTGACAGCAGATAAGAGGTCACCCATGGCTCCAGTGGAAGATGGTATTTGGATAGAAGTGGATATATCTAATATGACCTAAGAGTAACCAATGAGAACAAAACAAAAGGAGATGTGTCAGTGTCTCAATCTCACCAGAAGCGCAGGTACAAAGCCTATCTGAATATGGAGTTTGTGAAAAATGTCCCTTTAATTCTGCAGACGGTACAGCATTTAATCTTGCAAGAGTAAAAGCAAATCTATGAGAAGGGATGGTAAGATTGCTTAGATATAATGGAAGGGTCAACAAAGGAGGGATTCCCAAAGCTAGGTGCCTAAAAATACAATGAATAAATACATTTTACTGAAATACTTAAAGATGTATCTCTCTGTTTTAAATTATCTAATCCACTCTGATATGTGGTTGCTAACCTCCTAGTGGGGCCTGGAGATCTGGAATTACAACTGATCTTCAGGTGGCAGAAATCAGTTCCCCTGGAGAAGATGGCTGTTCTGTAAAGTGGACTCTATGGCCGGATACCCTGCTGAGGCCATCCTTGCCAGGCTTGACCTCCAAAATCTCAAGGAATTTCACAACCTGGAGTTGACAAGAGTACTCTGATAGTTTGGAGTGTGTGTGTCTGGGGGGGGTATGTTTTATTAAAGAAACAGACCCCTCAGTTGTACTCCATCACATGTGTTTTCTTGGGTTGGCCAGTGTCCTGGTGGTGGTCTCTATGTAATGGCCAGTGTAATGACACCAGAGGGACTCTGCCAAGCTATTCAAGTGATTTGAGTTCAGCTACCCAGTAAAGGTCTGTTTAAATGTTGGTTTAGCTTTGATTAATGAGGTGTATCAATACATTTCTTAACCTGCAAAGCAAAACCTATTGCTTTGTTTATTGGATGTCCCACTCTGTTGATACTAGAATTGCCAGGTCTTACCTGGCTGCCAGCAGGAGGCTCCTGGCTCACTTCTGGGATCATCTGGCATGTGCACTTTACATGTGCTGCGATGACATCACCTGGAAGTGACAACATCATGTTGCTGACGTTGGGAGTGACAGTCTAGTTTTTGGGCAAAACTCTGTTGTTTGAGCCCAGTTTTACCATAGAGTTTTACCCCAAAACTAGAGCCTTGCCCCTGACATCGCGATGTGATGACCTCACTTCCAGGTCAAAATCATTACATTTTGTTGGGGGCCATATGCAGGCGGGTTCCCCCCTACTGGCCAGTTGGCTGCTGGTGGAAAGGGGCCTGCAAAAGCGGGAGAACCCCTGCCCAGACAGGAGACCTGGCAACTCTTGTTGATACTATTGGATGAAACTGTGTAACCTGACTTGAATCTCAGCAAGAAAGGCAGACTATAAATAATGTAATCAATAAAGACATAATTAACCTGCCTTTATCTTGAAGTGTGCCTTCTGCTCTGGTGCAGTAGGAGAGGCCTGGGTTATATTTGAAGTTGTTTAGGGATTCCAGGCGTTTGACTTTCATGTAAGTGTATGTAAGGGTTAAGCTAAATTACTAAATGTTATTACTTTGGTGGCACTGTAGATATCTTAGCAATGCATTTAAGTGCTACTCTCTCATGAATCACTGCCTTGACGTGGTGAGGGTGCTTGTGTGGTTCGATGAGGCTGCGGGCTATGCTGTAGAGGGCCACCCAGGATGGACAGGCCACAGCAGAGAACTCAGACCAAGTGTGATCCCCTGGAGAAGGAAATGGCAACGCACTCCAGTATCTTTGCCAAGAAAACCCCATGGACAGTAACGAAAGGCTAAAAGATATGATGCCGGAAGATGAGCTCCTCAGGTAAGAAGGTGTCCAATATGCTACTGGGGAAGAGCAGAGGGCAAGTACAAATAACCCTAGAAAGAGTGAAGTGGCTGGGCCAAAGCTGAAAGGATGCTCAGTTGTAGATGTGTCTGATGGTGAAAGGAAAGACCAATGCTGCAAAGAACAATACTGCATAGGAACCTGGAATGTAAGATCTATGAATCAAGGTAATCTTGACGTGGTAAAAAATGAGATGGCAAGACTGAACATCAACATCTTGGGAATCAGTGGACTAAAGTGGACAGCAATAGGTGAATTTAACTCAGAAGACCATTGTATCTACTACTGTGGCCAAGAATCCCATAGAAAAAATGGTGTGGCCTTTATAGTCAACAAGAGAGTACGAAAGGTAGTAATGGGATACAATGATAGAATGATCTTGGTCTGAATCCATGGCAAACCATTCAGCATCACAGTAATCCAAGTCTATGCCCCAAACACTGATGCAGAAGAGGCTAAAGTGGACCAGTTCTATGAAGACCTACAACCAACGCTCCCTCTAAGCTGTGGAGTCTTGTGAGCAAAAATTATCCTTTGCGAGCTACTGGCATTAAAGTAGTGAGCAAGCGATCTGGCTGCTTCATAAATTAGTTTGCTCTAGAGCCATCCTTCCTGAGCGAAGACAAAAATGTGTGAGCCGGAGGCTAAAAAACGGTGAGCTAGCTCACACTAACTCAGCTTAGAGGGAACATTGACTACAACACCTCCTAGAACTAACACCAAAAAAGATTTCCTCATCATCATAGGGGACTGGAATGCTAAAGTAGGAAGTCAAAAGGAACCAGAATAATGGACAAGTTTGGCCTTGGAGAACAAAATGAAGCCGAGCAAAGGCTAACAGAGTTTTGTCAAGAGAACACGCTGGTCATAGCGAACACCCACCCTAAGAGGCAACTTTACACATGGACATCACCAGATGGACAACACCGAAATCAGATTGATTATATCATTTTCAGTCAAAGATGGAGAAGCTCAATACAGTCAGTAAAAAAAAAGACCTGGAGCAGACTGTGGGTCAGATCATGAGCTACTCATTGCAAAATTCAGACTTAAACTGAAGAAAGTTGGGAAAACCACTAGCCCATTCAGGTTTGAACCTAGATCAAATCCCTGATGAATATACAGTGAGGTGAAGAATAGGTTTAAGGGACTAGATTTGGTAGATAGAGTGTCTGAAGAACTATGGATGGAGGTTCGTGACATTGTACAGGAGGCAGCAATCACCACCATCCCAAAGAAAAAGAAATGCAAGAAAGCAGAGTGGCTGTCTGATGAAACTTTACAAATAGCAGAGGAAAGAAGGAAAGCGAAACGCAAAGGTGAAAAGGAAAGATTTACTCAACTGAATGCAGATTTCCAGAGAACAGCAAGGAGAGATAAGGAGGCTTTCCTGAATAAACAATGCAAAGTAATAGAGGAAAACAATAGAATGGGAAAGACTAGAGATCTCTTCAAGAAAATTGGAGAAATCAAGGGAACATTCCATGCAAAGCTGGCCATGATTAGGGACAAAAATGGTAGGGACCTAACAGAAGCAGAAGCGATTAGGAAAAGATGGCAAGAATACACAGAAGAACTATACAAGAAGGACCTCAATGTCCTTGACAAACCATGATGGTATAATCATTGACTTCAAGCCAGACATCCTGGAATGCAAAATCAAATGGGCCTTAGAAAGCATTACTAACAAGAAAGCTAGTGAAAGTGATGGTAACCCAGCTGAGCTATTCAAAGTCTTAAAAGATGATGCTGTTAAAGTGCTGCACTCAATTTGCCAACAAATTTGGAAAACGCAACAGTGGTCACAGGATTGGAAAAGATCAGTTTACATTCCAATCCCAAAAAGGACAATGCCAAAGAATGTTCAAACTATCGCACAATTGCACTCATTTTACACGCTAGCAAGGTCATGCTCAAGATCCTACAAGCTAGGCTTCAGCAGTACGTGGATAAAGAACTACCAGAAGTACAAGCTGGGTTTCAAAGAGGTAGAGGAACTGGAGATCAAATTGCCAATATCGCTGGATTGTGGAGAAAGCAAGAGAGTACCAGAAAAACATCTACTTCTGCTTCATTGACTATGCCAACTGTGGCAAGTCCTTAAAGAGATGGGAGTACCAGACCACCTCACATGTCTCTTGAGAAACCTGTATAAGGGTCAAGAAATGACAGTTAGAACAGGATATGGAACAATTGATTGGTTTAGCATAGGAAAAGGAGTACGACAAGGATGTATATTGTCCCCTTGCTTATTTAATTTATATGCAGAGTACATCATGCAAAATGCTGGCCTGGATGAATCACAAGCCAGAATTAAGATTGCTGGGAAAAACATCAACAACCTCAGATATGCAGACAATACCACTCTAATGGCAGAAAGTGAAGAGGACCTCAAGAGCCTCTTGCTGAGGATCAAAGAAGAGAGCGCAAAAGTTGGTTTGAAACTCAACATCAAAAAAACCCTAAGATTATGGCATCTGGCTCCATCACTCCTTGGCAAACAGAAGGGGAAGTCATGGAAGCAGTGACAGTCTTCACATTCCTGGGATCCATGATCACTGCAGACAGTGACTGCAGCCGTGAAATTAAAAGATGCCTGCTCCTGGGGAAGAAAGCAATGGCAAACCTAGACAGCATAATAAAAAGTAGAAACATCACCCTGCCAACAAAAGTCCATATGGTCAAAGCAAAGCAGTAGTAATGTATGGCTGTGAGAGTTGGACTATAAGGAAGGTTGAGTGCCGAAGAATAGATTCTTTTGAACTATGGTGCTGGAGAAGACTCTTGAGAGTCCCTTGGATTGAAAGGAGATCAGATCTGTCAATCCTAAAAGAAATCAACCCTGACTGTTCCCTGGAAGGCCAGATCCTGAAGCTGAAGCTCAAATACTTTGGCCACCAAATGAGAAGGGAGCACTCGCTGGAGAAGACCCTGATGCTGGGAAAGACTGAAGGAAAAAGAAGAAGGGGACGGCAAAGGATGAGATGGTTAGACAGTGTTATCTATGCAATGAACATGAAATTAAGAAAACTCCGGAGGACAGTGGAAGACAGGAGGGCCTGGCATGATGTGGTCCATGGGATCGTGAAGAGTTGGACTTGACTGTACGACTGAACAACAACAACTTCTTCCATGAAAGGAGTATAAATTAAGCCTGTGAAGTTAACTTGGAGACAGTAACACACCAACAGGCCTGCCCACCCTCCAGACTGATATTAACAATCCAATCCTAAACAGGTCTACTCAGAATCCTACTCCGGTCTGTTCAATGAGTTTTATTCTCAGAAAAAGTGTTCCAAGGATCCTAGTCTTCCCACTAAAGTTTAGTGGGCCTTTGCTCAAGTTAAGAACTTGAGCCTCTGGGCCAGAGCAGTAATGCTGGGGAACAATTGCAGAATCAATTGTTCAGTAAGTTTGAGACCCCAGGCATCTACTTGGGGCTTCATTCAACTTGCAGAATCATTTGCACATCTCTAGCTGTTGGTTTGGTCACCCAGAAGCAATCTGGGTGATGTCAGTGAAACTTTGGTGTCAAGTGCGGAATCACAAATCTCTTTTTCTTTTCTGGATTTTAGACTCTCATTCATCAAAATACAGTGATGGCTTGGGCTTGATCCAGTTTCCTTTGACAGTAAATTTTGCTCCCATTGTCATCATTAGTTATGATATGAGAACACAGAATTAATAAAAACAAAGGATCAACATTTTAAAATCAATTTGTTTGAAGTATTATTTTTGCGCAATATGTTAACTATAACTCTGTCCTTTGTTACATGTGAATTCTGCCCCACTGCCTGCCTTATGCAGCCTTCTCTTATGTCATTTGGCGGTTGGAAAAGATGATGGTTTTTAAAAAGCCTGGTGAATGGATAATGTGTTATGAACAATTTTGAAAGCCCCATTAGTGAAACTTGAGACTTGAAGAGGGCATGTTGACATAGTGAATATTGCACATCTAATAAAATTGCTTTTCCACACACAGCACACATTACCGAAGCTGAAAACTTTGCTGCATTGGCTACCCAGTATAGTAATGGATATCATATGTTGTTACATATAGGAGTAAAATATTTAAGGAAGTTTACCTCATACATCCTTCTTCCAATTACCCCACCAGACAAACCCCTTGAAAAAGGTCTGTTATATAGTCCTAAAATAATAGCCAGAATTCCTAAGAGTCTTTTGCCAGACTACAGATGAAAATGAATCGGCAAGAGTGAACGGTGCCACATGGGCTGTCTTTGTTTTGTCTAAGAGCTGCACTATGTGTTAGGCCACCCACTGGGTTACTGCTGAAAATGACACCCCACAGTAAGTCCTCTTCCTTCTCCAGTGCCTGAAGTCATAGCAAGGAACATTGATTGTCTGATATGGTTATCATTTGCAAGGTTCCCTTCTCCAGTTCCTTGGACAGTATTCAGCCTGAGAAGATATACTTACAGATCTCAGGTCTTACAAGAATGATTTGACTTTCAATATTATTTCAGAGCAGATCCATATCCCCCCTTAAAAAACGGTTTACCCAAGGTGCCTGTTGTTGGAAGTGAAGGACTTTTCTCTGTCTCTTAGCCTCAGACTTCAGAGGGGGACTGTAAGGCAGTCAGAGAGAGAGAGGCTGAATCCTGAGTATCCTTTCCTTGTACTACCCTGCTACTATCCCTTTTATATGTAGATTGCTACTCTTAGGGGAAACTTCCTTCCTTCTGATCTTGTCACCTTCTCTCCACACTATGCTAGCTTTCTCCATCTTAGTACCATGAGAGCAGGACATTCTTCCTGCATCTCTATCCATCCTAGTTAGTTAGACTAGATTAGAATCCTGTTTCTACTCTAACCTGTCTAGAATCGAGTTCCTTACAATAAGGGACTCATATTAGTTTTGCAAAGATAAAGAGGCTCTGTGTATAACTTTGTTTCCTGTCAGCACACACTAACCAGACTCTGCTGTGTTATGTGCCTTGAGCACTCTGCTAAACCCAAATAATCCATCACCTGTGAGGGCCTAAAGGGTATCATTGTGGTGGAAGAAGTCACTGATGAGGATGAATGGAAGAGCCAGAATGTTCAGGGGCCAATACATAGGAGTCAGGGGAGTAGTAAAGTGAGAGTGGGGCAAGGAAGGTGAAGGCAAATTGAGGAGTTGGGATTAGGTCAGAGATGGGACAAAGAAGGCCAGACAGCCAGGTAGATTTCCTTGATTGTTCTTCTGGATGACTTAGCTGGGAAGAAGGATGGAAGCAGTGATGTCTGCTGCTGATGGGACTGTGGTGCATGGGAAAAGGGGGCATAAGAGTCCCCCATGTTGTTTTCCCAACTTGAAATGTGCTCAGAAGCTGCTATTTTCCTTTGGCTAATCAGGTGTACATACGAGTTTCTCAGTGGAGGAATCAGGTAAGAAAGTGGTATGGGAGGAAGATGTAAGCCCCCTCTCATCATATGCCCTCATGTTCCTTGAACATGAGTTCCAAGTACAGAGATTACAGAATGGGTGATTTCCCACTAAAGTTGCCGCGGGGTTGCGCCGCCGTTTGCCCCGAGATTTTTAGTCAGTTTCACACCTGAAGCTGCGGGGCTGCATTTTGACCCGCGGCTTCGTCCGATTTCCCCCGCAGTTTCGTAATCCTCAAAAAACAGGATTACGAAACTGCGGGGAAATCGGGTGAAGCCGCGGGTCAAAATGCAGCCCCGCGGCTTCGGGTGTGAAATTGACTAAAAATCTCGGGGCAAACGGTGGCGCAACCCCACGGCAGCTTTAGTGGGAAATCACCCTATGTGTCTGAAAGTCCCTATGGCAGACTTGGGGAAGTACTTGGAAACGTGAGCTGGTACAAAATACTGTAGCAAGGTTATTGTCTGGCATTACCTGATGGAATCATATTATACCAATATTAAAACAAACAGGGGTGTAGACTTTCCAGTTTCGGGGGGGGCTGGGGCTGGGCCAGAGGCAGAACCCCTCCCCCCACACTCTCTTCCCAGCTTCTCCAGGCTGTGCTCCACCTGGAAGAAGAGCCGAGCTCCTGTCCTGCCTAGCACCAGAGAGAGCCTGGCAGCAGTGGCTCCCTCCAGGTGACATCTGTCACCAACATCCCATGCACAGCCCCTGAGGCTCGGCTTGGGGCACTGGGGAAACTAGCAGCCAATGGTGGGTCCTGGGAGGAGGAGGGGCCCATAAAGAGTCCCAGTGTTTTCCTGCTGCGGTAGAGCAGTCCATCAGGATTGAAACCCCCCCCAGCCCCTGGAGCTGCAGGCCTCAAGGAGGGTCACTGGGTGAGCAGCAGCAGCCTGGCACACCACAGGGCTCCCCCCTCCCCTGACTGGACTGCTGTGCCCTGGTGAAGGGGCTGCATGGGAGCGTCTGGGGGTCAGGGAGGGGGGGCCTGGCTGGCAGCCACAGCGGCACTGGGGGGCCTCTCCTGCTGGGCTCGACAACTGCCCCACTGCACCCACCCAGAGAGAGGTGCCCCAGCTTGGAGGAAGCCCCAACTTTCATCCCCCCCACAAAACTTCTTTGCCTGTCGGCCTGGTGGGTGAGACCAGACCCTCCCCTTCCGGGCACAGCCCTCCTGCAAATGGGTCCGGAGAAATAACCTCTCTTGGCACACAGCTGCAGCAGCCCCACTAGAGAGGAAGCTGTGATGCCAGAGGCAAGAAGGAAGAACACAGAGCAAGTTGCTCTTGAATTGTAGGAAAGTTTTGGCTGGCACTGGTTGCCCCAGGGGAGGATCGGTCCCCCTGGAAGATTTTGGGGATGGCCCAAGCCCCTGAACCCCCTGTAGTCTATGCCTATGAAAACAACTGCACTAGTTTCCTATATGTTTCCAGGACTAATCGAAGGTACTGACTTTGGCCCTTAAAGTTCTAAAAGGTTTGGGCCATGGGTAGTTCATCCTATATAGACTTCCTTGTGCTTTAAAGTCCCGCTCCAATTTCTATATTGCAGGGTAGCCATATTTACCAACATACAGAGGGCTGCCAACAGGCCTGAATGAAAATGTTCTTTTGTCCTGACACAAATTAACTTTCAAAAACAGAATAAAGATTTTATTAAGCAGGCAGGGAATACATATATAATAGGAATCGTCAAGGTTTTGAGACTGCTGAGGTAAAAGCTTTCTAAAATTTACAAACTTGAATTCTTAGAACATACAAGAGAGTGTATTTGTAGTTTTGTTTCAAGGCTTTCTATTTGTTTCTTTGAGAGGTACTTTGTAGGGTATAATTCAGCACTAACACAGTTCTTATTGATGTTTCTAGATTTCTTCCCTCAGAGTTCTAGATTTTCCTTTACATATTACAGCTTTTCACTAACTCCTGAGGTGTCTAAGCTTCTTGCCTTTATCACAGACCAGGTTCTCCTCCCAACCCCTTTCACTGGCAGGAAGTTTCTCTCCTTGTGCCTAAGAAGCAGTAACTCCTTTTACTATTTGGCTTGTATGGGAGTTCACTCTGACTACCCAGACCTTCTGCCAAATCCTTCCCCAGTATCCTTTGTCTGTATAAGGCTGTTCTGTAGCTTTCCTGAAAAACTAAAGTTCTCCCTCAGAGCAATTTTAATATATATATGGGTTTCTCTTCTTCTTTCTGTAGAAGTACTTTTCTGACTATTGCCTGTCAGAAAACACTGACTCCCCAATGTCTCTTCCCTCCGAAGCCAAACCCTCTGGCTACTGATCCAGACATTAGTTTTCACATATAGACCAAACTGGGAAAGACCAACTTGCGAAAGTCTTCTTTTCCCTCCAGATCAGCTGTTTTATTTCCTTTTTCTGCTGATGCTGGCCAATCAGAGAGAGAGCAGAGCAGCCAATCACCTAAGCTTTTATCTCCAGGGGAGATTAATTCTTGAACTCCCTGACTCTCTGATACAAGCAGAATTTTAAAAAGCCTGCTTTTCTGTACAATCCATCACACCTACGCATCCCACTCTTCCTATAATTGCAGACTTATTGCTCAGTAACTAACATGATACAAATTTATGTTATTCAATGGGACTTACTTCTGTTTAGTATAGCTACACATTAATGCATATAAAACATGGCCTGAGGCAAAACTTGTTTTTCAAGGCCAGACAAAACACACAACTGCCATTTTTGTTGTTGTTGTTGTTCAGTCGCAGAGTCGAGTCCGACTCTTCGCGACCCCATGGA
This sequence comes from Gekko gecko, assembly GCA_029375565.1. Lineage (NCBI taxonomy): Eukaryota > Metazoa > Chordata > Lepidosauria > Squamata > Gekkonidae > Gekko > Gekko gecko. The sequence goes on along the minus strand of JAPDNY010000002.1, from coordinate 68,409,028 downwards.
CCAGATTACGCCAGGCCCTCCTGTCTTCCGCTGTCCGCTGAAGTTTGCTCAATTTCATGTTCGTTGCATCGATGACACTGTCTAACCATCTCATTCTTTGCCGTCCCCTTCTTCTTTGACCTTCAATCTTTCCCAGCATCAGGGTCTTCTCCAGTGAATGCTCCCTTCTCATTTGGTGGCCAAAGTATTTGAGCTTCAGCTTCAGGATCTGGCCTTCCAGGGAACAGTCAGGGTTGATTTCTTTTAGGATTGACTGATTTGATCTCCTTGCAGTCCAAGGGACTCTCAAGAGTCTTCTCCAGCACCATAGTTCAAAGGAATCTATTCTTCGGCGCTCGGCCTTCCTTATAGTCCAACTCTCACAGCCATACACCAATCAGTTGTTCCATATCCGGTTCTAACTGTTGCTTCTTGACCCTTATACAGGTTTCTCAGGAGACATATGAGGTGGTCTGGTACTCCCATCTCTTTAAGAACCTGCCATAATTTATTGTGATCCACACAATCAAAGGCTTTAGCATAGTCAATGAAGCAGAAGTAGATGTTTTTCTGGTATTCTCTTGCTTTCTCCATAATCCAGCGAATGTTGGCAATTTGATCTCTAGTTCCTCTACCTCTTCGAAACCCAGCTTGTACTTCTGGCAGTTCTCTATCCACGTACTGTTGGAGCCTAGCTTGTAGGATTTTGAGCATGACCTTGCTAGCGTGTGAAATGAGTGCAATTGTGCGATAGTTTGAACATTCCTTGACGTTGCCCTTCTTTGGGATTGGAATGTAAACTGACCTTTTCCAATCCTGTGGCCACTGCTGTGTTTTCCAAATTTGTTGGCAAATTGAGTGCAGCACTTTAACAGCATCTTCTTTTAAGACTTTGATATGTTGGCAGGTATTGTGCATGATAAAAAAAATGCTCAAGCACCTTAAACATTCAATTGCATAAATTGAAACATCTGTCACCATGTGATTAATGTATTGTGCCAACTGATGACAGGAATCGAAAGTAGAAAATAAAGTGGTTCCTTCCTCTATAAAAGGAATACATTGGTCATCATTTCAGTGGGAGACATAGTTCCTGTCATATTCAACCATCTATTTATTTAAGTGTTCAGTCTGGAAAACCTGAAGTCAGCTGTTGAAGATTCCTTGTTACCCTGGTAAATGGCAATTCAATTGATACAAATGCATTTCATTAGGTTTGGGAAGCCATTAAGCATGACACATTGATTTAGTTGATACATCAGTTCTGTTCACCCATGAAACAATAGGGTAATGTTGGAATGTTGTTTTCTTGATCTTCTGTATGTGAGATTAGCTGTGAATCCCTGAAGAATTGCTGGGTGGCTGGGAATTTGGAAATTCCATCCCACCCTCAAAAACTTTCTCCAAGATTCTCTAAACTATCATGGATCTATCCAGCTGATTTCCCCTTCCCCCCTTTCAACTGACATGCCACCATCTCTACATGCTATCCCTTCTGGACTATTTTCAGTCTTTAACAGGCCTCCTCCCTCCCTCCCTCCCTCCCTCCCTCCCTCTCTCTCTTTCTTTTTTCTTGTTCTGGAAGCCCCCCAAGTATATAGAAGCCCTTATTTTGTCTACAGAAAACCAGTTTTGCAGCTTTCAATATCATAGTGGGGCCTGGCCCCTTTACTATTAGATACAACAAGAGGAGGGCTTGTTCTGACTTGTGAGGGAGAGCAAATTCCATCCCTCATGATCGTCTACATTTCCTTCTCTATTGGGGGTTCTCCCCCCCCCTGCACAGCCTTCTAATTCCACATTTTAACCCCCTTCCCAGCCTGCAAAAATGCCCCATATTAACCACTCCCCTAGGCTATAAAATTGTACAATCCAAGATGGCAGTCAGGTTTTGTTTGTTTTACCTGTGCATGTGCAGATGTTGCTTGTTACTTAGTGTGTGTGTGTGTGTGTGTGTGAGAGAGAGAGAGAGAGAGAGAGAGAGAGAGAGAGAGAGAGAGAGAGAGAGAGAGAGAGAGAGAGAGAGAGAGCGATCTGTTTTATTTTTCTGAGAACCTGGGAGTATGTTTTTATCTATGCACAGGGTTCAAGCTTATAATTAGATATATGATGATCATGAGAAAAGATGGGAAGGAGAGGAGTTACTTGGAAATTCTACCGTGCCCCTAAGACCCTCCCCTGGGATTCTCCAAGTCCTTAGAGGTTTGAATACATGGATTTCTTCACATAAGAACATAAGAGAAGCCACTGTTGGATCAGGTCAATGGCCCATCTTGTCCAACACTCTTGTCACACAGTGGCCAAAAATACCAGGTGCCATGAGGAGGTCCACCAGTGGGGCCAGGACACTAGAAGCCCTCCCACTGTTGCCCCCCCCAAGCACCAAGAATACAGAGCATCACTTGCCCCAGCCTGAGAGTTCCTATCCATACCTTGTGGCTAATAGCCACCGATGGACCTCTGCTCCATATGCTTATCTAATTCCCTCTTGAAGCTGTCCATGCTTGTAGCCATCGCCACCTCCTGCAGCAGTGAACTCCATGTGTTAATCACTCTTTGGGTGAAGAAGTACTTCCTTTTATCCATTCTAACCTGACTGCTCAGCAATTTCATTGAGTGCCCACAAGTTCTGGTATTGTGAGAAAGGTAGAAAAGTACTTCTTTCTCTACGTGCTCTATCCCATGCATAATCTTAAAAACCTCGATCATGTCACCCCTCAGCAATCTCCAAGCTAAAGAGCCCCAAGTGTTTTAACCTTTCTTCACCCTCTAAATCACTCTTTACCCTTTAAATCACTCTTTACTGCTCTCAGTTCCCCCCCCCCGAGTTGTGGTTCTCTTACTTCTGTTGGGGGTCAGCCAGTTTACTATTAGAATAATGGTGGTTTAAGTTGTTCAATAGCTTATAGAAAATCCTTCTCATCATGAAGTTGTTTGGTGCTTTAAGGCCACATCTGACTGCTATAAATTGATACCTTATTATGTAGGATGTGGCCAAGTGGAACTTTCTATTTCTATCTCCTCTTCTTTGGGTTGCCAGCACCAGATTAAGAAGTTCTTGGAGATTTGGGGGTGAAGCCAGGGGAAACCAGAGTTTGGGAATGACAGGGTTGTCAGTAGGGTATAGTGCCATAGAGTCCACTCTTCAAAGTGTCCATTTTCTCCACGGGAATTGATCTCTGTAATCTGGAGTTATAATCCTGAAAGATCTCCAGGCCTCACTTGGAGGTTGGCAACCCTAGTGACAGATGTATATATTCCTTTCAGTGTACAAAGCATTTCCCACAAATCTTGCTATAATCTTTATGACAGCTTTGTAAGGCGGGCCAGAGTCATCTCCATATAACAGATGGGGGAGGGGAAACCTTGCCTAAGGCTTAGGGTTGCCAGCTCTGGATGGCAAATATCTGGAGATTTTGGTGATAGAGCCTGTGAAACATGGGGTCTGGGGAAGGAAAGGACCTCGGTAGGGTCTAATGCCATAGAGTTCACCTTCTAAGACAGCCATTTTCTCCAGATGAACTGATCTTTGTAATCTGGAGACCAGTTGTAATTCCAGGAGATCTCCAGTCACCAGCTGGAGACTGGCAATCCTAAAGCCACCGAGTGATTCTGTGGTAATAACAAGATTTGAACCAGGGACCTGACTTATTCTCTTAGCCATTATATTGTACCGGCAGTTGAAGAAACTCCTTTTGCAGTTCAAGGGCTGGCAGTCTTGTTATCATATTGATTTGGGAGCAGATACTGTAGCTAGATGCCTTTGAACAGAGGAAAACTACTAGGCCTTTAATACTATTGCCGGCTAAAGAGAAGAAAGATAACAAAAAGCTGCTGACATTAGGAAAATCCTATAGCTTTTCATCTCCTTTTCATCATGGTCTATAATCCAACCTCATGAGAACTGATGAAAAGTGTTTGTAATGTCCATGGAAAGGAGATAAGAATGCCCCCGCCCCAGGTCCTTTTTATTTTTCAGAGCAAGAAGATGGGGGGATTTAATAAGCAATCCCTTGATGAAACAGATCGTGCTTGATTTAAGAAAGGACTTTTCTCGTAAACAAAAAGCATGCTAGTTGCTGTAGATTTTCCGTGTTGTGTGGCTGTGGTCTTGGCATTGTAGGACCTGACGTTTTGCCGGTAGCTGTAACTGGCACCCTCAGAGGTATAACACAGAAAGATGGAGTACTCTCTGTGTCAAGGTGTGCTAGAATAAATTTTGTCAGTCTTGAAAGGCCCACTGATATCTTATTGTTATTAATTATGTGTAAAGCTATATGCATATAGGAACTCTTTGGGGTGGGGATAGGGTTATTAATCTATAACTGAGTTTTAAAAGGGAATAGTTTCTGCATCAGCAGCAAGTGGTGAAAAACTGTGTTGCCTAATGCTGTGACCTGGGTTTCCAGGCATAGCAGTTTATCCCAAAATTTATTCCAAACTGCTGATTTCTGGCCAGACTACATATGATGATGGTAGATGCCTCTGTTTCAATCTGGATCTGCCCCAGTTACTTAGAAAAACAGAAGATAAGGAGTCCAAGTAACACAGCGAAATGAGTACATTGGCATTCTCCCTCTCTTCTTCATTTTATAACCCTGTAGTCCATCATCTGAACTTTTTATCCCAGCTGATTCTAAGTTCCATAACTGAGCTAACGGAACGTGTGTGTGTAGGTCATCACTTTGGGCTCTTCTGCATCCTCGTTTTCCTTGCTTTGACCCTATTGCTTCTCCCCCCACACACTTCTGCATGTGTTTTGCTCCCTTTAGTGGTTGATTCAATATTACATCACTGTATGTCCAGCATAAAAATCTTCAGGTTAAGTGTTATTTATATATTTAAATAAAGCAGAGAGCAGAAAAGGCAAAGCAAGCCAGAAGCCGGTGAGCGGCCTGTTGTTGTTGTTGTTCAGTCGCACAGCTGAGTCTGACTCTTCGCGACCCCATGGACCACATTACGTCAGGTCCTGTCTTCCATAGTGCTCTGGAGTTTGCTCTATTTCATGTTCATTGCCTTGATGACACTGTCTAACCATCTCATCCTTTGCCGTCCCCTTCTTCTTTGACCTTCAATCTTTCCCAGCATCAGGGTCTTCTCCAGTGAGTGCTCCCTTCTCATTTGGTGGCCAAAGTATTTGAGCTTCAGCTTCAGGATCTGGCCTTCCAGGGAACAGTCAGGGTTGATTTCTTTTAGGATTGACTGATTTGATCTCCTTGCAGTTCAAGGGACTCTTGAGTCTTCTCTAGCACCACAGTTCAAAAGCATCTATTCTTTGGCGCTCAGCCTTCCTTATAGTCCAACTCTCGCAGCCATACATTACTACTGGGAATACCATTGCTTTGACCATGCAGACTTTTGTTGGCAGGGTGATGTCTCTACTTTTTATTATGCTCTCTAGGTTTGCCATCGCTTTCCTCCCAAGGAGCAGCTGTCTTTTAATTTCATGGCTGCAGTCACCATTTGCAGTGATCTTGGATCCAAGGAATGTGAATTCTGTCACTGCTTCCATGACTTCTCCTTCTATTTGCCAAGGAGTGATGGGCCCGGATGCCATGATCTTAGTTTTTTTGCTGTTGAGTTTCAAGCCCACTTTTGTGCTCTCCTCTTTGATCCTCAGCAAGAGGCTCTTGAGGTCCTCTTCACTTTCTGCCATTAGAGTGGTATTGTCTGCATATCTGAGGTTGTTGATGTTTTTCCCAGCAATCTTAATTCCGGCTTCTGAATCATCCAGGCTGGCATTTTCTATGATGTACTCTGTATATAAATTAAATAGGGAAGGGGTCAATATACATCCTTGTTGTACTCCTTTTCCTATGCTAAACCAATCAGTTGTTCCATATCCTGTTCTAACTGTCGCTTCTTGACCCTTATACAGGTTTCTCAAGAGACATGTGATATGGTCTGGTACTCCCATCTCTTTAAGGACTTGCCATAGTTTGTTGTGATCCACACAATCAAAGGCTTTAGCATAGTTAATGAAGCAGAAGTAGATATTTTTCTGGTACTCCCTTGCTTTCTCCATAATCGAGCGAATGTTGGCAATTTGATCTCTAGTTCTTCTGTCTCTTTGAAACCCAGCTTGTACTTCTGGCAGTTCTCTATCTCTACTGCTGAAGCCTAGCTTGTAGGATCTTGAGCATGACCTTGCTAGTGTGTGTGAAATGAGTGCAATTGTGCGATAGTTTGACTTATAGGGACTTATTTTCCATATATGTAAAAGGAAGGCAAATGTTGCCCAAGGGCAGGAAAGAATGAAAATAGGCAAAAAGCCAAAGGAAGGTACAAAGTACAAAGGAACGTACAAAGTCGCCTGGCTCTAGTCCAGAGGGCTCAGGATTTGAATCTGCCTGTGACTGATAGACCAGACAGCCAGTTCATGAGGACATTGCTGTTACGGTTTCTAGCTCTGGGTTGTGAAATTCCTGGAGATATGGGGGAGGGCAGAGTTTGGGTAAGGGAAGGAGCTCAGCAGAGAAGTGCTTGAAGAGGGTGGAGTTTAGGCAAGGGAGAGCTCAGGAGGGATGTGATGCCATAGATAAGAATGCCAACACTGTGCTTGCCAGAAGGGCCACCATTGTATATCACCTGCACATCCTGCCCTGGCAGCATGCAACTGGGGGGCTTTGTACTAGTGGGCCCTGCCAGAAACTCTGGGCCCTGGCAGCTGCCCCATCTCAGGGTATACTGTCACCAGCACTGCCCTCTAAGGCCATTTCTCCTTGTGTGCTCAAGCACACTGGGGTTTTTGTTACATGTGTTCTGGGCATATAAGTACCCTGGGCTCAGTCTGTCCATCCATGCTCCTATAGTATCCCAGTCTCCTGCTTCCACAAAGCAATGTGAAATGAATAAGGATTCTGAGACACAAAACTGGTGACAGCCCTCCCATCCTTGCTGCACTTGCGATGAATCAGTGAAGTTGCTTTCCTTCCCTCTCCTGTAGACAAAACATCATTCAAGACTGTATTTAACAGGGAGAGCAACACCAAGCGCTGCTGAGGTGCAGCACCAACAGGTGTGAGCTGCTCAGGCATTGCAGAGAAGTAGGTTTCCATCCCATAGACCAGCTGAATTGATGCAATCAAGTTGTACAAGAGAATTTTACCACAAGAGTCACAATGAAGCAGTGGGAATCTTTCCCTTTATTGCAGAGATGCAGCAGCAGGTTGCTAGATGTTTAAAAAGAAATCCATTGAAAGGTTTGAAGTGAGCCTTGATGCTTTGTGTAGTTCCTTTTCTCAGGGGTAAGGCTTACCCTGTCAGAAATATGATGGGAAAAATTCGATAGTGAAACCAGCTCTGGAGATGAAAAATAAATGCGGGAAATGAACTTTTAGCAAAGATTTCCTAATTAAGATTTGCTGCCCATACAAAAATATTTGTCTAAGCAACAGTTGGGTGGGCTTCGTTTGACATTCATCTCAGTGAAAATTAACTGGGTACAAAAGCAACAGAGGTATTTGTGGTGGAACAGGGGAGGTAAGAACAACAGATTTGGGTCAGAGACCTCTTCATTTTCTTCTTCTTTTCTTCTTCAGTTTGTAAATTGAAGGATTAGGGAAATGACCAAAACAAACAGAGGGTGGCTTAAGAAAAAATCTTTTGTCAGCCAAAAGAAATGTCTTAAGAGGTGGCAGATGGAAGAAATATTTTATGCCTCAAAAACATGTTCTCTCCCCTTTTCTCAGGCAGATTCCTCATGCTGGAGAATCCAATCAGCCCATACGGTAGATGCATAAACAGCTTAAAATTGGCTCTGTTGGTTCAGACCAATGATTCCTCTTGTCTCCAACAGCAGGTAGCCTGAGAAACCCAACCAACATTTGTATTCTCAATAAATACTATAAAAGGCAATAAGCTAATGTGCAGGGCCAGATTGTGCACTCAAATGCACTCAAACAGATATGTCTCTCTTTACAGACTGTGAACCCAGGCCTTTTGTGTAATGATTACAGTTTTTTAAGGGAGAAGTGCAAATAAGCTCTTTTTCATGCACTCCTTTTTGTTTATACAAAAGGACATCTTCTGCCTTTGTGTAGATGGAGATAAAGACCCTTCAGTAGCTGACAGAGATTTCATGTCTCCCCACCTGGCTGGATGAGGGCTAAAGGAATCAATTTTGCAGTTTGAATCTAGGAAAAGGAAAGAAGCTATTATTTTCTAGCTGGCTGGTAAAAAAAACAAACAGCTCCGAGGAGCTATGCAAGAGTACAGCTGCTTTTGGCAGACCTATATGACATCAAATTGGGGGAGATTTTCGCTCCACATTTTCTCAACTGGGAGGAAAAAGTGCAGCTCAAAACCACATTCAAATACCTCAGGGCAACAACACACTGACTGCAAAGTCACCCCTGGATGGCCATAAAGGTACCATAAGACCTGATGATCAAAGAAAGCGAAAGTGGCATGTAGTGTAGTGAAGGAACCACACGAGACACAGTCTGAGGGGTGAAAAGCACCAGCCTGCTTGGAGACAGCCGGCAGCTTTATTTTAAACACTCAGTTCTCAGCGTCAGAAGGGGCTGCCCCTTGCACCACACAAAGGGAGACCACATGCTCAAACAGAATGCCTGGGATGTTTGCACAGCATAATTAACAGTGATAATGCTATTCTACTCCTGGCGTCGAAGATGCCTGCATTAAGACGAGCAAAGGTCAGAATCAGTGTACCAAGTTACTGATTACCAACAGAGGTAGGATGTAAAGAGATTAAGACTGGTGTGCCAAGATCGTTAATCTCCTACAGTGTAGAGGGTACCATAAAATCCAATGCTCAAAGAAAGTGAAAGCAGGATGCAATGCTGAGGGGAATTTCTGTTCCAACGTGGGTTTCATAAAACAATGGAGGGAAAAGCCAATGCAGAATTGCCCTGGGAGGCCTTTGAGTCCAGCACTATTTCACTCATCCTTTTTCCTCTTGGAATGCTGGTCAAAGACAGGGACTTCATGCACTTTAAAACTGAGACTATGATCACCATGCAGAATGCTTGGGATCATGTTATACCAGATAACCAATCCTATGTCACCACTAGAAAGCAGACTGGACAACTCATACTAAGGAGGTCTATCAGGCTATCCCTCTGTACTGCCTGTCTGGCTTTTTGTCTCTAGGTAATTTCAACTTTAGGACTTTATATCCTACTTCAAGTGTCTGTCTTGATATTTGCCTGATCCATATATTTCAAAGAAACAGCACAATTCTCCTAGATTATTTTATAAATACCCAAGTCAATGAGTTAAGGTAGACTTAAGCAAGATCATACATAATTTACATAGCTGGTGGACTGCCACATCCATGACATCAATGCCTCATGGCTTTGAGAGAATTCAGAACACACATGATCATCCAGCCATCTTTAGCAGGATTTATCCAGCATCTAGAATGTTATTCATAAAAATATCCTGTGGAATATGATTTATGCGCACATGATCATTTAGGTGAGATCTGAATGGTCTGAAATTTAGGTAGCATGCTTTAACTATTGTTTTTGAAGGGAAGAACCCTCCCTAAATTTTTGGAAAACCATTTTTTGCACAGTTGTATTGGTAGGTATTGAGCCCCTGCCCCCAGGATTTGGGTGATAATACATTAAAAAGAAAAAAATTCTCCTAAAATTGGGAAGTATCTCCATTTCGAAACCCCCCCCACACACACCATTTGTACTCCTGGACCATCCCCTCACTGCTCCAATATTATATTTTTGTGAAAATCCACTACACATTAATATGGATGTAAACTATGGTAGGGGTTTAGGATTTTTCCAGTTATTTCATGCAGGAAATCAATGTACTAAGTTTAATTTGACTAGAAGATAGATTTTAGCAGTATCCCTCGTATGTCTATTACAGATAAGCGAGACATGACTTTTTGAGAAATAGATGAAGGACTGATCTTCCTGTGTAATTTATCTGTCTATAAGCCCATTACCCTAATATCAGCACCTGTGATGAAAAAGTGTGATGAAAGACTCTGTGAAAATCAAAAGTTTTTAAACGTGGAGAGCTGTCATCTTTTACACTGGCTACTGCCTTTCAAATATGGGGTTGAAGCAAGAGAAAAAGGCAATTATGGATTTTATGAGGGTCTTCCTACCTGTTCCTTCACATGATCCTGTCCTCTGTCCGTAAGGTCCCCTATGTGCCTATGTAAAGGGGAGCAACTGGTAGAAAATACCCCTTATAATCTTTTATCCCCCCTCTGCAAAATGGAGCAGAGCCAAACAAAATGGTTCCTAGCAGCAAAGAACAAATCTGAGCTTGCTATGTGGGGGAGGCGGCTTTAGGGCATCTGTCAAACTAATCATTCCCCCCCAAAAAACCATTAGATATTTCTCTAAATAATGGAGCCCATAGGAAACAAATCTCCTCCCGAATGCAAGACCTGGATCCTCCCATCCTGGTCAAATCACCCTAATCAGTAGGCTATTCATACAACTGGGTAGCCATTTTTCTCCAGCAATCAGGGATCATCAGTGGATCGTTAACTTCTCACATTCCTAGCCACATTCCAACAGAAACATTAACAGTTCCTGTTTGCCCCAGGAAATCAATTCATCCACACAGATGCAAAATATGACAATGTCTTTGTCTTCTCTGAGGAAGCTACTCAGAGCCTCCCCTGCACATTGTTCTGGTTCCAGTTTCAGCACATTGTTTCAAGGGGCAGGTGCATGAGCATGCCCTCAAGTCCCATTTTTTTCTATAACTAGGCAGCCACAGCTCCATTGCTGTGTGTCTGTCCTGGGTGCCTGCTGTCAGATCATCCCCAAATTTGTTTGGGTTCCTTTCTGTCTTCACAGCCTCTTTTCCATGGACTTCTGCATGTCTGGAATGGCAATTATAACTCCCAACAGCCTCCTATTATTCCCACTCACCTCTGTATTTCCCGTACTTGTAGGTTTTAAAGTGTTTTTCATTTCTGTATGTGTGCAATTAGGATTTCGTCTTTTAATAAAAACAACCATTTTGGTTAAGCCACTGCCTAGTTTATTTTTGAGAATTTCCCTAAGGGAAAACACAAGTGGATAATCTTGCTAGTTACCTCCCTCCCACAAGCTTTCCTGTCTTCTTGCTAATTCCCCTAAGAAGCAGGAGACAGCCTTTCTGGACAAATATTGCATTTGAGGTAACATATTCTCCTCCTTTTGTCTACTACAGCACATAGAACCAGAGATGCTGCAGATTTCATAGTGAACATGATTCATAGTTGACTATACCTTGTTTGACATTTGCTATCACCTGAAAATAAATACCTGAAAGTAAAAACAAGACCTGGAGCTGACTGTGGTTCAGATCATGAGCTACTCATTGCAAAATTCCAACAAACTGAAGAAAGTTGGGAACACCACTAGGCCATTCAGGTTTAACCTAAATCGCATCCCTGATGAATATATAGTGGAGGTGAAGAATAGGTTTAAGGGACTAGATTTGATAGAGTGCCTGAAGAACTATGGATGGAGGTTCGTGACATTGTACAGGAGGCAGCAATCACCACCATCCCAAAGAAAAAGAAATGCAAGAAAGCAAACTGGCTGTCTGATGAGGCTTTACAAACAGCAGAGGAAAGAAGGAAAGCAAAACGCAAAGGTGAAAAGGAAAGATTTACCCAACTGAATGCAGATTTCCAGAGAACAGTAAGGAGAGATAAGGAGGCTTTCCTGAATGAACAATGCAAAGTAATAGAGGAAAACAATAGAATGGGAAATACTAGAGATCTCTTCAAGAAAATTGGAGAAATCAAGGGAACGTTCCATATAAAGCTGACCATGATGAAGGACAAAAATGGCAGGGACCTAACAGAAGCAGAAGAGATTAGGAAAAGATGGCAAGAATACACAGAAGAACTATACAAGAAGGACCTCAATGTCCTTGACAACCACAACAGTGTAATCACTGACCTCGAGCCAGACATCCTGGAATGCGGTTAAATGGGCCTTAGAAAGCATTATTAACAACAAAGCTAGTGGAAGTAGTGGTATCCCAGCTGAGCTATTCAAAGTCTTAAAAGATGATGCTGTTAAAGTGCTGCACTCAATATGCCATCAAATTTGGAAAATGCAACAGTGGCCACAGGATTGGAAAAGGTCAGTTTACATTCCAATCCCAAAGAAGGGCAATACCAGGGAATGTTCAAACTATTGCACTCATTTTACACGCTAGCAAGGTCATGCTCAAGATCCTACAAGCTAGGCTTCAGCAGTACGTGGATAGAGAACTGCCAGAAGTACAAGCTGGGTTTTGAAGAGGCAGAGGAACTAGAGATCAAATTCGCTGGATTATGGAGAAAGCCAACATTCGCTGGATTATGGAGAAAGCAAGAGAGTACCAGAAAAAGATCTACTTCTGCTTCATTGACCATGCTAAAGCCTTTGATTGTGTGGATCAGAACAAACTATGGCAAGTCCTTAAAGAGATGGGAGTACCAGACCACCTCACATGTCTCTTGAGAAACCTGTATAAGGGTCAAGAAGCGACAGTTAGAACAGGATATGGAACAACTGATTGGTTTAGCATAGGACAAGGAGTATGACAAGGATGTATATTGTCCCCTTGCTGGGGGGGAGGCCGGCATCCATGGAGGATTGCTGGCCTTGGGATGGCTGGGCACCCTGCACTCTTGTTCTTCTGTTTCCCCATACACACAAGGCTTGCCTTGCAGAGCCATGCAGGGAGGTCGGGGGGGGGCAGCATTCATGGAGGATCTCTGGTCGGCTGGGCACCCGGGCACCTCTCCTGTGGCCTCGTGCTGCTGCTGTTGTTTTCCCGCTCCCGAGTTTGCTACTTAACCAGAGCCCTTTATTTCCTCCGAGAGGAGACTCTTCTGAGTTCTTTGTTGAGCTCCACCCCTTCCCTTGACAGAGAGAGGATATTAGGAAAGCCAGGAATCAGCAATTTATAATCACTGAAATCACACACACAGCACGTGCAGAGGGAGGGGGAAGTGGGGAGGAGGGCAGGTAAAACCTCAAAGAGTTTAAATGCATACATTCAAGACCAACTCTCCCCTGAACTCCTGGATAAATTATGGAAAGGGATTTCTATTTGCTTTCTTTTCATCTCTCCCCTCCCTCTCTCCTTCCCTCTTCTTTTCACCCCTCACCTCCCTCCCTTGTTAAAACAGCCTTAGTTAAGGTTGCCAGGTTCCCCCTGTCCACCTCTGGGGGATGGGGGAGGGGTGTCCCAATACACATTGGGTAACTCCTGGAGATTTGAGGATGGAGCCTGGGGAGGACTGGGACCTCAATGGGGTACAATGCCATAGAGTCCACCCTCCAGAACATCCATTTTCTTCAGGGAAACTAATTTTTGTAGTCTGAAAATTAGCTGTAATTCCAGGGGATCCCCAGGTCCCACCTGGAGGCTGGCACCCTTAGCTCCAGTGCTGAAACTGGATGTTTTGTTTCTTCTGTGTGAGATGGTGGATGCAGACCACTGACATTGGCTTGCATCTGCTGAATCACTCTGCTTCATGTAGGATGCACAATAGCCAGGTGGAGGACGGAACGGTGCATTTTACTTGGGTCTATTGTATCCTTGATTGAGAAGAGTTGTTGTTTTTTCATGGTAGTGTGGGGGGAGGATGCTTCAGCCACTCCTAACCTCTTCTTTCAATCTCCATTTCATTTTTAAATTGTAAGCCCATCTGCATGAACAAGATAGGGGGGCATGCAAATCAGAGGCCTTTTAAAATTTCCTTTTGATCTGTATGCAGCCCAGAGAGAACATTGGTAAGGGATGTGCACTCTAGGTTCATGCTCTTCGTTTTGCTATTACTTAAAATGGAGTGGTAGTTTCAGAGGGGCAACCAATTGGGATGTACTAAAAGGAATGACAGGATTGCCCATTGGAAATAATGGGAGAGGCTTGAAAGCCCATTGGAGATAATGGGAGCCAGGAATGCCAATTGACTTGCATGGGCTCTGCTGAAATACATTGCAGCCCAAAAAAAGTTGCAAAGAAAATGCAGAATAGTTTTTCCAATAAGGTTTTTGGGCCCAGATAGGCTACTCTAGGACTGTAATGACAGTTCCCAGAATGGAAAAACAGTCCCTAGCAGTAGAATCTGTGCTGCGTTTTAAGGTGGAGTTTGTAAGCAGTGTGCTAAGAAGGCACCTGTTCCTGGGGTTAGCCCAGCTTAGGGGCATTGCTACGGGGGTTCCCAGGCCACCCTAATTTTCTGGGGAACCCCTCGCTAAATGCCACATAGTTCCACCTCCATAGATAGTGACAATGGCCTGTGATGTCACTGGCTCCTCCCTATGATGTCATTGGGTCCCAGTTCTTTTAATGACTTAGCAGTGCCTCTGGCTCAGCCGCAGCCCCCCCTGGGAAATTGGAAGTCTACGCCCTTGCCACATACCTTTGTGCTTGTATAGTCAGATTATCATGTTATCTCACTGCATGGAGGAGGCTGTGTTGGAACCAAGTTCATTGTAGGATTGTTAGAGAAACTGCCTTAATCCCTCTTTGCCCAATTTGTCCCTGGAACCCAGTGATCCATTCTCTTCCTCTTTGCAGAAATTTGAAACCTAGTTTGAATAAATTCTATTTTGCTCAAAAGAGAAATTCAAATTTTGATTTTGTAGCAGTGCCAGGCAGAAATTCACCCAGTGCAGTCCCAGAGAATGGGTGTGCTTTCAGCAACTGGTTTTGTGCATGTCCTGAAGGTGTTAAAGCTATTAAAGGCCTCCCATGAAGCAGGGTGGTAGCAATCTTGGTGACCTCCCAGTTTATGCAATTCAGATATATGGCAATGGCCTGTGAATCTCATGGACCAACAAAGTAAAAACAATTGAGCACACCAATTGTGCTGTAAATGATTACGTGGGGATTAAGGATTGGGTAGGGGGACTGAGCATGTTGGGGACAGTTGAGCAGCAGCTCAACTGTGAAGCAAGGTGAGGTATCCCCAATCAAGGGCCAAGTTTTGTGTGACATCCAGGGCAGCAACGTAGTAGATAGGTCAAATCCACCCTACACAATTCTGTAGAAAGTTTTCCGGCTATGCAATTCCTGCTTGATTGGGGATCTGGAATTTTGGAAATGACACTGAAGAGGAAGGGCATGGTTTGTTGAGTATTTACAGAGTGTCAAGATAAACCTACAACTGAATCTTTTAAAAACACAGGCACTCTGCCAGGGAAAAAGTTGACAGTCCTACAGATCCCAGGGCTATATTGTTATTGCTATTTGACCAAGAACCTGGACCTTCCAGGCCTCCACACTCCACAGCCTGGATGACCAACCTCCAGTGGAATGAAATCAGAAAAGATAGGAAGGGGAGGTTCTGCAAAAATTCTCTGTGCGGATGCTAAGAGGGAGGCACTGTTTTCCCAAACCTTTCTATCCCCCTGCTGGATCGCCACCCTGTATTGTGTAACATTTTTTTTAGATATATACAGCACTAACGTGTTGTAGAACAGTGGATGACAAAAATAATCATAAAGAAATTCTTCACATTGCTACCTAACCCTGATTTTTCTCCACTGTTGCCTCACCTTTCTTTGTAGAGAGGTGGGACTGGAGTGAGGTGAGACTGGAGATTTTACACAGTGTTTAAAAGAAGGAAAGAAAGGTGGAGTCAGCCCTTAAAACAAACATACTGTAAACGTCCCAGTTTAGCTGCAGCCGCTTCACATTGCTAATTTGTCATTAGCTGATTTGAAAAAGAGCTCAGGTTTGCAGAGGCAATGTCATATATGGGAAAAGGCTGGGCAGTCAGCCAACAGGTATAGCACATCAAAGAGAAACGTTGCATTCAAGGTGATTTGGAAAACCACAGGGGGGGAAATTTAAATAACACATAGAAGGAAAATGGATTAGACAACTTTTGTGAGAAATATTACCAAAAAAATTCTCCCTGCAAAAAGCCTGCTTGAAAGTACCCTAAGAGAAAATGATCAATCACTGTATCTAGAAAAGTGGATTTTGGAAAAAGCAATTCCACTTCCAATAACTATGCTACTTCAACAGGGCATAATCACCATACTGTATTCAACACCAGCACATGATTGCACAACTCAGTAGCTTGTGGCACAGCTGATCTATCTACTATGGTCATGTGACTTGACTGCCTGTCTCCTATATAGTGTACATTCAGTACTCCCTAGCTTTTCTGGCATGAGATGCTCCTTCTTGTGTGCACCCAGCAAGGACATCCTGTGAACACTCTCCCCAGTAAGTATTTTGGAAGTAAATAGTGGTGGTATACTAACCCCAGTCTGGGCTACTGAATGTTCAACAAGATTGTGCAAAGGGCTTCTTCTTTCCATACCGTGGCAGCACAGCAACCCTCCTGGCATGGCTGTGGGTGGAGTAGCAGGGAATGGTCACGTTCCTTGAGCTCCCAGGAACTGGATTTAAGTGCCAGCAGTAATTTTTTATTTTACATTGAAACAAACCAAATGGTTGTGAACCACTCTGAGCAGACAAGGGCAGTAAAAAAAAAATTAATTTTATAAATAAATAAAATAAATAAATAGAATATACACATTTAGAAGGTATGGAGATGTTCCATAATCTGCTTTCCATTGGTCTTGACCAGAGGCTTTGCCATGCTTGCACATTCTGGCTTGGGTCCTAAGCAGCACAAGCTGAGTTACGCTAGAGGAAGGCAATTTCCCTGACTCTCCACTCTCACAGAAGTCAAAAATTGTGCTCTAGCAGGTCACTGGACCCGAAAGAACACTATGGAGAGAAACAGAAGTCTGCAGCAGAAGGCAAGGAATCATCAAAAATCACAGTCACCTGGGATCGCCCGCACTGCCTCAGTACATGCTAGGAGATTTTGAGGGCATTGCCTGGAGAGGGTGGAGTTTGGGAAGAATGTGCAACATGGCGAAAAGGTCGTTATGGTTTAACCTCTTTCTGTTACATAAACACATGAGTAAGCACATTCTGTCAAGCAAGAAGAAGATAAAATAAATCTCTTTGAAATCAGTGGCATTCAGAACATGCCCTCCAGTCATATCTGTCTCATCTCTGACATTTATAGAGCTGCTAGAGTCAAACCTACTGGAAGCGGAAAGTTCACGTACCCGTTATTGTGGAGACAGCTGTAGCACATCAATGTGCCTTCCTCAGCAAATTTTCAAGTGCACCCTTGTATGGGTATTTCTGTTTTCAGCTGCTTTTGTTTCACATGGAAGATAATATGGTTTATTTATAATGTCTTATTAATTTACTCATTATGCACAATTTTGAACCAGTTCACCAAAATTTAATTCCTGTGCAGGGAGGGATCCCAAGAGGTTATTTAGTCCCATTTTCCTCCCCTGAAGACCATAGACTGTTAGCATATGAGACGATCACGAAGACTGGGAGTCCTGCATATGCCTGCCCACCTCTCCTTCACGCCACCGCCTCTCTTGCTCAGCCAAGGAATACTAGCCTGAGCCCCATAATTTTCTTTGCTTCAGGTTAAAGTGATATGTTGGCATGTAAGGATCAAATGAACCAAACATGGTCCTGTGTGCAGTCCAAATGGCAAGATAAGTTTCATTTTACTGTCTTCTCTTGTACATCCTGTACGTATGGCTAGATCCAACAAGCCTTCCCGAGATAGCTCAACAGAAATTCTGTTTACTTATTCCCTCATTTAAAATATTTATAGGCCACCTTCTCCATACAGTGTTATGAGGTGGCTTTACAAAGTTAAAAAAAAATTCAAAGAACACTATCGTATTCATAAACAAAAGCAGTTTAGTTTTGGAGGGTAGCCAGGTTGGTCTGCAGTAGAACAGCTAGATTCTATCTGATGAAGGATGCTTTGACTCTTGAAAGCTTATACTCCAAAAATCTTTTTGGTCTCGAAGATGCTACTGGACTTGGCAAGCAGTTTAAAGACACCAAGCACAGATAGCAACAGCAGATAAAATACTATACAGCAGTAAGTAAAATGCTATGATAAACCATTATACCACCAAATAAAATGCTAACATGAAAGCAAAGGCACTTAGTGCCTAAAAATTAATAAATCAGGCCAGCTGTCATTGGGAGGGGGTAGACTTAGTGATTTATTTATTTATTTCATTAGATTTTTACCCCGCCCTCCCAGCAAGGCCAGCTTAGGGGCCCTGGGCAAAAAGCCAAGATGGCTGCTAGAATCACTGCAACACCTCACCAGGCTGCCTGCTGCACCTACCCCCTGCCACTGAGGTCCAAACAAAAGTGGTCATTTGCAAGATGGGGATAATATATTGACCTACTTTACAGGGTATTTTTTTGAAAATTTTTTTAATGCTTTTCTCTACATCCTACTACTACATACTACAGTTCTAAACTAAAATCACACCGAGTAGGCAAGGATCTTCAAAAGTCTACATTACATTTAGGAGTCCCCTATAAAGTATTGTTACAAAAAGTTATGTCTATTAAAGTATCACTAGCACGAAATTCTATAACATAATGTCAGATTATCACACTTCTATTTGCCAGGCAAGTTCTCAGATCTCATTTAGGCTTCTTCTTCTGCTTCTTCTTCTTGTTAAAGAGTAGTTTGACCCTGTATGATCTAGGAGCAGCCACTCCTAGTTCAGATTCAGATTCCGAGTCCATAAAGTCACCCAAAGAGACTGAAGAAGAGTCAGAGGTACTGCTGGCTGCTCCTTCTTCATTTTTGTCTGTAGCATTCTTCTCTGTTATTTCTCCTGTTGGTTTAGCTGGAGTCTGCTGTACTTCCAAAAAGGTTTTGGCTTTAGTCAAAGAGTCAATCTTTTCTTTTTTTCCATTGTAATTGAAAGTCAGTCCTTCAGGGAAGAGCCATCGATACTGAGTTGAATTTTCTTATAGAAATGTAGTGACGTTTTTATATTGCTTTCTCTTCTTCCATAAGTCAAATGGAATATCTTTCAAAGTCTTTATTTCTATTCCTTGGACTTTTAAAGGTGAACCATTGGTTGCTTTCAAAATCAGGTCCCTTGTTGACCTTCTTAGAAATTTCACATATATTTCCCTTGGAAGATTATTTTTCTTGACAAATTCTGGATAAACCCAATAAACCATATCAATGTCCATCTCCAAAGTTCCTTGTTCATAATTTATCAGGGGAGCCAATGCTTCACTCAAAATCAGTCTGAGATTTTCATCTTTATTTTCAGGAACTCGTTGGAATCTAAGGACATGAGCTGCTCTTTCCACTTGAAGTTGTAGAAGTTGTTGCTTTCCTGAATTTCTTTCTTTTTCTGTTAGTTCCACTTTCTGGTTCAAAGTTTTAGTGTTATGTTCAACCTTTTGCAGCCTTTTGACTATCTTCTCTGTTGTGGACTTGACTTCCTTAAGTTCTTTTTGGAGAGTTTCAAAATTTTTGTTGAGATTCACCATTTGATCCAGCAGAGGGTGTAGTGCTTCGGAGATCATGCTTGCAGTATCTATGGTCATTTCCGGTCTCTGAGTCGGTGATGCTGTATTAGAAGTTCCTGCTAAGTTTTGTTTTAGGCGCCATTCTGCCCCCTCGCTGCATCATTGTTTACATTTAAGATAAAAGTTCTTTAAGAGTCTGAAAGCTTTCTCTGGCAAAGAAACATTTTAAGCAACGTGGGCTCGGATAGATGCTTATTCGCTTTTCATTGCTTTGTTCATTATATTATACTGTCACACTGCTTAATCGATTCTATAATCCAGTTTTGTTGCATTGTTTTTATATGTATCATGCTAATTTTGAATGTTATATATATATTTAAAAAAAGAATGACCCTTGTCCCATATGAGGCAGGCATGAGCTGCTGCTGCCACTGGAACTGGCTGCCTGTGTACCAGAAGTGGTGGGTATGACAGCTGCTGTTGCCAAGCTGGCTGCCCCCTTCCATCCGAGAGACTGAAGGATGGAGTCAGGGGTGGTTACCCCCAGCATGGGGCCCAGAGAAGCTGCCCCTGTTGCCCATTAGTTAAGACTACTCCTTATAGTCAAAGCACTACCACAAAGGAGGAGGAGGAGGAAGAAGAAGAGGAGGAGGAGGAGGAGGAGGTTGGATTTCTACCCCCCTTCACTCGGAGTCTCAAAGCCACTTACAATCTCCTTTCACTTCCTCTCCCCACAACAGACACCCTGTGATGTAGGTGGGGATGAGAGAACAGCTTGGAGAGATCCATGACTGACCCATGTTCACTCCAGCAGCTGCATGTGGAAGAGTGGGGAATCAAACCCAGTTCTCCCAGATTAGAGTCCACACTCTTAACCACTACACCAAACTGGCCTTGCTTCTAATCATCATCCACTTTACTGCAGAAAGTGGACAGGTCCCTTGATACTAATCTTCACATGGGAGCAGGTTGTCCTTCACACATGAACACCCACACATGAAGCTGCCTTATACTGAATCAGACCATCTGTCCATCAAAGGTAGTATTGTCTGCTCAGACATTTTTCCCATTACTGACTGTCATTTCCTTTAACTGGAGATGCCGAGGATTGAACCTGGGACATTCTGCATGCCAAGCAGATGCTCTACCACTGAACCATGGCCCCTTCAACCACCCTTCAAATACAAACAGATACAGCTGTAGGTTTCCACTTGCACCCACACATGAAATGGGGAGAAAGGCACCCATTATTTGGTAAATAAAAGGCCAAAGCTTCTTTTAAATATACAGCAAACAATCTGCAGCAGGCAGAATATCTGTGCGACCTCTCTATTCTGCTTATGAGCTTCAGGGAGGTGGTGGAGTCAGGCCTGAAAGGGAGAAAGGGAGAACTGTGCACACCATCTGGAACTTCGTAGAGCAAGTCTGAGATAAAAATGAAATAGACAGCTGGACAGACCTCTTCCTGCTAAGATCAAGTGACTCCAACCTCTCTCAACTAATGAGTGGTCACATATATTGTTCAAGCTCCTCCCAGCCCAATAATTTTTGGTGCTTAAGGGAGGCATCCCAGGTCCTTATCCTAGATAAGAAGCTTTGGGTCACAGACAGGCTGCCCTACAAGGTGGGCCTCCCACCATTCAGGGCCACCCAGCCCCAAGTGAAGAGTAGCCCTTACCTCATGCCAAGTTGGGGAGGAGGCATGTGGCCCACCCAAGTACTGTGCCAGGTGGGGAAGGAGGCATGTGTCCCCTCTGAGCCCCATGTCTCTCTTCCTCTAAGGCCGAGGCCATGTGCAAAGCTGCCTCTACTTGAATCCCCTTGTGTAGAAGCAGCAGGATGCCTCCCTGTCCCCAATAATGGGTCTTGCTTGCTATTAATGTGACTTGGTGTATCCACTTAGTATAGCTTTTACTAATGTCTCAATTTACTGGAACCTATCCTATCAGAAGTGTCTTGGTATTAGCAATAGTGATGTTTGTAGGTCCAGGGCAACAAATGTGCACATTTCTGACCCAAATTTGCCACCCTTGGGCAATCCAATAGCATAAGGGGTTCTCTCTGTGTCCACAGTGCTAGCAATACCCTTTCTGTAAAGTCTATGGAATGTCCAATAGATTTTAAAGAGAAGTTTTTTATGGAATGAGTTACAGTTTCCAGGTAGGAAAGCTAGTGCTATAAAGAGCTGTTTTCTATTGACCCTTCAGGACAGATTGTTTTAGCTCTCTGCTCTGTTTCTCTTCCAATATTTGTACATTGGGATTACAATGATCAGCCGACTGTTTATACAGAGCCAGTATCAGGAACAAATTGTCTGTCATACAGTGATGATGATCATCATAAAAAGGATGCCTTGGCTTTATTAGGTTCAATGACTACATGCTGCTTGGATACTAGGTGAATTCTAGAACTGCATCACTGCATCACTTCATCAACACCCATAAATGGTACATGATTGATTTAACTTTGTGTAAGATGCAAGTTGGTAATCAGTTCAGTTCGATGGGAGTTGTGCCAAGACACCCTCCAGCCTCCAGTTGAATTTGACCCCGATAACAAGGGCATACTAAACTGAAGTGGATTTTGATTAATGAAGATGGGTATTTTAGAATTCATTATGTGATAAATGAGATGTGATTTAGTCAGTGACAAATCACCTTCTGGGTGTATTTTGTTTTTATAAAGATAAATTCTAGAGATTCCCAGGATGGTCTAGTTAAATCTAATGCATTGAAGACAAATCTTGATAGACATTCCTAAAATAGTTCAACCAAGTCTAGTGAATTGAAAATAACTGCAGTCAAACAATATGTGGCCTTTGGTACAGAGACACTGTCATTTTAAAAAAGGTCTCTTTATGTCTCTATATAGAGAAATAAGATGCTGTTGCATTGAAGACACTAACTTTTTATATTTATTTGCACATATACCAGCTGTGTAAGAGATGGGCCAGCTAAATTTGGGTAATCCTGAAGAACACCAGATCAGCGCTTCAGAAACTACACAGTAATATTCCCTTGATAATAACTCCAGTTTATGAAATGACAAGGACAGATGATTAGGTATGTGCATTCCAAAATCCTGAACAAAAAAATATACACAAAAAACATCTGTTGTGGTTGATTCAGGTGGGTAGCCATGCTGGTCTGCAACAGAGAACAAGTCCAGTGGCAGCTTTAAGACGAACAAGGTTTAATTCTGGGTATAAACTTTTGTGTGCATGCACACTTCTTTAGATACATTGAAAATGTTTTCCTCAAGCCTTACATATAGATCGAGGGGTGGCATTAGTTTCCAGGAAGGGCTAGTTAGAGACAAGATGCATAAGTAACTGGGTGATAAGTATAGCTGAGATTGGATTAAAGCTGTTGGTAAGATCTGTGAATGGCAGCGGGATACCTGCAAACACCTCAACAAGATGGCGTGGTCCACTGTATGAAAGGCTGCAGATAACTCTAGTAGGAGCAACAAAGAGCCTTCATATAAATTCAAATGGAGGGCATCAGCTAAAGCCACCAGGGTTGTCTTTATCCCATAGCCCATACTGAAGCCAGATTGAAAAAAGTCCAGAGCATATGAGTTATCCAAGAAGTTAGTCCTCTACTTCTCTCTTAATCATTTTGCCCAGAAAGGACAGATTAGAAACTGAGTGATAAATGACCACATAATTTTTCTGAAGGGATTTTTTTAGTAGTGGATGGATAACAATCACTTTGGTTGAGGGAAGGTACCCTGAGTTAGGGGTTGGTTTATGATAGACAGCAAGGGCTTGTTGATATGGTCACAGAATCATAGAGTTGGGAGGGACCTCCAGGAACATCTAGTACAACCCCCTGCACAATGCAGGAAATTCACAAAAAGCTCCCCGCACATCCCTACACCCCAGTGATCCCTGTTCTGTGTTCCATGCCCAGGAATTGCAAAAAACCCCTTCCAGTGGAGAATGAGTGGTCCTTATATGATCTTAGCAGCCAAGATGGGCAAGGATCCAGAGCATAAGTAATTGCCTTCACAGATCCCCAAATCTTATCAATATCATGCAAACTTGCTTAAATGGTCCATAAGTAGACTAGACAATGTAGTCAACATGCCTTCTGATTGTCTTATATTACAACTGGTATCTAGGTCAGAGCATATCTGTGATATACTATCAGCAAAAACATCTTTGCAAAAGGCCCTCAGAATCAATGGGCTCAGAAAAGTGTAACTCCACTTTGCACTATAAATGTCAATTTGCTTACATTAAGGAGGTTTTAGGGTCAATAAGTGTTAAGTTCCACCTGTGTTGGAAGGCTTGGCTGCAAAAAAGAAACCTGACACTCTTTTGGGCTGACAAAAAAAGTTTCCTAATACTGGTGACAGAATTAATGGTCTCTCTTTGGAAGAATTAATATTTTGATATGGTCAAAATCTCTCTGAGTTAGCACCTATGCTCAATGTAGATGCATAGGTTGGAGAATCAGTTTTATAATCTCTTCTGAGAGGAGCTGGCACTAAGCTATTGAAGGAGGTGCTTAAGAATGCAAGAAGGGAATCCCAAGGTAGGGATGCAGATGTGAAGAAATCAGTTTCTGGAGGCATAATGTTGACTGCTAGGTGTTAGAATATACAAGATCTGCTATGTGCATGAAGCAAGAAGGATAAGAAGAATATCCTACAGGGGGCATTGGAGGGATTAAGTAGCTAGCATAGGCCCCGTTCACGCTGAGCATTTGCCCCACTGAAGGCACGGGAGCCCTGCGGACTTTCCGTGCGCAATCATACGAGCACATCTGGGAGGCATAGTGCTCCTGTGGCCAACCCACGGCTTCCCATGGAAAACGTGGAGTAAAAAACTACTAGGTCTGAAGTACTAGTTTCCGGAAACCCCGGGGCAAAGGCTGGCATCTGATTGTGGAGTGCCAGTATCCCGCTGCTTCCGACGCCCGCCTATGTCCCCGGGGTTTCCGGATGTTGTAAGTTTCCATGGGATGCACACCAACGCTGAACAGCGCACGCGCACACACAAGACACCGACAGCGGCCCACCCCCCCATGGCGCATGCGCACTTCGCAACACTTTGCACTTTCATGGTCTGCTGTGCTGCAGCAGCACGGTGTGATCAGGGTGCAGAGCTGGAGCGTGGCAACCCGGTGGCCCCTGTGATCGGGCTACCGTGCCTTATTTAGCTCCGGGGCGAACTGCCATGCCTCTCCCCTGCGTTTTCTGGCCCGTATGACCGGGGCCATAGTCAGATTAAGGACTTCCTGGTATTTTTCAAATGATCCCCTCCTGCCTCCTGATTGGCTCATTGGAGACTTCCTCCTCTTTTGAGTCTTTTTCCTCCCTGGTTGTTTGTTACACAGTTAGATGGTTAGATAGTTAGAACCTTCTCTCTCCTCTCTCCTTTAGACAGTTGTTTCTCTCCTTAATAAAACTTTATTTCTTTTTCAGCAGGGTGAGCTCCGCTACTCTTTGCATATTTAAACTCTGCCAACACTAGGTTCAGTGTTTTTTAGTCCTTCAAATGGTGCGCAGACACCTGTTATCTGGATTTGTTACCAATAAGTGGCTATTTTCCACCTACAACCTCAGTTGTCTTTTCATCTAATTTGTGGTATTGAGAGATCAGAAATGAGTCATTCAATGACTCAGTTGATGGTGGTACGAAATTTCAGTACCCATGTAGGAGAAACTAGGATTGTATTTTTAAATGTAACAAACCTGCTCTTGAGGAAGTCTTTTAATTCTTGAATATGGAAGGCCTTCCTTAGATAATAAAGTTACTCCTTCAGGGCTGGAGCTATCTCTCCTTATAAATAATTATCTTTTGGTTTCGCAAGATTCCATGCGCTCCCATTGGCTGTAAAATGCCCTCCCTCAGCCATTGGCCCATCAGCTGCCACTCAAGAGTACTCGCATGCCATTGGCTGGGTGCTGGTTCTGCTCCTCTTCCCCACCCACTCCCCCTGGCAGACCAGCTCTCTCTCCTGAGGAAGACAGTTCTCTTGACTCCTGTGAGGGACTGTCCCCTCAGTGGCTGTTGGTAGGCAGCCAAGCTTGGTTCTGTGAGTAAAAAAACAAAGGACTTTCAGCATAACTCCCTCCCCGCCCATAACCCCCTCCCAATGGCCACTTTCCTGTCAGAATAAATGGGAAAAGGCTCTTTCTCCTGCTTAGCTTCAGCATGGCTGGCTGGCTAACGAGGTGGGCCAGTGACCATCAAACCATTTTCTTCAACTCCCCGCTGTGTGGCTGACTTTCCCCTAGGGTTGCCAATCTCCAGGTGGGACCTAGAGATCTCCCACTGTTACAATTGACCTCCATATGACAGAGATCAGTTCCCCAGGAGAAAATAGTTGCTTTGGAAGGTAGACTCTATGGCATTATACCCTGCTGAGTCCTTCCACACACACCCCAAATGCTGCCCTCCACAGGATCCACCTGCCCAAATCTCCAGGTATTTCCCTAATCAGAGTTGGCACCTGTACTTTCTCCTCTGTCAGTAAAAGGCCCTTTCTACACCTATGTTGGCCTTTGGGAGAAAACTCATTGGGCCCAGTCCTGTTCAGGTTGCCAACTCCAGGTGGGCAATTCCTGGAGATTTGAGGGATGGAGCCTGGAGAGGGTGAGGTTTGAGGAGGGGTGGCACCTCAGACAGGTACAATGCCATAGACTCTACCCTCCAATCCAGCCATTCCCTGATGGGGAACCATTGTTGCCAATCTCCAGGTGGGGGCTGGAGATCACTCAAAATTATAACTGCTCTCTAGGAGGGATGGGGGGAGGAGATGGAAAACTAAAGGTAGGTTGATGGTTGGCTGGGAGGGAGATAGGGTTGTCAACTCCAGGTTGGGAAATTCCTGGAGATTTGAGGGGTCAAACCTGGAGAGGGTGAGTGTTGAGGAGGGGTGGGACCTCAGACAGGTACAATGCCATAGACTCCACCCTCCAAACCAGCCACTCCCTCCTGGGGAACCACTGTTACCAATCTTGGGCGTGGGCTGGAGATCACTCAAAATTACTACTGCTCTTCAGGTAGCAGAGATCAGTTCCTCTGGAGAAAATGGTGGACTCTGTCATTATACCCTGCTGAGATTGCCACAGCAAATTGTCACTGAGTGCCCAAAGCCGGGGCACTCTCCCAGAGCCTCTTTCTAGAGCCCGTTGTATTTATTTCCACTACGGGCTTTATTCCTAGTATAAATTATAAATTAATATAACTGACAAGAAATCACAGCATTGGAGATAATTAGGTGGATTAATGAAGTAAGCAAGAAATTGTCAAATCTGGTAAAAAATGCCTTGATTTGAAATCTCAGCTTGTTTATTCATACAAGGGTCCCTGAAACCATGCCTAGCATGGTTTCTAATATTAACAACAACAACAACAACAACAAAGCTTGTCAGATTGGAAGACCAAATACGTGCTAAATATGATCATAATGAGGTTTAGATAATCCTGTAGTAAAATGTTAATGTTAGCCAGTAGTAAAATGTTAGCCAGAGACATCTGTGTCCAGCAGAGGTGTACACACCTCTTGAATGTCAAGAAAGGAGAGTATTATAAGGAACTATAAGACTCTCTCCTTAATGCTGCTTTTCATATAAAAAATAGAGAATTATTTTGGAGAGTTATTAATAAATGCAATTTTGGGCACATTGTATTTCTGTCTCTCAGGTCTCAAGAGAAGCTTGGGAAAAACACTTCTGTGATTTGTTTAACAATCTGGCAGAGGAATTGGGTGGTTGTGTTAATGAGAATTATGGATACACACAAAACCAGTTTCTTGGGTGGCTGGTAGTGTGTGTCAGTGAAGGGTATCAAGTTTCTGATATCCTCAAAAAATAATGCAGCTTCAGGAGAGGATTTTATTCATCCTGAAGTATATAAGATGGTTATAAAATGCAGGCATGCAATTTTGATCATAGTTTAACAGGGCGATAGATTTATGAACCTCTAGTATTAATACATTGTGAGGCTCCCCCACCACCAAGACACTCTTCTTGACATCTGCCATCTCACCACCAATAGTGCAACTCACTAACTGGCTTCAGAATTGGGAAAGAGAGGGGGTTCTAGCACCCAGGTCGTCTTCCTTCCCCAAACTGGCTCTTTACGTGCATGTCCATTCATACACCATCCCTCCCTTGTCTGACCTCAGTCTGTTGTTTCCTTTTTATAGGATTTCATTTGTGTTGCCTTCCTTTTTATAAGATTCCATGGCTCCACCCCACCTGGCCTGTCTCTAATCTCTTTTCACCTGCTCCATCTGGGAACAGGGTTGCCAGGTCCCATTGTCGTTCTGGTGGGAGGATTTGGGGGGCATTCTAGGGGTGGGCGGGGATGTCTCTAAATCCCGCCCCCAATCCATGGCCCTCCAGTTGATCAGTGGGCCATGTGCTCCCCACCAATCAGCTGAAGCCCTTCAAATCTCTGCAGGAGGGGAGGGAGAGGGGTGGCCTCTCTTGGGGTGGGGCTTCCCCCCTACTGACCAGCTGGCAGTCCCCTAGAAGCAGGGGACCCTCTGCCCAGACCTGGGGGCTGGCAACCCTGTTTGGGAGACTATAAAAGGCAAGGGAAGCTTTCCTGCCTCTTTTCCCTTGCTGCTCAAGGCCACCTCATAACCTCTCCCATTCTGGCCTCCCCCAAGTCTCAGCTTGGACTTGTCTTCTGACCATGCACCTCCCTGCCTCTGTCTGGCTCCTTGCCTTATTCTTGGCTGTATCAGAGTGATGTGCCTGTGTCCCAGCCACTTCCCTTCCTTGCATGGCTGAATCTGGGTGATGGCTGTCTGCAACTCTGGCAGCTGGGGCAGGGTCCAGTCAGAACCAGGTGTCAGCTCCTGGCATGCATGTTAATATATGCTGATGTTATGCTTTATATTTCCCAGTCTCAAGTGGGATTTTGTTTATTTATTTGGCTTCTATACTGCCCTTCCCACAGGGTGGGCTCAGAGCGGTGTACAACAGTTTAAAGCAAAATAATATATTAAAATACAGTCTACTAATAGAGAGAGCCAGTTTGGTGTAGTGGTTAAGTGCGTGGACTCTTATCTGGAAGAACCAGGTTTGATTCCCCACTCCTCCACTTGCACCTGCTGATGTGACCTTGGGTCAGTCACAAGCTCTGGCACAGCTGTTCTCTCAAGGACAGTTTCTGTCAGAAGTTCTCTCAGCCCCACCTACCTCACAGGGTGTCTGTTGTGGGGAGGGGAAGGGAAAGGAGTTTGTTAGCCACTCTGAGACGCCTTTGGGCAGTGAAGGGCGGGGTATAAATCCAAACTCTTCTTCTTCTAATATAAAAACCATATAATGTCGAAAAACCTGCATGACATGGCAATACATAAATTTCTGAACCTCCGTTAGTGTGTGGGGGAGTGAGAGGCAAAATAATACTACCAATTGCTGTTAAAAAGGCTGATTGAGGAATATACATCTTACCATCAATATTTTAAAATTGAATGTAAGAAAACTAAAATTATGCTTTTGCTCAGGAGTCCTTCAACTGAAACATGGAAGGCAGTGTATTAGAACAACAGTGCCATAGCAGTTAGACCCTTCTGAGCCTTTTGGCATCAGTGAACTTAGAAGGGTATAACTCTTCTTTCAGCTACTGAAAATTGGAAAAATTAATACTAATAGATCAAGATGTCTTTGGTAGATAGTTCCCAAGCAATTTTTAGATTGTATAGATCTAAGGGAATGATTAATTTGTGCAAACTTTGAATGTCAGAAATCTGACACAAACCTATGATTCACAAATGTGGGACCCTTTCCTAATGGCGTTTTTGGAATCAATACCAAATCGGTTCTTGAGAGCCTGGTTAGCACTGCCTCTGTCTATGCCTATAATTATGGTTTGTATGGAAGCCAGTTTAACTTCAGTTAAATGAAGGATAATCATGTGGCATTTTCTAAAGTATTGGCTGATTCAGTTAGCTGTCTGAGGAAAACCTAATGAAGGTTTGTTTGGATAATTAAAACTGGTGTACAAGGACTTTTTTGAGCGAGTTAATTAAAAATGCTGTCTCAAGTTTTGGTCTTACTGAACTCTCTTCCGGGGATTTGACAAATCCAAGTTTATAGTGCAGAATAAAACAGAAAATTCTGAAGATGCAAAGAACAAGAACATTTAGCTTATGTTAATACTCAAAATGTTTGTGTTGTGACTTATACTGGATGGGGTGGAGGCCAGTATCTGGCATCCTACTGATCATAGATTTAGAAATATATTTATCTCTAAGACTTCAGGCTATGAATTCCATGGTCCTTACTTTTGTTAAGACCATCATCTCTGTGTGTGCAGTTCAGGCGATGTAGAAGACCTAGCTCATTATCTATTGTTTTGTTAGATGTATGAAACACAGCAGAGGTTATTATTCAAACAACTGTGTCTGTCTCAGGATAAACCCATTATTCTATTACTTAGCTTTTTATTAAATGATAAATGCAATATATTATTGGTACTGTTGCAAAGTGTGCCTTAGATGCTCCAAGGTTAAGTGCCCATTATGTAAATCATAGTTTCATTGATCATGACTATTATTCATATGTTCAATGGAGCTATTTTTTTATGTGCAACTGATGCTGTTCAGAACTTTTATGTGCAACTGATACTGTTCAGAACTTTGGGAATGGCAGTGGCCCCAGTGGCAAGTCAATAAAAGTTTCTATCTATCAAGCCAATAATTATTAAATCAGAAAGAATCCTTCCCCTAAATCTTTTTACAGCATTAGGCGGTAGCTGTGAATGGACACAAAGTTCATGCATAATGAGATTATTGCAATACAAGTTACTTGTTAAATGGTTGTACAAACCACTTTATGATCTGGTTCATGATCTGGTTCTTATTCTTGTGGGTTCAGTACAAAGTAGATTGGGGATAAACACAGCCATGTGTGAACTGGTCTGAAGCAGTTGGCTTTTGCTACTATGGGTTCCAATCCCCTCGTTGGGTATGCGGCTGCCAGTAGGAAAACACACACAAGTTAAAAACTGTACTGGACTAATACCACTAATAATAGTTCATTTGTACTTCTGACATACATGTCAGGAAATAGAGAACAGAGATTTAAAACTTTTTTTAAAAAATAGTACTTTCCAGTCAATGTGAAATATGTTGCTACAATACGTTATTGTGGCACAGATATCATCTTCAGATAAGATCAGGCTAATGAACGGCTGATGTGATTACACAGAAAAAGATTATCATTGCTTTGGATTCAGAGAAATATTTTTGAGGACAGAAGTATGTCTACCCATAGAGAGTAACTTTCTTACCTGCCCCTTTCACTGAAGCTCTAAATGACCTCAAATCCATGTTTTGGGTTGCTGCAGGAGGGGGATATGAGAAAGCTGTGGTCTGTAGGCAGAAATCCTTCCACATATGGAAACACGCTGGTGGATCCAAGCCATTGATTTCCTGCTTTTTACAGGTGCAGAAAATAAGCAAACTCTGCAATAGTGCAAAAGGTTAGGTAGGGTTTGAAGGATATGTCCGGGAGAGTAACCATCTCTGGACACCTGGTGACAGATGTAGCAGATGCAGTACATAACTTATAACGAGTGTAAGTATCTAGCTTTGCTACTTAATTAAATGGCATGTTTGGTAATTTGAGAGCTGGCTGATGCTTACAAGAATTAAGAAAATAGAATAAGAAACATTTCATGTATCAGTTAACTAAAATCTTGGTTGAAGATGAAACACTGCAAGTCTGTATGTTGATCAGGAGTCTGATATGATTGTTTTCAAGAATGGAATGTGATCCCTGAATTGTCTAATATTTTAAGAAGTTATGCCAAGGGTCAAGAGAGAACTTAAGATCAGGAGGGCTCTCTCTCTCTCTCTCTCTCAGACTTAAAGCCTTTTTCACAAGGGGACAGTTAGCGGGATAGGATTGGACTGGAGATAAAGCAACACAAATATACAAAGCATCTGAAACAATAAGGATGTAGTGAAGGACCTGGGAGAGGAGGAGAAAGCCTCACATAACATACCACAAAGCAGCTAGACAAGCTGTGATTCTAAGACTGCCAGTTGGCTTGTCTAGCAAAGTATGGTCAGTTTGTGATCTGGCACTAGTCAACTAAGCAACATGGAGATAATTTATTAACGAACATGTGAAATAAATCATTTCTAAGGATCCCATCTGAAGATTTTGTGATTAAAGAAAATAAAAAATATGCATACAACTTATGCACTCAGCAGTTCACAGGTAGAGAATGTCAGCTAGGATGCATTGTTTATTATCCTGCCATTTTGAATTCCATCTCTTTAAAAACATTTCACCTTCAGGGACATTCAGACCCATCCTCATGTCATTTTTTTCCTTGGCACTTAGGGCTGCCAAACCAAAGAGTTTCTAGTGATTCCTAGAGCTATCCTTGTCACTTCCTGTATCAACTTCTGATAAATACACAAGGCTATATTAATGAAAAGCCTCTCCTGAAAGTCTGTCCCACCACAACCCTCTGGCGAGTTAACAGCCATCCCTCTTAGCAGTATATATGGGGAGGCACAATGTTCCCAGAGTAGTAACCATGTTTGTCTGTTGCAGCAAAAATAAACAGGAGATATGAGCACCTTAAAGATTATTTTGGTAGTTAATTTCGTTAGGGTGTCTTCAGGTGCCTGTTTATAATTCTCACAAATGGAGGCCACTACTTCCACCAGGGGTTTTTTTTTGGGGGGGGAGGTGCCAGAACTCTCAATCCGTATACTGAAAATTCATAACTTTTAAAAAAATTGTTGAAGAGGTTCTGGAACTCCATTCTGGTGCATACCCCCAGGAAAAAAACTTGACTTCTACCCTTTCAAGCTTTCTTAAACTACTCTTACCTTTATATAATCAGCTTTGAGCATCAGTTTATATTTTTACGGCGTATATTTTAATAGATTGAACTAAGTAGCTACAACACACACGTGCTGTAACAAAGCTCCTGATTTGTTTGGGTAATGCTGAACTATAGCTAGAAATTTTTTAATTTGGATAAATACACAGAAGGCTCCTTGAATTGTCCTTTGCATCATATAAACTAATAACACCAGTCTGAGGTGTTTAGATAACACTTAAAGGTCAAACCACGTGGGAAGTTAAAGTGGTGTAATTGGAACATCCACTATGCTTTTGGATCCTAAGAGGCAGCCACAAAAGGACCTTCCTGATTGAAAATGCACCCCTCCCATCAGGCTTGTTTAGCCCTTGTAGGGAAAAACAATAAAGGCATGATATCTGTATCTCTTTTCTTCCTATGGGGCTTAAAGGCAGAGATTTATTATTTGGGAAAATGGCACAGGTAGGTAGGTAGAAAATTTATTGTATATGGCCATAGGCCTTCACAATCTAAAACCATTTATAATAGAATGTGGGAAATGGCACAGGTGAAAAGTTAGAATTCTTCTTTTCCAGTGCTGGGTCTTCAGTCCATTTAAGACCCTGCAGCTGCCTTTTAAGAATGAAAAGAATACAGGGAAATTTGCAGTGCAATCCTAAGCAGAGTTGCACCACTCAAATGCCCAAACTACATTATATTTTGCATGCAATCACCACAGGGACTCATAGCCATGCAGCAGCTTTCAGTTCCTTGTGTAAACTCTATTTAGAAGCATCCAACTCTAGTTGGGACTATAGTTCAGGGGGGAGGAGCCCCTGCCTTACTACATTCCCAACCTGAATGGCCCCAGGAAGGTGTTATTTCCCCTTTTTGGAGACTGCATGTGCACAGAATATTGGCATGTGCAGCCTGCCCTCTTACAGGGAAAATAACAAATCTAGGACCATGTGGGGATCAGAAAAATGGCAATGGAAGCCCCTACTCCCTCCGTGCTGTGGTTCCAACCACAATCAGCTCCCTGCTGTGTTTCTAAATTTAGTTGCCACTAGGAATTTGCAACTGGTGTCCTGTGGCAAGGAAGAAGCCAATATTAAAAACCTAGTTGAAATGTATAGTACACAAAAATACATGCATTTATTAGAAAGACAATTAAAAACAAAAGAACCCAATGAAAGCCTGGTTAAAAAGTTCAAGTGGCCTGAACACAAGGGCCAAAACACAGGACCTGATGCGTACATAAGGGAATATTTCCAGTCCCTGGGAGGCCCATAGTCTCAGGGTGTGGTTTCATTTTAGAACCACTGGCTAACTATCTGGATGACTTTTTAAAACCTTTTATTCCAAAAATTAACACTTACCTTAAAGATACCATGGATTTGGGGGGGATATAGAGGTGATCAGGATGGAATCTGAGGACATGCTGTTTGTCACATTTGGAGTAAAAAAAAATACTAGAGAAAGTCCGATAGCAAACTGGTTCACTACAGGTGAGGAACAAACTTTCCCCTGTCTGATCGGGCCATCCCAACTCCATGCTGTCGTCCCCCCCCCCCGTTCCAGTATGCACATCATCACACACTGCATAGGGAGCACTCTGTGTGGAGATGCAGATCATCGATCCCCCATTGAAGCACACTGGAAACTCGTGACAAGCACCCAATTCACCCACGGTTTGTGTCTGATCATGCAGTGGCAGGCTGCCCCCACAGCTCCCAGGGACTGTGTGGTCACACAACTGTGGGTCAACTTACTCCAGAGCAAATAGCCTCACTCCCCCCCACATTATCTCATGCATGTGACCGCCGCCTAAGTAATATAGCCATTTTTACTACTACATTTTTTCTACAGCCTTCCTTTTTTTTTGGTCCAATATTAACTTATTGGTTATCTTGTTGTAATATTATTATTATTAGGTGTACATCAAACTGTTTGACCTCTGAAGAAGGCCCCCAATAGGACGGAAACACGTCAGGTCATGTGTTCAGGCCACTTGAACTTTTTAATGAGGCTTTCATTGGGCCTTGTCTTTCTAATAAATACATGTATTTTTGTATAAGTTTCAACTAGGTTTTTAATATTGGCCCTTTATCAGACTTCTTTCTTACCCTTGTGGTTCTTGATTCCAGTTTTTGGGTCAAGTTTGTTTTCCCTTTCCTGTGTCTTATTGTCCTGTGGCAAGGCCCAGTTGGGGCCATTTGTTAAATATAATGTGTAGTTTGACCCTAAGTCCACTGAAGTAATGACTTAGAATAGTGTAACTCTGCTTCGTATTGCATTGAAAGGCACAGAACTCTAATTTGTGTGGATCCTAACAAAAAAAGACAGCATCTTTCTCACTGATAAACATCTGTCCTGGATTCCATAATGTAACTGGAGAAATTGTGCTACAGATGTCTGATAATGATCACAATAATTTGCTTGTGCATGCCTAATATTTGTTTATACCGCCAGCTGTTTCAAGCTCTTTGGGATGCTCTTAGTGTGGAAAAAAACCCTGTTAATGACCTTAGTTTCCTTGACAACAGGTGAAATATCAATGAACAAGAGACACAGAATGCATTAGGGATACAATTCTGTGGTTTTTTAAAACAAAATATAATAAAGTTGATCAGCTAGGACTGAATTGTTTCTATTTAGTATTTTTTAAATGAATAAATAAAAGCAAAAACAATATAACACCAAAATAAGAATAAAAATAAAAGTTGATCAGCTAGGACTGAATTGTTTCTGTTTATTTAGTGTTTTTAAATGAATAAACAACAAAAACAATATAACACCACATTAAGAATAAAAAGAGCCTCCACTCAATAAAATTTCAGGAACAGAAACCATAGCAACCAAGCAACAAATCAATCAATAACCCTGAAGTAAGCACCAGCATGGTGTAGTGGTTAAGAGTGATGGACTCTAATCTGGAGAACTGGGTTTGATTCCCTGCTCCTCCATATGAAGCTTGCTGGGTGACCCTGGGCCAGTCACAGTACTCTCAGAACTCTCTCAGTCCCACCTGCCTCACAAGGTGCCTATTGGGGAGTTCTGAGAGGAAGAGAAGGTGATTCTAAGCTACTATGAGACTTCTAAGGGTAGAGAAAAGTAGGGTATAAATCATCATCATCATCATCATCATCATCATCTTCTTCTTCTCCTCCTCCTCCTCATTCTCCTTTTTCTCCTCCTCCTCCTCCAATGAACAGGCCAGACTTCATCTGAGACTCAACTATGATAAGGAGTATACCAGTTAAATATTGTTCAGGAGGGTTTTAAGGAATGTGCAACCACAGATGCATCCACAGGAAAGGCCTTATATCTAGTAAATCAAAATCAGTTAAAAATGCTACATGCATAAGCAGTAGGCAATGTAACAGTACCCACAAACTGTTAATAGCTAACTTCAGAACAATATTCAAGAATCCTCACAACAGTTCCCAAAGAAATAGCGATTGTGTTACTGGACTGTTTTTAATTTTTAATGGATCTTTGCCATAGCTTGTAATTTTTAATATATTCTTAAACAGTAAGTTCTGATCTACAATGGAAGTAAATATTAAAAACTATAAACTTTGTTGCAGTATAAGTCAATGAATCACTTGTGTTTTCTGGAGGAGGTAGCCAGGATGGGAAACATTCTCTGGTTTTAATTTTAAAAAATCCTTTGAACATTGGACAAACATACTTGAAGGGTTTTTTTTTTACTCCCTGAAGTCTCCCTCCTCATATGTGTTCTTTTACCTCTCTCTGTGGTTTAAATTGCCTCAGATGTTACAGAGTCAAATATTATTTAAAATACATAAAGTATTTCATTGGAACATAGAGAGAGAGACAGACTGAGGGGCAGTCCTAAACAGGTCTGCTCAGAAGTAAGTCCCATATTATTCAATGGGGCTTGCTTGCAGGAAAGTGTCCTGATGATTGCAGACTGAGAGACATATTTCATGGACAAGACAAAAACTCCCAGAAGGGAGAAAATCATTAGGCATTGTTTGAGAAAGGAGATCCATTTCCAAGATGCCTTTGAAATGAAGAACTATTCATTTCAAGATCCCCAGCATAATGACTAACAGCCATAGAACGTGCCTGCCTTTTTCTAATAAATAATTTTCTTTTTACATATCAGCTAGCACAATCCTGCAATCAGTTGATTAATTATGATCTCTCATACAAAATAGTAGAAGCAGCCATCAGCTTGATTTTCAGGATGACTGGCCATTTTCAGCATCTAAACAACCTTTTACACCAGGCTTGTGCTGCTCATTAGGTACTTCTACTCAACAGTCATGTTGT
The DNA here is from genome assembly GCA_029375565.1 of Gekko gecko. Taxonomy (NCBI): domain Eukaryota; kingdom Metazoa; phylum Chordata; class Lepidosauria; order Squamata; family Gekkonidae; genus Gekko; species Gekko gecko. The sequence goes on along the minus strand of JAPDNY010000002.1, from coordinate 68,372,649 downwards.
TTGAAATCCAGATACCTTGTGCAGCATCAATGATTGCACCTGGGAAGTGAGGGAAGAGTAAACTTTTTTTTTAAAAAAAATGAGTAATATTTAAAAATGAAGGGCAGTATTTCCCAGGTCTGGCTTCAGTGGCCAGCATAACTGGACAACTGTTTGTGGCTATGGACTGAGAGTCCACCATTGACTGCTTACTCCAAAATCCAACATCTTGGGAGAGGGGGTAAGTGTCAGGATCAGACCTTTCCTCTGGGTGGCAATGTTTATGTTTGTACCATGATCAGTTTCCAATACCTGTAACCTTATGCCTCATGCTGTCAATGCTTAGTTTCGCTTTTGTAAACCCGCTTGCTTTGCCTGCTTGTTTAGTCAATAGCCCATCTGTCTTGCCCTTATCAAGTCCTCCCTGACATTCCTAAGGGGGGGGAGTGTGTGAATGAATGGAAGGAGTGTAGTAGCAGCTTCAGCGGCAATTATTCCTAAGCAGCCCCCACTGAGCCTGGGAGCCACAGCTGGGTCCAAGGCTATGGGAGACAAGAGTCTTAAGATAGCTGTTTGTTTGTTTTTTATTTCTACCCCGCCCTCCCCGCAAATGGGCTCAGGGCGGCTGACAAACAGGGGCACAATGTGCCAATGCATAAAAACCAGATAAAACAAGATAAGACAGAATAAATACCAAAAATTACATAAGGTGCTCATGCTGTTACTCTTAGATTAAAACAAGATGGTGTCCAATAGATGTTGCCTCCATCCCTGTACCCGGTACTGGTCCGCCATGCCACGGGAGTGTGATTGTCGTAAGGCCACTCCATTGGTGGTGGTGGCAGTGGTGGCTCCTAATCAAAGGCCTGGTGGAAGAGCTCCATCTTACAGGCCCTGCAGAACTGTACAATGTCCCGCAGGGCCCTGATCTCCTCCAGGAGCTCATTCCACCAGGTAGGAGCCGCCACTGAATAGGCCCTGGCCCTGGTTGCAGCAAGCCGGGCCTCATATTCTCATATTAGGTCTCATATTCTCTCATGACCTGTAGTAGCTTAGGTGCCTCTGTGTGATGTATGCCTGAGGGTGGGACCCTAACCCTAACCCCTCTTCCCTTGTTCCATGCTATTGAGTGCCAGTTCTGGCAAAGGTGTTCACCTGTCAAGAAGCCATACTTTGCCAATAAACCTGCTAAAGGACTATTGCATACTGAGTGGTTACTGAAGGACCTGTCAGCATTATGCACATGTTCGGACATGTACCCCAAGCTAGGAGAGAGTAAAGCTCCATGGTCCTATTAACCAATATATAACCGATAAAAGAATAGGTGGAGTAGTGCAAATGTTCAGTTATTTGACATGGCTCATAGCTGACACTTAGCCACTGATAGACTTTTTTTTGCCATCAAGTCACAGCTGACTTATGGCAAGCCTGTGAGGTTTTTTGAGGCAAGAGACATTCAGAAGTAGCTTGTTATTGTCTGGTTCTGTGTCATGACCCCAATATTCCTTGGTGGTTTCCCATCCACATACTAACTAGGGGTAACCCTGTTTAGTTTCTGCGGTCCAATGAGATCAGACTAACCTGGGCTAGCCAGGTCAGAGCACTGATAGACCTTGCCTTTGTGAATTTATTTTGTTTCATTTGGGGTGGGGTTTTTTTGACAAACACAAAACTAGTCAAAATATATCATCAATGTGTTTAAATAGAGCAAGAACCTCCTTCAGGAACCTCCCTTTTAAAAACTATGTGGCCTACATTTTTGGTGGCAAATTCTGTAAGTTTGTTATGCCTTTAGAAGTGCTTGGGTTTTGTTTTTGTTTTTGTTTTGTCTCTCCTAGAACTGCCACTAATGAATTGTATTGGGTGATTCTGAGTACTAGTATGGTCAGGGGACTATTTATCTACTTCAGATCACTCATAATTTTATAAACTTCTATCATGTTCCCTCAGGTAATTTTTTTTCTAAGCTCCCCCCCCCCAATCCTTAGCCTTTCCTAGAAGAGAAATTGCTCAAAAAGATTTTATTATTATGATTGTCCAATAATGGACCTTTTCCACCTCTATGATATGTTTTTGAACATGGAATGACCGGAACTGGACACTGTATTCCATGTTTAACTATGTCATAGATTCACATAATTATCATACTAACTGCTTGCCAATGATTCTATCAAGTTATATACTGGATATGGGACACAAGATGTCAGTTGCAAATGGACTGATTTCAGTTACTAAGTGCCAGTCTTCAAACTGATATTAAATTTTCCATTAGGATATTAGATCTTCAATTTTCAGGTTTAAATATCAGTGTGGCAGTGCTTCCTAATTCCAGATGACACATTCATTGCTCATTTCACACATGTTTAAAGAGGCAGGCAAGACTGCTTGTGCCATAATAAATTCATTCGTATTTTAAGTTCTATCAGAGTAATTTTTAATTGCTATTTGTTTTTTTTTCTAATGTGAATTTTTATGCAGAACTCATCTGAACATTTCTGAAATGTCTGATTATGTTTCAAGTATGTTCTTCCTTTCCTTTCACAATTGTGCTTTAAGGACTTCTTGCATGCATAGAGAATAGTATGGATTTGAGGTTATTTGGTTTAAGAATATTGCTTCAGAGGAATGTCATTACCCGTGTTTATTGTTGTTAAGTGGTTACTGAGAGTAATAGACTGCTGCCACCAGATGGGGAGGAAAGAACAGATGATCCTAAAGGACATCTGAGAACCATTAGACTGCATATGGGGAATTTTCAAAAGCCAACTAGGATCAGACAGTGGTTGCTGTTCATTCCTGAAACCAGAAAGTCTATAAGAAACCTTCAAGGGGATATTTCTGTTTATAAGGCTATTAAAAAGTTTACACTTTCTTTCAGATTCTCTTGTGAACAATATAATGCTCATGCTTCATTGTACTGACAGGAGTTTGAGTCAGGACAAGAATGCAGAACATGAATGCATTTGCAGGTCACAAGACAATGGGATCTAAACTGTAATGTCAGGAAATAAAGCTTAATACAGTGGGCAGTCCAAAGATAGATAGATAGATAGATAGATAGATAGATAGATAGATAGATAGATAGATAGATAGATAGATAGATAGATAGATAGATAGATGATAGATAGATAGATGCCTTTTAATTTGTGATATTACTGGCTCCATTTAAACAAGAACTTGCTTTAGACTGAAAAAAACTTAAGGTTAAACAATCCTCGAATATTACACTATGTATCTACATCTTTTGAGTTTTACAAAATGTAAGTATTGTTAAAATTTACTAGTAAATAAAAAGTTTTTTTTTAAAAAAATCCTTGAATTCTTATAAGTATGACAAGGATTTTAAAGGGGTCATGAGTAAAATATTTAAGTAAAATGCTTCTTAAGAATAATAGTTTTTATTCAATTTATACATTTCCAGCAATTCATGCACACTAAAATACACAGAAATGGCAGGAGGATTATTGAAGCTCTTGTTGGTCATGAAATCATTAATTTTGTTATTTATTTATCTGAAGCCCTAGTGAGAAATATGGCATCCCCACCAAATGTGGTAGAGTGGTTACAACCTTGCCTTAAAAAGCTGGCTAGAATGTTTTTATTGATTCAATTGCTTAACACTGAAGTAACAGGCAGAGGACAATCTGCAACAGTCTAAAGTAATGATGTAGTGTGTACCTTTACAGATAGCACTCACCTATAAATTAATATACTTATAAAGACAGCATGTACCTATAAAGCATAATGCAAGCACTGTTTGGAGATATTAAAGTGGATTGCGGGAGGATTTGTACTTCTTTCAAAATAGACTATGGTTTTAACAATCAGAAAGATGTGCCTGATACAGTAGGACATGAAATATTCAAAGAGTACAAACACGAATTTAGTAAAACCGCAATCTGTTTTGAGTAGATGTGCCTCATCAAGGAGAATTTGATTCAAGACATCTCCAAGTGTATAGCTGCTGGGGCTGTTTTTGAGTCAAATTCTCCAAGCTTCTTAACTTTTTCAGTCCTACTATCTGGGTGCTATTCAATAAATGATCCAGCATTTCCCCCCCACCTAAGAAGCAGGCAGAAGGGGGCAGAATGATTGTTCCACTGGTATCATTTAAAATGTGCCAGCGTTGTGAAAGGAAATGAGACATCACAGTGACAACATCAGAATCGGTAACAACAATGGCTGATGTTGTACAAACTGTTTCAAGTGCTTTTCAGTCTTTCTCCTCTTGTATGAAAATATAGAAAAGCAGTTTTAATGTGCTGGTAATGGATTTTTGAATTAATGGATAGCCTTGTAGGAAATTGATTTACAATCACATCTCAGCCAGGGCCTTACATAGCCTGTATGATTTCAAACTTCTAAGCAGAATTACACCCTTCTATATTCGCTGAAGTTAGTGGTCTTAAAAAGGTGTAACTCTGCTTGGGTTTGCAGTACAGTTTGCTTTCATAACATGTGAATGGAAAGGCTCTGTGGTTGGGCTAAGCTTCTGTGAGAAGCTGCCTCATTCTCCACAGAATTGGGAAATATTCCACACATACGTATTTATTGCAGGTAAGGGCCATTTCTAGGCAATGAGGAGACTGTGAAAGAACCTGCTGGAGTGGAACTACTTTTGCTTATCAGACCGTTGAGTTGCAGACAATAGCTAGATATTTTTTCTGAGGCTACCGAGGAAGCTACCCAAGAAAACACTACCATTAGAACTCATGAGCAAAGCAAGCGATGTATGGAAGAACATATATGCTCATGGAGCCTCCAGAGTTCTCAATATATCAACAACATTTTTATCTTACTGTTTTAACCTGGACCCCACTTTAAAAGTGAATTTAACTTCTTTCATCTCCTTCAAAAGAACTTCTCAGGAAGGATCCAGGGTGAGATTAGAATTCTTTCACAAGTTCAAGACAATAAATCCCTCAGTGCTTAGCAGGGACCTTGGATTCCTCCCCCCCGCCCCAAAGTATTTAGAACCACCTTATAACAGGTTTTTTATTGTAATAGATTAGGAGTAAATCTTCTAACCTATCTTAGTGAGAATAGCTGTTCCTGTTAACTCATGACAGAATATCCGTCTTCCGATAGTGACTAATATGATCCTGAGAATAAGAAGTCTGAATGTCTCTGAACTCAAATGTTGTTACACATTTGAAGAAGGTTTGAACTAAGCAGTCTTCTGAAGTTCACATCCCAAAATTTGTTCATCTCTGTTGGGTCATTAAATGTCCTGGTAGAGGAGGTCATATTTCAGAATATTCTTAGGATCAATTGGACTTTGGACAATGAGTTTTCCACGCATTGCTCCATGGTAAATCACTTAAATCAGATCTATGAAGTCTTGTTTTGTTTTGAAACTTCCAATTAATTTAGTATGGTCTGGAGATCCATAATCTACTTTCATATGCTGCCCATTGAAAAAGAAGACTGTCAACGGAATATAACTGATGTCAAAATACTGGATGTATACTGGCACCTTGTTTACGTCTACCAAGTAAACTGTAGCCGTTTCACTTAAGTTTTTTGTGAGAATATCATCCAGTCGGAAGCAGACAAGACCCTCATCTCTGCCAAAGTGAAGCACCAGGACTTTCTCGGCCACGCTGTTGATCGCCTTGTCCACTTCCTTTTTGTTGCTTAATTTGGGCAATAGAAAACTCATGACAACTCAGCCTCAAAGCACCATTCACCTTTCCTACAGAGCTCCGGATCATGGATTTCTAACTCACTATAGGTGCTAACTGATTGCACATCTTGCTCTTTGCAGTTGGTGTTTTAGTATCCGGCATTACATTTGATGTTTATTCTATTCTGCCATTGTTGGTTAGTTTAATTTCCCACCTGAGTTGCTTGGACTCAAGATTCTGCTCTGTAATTATTTTGTTCTTCTCTGAACACCTGTGAGTCAGCTGGAGTTAATCAGTGGTAAGAAAAAAAGCCACTCTGTACCTGCTTTGAGGCACAAATTAAACCATGAGCTTGTGACAGCTCTTGTTGAAGTTTTGTGTGGCAAATAAGTGAAGGCCTGCAAGGAGTATTGGAAGAGAGCTCCTTGGTTGCTTAGATCAGTGAGAAGGCCTACTTTATAGAAGTCTTGAAATATCACCTGACCAACTCTGGCCTGTTGGTCTAATGAGGCTGTTATGTGTGATTTTCTTGTAATCCTTTAGGCAGAGATCAATAGGGTAGGCAGCTGAATCCCTGCCTGCCAGACCCATAGGCTTTCACTGTAAGCCCATTGTAACTTTTTTGTGGCATTAAGAAAGGAAAATTTTGTTAGCCTTCCATAACCTAATCTTTTGGACTTTCTTGCTCTTTGGGTTTTATTGTTAATAATAATAAAAAAAAACATTTACAGAGAAAAACAGTTCTAATAGTTCCTAGCAGCTCAGATTTTTGAAGAAATGTTTTTGCAAAATCTGGACAGATTAACTAAAATGATAAAGCTCAAGAGCTGAATACCAGGCATCTGTCATCACTGATGCTTCTAGTGTCACTATTGAGGAAGTAGCTAGTCTTCCTTGGCCTTTAGTTTTATAGTGGCTTCTTAGCCAGAAAAAACTTCTTCCAGATTTTTTGCTTTGAATTACATTGCTCCAATGTTTTGTTTTGTTTTTTGGTAGTTTGATTCTGATCATACTTTGAATTTCTTACCACTACCCAAGGACACAAAACTGATTAATGTGTATGGTGGTAATGTCCTGTCACCTTAACTAAGGAAAACAACTGAGCAATTTGGTAGAGCTTTGCCAGCACTGATTAGATGGAAGTCATGCACTATGAACTTTTCTCAAGCAAAGCAGGAATGAGTCTTGCTCAGTTTGGAAGAAAGAAAAGGAACATATTCTCAGCTGTTGCCCCAGACTGTAGAACTACCTCCTAGTTGATAATGGCCACTTCCTATATGGCCATCTGGATGGGTTTGAAGTCCTGCCTCTTCCAGAGGGCTTTTGAGTTAAACCAACAGGACAGGGTATGAAGGGATAGTGGCATTGCTGGATTCTTGCATTTTATTGACTTGTATTATATTGATTACATTGTACATTATTAATTGTGATGCTGCTTCTCCACTCACACAGAGTGCCTACCACCGTCTACACCACTCTGTCTCAGGTTCAGGGTTATCAGTAGGGCAGGAGATCAAGTTGCCACCCTTCTCATCTCTTTTAAACTATAGAGAGATCCATGACCATTTCATACCACAGGTCCTCTCTCTCTTTCTTTCTCTCTCTCTCAGAGACATCAGCAGACAGGGTAACAGAGCCCCCTTTAATAACAGCCCCCCATTCACGCAGAGTTATTGGGGTTGGGGGTTCATACACTGTTCCATTCACATGCTGCTGCCATTTATGCATATATAGACTGAGATATTATTTTGTGTGTGTGTGTGTGTTTCTTTCCCTTTTAACTTTTATTTCTGGTATGAAGAAAGGAAGGTAGAAGTTACAACATTTTGCTTCCATTGAACTTTTGAACTGCAGTCTTATTTCCACAGTTGGGATCCTTTGTTACAAATTGATGATTTTCAGCCAGCCCTAAGCAGCTCTTCTGCAGTTTCTGACTCCCTTCCACCCTCTGAGCTGGTCGGCGATTGAGGGCGGGGGGCCCTTTGCCCTTCCGGAAGGAGGAGGAGGCAGCACCCAGGTGATGCTTTGTGTCATGCCATAGAGGCGGTGTGGAGCTGGCTTGGATTTAAGTGCAGCTCCACCCCTGCTCTCCCTCTTTTGACTTGTGCTAGTTAAACAGGTTGGTCACTTGGGTAAAGAAAAGTGGATCCGGTGAGCACCACAGAGCATATTCCTAGTGGGGAATCAGGGGTTCCTCAGGAACAGCCTTCGGGTTTTGCAGCTCAGGGCTGGGAATGAGGGCTGCCTTTGGGACCACCCTAGTTAGGCTCCTACCTGCAAGTTTCACAGCTTCGGGGTTGGCGCTCCAGGGCAGATACCAGTTTGCTGTGCTGACTGGTCATGAGTCAGGGTGATAGCTCTGATGATGAGTCAGGACAGGTGTCTCATCCAAAGGAGGACAAGAAGGTGGTCCCAGGGTGACCCCTGACTTAGCCTATTCCATACTTGTGGTTTTCCCCCCTTGCCACACAGGATGTAAATAGTTAATGGGCGCGTTTAGACAGCGTGCTGGAGCGGTTCAAATTGCTCCGTTTTCAACCGGCTTATATTTGAACCGGACAATCGCGATCATACTGACCTCCTTTATCCCGCTTTGCTGCGCCTCCTGGCGTTTACACTTCCGGCACGCGGAAAGCGTGCCTCGCTGTTTTTTTTTTATTTTTATTGCAACCCGCGCATGCGCATAGGCGCTCATGCAAGGAATAGGGGTTTTTTTATTTCGCACATGCGCATAACGATTAAGGCAAATCACAGCTTTTTTTTACCCTTCCGCAGAGAGCTGTGCCTTCACTCTCATGACTGTATCAATCCGCCTGAGCAGTTCACTCCCCTATAAAACCATTTTTCCCGCTCTTTTCAGACGCTTGCACTGAGGGAGCAACATGAATCCTCAGGAGCAGTGCTTGGTGGTGTTCCTGACTGTTCAGGTTCTTCTCACAGTGGCCTGTCACCTGCAACGCAGGTTGAGGGCCATCAGAGTGAGGAGACTGATTGCGGTCAGACGGTACCTCATGCACAGGAGAGCCAGAATGAGGGGCTTTGTCCTGACAGAGTCCCTCAACATGGCCTTCCTTCAGACACTGGCAGAGCAGAGGGCCCCACGTAGGTGGTGGGTCTATCCTCGGCCAACACAACTTTGGGACGTCTACGCTCGGATCGTCTGGGAGGATGAACAGTGGCTAGAGCACTTCCGGATGACCAGGGCCACCTTCCAGTGGATAGTGGACGCTCTCAGGCCACATCTCCAGCACGAGGAGACCACCATGCGGGACCCCATACCAGCAGAGGAGCGTGTGGCCATTGCCATAGCATGGCTGGCCAACACCACCTGTTACCGGGTGGTTGGTTCCCTGTTTGGTGTGGCGAGATCCACGGTGGCTGGAATAGTTGCAGAGGTCTGCCTCACAATTGAGGCACATCTGATGCGCCAAACAATATGTCTTCAGTCACCTGGACAGGTAAGCATCTCCCATGTAAAGCATACACATGACAGAAATTAGGTGTTTTCTAACATGTCCCCCGAAGCACAGGGAATGTAAGGGTGTAATGGTGACCAGTCAGTGACATCTGTGGAGGAACACTACTGTGGTACTGTCCAGATGGCAATTACTACAAAAGGGAGCTTGATAATTGTCAGAATTTTTAACAGGAACTTAGGGGGTGCCAGTGGTACAGGCATGGTTGTGTTCAGTGCTTTCTCTCTCCCTCTCCCCCCCCCAGTGGAGTGAGTGTGAGCAAGCACACCCGTTTTTTTGACTTTGGCTCAGGAAGGATGGCCCCAAGGGTGAGGTAATTTTTGGCAGTAGCCACATCGCTCGCTCAAAACTTTAGCTCACCAAGTTGCATTTTTGCTCACAAGATGCCACAGCATAGAGGGAAAACTGGCTGTGTCATCTGTGTGTCAAGCAATGCCATAGGTGTACACATCTTGCTTGCAAGCATTCCACTTTGTAACTGTCATCAGGTAACCTCATATGCGACTGTGGGCACTGTTGTCTACGTTAAAAAGACTGTATTGGGCCTGAAAGTAAAAATGATAACTGTCCCACCAGGATAAGGTCTTGGGAGTTTAGAACATGGACAAACCAGTAGTTATGCTGTAATTATAAAGTACTGTAGGTAATAAGTATGACTGTCACTGATAAATCTAGGTAGAGCAAGGTAGCCTGGGCCATGAACACTGATGTTATCCTTTACCTTTGCCAGGTCATGCTGGGGTTCGAGGAGCTTGGGTTTCCACACTGTGTGGGAGCCCTGGATGGCTGTCACATCCCAATCCGGGCACCACCAGGGCAAGCCACAGACTTCTACAACAGGAAGCACTTCCACTCAGTCCTCCTGCAGGGGACTGTGGACCACCGAGGACACTTCATTGATGTTACAGTGGGTGAACCAGGCAGGAGCCATGACGCACACCTACTCAGGCGCTCCAGGCTCATCCGGGCAATGGACCGCGGAGTATTTGTGCCCGGAAACCCCACAGTGACAATTGAGGGGGTTCAGATCCCTCCTCTGGTGATAGCGGATGCCGCGTACCCCTTGCGCCGCTGGCTGATTACTCCCTACACGGGAGTGCTGACACCACAGCAGGCGGTCTTCAACAGGGCGCACAGGCAGGCCAGGTGTGTGGTGGAGCGGGCCTTTGGTCGGCTAAAGGCTCGCTGGAGGTGCCTAGGGGTCGCGCTGCAGGTGGAACAGCAGAACCTCAATGCAGTGCTGTGCTCCTGTGCAGTGCTGCACAACATCTGCGAGGAGCGTGGCCACCTGGTCATTGTGGAGGCCACGGTGCAACACAGCACTTCTCTCTCGCAGCAACCCCAGCCAGGAGGGAATGAGGGACACTGTGAGGAGGGGAGGGCAGTGCGTGCCGCAATCACCCTGTGGTTGCAGAGGCGGCATAGGCACTGACTTTCCCCACATCACGCCATGTCCCCACATTTATAAAACCTCTTTGGAAAACTGCTCTTTCAGGAACAGCTCCGAAATAACTTGTGACTGACCCAGGGTCACACCAGCAGCCGCATGTGAAAGAGCAATGGGGAATGAAACCCGGTACTCCGAGACTAGAGTCCATGCTCCTAACTACTACATCTCGTGAAACGGTATCAGGGATAGGCTTGCCAACCTCCAAGTGTGGGCTGGAGCTCTGGGATAGGAGCCATGACGCACACCTACTCAGGCGCTCCAGGCTCATCCGGGCAATGGACCGCGGAGTATTTGTGCCCGGAAACCCCACAGTGACAATTGAGGGGGTTCAGATCCCTCCCCTGGTGATAGCGGATGCCGCGTACCCCTTGCGCCGCTGGCTGATTACTCCCTACACGGGAGTGCTGACACCACAGCAGGCGGTCTTCAACAGGGGGCAGTGCGTGCCGCAATCACCCTGTGGTTGCAGAGGCGGCGTAGGCACTGACTTTCCCCACCACGCCATGTCCCCACATTTATAAAACCTCTTTGGAAAACTGCTCTTTCGGGAACAGCTCCGAAATAACTTGTGACTGACCCAGGGTCACACCAGCAGCCGCATGTGAAAGAGCAATGGGGAATGAAACCTGGTACTCCGAGACTAGAGTCCATGCTCCTAACTACTACATCTCGTGAAACGGTATCAGGGATAGGCTTGCCAACCTCCAAGTGTGGGCTGGAGCTCTGGGATTTATAATTTATAAATGTCCCCACATTTATAAAACCTGCTTTATGTAAATATGTTATGAATTCTTGTTGACGCTGTTGTCGTTTGTTAAAAAAATACTGTGTCTTATTAGATTTTGTGGTGCAGTAAAACCTTTATTCAACAGAAAGGCTGAGCTGTGTTTTCTTGGACCTGCGCTACCAGTTTCCCCATGGGGAGTACACCTGCCCTCCGTTGTCCCCTTTCAGTAGAGACATGCTCGGTGGTGGACGGGAAGGCTCATTTGGGTTACCAAAGAAGTTAATTGACACATAAGCCTCTAAAGAACAAATATCAAATTTATTTTAACCTTTTAACAACATTTAGAACTTCAAAAAAAACTATAACATTTACACTAGTCTTCCTCCCTCGCAGGCGCCAGCTCCAGATTGGCAGCTTGAAATGTGTGCTCCATGTGCGCAACGTTAGTGCGCAGACGCCGCACAACCTGCCTCAGGGTGTTAATCAGGTTGAGCACCTGATGGACTGTGGAGTGAAAGAAGGGGGGGGAATTAGACATGGCCTTGTTGTGGAATCCACCTTGGGATTACAGTTTGCTGTGGCAGTCAGATCATCACATATCAGTAACAGTGACCCATATGCTGGGGATTGGTATTTCAGAAAGGGAAACCATGTCAGCAAATGCACACGCCCCGCAAGCCCATGTGTTCACTTGCCCACATTGCCTCATGGGGCTATTTCCCTCATTACTTGCTGCCATCACTCACTGGATTGATACCGCCCTGCTAGAAAGACAGCGAGACCCCTCTGGCTGATTCCCCAACCTTGGGAAGTTGGTACCACAATCTTTGGGCAACCCCTGGAGAATTGGTAACCCCCAATTTGGGCCCGTTTTGCTTCTCTGGCCTCCCTTTTGCCCCTGGTAATGTCCTAACCTGGGAAGAACTAAGTGGCCAAGGCACACCAGGCCCTGAAACTCAAAAAGCTGTAATCGGACTATGGATAATTTAGGCAAGGGGAATAATCCCAGGCACTTAACGCAACCAGGCACAGAAAACAAACAGGAGTTAAAATGCAGGTCCTCTGTCCCCACACCCCCATCACCCTATCTCTGGAGATGCTTGGGCTCAAGATGGGGTTAGCTTTCAGCCCTCCTTCTTGTTGTTGAAAAACCCCAGCCCTTCCCTGGGACTGGTCACTTGGACTGCCACCCTCCTGCCACCACAATTCACAGTGGCCTGGACGTCTCACGGGGTCCAGATTACTCCTGGATAGGGTGTGCCCAGCAAGACCTAACAGAGTGGACTTACATCTGGTGTCCACCCTGTCCTCGAATTCACGGAGCCAACGCTCCACCTCCTGGCAACCAGGGCAGGACCTCACTACCTCCGCAGCCACGGCAGCCTGGGGTGACACCGCTTGACCTATGGGCAATAGGGTACAGCTCATCATCAGAGCAAGAAGTGCATTCCCCATAGGGCAGCCTGAGGATAATCTTACCTGCAGCCGAATCTGCAGAGGAAATAACCCGGATGGGTTCTCCGCCACCCGGCCCCTGTTCCTGCTCCTCAGTCGTCAGATCTGAAATGCACACAGTTTGTTTGAGGTTGTGGTCCAACGAGCTTTCTCCAAACAGCAGTAGACCTGTGTGAGTACTTACAGAGGTACCGTAAATGTGGCACTGTGGCCTCGCAAGTTGCTGTTTCCATCAGCACTGCAACTCCATATGCACCGTAACCTCCCACTTCCAAACAACAACAGCCACTGTGGTCGCTCAACACAAATTATTCCCAATGCACGACGTGTGGACAGACAGCTGTCTGCAATGTGTGCCCTCTACCATAGCAGATGCTGGGCATTTTGGTCTGCTTCGAATTTGCAGAAATATCTCCAAATCAAGGGGTGTGGGAAATCTAGCAGCCATTCAAGAACAACTGGAGTGACACTCTCCACTCACCCTCTCCGGTGTCCCCCGAAGGCACCACCACCACCACACCTCCAGGCGGTTGCACATCCTGCTGTGGCTCACCTTCCATTGATGGGAGAGGAGAGGTGGTCCCTGCAGGGGGAAACATTTAACTTCAGCTCAATGTCAGATTTGGGATTTGCAGTCAGTGGTTTATTCATATCGTCCCCTCACCTGCTCCAGTGTCCCCAGAGGAAAGAGTCAGGTTCTCCATCGGTGGCTGGGAGGGTCCGGCCACAGGAAAAGGAGGGGGAGATTTGTTCAGGTCACGGTTTACCAGTGGCCGGGGTCGAGGGGTTGGAGAAGGGATTAGCTGTCACTTCAGTAGTCACATAAATGAATGGGTGTGTGTGTGAAGGATGTAATCACAAAAGGCTCACTCACCTGCAGATGGTCCTTGCCCCGGATCCTCTATGGCTGCATCCTCAGAGGAGGAGGTGGGCATGAGTACCTGGGCTCTCTGGGACCATCCCCTTCTCCGTACTCGAGGTGTGTCTAAAGAGAGAAAAGTGTATTGGTTAAGATGTGGATGGCAGTTATTGCTGGACCAATCAGACATGCATTTCTTTTCCTTGTACATGTGAAGATGTTACAAGCAACTAAGTAAGGTACACTAAATCAAAACCTGGTTTTTGGGGGAATTAATGACAGTCAAGTAAGGCTTACTGTACCTAACATATCTCACCAAAGGAAGTAAAAATTACCCCCTATATGCCACTGGCCAAATCCCTTAGAGAAATTTATGTCCCCACAGCTGCAGTGTCTGTCAGCAGACCTGGTTTTGGGATACATTTCCTCCTAGGTAGGGAAAACATACCCTCCTTGCACTGAGGTTGCCAAGGGTGCACTGGAAAAGGGGAGTAGAAGAGGCGGAAGAAACTTAAAGACTTACATGGGGTCCTTCTTTCAGCCCAGCTTGGTCTTCCTGCCTGCGTCCACAGACGTGCCATGGAATGGAAGTGGGGAGGCCGGTGACTCCTGGGGGGGAAGCCCTCCCAGTCTTCGAGTGCATCGAAGAATGCCCCCTTAACCCTTTTGAATTTTGCCCGGCATTGTGAGCCGGACCTGGGGTAGCCTTGCACAGTGAGGCGCCTGGCTACCCTTTTGAAAATGGCCATTGTGGGCATGTGGGTGCTGGGCATAACCATCGGCCCAGCATCCATGTCATGCAGGAGTTCCAGGAGGCTCTCCACTTCCTCCTCCTGCCAAAAAACACCCAAACGCCTCGCTGCCGCCATTGTAAAAAGTTTTGGGCGCGGGGCGTAAGTGCGCATGAGCAAAGTAACGCTTGAAATTTAGACCTCGGTAATCAACGCGCCGGGGGGGGTTTGATAGTAATCGACCCAAGGGTGGACACTTCTGTGGAGAAGTACAGTGGTCTACCACTGTGGCCACTATCCCAGGGACAATGGGGGACACTTCTGGAAGTTTTGCAAAGTCAGCCCATAAACTGTTATAACTAATCTGTGCCTCCAAAGACTTCTCCTTGATCTCTCCAAAAACTTCCACCCCCCCCACAGGACAGTTTGAGTTCCAGAGTCCCAAAGTAGCCAATTGGCTCCAGGGAAGCGTCAAAAAAATCTTCGAAATCCACCCCCTCCAATCCCTGACATTCATTCAGAAGTACACGATTGATTGGGCGTTCGCGCGCTTCTCTACCCAAGCGTACATGCGCACCAACACTCTTGCTTGAACTTCGTGGAGGGATGGCTGCCTCACCACAAAAGGGTGTGTTCTGGCAAGAGGATGAGCTAGAACTCATGTTGATTTTCCTCTGGGAGAAGAGCTATGGTGACCAGGTGATGACAAGCACCCACTTAGAAACTTTCAGCATATTTGAGGAGGTGGCCACTGCACTGACTGAGGCAGGCCACCCCAGAAGCGCAGCTCAATGTCGCGCCAAATTCAAAAGGGACAAAGCCGCGTTTTTTGAAGCACTAGAGTTCTATGGGGGGATACCCCCTGTCAGCAGCCGGCCACCCAGATTTAATCTGCTCCGCAGACTGTGGGATCAAGCGGGCAACCCCAGCTGGGAGAAGCGGAGACCTGCCAGTGAGTACAATGCGCCCCCCCTTATACTGGAGTGCACCATTAGTTGTCACTTACATGCCCCACCAACTTTTCCCTTCCCGTTTCCCATAGAATCCTACCGGCCAAAACGGAGCTGTCGGCAGGCAGCACTACAAGACTCCCCAGGATCCTCTCCTGAAAGGGGGAATGCATCCGGTAAGCAAATATAGCACACATTGCACAGGTAGGGGGAGTGGCTGTAGCATCACTCCCTTTTTCTCTCCGTGTAAAAGGACCCAACTTTCTAAGAAAATAATCACAAGCAGAAAAGGAAGGGAAACGTTTCGGGGGGGGGGGGTCCGCTAGTGTACTCTGGCAATGCACGCCATTTGACAGATCACTGCAGATCTGGGAGGTTGTTGCCGGTGGATATCTGTCTTCTCCATACCAGTTGCAGCCAGTGTTCCCTCTAAACTGAACTGCTGTTAGCAGGATTGCAGTTCTATGGCCTCCAGCTCACAGATTCCTCTGCTGAGAGGGAGCAATGGTTACAGGTTAGGTTGAATTGGAATCCCTACCACAAGGTCAGAGTAGCGTGGTCTTCTGAGTTCCTCATCAAAGGCTCCTAAGTAAGCTCAATAGTCATGGGATAAAAGGACAAGTCCTCTTGTGGATCAAAAACTGGCTTATAAATAGGAAACAGAGAGTGAGTATAAATGGGAAACTTTCTCAGTGGAGGGTGGTAAGCAGTGGGGTACCACAGGGATCAGTACTCGGTCCCATGCTTTTTAACTTGTTTATTAACGATTTGGAATTGGGAGTAAGCAGTGATGTGGCTAAATTTGCAGATGACACAAAGTTGTTCAGGGTGGTGAAAACCAGGGAGGATTGTGAGGCACTCCAAAGGGATCTGTTGAGGATGGGTGAGTGGGCGTCAACGTGGCAAATGGGGTTCAATGTGGCCAAGTGCAAAGTGATGCACATTGGAGCCAAAAATCCTAAATATAAATACACGTTGATGGGGTCTGATCTGGCAGAGACTGACCAAGAGAGAGATCTTGGAGTCGTAGTGGATAACTCGCTGAAAATGTCTACACAATGTGTAGCTGCAATAAAGAAGGCCAACGCTATGCTGGGGATTATTAGGAAGGGAATTGATAACAAATCAGCCAGTATCATCATGCCCCTGTATAAATCATTGGTGCGACCTCATTTGGAATACTGTGTACAGTTCTGGTCACCACATCTCAAAAAGGATATTATAGCATTGGAAAAAGTGCAGAGAAGGGCAACTAGAATGATAAAAGGGTTGGAACACCTTCCCTATGAAGAAAGGTTAAAATGCTTGGGGCTCTTTAGCTTGGAGAAACGACGGCTGAGGGTGACATGATCGAGGTTTATAAGATTATGAATGGGATTGAGCAGGTTGAGAAAGAAGTACTTTTCTCCCTTTCTCACAATACAAGAACTCGTGGGCACTCTATGAAATTGCTGAGCAGTCGGGTTAGAACAGATAAAAGGAAATACTTCTTCACCCAAAGAGTGATTAACATATGGAATTCACTGCCACAGGAGGTCGTGGCAGCTGCAAGCATGGACAGTTTCAAGAGGAAATTAGATAAACATATGGAGCAGAAGTCCACCAGTGGCTATTAGCCACAGGGTATAGAATGAGAACTCTCAGTCTGGGGCAGGTGATGCACTCTATTCTTGGTGCTGGAGGGGGCAGCAGTGGGAGGGCTTCTGGTGCCCTGGCCCCACTGCTGGACCTCCTGATGGCACCTGGTATATTTTGGCCGCTGTGTGACAGAGTGTTGGACTAGATGGGCCATTGGCCTGATTCAACATTGGCTTCTCTTATGTTCTTATGTTCCATGACCCACATGACAGAACCATGGAGTTTGATGGATGTCTGGGTCTAGATTGGGAAAGCACAGTTGGCTTAGCCTTGCACCCTAGGAGAAGTGTAAGTGGGTCCTCAGGAGATTAGAGCACCATAGAGGAGTAAAAGGGGGGACCTGGCTGAGAGAACACAGCAAAACATATAATAAGCATATTTTCTCCTGTGTCATTTTCAACAGGACTATATGTGAGCGTGGCGGTGCAGACCGCAGGATCCCCTGTGGTGAGCGATAGAGGTAAATTTAGATGTATTATTGGGAAGTCATCTGTCCATGCACAAGGATCAGTGCCTGGAGTGGTAACTATACTGGGATGTAAACCTTAGTGCCTGACTGAGGAAGTGTGTACGTTTGCCTGACCCTATTAACCTTTGATTTTCAACCACTCATTTCAGGGTCAGTTGACACACAGGAGACGACCTCCGCCCAGTCAGGGGGTCAGGAAGCAGCACCAGAGGCCACCTCTGAGTCCCCAAGTGGTAAGAGCAAGGGCCATTGCTTGTCTTGCCAGGGAATAACTTTGCACATGCTAAGGGCTACCCATTCTCTCACAGCAGTTGGTGAGACGAGCTACGTTGCAGCGGAGGCCCCTCCCCCTACTCAAGAAGAGCGGCTGGAGCTGATGCAGGCCACCCTTGAGCAGCTCCAGGTCAGCATGGAGCTGCTCAGGGCGAGTGTGGATACAATTCGGCAGACCCGTGAGTATCCTTTCGGGCCCAGTCCTGTGATCAACAGTAGGAATATGAGAGACATCCAGGGCACACAGGCAGGTAGCAGCACATATTTTATTGAACAGCTACCACTGCTGTGGTGAACCTAAAAAACTGACAACTGCAATAACAACAACCATAACAACACAACACAACACTGCGGTTTACTGAGAAGGTCAGAGCCCCCCTGCCCCTGCCTTTGGAATCCTGTAAGTTTGTGTTAAGTGGCTTCCCGTGTAGTGAGAACCAGCACCAGTGTTGGACATCACTTCTCCCCTGGTGAGCACTCTGTGGGAAATGTCAGGAGTTCAGACCTGGCTCTTTTGGATGGTCTGGCTGCAGTGCAAAGGAGGCTGCTTCTCGCCCACAGTTTGTTTGAAATGCCGTTGTCCTCAAGAGGCCTCAGTGACAACTGAGTGTGTGTATTTTGTTGGAGGGAGGGAAGCAATATTGTTGTGGGTCAGTGGGGGAGCACTGGAGGGAGCAGCCTCAAAATGGTGTTGGCTAGGGAAGAGGCAATGCCAGTGTCTAGAATAGTGCACAGGGAAGGTTGCTCAGTTGAGGAGCAGGATCCATCCTGGTCATTGTGCAATCAGGGTATGTCCTGGGTCAGGTACACTGGCCACTGAGTCCCTAGGCCAGGGAGAACACACTGTAAGGTGGCTTTCAGATGTCCCTTTGAGCATCCTACCAAGTTCACAGTCACAGTGGATAGGGGGTCATGTGGGTGTCTAGGACTTCCTTGTGCATAACGGTGTTAATGCTGAGCACGTACTTGTCATTTCAGAGGATGGACATACACGCCGTATTGAAGTTGTGGAGCGGGCAATGGTGAGACTCTGCAGGGAGTTTCAAGGCATCAGGCTCACTGCAGCGGTGGCAGCGCAGGCAGAGGAGCAGGAGTCCGAGGAGAGTGAGGAGGAAGCTGGGGAAGAGGGGGAGTAGTCTGTTTGTTTGTGTTGTTGTTGTGTTCCTGTTGAGTTTGCACTGTTTTAATTGTTTACTGTTTTACAAAGTTCTTTATAAAGTTACATTTTTCAAAACAGGGTCGCTGTTATGCCTGGTTTGCTTCTGGCACTGCATCCCCGTACTCAGTGCCTAAAAGACAGCAGCTCTGAGGGCAGAGGCAAGCTTGGCAAAGCAGGCAGACAACACGCCAAAAAAAGAAAAGAAAAAACAGCAACACACACTTACATGTGTGAAGATAAACTTAAATACATGTAGGTTTTACACTGGCATACCAGAACTATTTAATGTCAACTACTGACAGCCGCACAGTGGGAAGAATCTTCTGAGCACTGATCCCATGTGGCTGCGACCGGTTTCCTTGGGGCACTCACACAGGGCACTGATCTCAGGTATTTATGTTATCTCTGCTGAGACATTGCTCCCTGTTACACAAGTGGACCAGTTTATGCCAGTGTCTTGCAGAACACTAAGGGGAATACGGTTCTCTGGGTCTCTTGTCCCGCTTCTTCCTGAATCCATGGCCAGTGTCAGGAGTGGATGAGTTGCCACCTGGATGACGTGGTGTGGTGGCACTTGCACTCTCTCCGCTGATGGTCCTAGTGAGATGAGTGAGTGCAGCCAGTGCACCCTGTAAGATCCCACACAGGGCATCGTTGGACTGCCTCTCCTGCTCAAGGGAGGCGGTCATCAGAGCCATGAACTCCTCGTGCTCTCGTCTGCCTGCCTCCAGCAGCGCCTCTCGGTGCTGTCTAGACTGCTGGAGCATCTCCTCCCCTACCTTCTGCACCGCTGAAACTCTTTTGGTCCTTGCCCGTATAAAGGCCAGGCGGGATTTTGGTGAGAGTTCACCCAGGATGACTCCAGGTGGAAAATCTGTGGTTGGGAGGAAAAAAAGGGAAAGATGTGATGGGGAGTGGTTGACCTGCAGCAGCTGTAGTCTCCATTCACCACCTTATCATGCCCTGCTATGCCGCAGCTCCTGGGGTTCAAGGGTTCAGGCTTACCTGTTGGGTTACTGTGGGTTTGGCTCCCACGTGCCTCTGGCTGGGAGGATGCAGATGTGCCTGTGGTGTACAGGTGAGAAAAGGAGTGTTACGCAAAAGACACTAATGGCTGTGTGACTCATGGTCTGGGGCAGGTGATGCACTCTATTCTTGGTGCTGGGAGGGGGGGGGCAGCAGTGGGAGGGCTTCTGGTGTCCTGGCCCCACTGCTGGACATCCTGATGGCACCTGGTATATTTTGGCTGCTGTGTGACAGAGTGTTGGACTAGATGGGCCATTGGCCTGATCCAACATTGGCTTCTCTTATGTTCTACTGTTCTGAAATGCACATGTGCCAGTAAACACTCAGGGGGAAGTGGCAGGGTGAGATCTTTGGGTGGTGGAGGGGGTTGATTATGTGAAGTGATATGGACAGGAATAAACCATAGTGGAAGTCATCCTCTGAGAGCTGGTCTCACCCACCTTCCTGAGGTGAGAAAGCCTCCATATTCACCTCACCATCATCTTCGGCCCCTTCCTCTGCCTGTGACAGGGGGCTGTCTCCTTCTGGAATGGACAGAAAATGGAGCCTGATGTCAATTGACCAGGTTGGGTGAACTGCCTGCTGTGCTACGCAGGAATCACAGTTATTACAGGCAACCACACAGCCATTCCTGAGATACAGGTGGCTGGAGCAATAGGAAGAATGGGGAAGGATGAGGAGTCAAATCGTGAGCAACCCCACCATGCCGTCTGAACGCACCCATGGTAATATTTCTGGGGGGGGGTACCATGGCATACTGCCAGGTTGAGGTATTTCAAAATTTCCACAGGCCTGATTGTACTTGGAGAATAGCTACATGTTCTGGTAGCCAAAATGCCCCTATTGTAGTATTATGAGAACAGTCCACATCACTGAGATTACCTCAGTCACCAGAGGGCAAGGACTGGAGAGTGTGGGGTGGGCTGCTTTGTGACTTGGTGGTGGATTCCTCTCACAATTGTATATGGACCCAGATATATACTTGCCACATGAGTTGCCTGCTCCCTCTTGTTCCAGGGGAAAAGATCAAGGGAGGCTTCAGGGGAGGGAGGGAGGCCCTGGTGGCTGGTGCTAGGAGCTGTCTCCTCTTGGAAGCTGTGTGACAGCCTCCTCCCTGTCACACTGACACTCCCCTGTAAAATGTGACTCAGCTCCTCGTAGAAGGGGCAGGTGTGTGCTGAGGTACCAGATTGTTGGTTGTCAGCCACCACCTGCTTGAATTTCAGGCGAAGGCTTTTAGTCTTAGTGCGGCACTCCTCAGCACTTCGCCTGAACCCCTTTGCAGCCATCCCTTTTGCGATCTCCCTAAAAATCTCAATGTTCCTAGAGGAACCTTTAAGGTCCTCCTGGATTTTGGCATCCCCCCAGAGAGCTAGGAGCTCCAGGGTCTCCCCGCGCCTCCAGGATGTCCCTCTCACACCAGACATTTTTGAGGAGTGTCACTTTCCCGCCAAAAGCATGCCCTGCAGTGAACATGTGAAATGAGTTCCGGCACAAGTGTTACTATGGCACTATTTCCACTTCAATCGAACCCCTTCAACAAAACACTTCCCTTTAAACTTTTGACCCAAAAATGGCCTCTTTGAGATCCCAAACTTGTCTAAACACTAAAACCAGGCACTGTTTAAATGCTGGTCTTATTAACGTAGGAGCGGAGCTCCGCTCATGCGCATACCGCCGATGCATTAAAAAAATGGCGGACGAAAAGCGGAAGCCTGAGGCTTCCACGGCAGCTTTTCGGAGGGGAGGGGGGGTAGAGGCTCCCGGAAGTGGCTCGACCGAGACGAGCAATCAGACAGCGGAAAGTGCGGCTTGATACGGAGAATCATGGAAAACACCGCTTGGGTAAGTGGTGCCAAAATACTCCATTTCAAAGGGGGTTTGCTCCAGAAAGCGATGGCTGGGGACGGTGAGCAGATGTTGGGCGTGTGAACACGCAGGTAAAAGCCGTTTCTGAGCCGTGCCGAAAACGGCTCAAACGGCGCGTCTGAACGCACCCAATAAAGTGTTAAACCCAAGACAGTGTCTGTCTCTTTCTTCCAACTGGGGGGGGGGAATCAGACATACTCTTTCCCCTCTCAACTCCCTAGCTGCCAACTCCCAACCAACAACTTAACTGCTGTTTTTCAACTGTCTTCCCCCAACGTTCTGTCAGCTCTTGTTGGTCAGTGTAACAAGTAGAGAGGACAGAAGTGATAAAAAATAGCCCATTCCAAATTTGTATAAAGAGGGTCTGTGGGGGACAAGTATTGACAAAAGAAGATGATGTTCCTCGAGACACATACAATACACAGGCCCAGGACAGACTGGCAATTTGCCCCGGTAGCCAGTTGCGGCAAAAAACCCCCGGATTAAACAATACCGGGTTTTCCCGTCCACATAGCGGGGGCCACTGCTGGAAGATACAGGACAGAGGCGCGCAGGAGCATTCAGACTGCCGCGCCGGAGGCGTGCTGTATTCGCCGTTTCCCCATTAATTCGGCTGTGGGTGTATGTGCGCATAAGCGCATTTTGCCGATTTTTTTTTTTTGCCCTGCAACGCCGGCACCGCATTGGGCAGTGGAGCGGAGCGCAGCCAATCACACCGCTGCTGCCTCATGCCCAACGCGGGTTGCTCCCGGCTTTTCGGCTGCGCGTTCAGACTCCCCAGAAGTGGAGAAATGAGCGATGAACGCAGGCTTTCAAGATTTGCGAAGGCTTTTATCAGGTGTTTTTTTAATCCGGCAGTGAAGCGCAAGAGCACCGGTAGGCTACGGGTGGGGGACACCAGGCAGATGTGCCTGTGTGAACATTCCATTTACTCCGGTATTGAATCGTTGTCAGCCCGGGTCCCATCCCGGGGCAAATTGCCAGTCTGTCCTCGGCCACAGTCTCAACCAGATTTGAAGGGGAGGAGGCAGAAATGACATTATAACAATATTCCTTCTCTTTTCAGACCACATGTGATTATTTCTCAAGATCAGCTTTCAAACAAGTCACTGGTTCTACACTGCAGCTACTTATGCAACTAGATGGGCCCACACACCTGATAATATAGAGAGAAATGTCTATTTTGTTTTGACTATTGGTCAGTCCAATAACATACTGTCCGTTCTGCCTGGCAGAAGTTTTCAAGGGTCACACTTGATTGAAAAACCTGCTGAAGATAATTGCAGCTTGGGAAACTGTAACATAGTAAGGGCAGTGGGATTTTCTAGCATTGTTACAGGAGGTCAGTAGTAGAATTTATTATGGTTGCTAGAGCAGCCAGCTCTCGTTGGTCACTCTTAGGGAGAGGTGGAACCTACCCCGTCCATCACTTTGTTTTTATGATGTTAATTTCTATTCTGTTTTATCAATTCTTACTTAACTGATTTTTAATTGTATTTTATTAATTTTATTGCATTTATTGTACTGTATTTTATACTCATGTTTTATTATTTTACTAGGAATAAGGCCCGTTGTGGAAATAAATACAACGGGCTCTAGAAAGAGTCTCCGGGAGAGTGCCCCGGCTTTGGGTACTCAGTGACAATTTGCTGTGGCAATCTCAGCAGGGTATAATGACAGAGTCCACCATTTTCTCCAGAGGAACTGATCTCTGCTACCTGAAGAGCAGTAGTAATTTTGAGTGATCTCCAGCCCATGCTCAAGATTGGTAACAGTGGTTCCCCAGGAGGGAGTGGCTGGTTTGGAGGGTGGAGTCTATGGCATTGTACCTGTCTGAGGTCCCACCCCTCCTCAACACTCACCCTCTCCAGGTTCGACCCCTCAAATCTCCAGGAATTTCCCAACCTGGAGTTGACAATCCTATCTCCCTCCCAGCCAACCATCAACCTACCTTTAGTTTTCCATCTCCTCCCTCATACCTCCTAGAGAGCAGTTGTAATTTTGAGTGATCTCCAGCCCCCACCTGGAGATTGGCAACAATGGTTCCCCATCAGGGAATGGCTGGATTGGAGGGTGAAGTCTATGGCATTGTACCTGTCTGAGGTGCCACCCCTCCTCAAACCTCACCCTCTCCAGGCTCCATCCCTCAAATCCCCAGGAATTGCCCACCTGGAGTTGGCAACCTGACCAGGACTGGGCCCAATGAGTTTTCTCCCAAAGGCCAACATAGGTGTGGAAAGGGCCCTTTACTGACAGAGGAGAAAGTACAGGTGCCAACTCTGATTAGGGAAATACCTGGAGATTTGGGGGGGTGGATCCTGTGGAGGGCAGCATTTGGGGTGTGTGTGGAAGGACTCAGCAGGGTATAATGTCATAGAGTCTACCCTCCAAAGCAACCATTTTCTCCCGGGGAACTGATCTCTGTTATCTGGAGGTCAAGTGTAACAGTGGGAGATCTCCAGGTCCCACCTGGAGATTGGCAGCCCGAGGGGAAAGTCAGCCGCACAGCAGGGAGTTGAAGAAAATGGTTTGATGGTCACTGGCCCACCTTGTTAGCCAGCCAGCCATGCTGAAGCTAAGCAGGAGAGTGAGCCTTTTTCCATTTATTCTGACCGGAAAGTGGCCCTTGGAGAGGGGGCTATGGGCGGGGGAAGGGGTTATGATGAAAGTCCTTTGTTTTTTTACTCACAGAACCAAGCTTGGGTGCCAACCAACAGCCACTGAGGGGACAGTCCCTCACAGGAGTCAAGAGAACTGTCTTCCTCAGGAGAGAGAGCTGGTCTGCCAGGGGGAGTGGGTGCGGAAGAGGAGCAGACCCAGCACCTGGCCCATGGCACGCGAGTACTCTTGAGTGGTGGCCGATGGGCCAATGGCTGAGGCAGGGCATTCTACAGCCAATGGGAGTGCATGGAATCTTGCGAAACCAAAAGATAATTTTTTATAAGGAGAGATTAATTATTATTGAGTTTCTATTATGTAATTATATTTTAGTTTATTGTAAACTGCCTTAAGAACTTTAGATGAAAGTCAGAGGTGACCCAGTAGCATATACAACATTTGTTTCTTGTTTTGTGGTCTGCAGTACACAAAAAGAGACCTATGATGAGAGGATTTTTGCCTGCTCTCTTCCTCATTACCAGCTCTGGCTTCCTCCTTCTTGCCGTTGGTTGTGATTCACCCCACTTCTACCACTTTCCAATTCTTGCTTGCCTTCTCCTCCTGCAGGCTACCACATTTTTGGTCCAATTTTAGGTCACAAATACAACCTGAAGTGCCGCCCAAACTCCAGTGGAGGTGTTCTTGGTTATATCTATGCATTCACTGGTTATCACAGTTGCTTCCAATAGTATGTTTAGCACACGCACACTTTTAGTATTTGGTTGACTGTAAAGTACTTCAGGAAATTTAGAAGTGTGTTTAACTTGTTTTAGGAGAATATTCCACACCAGGGGTCCCTAACATTTTTCAGCCTGCAAGCATCTTTGGAAATCTGACACAGGGTAGTGAGCACAAGCACAAAATTTCTGCCAATGCGATGGTGCCAACCACAAAATAGCTGTCAATCACAAAATGTCAGATAGTGAGGTTATGCGATAGTATGCCTTCAGCATTTCATGTAAAAGCTCTGTTTAACAGGATGCCTTTTAAAATTAAAATATTGCCTAAAATATTTTCTTGCATACAAACGAAAAAGTATATATACTGAGTAGCTAAGAAACAATTATCTGGCAGTATCTGTCTTCATTTTGCAAGCATCTAACACACTTATGCAACAGGAAGAGGGGATTTTTTTTCTCCCCTGGCTATCGGTTTACATGAGCCCTTCTCTCATAAACCGAGCCATTTTTAACCCGCATTGTTACTTTTAACAATGACAGTGCTTAAGGGCTGGTGTGAGATCCTTACACATATGTACAGTAAGAGAGAAATTCTGGCCAGATTTTGATAGGAACAGAAATGCTTGTTGAAAAGTGAACAAAATTTGATGTTACTGTCAACTTCCACATGAATTATAAAGATATATTAAACCTGGGATGATCTGAGGACTTCAGTAGAAATTCCATTTAGGTGTATTATGTATTTTAGCCCTGCAGCCCAGTTGTGTTCAGTCAGAATAAGTCCCACTGCTTTTTGCACCTGGCACTGCCCAATTTCCAAAAGCACTTGGTGGGAACCAGGGCTTTTTTGTAGAAAAAGCCCAGCAGGAACTCATTAGCATAATAGGCCACCTCGAACAGCAGAAACTGATTAGCATAGTAAGCCACACCCATGACAGCACCACTCATTAACATATTAGGTCACACCCCCATGTTACCAGAAGTGTGGTCATCCAGCCGCACCCACCTTTTGCTTCTTATTCTGCTTACCTTGTTTGTTGTCAAAACCCAGGGCTTTTTTTGTGTAGCAGGAACTCCTTTGCATGTTAGGCCACACACCCTTAATGTTGCCAACCCTGAGTTTCTGCTGTTGGGTGTGGCCTGTTATGCTAATGAGTTCCTGCTGGGTGTGGTCAACTTGAGAGCCAGCCAGAACTCCGTTCCTGTGTGTTCCTGCCCCAAAATAACCCTGGTGGGAACCAGGAAAGGTGCTGGTAGGCACCGTAGCACATACAGGCACCATACTGGGGACCCCTGCTCCACACTGTAAATTCAGCTGGTTTTACCTTGACGTTTAGTTTATATCAAGAATCAAAAGACAAAATTCTGTAGTAAATATTTACTTTTAATAATGGTTGATAGACTTTGAGAATTTGAATGATTCAGGGCAGAAAAGAGGGCTTTCCCCCTCCCCTTCTCAATGTTGTATGGAAGAGCTTGCAGAAGATCTCACGTACAGGGTCTTTAGACATGTCAATCTCCCCTCTCTCCTTTTTTTCCCCCTTCACATCAACTGCCCTCAACATTCTGTGCCTTCAAGAGGGCAATGAGCACATCCATTTGTTGTTGTGGATGAGTTTGAGTGTGTTGCTAGCTGTGTATATATCTTTTAGGTACTGGAGAAGATTATACTCTTATCCAATCCTTCACTCTTATATCCTGGTTTCCAAAGGTTTCCCTAGCTTCTGGAATATAGAGATATTCACTGAAGATGTTTCTGGGATATCTCCCCATTTCAATGATGAAAGGCTGCCTAGCTCAAAAGCAGCATGTATCTGTCAGAGGCACTGTTGAGCTTGGGCTGTGCTGCTTCTGCCTTGCATTCAGCTGCAAGAAAGTGGTCCAATCCAAGCTCATTGAAGTGCACCTGAGTCATGCCACTTCTGAGTCCAGCTGCCACTAATCATTTTCAGTGCTGCCTAGGAGAAACAAACCTAGATTTTGTGCAACAGATGAGTCACAGTTCAATGTTTGTTGCATAGGAAAAGTGATCACATGAAGGCCTTAATTAATTGGTTGCTGTCAAATCCCCAAATGTAAGCATGCTGGAATATGGAATTATTTTAAATCTCAGTTTTAGAACCTGTTCCTCTAGTATTGCAACAATGAAAACATAGGCAGTGTTAAACCTGTTGCTCCAGTAATGCAATTTCTTAATATACCACTCTACATAAAAGTTTGATTGAGAAATGAATTATTAAGTAGAGGTGGTTTTTAAAACAATGTGTTAGACCTTTACAAGACATTATACAAATTGTATCACTGTTGACTACTTTACACTAGCCCAGGCTGTAGCCTGTGAAACTGAAAAAAAATCTTTTTTTTTTGTCATGTAACTGCATATTTTTTCTATAGCAACAAACTTACATTTGTCTATATATCCAATTCCTAACTGTGCCCCCTATGTGTGGGTGCTTATTTTGGCAGATAGAGGTACATGGAGGGTAGAGAGATTTTTCTGCACACTTAGGTGACACTCTAGGTTTACAAAAAAATCTGAAAACTTAAAAAAAAAACCACATTGGGGATTTTAAATTCCCTCCAAAGTAAAAAGTACTGTCTACGCATGTGCAGACAATGCAACTTACCATTGAGGGCCAGGCTGCTGCTGCTCCTGTGGAATGGATCTGGGCCAAGCGGAAGGGACCCACTTTGGGCCCAATCAGCGATTTGAGGGAGTTCTCTCTCTGTCTCTCTCCCTCCCTCCCTCCCTCTGTGTGTGTGTGTGTGTGAGAGAGAGAGAGAGAGAGAGAGAGAGAGAGAGAGAGAGAGAGAGAGAGAGAGAGAGAGAGGAGTCTTGGCTTTGAAACGCCGGTGGAAAGCAGTGATTTGAGGGAGTTCTCTGTGCGTGTGTTTGTTAGAGAGACACAGACAGACAAAAGGGAGCCTTGGTTTTGAAACTCTGATGAGAAGCAGGAAGAAGATTCAGCCTCTCTTTTGTGTGACGGGGGCAGGGGATGCAACCATCCCTGAGCGAGAGGGGGTTCTGGGCCCTGTTGTACAGATGTGAGTGTATGAGGCAGGTAGAGGCCAAAGGGGGTTCCAGCTTTGCCAGGACTTCCCCTCACTCCCAACCACTTGGGGCAGCTCCCTCCCCATATTCCTTTCCCTTCTTTCTCTCCCTTCTTTCCTGGCCCACTCCCACTTTTGCCATGGAGGAGGCATCCCAGCTGCTCACAGGTCTCCAGCCTCCTGCCAGAGACCACCTGCCACACGACCTCCAAGTACCACTGGGCCTGCCCCAGCCTCAGGCAGCCCCAGGGCTTCAGGACATGGGTGACATCTTGCAGCAAATCATGGCCATCACCAACCAGAACCTGGACAAAGTGCAGGTCAGGTGAAGGCTCGTGAGGGGAAATGGGGTGCGGGACTTCTAGGGAATGCATGTGGGTGTTTGTGTCATATCGGGAGGAAACATTTGCACTGTTTTTGTTTGGCTTCTTAATTTTGGAGAGGGACCTGCCTCTGGCCTGTGAGGGTGGAGGAACCAGCACCTCTGGGTATTGTATCTGTGCTGTTTGAATTAGAGAGGGGCTCAAGCTTTGAATGCCCAGGGTTTTCTTGGGGGGAGGATTAGAATATACAGAGTGCTGAGCAACTGGGAGCGATTAGATGTAGGCCCCGGCATGTGTGCATTAGAACTCTGAGGTGAGGGGGGATGTTTGTGTCCTGGGATCCAGCTATATAGCCATAGACAAAAGGTTTTTGGAGCATTGGGGCCTTTAGGACATTAAAGGACACTAGTACTGTTCCACACGTTACACTAAAGCAGACTCAGATCTGCGTCTATGTGAGCCTGTCCAACCTTTCTGAGAAGTGTACCTGCATGCTACACGTATTTGTAAACACGTGTGTGTGTGTGTGGGTCATACTCAAATTCTGATGCAGATGTACACTTAGGTCAAATCTGCATTTGCATTTTTAAATCAGTTTCCTGTTGCTGTGATGCCATCTTTCTCTATGCTTGTTTGAAGAGTTGTTTGGAGAAGATTAATTTAAAGTGGTGTGGAGGTGCAATGACAGTGGAGCCACCATGATGTTGGCATGCAATGCCAGTAAGACATCAGGCTTGGTGATCTTAGTGATCTAGACTGACAGTAATGACAGCCACTGCAGCTAGCTCAGACCAGTTCTGGCAAGAGCTAGAATACTTGGCAAAAATGACTCAGCAGAGACTGCTGATTGGCTGTTGGATGTATATATTTGTACAGATACTGTATAGCTATTCCCTTCTCCTGAATGACTTGTCTGGTGAAGCACTTTGATGGTATTATAAATATTGTAAATAAACTGTATATAGTTAGCACTACCCAGTGTGGTCTGTGTTGCTTTCTATTGCTGGCACCTTACCTGTTCTGGGCTAAACCAAATAAAACTAAGCCCCTGTGTGACACACGAGAGGGCGATAAATATACGCAGACATGCAAAATTATGCTAGCACTGTTGAATTGTGAAAACGAAAGCAAACATAGACAGCTTTTTTGAAGATGGAGTCAGAAGGCTGGGACACCGGTGGGAAAGACAAATGCAGATTCAACCCTAAAATGTCTTATACCTAAAAAGCAGTATTGTACCGGGTTCATGACACTGGAAAGCTGTCCTGCATATTATCTCAGCAAGCCTTCAACCATTCTTATACAAAGGCCAGTATTCTTTCCCCCACATTGCAGCTGAAATGAGAGAGAGAGAGAGAGAGAGAGAGAGAGAGAGAGAGAGAGAGAGAGAGAGAGAGAGAGAGAGAGAGAGAGAGAGAGAGAGAGATCCCTGAGGCTACTTCAGAATTAGTGGCTGAAGCAAGATTCACACCAAGGACTTCCCCATCTCACTGCTGACACACTCTGTACTGAGAATCTGCTGTATGTATGTCAAGTCTGTTTTTCACAAGACCAACCCAATCAAATGACAACTGAGATACATTTACATCTAATGTGGTATTCAAAGAAATACTTGAATTAAAAGCAACAATAACAAATATTACAAACAACAGGAGAATACAGAAATAAAAAGAGCTGTGACATTTAGAATTACTACATACAGAAACACACAAAACCAACAAGGAAACAAAATAAAAGGATTAACGCTTTGCATACATTCTGTGTATTGTATTGAGTGGGTCTCATCACAAGGAGTATGTACATTTAGTAACTACTAATCCTACACTGTAGTTTTAAAAAAATGCTATTACAACTTAAACTACAACACATCACGCAACATTTTGTTGCAGGCCCCCTCTTTTACTATCTAAAACCAACAGGATCATGCTGTATTTTATATGAATAGTGGTTCAGAAAGAAGATTGTTTTAATTACTAATTAAAGCTGGTATGATAGATATTTGCTGTGAGCTGGGCTCTGAATGGCTCACATAAGAATCTTTGGAGCTTTACAGATGCTGTGACATTCCATGAATTGAACATTTTCAATAAAAAGAAATATGTCACAAAGAATAATTACAAGCACTGCAGTGAATAAATGCTACAGTGTCCAAGAGATTATTATGCTAACATGGACACAAGACCAGCCAAAGACATTTTGGCACCTGAGTTATAAAATGCAAATGGTTCACCATCCTCAGCAATAAAATAATATAATTCTGATAGCTTGCTATTTCTTAAT
This sequence comes from Gekko gecko, assembly GCA_029375565.1. Classification (NCBI taxonomy): domain Eukaryota; kingdom Metazoa; phylum Chordata; class Lepidosauria; order Squamata; family Gekkonidae; genus Gekko; species Gekko gecko. Next base: position 68,341,969 of record JAPDNY010000002.1, on the reverse strand, counting down.
GGAGTTTGAATGTTGCCTGAAATATTCCCCTTAGATTACCTCTAAGTAGTGCTGACCTTGAGAACAGAAATCTTGGGGGTTTTGCTTTGGTGTTGAGAAATAAATTAAAATTTTAAATTCAAACTAGATGTGAACAAATGACGTTCCTTCATCCTGAGTCTCAAACTATTGGTCTGTCTAAACCAGTGGTGTCTACTGAGAATGGCAGTAACTTCCAGGGAGGTTATCTTTCCTAGCTATGATCCCTCTGTCCTACAACACCAGGGATATTACATTCTGACATTAATGGGAGTTGCAGCTATTCTGGATCAGAAACAATCCTCACAGGTCTAGAAAAAAGGTATCTAGAGGGTACAGATAGATGTTTATACACTGAAATTATCCTGGAAGGTCAGGTAAGCTGTCTGTCAGGCAGAAACTTCTGTCTGCCTGGTCTGTATCTTAACCTTCTTGATTGGCCAAATTAATCCATATAGACTTGCTGGGTCAGATCAGCTCTTTGCCACTCCCACATATGGTTTTTAGGGCCATAGTAATGACACTTCTTTAACTGACAGATATATAAGGAAACTCTAGGGTGCAACCTGGAACTTGGATCTTGTCTGTATGCATTCTTGACAGTTGGCTGGACATCTGGTAACATGTGGAAGACTCTCAGCACTTCTCAGAATGGATACTTAAACTCACAGGCACGCAATTGCACTTGGGCTCCTCTTTGGGCCATGCTAAACTGTGGTGTATCCACAGGGAAACATGGATGCAGGGTTACCCTCACGGACCACTTCTCGTCAAAACCCACAAAATTTGTCGAGCGCCTGGGGTTCTTCGTGAGGGTCCAGGGCCCAGACGAGTCCACCACGGAGTTCCTGGTGGGTCTTCGGCAGGCGGCCACCAGATGTGAGTTTCCAAGCCTTTCGGACACGCTGCTGAATCAGTTTCTCGTAGGCCTCCGTGAATCCAAACTACGGCGGAAACTGGCCAGCAACAATGACCTCACCCTGGAAAAGGCCATCCAGGAGGCCACAGCCTACAAAAAGGCCCACCAAGACTGCCGGGCTGCAAACAACGCGAGGGTCTGACATATCGGACAACGAGGAGGTACTCCAGGTACGCCATCGACCATCCCAGTGACCTCCGCGGAACCGGGAGGCCAAGTCCCAGCCATCCGTAGCCTGTGCGAGCTGCGGCAGCGCTCACGAGTGACGGACGTATCAATTTTGCTCCGCGATCTGCCGGGCTTGCAACAAAGCAGGACATATCAAGAAGGTCTGCCGCTCAAAAGGACACCACATGAACCTCATGGCACAGATTTAGACAGAGGACCTCCACACCGTTTCCGTCAACCACCAGACAGTATGTAACTTGCCCCCTGATAGCCCGGATAAGGTGCATGTAACTGTCTTAATTGAAGGGTTCCCCTGCCGGATGGAAATCGACTCCGGCTCTTCGTATTCCATAATTTCGGTCAAGACTCTCCGCAACTTATGCCCAAGGGGGGGACCCCGGTTGCGTAAGCCACAGGGTCTACTGTTACGGGACTTTAACAAAAACCCTGTGGCGGTACGTGGCTGGGGCAAGTTCCGGGTCCAGTTCAAAGGATTTTCGGGGCAGCTGGACTTGTTGGTGGTGGAAGGGCGCCTCATCAGCTTGTTAGGACTTTCATGGTTCAAGCCCCTGGGCCTACAGATATTGGGACTGAACCAAATCCGGGTGGCCGACTGGGGGGCAGTCTGCCGGGAGTTCCCAAAAGTGTTTGATGGGACCCTAGGACGGTACACCGGGGACCCCATTTCCCTGGACCTGGATCCGTCCGTCCGCCCCATCCGCATTAAGGCACGGGTCCCGCCCCTGGCCATGCAGGCGAAAATCAAGGCCGAACTTGACCGCCTTGTCGAGCAAGGGGTGCTAGTGCCAGTTGCATCTGCACGCTGGGAAACCCTGATTGTCATGCCAGTAAAGCCGAACGGGGACATGCAGATCTGCGCAGATTATAAATGCACCCTGAACAAGGCTCTCCAGGACCACACATACCCGGTCCCTGTGGTGAGCCATGTCCTCGCTTCCCTGGCGGGGGCAAGAATCTTTGGTAAGCTCGACTTGGCACAAGCTTATCAACAACTGCCCATGGATGATGCCACCGCAGAGGCCCAGACCATCGTGACCCACAAGGAGGCTTTCCGGGTCACGAGGCATCAGTTCAGGGTTTGTGTAGCCCCCGGGATTTTTCAATCTTTTATGGACTCTCTCCTAAAAGGCATCCCCGGAGTGCAGCCCTTTCTAGATGATGTGATCATCATGCACGCCCCCCCACCCTCCTCCAAGGCGGAATTGCAGGCATTCCTCGGCCTGCTCAATTTTTACCACTCGTTCCTGCCCCTCAAGGCAGCCGTGGCGGAGCCGCTCCATCGCCTCCTCAACAAAGACGTGCCCTGGGTTTGGGGCCCGGCGCAGGCAGTGGCTTTCCAAGGTGTCAAGGACTTACTCGTGTCAAACGCGGTCCTCCACCATTTCTTGGAGTCGCTCCCGGTGGTCCTCGCCTGCGATGCCTCTCCCTACGGTCCGCATGAAGGCGTTAGCACAAAGCTACGTCTGGTGGCCAGGCCTCGATCGGGACATCAAGGACAAGGTGAGGAAATGCCAGCCCTGCCAGATCTCATGCCTGGAACCACCAAGGGCCCTGGACTGAGCCTGGGAGTCGTTCCACCGCCCCTGGTCACGCCTCCACTTGGACTTTGCCGGCCCGTTCCAGGGGCAGCTTTTCTTCATATTGGTGGACTCCTATAGTAAGTGGTTGGAGGTCGTCCCATTATCATCCACCTCCTCCAAAGCCGCCATCAGGACAATGTGGCGAATTCTGAGCACTCACGGGTCGCCTGACAAACTTGTCACAGACAATGGCACAGCGTTCACCTCCCGAGAGTTCCAGGAGTTCACCACGTATTATGGGATCCGGCATGTATGCTCCGTGCCATTCCACCCCGCCACGAACGGGCAAGCGGAAAGGATGGTCCAGACCACCACGGACGCCCTCCGGAAGTTTGACTCCCCAGACTGGGAGTATAAGCTCGCCAACTTCTTGTTTGGTCAGCGCATCACCCTGCACACCACCACAGGACGCAGCCTGGTGGAACTCCTCCTGGGTCGCCGCGTCACGTCGCGCCTGGACAGGCTACATCCAGACCGGGCACCGGAGCGCGAGCCGGACACCGAGGACCAACAAGCCAGCAGGGGGTTCTTCCCGGAGGACCCTGTGTACGCCAGGAGCTACACCGCGGGACCACCCTGGGTCCTGGCACGGGTGGTCCAGGTCCAGGGACCACGATCATATGAAGTCTCCTGCGAGGATGGCACCGTGCTGCACCACCACATAGATCAGCTCCGCCGCCGGGTCGAGCCGTGGGAACCATAGGACTATGAGGATCCCGGCCTGCAGGAAGCAGGAGAGCCGCAACCCGCAGCGCGGGCCCCCAGTCCAACAGAGAGCTCCGCGGCCGCACCAATGTCCCCGGTGCTGGACGTTCCGACGGCCGCGGATGATGCTGTGACAACCGCACCACGCCCCTTGGCACCAGTAGTCTCCCCGACGCAGACACCGGTGCTGGCACCTTCCCCAGCCCCGGCTCTCCGACGCTCGATGAGGGTCAAGAGGCCTCCACCTTATTTACAGGACTTTGTTTGTGGGTGTCTCACGGACCAAGGGGGGAGGAGTGTGGTGTATCCACAGGGAAACATGGACGCAGGATTACCATGTGCTCAGACTGGTTCTGACCGGTCTGCCACACGGCCAGGCTAGGGCTTGAGCTTTGTGTCTTTAGACAATAAAATGTAGGCTCCTCACGTTCTTCCAATCGAGGAGCCCGGGGTAACTCAATTAACTGTAAATAGCAAATTACAGGTGTTGTGTGTGTTTGGGGTGTGGCTCACTGGGGATAAAAGCCGGCCTGCGAGCCGGCTTACTTGTCTTGTTCCTGATCTAAATAAAGTATGTGAGAGCTGAAATCACTCGTCAGTCTCAGTACTTTTCATAAACAAAACAAATTAATTTTGTTCACTTAAGTCTGAGATTTTATACGTGCTAGAACAAATGAATTATTAATCATTTCAGATGAATAAATAATCACAGGAGAAAATATAAAAAATAGAATGTGTCTTTTACTGGTGAATTATTTTTTCATGGACTGGGAAAAATAGTATTTTTTTGTTTATACATATAGAAACACACACAGAATATCCCAGAATTAATGTGTTTCTTAAAGTATATATCCTTCTTTCTTTAAAAGGTTACTAATAGTCCAGGAAGCCTGATTTATTTTACTAAATTTAAACATTCAGTGAGGAAATATAATTAATTCAAGGGCTAAATCCCCCTCCCTAGCATGGCCCTGATTCACATCAGTGCTGTACATATCTGCACATTATAACCTCTAGAACCTTCTGTGCTAGGAATGCCACCCTCCAGGTGGGGCCTGGGGATCCCCTGGCATTATAGTTCATCTCCAGACTACAGAGATCAGTTCCCCTGGAGAAAATGGGTGTTTTGGACGGTGGACTCTATGGCATTGTATTCCACTGAGGTCTTGTTCTCCCCAGGCTCCATCCCCAGTAGGCTTGCCAAGTCCCCCCAGGGGGCAGGTAAACCCCCGCCCAAGAGGCCCATTACCCTCTGCCAGAAAATTGGGCCCCGGGGGGAACTCCACCTCCTTCCGGCAAATGTCCCCAGCATGATGATGTCAACCAGAGGTGACATCATCACGCTGGCCACGTTGGGGGTGGGACGCTCTATGATTTGAGGGAAAACTCTATGGTTTTCCCTTGAATCCTAGTGGCCCTGCTCCCAACGTCCCAACGTGATGACGTCCCGATGCAATGAGCATGAGGACCAGGGACAGTGTGGGACTCCCCCACCATGAGTAAATTTTAACTTGGCAACCCTAATCCCCAAAGCTCCAGAAATTTCTCAAGCTGGATCTGGCAACCCTACCCCCCACCCATTCCCCACCAGTGGGCAGAGGGGATCAGGCAACCCTATTCTGTGCTTATTTAATTTTTCCAGGAAAATCATACTCTAAAGATTTAGATATACACTCGTAACTATTTTTCAGGAATTCTCCCTTTCATTATCAAACAATGTACAAATGTTGTAAAGCATCTCATTGCAAAGGGGTAGCCATGTTAGTCTATCATAGCAAAATAAAACAAATGTCCACTAGCACCTTAAAGACTAAAATATTTGTTTCAGCATGAGCTTTCATGAGTCACAACTCACTTCAGAGTACTTTTTTTTGTGTGAAGTACAGTGACGTTAAATATCTTGCGCTCTAACTAAGATGAACACATCAAGAGTCACACAGAATAGGGACAGCTGAGGTAAAGGGAAAGTGGAAAAGAGGTGAATGGGAATGAAGACTGTATAATAAAGCTGTCTCATAAACTTGTGTTGGAGAGAATACCTGAGGGGAGGAAATTGAGGTTATGATGAAAAGCATGAATGAGCATTTAAGAATATGCCCTCAACCCTAGGAAGAAAATCCACAGTGGGTTCCTAAAAACTTCAGTTGAAATCCCCATGCTTTCAATTAAGTCAATGCCAGAAGAGGCTCTAGAGGCTGGATTTCTGTTGGCAACAATATTCATCAGAAGAAAAATATCCCGGTTTACAACAGCTGGGGAATAGCTGATTTAAGGAGATAGAGTGAAGTGCTTTCAAAATGATTGATAGTTTTAAAGGAACTACAATATTCAAGAAAAAATATGTGTTTATCAACCATTTTTAAATGTTAATTGGTAGCTCCAAAATCTTAGTTCTGGTTTAATGCTGATTTGTGCTGTATTTCTTACTAATATCCAGTATCTTGACAGATAGATTTTATTTGCATTTTCTTCATTAAAAACAAAAAAAATCTACTTTTGCTACAAGAGTTTTCCCCCATTTTTGCACCCCCTTATTCTTCAGGCATATTCTGATTCACTTTCTCTTTAGAGACTAATACAAGCTCTTGAGAGACGTCCTGGTGTGATCCCTCCATAAGTGAAGGTGATATTTTGAGGGAAATTTAGCTTTCTTTTCAACAAGTGAACTTTGCCTGTGAGGACTAAACTTAAAAACAAGTTTCAGATCACTTTTACTTTCATGCCAATGGAATGGAAATGATGGAAAAGAAAATGACAAAGTACCAAACTGGAAGAGTCTTGAAAAATACACATTTCTTCCTGATGCAATACAAATAGTTTTAGCTGCTTTGGATAATTATATATTTCAGGTTCTGAAGGTCACACAAAATCATTAATCAGCAATGAACGGTTGGTAAGATGAGATTATAGCAGGTCAAGGACAGTTTTGATTAAGAAGTGGGTCTTGAGAAGCTCAATAAATTACAAAGGTCAATAAGATCATACAGTTCCTGCTTTCCCAGAATGACAGGACACTTCTGGAGTAGGAAGTTTTACTGATCTATTTCTTTGTGAGGACTGATCATTGGACACTCATGCCTCTTTTTGTAATGTCTGTTTATTTACATATATAGACATTGAGCATGGAAAACCAAACCTCTATAGTGCCAGTCCATAAGGCAGTATCAGGTCCCACGAAGTATATAACATGCTTTTGAAGACACACCCACACCTCTTAGAGTCCTCCTTGTCAACTAGCTGGCAATTCCTTCTCCTTCACTGTCTACATTTCATGGCCAAAAATGTTTTTCTCCAGCCTCATCCCAGGCAAGACTGTGTGTATATACCTGCCAATCATCTATGCTCATTCAAACTGTCAATGCATGCAGAAGAAGCAACTTTACAAAAACATATAGAAAAGGTCATTTTACATCCCCAGTGAGAACAATTTCAAAATTATTCCCATGTTATTAGAATAATATATTGATCCTAAACACCATTATGTAGAATTGGAACAAGTTTTCAGTGAGACTTGAATATAATTCACATGTAGTGGCTGCTGCTAACGCAACCATATCTTGGCCGGTTCAAGAAGTAAACTGTTCATATGAAGTTACCCACCAATTTTTGTTCTGCAATATTTCACCCCCTGCTTCACAGACCATGAGGGGAAAAGGCAGTTTGTACAACTAAGCCAACTATTCTTAGAATCACAGAGCAAGCTGCAATCATCTCCAGGAAACTGTTTCAGAAGTGACTACTGAACTTACCATTGTTTTTGTATGTACAAACTGGGCCTCAGTCCTATGTAAATATGTGTTGGATTACAACCTAGGAATACTGCAATTGGAAGCAGCCAATCAGAAAATAGCATGGCAAAACCAACTGAGAACAGAAAGATTATGTACAGGCTTTCCTTTCTTTGGTTGGCACTCATGATGGCTGGCATGCAATCCTTCAGCAAGATAATACGGATAAAGTATTGCTGCTTAATTCCCCACTGCTTGAAAAGCCCAATTAGTATCACCATCTGGTGCTTTGCTTTCCCTTGCCCAGCCAGTCAGGGCTGTGGATGGAGCCATGCTTTCTTGGCAATGGTGATACTTTAGGGATCCTTCTTTGTCAGTTAGCAGAACCATGGGCTCTGTTAGGGCATCCCAGTGTGTCCTCACTGCATCCTTCATTATGATTCATATATCTGCAGAGAGAAGGACATGCAATGGCACTGTGGGTACAAATCAAAGTTAAATCCACCTGCATCTTGAAGCCACTTGGCTACAGAGATGGGAGTATTAAAATAATGTCATTTTTTTGAGAGGGAGGCAAGAAGCAGGCAAACTGGGCTTTCTGTACAAAGAAGGGTCTGATATTTTTGGTAGGCTACGAGGAACTTGTTACCCAAACTATGGTGTATTGTGAGGTCAGAATACAACCAAGAGTCACTCTGACATCTGAAAATATTTCCTGGCCACACGGACATTGAAGAGGAGAGGAAAACCTCATAATTTAAAGAAGGAAATTATCTTTTTATATATAACATTACTTACGGTGCAGTCCCGTGCAGTTACTCCAGTCTAAACTCATTTATTAGGCTTAGATTGCAGTAACCCTATATAGGATTACACAATGTGTCACATATTATATCTCTTCAAATACTAGTATGTAACTCTATGTAACAGATGAGCAAAGGTCCTGCCCCTTTCTGTCAGACACCAGTCTCCTCTATTCCTGTACGATGTCTGTACAGAGCAGGTGTCAGGTAGCCCTGCCATGATGGATGGAGGGGAGGGGAGGATGGCAATGGGCGCCATAGTGGCGTGACAGGCGGGAGGTTGGAATCCGAGGGGTGTTGATTTATGTCTAGGGTGTGAGAGTGGAATGTGCATCTGGTAACCCCTATCTCTCGCAGACTGAACATTCTGACCTTGAGGAGTCAAGCTGCGAGCTTTACTATCGCTTTCAAAGCTCCGGCTTTCCTGAGAATAATGGGGGCGTTGGGAACTTCATTAGCGTAGTAACTTTCGATTCCCAGTTGCATGTTATTCCCTGATTGGTAGGAGGGGGGGTCCCCATTCACCCCCTTCTCGGTATAACCACTTGCTTTCTGTAACCAAGTCATTCTGAACAATGTACCTGCTACAGTGACCTTTCTATTGCAGCTCTATAATAAATGCTATTCTTGCTTGAACCGCAAGGCATGGTGTTTTGCTGACTAGGTTGGGACTTCTGACAGTTTGTTCAGAATCCTCATCAACTTCGGGACTGGTCAGAAACCCGCAACTCCAAAATGAGTAGCGGTGAAGAAGACACTCTCCCGATTGAAGAAGAAAAGAAAAAGGAGAAGAAACCTCCCGGGAAGGACGTACCCAGAGAGACCCCTGACACATACGTGCCGGGACAATGGGGTCCGGAGTACGACTTCGGAGGGCCCTACGGGGATCCATATGGGGCGGCCTATGGAGGGGTGACCCACCGAGTCGGACGTAGACGAGACTGGGTGAAACCCCTGGCCGAAACCCACGAGACATGGTTTGGGACCCCGCGAGCGTCGGTGGGGGGAGGCCACCCCGAAAGATCGGTCCGCAGACTGATTACGGCGGGAGCCCTGGAAGAAACCGGCCGAGACTCTGAGAGCCTGGAAGGTGCCGTGGTGAGACGGAGGTGGAGTGGGAACCGAGCCAAGACCGCCTGATGCGCTACCAGAGAGTCCCGCCCGCATCCCACAGATGATCGCGGAGGGCATCCGAGAGGAGCGTGAGCGACAAAGGTGAGAGGAGCCACCAGACCAAGTTCCCCAGGATCAACGGCCGGCACCGGATCAAGGCCAGCAGAACGTACCAGCCGGGCCTCCGGAGCAACCCGCGGGGCCAGGGCCGCAGGGGCCACCGGGGCAACCACCCCCTCGACCTTGGGGGTTTTTGCCACCGAAACCTGCGGAACTGCTGGATGCAGATTTTGACGGAGACCCCGAGAAGTTTCCGTTCTTCCTCGTGAGAACCGAGAGGTTTATCGAGACTTGGGGCCATCTATTCCAGCGCGAAGAGCGGATGGTCGATGTCATAGCAGCCCACCTGAAGGGAGCGGCCGCCGACTGGTATGTGGGACTTCACCAGGCTGATGGGCGTGAGTTGAGAGAATGCCAATTCCAGGTAACAGCCAATCAGAGCCCATGGATGGCTTAAGGAGCCAGATGGGAGGGGGAGTGTGAGAGAAAAATCATAAGAACATAAGAATATAAGAGAAGCCAATGTTGGATCAGGCCAATGGCCCATCCAGTCCAACACTCTGTCACACAGCGACCAAAAATACCAGGTGGCCATCAGGAGGTCCGCCAGTGGGGCCAGTACACTAGAAGCCCTCCCACTGTTGACCCCCCCCAAGACCAAGAATACAGAACATCACTTGCCCCAGAGTCCCTATCTATACCTTGTGACTAATAGCCACTGATGGACCTCTGCTCCATATATTTATCTAATTCCCTCTTGAAGCTGTCCATGCTTGTAGCCGCCACCACCTCCTGTGGCAATGAATTCCATGTGTTAATCACTCTTTGGGTGAAGTAGTACTTCATTTTATTTGTTCTAACCTGACTGTTCAGCAATTTCATTGAGTGCCCACGAGTTCTTGTATTGTGAGAAAGGGAGAAAAGTACCTCTTTCTCTACCTACTCTATCCCATGCATTATCTCATAAACCTTGATCATGTCACCCCTCAGCTGTCGTTTCTCCAAGCTAAATAGCCTCAAGCGCCTCAACCTTTCCTCACAGGAAAAGTTCTCCAACCCTTTTATCATTCTAGTTGCCCTTTTCTCCACTTTTTCCAAAGCTATAATATCCTTTTTAAGGTGTGGTGACCAGAACTGTACACAGTATTCCAAATGAGGTCGCACCATTGATTTATATAGGGGCATTATGGTATTGACTAATCTGTTTTCAATATCCTCCTAATAATCCCCATCATAGCTCTGGCCTTTTTTATTGCAGTTGCACACTGTCTTGACATTTTCAGTGAGTTATCTACTATGACTCCCAGATCTCTCTCTTGTTCAGTCTCTGCCAGTTCGGACCCCATCAATGTGTATTTATAGTTAGGATTTCTGGCTCCAAAGTGCATCACCTTGCACTTGGCCACATTGAACCACATTTGCCATGTTGATTCCCAGTCGCCCATCCTCAATTAATCCCTTTGGAGTGCCTCACAATCCTCCTTGGTTTTCACCACTCTGAACATCTTCGTATGATTTGCAAATTTAGCCACTCCACTGCTTACTCCCAACTGCTAATCATCAATGAACAAGTTAAAAAGCATCGGACCAAGTACTGATCCCTGTGGTACCCCACTGCTTACTACCTTCCATTGAGAAAATTTCCCATTTCTACTCACTCTCTGTTTCCTATTAATTAGCCAGTTTTTGATCCACAAAAGGACTTGTCCTTTTATCCCATGATTTTTGGGCTTGCTTTGGAGCCTTTGATAAGGAACTTTATCAAAAGCTTTCTGGAAGTCAAGGTAAACAATATCTATTGGGTTCCCCTTGTCCATAAGTTTGTTCAGCCCCTCAAAGAACATTAACAGGTTACTGAGACAATATCTTCCCTTACAGAACCCATGCTGAGTATGCCTCAATAGTTTTTGTTCATCAATTTGCCTACTAATTCTTTCCTTAATAACAGTTTCCAACAACTTACCCAGTATTGACATCAGACTGACTGGCCTGTAATTTCCCAGATCTCCTCTGGATCACTTTTTAAAGATGGGAGTGACATTAGCTACCTTCCAGTCCTCAGGAATGGAGGCAGATTTTAATGAAAAGTTACATATTTTTGTCAGGAGATCCACAAGTTCACATTTGAGTTCTTTCAGAACTCTCAGATGTATGCCATCCAGGCCTGGTGATTTATCAGTTTTTAAGTTATCTATCAGTCATAGGACTTCCTCTCTTGTCACTTCAATCTGATTCAATACCCCTCCGGAAATCCGCGGTTGTGGAGTGGGCAAGCACTTCTCATCTTCCACAGTGAAGACAGAGGCAAAAAATGCATTCAGCTTCTCATCCTCTTTTTACCCCTTGATAATCCAAGGGCCCCACTGCCTCCCTGGCTGGTTTCCTGCTTCTAATGTATTTGAAGAAAGTTTTATTGTTGGCCTTTATGTTTTTTGCAATATGCTCCTCATATTCCCTTTTTGCCTGCCTGATCACAGACTTGCATTTTATTTGCCACAGCCTGTGTTCCCTTTTATCAACCTCACTGAGACTAGCTTTCCACCACTTAAAGGAATCCTTCTTAACTTTTATGGCTTCCATTACTTTGTTAACCATGCAGGCTTTTTTCTATACCTATTTGTGCCTTTCCTAACCTGCGGTATATATTTTTTCTGAACATCTAGGATTGCTGTTTTAAATAGTCTCCAAGCTTCCCCAATGGTTTTGACCCTTTCTACTTTTCCTTTCAGTGTCCTCCTCACATGTCCCCTCATATCAGAGAAGTTATTCCCTATTTATGCAAATGTTGAACTCAATAACATTATGGCTACTGTTCCCAAGCGGTGCAATCACTTTTATATTTCTCACCAGGTCTTGGGTGTTACTTAGGACCAAATCCAGGATCGCCTCTCCCCTGGTAGGTTCCGTGACCATCTGCTCCATAGCACAGTCATTGAGAGTGTCTAGAAACTCAATCACTTTTTCCCAACTAGAACACATATTGACCCAATCAATGCGTGGGTAGTAAAAATCACCTACTATGACACAGGTTTTTTATCTAGCCGCTATCTTTCATTCATCATTTTATAATCCTCCTCTATCTTTTGATCTGGTGGGCAATAACGAATTTCCAATGTTAAGTTTCCTTTTGGGCCCACTATTTCAACCCATAGCATTTCCAGAAGTGAATCCAATTCTCTTCCCCTCTCAGTCTTACTGGACTGTATACCCTCTCTGACATACAGAGCCACCCCGCTTCCAACCCTCCCCCCATATCCTTCCAATATAATATATAGCCAGGAATCACTGTATCCCACTGATTTTCCTCATCCCACCAAGTTTCTGATATACCCACAATGTCTATTTTTTCTCCCAAGCACTCCAACTCCCTGATTTTACCTTGGACACTTCTAGCATTTGTATAGAAACACCTATAATTTCCCATACATGTCAAGCCCACAACCTTCCTCTTGCTGCCTCGAGACCCTGTCAGGCAGTCCATATCACTAGCCAAGTCTCAGAGGACAATTCTGATCCACCTCCCTGTAAAAAAGCAACAGGTACCCTGTCATCTCTCTGAGATGAGCCATCCTGAATCAGAGACTTTTCATCCCCTGTCGGCTTTCCCCTAATATTCAGTTTAAAAACTGCTCTGCCACCTTCTTGATTCTAAGCACCAGTAGCCAGATTCCTTCTTGAGATAAGTGGAGTCTGTCCCTTTTGTACAGCTCCCTCTTGTTCCAAAAAGCATCCCGGTGCCTAACAAATGTGAACCCTTCCCTCCTACACCATCGTCTCATCCAAGCATTGAGACTCCTGATCTGTGCCTGTCTCTCCAGCCCTGTGCATGGAACAGGTAGCGCTTCTGAGGAGGCTACCTTGGAGGTCCTGGCCTTGAGTTTCCTGCCCAGCAGCCTAAATTTCTCCTGCAGGACCTCATGACTGCATTTCCCCACATTGTTGGTGCCGACATGCACCACGACCACTGGCTCCTCCCCAGCACTATCTACCAGCCTATCTAAAACACGCATAATGTCCTCTACCTTTCCACCAGGCAGGCAAGTCAACATATGGTCAGTACGCAGGTTCACCACCCAGCTGTCTACCTGCCTAAGGATCGAATCACCAAGACCACCCTTCCACCCTGCCCAGGGATAGTTCCTTGGTGTGAATGGATACCCTTTCACCAGCTGAAGAAGAGGTCCCTTCTGAGGACACATTCCCCTTATCCCCCCTGCTGGCATTCTGGCTTCATAATTGCTTATAAAAGGATAAAAGAATAATTATATATAAGCCGCCTTTTAAAACCCTTTGTAATTATGTGGTTCTCCTTGTAGAAGTTTACTTACTTTACTATCTGGCTATCTGGCTCTTCCTGGGCTTCTTACAGAGCCCCTAGTCTAAGAGTCCCTAAGCTAAGAGCTCATGACACTGGCCAGGTGCTTCCTTAAGTGGAGGCCTCCCCCAGGAAAGGTCGGGGCAGCAGCTATTCAAATTCACCAGGCACTCGATTACATTCAAACAATGGCCCTTCCTCACCCTCTGTCAAGCAGCCAGCACTCTGCAACAACTCTAATCTCTTGCACACACTCCCAAACGCAGGCCTCCCACACAATCCCCTCAGCTAAATACCCTCAGCTGACAGCAAATAATAAAAAAACTCACCCCTCTAGCAGCTCTTTCTCTTTCTCAGAGCTCAGCTGGCTCCTGTCCATCAGTTACACCTCAGCTCCAGTCAGGTAGGGTCTCAGCCTTCAGAGAGTGAGACTGAAATGCTCCTGTCTCAGAGCCTGGTTTAGGATAAAGCAGGCTAATTTCATGAACACTCAAGAGAGGAGAATGTGCTGTCTCAGAGTGTGCTTTTCAGGGATAGCAGGATAAGTTATTGGAATTTCCAGAAGAAGCTCATCCTTATACTGTGACTATTTCTGCACCTCAACATTGCCGCTGTTTCCCGGCAAGTTGAATCCACAGCTGATCCTCCAACTTCTGCAAAAGGGCATTTATTTCATGGATTTTTTTCTTGAATTCAGATCCGACCATACCCATGTGTTCCACACTTCCTCTGAAAAGGGGTTGTGCGACCATGTCTTCATGTACTTTGTCAGTAACAGAACCTCCTTTTTTGTGTATGTGTAGTAATATTATAACATCATAACATTGTAAAGAAAAGGGCTGGATATATTGTGGGGAACAGCATGGTTGCCGTCATTTCAGAGGTCCCCTGCTCCTCCTTAGTTGCCAACTAAGAAAATGGCTGGTGATCATCAAATCAATTCATAACACTGTTATTCAATAATTATGAAGCATACTAAATGTGTCATGACATACTTCATCAGTAATGAAACTTCCTTTTTTGCATATGCAGTAATGTTATAACATCATAACATTGTAAAAAAAGTCTGGATATATTTTGGGGAACAGCATGGTTGCCATTATTTCAAAGAGGCCATGCTTCTCCTAAGTTGCCAACTAAGAAAATGGCTGGCAATCATCAAACTGGATACACGAATTCATAACGCTATGACAGCATAACATTGTAAAAAAAAAAAGAAAAGAAAACACACCAGGAGCTATAGGGGAAGAGAAGGTGTGTGTGTGTGGGGGGGAAGAAACAATACAAGTATGTGGCATCAAAACCTATTCATCAGAAAGGAAGGAAGGAAGGAAGGAAGGAAGGAAGGAAGGAAGGAAGGAAGGAAGGAAGGAAGGAAGGAAGGAAGGAAGGAAGGAAGGAAGGAAGGAAGAAAGAAAGAAAGAAAGAAAGAAAGAAAGAAAGAAAGAAAGAAAGAAAGAAAGAAAGAAAGAAAGAAAGAAAGAGAACTTCATGGATGGGTAATTACACGGAGAAGGTTACATGAAACCTCACTGCCTGTTTTGTCCCAATGTTATAACGTTGTTATAACTGGGAAAAAATGTGTCATAATGCAATCAACATTACGTTTAAAAAAATTAGTGGATAGCTCAGGGACAACCTGGGGGGAGGGGGATGAGCACATGACACTGACGACACAAAAGGGTGTCAGGAAACAAAATTAAAAATTGCTAATTCCTTACTGGAAAATTGCAACTTCAGATTCAAAGGACATTTAAATTTTATGAATATTATATTGAGGTCTGATTTTTATATAAATGAGAATATTTTAATGTGTTTTTTGCTATTAACATCTGGGTATATATCAGAACTGGACTTCTATTACAGTTTATATAGTGTGTAAATGGAAATGGTCAGGCTTAGAGTTTTTAGTTTAGGCTGAAGGATTCCCATAGTTCCTGTTTTGCTGGATGAATAATTAATAATTACAGGTTTTGTGGGATAAATTTTACTAAATAATTTTAACAATTGGTAATAGCCTTTTAAACATTGTGTCATGCGTGGAGTCCAGCCTGGGAAGGCAGGCGTTGAGTCCCGGGCCGGGCCGGTCGAAGGGCAACTCCGAGGGTTCCCGCCATGAGCCTCAGATTTAGGAGAGGACCCGTGGTTACAGCACCACTGGCAGCCTACTCTCCTGGAAGAATTTACAAGGAAGGGCCTCCATGTCTCACTGGGCTGGCAGCCCCTTCCTTCAGAGTCCTTCTCTCCTCCCTGGTTCTGGCTTCCACCACTCTTTTATTCCCTTCCACCAACACCTGACCCCTCCCTTCCCCCCTTGACTGCTGCTCCATTGGCTCTCGGTGTTGCCTGTCTCCCCAGCCTCTGGCTCTCATTGGTTTGGGCTTTTCTTCTTGTAAAGCGGGCTGGTAGTCACACCCCTTCCGGAATTCAGGGTTGGGAGTCAGCTGCAAGCTCGTCCTCTTCTCTTGCTGGGTCTGGCATTGGGGAGTCAGAGGTAAGAAGGCCTCTGAGGAGGCCGGCATTTGGTGTGGATAGTTGGGGCCATGAGGATGTTCCTGGGCGCACCCCTGTGATGTCGTCCCTTGGGTTTTCCCTCCAGGCCCCCTCCGAGCCAGTTGAGGTTGCCTGCCCCCTGTTGCCGCCCCTGACGCTTCCCCTCATGGCTCCCCTGTCCAGGCTCATTCCCACCTCCGAATCTTGGGTGGTGGGGCCGGCGGGGGTGGGTTGTCGCTGGGTGGTGGGTGGATGAGGCCTCTGGGGCTGGCGTCCCTTGTTGACTGCCTCTTCACCCACCAACCGCATTCACAGGGTCGGGTGGAGCCTCTTGCTGGGCTGTCCGTGGCCCTCTCTGTTTGCGCCTGTCGCCGCTGCCTCCCCCAGTCAGCCATTGCCCGGCTGCAACTGGGATGGAGCGGCTGGGCGGGGCGGGTCCTGATGGACCGGGGGGGGCTGGGCAGTTGGGCACTGTCCCCGTGACCTCCTCGGGCCCGCGGGGTGTTGGGGCGTTGGGCATTGCCACCCCTCTTTTCCCGGGCTCCGGACCAAGTGCCGGGTGTGGCTCGGGCTTCCCCGAGCTGCAGCAGGGCTGTCGCGGACTGGGACACATTGTTTAGACGTTACTTGGTTTAATGTTCTTTTATTGATGTCATTTGCTGTTTTACAGCTCTGGATGTGTACTGAGTCTATAATGACCTTTGGCTAATAAATGACCATTGATTGATTTGACCATGACTGTATCTTTAATGAATATATTTGATATCAAGGAAACCCAGGTGTGTAAATTTCTTCTTAATGAGTTTTTGAAGGCAATAGGAGCCTAGAAAACAGCAATGATTTCTACACTTCATTACTAGGTCCATTATAACATAGTGCTTAATTTTCTGTTTCAATGCTTCCATTTAATGTAATTGACTAATTCCATGCATGAACTCTGTGCATCATATCTAACAAAGATAATAATTAGAAGAACTGTCATGCTAAAATGTTGAGCACTGCTTACTTTTGTTGACATCATGTCTATCAACATGTGCAAGATCTATCCTTATCTTTAATTAACTAAAATTTGCTTTGTGTCCAAGGCTATTTCCCCCATGAATTACCATTTCAAACAGAACATAATCAGATAGCAGAAAAGACAAACTTCCAGAAATGGATTATGTGCTAGGCTGTTCTGATTTTTGAAAGGCTTGCAGATAAAGCTACAGGTAGGCCGCTGAATAATTCTCTGCTAATTTAACCTGGGATAGTAATTGAAGCCTTGAAGGACATTGCACTCTCTCTCCACCATTGATAGAGTCCAACAACCTAGGGGTTCTACTGTACCCAGCATTATTACTGGAGAAGCAAGTCAATGCAGCTGCAAAAAAAAAAAAAAAAGGCCTTCTGCCAACTTCTTTTACCCATACCTTGACTTGACTATCCTGGCCCGATGGACAGGGTTGCCAGGTGACTTCCTCCTGCTGGTGGGGGGATCTGAGGGGTGTTCCGGGGGTAGGTGGGGATGTCACCAATGTGGTGATGTCACTTTTGGAAATTACATAATTGTGTCAGCAATGTGGGGGTGATGCTCTACTTTTTGGGCACAGCTGTATGGTAAAAATGGCTGCAAACCATAGAGTTTTGCCCAAAAAGTAGAGCGCCACCCCGACAGTGCCAATGTGATGATGTCACTTCCTGAAGTGGCATCAGCAATGTTGCGTGAGGATGTCTTTTTGGGTGCAGGGTTTCTCCTGCTGGATGCTGGGCTGCCACTGGGCTGGAGCCTACAAAAGCGGGGGATTCCTTGCCCCCACCTGCAGACTGGCAAGTCTACTTATGAATCTGTGCTATGGTTACCTCAAGCCTATACTACTGTAACATGAGTTTGCCCTTAAAGACAACTTGAAAATGCTATAGAACAAAGCTTGAGTCCAGTTACTATTAGCCATCAGTCAGGACACACATGTTATACCCTACAGACACCCCATTGGTTACTGAACAGTTATTGAGCTTAATTCAAGATCCTGGTTATCACCGACAAAAACCTGAATGGCCTTAGATCCACATACCTGCTGGACCATCTCTCCCATTATGCTTCACTGTGACAGCATTGCTCATCTAAGCAGAGCCTACTAGAGGTGCCACCTTGCAAATCTGTAAGATTCGCAGCTGCCTGTTCTTGTGCATTCTCAAGTGGTGGATCCCACCTTATGAAACAGAAAGTGAATTACAAGGCAAAGACAATGCAGTAAAAGCACATGATATCTACGATAACTGTTGCAGTGGACTCCATTCTAAAGGTGCCCTCATGGGGTTTTCATTCTGCTATTTTTCTAATATCCTTTGATTTATGCTGTCTGTTTGTACTGTTTATATCCTATAATCTGCCTATAGTCTCAATGAGAAAGATGGACTATAAATAAGGTAAATAAAAGGATATAATATATTTCCATCCTGGGGTTTCGTTTTCAGCATTGCGAATGGCGGCCACCTTTCGGGACGCTCCCGGAGGTGGTTAGCCCACGCGCAGTTTGGGGGGGTCTTTGCATTTATGCAAGACCCTAGTGAGCCTTAGGTAAAGGCTCCGAACCGGGGGCGCTTGGGGAGTAGCCTCTTTGCCGGCAGTTAGCCGGGAAATTGAGGCTTTCTCCCCGCCCCAATCGGCCCCGCTGCGTCGTGCCCGTAATGGGACTTAGCAGCGCTCCCGAATTCCACCAGGAGTGAAGAAAGCAGCATGAGTTAAAATAAAAAGAAGAATTGCATCGAATCGTGAGTTGAAGATCTAATTTGAAGCGAGATAAATCCCCCCGCAAACGTAGGGAGGAGGGAGGAGTCCCCACCACCTTTTGAGAAGCGAGATTAATAAAGGGGCGAGGAGGGGGGTAAAGAGAAAAAAAGCGTTGGTGAAGATACCGTTGGGGTTTGGCAGGCGATTGCGACATTGTCAGCCTCTTGGAGGATGCGGCACGAACTTTGAAAAAGTAAACAAAAGGGAAAATGTCGACGCCGAAAATTGTCCTGCACAAACCGGAAGAGAAGGGGGAGGGACTTCCGGTTCAGGTAACCCCCCCAGAGCTTGCTGTCATTCAACAAGAGGAGCTACTGCGGCCCCTGCTGGAGCAAATGCAGAAAATCAATGAAACTTTGATTAAAGTGGAAAGTGCTCTTCTCTGTCGGCAAAAGCAAATCTCGGAAACATCAAGAAAGGCTAATCTGATGTTAACCCTTTTGGGCGAGAAAGAAGAAGAGAAAGAAGATCTCAGTTTTATCTTGACGAATGACTTGGCACCCCTAACTGGCAGTGAAGCGAGTGAAATAAAAGAAGAGGTGGACATGGCTCTAAAAGCCTATTCCACTTATATAAAAAAATACTCTGCCAGAAGAAGGGGATGTCGAGCTGAGCAGGAAATATATCAGAGATCTAATTTCTTCTGTGATTATGGAGCCCGTAAAAGTTGATGGTCGGAAATATAAGAAAAAAAGAAACGAGAGAAGATGGAATTCATCTTTAAAGCAATAAAACCTTTGAAGAGACACGCCAGCAGGATGGAGGCAGCACTCAAAACTGGGATGAATGCAAGCAGTGAAGAAGACAGCGACCCAGGGGGAAGAGGTGACGGAGCGGGAGTCATCAAGATGAAAGGGACTCAACTTTTAGCTGAAAAGACTTAAGAAGACACTTTGAGCAGCGGCTGTTCGTGTAACATCTGGAAGGAGCTGTTTAATAACTAACCCCAATGGACTTTACTAACGGTATTAACAGAGTTATTTTGGACTTTGGATTGTTAAAAAGAAGATCTTCTAACCGTGATGGATGCTAAAAATAGTACTAACTAAAACTAACCCTTATTAACAGAATATTTTCACTCCATCTCTTTTTTCTTTCTCCAGCTGTCTACCCTACCCTTTTCCTATAAAAAGAATAAAATTCTCTCCTTTTTAGGAGAGTTTTATAAAAAAAATATATATATATTTCCATCCTATAATCTTCTTTAAGTCTCAATAAGAAAGATGGACTATAAATAAGGTAAGTAAAAGAAATGCCACAGCTCAGTTAATTACTTCATTCTGCAATCACCCAGCTGGCTGCCAATCAGTTACCAGGCAAAATTTAAGGGATTAGCCATCATATACAAAGCTCCTCATGCCAGCGGGACCACCTCTACACCTCTGCTCCACCATGGTAGCTTCACTCATCTGCTCAGGGCTTTCTGATGATGCCACCCAACAAATGGGAAAGTTCAAAAACTGCCTGTTGTAGTTTTTACCTTGTGGAATGGCCTATCTGAGACCAGAAAGGCTCAAAAGCTTCTGGCTTTCTGCAAACTTTGTAAAACATAGCATTTTTCTGCAGGTAACAGGGCTATAATAGAATGGAATTGGTTTAGGTAGGAAAACACCTTTATAAAGGGGACAAGACTGTGGCTGAGTTCAGACTGGCAGTTTGGCCTGATATAGGCACATTTCACAAACGGATTAAAGGGTCCGTTTCACACAGACACAGCTGTCAGGC
Source organism: Gekko gecko (assembly GCA_029375565.1). Classification (NCBI taxonomy): domain Eukaryota; kingdom Metazoa; phylum Chordata; class Lepidosauria; order Squamata; family Gekkonidae; genus Gekko; species Gekko gecko. The sequence goes on along the minus strand of JAPDNY010000002.1, from coordinate 68,321,548 downwards.
ATTCCCCAGCCGTACTCAACCCGTCTTGTAACACTTCCCTCCCGAATTCAAAAAGTACCAGGTGAAAGTGGTAGCAAACCCTGGAGAGTGCATCGATCCTGCTTCCTGGACGTGTGCACGCTAAAAGCCCCGAACGAGCTGCATTGATAATCGCTGCTGTGCCTATGTGCATAGGTGCATGTCACTGGAGTGAGAAAAAGCCGCTTACAGCCACGCCTCCTCCAGGGGCGGACCAACAGTACGGATGCTCCCTTGCGTCTCCTCCCCGTTATTCTCCTGCATTAGTAAGTGCAATGTGACCGGGAATACTTTTGCCACGACTCCATTGTGCTTCATACTGCCAGTTTGACCTCAGCCTATGTATAGTATGTATAATATGTTTGCTGTGGGTATTATATTGCTCTCAGTGCATTGTCCTCTAGTTATATAATACCATATTTTGCATTGCTTAGCATATGATGTCTAATTTTGTTGTTGTTGTTCAGTCACACAGTTGAGTCTCACTCTTCACGACCCCATGGACCACATCACACCAAGCCCTCCTGTCTTCCATCATCCTCTGGAGTTTGCTTAATTTCATGTTCATTGCATCGATAACACTGTCTAACCATCTCATCCTTTGCTGTCTCTTTCTTCTTTGACCTTCAATCTTTCCCATCATCACGGTCTTCTCCAGTGAGTGCTCCCTTCTCATTTGGTGGCCAAAGTATCTGAGCTTCAGCTTCAGTATCTGGCCTTCCAAGGAACAGTCAGGGTTTATTTCTTTTAGGATTGACTCATTCAATCTTCTTGCAGTCCAAGGGACTCTTAAGAGTCTTGTCCAGCACCATAATTCAAAAGCATCTATTCTTCGGTGCTCAACCTTCCTTATAGTCCAACTCTCACAGCCGTACATTACTACTGGGAATGCCATTGCTTTGACCATACGGACTTTTGTTGGTAGGGTGATGTCTCTACTTTTTATTATGCTGTCTAGGTTTGCCATAGCTTTCCTCCCAAGGAGCAGCTGTCTTTTAATTCCATGGCTGCAGTTACCATCTGCAGTGATCTTGGAATGTGAATTCTGTCACTGCTTCCATGACTTTCCCTTCTATTTGCCAAGGAGTGATGGGGCCGGATGCCATGATCTTAGTTTTTCTTGATGTTGAGTTTCAAGCCAACTTTTGCTCTCTCTTCTTTGATCCTCAGCAAGAGGCTCTTGAGGTCCTCTTCACTTTCTGTCATTAGAGTGGTATTGTCTGCATATCTGAGGTTGTTGATGTTTTTCCCGGCAATCTTAATTCCAATTTGTAATTCATCCAGGCCAGCATTTCTTATTATGTAGTCTGCATATAAATTAAATAAGCAGGGTGGCAATATACATCCTTGTCGTACTCCTTTTCCTATGCTAAATGTCTAATACTTTTTGTTTATTTCAGATGTCTATAATCCTTCTCCTATTAGGTTCTGATTGCATTGACTTAGACTGTGTATTCTATCTTGCATCTCAGTGAGAAAGGTAGACGATAAATAAAGGGAAAAAAATAACTAAAATAAATTAATACCATGAACGTTTTCTGATGGCTTCTAAAAATCTCATGCTGTGTTTATAACCAGGGTTGATATTCAGCATTCTTCCAGAATTTCACTCCCACCCTACAAAATTGGTTTAGCAGTTTCAGGAATACAAACGTGGTGATGTGTATTTGGTTACAAAAGGAGAGTGTTGATTTGACTGTGTGTTGATCCTGATCAGCAGGGGTTCCCTTTTACTAAAAACTGGCTAGTTCAAAGCTAGAATAGATGTCCAGCATTGTGTGATGGTATTTGAATTTTCTGATTAGCCAGGAAAAACATATTTCCAAGTTCTATAGTTTCCAAGAGTACCCACTGGCAAAGGCTAGATACGCCACAGAGAACTGGAATAACAGTAAGCCAATGCATTATTAATAGCAGAGACATTCAAAATGTTACTTCTCAGTTCTGTTTTAATATGCTGGGGCATAACATATATATTTGGATGCATTCATTACAGAACAAATGTCATCTAAGCCATGGTGACTAAAGGGAATCTCTATAAGCCTCTGAATACCAGTGCTAGGAGGCAACATCAGGGAGAGGCCTTGGCCTTTCTGCCCTGCTTGTTGGCCCTGCAGGGCAACTCATTTGCTGCTCTGTGAAACAGTGTGCTGGATTAGATGGACTTCTGATATGATATACAGCAGAGCTTTTCTTATGTTTTTCCTAAGCTACAGTATGTTATTTTTACCATCACAACCTCCCCAGTCCCAACTAGTCTGCCCTTCTCCATTTGGTGTAGTGATTAGGAGTGGTGGACTCTAATCTGGAGAACTGGGTTTGTTTCCCCACATGCAGCTGCTGGGTGACCTTGGGGAAGTCACAAGTTCTCTCAGAGCTATTCTCTCAAGAGCAGTTCTCACAGGGTGTCTATTTTCCTCCCTTTTATCACCCAGTGTTTATTTATTTATTTATTTATTTATTTATTTATTTATTTACTAGCGAGGAAAGCCCATTGTGGTGGTAGACAATGGGCCCTAGATAGGAAGGAAGGGCGGGCAGAAGCCGGGAGAGAGGGCCTCAGTGGCCGCCGGCGGCCTTGTCCTGGGTGGCTGGGTGATGTTGGTGGGTGGGGGTGCGGGGGGGCAGGAGCCGGGTGAGCAGTGCTTCAGCCACTGAGGCTGTTGCCTACTGGCGCCAGGGCCCTGCTAGGGCTCCCCCAGAGGCCTGCGTTCTCGGGCTGGGGTGGCACCATAATCGGGGCCGTGGTGAGCTAGCTAGGGCGGCTGCAACCGCTGTGGCTCTCCCTTGGGTCCCCCCCTCAAGGCCTGCCTCGTCGGGGTGGTCGGCGAAATCGGTTCCCCTACCTGGGTCCCCTTGCTGAACCATGGAGTCTTCAGGGCTTCTCCGGCTGGGCCCAGCCGGAGAAGCCCCGTCCCTATGCTCAGGCTGCACATCATCCTCTCTTTTCTGAGGCTCAGTGATAAGTGAGCTGGAGACTGTGGCCCGGCTGATGTGGGCGGACTACGCAAAGCAGCCAGCCAACCCAAGCAGCCTCTTCTAAGTTTGGTAACTGACAGTTCTTGCTGCGAAACACTGTTGGCGTGCATAGAACGTTCTGGGACCAGAATTCAATTATATATAAGGAAGGATTATTTTGATTTATAGTCCTCCCTACCTACAAGCTGGCTAAGGGCGGTTTACAAATAGGGCATATGCCGATACATAAACAAGTTAAAATAACATAAAAGCAATCATTTACATTATTAAGTGCTCTAGATGTTTCGGTCTTCAATAAAAGATGGCATTTTAAAGATGGTACTCCCAGTTCAGTGGTGTCAGCTCCATGCAGCGCTGTCATTCACTCCTCACAGGGCCAGTTAGTACTGATGGTAAAGATAGTGATGGTAAAAGTAGTGGCTAGTATTTGCTAGTATCCTCCAATTCTGCTCAGTGAAGTTAGAAACCTTCCTCTAGTCTAACAAGTCTTCCTGTGCCAGAAAGACCCCTTTATTGGAGAAAGAATCCTTAGGGTAGGGAAAGGCTTCAGTCTTCATGGAGTGGAATAGGAGTATTCAAGCCACTTCAGTATTGGATGCAATTTTTCCTCATTCACTGTCTCTCTGTAACTGGATCCCTTTTCCTGTGGTAGTTATGGGCTGATGTAACCAACAACAAACTCGAGAAATTGCAGTCAACCATTTATTAATGTGTTAATAAGCTAGCAGTTATTATTTATTGGTATGCTATACCCTATAACTATAGTTCTTCTGTATCCCATAGCCTGAAGCTCCCCTTTACCCTCCAAACCTACTCCATTGCTCACTCTGATATGAAGACAAACATTAAAAAAATACAGTTCCTTCTGGCATAATATATGTTATACAAAAGTTCAAAGCTGTCTTAAAACTGATTTCTTTTAAATTAAAAAAGGGATGCACATTCTGCTCAACTGTAAAATCTCCTTACTTGGTCCTTCTGGGACTATTGCCATTAGAAATCCTTTCTGTTGGTAAAAGAGGCACTCTGTTCAATAGAGGCATTAGTATATAACCCGTTTTCTGCGAATAATCCCTGTGAAGTGGTATGAATCAGGTATGCAAGTCCTAATCACTGTTAGCTTTTTCCTCTCACCTCATGTTACCAAAAACAGAGTGCTCCACATCAGAATGTTATAGACTTTCTAGGAGATAATGCAACTGATGTATGATGTAGGCACTGATCCCAGAAATGGCCTTCATTGTCAGTTCAGGGAGCTACACTGATGGATGGCAGGCCAGTCTGACAGGCCAGTCAGTCTGACATCAATACCTGGTAAGTAGGTAGAAACTGTTATTAAGGAAAGAATTAGTAGGCATATTGATGAACAAAAACTATTGAGGCAGACTCAGCATGCGTTCTGTAAGGGAAGATCTTGTCTCACTAACCTGTTAGTGTTTTTTGAGGGAGTGAACAAACATGTGGACAAGGGGGACCCAATAGATGTTATTTACCTTGACTTCCAGAAAGCTTTTGATAAAGTTCTTCATCAAACGCTCCTAAGAGAGCTCAATAGTCATGAGATAAAAGGGCAAGTCCTCTTGTGGATCAAAAACTGGCTAATTAATAGGAAACTGAGAGTGAGTATAAATGGGAAATTTTCTCAGTGGAGGGTGGTAAGCAGTGGGGTACCGCAGGGATCAGTACTCGGTCTGATGCTTTTTAACGTTTATTAATGATTAGGAGTTGGGAGTAAGCAGTGAAGTGGCTAAATTTGCAGATGAGATGAAATCCTTCAGGGTGGTGAGAACCAGGGAGGATTGTGAGGCACTCCAAAGGGATCTGTCAAGGATGGGTGAATGAGTGTCAATGTGGCAAATGGGGTTCAGTGTGGCCAAGTGCAAAGTGATGCACATTGGAGCCAAAAATCCTAACTATAAATACACGTTGATGAGGTCTGAACTGGCAGAGACGGACCAAGAGAGAGATCTTGGAGTCACAGTAGATAACTCAATGAAAATGTCTAGACAGTGTACAACTGCAATAAGAAAGGCCAACACTATGCTGGGGATTATTAGGAAGGGAATTGAAAACAAATCAACCAGTATCATAATGCCCCTGTATAAATCAGTGGTGCAACCTCGTTTGGAGTACTGTGTACAGTTCTGGTCACCACACTTCAAAAAGGATATTATAGCATTGGGAAAAGTGCAGAAATTGGCAACTAGAATGATAAAAGGGTTGGAACACTTTCCCTATGAAGAAAGGTTAAAACACTTGGGGCTCTTTAGCTTGGAGAAACGGCAACTGAGGGGTGACATGGTCGAAGTTTATAAGATTATGCATGGGATAGAGCAGGTAGAGAAATAAGTACTTTTCTCCCTTTCTCACAATATAAGAACTTGGGCACTCAATGAAATTGCTGCACAGTTGGGTTAGAACAGATAAGAGGAAGTACTTCTTTACCCAAAGAGTGATTAACACATGGAATTCACTGCCACAGGAGGTGGTGACGGCTACAGGCATGGACAGCTTCAAGAGGGAATTAGATAAGCACATGGAACAGAGGTCCATCAGTGACTATTAGCCACAGGTCAGTAGTTCAGCAGTTTGAGACCCGAGTGCCACATGATGGAGTGAGGTCCCATCTTTGGTCCCAGTTGCTGCCAACCTAGCAGTTTGAAAGCAAGAAATTGCAAGTAAATAAATAGGTACTTCTTCGGTGGGAAGGTAACAGCCCCTACACCTTGGCATCTAGTCATGATAGCCACATGACCATGGAAATGTCTTTGGACAGTGCTGGCTCTTTGGCTTGGAAATGGAGATGAGTACCGCATCCCTAGAGTTGGATTAGACTGGCTTTTGAGCAAGGGAAACCTTTACCTTTACCTGTACTATAGACAGGAACTCTCAGTATGGGGCAAGTGATGTACTTTATTCTTGGTCTGGGGAGGCAACAGTGGGAGGGGTTCTAGTGTTCTGGCCCCACTGCTGGACCTCTTGATGGCACCTGGTGTTTTTGGCCACTGTGTGACAGAGTGTTGGACTGGATGGGCCATTGGCTTCTCTTATGTTCTTATGTACTAATTTAATGGCTTCCTAGGCAGGTTTTGCAGGTACTGGGAGATTGCAGTATTAAAGTAAAATTATTTCACACAGTTAGTGGTATTTTGCTGTTAATTTTAAGGAAAGCAATATTCTATCACCTAGGATAGTTTCTTCCCCTTGGTTTTTTCTCACAACAATCCTATGAGGAAGTTTAAATTGAAATAGTGAATGGTGTAAGTTCCAGTGACATCCATTTATTTATTTTAAAATACATATACTACTTCTCTAAAAGAGTTTGAAACAGCTTATGGAAACAAACAAGAAATAAAATCACAGTATCCATAACAGATAAGCATGAAATACACAAACCACGCTAATCAACTGGAGTAGAAATTTCCTCAACAAGAGAGAAACAATGGCTATCTTAATTATCAAATGCTTATCAGATCAAAACTGGCTTACAAGGATGGAGGGGCCATTACAGACTTCTGCTGTCAGGATGTTCTGCAGAAGAGGAGCAAAAACAAATGAGCTCCCATGGAAACAAGACAAACTTGACACAAAGGTTTTGAGGCTGATCTCAGGTGACAAGGGGATGTAAAACAGGGAGAGGGAGTACTTAATGTATGTGAATTCCAGACCTTGAAGGGTTTTATAAGTAAAATCACCACTTTAAATTGTGCTCAGAAAACATGCAGAAAGCCAATGAAGCCATCAATATTGGCATAAGGTACTGCCATGGTTTTCACCAACTGAAATTTCAAAGAGTGTATTATAATAGGCCTTCCTGGAGATTACAGATCCATGGAGCAGCACAGCAAGGTCAGCAATATTTAAGAGGAGAGCCAGTTTACACAGTTTACACATCAGATGGAAATGAACAAAGGCCAGGGCTCATATCCATTCCTACCTGCTCCTTTTCAAACCAAGACTCAGTCTAGGAGCACCAGCTGACTCCACCTTCCAAATCAGTATCATCTCTTGGATGCCTGGTGCTTGAATCTAGGTCTGTCCTTAAGAATGAGCATGGTTTTGGAACCATGATTAATGTCAATAAAAGCAATTTCAGATGTGACTGAAGTGAGAAATTGGCTTTTTGGAGCAAAAAGGGTATTGCATTAATCTTCTAGGTCTTTTTTTTACTTCCTCTTCCTCTTCTTAATAGCTGATCTGAAAACCATGCAGACACAGACTGGCTTCTTCTTATACCAAATGCAGGTTCCAAGTGTGATTTCCCCACCCTGTGTATCTCATGTATAATGGCCTCAGAGAAAAATTAAATATTGTTCCTGGCAGTTTGAAGGGGAAAATGGTCTTTTAGATGATGGTAATTCCAACAGTTCTGCAGTCTCTGTATATACTGCTGAGCACCATAGTTTGATAATTTCACTGGTTTATGTTGGCCCAAAGCTTTTGTACTATATAGATTTCTTCTTCCTATTTTGCCTTACACAAAACTCCTGTTTACATGGTAAGGGAAACATATTTCATTAAATGAACTGACATTCACCAGTACTTGGTATGAATTATTTGAAGGGTGAGATGTAAGCAAGAACTTTGAGTATCCTGTAGATATCCTGAAGTGAGTAATAATAAATATGGCTGGGAAGAAAAAATTCAGTATCAGGGATTGCAAACAGTCTCAGTGACCAGTGACAAGTTATTAAAATGTTGATGTGGCCTTTTGCACTTGAAGTTAAGCAACTGATTCCCCACATAATGCTTTCAGCCCTGCTGAGACACTCCTTGTCAAGAAACCATAGCACAGAAAGACAATTTTCATTTTAATGAAAGCATTTGGCCAAAAGAGTGTAAAATTCCAAAGGAAGTGCTCCATTTTTCACTTTTACATAACAGCTGGATTCATCCTATTATGGACTCTTTATATATACTAGACTATTTATAGATACTAGTCAACTCAAAGTGATTGTAACCTATGTAGAACTAATGAACTAACAGTACAATCAGCTACCGAGTTACTCCACTCTGAGACCATCAACTGGTATAACTCCACATAGAGTTTTACTCTTAGCAGACAACTGAGAAAAAGTAATATTTATTTTTCAGAATTCATATATCTTTGCCCTTATTCAAGTGAAAAGGCAATGTACACTGCGTAAAGTGATAGAATGGTGCCAGGAGTGAACCAAGGCAAAATCTTACAACCAGTTAATGTCTATGCTCAGTGCTGTGAATTGGAAATGTTGTTGTGGATTATATTCCATTTCTTTAAACAAATAGTTGACCAAAATTTAAAGAGAGGGTGGGGAAGAAACCCCTATTAAATGTAACAAATCAAATACATATGTCAAAGCAGAAAGTGAATGTGGTTTGCTTTCCCAATACATAATAAATTAAAAGGATGATCAGTTTTGAGCAAATGTATTAGTGTATTGTCCTTCTTCTTGACTTTTATGTAATTAATTAATATAGGCATCACAGCATTAGGATGTGAAAAGTTGAATCTGCCAGAAATCCTATCTACATATCTATGGAAATTACAGAAGCCCTGGCATTATAGTCCTGTTTTCCCAGCTATCTGTTTGTCTTCTGAGTATAAGTAGTAGAAGTTTTCCCCTTCTGCAATAATCCTAAACACTGAAAGATGAGGGAAGGGCAGAAGAGTGGGAGAGAGGTGGAAAGGCTTGGGGGCTGTTGCAGGCCAAAGCCCAAGAGGGATGAGAGACACCCATGAGGGAAAGGTCTTTGAAAGGCTATCTGATAGGTATGACACGTAGGCAGTTCTCAACAAAAGTGATTCAGCTTTTAATAAGTGATTCAACAGCACAGAACAGACAACAACAATAGAGCAACAGGCTCTTATTTAAACAGTGCGGGCTAGCATAGCCACACCCACATTACTGGTAAGAACCAATAGCATTACAGAGATAACATCCAATCAGTTTATTTCCCTTCAGCACAATCCTTGACTCCTGATTGGTCTGCTACACAGAGTAGCCAATCCAGCATTGCCATTCAGGATACCAGCATGTCAATGGGGATGAAATCCAAGCTTAGGACATAACACTATCTTTGAAAGAGGCCTTTGAGGGGAAGCTCTCAGTCAGGATTCAGCACCATAACAGTTTGCTCTGTACCAATAATGTTTAATGTTCTGAATTGACCTGAAGAGTGCTTTAACCTGAGAAAGAAAATGGAAGATGGACAAAGGGGTGGCTTGAGTTTCATGGCTTGTGTATTTTGGGTAACAGATAGGAAGTACCTGATTTGTGTTCCTGGGGTGTGTCCATAATGATTTGTTCTTGTATATTGGTTGCTAACTCCTTCAGAAATCTTTGTTTAGCTCTTTCTGGTATTCCTTTGAGGGGACTGAGGATGGTGGTTGTGGTATTATCTTTTAACATCCTGTATACAGCCTACTTTGTCCACATGGATAACTCAGTGCTTTTGTTGTTGTTCCTCGCTTATGATGTCAGAATTATTTTTGAGGATGTTTAGGGCATCTGTTTTGCATGTTGAGATTGTATTACAGAAGGTGTTTTCTGTTTACTTCAGGTTGGGCATGGTTATGAAAGCATTGTTTGTAATGATCCAGTGACTAAGTGCTGTGCAAAATAAACGTTACAAGTGGAGACCTGCAAGAAACTTGCGGGATGGTTATCTCATTCGCCACACCTTTGCTTCCTCTCCTCGCCCCCTACCTCTCTCACACTTTTTCTCCCCTCTGCCCCCTTTTTCTTACTCTCTATTTCTCCTCCATGCATGTGACTTCCTCTCTCTTTCTGACCTGTCATCTTTCTCTTTGTTTTTCTGCCTCTCCACTTCATCACTCTTTCTCTCTCTTTCTGCCCCCCACCCCATCTTTTCTTTCTGCCTCCGTCGCTCTCCCAGCCTCCTTCCTGCTTCCTCCCCCACTCCACAGAGCAGCAGCAACAGGCCAAAATAGGCCTGGAAAGGGCCCTTCTCCCCCACCCTTTCACTGACAGATCCAGTTAGAAGCCTCTCCCCCCCGAACATTCTAATCTCTCACCATTGATGCCTGAAGCTGATCCCTGTAGGGGCCATTTCAGAAGGTTTTGGGGGGGATTCAACCATCCCTGAAGGGATTTTCTTAGTTTTTGGATTTTTCTACAAACCCAGGAAGTCTACTCACTACATAGGAAAAGCTGTTGGGGGAGAGTGAGCCCCCTGTTGGTGGGAATAGGTAACTGCACATTTTGGCTATTAGAATAAGGATACTCTCCCAAAGAAGACATCACTCATTGTAGATTGTGTAGAAACAGGGGTCATTTGGAGCAGGAATGTGCAGGAGCGGTGCTCCGGCAGTTAGAATCACAGGCGGCAGCAAGCCCCGACCCCAGCTCCCAGCAGGAGCGTGAAGCAGCACGTGTGGCATTCCTCCTGAGCCCAGATAGAAGAAGAAGAAGAGGAGTTTGGATTTATACCCCGCCCTTCACTGCCAAAGGCGTCTCAGAGCGGCTTACAAAGTCCTTTCCCTTCCCCTCCCCACAACAGACACCCTGTGAGGTAGGTGGGGCTGAGAGAACTCTAACACAAACTATCCTTGAGAGAACAGCTGTGCCAGAGCTTGTGACTGACCCAAGGTCACATCAGCAGGTACAAGTGGAGGAGTGGGGAATCAAACCCGGTTCTCCCAGATAAGAGTCCACGCACTTAACCACTACACCAGATAGGCTACTCTGGGACTGGAATGACAGCTCCCAGAGTGGAAAGACAGTCCTTAGTGGTGGAGCCTGAGTGCTGGGTGTTGCCTTCTGACATACTTCCAGTGATGTCATGGGGTGTGGCATATGCAAATGAGTTATGCTAATGAGCTCCTGCACCTCTTTTTATACAAAATGGCCCCTGTGTAGAAATATAGCCACACTAGATTAGTATATTTATTAATTGGTTACTATAGAAGCCCTGTTACCACAGCATCAGGGATCCCTCCCCAGAGTGTCAATTACTGTATGTACACATCCTTTACTTAAAATAATTATTTCCTTGCTTCTCTAACCAAGACATCTGAATGGATTAATTTTTTGAAGTTTAAATTGTGTGTGTGTGTATATATAATTTATGCATTTTTTATTAAACATATAGAAGCTGGACAGAATACAATATATTGTGCAATAAATACAGAGCTTTCTTAACTTGCAGTTGGTTTGAAAAACTTGTAAAGCTACTACTGTTAAAATTACAATATAAGAACGATACATCGACCTTATAGATGTAGCAGGTCTATAGGATATACATTTTTTGGCACTTTGTCTGCTGTTATCATATACTCCAATAGTGGATACCAAATCACTAGGAAATGAAATTTTTGCTTCACATTATCAAATTGGGCATTCTTGTATGCTATCTTTTCCATAACATAGAACTGCCAGATCTTATCATACCATAGAGTAATTGTAGGAGGCTGAATATTTTTCCATTTAATACCCATTGAGGCTCTAGCCGCTGCCAACGGGAAATCAATTAACATTTTCCTTGAAGTTCGCAATTCACAATTTTCCCATAAAGATAGTAACAATAATTCTGTTCTGTTCGGTATAAGATAGCCTGCTATAGCTAGAATGTGTTCAATTATCAAATTCTAAAACTGGGCTATTCACGGACATGACCACTAGCAGTGGATAAAGGATGCTGCTGACTCACAGACCTTCCAGCACATTTTGCTCATGGAGGGGTATATATAAAATGCAGTTTATTTTTTAAAAAAAAATACTTTTCATTTTATTACAATACAAAGAAGAAGTAAGATACAATTCAAAAAATGCAATGAATCAAAACTTACTCTATTTAACATATACCCCATAGCCTCTTATATCATAGTACTACTGTAAACATGAACAAACTATCTCTCTTACACACCTTTCTCACTTGTATTCTTATCCAAGTATCTCCTAGTTCTTAACAAACTTTAATGAAACAATAAGATTGATCTATCCAACCAGTATACTTCATTTTGTTATTTGGAGCATTCTGTGAATCTATGAAATGAGCCCATTTCAACATTGTACTCCTATATTCAATTGTATATTCATTGTGTGCTACCCAATCTGTAACTTTGCTGAAAAATAGACCCAAACCTTTCTGTACCACTGTTCAATTGTAGATGCATCTTTGTCTTTACATTTCAATGCTATGATGCATTTTGTGGTGGTAAATAACACAGAGATTAATTCCTTATCTCTATTATTAATCTGAGTTTCGGGCCATAAGAACATAAGAACATAAGAGAAGCCAATGTTGAATCAGGCCAATGGCCCATCTAGTCCAACACTCTGTCACACAGTGGCCAAAATATACCAGGTGCCATCAGGAGGTCCAGCAGTGAGGCCAGGGCATTAGAAGTCCTCCCACTGCTGCCCCCTCCAGCACCAAGAATAGAGTGCATCACCTGCCCCAGACTGAGAGTTCCCATCTATACCCTGTGGCTAATAGCCACTGATGGACTTCTGCTCCATATGTTTATCTAATTCCCTCTTGAAACTGTCCATGCTTGTAGCTGCCACCACCTCCTGTGGCAGTGAATTCCATATGTTAATCACTCTTTGGGTGAAGAAGTACTTCCTTTTATCTGTTCTAACCCGACTGCTCAGCAATTTCATGTAGTGCCCACAAGTTCTTGTATTGTGAGAAAGGGAGAAAAGTACTTCTTTCTCAACCTGCTCAATCCCATTCATAATCTTATAAACCAAAGGCCAAAGGTTCAATAAAATCAGAGCAGTTTCTGAGGCAATAGATAGCACCAATTAGAATCTTATACGATTGCATTTTGATATTTATAGAATGAGACTGCAAAATTGAAGAATTCCAAATAGATTGCCATTGCTGGCTTGATACAGATTACAGTCTTGCTCCACTATTCTGGTAAGAAAATCGTTTTTCCAAATCTGAATGACCCAGTATGTTGTATATTATGGAAACCAGGCCTTTAAACGAAGATGTCTCGACTTTTATAAGAGATTCAAAAGAGGTTAGTGGTTTCAACCTAAGCTCTATGACTGTGATGAGTCAAATAAGTGCTGTAATTGCATATATTGAAACCAAGGTAACCTAAAACCTGCTTTATGATCTAATTCATTTTTATCCATCAGTTTACCCATGTTAGAAATATCTAATAGTCTTGTTAGATTGGCTTCTCTCCATTCTTTAAAATCATTTAGCTTCAATACCAGGGGGAACCAGCTTTGACCTACAAACGAAGGTAACAGGGAAGGACTCAAGATTAATTTTGAGCATTTTACATTCCATATTTTTAAGGAGGCTAACAGGTAGTCTGCTTTCTTTATACTTGCAGGTCTATGTTGCTTTCTAGCCCATATTACTTCATATAAGGATAAAGAAGTATAATTTTGTTCTATCTGTTTCCAATCAGGAGTTGTTAGCCAAATTGCCTTAAATTATTTAATATGGGGAGTTATGATCTTAAATCAGGCAATAGGCAATGCGGGGGCAAGCATCTATGTATACAGGAGAGCAATTCCCTCCAGACCCACCAAATAGACACTGAGACTGATGCCAGTATAAATTGATTTTGTTTACTGGAAATATTTGCAAGCATACAATAACACAAGCACACACACAGTTATACAAGTCCTAGGAAATATAGATAGAAGGAAATAACACATTTGCATTAGCAGGATGTTTCATCGATAGGCAATACTGTACCTGTCCGTAGTTGGGAGGAGAAGATTGCAGGAAAAATGAGGGAATACAGGATGCTGGGAAGAGGATCGTGCCCTGAGCCGGCAGGCACACGATGAGACTCTTGGCTGCACAACCAAGAGCTGGAAAAGAGGGTCAGGTGAGAGAGAGAGAGAGAGGCTGGTACTGAACACTTTCTTTTATTAGGAGGTTGAGGGTTGGGCTAAGCCTGGCCACTTCTCTTGGCCCACACCTCCTCTTGTCCATCCCCAAAAATATGCTGACTGGTGCTGGGGTCAAAGGTCTGGGGAGTTAGACCTAGTAGCAAACTAGGTTGGACAATGGCACCTGATGGGCTTATGTCCTGTGCTGGCCATAGTCATTGTTCTCTTGATGTCTGATGTCTGCAGTTTCAACTAGGTGATGTATTAGGTTGGGAGAGAATCTGTTGCTTATGTGTAAGAAAGGAGACTCTGTATGGAGTTTGAGCCCCCTGTCTTTTGGCCTGGCATGGCCACTGCCTGACTTCTTTATGCCATACATGGCTAGGGAGCTGGTCCACCTCGTTGCAGAAAAGTGGAATGGTGACAATCATAACCACACTCTTTCACAGGAAGGCTTTCTTCTCCTGGATGTGTGCTGTAACTGGCATCACTTGAAATCACCTTACATTTCAGTCCCTGTTGCACATAGCTAGCAAAGTCCAGGTTTTCATAACTTATGAGTTCATAAGAGCACAGTAGGTGCCTAGCAGGGCAACAGAGTAGCTGCTGGGGAAAGCATTATCACTAGGTGAGATAGCTGTGCTGCCTCATAATACCTCTTAAGATCTGGTAGTCCCAACCCTTCCAATTTCCTGGGTTGTCTTAGAATTTTAAAGCTGATTCTTGGCTTGTGAAAGCCCCATAGAAATTTGTTCAACATGGACAGCCATTGTCCAAAATATGTCAGCAATTGTGATCGGGATCGTCCTAAAGTAAAATAGAAGTTTAGGGAAGGCGAAAACTTTCACCAAGTTAAGTCTATCTGCCAGTGTCAATGAAATTTTATCCCATCTTTGCAAGTCGGACGTGATTTCCTTGAAGGTTTTTATGTAGTTAGCCTTCAAGATATCTTTTAAATTCAACAAAATCCAGACTCCCAGCAGTCTCCAAGAGTCTGTTATCCACTTGTAACTGAAATGCTCCTCTATGAACTCTTTTGTATTTTGTGTAATGTTAATTGGGTATAATTCTGTTTTATTTAAATTAACCTGTAATCCAGAGACTTTTAAACTTTTTAAAAACTTCCTCAACTTCAAGTAGCGACTCAGTCGAATTTGTTAAATATAGGGCCATGTCATCAGCGAAGAGACAGACTTTATACTCTAGATTGTTAATTTCAACCCCTACTATTGCTTTGTTGTTTCTAATTGCAGAAGCAAACAGCTCCATGGCCAAGGCAAATAATAGTGGGGACAAGGGACACTCCTGCCACATCCCTTGTGTCAGGAGAAAATCCTCAGACGTGAAGCCATTAATTTGCATGTGCACTGTGGGACCTGCATATAGCGCACCAATTGCCCTACAAAATTTTCCCCCAAAGCCCAGTACTGATAGAATTTCTTTAAAAACAAGGGTTCCAGTCTGTCGAAGGCCTTTTCTATATCGAGTGACAATATGGTCACCTCAATATTATTTTGATTACAATAAGATATAACATTTAAGGTCTTCCTTATGTTATCCACCAAATTTCTGGAAGGCATGAATCCACATTGATCTGGATGCACATAGGATGTTATAAATGAGTTCATTTGTTTTGCCAATAAGGCAGTAAATATTTTCATGTCTTGGTTAAGTAAAGAAATTGGCATAAAAGAGTTCGGTTCTTTAGATCTTTCCCTTGTTTTGGTATAACTATTATAGCCACTTCTGACCAAGACTTAGGAAGTTTGCCCTGACATAGTTGTAAACTGCTGCCAAGGGGCCTGAGAGTATATGTGATTTTTTTAAATATAATATTTTGATGGAAACCCATCCCTTCCTGGACTTTTGTTGATTTTTAGTGATTTAATTACTTCTGTTACCTCTTCAGGGGTTACGGGTCTTTCCATAAGATCTTTATGATCATTTGCTAGTTTAATGTTCCCAAATGATGTAGAATTGAGATAAGTATTAATTTGAATGGGGTCAGGGTTCCCTGTTTTGTATAGTGCCTTATAAAAGGACACAAAGGTATTTATAATTTTTTGTGTGTTTGTTTCCAGATTCTCTTTGCTATCTCTTAACATGGTTATTTTCCTTGAGGAGGATTGGTGGTTTATTTTCCAGGAAAATAATTTCAACTTACGAAGAGAAGAATGCCAATATTTTTGCTTAGTCAGTAATAATTTTTTGTTGATTTGATAGCATTCTAGGGATTCAAGAACTTTCCTCTTGGTTTGTAAAGCTTTATATACTTTTTTACTGCTTGTTCTTTTATGTTCTGTCTCTAGCTGTTCAATAAAAATTTTTCTCTGAGGGCATCGCATTGTTTTTTATAGTGAAATGCAATATCTATCAACTTGCCTCAGATAGTAGCTTTCTTAGCATCCCAAATAGTGGTTATGGGTAAACCATCACTGTCATTTTCTTTAAAGTAGTTTTGAAGTTCCTTTTCTAATTCCTGGCATGTCAGATCATTTAGCAAAAGAGAGGTATTTAACCTCCAATAGGTATTGCGGCATTATCCTCTATTATTCTTAGAGCACTGCCCACCCACACATGGTCCAACCATAATGGTGTACCAATGCTTGATGTCTTAAATTGATTTATCAGAGAGGATGATATTAAAAGGAAATCAATCCTGATGTAGATTTTGTGTCTGCCTGAATAAAACGTGTAGTCCCTTTCATTGGGATGATGAATATGCCATATATCATGAAGATCATATCTCCTAAGTAAGGAATCTAAATTCAAATTCATGTTTTGCCTATGCCCTGGTTTTGGCTGTTTCTTATGGGTTCTATCCATCTTTGAATATATTATCTGATTGAAATCTCCCCCAATTATAACTTCACCTTCCTTGAAAATTTCCAATTTATTAAAAACATCTTCAATAAAAGAAAGTTGGTTTTGGTTAGGAACATACATTGTAACTACAGTCATCTTTTTTTCCTCTAGAAGTTCCTTCAAAATATATATATCTACAATTGGGATCGATTACTGAGTCTTTTAGGGTAAACTTAACATTTTTTGAAAAGAGTATGGATAGCCCCCTTGACTTTGATGTGCCAGGGGCTAAGTATTCCTGCTGAAACCAGTGTGGCTTAAAAAGCTTGAGGTTGGTCTTTGTTATGTGCATTTCCTGAGGGAATGTCAAGTCTGAGTGTAATTTGACTAGATTCACTGACACTCTCTTTATTTCAATTTTGTTATTTAGAACCCTACAATTCAGAGAAATAATTTTTATATCATTAACCATTTTTGAATAACTTTGTAACATCAATGATCCTAGAATGCCCACACGACATCTTACCTAAATCTACCTAGATGTACCGTATAAGTATACTTTGTTTGCTACCTTCAAAGATCTGTATGAATTACCATTGCAAAAACAGTAATAAGAATAACAACCTAGCATGAAACCAGACATCTAATTAAAAACCGTGAGTAAATCCCTATTTACTAAACCAGTAGCTTTAAAGTTTTTATTTGTACAAGAACTATCTAACCAACTGTATTGTCTAAACCTTGAGCATAAAGATGAAATGTAAAAGAGAAAATTTTGACAAAATCCAACACCTCCCCCCTATCCTGGAATCTGCCCCCAATAGTAAATAAGAAAAGCAAACAACAAGAACTGGGAGAACAAAACCCACCTAAACAGTCCAACATGGACTGAGTGCAAACCTGAACCACAGAGGAGACCCATGGCTTAGAAAGAACAGACCTTCTAATTCTATGGTGCACTGACAGTTGAGGAGGTTGGCTGGGAAGATTTCCCATCCCCTACCCCTGCATTGTAAATAAGAATAGTCAGTTCTACTTTTTAAAGCTTCATATAACAATATTAATAATTGAAGAGTAGTAAAGCATTGGAGACAAATAAGAAGTTAAGCTAATGAAAAGGAAACTTAATAAATATAGAAGGAAGATTTTCTCTACATATAACCTGCAAAGCACCAGAGAACCCCTTGAGCCCATTTAGATGGAAGCAGGTATAGGTATCTTGCTTCCCTTATGTGGAGTGGCTGGCTGGTCCAGCTTCCTCTTAAACAATTTTTTCAGTTGGTCACTGATAGGCCCCACATTAAGTTCCCACAAAAGGTTCTTCCCCATAGCAAAGTTTTGACATAAAATACTTTCCCATGATATTTAGCCTTCAGAATTCCCGCTCCCACCCAGATGTAGGAAATGTTCAGTTCCCTCAGCTTGGATGTAATTGGCTTCAGATATCGTCTCAAAGATAAAATTTCAGAGGACAGGTCCTGTAGTACCTGTATTTGTTTGTCTCCAAAGAGTAAATAGCCTTTTTCTCTAGCTGCTGATATGATTTTCCTCTTAACATAAAGAGAGGAAAACAAGGCTAGAATGTCTCTTGGAGGTCTTATTTTTGGGTTTGCAAGAGGACCCATTCTATTGGCATAGTCAATAAAAAAGAGGTACCTTCCTCAAATCGCACCACAGTGGACAGCCATTTAAACAGAAGGACACAAACGTTTGATGAATTCTCTATTTGCTTGTCCAGTCCTCAAAATTTCAAGTTAGTACAACAGGAGATATCATCTAGGCTTGTAGTTTTAAGTTTAAGTTCGCTGCAGTCCTTTTGTAACTGTTGCGCCGTGTCTTGCAGAGAGTAGCCCAGCTGGAGTGCTGTATCTGCTGTTTTTGTGACCTCTTGAAAGGACAAGGTAAGATCCTCCCATTTTGCAGTTAGAGGTTCAATTATTTTTTAAATTTTAATCAACATGGATTCCTCAAATTTGTCAAAGAGACCCAGCAGATCTGATTTTTTAATCGTTTCCTCTCTGGAGGGTGCCATAGCCTTTACTGCCGCCATTTTGTGCTTGATCTCTGGCCTGTTGTTTGAGACTTGCTTTCTCTCATCAGGGGGTGAATATGTCCCTGGCACTGCCGGAACTGGTTTCAATTTAAGGCTAGAAGATTTACCCAAGAAAATTGTGTCTCCAAAAGCTATAAATATCCGCAGGGGTAGGCCAGGATCAGGAGCTCTACTCTGTTGCATCCATCCACTCGTGATGCCCCTCCCCACCACACTCATCTGAATGGATTATTAACTGTAGCTTTCAAATTAGACATAATTGCTTATTGGAGCACAACAAACAAAAAGGCAAATTATATGAACTTAGTGGAATATACCCAAGAAGGAATATACTAAATTGGGGAAAGGATCCAGGTAAACAATTGGATCAGGATGCCTGGAATTACTCCTGGAAAGCTGGCCTTAAATTATCTCCATGTGTCACAATAGCAAAGATCTATTGCAAAGTGATCTCTCTTGGCAGTTAAAACAGAGGATTCCTGAAACAGATTGTAAATGTTAGAGATGCAGATATCCTTACGGCTACTTTCTACATCTGTGTGTGGACATTTTCAGTTCCAACTGTTAAGTCATTGGGCAAAAGAGCTTGGGATATGTAAATTTTATTATAGTTAGTGTTGCTGTCATGGATCATCTGTCATGTTAACTGGGTATTTGATAGGGGTTAGGGTCCAAGTGAGGTGCTCTATTATTTGTTGGCCTCTGCCTTTGAAAAAGTATGCTATGGCAGAGCTATCTAAAATCTGGGAAATGCTGAAGTCAATTAAGTAAATAGTCTTCACCCATTTTATTCAGATGGGTGTTAGGTTTCCTGATGTGGAAGCAGTGGACTAAATTTGTGATATTCTTTAATGATCATAGGAATGTTAACAAAATGGCAAGTTGCAATATAGTTTATAGACTGCTGTATAGCAATATAGACTGCTATATTATTTTTTGCAAGGGTAGGTCTGTTTTAAAGTAGTATGCCCTTATTAAACTAAAGTTATTTCTTTTTGTGTAGTTGGGAAATAGATGTAAAACAGAGTAAGGTAGAGAAGACCTCCCATTGTCTTGGCCCCAGATTCCATGTCCAAGAACTTATGAGTTATTGCTTCTCTGTAGCAGATGATAGGGAAATTATTTCAGCATAAAAGAATTCATTTTATGGCACATTATCTGAACAATGTAAAATTATTTATTTAAATAATAACATGTTCAAATTCTGTATTCCATAAACCTGCCCTATATGAGACTTTCACAAATAAATTATAATTACTTAAGACCCAGATGATAAATTTTTTCTTCTTTGAAAAAAGGATTTCATGATGTAAATGCTTTACAAAAAGATAATACTATAAAATTGGAACCTATTAACAGGGCTTTAGAAAAAGTCACCAACATTAATATTTATTGAGCTCCTCACAATTGGGGTTCTGATGTCTTATATGGCATGGGGTGGATTTCATTGAAATTGAGAAACCATGAAAAATAGACTGGACTAAGTTAATTGGAAACATACTTCTGTATGTTTGCAAATGCTAGAAGCTAATCTTATTTAACTTTTTTGTTTTTACTTTGTAATTGTCAAAGTGTGGTTTTTAGTTCTGTGCCAAGTATATTCAGCTACTCTATTGTGCATGGTGAATAGTATAGAGTTTAGGTTTTTCTTTATTCAGTATCTCCGATGGACAGAGAGGCTCAATTTCATTGAGTAGAATAATTAAACACTGAATACATGAAACTACCTTCAACTGTCAAACTATTTAAGAAAGGGGTGAATATGTGTTTTGCATGCAGAAGGTATTAGGTTTAATCTTATTATCACCAGGTAAAATGATCTCAGATAGCAGGCATTGAGAAATACTTCTCTGTACCTTAGACCCAGGAAATTTTCTGCCAATCCAAACAGACAATACTGAACTGGACCAGTGGTCTATCTGGGCATATGCCAGTTTCAGATGTTCACTGTTTGAGAAAAAAAGAAGTACAATGGTTTCATTTCAAATTAGGCCAAATCCAATTTAGATTGTGGTTCATTCACCAATTTTAGTTGTACAACTGCTGTGTAAGCTATTTGCTAACAAGCTTGAATTCACACTTGGAAACCATTACAATTAGCAATCAACAAATTGGCTTCATACATTCATTACTGAATTAATTAATTCAATTATTTAGTCATTATGTAATTATATGAAGCCAAAAACACGAATGAGTATGGCCTAATATTAGACCTCAGATATTGGTATTTATATTTTTGATATTTTTATTTGTATTCTGCATATATTTATATATTTTCATGTGAATGGTTTTTTATTTACAAAATCCTGTATATCTATTAAAGAAAAATTGTTTTAGTTGGATTATGTGTATATCTGAAATAAACTTGATCTGTTCCTCAGCCTTTATGGTTTACTGTCAGGTGTGTTGGTTTTAGGTTTGTTTTTCCCTTCTTTGAACATAAAAACATAAGAGAAGCCAATGTTGGATCAGACCAATGGCCCATCCAGTCCAACACTCTGTCACACAGTGACCAAAAATACCAGGTGCCATCAGGAGGTCCAGCAGTGAGGCCAGGACACTAGAAGCCCTCCCACTCTTGTCCCCCCCAGCACCAAGAATACAGTGCATCACTTGCCCCAGACTGAGAGTTCCTATCTATACCTTGTGGCTAATAGCCACCAATGGACATCTGCCCCATATGTTTATCTAATTCCCTCTTGAAGCCATCCATGCTTGTAGCTGCCAGCACCTCCTGTGGCAGTGAATTCCATGTGTTAGTCACTCTTTGGGTCAAGAAGTACTTCCTTTTATCTGTTCTAACTCAACTGCTCAGCAATTTCATTGAGCACCCACAAGTTCTTGTATTGTGAGAAAGGGAGAAAAGTATTTCCTTCTCTACCTGCTCTATCCCATGCATAATCTTATAAACCCCGATCATGTCACCCCTCAGCCGTTGTTTCTCCAAGCTAAAGAGCCCAAGCATTTTAACTTTTCTTCAAAGGGAAAGTGTTCCACCCCTTTTATTATTCTAGTTGCCCTTTTCTGCATTTTTTCCAATGCTATAATTTCCTTTTTGAGGTGTGGTGACCAGGGGGAATTTCAGACAGATGATATAATCCGGAAGAGGAACGGTTCCCAAACGGTTTCTGGTCTGGCATTTCAGACAGAACCGTTTTAGAACCGGTTCCCTACCGGAATATATTTGTAATTTCACACAGAATCGCTTCTGTCCCGTTCAGGAAACGGGGCTGAAGCGTTTTACCTGTCAACCGCTTCCAAGTAGTCGTCAGTTTCTTCTCCCGGATCCGATATGCTTTTTTCCCGC
The DNA here is from genome assembly GCA_029375565.1 of Gekko gecko. NCBI lineage: Eukaryota > Metazoa > Chordata > Lepidosauria > Squamata > Gekkonidae > Gekko > Gekko gecko. The sequence goes on along the minus strand of JAPDNY010000002.1, from coordinate 68,299,575 downwards.
CTTTTTTTGCCCGCGCGGGCGATCTCCGGCTTTTTTTTTTTACGTTCGCTTTAGAGCGTTATAACGCTATAGCGCTATAGCGCAATAGCATCATAGCAACCCCATTGGAATGCCTGCAGTGTTGTTTTTATAGCGCTATAGCGCTATAGCGCTCTAAAGCAAACATTTTTTTTAAAAAAAGGCGTGGCGGGAACCGGCGGGAAAACAAAGCGGTGCAATCTGAATTGCCAAACCGCTTCTGATTCGGCTCTTTTCCGGTCAGGGAAAGCCATGTGTGAAATGGCAGCCCTGTACCGGTTTACTTCAAGACGAATCAGAAACGGCTTCAATCCGGCAGAGTCTCGGTAATGTGAAATTCCCTCAGAACTGTACACAGTACTCCAAATGAGGTCGCACCATCAATTTATATAGGGGCATGATGATACTGGCTGATTTGTTTTCAATTCCTTTCCTAATAATCTCTAGCATAGTGTTGGCTTTTTCTATTGCTGTTGCACACTGTCTCATCATTTTCATTGAGTTATCTACTATAACTATGATGGTCAGTCTCCACCAGTTCGGACCCCATCAACATGTATTTATAGTTAGGATTTTTGGCTCCAATGTGCATCACTTTACACTTGGCCACATTGAACCCCATTTGCCATGCTGACACCCAGTCGCCCATCCTCGACAGATCCCTTTGGAGTGCCTCACAATCCTCCCTGGTTCTCACCACCCTGAACGACTTCATGTCATCTGCAAATTTAGCCATTTCACTGCTTACTTCCAACTCCAAATCATTAATAAACAAGTTAAAAAGCATTGGACCAAGTACTGATCCCTGTGGTACCCCACTGCTTACCACCCTCCACTGAGAAAATTTCCCATTTATACTCACTCTCTGTTTAGCCAGTTTTTGATCCACAAAAGGACTTGTCCTTTTATCCCATGACTACTGAGCTTTCTTAGGAGCCTTTGATGATGAACTTTATCAAAAACTTTCTGGAAATCAAGGTAAACAACATCTATTGGGTCCCCCTTGTCCACATGTTTGTTTACTCCCTCAAAAAACACTAACAGGTTCGTGAGACAAGATCTTCCCTTACAGAACCCATGCTGAGTCTGCCGCAATATGCCTACTAATTCTTTCCTTAATAACAGTTTCCACCAACTTACCCAGTATTGATGTCAGACTGACTGGCCTGTAATTTCCCAGATCTCCTCTGGAACCCTTTTTAAAGATGGGAGTGACATTAGCTACCTTCAGGCCTCAGGAATGGAGGCAGATTTCAATGAAAGGTTACATATTTTTGTAAGGAGATCCACAAGTTCACATTTGTGTTCCTTCAGAATTCTTGGATGTATGCCATCCGGGCCTGGTGATTTGTTTTCAAGTTGTCTATCAGTCGTAGGACCGCCTCTCTCATCACCTCAATCTGACTCAGGTCTTTCAACACCCCTCCGGAAATCAACTTTTCTGGACTGGGCAAGCACTTCTCATCTTCCACAGTGAAGACAGAGGAAAAAATTGCATTCAGCTTCTCAGCCATTTCCCTATCATCCTTCAGTACTCTTTTTACCCCTTGGCCATCCAAGGGCCCCACTGCCTCCCTGGCTGGTTTCCTGCTTCTAATGTATTTGAATAAAGTTTCATTGTTGGTCTTTATGTTTTTCACTATATGATCCTCACATTCCCTTTTTGCCTGCCTGATCACAGACTTGCATTTTATTTGCCACAGCCTGTGTTCCCCTTTATCAACTTCACTGATACAAGCTTTCCACCACTTAAAGGAATCCTTCTTACCTTTTACAGCTTCCATTACTTTGTTTGTTAACCATGCAGGCTTTTTTCTATACCTATTTGTGCCTTTCCCTTATTGGGAATGTGGGATGGAAAAATTTCAAAATAATGAATAGGCCCTCTTTGCTTTTCAAGCTTTTTGCTTTCAGAAGTTCCTTTGAAAATTGCATATCATTGTCCTATCCCTAGTGGAAACCGCTGGTCAGGTCATGTGCCTCTACCAGTGAGAAGGGTGTTCCCCCAGCCTCACTTGGCATCATCAGTGGCTAAATACTATGTTGCCCACCTTAATGGGCACCTTAGCAGTTATGCCTTCTGCTGTAGCAGGAGTGTTAAAGGGAAAACCAGTTTTTTGGATTGCTAACCTGGCATTCACATCTTGAAAAGATAGAGGAACTTCTGGAAGAAAAAGGTGTCACCCCTATATAGAGATATCTGTCTTTCCACTGGTCATTGTTTCTGCTGTAGGGCTTGTGTGTTTGGTCTGCATGCCATTGACTAGGAGAATCATTGCCTTTGTGAGCATTGTATTGCTGCTACCCAGGTGTTTATGGAGACTAATGGGACACTTTAACTACAACACACTTGTTCTTCTTATTAAGACAACACTCATGTCTCCTACAAAAGGAGTTGCTTGAATGCTTTGTCCTGTTCCTGTCATGTACTTTCCAAGAAGGAAGAATGAGTTAGACTATAGGTGTTTGGCTGACAGTACCAAATGGGTGTAGTATTTGACATTTACCAATGAAGTAGTGTGCTTTGCGTTCTTACAACAAAAAAATGTAGGAGACCTTGATAGATACCCAGAGAGGCCCTGATCTCAGAGAAGACGTTTTTTTTCTTGGGAACTGAGCCATAAAACTCCTTAGATTTCAGGTTGAGAGGAGTTTCATTTATTGAGATGAATAGGCAGGAAGAAGATGACCATTGGCCCATCTCCTGGGAAAGGGCAAGATAGATGGGTATATGGATACCCTGAGCTGGGCCATAAAGGTTATGGGATGTGAGCCCTAGTTAGATTGGAGGAAAGGTGTAGAACTATACATGTGGGATCCACTCCAAATGTTACGGTAGGGCAAAATGAAATCACACAGCTGCAACAGGAAGAGTTAAAATGGTTGGACACTCCATCAGAATGCACAAACCAAGGACCAGGGAACAAATGGAACAATACAGTGAAAGTTGTCTTGACCAGCCTCTATTTTTCAAGGTTGCCAGTGGGCTTGTGTCCATTCCAGGGAAGGGAATGCCAATGTAAAACCAGTGACTATACAACTCAGCTGCAAGTTTTTCTTTTGTTTTCTTAGTTATGTAACACCCTGTAGTGTTTTTGATACTGTTTTCCAGTGACTTGTGCTGTAGTGAATTGAGATTGTATTTTAATAAATACTTTTCCATTTAAAGATCTCACCCGTGCAATAGGCCATAAACTCCTGACTGTGCTACAGACAGCTAGCCAGAGAGGTGAGTGGGTGTGAAACAGTTGTTAACCTGATTGCTCTTATTTATTAATAAAATTATGGGGAATATTAGCTCTTATTAATAAGCAATCGGTTGCGGGATGCAACACCAATTTATACAGAAGTCCTGCCCCTCCAGAACTTATCAGAAACAGACATGGAGGCTGCAGTTAGGTTAAAATGGTATCTTTACTGTAGTCTTCTTCACACACAAACAATACACAGTCACACACACAATTATTCAGATTCTAGGAAACAAAGACAGATAATCAGTACTTTTGCATGAGCAGGATATTCATTGTTTGGATTATATTTACCTACCCAATGATATGAAGGCTTCCAAATGGAAAAATAAGGGAATTATAGAAAAATGGGACTTATGCTAGAAAAATGGAGAGTGCAAACTGAAGCTGCAGAAAGCACATGGAAGACTCTGGCGGCCGTCCAAGAGCCTCAGGGTAAAGTGTGGCAAGATAGCCACAAGTTCAAGAGTAAGAGAGTATAGAGGTCATTGGGTGGGAAGTAGAGAGAGAGAGAGAGAGAGAGCATGTGGTTGGGTAGCCCCTTTTATAATGTGGTGTGGGGAGGTTGGGTCAGGCTGGCCACATGTCCTAGTCACATGCCTCTTGGGTGTGGCCCAAGCTGGTCACATATCTTGGTCCACCTACTAGTCCATCCCCAAAACATGCTGATTGGTGTTGGGTTCAAGGGGGAAGGGTCTAGGGGAGTGGGCAATATTGAGAACTAGCAACTTAGACTGGAGTCTGGCACCTGGGTGTAGGTGAGATGAGTCACTGGGCCAAAGCCATTGTTCCTTGATGGCCTTAGCCGTATCCTTGATGGGCGAGTGATTAGTCTCTAGGCAACCTTGAATGGATTCTCTGGGGCTTTGTGTAGCTTCGCAGGTGATGGGGGGAGAAAGAGGTTTCCTGCGTGTGTTGGAGAAGTCTCCTAATGGTGTTTTGGAGTCCTTTGTCCTCATGCCTCAGCATGGCATGGCGTTTGGTGCTTTGTGCAAGCTCATGGAACTGATCCATCTTCCATCAGGTAAAGAGGGCTGGTAACCTTGCAGGGCCCCTGGAGCAGCAATAAAGAAGGAAAGGTGTCTTCCTCTCAGGGTGCACTCTCAGTCTGGCATCATAGTGGGCTACCATGCTGTACAGTTCCTTGTGCATGCTTTGCACAGTTCATACTTTATTTCAGTTCATAAAAGGCATAAAAAGCCTTGCAGGGCAACACAGTACATACATATACATAGCACCTATCTGTCCCTCAAGCCACAGGTAGAGAACGAAAGTCATGGTGGCTACCTAAGAAGGCATGACAGGGGAGGTAAGTGGGACAAGCCCTTTGAAACATGCACACAGATTCCCCACCACCCCTCAAGCAAAGACTATGGGAAGGTAGAAGGTTTGTCGGGGGGATGTTTTACCCAATTTTTTCCACTGAGTGGTTTGTAGTAATCAAGGCCTCCTTCATGCAAAATGGCATATTTATCACCTGTCTTCTGTGTAGGAGATCTAGGTAATGTCTGATGAACGTAGGAGAGTTGTTTAATCAGCACAGTGTTTTCCCATATTTCAAAGAAAGGGTGAACTTTGTGGCAGCAGAGATGCTCTGCACACCCATCTCTTTTCTTGAGTTTAGAGGGCAGGGGTGAAGTATATTCAAGTGTTCTGATCTGATTTCTTTTCCAGATATATTTGAGTTTTTTTCCAGATATATTTGAGTATTTATAATGATATCCATTTTTTTCAGAATACTGATAATTGGTTCCTAAGAAAATCTGGGAATATTTTGGAATATTCAGGGATAGCATTTTAACATCCAGGCCTGTCTTTGTTCAATTTTAGAGATTAGGGTGAGTCTGCAACAGCATTCCTTGCCTATGTTGGTTTGGCTTGGATTCCCTAGTTTGATGTGGGTTGTGTTGGGGTTGTGAATGTGACCCTGGGTTCTGCTGGGCTTCTTTGGTTTGACACTGCTTCTGTTGGGCTTGCAATAGTGTCCCTTAATTAAGTTGGTTTGGCTTATATTATGTGGGTTGACATTGGTTCTGTTGTGCTGGCCTGTGGTTCTGTGGTTTGATGTTGGTTCTTTGGGATTTGATGGTTATGTTTGCATTTGGAGGATTCTGGCCAGTGGTTACTTTTGTGTTTTTTACTGTTGGCTTCTTTGTCCTAGAGAATACATGGTTTTTCCCCACACAGGGAACAGTAGAGAAATGTAGGGGGCATCTAGTTCAGGGTCCTGTAGAATAGAACTTCTTGACTCAATTTGCTCAAAACTTGGGGGGGCGAGGGTGTTTAGTGGGTAGACAAGACAAAGGTCCCAACAAAGAGTCCTCAATAGGGAATAATGGAACAAATTTTGGAATTCCAAAACAAATAACAAAACCCAACAACCCAGTTCCAAATTTCAGAATGGTATTAGGGACCTGAATAATCCAAGAAACTGGTATGAAATCTGAAAAATTCTGATTTTTTCCCAAGTGCACATTCCTACTGCTTAGAGTATAATCAAAGTGTTTTTAGCCCCCCCCTTTTTGGTAGAGATTAACTAGTGCAGGGGATGAGCATAATCCTGGGTTGTTAGATAAGATGTACCAAGTCTGGCCAGGCCTTCCCACCTCACCGTTAAATTCTACCTGTTTTGCTCTTTTGCTGTGGTGTTATTCCACCTGCATAAAGGTCATTTATGGATTTGTTTCTTTGCTTCATTTATACTATGACTATCACCCCAATCGGGACCCAAAGCAGTTTACATCTTTCTCCTCTCCATCATTTTATCCTCATAGCAACCCTGTCTGAAGTAGATTACTCTGAGAGTGTATGACTGTGTCATTGTCACTCAGCAAACATTCTATGGAAGAGGTTAAACCTGAGTCTCCCATATCTTGGTCCAGCACTCTAAACACTACACCATACTGTCTCCATTGCAGCTTACCATGGATTTCTCCTGTCTAAAGACTTTGTAATCCCAGCACAACAGTGTGTTGTTCTGGTGAGTTTGCTACTCATTGTAATGTTCCAGTTAGAATGTTGGACGAGGACCAGGGAGATCTGGTTTGGAATATCCATTCTGCAATAAAACATATTGGGTAACTTTAGGCCAGTCTCTCTCTTACCTTAACATAGTCACAGGGTGATTGTGAAGACAAAATTGAGGATGATGAGATCATGCTTACCTCCCTGAACTCCTTGGAGAAAAGACAGAATAAAAATCAAACCAGAAGCTTTATAGTGGATTTGATGATGGGGTTTTATTGCAAGGTGGATGAGATACTGGGTGATATAGTTTTATTTATTCTATTTCCTTCATTTATACTACACCTTTCTCCACAATGAGGAGTCAAAAGGGCTTACAGCATTCTCCTGACCTGTTTTATCTCACAAGAACCCTGTAAGGTAGACTAAGCTAAAAGTGTGTGACTGCCCAAAGTCACTCAATAAGCTTCCATGGCAGAATGAAGGTGCATAGTCTGACACTCCTTAAACTACACCACTCTGCCTTATCTTGCTTACATGATAAATGGTTTGTAGGTGCTGGTTCTGTGGTTAACATTTATGGTTTTAGATGTTATATATGCTGATACATATTTTAAAAGCTGACTTGGGCTCCTTTGTAGGGGAGGGAAGTTATAATAAACTCCTCAGAGACTAGGGTCGCCAGCACCCCAGTGGGAGAGTGGAATCCCCTGGCTGGTGAGGGGAAGCCCTGCTCCCAACTGCCAATACCTGGTGTGATGTCCCCAGCATGATGATGTCACATAGAAGTGACATCATCACACTGGGGATGTCACATGTGGCAACATTGCCCCCCCACACTCTTGGAAAGCTACCCCCCTGCACACACCGGTGAGAATGCAGAACCTGGCAACCCTATCAGGATCAGGATTGTGTTGTAAAAAGACAAACCTCCATATAGGGATATCTCTGTGGTAGAATAGTGGCTGAGGACAGACTGGCAATTTCCTCCGAGAGCCAGTCGCAGCAAAAAAGCCCGTTCCCGTTTCCTATTCACACAGCCCAGGCTGCTGCTGGAGCATACTGGGCGGAGCCACAGGGAAGCGTTCAGACTGCTGCCCCGGAGGCACGCTGTATGCGGCATTTCCTCATTAATTCAGCTGTGGGGAGGACCCCGCAGCACCAGCACCGCATTGGGCAGTAGAACGGAGCATGGCCAATCATATCGCTGCTGCCTTCTGCCCAACACAGGTTACTCCCAGCTTATTGGTGGAGTGTTCAGGCTTCCTGGAAGTGGGGAAATGTGGGACACACACTTTCGGGATTTGCTACTGGTTACATGAGGTATCTTTTTAACATGGCAGTGAAGCAGAACAGCACTGGTTGGCTATGGGTGGGGGACACCAGGCAGATGTGCCTGTCTGAATGCCCTGTTTACTGCGGGTTTGAAGCGTCGCTGAAACAGATCCCTACCAGGGCAAATTGCCAGTCTGAACTCAGCCAGTGTGTGGTATCCTATGTTAGGGCCAAACTACATGATACATTTTTTGGCAGGTTCTGTCCAGGTTCCTCTGACCCAGCTAGCTTTTTCTGCAGCCATGCAGCAGCTGCAGGGAATGTCATTTTAAAAACTAGCAGGAGCCTGATTCATCATACAGCTTCAGTGTGTGTGGGGCATTACTTTGGAGTTGCATGGGTAAATGGTGCAGGAGGGAAGACAGGAGCCCCTTTTCCCCCAATGCTGCAGTTCCAAGCCAAATTGGGCCTTCTGCCAATTTTTAAAATAACATTCCCTGCAGCTGCTGTATGGCTACAGAGAAAGTGAATCAGGTCCAAGGAACATGGACCTGACTTGCCAAAAGGTGTATCATCATCATTCAGTTATTATGGTACCAAACCAGCATAAAACACAGAATAAAATATGCCAAAGCCATCTCACATCGTTGTTAAAATTACAGATAAATATATAATACTTATGCATAGGGGATTATAAATAATATTCCAATAATACATAGAAATACACTGTGTGAAAAGATTCTTGACAAAAAGATAAAATAAATTTTAAAAGTATTACCTTTTAAGATATAATTTTATAAAACTATATATATTAAATTGACTTATTCCATACTTTATATTTCCTTACTTTCTTGGATGTTCTCTCAAATTTTGTAGGGTGCTGAGCAGAATTTCACACAGGGTGCAGTCACCTGCAGATTTTCTCCCAGAAGCAGCAATGTAACATATCCTGGATTTGAACCTGCAGGATTTCTGTTGAACAGGGTGGAAATATACTTTGAATGGCTCTTTTGATTAAAAAAGGCAGTGGAGAAGGACATGTTCCTTTGTTTCTATCTCCCCTCAGTCACAGGGGCATAGTATTTCATTCAAAGGATTTTTTTTATATTGCCATGTTACTACTGCTGTTGGGAGGGCTTGCCATCTAGCGAGAGTAAATGCCCTCCAATGGCTTGGGATCACGAGCTGGAGTAAATATTCTGCAGCGATGACTGTATATCTAATTCATTGTGATGCTAGAAAAGCAGGTGATCCCACTACATCACACTGCTGCTTGATGTCTAAGACCCTTTGCTTTATTGAAGCTTTCGCTTGCTCAAATCCCATTTTCAAAATCGCATGGAGGGGGAAATCTCATGTTTACCAGATTATCAATTATTGCCTTTTCCCATGCAGATTGAAAGCTGTTACTAAGAATAAGGGGGTAAGCCCCTCAGGATCGTAGTTTCATTTTAGCCATAGATTAGGAGAAGCTAAGTATACCCTGGCCAGCACTTTAATTGTCCCTGTCTCCAATCTCAGATTTGAATCTGGGTAGTTGAAGAATTGTTCTTAAAAATTTCACTGTACTCTTCTAGGGGAGCAAAATAAGATTGTGGTGGCTCTAGTAAGGTTCCATACAGAAGCTGAGCTAGTGTTTTAGTCTGGAAGAGTTTGAGGGCTGCTGGAATGTATTGCCCTCCCTTGGTGCATAAAAATTTGGCTATAGCTTGAGCTGATTTTATCCTATTTCTGCTCTGTGCTCGCAGTGAGCTTTCATGTGTATAATCATGTTTACATACTTCAAACTAGTAACTTGTTCAATTTCTGTCCATTAATACTCCATCCCCTGCATTTGAGGTTTTTTACTAAAGGCCATCACTTTTTTGTAATTTATTATTAAGTGCTCATCCCTGCAAAATTGGCTAAATGCCTTTAAGGCTTTCATTAAGCACACTGGAGTTCTGGAAAGAATTACAGTATCATCTGCATACAGTAATACTGAGATTTTACAATCTGAGAGTTTAGGTGGATGGCAATAAAGGCTGCTTATGTAACTGACCATACTATTGATGTAGAAAATGAATAGTAGTGGGGCTAGCAAGCAACCTTGCTTTACTCCCTTTGACATTTTAATGGTGCTCAATAAATGCCCCTTCCTATTACACCGAACGTATTAGTATATAAAGTTCAAATTAGTTAAAGGAGTCTTTGGTCAATAGATGTTGCCTCTAGGTTTTCCCATCATTTAGCTCTTGAGACAGAATCAAATGCTGTTTTCAGATCTATGAATGCAGCGTATAACGATACAGAGCTCTTTGATATATATTTATCAATCAGATACTGTATGACTAAGCAATGGTCTAAAGTGGCTCTTCCTGCCCTAAAACTTGCCTGTTCTTCTGCAATTATATTTTCTTGTTTCAGCCAGCACTTAAATTTTACTGATACAGCTGAGGAGGCTGAGGGGTCTGTAATCTGCAGGATTGTCCCTCTTCCCTTTCTTAAAGAAGGGTATTACAATTGCCTGTTTCCAGTCTTCAGGTATATGGCCAGTAGCATCGATGCAGGAGAAAAGTGATGCCAGAATTGGTGTCTACCAGTCTACATTGTTTTTCAGGCACTCTGGTGGTATGCAGTCTATTCCAGGAGCCTTTCCATATTAAAGTTGACTAATAAGTGATTTGATTTTTAAAAGAGAGATGGGTAGCCATTTGAGCAACAAAATGTATCATATAGTTTGGCCTTTAGGCTGGAGGAAGTTCCTCCAGTCTGAAAGGCCTTCTTGCAACTTAAGTGGCTCTTCTGTTGGAGAAGGCCATTCAAGCTTGAGGAAAAGTTCAGACTTTGCACCACAGATTAGTAGTATACACACCAATGTACTTTCAAAGCATGGCATGGTACCATGTAAATTTGGGGATCTGAATGTGAAATCTATTTTACAAATCTATTTTCTTTGTTTATAAAGTATGATTGTGAAAAACTCCAAACCCACACAAATCCAGTGTTTGCAGTAATGCCAAAAGTCATATAATATTATGTGGCCACACATTACATGGCAGCAAACACAGCCAAACAAAAACCTTGAAGTAATCCAAGGACAATTACAGATATTTTTACATTATGTCACAGTTCACTTCAGGCCTAGCTTTCAAGAGATGAGATGATGAAAGTCCAAACTGTGACAGTAACAACATTCTTTGCTGTTTTGTGCTGCTTCAGGATGTATTATAAATTGCAATCAAAACTATTTACGGTATGTTAACTAACAAATGTAGTTCCATTATACAAGATAACTATTATAAAATATTAAAAGATATAGCCATTGATTTGTCAAAGTGGAAGACCATCCCCCTCTCCCTAATGGGAAGGATAGCTTTAATTAAAATGAACATACTGCCAAGAATCCTATTTTTTTTCCAAACAATACCATTATTGCAAAATAAAGGGTTTTTTTGATGAATTAGACAAGCTCATAAAGCCATTTATTTCGCAATATAAAAAACCAAGAATAAAGTGGAAAAATATGCAAGATAGCAAAGAAAACGGGGGGTTGAGTCTACCTAATTGGTACATTTACTATCAAGCAGCAGCGTTGGTTTGGATAAGGGAATGGCTAAACCTGGAAAATAAAAGAATTTTAACTCTTGAAGGTCACGATCTACATATGGGTTGGCATGCATTGGCATGGCGTACATATGGTACGGGAAAGACAAAATTTATAATAATTTTGGAAGACACCTGTTGAGAGAAGGGTTAAATAAAATATGGAGTTCTGTAAGAGATAAATTTTATTAAAAAAAACCCAAGATGGGTATCACCCTTGGAGGCCTTTATCAATCCAGTCTTAATAACACCACAGAAAAAAGAGAGTTACCAAAAATTGCTAAACCAGTTAGGTAAGTTAAAAGCAGAAGACAAACTAAGACAAGAAAATAAATTATCTTGGTGGGAACATATAATGTTAAAATAGACAAAATCTGGCTCTCGTCAAGTGATAAGCTTATTCAAAAACTATACAAATTTTTGTTAGAAGACTACCAAAGGGACGAGATAGTCAAAAATACAATGATTAATTGGATGAAAAATATAGGAACAAATATAGAGTTAGATCAATGGGATTTGATGTGGAAGTCTGTGAAAAATATGAGATCAATTGCATATAAAGAGAATGTCTATAAGATGTTTTATCGGTGGCACTGGTCACCAGACAAGATATCGAAATGTATTAAAAACTATTTAAACCAATGTTGGAAGTGTAAAGCCAATACGGGAACATTCTACCATATGTGGTGGAAATGCACTAAAACACAAAAATATTGGAAGATGGTATTGGTGATCTTGCGAGAAATCATAGACAAAGAACTTGTATTAAAACCAGAGTCTTTTTTATTAAATATAATACCGAAGGTATACAAATCCAATGATATATATTTGTTATCTTATATAATTTCAGCTGCGTGTATTCTGTGGGCAAGAAATTGGAAATCCGATACTATACTCTCTAAGGATGAATTAATTTGTAAAATTTTAGATCTCTCCCAAATGGATGATTTAAGTTTAAGACTGCAAAATCGAGATTTGAAAGTACATGTAAATAGATGGTCTAAACTTTATAGTTGGATAAAAAAATGTATTGAGATCTAAAGACTCTGTAAATATATGGAAATGATTTTGTAAAGAATATGTGTTTGTTGGTATTGAAAAACCCTAAAATATTTTTTTTAAAAAAACTATTTACAGTATTTCCCTCCTTGTCATGAGCTATGAAAAATTCTATCCCTTCAAGGTGAAGGATCATGTTGCATTTTGCTGAGCAAAAATAGAACTCAAAATCATGAAAGTGTTTTACTTACCATATCAGAATTATTTTCTGTGCGTGAAGTCAGCATACAGCTAAAAACTTCCCTATATGAAGTGGAAAATTGCTTCACTGATCTACATTACAAGAATCTAAAATGTGACTACTTTTCTTGGGAAAGTTTTATTTGCTTTATGATTTCATTTTCAAAACAACATCTCAACAAACAAGGTTGAGAAAGCATTTAAGCAGGCTGGGAGATAGTCTTGGTTAGAATTGCAGCCTGGAGGTAATCTGAAATCATTTCCTAGGTACTAGGCAGAGCAAACCTATGGCCTAGCCTAAAATTCTGAAATCCCACTAATCAGGATACTATGTTTAAATAATTGTTATACTAATAGAAATAGAGAAATAAAGAGAAATAGAAAAGATAAGCTGCTTAGCAACAATAATGGCCACCCACCAACCAATGACAAAACTTCCAGGTAATGCCTGGAAACTAAGACACCTCCCAATAAGCAGAAACATGCTGATGATATCAGACAACTTATTCCTTGCCTCTACCCTTCCTCCTATAGACACACAGTCACATAGACAACAGAGTGCAAATTAGTTCCCTGAAAAATATTACAGTGGCTTAGTTCATATGACGAATGCTATAATTCACAAAGCTAGGTGGAGTATAGTATGTGTTTTCAGTAATGGGTTCAAATCCTCCAGAAGTTCAAATCATCTTTCTCAAGGGAAATGCAAGGGAAGAAGTACTGAAAAACAAATTGGGATCACAATATAAAAACACAAAAACAAATAATCACTGAGATTTATGGCTACTATGTTTTATAGTTGTTAAAAATACATATGGTCCTTACATATTACACAGATGACAGGAAAACATCACAACTAATAATGTGATCCATTATCACAAGTTTAGAAACGTCCTATTCCTGTGATATTGTAGAGCAGCTTCTTTAATAAATTATACTAAATGACAAGCATCACAAGGATAGGACATTTCTAAATTTGTGATAAAGGATAACATTATTAGTTGTGATGTTTTCCTGTCATCTATGTAATAAGTAAGGACCATGTGTATTTTTATTAACTATAAACATAGTAGCCATACATCACAATGACTGTTTGTTTTAGGGAAGAAGTATTGGCATCTTACTCATGCAGCATTCACAATCTTTCAGCTTATTGGCTGAAGGATGTTACACTGTTTTTATTCACAGGGCAAGATTCTGCTGCTTACCAGGTGAGACAATGGGCAACAGACTCCGTTACCTTCATGGCCTCATGGAAAGAAGGTGTGCATAGATAATCTATGCCACTCCTGTTTTACAGGATCTGGTTCAACTCACATTTTGGGTGTAATCATACAGGAAGGAGCAATTTTTGAAAGGAGAAGATCCACTCAAGCAGGCTAGAAATAGACTTACTCACTTTGAGGTGGCTCCTGAAATTCTCCTGGAATTACAACTGATCTCCAGACTACAGAGGTCAGTTCCCACAGCAGAAATGGCAGCTCTGGAGGAAACAGAAGTTATAGACAAGCTATACAGGATAGATACTCTAGGGCTTCTACATCTATGGTATACCATAGGGTTTAAAAGAAACTGATTGTGCCTGTAAAGACACAAAAGGCCAGAGGCTGGTTAGGGACTGAGAGAGAAATGGGACTGCTGTTGGCTGTCAAGCTGTAAATGCTTATTACTGCAATTGGGAACAGCGACCACATTAGTTCAGCACTCACGTCAAGAGAAAGTTGCCCTCAAAGTCCAAAACAGTGACTTTTGATTTCAAAAAAGGGAACTTTACTAAAATGAGGGGACTAGTCAGAAGGAAGTTAAAATGGAGAATTAAGAGAGTCAAATCCCTGCAAAATGCCTGAAATTATTTAAACCTATACTAATTGAGGCCTGGAGAGAATGCATACCTAAAATCATGAAGAATATCACCAAGTCTAAAAAAGATGCCTGCATGGTTACTGACTTAAGTCAAGGAAGCCATAAGGCACTAAAAGGCTTCTTTTTAAAAGTGCCATGGGTTTCCCCAATAGAGTTGAACAGAAGAGAGCATAGGTTGGACAAATCAAATGTAAATTGAAAATAAGGTGAACAAAAAGAGAAGTTGACAAACAGTTGGTTAAAAATATTAAGATGAACAATAAGCATTTCTTCAAATACCACCACCTTGAGCCGGTTCCCGGCAAGGCGGGATATAAATTGAAAATAATAAATAAATAAATAAATATGCAGAAGCAGGAAAGTTGCTAAAGAAGCAATTGGTCTTTTAATGACAAAGGAATAAAAGGTTTGCTTTAAGACAGTGTGGAGATGGCAGAGAAGCTGAATGAATTATTTGCTTGTTTTCACTGTGGAAAATGTGGGGCACATACCCAAACTAAAGCCACTGGTTTTAGAAAAGGGTGTCTGAAGAAATAGGTCAAATGGGGTTCAAAGAGGTGAAATTCGAGGACTACTGGGCAAACTGAAAACAAATAAATCTGAAAGTCCAGATGGCACACACCCATGGTTTCTTAAAGAACTCAGATGTGGAACTGTTGATTTACTAACAAGTATGTATAACTTGTTGCTAAAATTGGACTCTGTGCCAGATGGCTGGAAATTAGCAAATGTCACCCAATTTTTTAAAAGAGTTCCAGAGGGGATCCAGGAAATTAAAGGTTAGTCAGCCTAACAACTATTCTAGGCAAATTAGTAGAAAGTATCATTAAGGAGATAATTATTAAGCACATTGAGGAATTAAATCTGCTGAGGTAAAATCAGCATCGCTTAACTAAAGGGAGTCCTGCCTCACCAACCTTTCAGAGTTCTTTGAGCAGGTTAACAAGCATGTGGATTAGAAATTTGTTAAGCAACAGGAAATACAATGTAGGGATAAATGGACAGTTCTTGCAATGAAAGGAAGTGAGTAGACAGGTCTCAAAAGTTGTTCCTTTCCTTTATCACTGGGACCACTGGTACTTATTTTATTCATAAATGTTTTGGAATTGGAGGTGAGCACTATTTTAAACAAGTTTTCATACAATGCCAGTTATTCAGAATGGTGAAAACCAAGGTGGATTTATGAAGAGCTACAGAAGGATCTCTTTAAAGTGGGTGAGTGGGCAACAATGTGGCAAATAAAGTTCAACATGGACTGATGTAAGGTGATTCATATTGGAACAAAAAATATGCTGATCCTAATATGCTGATAGGGTCTGAACTGGCTCAGACTGAGACTGAAAGAGATCTTGAAATTATAGGTTTGAGGGGAAATGGTGACACAGTGTGTGGCAGTGGTGAAAAAGGCAAACACCGTGCTAGGAAGTACTGGAAAAAATATTTAAACTAGAACAGCCAATACTGTAATGCCCTTGTATAAAGCTGTGGTGCAGCCGCATTTGGAATATTGTGTCTAGTTATGGTCACCATATGTCAAAAAAGATATTGCAGAGTTGTAAAAAGGTACACCTTTCCTATGAGGAAAGGCCAAAGAATCTAGGACTTTTCAGTCTTGAAAAAAGACATCTAAGGTTAGGCAAGATAGAGATTTACAAAATTATGCATGCAGAGAAAATGGATAGAGGGAGATTTCTCTCTCTCCCCCATAATGCTAGAACTTGGAGGCACCCACTGAAATTGTTGGGAAATAGGTTCTGGACAGACAAAAGGAAATATGTCTTTAATCAATGGGTAATTAAATTCTGGAATTCACTGTCATTGGACAGAGTGATGTCCATGTGCAAAGTTAATGTTAAAAGGGGGCTAGACAGATTCATGGAGGAGACGTCCATCAATGGCTACTAACCATGGTGACTGAAGGGAGCCTCCATCTATAGAGGCATCAAACCTCTGAATATCAGTGCTGGGATGCAGTAGCGAGGGAAGGCTTCAGACCCTATGACCTCTCTGTTTGGCCTTCTGGGACAACTGGTTGGCTGCTGTGTGAAACAGTATGCTGGACCAGATGGATCACTAGTCTGATCCAGTGAACTCCTATGGCTTTCAGAGTGGATTTTAACACTGAGAAAGACCTGAAGAATATTTTGAAAGGCTTTTTTAAGGCCTAGTGGAACTTAACTGGATAGCAGCCAGTTATACCAGCACAACTCCTTAGGATCAAAGTGTTAGTAAAACATACAGAATACAAGCATACAGAAATGTACAAGTGATGTAAAATGAGAGAAAAAGTCACAGTGAGATGAAGCAGAAGTTTTAACTTTAAAGTTTGAATTTTTGTGAAGTGAGCTTACAGGAAGAGGAAGAATTGGAAGAGCTGATAGCTGATCTGGATATGTGACATCACAGAAAGTGACATCACATGATGTGATATTATATCCTCGCTGACCTCCCTCCCCTCTTCAGCCCCCCCCAACACTTTGGGAATTTCTTGAGCTGGAGTTGGCCTCCCAGAGCCCCCACTGATGGCAGCTTCCTAAGAAATTTGGTTAACTGTTTTGCTCTTCGACTTGTTCAGCCTTCTGTCTGCAGCTCCTAAGGTTTCTCCCCTACTTATCACACAACAAGAAAGATTCCAGCCCCATGGAAGGACTCACCACCATAACCAGGCACGCTGCCTTTAAGATACAGTAACCTGTTTCTAAAGAGGTGAGCCTTGCTTCTCTACCTCTTTTATCTTCTGTCTTTGCTGGAAGGACAACTGAGTGCTGTCTGCTTGGTTGAATCCAGCTCTAGTAACTCCTGCCTTTACCTGGGGACCTCAGCCTTCAGCAGAGAGAAGAAGAGATTGGATTTATACCCCGCCCTTCACTACCCAAAGGAGCGGCTTACAAACTCCTTTCCCTTCCCCTCCCCACAACAGACACCCTGTGAGGTAGGTGGGGCTGAGAGAGCTACATAAGAACATAAGAACATAAGAGAAGCCAATGTTGAATCAGGCCAATGGCACATCTAGTCCAACACTCTGTCACACAGCGGCCAAAAATACCAGGTGCCATCAGGAGGTCCAGCAGTGGGGCCAGGACACTAGAAGCCCTCCCACTGCTGCCCCCTCCAGCACCAAGAATAGAGTGCATCACCTGCCCCAGACTGAGAGTTCCCATCTATACCCTGTGGCTAATAGCCACTGATGGACTTCTGCTCCATATGTTTATCTAATTCCCTCTTGAAACTGTCCATGCTTGCAGCTGCCACCACCTCCTGTGGCAGTGAATTCCATATGTTAATCACTCTTTGGGTGAAGAAGTACTTCCTTTTATCTGTTCTAACCCGACTGCTCAGCAATTTCATGGAGTGCCCACGAGTTCTTGTATTGTGAGAAAGGGAGAAAAGGACTTCTTTCTCAACCTGCTCAATCCCATTCATAATCTTATAAACCTCGATCATAGCCGTCGTTTCTCCAAGCTAAAGAGCCCCAAGCGTTTTAACCTTTCTTCATAGGGAAGGTGTTCCACCCCTTTTATCATTCTAGTTGCCCTTCTCTGCACTGTTTCCAATGCTATAATATCCTTTTTGAAATGTGGCGACCAGAACTGTACACAGTATTCCAAATGAGGCCGCACCAATGATTTATATAGGGGCATTATGATACTGGCTGATTTGTTTTCAATTCCCTTCCTAATAATTCCCAGCATAGCATTGGCCTTCTTTATTGCAGTTACACACTGTCTAGGCATTTTCATTGAGTTATCTACTATGACTCCAAGATCTCTCTCCTGGTCCATCTCTGCCAGTTCAGACCCCATCAACGTGTATTTATATTTAGGATTTTTGGCTCCAATGTGCATCACTTTGCACTTGGCCACATTGAACCCCATTTGCCACGTTGACGCCCACTCACCCGCCCTCGACAGATCCCTTTGGAGTGCCTCACAATCCTCCCTGGTTTTCTGACAGAAATTGCTCTTTTCAAGAACAGCTGTGCCAGAATTATGGCTTGTCCAAGGTCATTCAACAGGTGCAAGTGGAGGAATGGGGAATCAAACTCGGTTCTCCCAGATTAGAGTCCATGCACTTAACCACTACACCAAACTGACATGTGGACATGTGGTACGTCACATCTTTCCAAGTAAGTTTTCCACATTATTGGGCCACAGCAATTGAAACTAGCATATATATCCTGGCACCATTTTGAAATTATATTGCCAAGTTTGTGGAGTTTAGGTTGGATTCTAAGCAAGTTTTTGTTTTAATTTTGTTTTCAAAATATTCCTTTTTCTGTTATTTGCCATTTTTTTCTATTAATATTTTAATATAAATTTTCTTTTGATAATCAAAAGTCTGAATAAACTACTGATATTAACAAAAACACAGCTGAATGTAAGTCCCAGTCATTCAGTGGGACTCAGTTTCTGGCAAGTATACTTAGGATTTCAGCATGAAAAAGAGATAGTAAATATTCTAACCTTTTGAAAACCTACACAGAAAAGTTTCCTTTTGCCATTGTTTCCTAAAGGAAAATTGGTAGGTCAGTTAGAACATACTGCCCAAAGAAGATTAATGAATAATAAAGTAAGGGGCGTTCATCATTTCCCTGCTATTTAACCTACCCCAGCTTTCAAAGTTAAAATGGAGAACACTGTAGAAGTACCTTTCACAAGAGCTGATAGTCACTATCCCACATTCTTACACAGATAAGATGCCTATAGAGGTTTTGGTGACACAAGTTATTTCTATTGATTTTTATAAGGCCACCAAGGAAATGTGAGAGATACAAACAGGACTGTTCCCTTATTTTGGGAAACTTTACCATTGTATCTCAGACATGCTCAATATAGGCCCCATCCACACGGAGCATTTGCCCCGCTGAAGTCACGGGAGCCCTGCGGACTTTCCGTGCACGTTCATACGAGCACATCTGGGAGGCGTAGGGCTCCCGTGGCCAACCCGTGGCTTCCCTCCGAAAATGCGGGGTAAAAAACTAGTAGGTCCGAGGTATTAGTTTCTGGAAACCCCGGGGCAAAGGCTGGCGTCTGATCGCGGGAGCGCCGGTATCCCGCGGCTTCCAACGCCCGCCCATGTCCCCGGGGTTTCCGGATGTTGTAAGTTTCCCTGGGATGTGCACCAACGCTGGACAGAGCATGCGCACACACAAATCACCAACAGCGGCCTGCCCCCCCCATGGCGCATGCGCACTTCGCACTTGCGTGGTCTGCTGTGCTGCTGTTTTGCCGCACTGCAGCAGCGCGGTGTGATCACGGCGCGGAGCTGGCACGTGGCAACCTGGTGGCCTGTGAGATCGGGCTACCGCGCCTTATTTAGCTCTGGGGCAAACTGCCACGCCTCCCCAGCGCGTTTTCTGGCCCGTGTGACCGGGGCCAGTGTTGGTCAAAGGGTGGCTGAAATTTGTTTTGAGGTGGCCTACAACATGAGTCATCCCTAATCTTTATTTCCTCTCCTCTATTCTCGCGCATACAAGTTTATCACACACAATGGTGTCATTTGCTGGTTATAACATGTCCCTACTATATGTTTAGCCTCATACATTGACTTCTTGTTTTTAATGCTTGTTTTATAAAATTGTTTTTACATTGTTGATATCTGATTTGTGTTCCGAGATATTCAGGAGAAAAGCAGGCATAGAAATATTTTAAATAAAATAAAGGTAGTTAAGTTGAGAGATGGAGAATATCTCAGGATAATCAAAAGGGGGAGAGGGCATGGCTTCTAAACTACCCTGTACTCTACTGATTGCAGGGTAGTATTGCCATTTTAAAATAAATGTTACCCAGTGACATTTCATGGCCAAAAGAGGACTGATCCCAGCTTTCTTACCTCCAGTGCCAAAGCTCTGAGAGGGGCTGTGGTTCAGTGGATGGATCTCTGCTTGGCATGCAGAAGGTCCCAGGTTTAATTCCTGATATCTCCAGTTTTAAAACAAAGGACCAGGCAGTAGCTGATGCCAGTCTGAATAGACAATACTCACTGGACCAATGGTCTGATTCAGTATAAGGCAGTTTCATGAGTGACTGTAAGTTCTAGCCCATTGATTTTGTTGGTTTCACACAGTACTGATGTAGTGGTGATACTGTTGTCTATATGGCCATATCAGTTCCTTCAGTTCCACTTTCATTTTGTTGGCTTGGGACAACAATTCATTGTATAAAGATGAAAGGCAGCATTGATAAGCACAGTCCTTATGACTGATTGTATGTTGTGTTTTGGGATGTTATAGCCTCAAGTGTTGCATTGAGGGTACTGTTATCATTGTAGTTCCGCAGCAAATGTCCTGGTTTCAGGGTGCTATATGGTAATAATGTCATTCATAGTGATGATATCTATTAGTTAACATAGGAGTCTGGAAGTATTTCACTGTCATTAGAGGTACAGTTCACACATACAAACACTGCAATAAATAAATAAATAGCCTAGACCAACATAGTACCCTTTTATGTTGTTGCAAGTATTACTTCCCCCACTGGGAGGAAAAGCAGCATAGTATGTGTCCCAGTTCTGAGGCCCCAGGACGTAGCCCCCACCCTCCAGGGACCCCCCAGATAGCTGACTCACCTGGACAGACAGCGGCTGCAATGGAGCGGAGGATGGGACCTCAACAAGGGAGCAGCACAGCGCCAGCCACCCCGCCACCAGCGAGACATGACATCCTGGCCGAGCCCACCCATAGTGTAGGGAGCCCCGAGGAGCCGCATGGGAAGCTGGAGACCCAAGAGCCGCCGGGGAGCAGCTGACGGTGGGCACACAGGTGGCCCATATGCTGGCAGCAGTGGCATGGCCCCAGGCCTGGGCGTCGGGTCAGCATCCAGGCTTATCACAAGGGGCGGGGCTAAGAGGATGGGAGGAGAGGTGGGGACAGAGGGTGGTGCTGGGAGCAGGGATGGGGATAAAGGAGGGGGAAAGCGAAGGGGCCGGAGAAGAAGGAATGTGCTCGGAAAGACCCAAGAAGCCAGAGAGAAGGAGAGTCTGTGGGGGTGCTGAGCAGAAAGGGATCCGATGCACACAGGCAGAGGGATCTGTGGGGTGCCGTTAATCCCATCCCCTGCCTTTCTGAGGCTCCATCACCTCCCCCCTTCTTTGGCAAGTCCCAGCTCCTGGGACCAACTGACCCACCACACCAGGTCTGCCATGGTCACGGGAGGTATGGCACCCAGGGCGCAGGACAGGCTTGACAGTATAGCCCAGTCTCATCAGATCTTGAAAACTAAGCAGGGTTGGTACTTGGATGGAAGAGCACTAAGGAAGGCTCTGCATAAGAAGGGAATGACAAATGGTATCTGCTTCTCACATGCCTCGCAAGCCCCTTGTTGAGGTAACCATAAGCTGGTTGCAACTTGAGGGCATATATATATGTACATACTTCCTTCATTACTGGCTTAGTACTCAACTGATAAAATAGCAGTGAAAGATGCTCTAGAGTGTTGCAACATTCAAGGTCTGTTGTGCATAGATAGAGAAGATGACAAGAACATCCTGCAGGGGGCAGCAGAAGGGACAACTAGTAGCATAGTGAGATTAGGAAGTTCTTGCTATTTTCAAATAATCTCCTTCCTGTCTCCTGCTTGGCTCAGTTAGGTCTCCTTCCTGCTCCTGCTGGGAACTCTTAGTCTGCTGACTCTCTCCTAGCTGGTTAGACAGTTAGACTTCTCTTTCTCTCTTTTCTTTCTTACAAAGTTTGTTCTTGTGTTAATAAACTGGCTTTATTCTTTAAACAGCTTGCGCTCTGCTTTACTGCACACCTACACTCTGTCAACACAAAGTGCATAGGTCCTGGACTATATATTTCATTGTGCAATGGCCCATATGACTCAGCCTTTAGATACTAACTTTGTAAAACTGAAAGAAGAGAATGGTACTTAAAAGATTTTGTCTAATTCCATATGGGGTATCCCTGTATGTACATATGGAAGAAAATTAGCTTCAGCAGTATAAATACCACTGGTAGCAATGGCCTGTCTTCAGGGGTCTTTTCGTAGAAAAACAGCTGCAGGAGCTCATTAGCATATGGTACGCTAATGAGCTATTAGGCTATTAGCATATGCCATGCCCCCTGACATCACCAGCAGTGATGTCAGAAGGAGAAGCAAAAGGGGGGGAGGCATCTTCAAAAGCCTCCCCTTCCCTTCCCCAGCTGGCCTGGGTGGGGAAGCTAAGAGAGAAGGGGTTTAAAGTTTAAACTCCTTCTCATGAGAGTTGGGCCACAGAAGGAGGAAAGAGGGAAGGAAAGAGAGAGAGTAGAGAGAAGGAAAGAAGGAAGGAAAGAGGGAAAGAAAGAGAAGGAAAGGGGAGGGAAAGAAAGAGAGAGAAGAAGAAGGGAAACAGGGAAAGGAGGAAAAAAGAGAAGATAAGAAGGTGGGAAAGAAAGAAAGAGAGAAGAGAAGAAGGAGGGAAAGAGGAAAAGGAGAGAAGGAAAGAAGGGAATGAAAGTAACTTTTTTCCCACCATAGAGAACAATGGAGGGAATAGGGGCAACCTGTTTGGGGGCCCATAGAATTGGACCTCCTGGTCCAATGTTCTTGAAACTTGGTGGGTATCTTGGGGAGAGGCTCCATCAGCTATCCTGTGAGTTTGGAGCCTCTCCCTCAAACCCCCTCCCCTCCATCCCTCAGAATATACCCTATGTTTTCACCATTGACTTCAATGGCCCATAGGATATAATGGAGCTGAAATTGACATTTGGCTGCCTGAAAGACTCCCCCCCGCCCCCCGACGCCGGCTGGGGGCGGGGCTTGGCTCCTGAGCTCCAGGAGTTGTGCTCTGGTGCTCCCCCCAAAAAGATCCCTGCCTGTCTTGAATCTATTCTGGTCTCTGATTTACATTCTTTCTAGTGCTACTAGAATATCAATATCTGAAGAAACATTGGTGTATACTTTGTACCTATAAATAGCCTACATTGCATCCAAAAACTAGGGGTGGAGAAAACCTATATCTATTGTAGCAATCATGGTAAACATTTAAAAGAGAAATTACAGCAGAATGCTAAATTTCATGAATTCTTAGAAGTTCCTCACAGAGAGCGGTTTTTGCCATGTTAAAAACTCTGATTGATGAGCCTGTCTCTGACAGTAAATTATGTTTTAAATTGGATTTGGTAAAGTGAACATAACATATAAAATATTCTGCCAGACAATTTTGTTGGTATAATTTCTTCTTCTGCTAAAATCATGTATATTTTTAGCTGACAGACTGTTACCATTAGATGATGCAGCATATATATTCATGTTGCACTGAATATTCTCTAGCAAGTACAATACAAAAGTGCAGATTTGGGGGGCCATAAAATCTTCTCTCCTTCCAACCCTTTTCAAGCTTGTTTGCTGGTACTCACAGCATCTCCAGGTAGTGTTGCCACCTCCAGGTTGGGAAATTCCTGGATATTTGCAGGTGTAGCATGGGGAGAACAGGGTTTGGGGAGGGAGTTCTTCAGGATATAATGCCATAGAAACCATCCCCCAAAGCAGCCATTTTCTCCAGCAGTACTAATAGCTGTGGTCTGGCAATCAGCTGTAATTCCAGGGGATACATGTCTCACATGGTGGTTAGCAACTCTATTTCCAGGCTGCTTTTCTGGAATAACTCCAGTCTTCCCACAGCCATCTTTCCCAGTTACTGTTTATTTATTTATTTTATTTGACTTATATCCCACCCTACCTGCATGGCAGGCTCAGGGCGGGTTACATCAAATCTGATAAAAATACAATATACACAATTAAAACACTAGCAAAATACCACAATGGCCTTCATCCAGTGCCATTGTCATTGACATTAAAACTTCACAGATGCCAGCTCTGGTATGCAGTTCTGACCCATTGAGGGGAGGACCAGTGAAGAGGGGGGGACGTTCGTCACTCTAGTTAAAGCCTGGCAGAAGAGATCCATCTTGCAGGCCTTCGGAAGTATAAAAGGTCCCACAGGGCCCTGATCTCATATGGGAGCTCATTCCACCAGGTAGGGACCAGGGCTAAAAAGGCCCTGGCCCTAGTCGAGGCGAGGTGGACGTCCCTGGGTCCAGGGACCACAAGGAGATGTTGATTGGCAGATCATAACGCTCTTTGGGGCTCATAGAGGCTGTGATTCTAGTCAACTGGTGATCAGATTATGAATGTGATTGCATAAAATAGTCAATCAGCTTGGCCACATGTCAATGTCAGGTAGCCAGTTCAAAGTGAGAACAGTGTTTCATCTCTTAACTCTGGATTGGCTTCATGACGATGGCACATAAACCATCAGATTTAGCTATGTGACAACATCACAAAGCTAATACAGACTAAGTACATTCTGCATAGGTATTGAGGAAGGAAAGCTTTGCAGTCTTTCCATCTCTGAAAGCAGACTACAGTTTGCATGTAATTTTGCATCCTAATCTACATAGGCCTAAGGGTACAGTTGATAGGGGATTTGTGAGATCAGGATAGGTCACAACCACCATTGTGGAACTAAAGCAGGGGTTTCTCAGAGGTTAATTTCCTTTTGTCAGAATGTTTCCTCCATCAGTTTAACTCTAAATTGATAAACCAAGAACATGGGAACCACTTTAAACATAACTGATTTATGGTGTGCTCATATGAATACCTTATATATTGAAGCTGTTTTTGGCATTTGCAGGGGAATGTATCATTAGCTAACCAACAAAAAAGAGGCAAGTAATTTTTGAAATTGGGAGAGGCCATGGCTTAGTGGTAGAATGTCTGCTTGGCATGCAAAAGGTCCCAGGTTCAATCCCTGGCATTTCCAGTTAAGGATCAGGTAGTAAGTGATGTGAAAGACCCCCCCCCCAAATCCTGGAGAGCTGCTGCCAGTCTGAGTAGACAATACTGACTTTGACGAACCAAGGGTCTGGTTCAATATAAGGCAGCTTCATTTGTTCAAAATTAATATTTTTCTCCTGATCAGTGTTTAAAAGATAATAGTAGAACTGAAGTGACGTCAAACTAATGAAGGGAGAAAGGGTCCTTTTCTTTTAACATATAGAGAAAACTTCTTTTAGTACAACAGTGTGTCTGCCTCTGCCTTAGGTATGAGCAAATATTCCCTATTTTAATTCTTTTTATATTCATTTATATGTTTATCAACAGTTTCAGTTCTCTGCTTTTCATTTTTGGTTTTGCAGGCTTGTTTGCAGTATGGCTCAGATTCCATGGTAAATCTCTGCTGGTGGAGCAGGACGTGTGTGATTAAAACATGGAATTCACTGCCAGAGGATGTAGTGGTGGCCACAGGAATAAACAGCTTTAAAAGGGGAGATAGATTCATAGAGGATAAGTCTATCAATGTCTACTAGCCATAGTGACTGAGGGGAACCTGCACATTCAGAGGCACTAATCCTCTGAATCTCAGAACAAGGAGGCAACATCAGGGGAAAGCTTCAGCCTCTATGCCCTGTTGTTGGCCATCCAGAGGAAATGGTTGGCAAGGCAACTGTGTGAGACAGGATGCTGAACTAGATGGACCACTGGTCTGATCCAGCAGGGCTCTTTGTCTGATGTTTTCCAGCAGGGCTCTTCATCTGATGTTTTCCAGTGAACAGGGCATTTTTGTTTTATGTTGGCTGTTAAAAACATCTTCACATTATGAAAAATGTCTGTGTTCTGTATATCAAAAAGTTTTCTCTACAGACTCAACTACATGACTAATAATAACTAGTTGCTTTAGTTAAAAACCAAGCCTCTTACTGGAAATAAAACAGGTACTGATCTAATATTTTCCATTAGTATGCTTTCCAAGTGTTACGTGTAGTAAACCACTGCTGAATATCTGCATGCATTCTGTATTTGAGTATAAGGAGAAGCTTTTTAAAATTCTCGACAGTTTCACTAGAGTATTGTCCACCTGGGAAATCATTCTGCCATTGTTGGTGCCAGACTATGGTGACTTCTTCTTCGTGGTGTGGATCTGAAAGGCATCAACTTATTAGCCTGATTAGGACATCATAAAGTCCAGCGTAAACTTATTTTTGAGAGAACCTCAGATTCCACAAATCATCTAAAAAGTGTGCAGAGCAGGTATGATTTTAAGCACAGAAGAGAAAATTAGGAGGGGCTGTCCTGACTTGGATAGCCCGGACTAGTCCGATCTTGTCAGATCTCAGAAAATAAGTAGGGTGGGCCCTGATCAGTATTTGGATAAGAGGCCACCAGGGAATACTAAGGTCACTGTGCAGAGACAGGCAATGGTAAATCGCCTCTGAATGCCTCTTGCTTTGAAAGCCAGTTTGGTGTAGTGGTTAAGTGCACAGACTCTAATCTGGGAGAACCGGGTTTGATCCCCCACTCCTCAACATGCAGCTGCTGGTGTGACCTTGGGTCAGTCACAAGCCCTGTCACAGCTGTTCTTGAAAAAAGAGCAGTTGCTGTCAGAGCTCTCTCAGCCCCACCTACCTCACAGGGTGTCTGTTGTGGGGAGGGGAAAGGAAAGGGGTTTGTAAGCCACTCTGAGATTCCCTTGGGTGGTGAAGAGTGGGGTATAAATCCAATCTCTTCTTCTTCTTCTGAAAACTCTTCTGGGTTGCCATGTCAGCTGCAACGTGATGCAAAAAACAACCCCCCCCCCTTAACACTTCTCCTACCTGCAGCCACTCTGCCCATCCTCTTTTTTTCATATTACTGCAAACATGCAGTATCATGGCTCGTGAAAAGTGGCTGGGGGAAGGATTGTGTAGGTGAGGGAGGGAAGTTAGTGGTATACTATATAATTGATTGTTTACATCCCTGTAATGGTATCCCAGCATCTTTCACCTGCATCACCTGCCTAGTGATTTGGCCAGCCTTGCACCCTTGGTTTTCATGGTGATGTGCCTGAAAAACATGAAACCTCAAAAGGAAGGAAAGATGAGAAATAGTGACACTGTGATAGATGAAGCCACAGACTTCAGTGAGAGCAATGAGCCTGAAGGCGAAGGTAATCACAGAGCATAAGATGTTGGTGCTATCAGATGCAATGAATCAGTAGGTTTTTACATTTTCTACCTGCTCTCATTTGCCATGTGCAGTTTTTCAGAAAGTGGGCTTTGTCAAGCATTTCTCAATTAAATACTTCAAACCTGTCAAATTTATAAGACCAACTGCAAATTTGCATCAGTCACAATTAAATCAATAGAGTTACATGACAGTTAAAGCTGACAGATGTTTTTTTTCCTGGTACAGGCTGGCCTGCCAGATTGGATAAGAGTCCATATATTCGACATGCTCCACTGTATTCAATTTTTCTGCTGTTTAACAGAGATCAACATCGGGAGAATGAGGATAAAGTTACTGTGACATAAATCTGGTAATTAATCAAAGACTTTGGACAGTAAGTGAGTACAGAATACAAAAATTATACACACACACACTAAGCCAAATAATTACATTTAATAATAACCCTAGGGTTATAGCATTCACACATCAGCTTTTCACTTGAATTAGTATTTTTCTGAGAATAGCCACTTCACCAGGATGCTGTGTCCAGGGACAGAGTCCACCCCCACACTTACCTCCTAAGAAGCCTGGCAAGCCTGCCACAGTGATGTTGGGCAATCTCCTGCGACCTCTGGTGCTGGCTGGCCCAGCCAGGGCAGCAGGAGCCTTGGGTGACCATTCTTGGCTGACCCAAGGGGGCAGCTGGTTGACAATGGGAAACTGGGATAAGGAAAGGCAACCTCAGGGGACTCCCTGGAGCAGGTGGAAGGCTCAGCAGGCCAGAAAAGCCTGGGGAAATATGGGATGGGCCCTAGCTCTGAGGAGGAGGGGCTAGAAGAAACTTCTATGGACTTGGAGGTGAAATGGCAGGCTGGAGACATTGGAGGGACAACAGCCCATTGACTGGGAGGCTAGACACTAAAGGGGCTTGAGACATATCGGTGTGAGTTTCTAGTGCCTTAAGATCGAGACCAAAGACATCTCATCTGACTTTATGATACCACATATAAGATATGAACTTTCAAATGTATTTTTTTACTTTAAAGTACAAACCTTTAAAGGCTGTGTCTGTCACACAATGGGTAAACTCAACTCAGTTACATTTGGAATTAGCTAATATGAGCTATCTTCCAGAAGAAATCATTTTGGAAATCCATTAATACTCCCACTGATTCCATTGGGAATACATATGGCACAAATGCCTGTTCCCTTCCCAAATCAGGGCTCATCAACCCTTTCTTTAAGGACAGCTATTTCCAATGATCAAAAAAATATCCTGAGCTACTCTCCCCACCCCCAGGCACATTATCAAGTTTTGTTCTGTCCTAGAAACAGAACACAAACTGGGAAAAGCACCAGAAATGAAGCTGTTATAGCAAAGCAGCACAGAGAAATAGTCTATGAAATAAATGTTTTTTTAAAAACCCTAGAGCAAATCTTTTTATGATCTTTCCCTGGCTATTTTTTAAGGTGATGTACTAACTACTCTGAAGCAGCTGGCAAGCTACTGGTAGCTCACACCTGTTGGAGATCCCTGCCCCAAACTCGTTTCAAACTCCCCACCATTCCATTCATGTCACCTAAAATTTACCTCATGGTGGTGACAGCTGCAACTCATTGGCATGTTTTGTCACCACCATTTCTCTCTAGATATAAAATGCTGAGTTAACAACAAACTGAAGAAACCAACTAAAGCAGTTTTCTAGGGCTTGAGTATTCAGTAGAGTAATGAGCCTCATGACCTACCACTTAGGTCATGGTAAGCCTTTCAAAAGCATTCCCATGAGTCATTGGGAAACATGTAAAGGCTCATGGGAATGCTTTTGAAAGACTCATCACATGACCTAGGTGGTGCACAGCAGGACTGGACTAGCAGAAAGGGGGATAGTTGGAGATGTACTGGAGGTGCCACTCTTGAGTGCCCTTCTAAGCTTTCTTGCCCTGTGGAAGGGAACTCAAAATGCCCTCTGACCTGTTATTTCCTATGTATTGACATGATCTCTGCCCTGTCCCTTGAAAGGAAGGGCTGGAAACAGGATTGGAGTCTCCTCCTCTAAAAACAGGCATTTGGATTAATCTAATTAACTGCAATTTAACTGCCCCATTAAAAAAATCAAATGCCCCCCAAACAAAAAAAATCCTGGCTACTGGCCTGCTACTCTGTCCTTTATGGTCCCTTTCCTGGGACAAACTTCCTTTAAAGTGTAAACATTTCTCTGGAAAGCAGATTTATGGTAGTCTTCTCTGGGTTACCAAAAGTATATTTAACTTTGAAGTATAAAATAGTATCAGCCACACCAGCACACTCCATGATGCACCCATTAGGGTGCCATCACACCTTTTTTATCAGAGTTTGGGAAGCCTCTGGGTCCTTTGATCTGACCCATAATCCTGCCCTGCAGGACACCTTCTCAAATGTATAAAAATGGCTGCCTGGCCACAGCTCCGTCTGTCACTCTAGGGCGCCTAACAGAGTAGCATCCCTCAAACTCACAATTTGGGCCCCCTTTTGTTCATGATACTCTGGTTGTTCATGGTCTCTCTCCCACAAACTTCTGCACATCTTGATGATAAATATCACCCTATAACTCCCTTTATGTCCCTAAGCTCCTCTGTTCTCTGTAGCCTTGTTTGTGTGGGTTATTTGATTGCTTTGGTGTGTATAATTTACATTTAAACAGTATTTTCTTCAATAAAACAATTTCTCCTCAAACTTAGTCCTGACCATTTTGAGAGTTTTCCTCTTTGAAACTGACCCTGGTATACACAGGTGATAATCATTGCTGTTACACCCATTTTGTCAGTTCAGTCTCCTTGCTAATTCCCCATTCTAAAACGGAGACAGAACAGCTTGGGTAACAGATTGCAGGCCTTTATTTTGACAAATTATGTTTTCATTTTTATTGAAGCTTTCTATTGTTTTTATCATTTTTACTATTACTGGTGCTTTTAATGGTTCTATGTTTTAAACCAGATTTGGCTTTGTGCCAAGAGAGTGCTTTTAACTGCTGCCATTTTATTGTAGTTTGCTTTACTGTGTTATTATTTATTATTTACATTAAATTAAATATCTTTATTTGATTTTATTCTTTCTGTAAGCTGCCCTGAAATCTTTTTGTTTAGAAGGATGAAATATAAACCTTATAAATAAATAAATATCAATATTTATAGCAACTAATTAGTATGCATTTATTTAGATAAATAATTTTTTATTATCTCTTATCTATCTACATAATACATGGAGATTTGATTTAAATTCCCTTTTATTGGCAATTCAAATAATGATTTAAATCACCTCTATTTATTTAATAAATTACTTTTGCATTTTGCCACCTGCAGACTCAGATAAGCCAAGCAGGGTCGGTCCTGGTTAATGCTTGGATGGAAGACCACCCAGGCAATGACAAACCACTTCTGTTCATCTCTTGTCATGAAAACCCTATAGGGTCTCCGTAAGTTGGCAGTGACTTAATGGCACTTTCTTCTACCACCACTACCACCTGTTATGATGCTGTCACAGCAGATGCACGGTCTGAGATGAGGATGACTGGTTTTGACAGTGATTCATATCTTCATAGCAATTCATGTAAATTGTGTTGGGAAGTAACACTGTATACATGAACACACCAAGCCAGAAATTACTTCCCCTACATGGGGGTTGTTGTACATGTAACAACTGGAAAATAGCTAAGTTTTGTTGCTACAGGCATTTCCACAATTTTTATGGGAATCAATATGAGAACAATATTGACTGGAATGCTGTATTATGCAGTTGGCCTGTTTTATTAGTGAGATTATGAGAAAGTGGTATTGATTATTAAAATCCATAAAATCATAGCACGTACTTCCCTGGATCCCTTTCGTCTTCCCCTCCCTTTTGTTTTCATGAATTTCTTAGACTTAACAATTTCCCTTCAACAAGTAGCTAACAGAAGCCTAGATTTGGGACACTGATAAAAAGTAGTTGTATTAAAAACAGACCCATTTTGTTATTGTGTTTAAATAAATACCTTCAGTTAAATTATGACATTCTGCTTGCTATTGGGAACATATGCCCATTTTTAACATTAAATGTGAGTGATATGGGGGGGGGGAAGGCTAAGACCTAAATTTCACATCAAGAATATAGCCAGGTAATACACCAATCAAGATTAAACATTTGTATTCAGGCTCATTGCTTACTTAAGATTCAGTGAGACAACCAACTTGCTATATTGATTTTTAGTTTAATGCTTATACTATCAATTCTGTACAGTATTTACAAGCTGGATCAGTGCAGCATATTTATCATCAGCACTTCCTCTATGGAATCTCATGTATTTTGTATTCAGGAGACAATATTTCAATCTGTAGATAATGGCATCAATTCTTCAAGAGAAGCCATTTTGATCACACTTTTATATATCATCATCAAATAGGAAGCAAGTAACTCCTGTGTGGAAACCCATCTTCTAGGTTAGCAATTATAAAATGATGCATTGTCTTATTGAGATGGTCTTTTTCAGTGGATGCTGGGACTGATACTGGATAAATGGGAAAGGAAGACCATGTGTGATTACTGGATTAATGGCGCCAAGTAGTGAACAATAAACTAATAATTATACAATGGAATTATACAGCATGCAATCATACAATGTTATGTGGAAAATCAGGAGTTCTGTTGCATTAAATGTATTGCAGCTTTCATTGTGTCTCAGGTCGGTACCTATATAATAGAAAGATGATACTTCCTTTGCTTACTTGACTGCTGTGAAATGGTTTAAGGCTGCAACATTTATCTTTTATTGTAATCAGGCATGGGTGTGACTTACAATCAGGCCTGCATTTCAAAACATAAAATAAGTTTTCAAGCTACCTAAGAAACACTTCATTACCATATGGGATGATGCTGTCATCTTACAGCAATCTAGTAAGTAAAGGAAACCCATATATTTCTATCAAAGAGGCAAAGATGTTATACATATACACTCACAAACACACACACATGTATGGGAGGTGATGCTAGTCTGAACAAGGTTAAAAGAGAAAGGAATAGAAGCTCTCACTTCCATCTTTGGTTCCTAATTATAATTGAACTTTTAAGAGCCGCAGAAAGGCAGTTCATATATCATCCCTTTATGCAAGACAAAGATATGTTGCTGCATGCAAAGTGTTGGATTGATTTCTTTCCCAAGGAGCCTACCCACTTATCTTTGACTGTGGGTCAGCATGAAGGATTTCCCCTCAAGTGTGGCTTGTACATATAAGGACCAGGGAAGAAAACTGCTTCTAAGTAAATGACTCATTGACATTGGCTCAGTCACTAATACTGGTTAGTGTGATCACCCAAACGTGAGCCACTCCACTAACTGTAGTTAGAGTACATCCAATCAGGACCTGAAGCCATGCTTGAAGATCATTTATTAACCACAGTTAATCTTAATCTTTCACATGGTGTATGAAAAAAGACATCCTGGCTCATTCCTGGTTTAATCTTGGCTTTGCCCCGGCACTGTTCCCTAGATAAAGAAACAGAAGACACAGGACAACCATAGTTCGGGTTCAACTATTTTATTTATCTTAAAGCTGGGCTAGGTAACCATTCATGGCTACCACCATCTGGGCAACTCCTCTCTAGCTCCAAATACAGCCAGCAATTTATTGTTGGACTCATTTATCCTTACCTGCACATGCCTTTGCCAAGAGGTGTCAAGCTTCAATAGCCTCACCTAGTGTGCTACAGAGACAACTAAGGGTTTGACCGATGCTGCTCAGCTCCAAGAATTTTGTCTGTCAACCCTCTCTATCAGTAAAAAAGTTATGGGCTGTTTAGGAATGACTGTATATCACACCTGATGGTTCAGGGTACTGCCCAATTTGCTGTACCATCTGAAGCAACTCACAAGTCTTCATGCCAAACTAATTATTGCCTAACCAGTAGAAAAAAACAGTCCCATTTATTCCAAACCATCCCTGGGCTGGAGCAGGTGAAAAAGAGTCCTCTAAAATGCTATTCATAGAAGACCTCCGCCCCCCCCCCAATTCCTGCCTGGCCCAAACGCAATCAGCTAATCTCATGGTGCCCATAGGGAGGATGGTTGGATGGATCAGTAACACACGGCTAATGCTTGCATGGGAAGGCACTTATATGGCTTACCTCTTGGCCATTTCCATAGACTGGGCAATTAACTGCTCAAGTTAATAAGGTCTCATGCTTTATTTGAAAATGGAAGGGGCCAGAACAATAGCATCCCTGGCCCCAGTGTTCTTTAATGAGTTTTTGTCATGACACTGCACTCCCAAGTTAAAGAATGATGGTGATAAAAACAACATTTATAAAGGCGAGTAACCATCTGGAACTACATCCTTGTTTCACAAACTAATTACAGCTATAATACAACATGTTTTTGTTATATTTGAACCAAGGCAATGAATGTTACAAACATTTCAGTGATGCTGCAACGTGAATAAAAAAGACTATGCTCTTTCACTTATCATATTTTAATAATGCTTCTTGCTTTTCTTGACTCAGGAGCAAATAATTTTTTTAACATCCCAACTCAGTCTTAAGAATCTGTATACTGAAAACTCATTAATTTTTTAAAAAATCTCATGAACTTTAAATTTTTTAAAACAAATTTTGTTGAAGAGGTTCCGGAACTCCATTCTGGCATGTTCCCCCAGAAAAAAAAGCCTTGGCCACAGATACTTCTGCACTGTCATTTTTGTCACTCGTTTGTCCCTATTGCTTCAGGGTCCCCCACCCCCACATGTGTTTTTCTTTCTCTAGTAGTCCCAAAGGGAGTAAAAGATATATGGAAGGGGGAGGGAGCCCAAAGCAATAAGGACAAATGAGTGAGAAAAGTGACAGTGCAGAAATGTTTTTGGAGATGAGAACCTGTCCCCCCCTCCCCAAGATTGTTCGTCAGAAGTGGCCATTTCTCTTCCTCTCCTGCCAAGGACCCCCATGGTGTCTCTTTGAATTCCCCATGGTTCAAAATCTTATTTTATGATTTGGAACAAAAATTTTTGAAAGGGGAAAAATAGTGTGCAAGGATTAGTGTTACTCAGAAGACATCCTAGATACATGTAAGTATAAATGTGCTCCATTTTTCAGTTTCAGCCTAAATTTACATCAAATAGGCAGACCATAAGGAAGAAAACTCTCATACTTTTCATTCCTAGGAGCTGTTTGCTTAGGTTCTAGACAAGGGGTGTCAAACTCATTTGTTATGTGGGCCGGATAGGACATAAACGAGACGTTGTAGGGCTGGGCCATGTTATGTATTGCCAGGTAGCGGAGAGATAAACTTTATAAAGAACACAAACACAATTAAAGATTTTTTAAAAAACTTTAAGTAAAACATGCTTAAAACATTAGCACTCTTGCAATATTTTGTTTAACAGTCTCTGATACCTGACACCTCTTGCTCTGAATTATTGCATCAAAATGTCTGTGCTGTAGCAATCCTGAATATTCTGTTCAGGTGTGTATCTGTAAGCTGCAAAACTACTTTTGATTTATTGACATTCATTACAGAAATCTCATGCTCAGTGTTCTGAGCCTAGGACCCAGGGGAAAACATGAAATGGCTGGCCATTGTGAATTTTTGTACATAAATTGCTTTGTATGCTGGTCAAGAACATGGGAAGGCATCCTGACACAGACTGAGGGTTATGTGTTTGTCTACAATACTATAGTCTTCTCCAGAGAAATAACTACAACTCCTATGAGGCAGTACAAGAACAGAGAGACAGCCATGTATAGTAGTCAGTATCAGCCTGCTATCTGGGAAGTCTAGGTTCAAAATGCCCAGTCTACAAAGGAAATGTGCTGGGTGAACGTGGTCTGGACACACACTCTCAGCCTAATCCACCTCATTGGCTTATTGTTATTCCTTATCTAAATAGTTCACATTGCTATCCTACTGAGAAAGACTGGATCATGAGGGCATGAATACAGTGATAACACACACACAAACAGCATAATAAACCCAACAAAATACACACACACTATACCAAGAAACACAAAAGCTCATACCTTAAATAAAACTTTGTTGATCTTAAAGTTGCTTTGTATTTGTCCTGTGTGAATGAGGCAGCTGAGCAAAGCAAGGCAGGAGGAAGGGAAGGAGCCTCAGCCAATGGTGGGGAAGAAAGGCTTGCCTTTGTCTCCTGTGTGATTGAGGCAGCCTGGCTAGGAAGCAACCTCTGGGAGGAGGAGGAGGGGAAGAAGCCTCAGCCAGTGCAGGGAACAGAAGCTGGCCTATCTATCTCTCCTGTGCAATTGAGAGAGTCTTGTAAAGCGAGCTGAAACACAGCAGCAGAACTGGAGAAAGGAGCAGTTGACAGCCAGTTCCTTGTGGGCTAGATAGGAGCCCTCCTGTGGGCCACATGTTTGGCACCCCTGTTCTACACCAATCTTAAAGAAATGCCTCCAGCCTATGCAGTGACCTGTGGCATGGCTATAAAGGATCTTTGTCGAAATGGCAATGTGCCTCTACAAACCTGAAAGTCATGCTAAAAATCTGGACAGAGTGAAAACAGAAATAAAGTTTGTTGAGGGGGATAACACAAATGTCTGGCCTAAAAAATTAGCACTCTCAAGCCACCAAATAATGTCAAGCATTCAGATTAACAACAATCACTGCTAGAACCCCACTTCAAAAGCCACACACCCCAGTCATTCAAATATTGTGCAACTTGCTCCACTGAAAAGTGGAAGCAAAAGATCAAGATGTAAAGTGTGTGAAAGAAGGCAAAGATAGCTATAGCTACCTGTCTGTGCAGGTCCAGGCAAAGGTCCAGTTCCCAAGCAGAGATCAGAGCAAATAGACAGCAAATAATCCCAAAGGCAAAAGGGCAAGATCACATAACCCTGCAGTCAGGGCTGGCTTGAGGTGCTTCTGTGCCCTAGGCGAGGCACAGATGCCAACCTCCTGGTGGGGCCTGGAGACCTTATTGCTGACACCGCTGTTGCCTCCTCACTGGCCGCCACCTCCTCCTCCCCCCCAGGGGGGAGGGGGAGGGCGAGTGAGCTGTGGCACGCCGCCTCCTGTGCCCCGGCTGGCCATTCTTCTGCTGGCACCATCACCACCACTGCCTCCCCACTGGCTGCCTCCTCCTCCCCCCGAGGGGGAGGGGGAGGGTGGGCAAGCTGTGGTGCGCCGCCTCCTGTGCCCGGCTGGCTGAAGGCGGTGGCGGTGAGTCCCTGCACTGACCACCACCTCCTCCTTCCCCCTGAGGGGGGAGGGGGATGGCGGGCGAGCTGTGGCACGCTGCCTTCTGCACCGCGGCCAGCCAGGCATCCTTCTGTTGGTGGCAGCAGCACCAGTGAGTCCCCCCTGGCCACTGCCATGCTGCCGAGGGGGGAGGGTGGGTGAGCTGCAAGGGTGCAGGAGTGCCCCAGCCCCTGGTCAGGGAAGTTTGGCACCCCTGAGGGCCGGCACACTCTAGGCAAGCGCCTAGTTTACCTAGTGGGCAAGCTGGCCCTGACTGCTGTAGAAGGGAACAAATAGTTGCATAACACAAATAATTTAGACCCAGGTGAAAGTGTGTTTTAGGTGTTGATTCTGCCCTAGTTATGGGGCAAGCAGCTGGTTTCAAAACAAAAGATTCCCCCCCCCCAGGAGTCAAGAGGGGTGTTCAGGTGTGCTACCTGACAGGTCAAAGGGTTTCGGTTTCGGCGTCGCGAATGGCGGCCGCTTCTCGGGACGCTCCCGGAGGCGGTTAGCCCACGCGCAGTTAGGGGGGGTCTTCGCATGTGCGAAAGACCCTAGTGAGCCTTAGGCAAAGGCTCCGAACCGGGGGCGCTTGGGGAGTAGCCTCTTTGCCGGCAGACAGCCGGGAAATTGAGGCTTTCTCCCCGCCCCAATCGGCCCCGCTGC
This sequence comes from Gekko gecko, assembly GCA_029375565.1. Taxonomy (NCBI): domain Eukaryota; kingdom Metazoa; phylum Chordata; class Lepidosauria; order Squamata; family Gekkonidae; genus Gekko; species Gekko gecko. Next base: position 68,262,609 of record JAPDNY010000002.1, on the reverse strand, counting down.
GGCGTGCCCGTAATGGGACTTAGCGGCGCCACCGATTTCCAGGAGTGAAGACAGCACTATGGTTTAAAATAAAAAGAAGAAGTAGCATCGAATCGTGAGTTGAAGATCTATTTTGAAGCGTAAATCGGAGCCCCCCTGTATGCGTATAAGCGTTGGGAGGAGGGAGGAGTTCCCACCCCCTTTGAGAAGCAAGATCTACAAAGGGAGCGTGAAGGGGGCTGAGAGAAAAAAAGTGTTGGTGAAAGTACCGTTGGGGTTGCATGGAAGACTGCGATCATCTTAGCTTCCTGGGGGATGCGGCACGAACTTTTTAAAAGTAAACAAAAAAACAAAATGTCGATAATGGAAAAAGTCCTGCAGATACCGGAAGAGAAGAGAGGAGGGACTTCCGGTCCAGACAGCCCCCCCAAGAGCTTGCTGTCAATCAACAGGAAAAGGAAATGCTGTGCCCCCTGCTGGAACAATTGCAGAAAATCAACGAAACTCTGTTTAAAATGGATAGTGTTCTCATCAGTCGACAGAAACAGATATCGGAAACAACTAGAAAGATGATGGAGATCGAACAGAAATCGAATTTGATTCTAGGTCTCCAGGGCGTTAAAGAAGAAGAGAAAGAAGATCTCGGATTTACCTTGACAAATGTCTTGGCACCCCTAACTGGCAGTGAAGCGATAAAATTAAAAGAAGAGGTGGATGAGGCTCCCAAAGCCTATTCCGCTTTTATAAAAGAGAATATTCTGCCAGTAGAAGGGGATGTTGAGCATAGCAAGCGACAAACTGGAGATCTAATTTCATCTGAAGAGTTTATGGAGCCCTGGAAGCTTGAAGGCCAGAAGTTTAAGGAAAAAGAGAAAAGAAAGAAGACGGATTTCATCTTCAAAATGCAGAAACTTCTGAAGAGACACGCCAGCAGGGAGGAAGATGCAGTATTCAAAACTGGGACAAGTGAAGAAGACAGCAGCCCAGGGGAAAGTGGTGATGGAACGGAAGACCTCAAAGTTAAAATGGACTCAATCCATAACTGGAAGAGATTTAAAAAGAAGATACTTTGAGGACTGTTTGTGTAACATCTGGAAGGAGCTGTTTAATTACTAACCCCAATGGACTTTACTAACTGCATTAACAGAGTGACTTTGGACTTTGCAATAGTTAAAAAGAAGATCTTCTAACCATGATAGATGCCAAAATTGGTATTGGTTATTAACCTAAACTAACCCTCACTAACAGGAAAAATTTCACTCCATCTTTTTCTTTCTCCATCTGTCTACCCTTCCCGTTTCTTATAAAAAGAATAAAATTCTCTCTTTTTTAAGAGAGTTTTACAAAAAAAAAAAAAAAAAAGGGGTGTTCAGGTGTGCTACCTGACTGGTCAAAGGGTAGAAGTGGGAGGTGTTTAGTACAATTCTAAACAGAATTATGCCTTCTTAGCCCATTGATTCCAATAGACTTAGAATGGTGTCTGTTTAGGATTGTACTGATAGTCTTTGGAATATCCTTTCCTTATATATAACTGAGTTTTGGTCTTCTCTTATATGGTCAAAATGCATGCCGAAATCAGTTGGCTGAGGGACCTGCCACTCAGAGAGGGGGGTCCCTCGCCACTGGCTGCTTTGCCTTCCTGCATGGGCGCACGCAGGCCCACTCAGCCAGCACACAGCCTCACACCCCCAGTCTGTGGCCAGTCTCCAATCAGAACGGATGCTCTGGCAGCAGTGCCCGCTTTCTCCGGAGTCAGCCCCAGAAAGCACTCCCTCACTCACCGTTGCTGGCACACACAGGTGGGCCGTTTGCAGGGAGCTCGCCGCCCATGCCAGCCGAGAGACAGGCTGCAGGCCCTACATTGGGTGGAGGCCCTCTGAGGGGGGAGCTGGCATCACCATGCTTCCCTCGATCAGTGCACACTACACTGGCCCTGGCTGCCTTCAGGGAGGGGGGCCGTGCTGTGCTTCCAAAGCCTGGTGTGGCCTCCGCCGGGCACACTGCAGGCCTGGCGTTGGGGGGAGGCCCTCCAGGAGGGAAGCCGGTGCCACCACACTTCCCTTGCCCGCCACTGCCCTGCAATGCCCCCGCCTGGCTTCAGGGATGGGGGGGCCGCACTGCGCTTCCGAAGCCCGGCATGGCCTCCACCCACCAGGCTGCAGGCCCTGTGTTGGGGGGCCTCTGAGGGGGGAAATGGCAGCACCATGCTTCCCTTGCCCAGTGCACCCTGGGACTCCTTCATGGGGGGGGCAAGCCCCGCCACCTTGCCCTGCACCAAGGCCTCTCCCTAGGGCCCGTTGCCTCTTCTCGCAATGGGCTTTCCCACTAGTTTCCAAATAAAGAAGAAATGGGGAGGTATTGTAGTGGGGAGGGGGCATGTTTTGGAGGATAGTCTTGGTGCAATTGGTGATATGTGGCTATGGCATGCAATTGTAACTAGCCCAAATTATATCAATCTGGAGTGAGAAAAACTTTCTTTGAGAAATGTTGATGTAACAGATTCCTTAGGAAGGAATTAGTTAATCTCTCAGGGATCCTGAATGATTATCCAAGGCCAGAGGCTTGACACCGTAGACCTCTCTCAGAAACAATGAAATAACTGTACACCACTGGGTGCAGGTCTACTCATTTGGCCCATAGTCATGGAATTGGCTATAAACCAGGGTCATTGAAAACAGAAAAGCTTATAGATCATATATATGCTTCATAAGGTACAAGAAAGATAAAATATTCTTAGCAGCAATGAGTCCAGGGTTCTCAGCAGAAATGGGAAATCTTTATTCTCTTCTTTGATGCTATCTGACATACTGAAAAGCCAGATACGCAAGAAGTAGCTTTTCTAAAGTAATAATAGTCTGCATGCCAGTTCCTGTATGGCAGTATTTAATTGCAGACCAATGATTCATATCATATGGTATTTAAAACTGCATTGCGTTATTTGCTGTGTATGATAGATATAAACAAGAATAAACATTAAAAATACAGATGACAGCCAGGTATTATATTTCAGTATTATCATTGTCCTTTTCAAGGCAGCCGTTTAGTGCACATCTGTGGTTACATGTAACCACAGCTCGTTTATGTAATGAAGCATTTGTGAATATTTATAAATGGGACTGATAAGCTTTTCTTTCATTATAAGATGTGAATTCTGCTGTTTGTGGCATCTCATCTCTTTGTTATCTGCCTTCAGCATAAATGTTAATCCCAGTACATTTTTATCATAGCTCCCTGGGGGGAAAAAGATAACTATTTGCTAAATATAATAATGGAAACTTGGAAATATCAATTCATTTCACAGCAAAGATACTCAGAAAGTTTATTACAAGAAATGCAGCAATGAAAAATAATACATGCTGTATAAAGGAAATTAATGAGGGGAGGCAATATCTAAAATGCAGTCCCTATTTGAATTAAGAGCATGTTGAATGAAAATTAAAACGATTTCAAAATTATAATTTGAATCTAAAATGTATGTTTTCAAAAGATAATATTTCTCCCCAATGAAATTGACTTTTCCTTTAAGAAATAAAATATTAAAGTAATCTGGGAAGGAACTGGGGACTGTGAAAAAAGGGGGAGAAAAGTACAGTATAAGTGTTTTTTTAATTAAAAATAATCTCAAGAATTAAAAAAATGAACATAGGGATTTATCTTATTCCAAGTCATCCAAAGTTTTGGCACCATGACTGAGAATGCCCTTTTCAGGTTGCCACATGTCCAGCCTCTCCCTGCACAGTTTCTCCTACTTGAAATGGCCAAACTCCCATGCAAATGCGGCTTCTCAGCATTCACTGCTATACTGCCATGGCAGGGAAGGATGAGATTACCAGTCCAATACTTGGCATTAATCCAATAGTCATAGTATGACTGACCAGTCCACTTCCCTCCCCTCAGAGGCAAGATTTTCCCTCCATTTTTCTTTTCCTGCCTGACTGAGCCATCCTAGTAATGTGTTTTTTTCTTTCCTGAAGAACTCTGGCTGTCCCACCCTGTAGAAGTATAATATTTTGGCTGTTTGCTCAGCCCAGGAACCTAAGGGAAGGATTGAGAGCCCTCTTTAACTTTAATGGCACTCAAGGTGTTTTTATAGTACAAATTAACTAAATATTTTATTCAACATAAAGGAGAAAGCTCAGGTGGTGTCAGGGGTTGAAATTTCTGTGGTAAAACCAGTACATGCACATACTTTAGTTCTTATATTTCAGGCTAATAAGAGTTTCCTAAACTGTTCAATTACCTAAAATCTTTATGCTGAGAGGTTTTTGTTCCACAGTACACTTTCTTTGAGTATTCTCTGATTCTTTTGGTTTCTAGAAGGCTGGTGAACATAAGAACATAAGAGAAGCCAATGTTGGATCAGGCCAATGGCCCATCTAGTCCAACACTCTGTCACACAATGGCCAAAAATACCAGGTGCCATCAGGAGGTCCAGCAGTGGAGCCAGGACACTAGAAGCCTTCCCACTGTTGCCCTCCCAAGCACCAACAATACAGAGCATCATTTGCCCCAGACTGAGAGTTCCTATTTATACCTTGTGGCTAATAGCCACCGATGGACATCTGCTCCATATACTTATCTAATTCCCTCTTGAAGCTGTCCATACTTGTAAGCTGCCACCACCTCCTGTGGCAGTGAATTCCATGCGGTAATCACGGTGAAGAAGTAGTTCCTTTTATATGTTCTAACCTGACTGCTCAGCAATTTCATTGAGTGCCCACGATTTCTTGTATTGTGAGAAAGGGAGAAAAGTACTTCTTTCTAAACCTGCTCTATCCCATGCATAATCTTATAAACCTCGATCATGTCACCCCTCAGCTGTTGTTTCTCCAAGCTAAAGAGCCCCAAGTGTTTTAACCTTTCTTCATAAGGAAAGTGTTCCAACCCTTTTATCATTCTAGTTGCCGTTTTCTGCACTTTTTCCAATGCTATAATTTCCTTTTTGAGGTGTGGTGACCAGAACTGTACACAGTACTCCAAATGAGGTCACACCATCCTGTCCTATTATATAAAAGGGTAGTGGTCTGGCAAGATTCTATGCTTGGCAAAATCAATTCGTTCCCTGGTATGTCGCTCAGAATCTGTCCCTATCCACTAGCTGCATTGCCTAAGTTCTCTCCCACCCACTGCAGCCTAGGCCACTCTTCTCTGATTGGGCCAGCATTTCAAACTCATTTGCATATGGAAGCAGATTGGACTTCACTCCATTTCGCACCTCAAACTCCCCCCCGCAAGACAGTTGGAATTGTCAGTTGTTTATGCAACCTGTTGTATTCTGAGGTGAAATATGTCCTCACTCACAACACTTCCCCTTCAAAAGAAACAAAGCCAATAACACAACCATGCCACACCACAAAAAAGACAGGTCACACCACAAGCAGAATACCACAAGGCAAAAAAAGCTCTGGTACTAATTCTGGCAGGGGACGCTGTGAGTGTAGAAGAGAAGAGAGAGAAGAGATTGGATTTATACCCCGCCCTTCACTACCCTAAGGTGTCTCAGAGCGGCTTACAAACTCCTTTCCCTTCCCCTCCCCACAACAGACACCCTGTGAGGTAGGTGGGGCTGAGAGAGCTCTTATCAGAACTATGGCTTGCCCAGGGTCATCCAGCCAGGTGCGAGTGGAGGAGTGGGGAATCAAACCCAGTTCTCCCAGATTAGAGTCCGCACGCTTAACCACTACACCAAACTGGCTAGAAAATGATTTATCGACACAGTGGAAAATCTTTAGGAATTGTTTGGTGCATTTACCATGGGGCACCCACCCAGAGCCTCTGGCATTTTCTCACTCTGCTGGCATCAAAACCAATTGAAGGCAAAATAGAGATATGGAGACTTTTCCATCCTCCTTTGCATCAATTTGTCTTTGTTGGCAATGGCAACCCTAGGACTGGTTGCTTGCTCCTTGTTCAGCAAGAGCATCCCTATGGAAACTGCCTGGGTGATTTCGGACCAGCTCCCCGCTAATGAGAAAGACAGAATTTTGCCTAGGAAGAGGTTGTTGAGAGGGGATGAGATAAAGTTGCCAACTATAGGTATGGAAATTCTCTTCCACCTCCTGCTGTGCAGCTGTCTTTCCCCTAGGGTTGCCAATCTCCAGGTGGGACCTGGAGATCTCCTGCTGTTACAATTGATCTCCAAATGACCGAGATCAGTTCCCCTGGAGAAAATGGCTGCTTTGGAGGGTAGACCCTATGGCATTGAGTCCTTCCGCTCCCCCCTAATGCTGACCTTCCCTACTTAGAGCTGGCAACCCTACTTTCCCCTCAGTGCCTGTTGGTAGGCAACCAAGCTTGGTCTTGTCACCTGTTTAGGCCTTTGAGAGAAAACTCATTGGGGCCAGTCCTGATAGGGTTGCCAACTCCAGATGGGAAATTCCTGGAGATTTGAGGGATGGAGCCTGAAGCGGGTGAGGTTTCAGGAGGGGTGAGACCTCAGACAGGTACAATGCCATAGACTCCACCCATCAAACTAGCCATTCAATCCTGGGGAACCATTGTTGCCAATCTCCAGGTGGGGGCTGGAGATCAATCAGAATTACAACTGCTGTCCAGGAGGGAGGGGGGAGGAGATAGAAAGCTGAAGTCAGAGGGCAGATAATGGTAGGTTGACAATTGGCTGGGAGGGAGATAGGGTTGCCAACTCCAGGTTGGGAAATTTCTGAAGATTTTAAGGGTATAGACTGGAGATGGTGAGGTTTGAGGAGGGGTGGGGTCTCAGACAGGTACAATGCCATAGACTCCACTCTCCAAACCAGCCAGTCTCTCATGGGGAACCATTGCTGCCAATCTCCAGGTGAGGGCTGGAGACCACTCAGAATTACAACTGTTCTGCAGGAGAGAGGGCAGGAGTCAGCTGAAGTCAGAGAGGCAGATAACAGTAGGTTGATGGTTAGCTGGGAAGGAGATGGGGTTGCCAACTCCTGGTTGGCAAATTCCTAGGGATTTGAGGGGTGGAACTTGGAGAGGGCGGGGTTTGAGGAGGGGTTGGACCTCAGGCAGGTAGAATGCCATAGACTCCACCCTCCGAACCAGCCATTTCCTCCTGGGTAACAATTGTTGCCAATCTCCAGGTGAGGGCTGGAGATCACTCAAAACTACAACTGCTCTTCAGGTAGCAGAGATCACTTCCTCTGGAGAAAATGGTAGTCTCTGTCATTATACCCTGCTGAGGTCGCCACAGCAAATTCACACTGTGTGCCCAAAGCCAGGGCCCTCTCCCAGAGCCTCTTTCTAGAGCTTGTTGTATTTATTTCCACAACGGGCCTTACTCCTAGTTGATTTATACGGGGGCATGATGATACTGGCTGATTTGTTTTCAGTTCCCTTCCTAATAATCCCCAGCATAGTGTTGGCCTTTTGTATTGCAGTTGCACACTGTCTTGACGTTTTCAGTGAGTTATCTACTATGACTCCAAGATCTCTCTCTTGGTCAGTCTCTGCCAGTTCAGATCCCATCAATGTGTATTTATATTTAGAATTTTTGGCTCCAATGTGCATTACTTTGCACTTGGCCACATTGAACCCTTTGGAGTGCCTCACAATCCTCCCTGGTTCTCACCACCCTGAACAACTTCGTGTTACCTGCAAATTTAGCCACTTTAATGCTTACTCCCAACTCCAAATCATTAATAAACGAGTTAAAAAGCATCGGACCAAGTACTGATCCCTGTAGTACTCCACTGCTCACCACCCTCCACTGAGAAAATTTCCCATTTCTACTCACTCTCTGTTTCCTATTAATTAGCCAGTTTTTGATCCACAAGAGAACTTGTCCTTTTATCCTGTGACTATTGAGCTTACTTAGGAGCCTTTGATGGGGAACTTTATCAAAAGCTTTCTGGTGCGCTCTTTCCAGTACCTAAACACCTTCTCTTGAAACACCAGCACTCATCTTGAGTTTTTAACTAACTCTTAAAGTCTTAAAGGCAGTTTCTAACCATACCAGACTAGAGATCCCTTCACTCTTCAGAGCTAACTCCTTGTTTGACTGGGTCAAATTCTCCTCTCAATAGAATGCCTTTTCGATTTTCGATTTTCTATCCCCTTTCTTTGGCCTGAATGGGAGTTTTTGCCTACTTCCCAAACTTCCTTGCCAACTTTCTCTCAGTTCTCTTGTCTGTATTAAACTGCTCTCAGTAGGGTTGCCAGTCCTCCAATGGGGATAGGTGTTTGCTCACTTTTGGGGGCCCCGATCTGCCAGCCCAGATTTAGCCAGTGGGGGAACCCTGCTCCCAATGTGCCCTATTTGCGCCAACATGCCTGGTGCAATGATGTCACCTGGAGGTTACCGTACAGTTCTTCCTCATGCGATAAAGCATCCCCCCACAATGTGTCCCGCATGATAATGTCACTTCTGGGTGATGTCATCATGGTGCATGTGCTTAGTGCGCGCACTGAAGAGATCCCAGAAAGAGAGAGGAAACACCCCCCCCTGCCACCAGCAGCCAGGTAAGACTTGGCAACCATAGCTCTCAGTCAGGGCTGAATTCCAAAACTGCCAGCACTCTTCTCAGCTAGGGCTGAAATCAGACTGCCTCTCTCCTCAGCATCCAGTTTAGAAGTCTTTCTCTGCTCAGTTGATGCTAATCAATCAGATCTCTTGGAACAGCCTGTCATGCAAGGCTCTCTGGCTCTGTGAAGAATTAACCCTTTACAGTCCTTTACTGTTTACACAGGACTTCTAAGCTTTTAAAAGTTCAGTCTGTCACACATACATGCATAGAAAGTTTGTTTCAGCAAGCTAAATAGGGCTTACTGCGAAGTAAGTTTGCATAGGACCAAGCTTCACTGCATGCTTCCAACATAACTCTAGGACTTGTCCTCATTATTATGTTTATAGTTCTCTATGTGCCTGGGGTGTGGTGTATAAGAGAAGAGGAATGCTACTTATTTTTTCCTCCCTTTTGGTTGAGCGAACCTCATACATCTTGCTGTATGGGTCTGCTGCCTATATAAGTGGCTATTCAGTCAAGGCACAGTTTGTGTATGAACATTACCTACAAGCAGATGTCTAATGAAAGTAAAGTATGTTAAATGCCTAATGGCAGGGCAGATGTTTATGAACGTAATGGCACAACAATTAAGACTAAGAGAGATGCTCAGAATCTAATGGTCTGTGGAAACGATTGCTATTAGCTCTATGGAGATATTTTGCTCAAAGCAGTGCCAATTACCAACCCAGTTGCTTCGGACTGGACCTCAGGCTGGTATGATCTTTAAACCTTTGGGGCATCACTACAGTTTACTGGGCTTGAACAATTGTGAAGGAACAGTATGAGATGGACATTGAGTATATATAACATTGTGATGTGCTTTGGAAATAAATAAACTAAGATGACCTTGAACACAGACCTTGAACTTGTTTCGGGAAAGCAAATGAGTCGGTACCATGAAAGTGAAAATTGCTCTTTTACTGTTCAGAGTAAAAGGAATGGAAAAATACTGGTTAAAGTTGGTGGTGGTCTCACGGAAAAGAGATTGTCAGGATGTCAGCCTTGTTCTGGTCCTGCGAGTGCCACTTTAATCAATTTCAAGCTTACAGTCCATGCTGGAAATTTCATTCAGTGCACAATAAAGACACACTTTGGCTTTCCATGGGAACACATTTAGAGCATGAGGCTGCTGTCAAAAATATCACGTTTGCAGCAGTTCCTTCCATTCCCTGGAGGAGAATATGAGAGTTAGCTTAATAAACTATCTGAATCCCAAAAAGCCTGTGAGATAGTATATATTTTAACAGAGCTGCCTCAGTCTTGAACAACTATTTGCAAATTGAGCTGGCTGAAACCCTACTATAATCTGTTTCTAATGGTGTTGATGGGAAGTTAAAAAAACTTCACTAACAATAGAAGAAGAGATTAATATTAAGATTTTTTTCATCGTACTTCACATACATTAGTTCAGTAATCCTTATAACAGCATTGTATACATTTTTTCCTGCCCACAATATTTTCTAATGCTTCAGTCTTAGCTCCACTGTCTTGTTTTTATTATAGATCTTTGAATTTTGATTGCATTTTTTCATATTTTATAATCTGCCTTTATTCTGTGAGAAGGAGGATGATGATAATGATGATGATAAATACCAGCATCATTAGTATCTTCATATGGGCAGAGTGCAAGGGCTGAAAGATAAAGGCTTGCTTAAAACACTTTAGTCATGACTATGGTAACATCTGTATCAGAAATTTCTTAGATACAGCTAGGTTTGTCAACGTTCGGGGGGGACCTGGTGATGTCCCAGAATTACAGCTGATTGAGTCCGGACTACAGAGATCAGTTTCCCTGAAGAAAATGGCTGGTTTGAGTTTGTATGCACTCTGTAGCATTACACCCTGCTAGGGTTCCTCCCTTCCTCACACCCCCAAATCTCCAGGAATTTTTCAACCCAGAGTTGACAACCTGAGATACACTTCAGGCAGGCAAGGGCTGGCGAGTGAAGTGAGGAGGGTGGGAGGGCAAAGCACCAGCCAGGGAGAGCCACAGCCCTCACATTACCTGGCTGGGAGAGGAGCAGGGCCGGCCCACCCACTAGATGAACTAAACTTTTGCCTAGGGCAGGCCCTAGAAGCGGGTGCCAAACTGTGCCACCCCCTGCCAAAAGCCCCCCACCAAAAGCCCTGCATCACCCTGCCCCCAGCCGCTGCCTATTTCTCTCCTCCGTCTTCATCCCAATTCCCACCACTGCCTCCTGCCAGTGCTGCCCACAGCCTGCCTGACCCTTCCCCCAATCACCCTCCCTCCTTCCGCCGGGCCACGATCTTGCCCCTGAGTCAGAGCAGCCCCTTCCCTTCGCCACTGCCCCAAGGGCGGCCCAAGATCCTCTGCACGCACTCAGAGGTGCTGTGGTGGTCAGAGAGCCTGAGCACAGCAAGGAGTGCATCATAAGCCCAGCAAGGGGGAGTGGGGCGGTTCTCACAACAGCCTTCCAGAGTAGACCCTCCTACTTCCTCCCTTATGGGGATTGATGGGGGGATGGAAAAGGTGCCTTGTGAGTGGATGAGAGAAGGGGAATGGTATCATGGCAGGGGGGAGAGCTGAGGCCCTTGATGAGGCAGGCAGGGCTGAGAGCATGGGGAGAGAAGCTGGCTCAGCAGGCAGTGGGTCTTTGGGGGCTCACTGCAGCACAGCCTGCTGCAGCTCTTAGCTATGCAGGGTCCAGCCTTCTAAGCAGGAGACCGGTGGCCTCTCCCTTCCCTCTGGGGCAGTGGGCGGGAGGCTGCTCATGGACAATACTTATGATGAGATTGTCGAAGCTTTGACGAAGTACTATGTGCCCAAGCCCACAATGATGGCCAAATGAATGGATTTCCAAGTGCACCTTCAGAAGCCCAGCGAGATGGCTGCCACCTTAATGGCTGACCTCCACCAAAACGCGATTGATTGCAGGTTCACAAAGGTGGAGGAGAACCTTTACACAGTTTGTCTGGGGCTTGTAAGACGCCAAACTCCATTGCAAACTGATAGGCACAGCTGACCTCAAAATTGAGGATGTCCTACAGATTGCTACCACATACGAGGCCTCCCATTGCGACTGTCCCCAAGTGGCTGAGCACCTCGTGTTACCTGAAGCGGTGGTCAGCAACTTGGATGACGAAGAAGTCCAGCTCATCCACCCCTCCAGCCTCAGGAAGCCACCCGTATCCGCCGGAGTGACCAGACACCCAGACAAGCTTGCTATCCGAGCAACATGTGCCAGCTGCGGAGATGCTCACGAATGCAGGATGTGCCATTTCCGTGACACAATCACTGCTGGCTCACCCACTAGGCGAGCTAGGTGCTTGCCTAGGGTGCCGGGCCCACAGGGGTGCCAAACGGCCCCTCGTCCCCCTGCCACCACCACCGCCGCCTCCCCGCCACCACCACCAGCGAAGCACCCCGGAGGGGCTCAGGAGGCGGCGGCAGTGGCAGAGCTTGCCTGCCCTCCCCCCGCTGGTGTGGGGAGGGAAGGGGCGGGGGTTTGAACCCCCGCCTCTTCCCTGGCTTGCCTTGGCACCCCCGCGGCTGCAGAGCGCCGAGGCAAGCCGGCGCTCTGAGGGAAGGGGTGGAGGTTTAAACCCCGCCCCTTCCCTGGCTTGCCTCCGTGCTCCCGCAGCTGTGGAGTGCCAAGGCAAGCCAACGCTGGGAGGGAAGGGGCGGGGGTTCAAACCCCCGCCCCTTCCCTGGCTTTCCTGGGGGCCCCGCAGCTGCGGAGCCTCCAGGAAAGCCGGTGCTGGGAGGGAGGGGGTGGGGGCTAGAACCCTCGCCCCTTCCCTGGCTTTCCCGGGGCCCCCACTGCTGCGGAGTGCCCAATAAAACCAGTGCTCCGCCACCTCCCCAATCTCCAGGCCCCATCGGGAGGTTGGCATCCCCAGTGGGATGGGTGCCCCAGGCTGTCCTGCCTAGGGCGCCCAGACACCTGGGGCTGGCCCTGGACACAATATGCCACATGTGTGGGAAGCAGGGACACCTAGCACATGCTTGCAGGTCCAAGGGTGCCTAGGCTCTGAACACATAGCCGCTGCAATGCCGCCGGGCCATGATGCACTATGAGTCCACCGCAGACACGGAGGAACTGTACCTTCTCGTGTGCCAACCTTCACTCCAGGTACTATGTCTCCCCAACCAGGTGGCGGTCCCTAAAATACAGGTCCAGGTTCTGATAGAGGGGTCCCCTTGCTCCATGGAACTAGACTCTGGGTCCACAGTGTCCATCATCTCAGTGGAAATGCTGAAAAGACTTTGCCCGAATGGGGGCCCCCACCTGTGACCCTCACCCTTGAACCTGGTGGACTTCCAAAGAAACCCAGTTCCTATACGGCGTGTGGGGGCTTTCCAGGTAAAGTACCGGGGGAGTGACGGCTGCCTGGACTTAATAGCTGTGGAGTGGAACCTGGTCAGCTTCCTAGGTCAGGCTTGGTTTGCTCCACTGGGGAACACTATGGGGGGGGGGTTAGGCAATGTGCCCCGAGACTTTAGTGATGTTTGTGGAGAATCCCCCACAGTATTTGATGGGGCTCTAGGATGTTACACGGGGCCCCTGGTTTCCTTAGAACTTGACCCCAAGGTGGCCCTCATCCACATGAGGTTCTGAAGTGCCCTGTTTGCCTTATGGCCTAAAATCGACACAGAGCTGGACCACTTGGTGGTGCAAAGGGTCCTGGAACTGGTCTCCCATGTGGCATGGGAGACCCCAATAGTCACCCCCGTGAAGCCCAATGGTGATGTCCGCATCTGTGTGGACTATAAATGCACCTTGAACAAGGCTTTGCAGGACCATGCGTACCCGGTCCCGGTTGTAAGTCACGTGTTAACCACCTTAGCGGGGACCAAAACCTTTGGCAACTTGGACCTTGCACAGGCGTACCAACAGGTTCCAGGCAATGATGCCACGGCCACCGCACACACCATAGTCATTCACAGGAGGGCGTTCAAGGTGAAATGGCTACAGTTCTGAGTGAGCGTGGCTCCCAGGATATTCCAACATTTAATGGGCTCTCTTTTAAAAGGGATCCCTGGAATGATGCCATTCTTCGACAACGTCCTTATTGCCGCAGCGACCCTGGATGAATTCACCACCCATCTCTGCACAGTCCTCTGCTGCTTCAACAAGGCCAGCCTTAAGGTGAAGTGGGAAAAGTGCCTGCTTGGGGTCCCAGAGGAGGATCTCTTGGGGTTCCAAGTCAATGTGTCAGGCCTCCATCCGGCGAGGGACAAGGTCAAGGCCATCGTGGAGGCCCCATTGCCCAAGTCCAAGGTGGAACTTCAGGCATTCCTTGACCTACTGAATTTTTATCACGCCTTCCTCCCCCACAAAGTGACTGTGGAGGAGTCGCTGCACAAACTGTTAAACAAATCGGCACCGTGGTCCTGGGGACCCCCAGAGTCTGCAGTATTCCGGGGAGTTAAGGCGCTCCTGATCTCCAACAAGGTGCTGGCCCATTTTGATGAGTCCCTGCTGGTGATCCTTGCCTGTGACGCCTCCCCTTACAGTGTGGGCGTGGTACTGGGGCACCAGCTCCCTGATGGCCGCAAGGTTCCGGTGGCCTACTACTCATGAACCCTATCGGCTGCCGAGAGAAATTATGCCCAGATCGACCAGGAGGACCTGGCAATCATGTCTTTATTGTACTTCACACCAGAGGTCAGTCAGTCGGTCAGAGGCGCAGCAACCCTGCGCTTCCCTGCCGGCCAGCGGTGCTGGGCGGGGCTCGGCGCTGCCTCCACCAGTGCTGGGGGAGTCCCCCTCCATTCTCAGGGTTGTGGGCATCTCTTCCGGAGCTGTTACAACTTATCATGTTAATGTGCTGTTTGGGAGCCTTTAACTGGTGATTTGCGCACCGGCTGACACCAAATTTTGAAACACGCTGCTCGCTCTCACTTCGGGAGTGTTTGAGCAGCCGCTGGCTTGCAGCACCGGGGTGGGGGGGGGACGAACAGAGCCCCACCTTCGCCTTCCTGACACTCTCCTGCTGAGGCAGGGGGGAAGCATCGCAGCCCGCCCTCGCTCCAGAGAGGTGTGCCTAGGTCCTCCAGGACTCAGACCAGACCTCAGCACCACTGCCTGGACCTTCCACAGAGAGAATCCTGCCCCCACACTGGAGCTTTCTGACAGCTTCTGCAGCCAGAGACAACCCCCCCCCACACACCCTGGCCCTGCAGGACAGTTTCCCAGCCTTACAGTGACAGAAGAAACACATCGAGGGCTTCCTTCTCCTGGTCCCATCAAATGGAGCACGTTTTGATCAAAGCCAGCCTTGCCTGCTTAGACCCCTCGGAAAGGATGGCGGTGATGGAACATAAGATTTTGCCCTGCATTTACCAGGAGGGCGGGGGTTCAGTGGTTCCCGTAATAATGTCTGAGCAGAAATTTTATGGCATTTTACCCCACTGAAGTCCTTTCCCTTCTCAGGCATTGCACAAATCTCCAGGTATTTCCCAACCTGGAGTTGGCAACCCTAGTGAATGTTCCCCTTGGGATACAGCCCATTCTATTCCCTCAGAGTTCTACCAGGTCATTCAGATTTTGTGTTTTTCATTCTTCCTAAAATGCATTTATGTTTGAAAATTGGTGGGCGCATGGGGGTGGCACCAGAAGGTATCCTCGCCTAGTGTGCAAAAAAACCTGCTGTGCCCTCAGATTCTGCCCCTTCTTACCAGCCACAGCTCCCCAACTCACAAGCACAGGCAACACAGGTGCAGTGATGGTGAAGGTAGGATAGATGGCGGTGTGGCAGGAAAGAGGGGTGCCTGCCTACCATCCCATCAGAAGAGGACCTGCACCTGCTGTGGAGATTACTCCCTGCTCCACCTGCCCTGCCTTTGAGGCCTCTTCCTCTTTCCTCAGCTGCTCAGTGGTGAGAATGGGGAGGAGGAAGGAGTGGGCAGGTAAGCGGGAAGCTGATGGGGAGGGGAGCACATGATGGGGGGAACCAGCACCAAGCGAGCACTGCTGACGGGGGAGGGAGGCAGCAAACTGATGATGGGGGGCAAGAGGGCAGAGCTCCAATGGGGGGGGGAGCCAGGCAAGCACTGCACTGACAATGGGAGGGGCAAGCTAGGCAAGGAGCAAACTGAGGATGACAGGCAGAGCAGCCCACTTTCCAATTACTAGCATCTTCAGAGTTCCAGAGTTCAGATCACATAAAGTCAAGTGAACCAGATTCATGGGGTAGCAGAGATAAAAAGATGACCCCCTGTATTATATGCAAATTGTTATTTTTAAATATGTATACAATGATATCAGTATGTACCTTACAGACATTTAAATGTAAAAATGAAAATAGGCAGGTCCCAGACTGCAAGGCACTTACAATTCAGCAATAGACAAGGAGGCAAAGAGCTAGTGACTAAGGAGACAGACAAAGGTGTGTACAACAGATGCATTTACAAGCCAGGGAGGGAAACAGAAGTGGCAGCTATGTAATACGTGACAAGCATTCACTGTGCTTTAAGTCCTTTTCTAGGACACAGACTCAAACACAGAATTAGTGTGGGAATATTCCCGAGTTTCTCACAGGTTCCTGCTTGTAAATTCTCTTAACACAAAGCTACAACCAACAAGGCTTGGGCAGTGCTCATTTACTGTGGAATTGCTATAAAAAGTGTGAGACCACATCTCACATGATGTGGGGAACCAGCACCAAGCGAGCACTGCACTGATGGGGGAGGGAGGCAGCAAACTGCGGTGGCGCAGGCAGTAAGTGAAGCCTGCATAACATCTGGCCGAGCAGCTTTGGCTGTTTGAGCCCCACCGTGGCCAGAGTGAGCTCCTGGCCCTTTGTCCCAGGTCCTGTCCACCCAGCGGCTCGAAAACCCATAAAAAGGCAAATAGACAAATTGGGTACCTGCTCTTAGAGCGGGGGGGGGGCACCCGTCCCTTGTGGAGTAGTGGTGGCAGCGGCGGCAGCAGCGGCGGTGGCAGAGAAGTATGGCGGCAGCTGGCGAGGCTGGCGAGTGAGAGGAGGCTGGACCAACAGGCGCGGAGGCGGGGCGACGCAACAGGCCGGAGCCTGATGGACAGAGGCCGACAGCGACCATGCGCGAACGTACGTTCGGCCCAGACTCAAAGGTGTTGCAATAGCCAGAAGGTCGTAATAAATCAAAGACCAGCGCCAGGAGGACATCATCCGCAGACAACAGAAAAGAAAAAACAACTCACTACAAAGGGTGCCTGGTAGGTTAGTCACCCCCTCCCTTGTATGTGGCCCTAGATTAGGACTTGTACCGATTAATATTTGTATGTAAACTGCTCAGAGACCCCCTCGGGGTTAGAGCGGTATAGAAATTGAAAGTATAAATTAATTAAATAAATAAATAAATAAGAGAGACAAGGATGAAATGATATTGGGGACACCAGCAAAAGGGAGTGGGAAATTAAACAGGTTAGGTTGGATTTTATATTGTTATGCACACCCAATTTCCCCAGTGGATGAGAAATTCCAGGGCCTAGTGCTTCCTGGTGCTGGTTCCCTTTGGAGGTGAGCAGACTGGAGGTCTGTGATGTTTTTGTAATATTTGCTTTATCTACAGACTAGGAATAAGGCCTGTTGTAGAAATAAATACAACAGGCTCTAGAAAGAGGAGCAGACCCAGCACCCGGCCAATGGCATGCGAGTACTCTTGAGTGGCGGCTGATGGGCCAATGGCTGAAGGAGGGCATGTTACAGCCAATGGGAGTGCATGGAATCTTGTGAAACCAAAAGATAAATATTTATAAGGAGAGATACAAACAAGGCACATGTGGAGGTACAGGGCAGCTTATCTGCTAGCCCATATTTAATCCCTGGAGAGACAGAATCTGAAAATTCAAGTTGTTTTTGTTGGATATTGTAACTCTGCATGCAAGAGGATCTGGGAGAGAAAGGATTAAGCGAATTCTCTTGTTCAGTACACTTGGCCTTTGGCCCCACCCTGTCATCAGTTAGAAGTTGAGTCTCTTTGGCCCTTGCTTGCCTTCTGCTTCATGTTATGTTGAACCTCTCTTCTTCTGTATCTTACCTATGCTTGGAGCGGTAGCAAGTTAACCTTTTTGAAGTGAATCTGTTCACAATAAGTTGAATGTACCTACATGAATATATCATGTAAGATGTGCTTCTATATTTGTAAAATTTCTTTCTCTTGTTATCATTGTAGTCAGATCATCTTTGTAATTTGTTTGAATGGCATTTTCTTCTTAACTGGGAAACATGGAGGATCAGGGACACTGCATAAAGTTTCTGTGTTTCCAAGGCAAATTATTTCTTTTTTACATTTAACCCAATAGGTTTAACTATTTATTTATTTATGTCAATTTATATTCTACCCTCCCCGCGAGCGGGCTCAGGGCGGATCACAAGTAAGTTCTTGAACCGTTTGGCTCTTCACAGTGAACAGAAACATTAATAGAAAATTAACTATGTCTGTCTCCTCCAGTGCCTTAAGGTTGTTTGGCCAGAATCCTTAAATGCTGTTGAGGGGTTATTCACAATTCTTAAGTACTGTAAGACAGACTGAGATCAGAACTCAAGATTGTTACAAAATATGATTTGCTTCAGTTATTCTGTTAACACAGTGAAATACAGCCCAGACTGATGAGTGGGTTAATAAGAACAAAATGACGGTGCTTCTGAAGGCTTATTGACACAAGTGACTCCTTTTGATAAAGGTTAGTCCCCTTAGTCCAGGATATAATAGCTCTCTTTTTGTCACAACCCTCTGGCTCACAGAATTTCACAGCATAATGAACACTACCACAATATTCTCCTTTTTGAACCTTTACTCAAAAGAAGTATTTAGAACTGCAGCTGGCTTACAGATGAGAGTGCTATGCAGGCTGGAGAAGCCTCAGTATTCCCTTTTTGATGATGTGAATGGTAGGAGCTGGAGCCTAGGAAACAAGTCGATTTCCTGATAATTACATCCAGGCTGATATTTTGTGGGGATGTTATGATTTCTGAGCCATGAAAACAAGAATATTCAGAGTCTTCAGAATGATGAAAAGTATCTTAGACTTTTAACAAAATATATGCTTTCACAAGCTGGAAACAACTTTATTGGATTCATTGAAGTGTTAATGTTTAGTCTATGGTGGATATATACACACAGCCTTTTGTTACTGTCAATTTATATAATTTATAATTTAGCAATATATAATTTATAATTTAGCAAACCTAAACAGCATGATAAAAAGCAGAGACATCACCTTGCCAACAAAAGTCCGCATGGTCAAAGCAATGGTATTCCCCGTAGTAATGTATGGCTGTGAGAGTTGGACTATAAGGAAGGCCGAGCGCCGAAGAATAGATTCTTTTGAACTATGGTGCTGGAGAAGACTCTTGAGAGTCCCTTGGACTGCAAGGAGATCAAATCAGTCAATCCTAAAAGAAATCAACCCTGACTGTTCCCTGGAAGGCCAGATCCTGAAGCTGAAGCTCAAATACTTTGGCCACCAAATGAGAAGGGAGCATTCACTGGAGAAGACCCTGATGCTGGGAAAGATTGAAGGTCAAAGAAGAAGGGGACGGCAAAGAATGAGATGGTTAGACAGTGTCATCGATGCAACGAACATGAAATTGAGCAAACTTCAGCGGACAGTGGAAGACAGGAGGGCCTGGCGTAATCTGGTCCATGGGGTCGCGAAGAGTCGGACTCGACTGTGCGACTGAACAACAACATACACACAGCTACAAACACAAGATACAAAGCACACCATGCATATAAAATATACAAATTGTAATAAGGATTTTAATAAAGTATACCCTGTGTGATTCAATCTATAAAATTCTGTTATATGGAACACCTAATTTCTGTCTCT
Source organism: Gekko gecko (assembly GCA_029375565.1). Taxonomy (NCBI): domain Eukaryota; kingdom Metazoa; phylum Chordata; class Lepidosauria; order Squamata; family Gekkonidae; genus Gekko; species Gekko gecko. The sequence goes on along the minus strand of JAPDNY010000002.1, from coordinate 68,243,354 downwards.
ATTATCAACCATATGGTTCCCCTATACAATATATTCTAACTCACATGAAAAAGTCTCTAGTTTAATCTTAAATATACATGACCTCAATAATTTTTACAACAACAGGAATGTCTGAATTCACAATATATACAATACAACAGGTCAATTCAGCAGGAAAGTTCAATGCAGTATATATCAGGTTAGTTAATTCCAATTTTACAATAAGTTGACCTGGAGATTTCACAATGTTTCACCTGGGAACATTCTGTATTCCTTAATTGGCTATATGCTGGTAAATCGATGTCCTCTTTATCCTTAGGCTTCTCTCTGCTGAATTATGTTAGTTTCACTTCTGGCTTTAATTTTTGGTTTAACAGGTGTCAAGATCTCCAGATAGTCAGTCAAACGCCAGGCTTCATAAGAGGATAGTGTTTATTGAAGACTAAGCATGAACACACTCTTTGTCAGTACTACTGGTTAATACAGAACAGCATCAGTTATAGCCCGTTTGAAATGCCCCACCCATACTACAAGCCAATGGTTACACCTCGTGCGCATGGCAAAGCATAAATTTAACAGCCCATCAGAAATATCCACAAAGGCCAGAGAGGCCTGGGATCCAAGGCCAGCTGTGGAGATGAGACTCTGCATAGACACAGTAAATTAGAGCACCGGGAGCCTCTGTGATACTCCCGCATTCCAGTACAGTGAAAGATGTCTCTTCCCCCCCACACCTTCAGCAATGGCAGGTTACCTGACAACAGGTAATCCAGTAGCCCTTGTTTCCAACCATGCTTCTTCAGGGTGAAACATTGTGAAATCTCCAGGTCAACTTATTGTTTAAGGCTGGTACTTAATAGTAGGATCAGAGTTAACCTACCTGATGAATTTTCTTTGGATTCTCTCATATGAAATACAGCAAAAGTAATTCAGCACACAAAAATAGAATTTACAGCACTGGGTACATGAATGTCTGTAGCAAATTCTTCGGGTCTGTAATTCACACTTTTCAGAACCTTAATCCACTGTTTTAAAACTGTATTTGGTATCCCTTGTGGATAAGGCAACCCAGGGCACAGGTACATAATAAGAATCCAGCTTATCTAAAGAATGGCTGTATCTCTCAGCAACTGAACTGTGGTTTGTGGGAATGATGCTATCATATCCTGGCAAAATGAGAAGTGTTTGCAGATTGACAGTGATCCAGCTGAGCACTCACACAAGTGTAAATTACCAAATCTCCTTTCATAAGAACTTTGCTGAACTCGGCAAGGGCCTTTTCCTGCAACATTTGTCCAATATAATCTCTTGGTCCTGTGCTTTCTCCAATAAGAAAAGCCATATAAAACCTCTTCTTAAGACCATCCAAAATAACACAAAATAGAGGGCAAACTTTCAAGTTCTACAGAATGCTTCATCAGCTTGGATATTAGAAAACAAATAGGGGGAGGAAGAGAAAAAAGAAGATAAATCCTATTATCTGCATCCTGTGCTGAGTGCTAGGCAGGTCATGTTTGCATAGATAAAATAGTGCTGGTGCCATTCTAAGCAGGTCTACCAAGAATCCTACTCAGGTATATTCAGTGGGGCTATGCAAACAAAACCGTTTAGACACTAATTCATTCATTTGTATGGATCTGAACCCTAGGATTTGAAGGATGCACAGCGCTGGAATGCTCTATGGCTCTTAGCATTTCTGTGCCTCTTAGAATAGGCTTTACTCTCATCAGACAATTTGGGAGGGATTTTCTCCCCAGCAATATTTTTGTGCATGTTTCTAATAATGTAACCCCTTACATCTTTATTCAGAAGTTCCATTTTATTTGATGGTGCTTACTCCCAGGAAAGTGCATAGAAGATTGTGGCCTCCCAAAGAGTGTGGAAGTCCTGTCCTGTCTAAGGGTGAATCAATTTTGTTGCCCCAATGACAGGCACGGTCCTGAACTAGAGGGAGTAGGGTGCAGTGGGGGCTGTGAATGGCTTAATGATTTGGAAATTAACCCTCCTCAGTCCAACGTTATCCACTTCCGCCCAAGAATCCTAATAGTTCTCAGGATCCAATTTCCTCATCTCCCTGTTTTCTTTCCTTTAACTGACTCCCAACTGCCCTCAACATTTTATGCATCCTGGAAAGTGTCCTGTCACTAACTTATTTTTTTAAAAAAGAGTCCCCCCCCTTCTGTTAATTTGCAAAGCCATATTTTGCTGCATTCTTGTTGAGCTCCCTTCCCTAAGTATACAGAAACCTCCATCTTGTTTTCACAATGGGCCATCACCTTTGTTATCTGGTTCAGTTCTGAGGCTACCAGAGAGAGACTTTCCCTTCCTGAAGGTAAGAAACACAAGGCACTAATCAGAAACACATACACAAAAGTGGGCAGTGATGCAATACTACAGTAACTGTATGATACATTACTAAATTTAACAATCTTGAGCACAAGATGCAAGTCCTGTCATTCAAGAATATTGTATGTGCTGCATGCTCATTGACCAGACTCTGGCCCTGCAATCTGTCTTGCTGTTGCCCCTATGGGGGCATGCCATGCATTATTGATTACGCTCTGATTAGGTCAGATCTGCTGCTGAACCCAAAGTTGGGATTTTTCTGACAACATGGTCCACAGCTACCATGATCTTTGTCCTCTCATATATACAAAGGTGAGAGAGTCAGTGTGGTATAATGGTTAGGATGTGAAACTAGGACTGAGGAGGCCTAAGTTCAAGTCCTTGCATGCTATGAAATGTTGCTGGGTGACCTTGGGCCTGTCAGTCTCTCTCAGCCTAACCTCACTGCATTGTGAAGATAAACTGCAGGAGGGGAGAATGTTAAGATAAAAATACGCTCAGTAAATAAAGTAATGTAATTTTCTCTCTCTGCACTTTACATAGGAATTTTCTGCAGATTGCTGGCTTCAAATCCCTGCTCCATTGCAGCCTGAGTCTCCCTAGGCAAACAGCCTGAGTGGTTTTTACTCAACCTCAGAGATTTAATCCATTTAAATGAAATATAGAGAAACAGTGACATATCTGAGACAAATTATGTCTTTGGCTTCTTCTTGCAGAGATACTTTAGGCTGTATTTTCAGATCCATCTTGGCATCATTTGAAAGGACCAGCCAACTGGGAAATAATAATGACGTGGAAGAGATAAATGACTTTATTTAAAAGTATATCAAGGGTCTTATTTTCAAGTGAAGTTTGCAGCAGTGTCCAACAGCAGAGTGGAACACCAGTTAATGGGTCTGTTTTCATCTGCTGAGAGTGCTTTTGTACTTTGGCTTTAGCCTAATGTTATTATGCACAACCGTTTAAAATTCCCAAATAAAAGTAGAAAATTAAAATAAAGTGTTCTGACCATGGAATAAGTACTGAATCATTAGTAGAATGTTGCATGATTAGGGCCTGTCCCAACTCTTCCACGGACTGGTTTCCAGGTCCCCCATGGCCACTGGTGAGGGATGGGAGAGTGGGTTGCCAGATCCTGATTGGGAAATTCCTAGAGATTTGGGGGTGGAGGCTGGGGAAGATAGGGACCTCAGTGGGCTGCAATGCCATAGAGTCCACCTTCCAAAGTGTCCATTTTTTCCAGGTGAACTGATCTCTATCATCTGCAGATGAGCTGTAATCCCAGGGGATCCCCAAGTCCCACCTGGAGGCTGGCACCCCAGCTCACATTCAAGTGTTACATTTCTCTCACTTAGGGTTACCAGCTCTGGGTTGTGAAACGCCTGGAGATTTTGGGGGTGGCGGCTGAAGAGGGCATAGTTTGGGGAAAGGAGGGATTTCAATGGGGTATAATGCCATATGGTCCATCTTCCATAGTAGCCTTTTTCTCCAGGTTAATTGATCTCTGTCACCTGGAGATAAATTGTAATCTCAGGAGATCTCCAGCCACCACCTGGAGATTGGCGACCCTATTCCTACTCTGTCCAGTTCGTAACTCTGCCGCTGTGTGCTTACATCTTTACCCTCAGGTTCTGCCTACACCCACTGCCCGCACCATTTCTCCTAATACGATTTTAGCGAAGGGATCAGGTATAAACTGGAATATAGCGCCTAGATTAACCTTTGGCAGCCCAGTTGACTGACGATGTCAGGTTGCAATCCGCACCTTGTCGTTGGACTGTAAAGCTATTGATTTTTATGCAGAGAAGCTCAATGGAGCAGAGGGCTACTGTTTCAAAGAAAACTACATTTCCCGACACACTCAGCGACGCACCCGGAAACGGAGGTGTGTCTTGTGCGTTCCCGCTAGTTCAAGGAAGGCAGCGCGGGCGATTTCGAGTCTGGCAGGCAAAATTTTCAGGTATCGGCTTCTACAGGGTGAGGGGAGGCCATGTCTCTTGCATTGGATGACTCCCAGTGGCCTGAGCATCTCGCTCCACTGAAAGTAAGTAGAGAGGATCGTGCCTTTCAGAGGCGGAAAGCAGCCTGTCGTTGGGGGTGGGGAGCCCTCAGCTTTGGAGAGGCTCACGTTGTATGCAAGTGCATAACATTCAGTTGTACATTTTCCTGACAGCTGTGTCCTTAATCTGCGCTGCCTTCCTTGTTATAAAACTGCCCCCGAATTGGGAAAGATTCCCAAGTGATAGGTAAGTTAGTCTGGTGGTAGCAAAATAAACAGGTCTCTTGTCGCGTCGTGAAGCTTGTATTCTAACATAAGTTTTTGTGGACTGTATGGTAGAATACTAAACTAGTTAATTTTTAAGATGCCACGAGACTCCTGTTCCAAAATCGGGGTTCTGATCATTGAGGAAATCCTCATAATTCTGAGTAATAGGCAATAGAAACTGCTTAAATTTGTTCAAGGCACAGAGCATGCAGGTGCTACTGGGCGCTATACTTGGGGTGCGCATATACATCTGCACTGAATTAATGGAAAGTGTGAGCAAAATATCTGGGTGCCTGCACAAGACAATATGACATCATTTTCAAAAGCCGTTTGAGAATCAGATTTCTGTAAGGATACCTAATGCAGGAGTTCTCAATTGAAGCACCAGGTGTTTCATTTGACCATGAGGAATATTCATATGTTGGATCAGACCAGTGGTCCATCTCGTCCACCTTCCTGTTTCAAATAGTAGCCGAGCAGATGTCTGACCTATAACAAGGCATGGAGGTCAAAGCCTCCTCCTGTTGCTGTTCCTCAGCATTTTTATTCAGAGGGTTACTGCCTCAGAGATGGGGGTTGCCTTTAGTTGTCATAGGCCTGTTCTCAGTGAATCTGTGTAATTCCTCTTTAAAATCAATGTGGACTGGGTTCATAATGTCAGTGACAGAGGATTTAACTCCATCTCCTCATGCCATTTTTTGTGATCTGTGGTGAAACTTGTAGAGAAGTGGTTATCATCTAGCTAAGTAGTAAACTAACATCTCCAACTCTTCACTTTTCTAAACTGTATAGCCATTCTAAGAAAATAAACACACAAAATACACTGCCTTATATTGACCATCGATCTACCACAGTCAATATTGTCTTGTATCCAGGGCTTTAGGAAAACATCACCTACTACTTGATCTGCCAAACTGCAGATGCCAGGGATTGAGCCTGGGACCTACTACATTAAAAGTAAACCTTCTGCCGCTGAGGCTCAGTACCTCCACATATGGTGATGGTGCTTGTAACTCTAATCACCTGGAGTAACTCTGCATATGATTGTACTTTGAGCTACAGTGTGTGGGTTACTGCCTCAGTCTGCTTCTGCAGTATATTGTATTTACATATTTAGGACATTTATATGACACCTTTACACTTAACAATGTTTGAGGGGGCTTCCATCAATTCAAAATGCAGAAAATAACAAGCTTGGGACTTGTGTGTGGGGGGGATCTCATTTTCACTTCCCCCATTATTTTCTCTGTCCCTTTCCTGAAAGCCCCCACAGCCTCTCCTCTCTTCCGGCTTCCTTCTTTCCTTTCCACTTACTAGCAACCTATCTTTACCTGCCTCCCCCCCCCTGGTTTTTCCTGCCCCTGGCAGCCACTGCCTGGGAAAACTCTGGCCAAGTTGTTTGGTGGCAGTTGCTGGGCCCAGCTGTATGGTGCTGGCTGAACTGGGTCCCTCCCACTTGCATGGCATTGCCAGTAAGCTTCCATGGCAGAGTGGGGATTTAAACCTGGGTCTCCCAGATCCTAGCCTGACATTCTCCTCTATGCTACCTTGCCTATTGTGAAGTGGCTGCTATTAGACAATAGCAAGCAGCTGGGGAGGGGCTGCGGTTCATTGATAGAGCCTCTGCTTGGCATGCAGTAGGTTCCAGGTTCAATCCCCAGGATCTCCAGTTAAGCATCATATAACAGAGAATGTAAAAGACTTTAGCCTGGAGAGGCGCTGCCAGTCTGAGTAGACAATACTGATTTTGATGGACCAGTGATCTGATTTAGTGTAAGCCCCCCCCCCCGCCTCTATCTGGGAAAACTATGGCCATGTTGTGTGATGCTTACAGCATTTTATTTTCACAACCATGGTGAAAAGCAAGTTACACTGAAAATATGTAGCTGGCCCAAGGTCACCCAGTGAGCTTCCATGGCAGAATGGGAATTTGAACCTGGGTTTCCCAGAGTCTAGTCTGGAACTCTAACCACTGTACCATGCTGGCCGGGGGGTGGGGAGCTGCTGTTAAGTAGTAGCAAGTAACTGGGTCTGTCTGAGTCATGCAGGTCATGTACTATCAAGTTGCCCAGTGGTTGCTGCCAGGACTGGCCACAGTGAATCTTCCCTCAAAGGCCAAAATAGTCCTAGAAAGGGTCCTCCCCTTACCTTTTACTGACCAGAAACCAGGCTGGAAGGTCAGCAGTACTGTTGTGGTTGCCTAGCAATAGCCACTAAAGGCATTCATTTCTTAAAGCTACAGGTGCTGCTTCTACCATTTCATGGGTTTTAACCCCCTCAATGTATATTTTTTTAAAAAATTCAGAATTTTCCTGCAATTGTAGGGCTTTTTTCAGATTTGTAGGAAGAGCTGTCTTGTCTGTCTATGGTCCCTAACTCCGGTTTTAAGTATGAATGGGGCCATGTTGCGAATTAGGAATATAAAGGGATCCATGTATAAAATCATGAGCCAGATGGAACTATGGTGGGGAATAAATTTTAAAAGGTCTACTGGAATAAAAGTCTAATTGATGTTGGAAAGTGTGTAGTAATGAGGAGCACAAGTAGATACAGGGGAGAGAATTCCAGCAAGGCAGCAGCTGAGAATGTCTTTTTGTGGGTTCCCATTAGAGTACTTCAGCCACTGTGGGTTCCCTGAGCAGAGCCTCCTTGACTGACCTTGGAGCATGAGCTGGTAATACCCATGAAGATGGTCTTTCTGGCATTCTGAACCCAAGCCTAGTTCATATGTGCAAAATGTTTTAGTGGCTCCTGTTGTTTCCTGCTTGTCTTTTTTAGCCTTGTAAAGCAAGAATCAGAACCCAAATGATATTTCTCCTTAATGTTTTTCTGCATATTGGCTTGGATCCCAACCCACCATTGCATGAGGGGAAAGGTGCTAATGCTTGCACAAGGGCTTTGTGTGTGGGGTATCAGTTGACTTCCTCATTCCTGATGTAGTCCCTGTGACAAATACCATACCTATTACAAGGATCTGAACCATCATCAAAGGACAAGAAGGGAGAGGCAGGAAGGCCATGCTCTGGGTCCTGATCTGAGAGAAAAATTAGAAATAAATTGGATTTTTTCCCCCATGAGCTGATTGTGTGTTCAAATATTATAACATTTTGTTTGTGTGCTTTTAAGTAATTGTAGAAATGGCAATAATTACACTAAATTATTTGGGTCTCCCACCCTTCATGTGTAAGTACTTCTTTAAAACTTCCCTTATTCTAGACCAGAATTTATTTGAGCTACTAATTTTTCACTATATTTATGAAAATAAGCTTTCAAATGTTATTTCAGGAAGTGGACAACTTGTTGCGCTGTGGGATATGCTTTGATTACTTCAATATTGCAATGATCATCCCCCAGTGTTCACATAATTGTAAGTACAGAGTTTGTCTCATTTTTATTTATGATTTTGATTTTTTAAAATTACACTTCTCAGTCACAGTGTGGCTTACAGTTAAAATCCATTGCTAAACACAATAAAATATTCCAAATGGAATCATTTTTTCCTGTTCAATTCATCCTGTCTAACAGAAATAATAAATTATGATGTACATATATCTTCAGTAAGTTCTTTATAATAGTCTTATTTTTTAAAATTTCTCCTCAAATCTGACATGCAGGGCCTGAAATTTATAGTAAAGCTAGGCATTTGAAAATCCATGGGTGGTGAGAACTCCCAAGGGCAAAGGAAATTCAGATGACAAATTATTTTCTCCCCCAAGTTTTGAGACTGGCATGATGATTGCCAGAAACTCAGCTTGGGTGGTTTTTTAAATCTTTCTATAAGTTGAGGCATAGAGAGTTGCTAGGAGACTACTACACCATGATCTTTTAATTAGTGTATTGGTTTCCATGACGATCCAGATTGTGGTTGCTGAACTATACACCGTAATCCCAGTGTCCTAAGGGCCTAGTATTTCCTCTTATGCCCTGATGTGATTTTCACAGTGTTTTCCTTCCATACCACATGTACTAAGAAGCAAGTACCACTGGGTTCAATAGATGTTGATTTCCATTAATGATGTGGCTTTGAGACAACAGCTAAGGTCTGGAACTCACAGTTTTGAAAATGACAGTGAGAGAAGTGGTGTAAGAGAACTGTAAAAAGCAATAATGCATTGCACTGTGTGGAGCGGAGAAAGGGGCTGGGAGAAAGCCTCTGTGTAATGTAATGCTACATATGCTTTGACAGAAGATGTGAAATTTGCTACAACAATGTCATTCTGGAGCCACAGTAGAATTATTTGGAACCCTGTTTTAATGAGGCAAATGGCTATGTGGATGGGGGCTTATAAAACTACTATATGTGTATCAGAGTCCTATGTAATTTTGCCTGGAAGTAATTATGCATGGGGACACAGCCCTTCTAAGTTAGTGTCTTGTATAGGCTGTTATGATGGCCCCATCCACTTCCCTCCCTCAGAGCCAAGATTTTCTCTCTGTTTTTCTTTCCCTTTACTGATTGAGCCACCCTAGTAATGTGTTTTCTTCTTTGCTGAAGAACTCTGATTGTCCCACCTGGCTACAGTACGATACTTTGGCCCAGGAACCTGAGGAAGGATCAGGAGCCCGCTTTAACTTAAACAACTTGAATGGCATTTGAGGTGTTTTGAAATTCAAAAATAACAAAATATTTTATTTAACATAGAGGGGAGAGGTCACATGAAATCAGGGGTTGAAATTTCTAAGGTAATATAATATAACTAAGAATAAGGCCCGTTGTGGAAATAAATACAACGGGCTCCAGAAAGAAGCTCTGGGAGAGTGCCCCGGCTTTGGGCACTCAGTGACAATTTGCTGTGGCAATCTCAGCAGGGTATGATGACAGAGTCCACCATTTTCTCCAGAGGAACTGATCTTTGCTACCTGAAGAGCAGTAGTCATTTTGAGTGATCTCCAGCCCACCCCCAAGATTGGTAACAGTGGTTCCCCAGGAGGGAGTGGCTGGTTTGGAGGGTGGAGTCTATGGCATTGTACCTGTCTGAGGTCCCACCCCTCCTCAGCACTCACCCTCTCCAGGTTTGACCCCTCAAATCTCCAGGAATTTCCCAACCTGGAGTTGACAACCCTATCTCCCTCCCAGCCAACCATCAACCTACCTTTAGTTTTCCATCTCCTCCCCCATCCCTCCTACAGAGCAGTTGTAATTTTGAGTGATCTCCAGCCCCCACCTGGAGATTGGCAACAATGGTTCCCCATCAGGGAATGGCTGGACTGGAGGGTGGAGTCTATGGCATCGTATCTGTCTGAGGTGCCACCCCTCCTCAAACCTCACCCTCTCCAGGCTCCATCCCTCAAATCTCCAGGAATTGCCCACCTGGAGTTGGCAACCTGATCAGGACTGGGCCCAATGACTTTTCTCCCAAAGGCCAACATAGGTGTGGAAAGGGCCTTTATTGACAGGGGAGAAAGTACAGGTGCCAACTTCGATTAGGGAGATACCGGGAGATTTGGGGGAGTGGATCCTGTGGAGGGCAGCATTTGGGGTGTGTGTGGAAGGCCTCAGCAGGGTATAATGCCATAGAGTCTACCCTCCAAAGCAACCATTTTCTCCCGGGGAACTGATCTCTGTCATCTGGAGTGGGAGATCTCCAGGTCCCACCTGGAGATTGGCAACCCTAGGGGAAAGTCAGCCACACAGCGGGGAGTTGAAGAAAATGGTCTGATGGTCACTGGCCCACCTCATTAGCCAGCCAGCCATGCTGAAGCTAAGCAGGAGAAAGAGCCTTTTTCTATTTATTCTGACAGGAAAGTGGCCGTTGGGGAGGGAGTTATGGGCGCGGGAGGGGGTTATGCTGAAAGTCCTTTGTTTTTTTACTCACAGAACCAAGCTTGGCTGCCTACCAACAGCCACTGAGGGGACAGTCCCTCACAGGAGTCAAGAGAACTGTCTTCCTCAGAAGAGAGAGCTGGTCTGCCAGGGGGAGTGGGTGGGGAAGAGGAGCAGACCCAGCACCCGGCCAATGGCACGCGAGTACTCTTGAGTGGTGGCTGATGGGCCAATGGCTGAGGGAGGGCATGTTACAGCCAATGGGAGTTCATGGAATCTTGCCAAACCAAAAGATTATTATTTATAAGGAGAGATAAACAGACTTTAGTTCTTATGTTTCAGGCTAATGAGAGTTTCTTAAGCTGTTCACAGTTACTTAAATCTTTATGTCGAATGACTTTTGTACACTCTTTCCAATACCCAAAGCCCTTCTCTTGAAACATCAGTACTCGTCTTGAATTTTTAACTGACTCTTAAGGTCTCTACAGTCAGTTTCTAACCACACTTACGGGCACTCAATGAAATTGTTAAGCAGTCAGGTTAGAACAGATAAAAGGAAGTACTTCTTCACCCAAAGGGTGATTAACACATGGAATTCACTGCTACAGCAGGTGGTGGCAGCTACAAGCATAGACAGCTTCAAGAGGGAATTGGATAAACATATGGAGCAGAGGTCCATCAGTGGCTATTAGGAGACAGAAACTCTCAGTGTGATGCACTGTATTCTTGGTGCTTGGGGGGGGGCAAGAGTGGGAGGGCTTCTAGTGTCCTGGCCTCACTGATGGACCTCCTGATGGCACCTGGTATTTTTGGCCACTGTGTGACAGAGTGTTGAACTGGATGGGCCATTGGCCTGATTCAGCATTGGCTTCTCTTATGTTCTTATGTTCACACCAGACCAAGGATCCTCTGCACTCTTCAGAGCTAACTTCCTGCTTGACTGGGTAGGGAATTTTCTTTTCTCTCTTGAAAATTTATCCCCTTTCTTTGGCCCGAATGGGAGTCTTTGCCTACTTCTCAGACTTCCTTGCCAACTTTCTTCCAGATCTCCTGTCTGTGTTAAATTGCTCTCAGTCAGGGCTGAATTCCGAAACTGTTAGTACTCGACTCTTCTCAGCTAGGGCTGAAATCAGACTGAATTCTCCTCAGCATCCAGTTCAGAGTTATCCTTTTCTCCTCAGTTTTTATTGCTTTATAATAGCCTTTTTGAGATGAGATAAACAGAGCTGTCCAGAGTTTTCTAAATTTGGGTTTACCATAAATTTATATGATAACTGTGACAAGTTCTATTTATGGGGAAGTTGACCTTTGTTCTGTCAAAAATAGCAGTTGGTAAGATTTGCTAACAATTTGTTAGTATCACAGCATAATTCCAGGTGTCCTTTAGTCACCTCTGTTAATAAGGTCTATTATGTACTGTCAGCTTACTCTGGAGAATCCCAGCAGTCAAGCCTTTAAGCTTGACTTTGGATTTGTGTGCCAGTTGTATGCACCATTCTTTTTTCTCCTATGTATATACTCCACAGCTACAACCAAAATCTGCAGTTTTTCTTAACTGGGGTGGGAACATCAGTTGTAACATGTGGGGGGTGGCATACAAAGTTTTTTAAAAAATTACGCAATTGTCCTATCACAGCTGTGCAGTAGCGTCCAGCAAGTACCTTCCATTTAAATCCTTGTGGTTCAGGTTTTGTGCATGCCTTTTAGTATTAGTTTGTTGAATGAAAGGGAACCAAAAGGAACCCTGTCTCAGCTCCCTTGATTCTCGCACGGCTCCCCAACATGTCAGCGTTGCATGTGGCATGCTGTGCATTGACATCCCACCCCTCACGATCAGTGTGTCCTGCCTCCATTAGCAAGCTCACCTTCCCTGATCAACTGGAGGGCTAGCCTCAGCTGCCACATCTCTCTCCTCCCTCCAGTCACACAAACACACGCTTCCCATGTGCCTTCTGTGCACTCCTCACCTGCTCCACTTTCCCTCTCCTTCTGTGCAGCTCTCCACTCTGGCCTTGCTGCTCCAGCCTGGCTTTGGCGTCCTTTTTCCATTTGGTTCCCATTAGGTCCCCCCCTGAATTCAGCCATATTTGTTTCCCTGGCAGCAGTTGCTGGTCCTGCTGCTCCCACTCCTGAGCTCTCCTGTGCCCATCAACTTTGGACTGGTCTTTTCTGACCAACCATGTCTCTTTATCTCTCTCCCAATGCCTCTTTTTTTGCAAACTGGCTTTGCCACGTCCTCTGGTCCCTCCAACACTTGCCTGGAAAGATTTGCCTGGAAACTTTGTATTTCCTTCCACTGCCTTCTCTCTCCCCCACTCTCCTCCTTGTCTCTCTCTTCCCCCCACCCCCATCCTTGCAGCCTGCCAGCCACACCCACCCACTGGCACCCTCCCTCTCTTCTTTCTAACTCTGAAAGACCCTTCATTTCAGTTACCCCCCAATCTCTCCTGGTCAGTTTCACATCACACATAGAAACCCACAACCCAGGCTCCCTTGTCCTTTCTTTCTGGTGCCCCCCACCCAGCCGCACAGGAAGAGGGTGGGCTGGTTTTATTTTTTGCAAAACTGTCTCTTTTTTCCCTTCTCTGTCCATCACTTCCAGGTCTTTTTCTTCAACTTCAGGAGAGGAGGATGGTTTCTCTCTCCCCCTCCCTCAGTAAGCACTGGGTCTTTTATTTTCCCAAAGTGCTTAGCAAAAAAAGAGTTGTTTTTTTTAAAAAAGCAAAGTACACTCAGGAAGGTTGTTTAAAAAAACTGGATTATAACACACAATTGCTTGCCCAACAGTAAAGGAAAAATGGGATTTCCCAGCATGTGTTGCACAGCCGGCGACCCCTGCCCAGCATGCGAAACTGACTAATAAAGAGTGGAAAGAATGACCTCAATGAGGGCGGATGAGTGTCCTCCAAGGGGCTGGAAAAGCGGGGGGAGGTCTGAGGGAATCCGTATGCTTTTGAATTCCCTTCAGCTTGGAAGCAAAGCAAGGGGAAAGACTGGCACATAACCACTCTCAGAAAACTCTGGAAAACAGCAACCAGAAAGTCAACTGAGCACTGAAGGGAGGAAAAATAATGCAGAACACCCCCCCCCAGTGTATATGCACAGTGAAAGTGAAGGGAATGCAGAATGACAAAGAAAACCCAACGGACATGTACTGTGGAAGTGAGGGAAAACACCAGTGCACAATGGGCCTAAATCTCTTCTCTTTTCCTTTCTTTTCAGGCTCTTCTAGTTTCTTTCCTCTGGTACATAATATAGCAGCTGTTTCTGTAATGGTACTATCTGAGTCTTTGACAATTCCGATTTGGTATTTCAGTTGAGTCCTGTAATTAGTTTTGCAGCTACAGTTTTCAAGACAAAAATTTACTCCAGTGTCATTGGAAATATAAATGAGGCCTAGTGCTAAAGATTGTTCTCTTGGTTCTGTTCCAGTGTTTTATTTTGGAATGCTTTTCAGTTCCTCTGGACATGAATAATGAACAGGGCATAAATCAGTTGTGGCACATTCTAAAATGTCTTGGTCCGGTGGTGGAGGGGTGGGGAGGCCGATCAATTAAGCTTATTCATATTCATGCAGCTAGAAAATTAATATAGATTTCCATATATGGAAAATTGTGATATGTAACATTTATTAAGAGACTTCTTAATTGATCAGCAGTGTAGTTGTTGAACCGAAAATAAATGGCTCTATTTCTCTGCTTCATCATTAAGAGTGGTATAAATGGATTAGGTGTAGAATTAAACTCCTTCCCTTTAGTTTTAGTGTTAAGATATGTAGCTAACAACTACATGATAAATGGCTGGCATCCTACAAAATATTAACTGGTTGGCAAGTTCATAAATGAATGGAGAAATTATGATTATTTCTTACTATGCTTGCTTGGATGCAGGGTGGATTGATTTTTAAGTCAAAGTGATTTAAACCAGTGATCTAAATCATAATTTAAATTATTTAAATCATAATTTAGATCACCAAGGAAAAAAAGCCAATTTCAAACACTGATTTACATCAAGCTTCGAATCTCATAATTAATGATTTCCTAAACAAGAGTAAAGCATTTCAAATGCATTGGTTTACTTGCAGCTAAGAGAGTCATATATGAGCCCAAATGCAAGGGAAGGGAATAATTGTAAAATTAACGGATATTTGGGCCTTTGTGTACATATGCAGAAATACTAAGGAAGGTAATAGGAATTGGCTCTTTCAGACCATCCAACATATTGAGGTGGTTGGAACTTTCCAGTAGCAAGGATTGATCATTACTGAACAGTCTTGGATAAGCAATCATTAGGAGGATATAGGGGGCATCACCTGTCAAAATCAGAAATGTCAGGGTTCCCATCTCTCCATAGCCAGAAGTCCCACGTATCTACCTCCCTGCCCTGGAAGTCCTGTCCTCCTCCAGCTTTCCCCCTATTGGCTGGTCAACAATCACATGGAAAATAGAGAAAGAGGAGGAGTTAGGGTTGTGTGGAGTGGCTGTTGCGGAAGAAGGAGGCTGGGGAAGATGGCTACCGTTGGTTTTTTGTATGGTGGGAGGGTGGGGGAGCCTAAAAGAGAAATGGCTGGGGGTTTGCTTGCTGCAAAGTTATGATTTTGAAACTGAGAGAAATGGCAAATCTCTGTGTTTTTTTGGTACAGGGGAAGGAGTGCTTTAAAACAGGGAATAAAAAAATGGTGCATTTGTGAACAGTTTTTTGTGTGGAAATGACTGTGTGAGAAGCCCCTCTCCCCCAAGGCAGATGGTTCCCTGAGGTCCCAAACCCACCCCAGCCAGGCAGCCCCCCCTGCAAGTTCCCAGAGCAAAGCAGCTGGGGCTTGCAAGCGTGCTGCTTCCCCCACCCCCCAAAAGGCTTGGGTTTCCCTGCCCCACTGGAAACTAGGTTTTTCTGCTGCAGAGGGGGGAAAAGTGTCACTTTAAAAAAGTCAAGCTGCAGTAGCTTGTTTACTCCTCAAGTGGGCAGTCTTCTCAGCATTGGTGGCAAAGCTTCCTAATGGTGCTTGCATTCTGTATGTTTTCTCTGAATTGTTGTTGAAGAGCATCACTGGAATGATTTGAAGGAATTTTGATGGTGTTGCTGAGGAAATGGTTGCTCTGGACATGTTGCTGCCATAATCAAGGAATGTAATCAGCAAAACAGGTTCTGCTGGATTTCATGTCATACAGTGGTAATTTTGATACTCTAGGTATGTTTCTGTTGCTTATGAAAAACTGTCATACTGTTTGAAAGACTCCCTTCTCCTCAGCTTAGTGGTGTTAGCTGCTCTGTGGAAAATATTTGATCACCATTAAAATGATGAGCTGAAGGAAAAGAATCATCATGCAGAGAAAAATGGCAATCACTGTTGAAATTTATGCCTCAGGTTTTAGCAGCTGGAAAATCAAACTGTAATGTTTGTACTTTTACCAAATAGCCCACCCTTCTAATTATGTCATGTGTTTTCCTCCAGATTGTTCTCTCTGCATACGCAAGACCCTGTCCTATAAAGCTCAGTGTCCTACATGTTGTGTGGTAAGTGTTATTGCCTGTCACATTCTGCCCTGTTTGGGAAATGTTCTAGGCTACCTCTTTCTCATTCTGCAAGTGTAGGGTTCATTGGAATTACATGAAATTTATTCTGCTATAATCTAGGAATGGAATTTTGGTTCCCTAGGTGGAACATTAAATAGTTGTTCTCTTCAGCATGTTATTATCTGTTTCTCCCTCCTCAGATATCCCTGGAACATGGCTTCAGGCCTCATTATTAGGGTTGCCTTCTTTTCCCTTTCCTTTACTTGCAACTAGCCCTTCTTCTCTTCATTTGGGTGAAGTACTTCTTTTATCTGTTCTAAGCCTACTGGTCATTCATTTCATTGTGTGCTCACAAGTTCTTGTATTGTGAGAAAGGGAGAAAAGTATTTCTTTCTCTACCTTCTCTGTCCTGTGCATAATTTTATAAACCTCTATCGTGTCACCCCTCAGTTGTCATTTCTCCAAGCTAAAGTACCCTAACCTCTTTACCCTTTCTTCATAGGGGAAGTGTTCTGTTCCCTTAATCATTTTAGTTGCCCTTTTCTGCACTTTTTCCAGTGCTATAATATCCTTTTTGAGGTGCAGTGACCAGAACTGTACACAGCATTCCAAATGAGGCCGCACCATCGATTTATACAGGGACATTATGATGATACTGGCTGATTTCCTAATAATCTCAAGCATAGCATTTGCTTTTTTTTATTGCTGTTGCATGCCAGCCTAACATTTTCCGTGAGTTATCTGCCACAACTCCAAGATCTCTCTCCTGGTCAGAGCCTATCAACATGTATTTATAGTTAGGATTTTTGGCTCCAATGTGCATTAATTTGCACCTGCCCATGTCAAACCTCATTTGCCACATTGACACCCATTTGCCCAGCCTTGACAGATTGCTCTGAAGAGCCTTGCAATCCTCTCTGGTTCTCACCATCCTTTACAATTTAGTGTCATCTGCAGACTTAGCCACTTCGCTGCTTACTCCCAACTCCAAATCATTAATGAACAAGTTAAAAAGCACCGGACCCAGTACTGAGACCTTCAGTACCCCACTGCTTACCACCCTCCACTGTGAAAACTGCCCATTTATACTCACTCTGTTTCCAGTTGATTAACCAGTTTTTAATCTACAAGAGGACTTGTCACCTTATCCCATGACTACAGAGATTACTTAGGAGCCTTTGACGAGGAACTGTATCAAAAGCTTTCTGGAAGTCTAGGTAGTCAACAACTAGGTAAACAACAACCCTTGTCCACATGTTTGTTCACCCCCTCAAAGAACTCTTAACAGGTTAGTAAGAGAAGATCTTCCTTTACAGAATCCATGCTGATTATTCCTTCATAGCTTTTGCTCATCAATGTGTCTACTAATTCTGACTTTAATAACAGATTCCACCAACTTTCCTGGTGTTGATGTTAGACTGACTGGCCTGTAATTTCCTGGATCTCCTCTGGAGCCTTTTTTAAAGATGGAGGTTGTATTAGCTACCTTCCAGTCCTCAGGAATGAAGGCAGATTTTAATGATAAATTTAATATTTTTGTCAGGAGATCCACAAGTTCAAATTTGAGTTCTTCAGAACTCTTGGATGTATGTGATCTGGCGATTTGTCAGTTTTTAATTTGTCCATCAGGCGTAGAACCTCCTTTCTCATCACCTCAATCTGACTCAGGTTTTTCAACACTCCTCCTGAAATTGGTGATTCTGGAATGGGCAAAGACCTCCCATCTTCCACAATGAAGACAGAGGCAAAAAATGCATTTAGCTTCTCTGCCGTTTCCCAATCATTCTTTAGCAATCCTTTGACCCCTTGGTCATTCAAGGGCTCCACTGCCTCTCTGACTGTTTTTCTGCTTCTAATGTATTTGAAGAAATGTTTATTGTTGGTATTCATGTTTTTTCCAATATGTTCCTCATAGTCCCTTTTTGCCTGCCTGATCACCGACTTGCATTTTATTTGCCACAGCCTGTGCTCCCTTTTATTTACTTCACTCAGACTAGTCTTCCAGCACTTAAAGAATCCTTCTTACCTTTTCCTGCTTCTGTTACTTTGTTCATTAACCATGCAGGTGTTTTTTATACATATGTGTACCTTTCCTAACCTGTAGTATACTTTTTATCTGAATTTCTGGGATTGTAGTTTTAAATAGTCTCCATGCTTCCCAAAGGGATTTGATCCTCCTTACCCTTCCTTTCAGTTTCTTCTTCACAAGCCCCCTCATTTGATAGAAGTTACCCTTCTAAGGTTAAAATGTGGTTATGTCAGTCTTTTTGGGCAAATTCCTATTTATATAAATGTAGAACTTAATAATATTATGGTCATTGTTCCCAACTAGTGCTATCACAATTACTTCTCTTACCTGATCACCTCTCCCCTGACAGGTTCTGTGACCATCTGCTCCATGGCACAGTCATTGAGTGTATCTAGAAACCCAATTTCTTTCTCCTGACTTGAACACATATTGACCTAATCAATGTGTGGATAGTTAAAATCAGCGATTATGACACAGTTATTTTGTCTAACCGCTTTCCTTGATTCTTGTGCTATTTTAAAATCATACTCTAACCTTTGATCTGGTGGGCGATAACAAACTCCCAGATAACAAACTTCCTTTTTGGGCACAGTATTTCCTCCCATGGCATTTCTGTAAGCGAATTTGTTTCTCTTACATCGTCAGTCTTACAGGACTGTATACCCTCTCTGACATACAAAACCACTCCACCTCTGGCCCTTCCTTCCCTAGCCTTCTGATATAGTTTATATCTGGGAATCAGTGTATTCCACTGATTTCCCTCATCCCACCACTAAGCATTCCAGCTCCCCCATTCTACCTTGGACACTTCTAGCATTTGTATATAAACATCTATAATATCCCAGATGCGTTAGGCCTGTAACCTTCCTCCTGTGGCCGCTAGATGTGTCATTTTCTCAGTGGCCAGCCATAATCCATTTCCCTGTAGAACAGTAACAGCAACAGCTACCCTTTCATCTCTTTGAGATGAGGCATCCCAAACCAGAGACATTTCATCTCCTGTTGGCTTTCCTCCCAGGTTTAATTTAAAAACTGCTCCGCCACATTTTGGTTTTGAGCACCAGCAGCCTGATTCCTTCTTGGGACAAGTGGAGGCCGTCTCTTGTTCCAAAAAGCATTCCGGTGCCTAACAAACTTAAACCCTTCCTCCATACACCATTGCCTCATCCACATATTGAGACTCCTAGTTTGTCTAGCTGTCCTGGCCCTGTGTGTGGAACAGGTAGCACTTCTGAGAAGGTCCTGGCCTACAGTCTCCTGCCTAGCAGCCTAAATTTTTCCACCAGGACCACACAACTACATTTCTCCACATTATTGGTGCCAATGTGTACCATGACCACTGGCTCCTCCCCAGCACTGTCTACCAGCCTATCTAGTAGCTTATAGCTTATGCATTATCCTTTGGGTTAACTATGCGGTATGTGTAAGTGCACTTGAGGAATACTTTGGCTAAATTTTCTTGTCCACACAGGAAAAATCCAAGAGGTAAATGATAGCCAATGATGTGTGAATCCTCTTTCACCATCCCCCCTCAGTTTTTTTGCCTAACAAAAGAGACTTCTAGAAGGAAGAGTTTGGAGAAGTGCTGTGTGTGGGGGTCTGTATGAATGTATGTACACTCTCACCCATAAGTCTGCAGGCTAAATCATACCATTTAGCTCTTAACTCCTCCCTGTAATTATAATATGTCAACACATGATTCAAACATGTATAGATATGTGAGGAAAATTTTACATTTCATGGTGAGGACTGTTTAGGGCACAGTGAGAAGTGGCATGGTGAGGAAAGGGGTAAACAGCCTGTATCCTTGCACTTAATCTGGATTCTTTAAGGTATTCTTTAGTATGAGCACAGAAGATGTGACTGGACTGTATCTGTAGAACAGGAAGCACAATTAAGCTGAGATGGCTTAAGAAACAGATTGCACTGGGGGAAGGATAAAATCTTCTGGGTTTCGCTGTGGTAGCTCTAGAAAGACAGGCTCACTGGACTCATTTGTGCCAGTAGCATCATTCCTGTGAATCTTCACAGGAAAAAAAATTATCTTAACTCTTCAGAGTTGCTATGTCTAGTTAACAGGAAAAAATTGAAAAAAGAGTCTGGGTTATAGAGAATTCCTTTCTGACCACCTAGTGAAGCACTCGGAAAATCATATCTAATTCTGAGCGAGACCATAGAATGTGGGTTAAAACATCTGCACAATTGGAGCAGAAACAGATGGGGGATTTTTCTGCAAACCAGAGAAAAGCCCCAGTTGGGTTACGGGGGAGCAAAGTGGAAATGAATGAGCTTCTTCTGACACACAAGAATTGATATCAAACTTGTTCCAGAATATACACACTTTAAGATCAAGGGTCTCTCGGATCAGCCTGTGAGAACCTTTGGAATTCTCACATAGGGAGGTGGAATCAGTCAGAATATGGCTGCCACAAGAGGCAGAGCCAGCCACAAAATATCAATGAGTGAGGCTTGAGGAAAAAGCTCTGTTTAACTGGGTGTTTTGTTTAAAAATATTTTCTAGCTCACACACAAAATAAATATATATATTTAGGTGGCCAAGAAAGCCTAATCTGGAAGTATCTGTCTTCTGCCAGATTTTAGGGACAGAAAACGTTTTTGAAAGTGTATGAAATTTGATGTAGTGATGTTTTTATCAACTTCCACATCAATTATAAAAATATGTTAAAACTGGTAAAATCTGATGACTTCAACAGAAGTTCCTGTTAGGTGCATTAAGCGTTTTAGCCATGCAGCTCAATTGTACTTTGTCAGAATCAAGTCCCACTGTGTTTTTAGAATATCACTGTTATTTGCACAGGTAAATAAATACATAAGGCCACCATCTGCATCATATCATAAACATAAAAAACTTGAAAAGCCTCATCTGCTCCTGCCCACTTTTTAAAAACACCTGGTGGGCAACAGGACAGGTAGTAGTGGCACCATGATTGCCAGAGGTGCCATGTTGGGGACCCCGGCTTTAGATGTTTATGACTTTTTTATTATTCAGCATTAATTTATTTGTGAATTCTATGGGCCAGGTCACACATGCAAAACATTTTTTCATGTATGTGGTTTCATGTGGATCAGTACTTAGAGTTCCAGATGGAGGGCTGAGAGACTGTATTTTGTAGTGCTTAGAGTGACCCAGGTTTCCCAAATCCCCAATCTGCCATGGAAGCTTGCTGGGTGATCATGGTGTCTCCCCTGCCAGGTAAGTCTTTGTAGATTGTTCACTCGTTCTTTAATAAAATTGTGTGAGGATGGATCATTAGTATGATTTAGCAGGGCTGCGCTTACATTAATATCTGGGGCAATGTTTCCTAACCACTGAATGAAGCTTGCATTAGATATGCTAAGCATGCTAGCTGAAAATACCTTGAAATATCAATTATATGGAGGCCTGTTTACTATGCTGCATCTTAGTTATTGCTTCAAGCTCATTGGAGTTTAGTCTACTACTTAAAATGATAGTCAGTGAACAGTAGAAGGGTTTTGATACACTGTGAAAATACAGCTGTTTCTTAGCCTTTGTTTCTAAAGGTGTGAATTAAATTACAAACTACTGAAAATTGGAAGTCTCCAAGCTCTGTTCTGTCTCTTGCCCCCCATTTCTCCTTGATTTATGTTGCTGGTTTGAAAACTGCTTTTGTATATGTGTCTGCAGCAAATAAGCTTGTTTCTTCTGTTTATCTTTTTTTAATCAGACAATGAGAATACCTCCACCAGCAATAGAACAATATAAGTTTTGCACCAAATAAGACAACCAAAAGAAAGAGATCAGTTTTATAAAAAAAATGATTTCTATGCACCAGACCTTTTCATAAACTGTATCTGCTTGTTCTGTAATTAATCCAAGTTTTTGGCATTTTCCTTTAAGTTCTCTCTCCTATCCTCCTTCTGTGGCTTAATATTCTTATCTTCCTTAAGTGCTGAATGTTCTCTTCCAAATCTTAGTTTCAACTCTGTTAAATCAGTGCATGATTGGAGATTAGTGGTAAGAATGTGTTAGCTTGCTACATTAGAACTTTTTAAAACAAAACAAAATGCTTAACTTTATATAATGCTTCTCAAATGTTCAGTTTCACATTTTCTAGTGCCTTGTTTTTCCTTTAGACATGGCCCTTTCTAGAGAAAATATAACAGACTTAAAATGTACGAGTACGCTCTTGACTGTTTTCTGTCCTTTTCTAGGCAGCTGTAGAGCCTGACCTGAAAAACAACCGGATGTTAGATGACCTGGTAAAAACCTTTAATTCTGCAAGGTACTGCACTGTTTTGAGAATCTGAGAACGAGAAATGCAGTTGTCACTTGTCTTTTGTTTGGAACTGGATAAAAGTTTTCATTCGGCTAAATTGGCCGGAAGCTGAAAACTTAACCCTGTGTACAACCAAAGGGGATATGTTGGATGGGATCCAGGAAATGTGTATGCTAGTCTTTAAATTGGTGACTGGTATTAGTCAAATGTGCCAAAGCATGTACACATGATGCTACCTTCTACTGAGTCTGACCATTGGTCTAACAAGGTCAGTATTTTCTTTTCTGACTGGCAGCAGTTCTCCAGAGTCTCACATGAAGGTCTTGCATCTCTCCTACTACTTGATGCTTTTAACTGGGGATGTCAGGGATTGAACCTGGGACCTTGTGCATATAGAGCAGGGGCTTTTCCACTGAGCTGTGCCACTCTTCTAAGACTTTCATTCACAATTGGTACACAAAGGTACACATACTTCCATGAGTAAAGGGAGACAGAAAAGTGAGTGTGTCTATTCTACACAGCTTTCTGCTAAGGAAGGAGGCTTCCTTTTTGTATTTATTTGTAGTAATTTATTTATTTGTGCATTTCCTATGGCACTTTCCCCCCCAAAGGGACCCATACAGGCTTACAGAAATTTTTGAAACAATTTAAAAAACATTTAAATAAAAAGACAATCAGCCCCCACCCCAGACACATCCTGGGTGGGTCCTCTTTCACTGGGTTGGCTGTCTCTTCCCTCTAAGGTCTCTTTTCCTAAGGCTGGACAAACTGGAACTGTTTGATGAAGCTGCATATGGGAGAGGCTCCTTTCTCAGAATGAATTCAGTAGCACCCTTGTCCTGCCAGTGCCTCTCAGTCTTGCTGACATGACAATAGACAGGGGGCACAAGATAGAGAAAAATGAACAGAAGGAGGCAGACATATTGTTGCAGATGCAGATTAGCTTATGACCTCCAGGAAAAACCACACAGGCATCAAGAAAAGTTCTTTGTTATTTATTTGCTGCAGCAGACTGAGTCCAGCCGTCAAATGACAAAACAAAGGGGACTCAGCCCCCACTCTAAGACAGTAACAACTTTTATATGCCAGAGCCAAAGGTAACTCCCCTTTCTTTGCTGCAAGAAGCCACAAGTAAAGGAAGAGAGAAAAGATTTCAGAATTCTCTACTTTCCTACGCAGTTTTGCATTGTGTTTAACATATTTCAAAGTGTCTTTCTAAACAGAGGTTAACATATTTGCAAGAGATTTCAAAGTGTCTTTCTTAAACAGAGGTTAACATATTTCCTAAGTTTTTCTGCGGTTAAGCTATATTTCCTGCATCCCAGCGCAAGCCTTGCACAACCGAGCTGAAATGCTGTCTGAGCAGACCAAGCTTCGCCACAAAGCTTCCTGAGTGAAATGGGTCATCTCCTTATGTTTGCTTGCAATTTCAGCCTGCCTTTCTAGCCCTAATGTGATAACTTAATTAGAAATTAATTCCCTGAGGTCTTTTATTAATGCCTCAATATTAAAGGTAAAGGTAAAGGTTCCCTTGCTTGAAAGCCAGTCGAATCCGACTCTAGGGTTGCGGTGCTCATCTCCGTTTCAAAGCCGAAGAGCCAGCGCTGTCCAAAGACATTTCCGTGCTCATGTGGCCGGCATGACTAAACACCAAGGTGCACGGAACAGAAGGAGGCAGACATGTTATTTAGCAGTAAAGGGGCAGAGTATCAGTGAAGCGTGGGCTGTTTGTAGTTATCTCTAAATTCGTTCCAGTGTTGAATCACTCTGAATTACGACGCGCCCCCCCCCCCAGAAGCATACAAGTTGCAGTGTTATTACTGGGGGATGGTCACATCATTTGGATATTGTAGTGACCAAATTGCCTATTATAGAGAAGTTTAGGATTCATTTGCATTGAAATGGGCCGGAGTGAAAGCTTTCTTGTATTGGGGAATCAATAAATTAGCCAAATAGTTTGCTGGCACAAATTTCTTATTCCTAAAAAAGATACTTTGTGACAAGAATTAAATGGTGTTGAAATTCAATATCCTTAGTCTTTTGCTTAATTTCAGATTTAACTTCTAAATAACAATTCCAATTAAGCTGCTAGGAGACTATCCAATAGATTGTTCTCTGAAAGGGCTCTTTTCCATCTTGACAAAGGTGACAAATGCCAAAGGTGCAAGCCCACCTATAACTGCTACTGAGCATACAAAATTGTACTCTTTGGCCTATTTATGAAATTAAAAAATACAAATATTTAAAATTTCTACAAGAAAAAACATTGCAAATAGACCAATACTTGAGAGAGCTGCAAACTGTTGCAACCTATGCTACCTTAGAATATGCATCTTAAGTTTTGCCACGTGAGATGCAGGAAAATAAACTTGACAGAAAAAAAACTTCTGAAGAAAACAGTAGAAAGTGTACAATTTGCACAAAAATGCTCTTATACAGTCGCTATAGGTAGGACTACCAGCATATTTGAATATCAAATTAAACTTTATAATGATGAAAACACTGAACTTTTAAATTATGAATTATCATTAAAGACATTATAGTGTATTAACAGTTGCCAGAATTATTCACATTTAAACAAAAAAATCTTGAGAATGTATGTCAGTATACACATTATATAATGCTGTTGATGGCCTTACATATAATTTTCATATTACACATTTTGAACAAAACCTTGTCTTAAAAAAAGTTTCACTCCAAAAGCAAAAATATTTTGTAAGAGGGGTGTTTTTTTTTGATGCTCTCCCTTAATGCTCACTTTTCCCACTGGACAAACTAAAAAAGTCCTCACAATTTCCTGCTATGCATTCAGATCTCTAACTGTAGTTGTGTTAAGTTCTTGGCCAGGGGGCTGATGTAGGTAGCAATCTCATCTTGTGATTTGAAGGGTTGTGATGGTAATATTCACTGTAACTAGACTTGCCGTGGCCTTGGCTGTATATATGTGAAGATTTTCAGATCTACAAACTTCAGCTCACTGTCTTTGTATGGGAAGAACAGGAGTCTTAGTAGGTTTTGAAAAATAATTACGGGAAAAGCCTGGTGTATCTACTTCCTTTTTCTTTCCAGGAGAGCACAGTAGCCTCTGTTCAGAGATATTGTAATATAAATGAAAGTATGAAATGAATAGTGGTTTTCTTGTAGGCAATCCTATTACTATTACTCAGGGACCCTTGAAAATAGATTGGTATCTAGTGAACATATGCTACTCTTATTGCCTTTCTGAACTTTTTTTAAAAATGGAGAGAACTTTTAAGATCAACGCAAAATTGGGAGAACATTGCTTTTATAGTGACAATTTAACCTAGGGATCATCTGTTTCCCAAGGTAATCTTCTGAATGGATGAAAGCAGCAGCAGAAGAAAGCTGAAACTACAAATAAATATGTAGTGCTAAGACTTCCTGATTTTAAAGAAAGTAGGAGAGGCCATCTGGTGAGATGAAGTGTTAGATTTGTGTAATTTTGACCTTTACCATTTGTACTTTGAGGGTGTGAGAATCTAGAGTTATCAGGCAGTACCTGGCAACCAGTGGGAGGGCTCTGGGTATTGATATGGGTGGCTGGCTGGCAGAAGTGGCATAGGAATCTCTGGAAACTCTATGATAAAACTGTAGAATTGATTCCTAGGTGATTCCTAGAGCTGTCATTTGTCATGTCTTTTTTTCTTACTGGAAGTTATGTGATGCCACAGTCAAGGCTGTGGTTTTAAAAAATAATTTTCTTCCATGGGCAATGGGACCAGGGGGTAGGGAATCCCCTGCTCTAACCATGGGCTTGACAGCCTAATGGGAATCTTTGCAGCTTTGGAAAGTTGTCAAATAAAATGGGAATCTAGTGGCACTTTAGAGGCTAACAGCATTTGTTCCAGCATAACTTTCTGTGAGTGGAAGCTCGCTTCATCAGATGCACAGGAGTATACATCTATAAGGCTGTCAAAATTTATTTTAAAAGCTTTAGAGGGGCAGTAGGATGTTACAAAGAGAGGCCAGTTTGAAACAAGATCAAATCAAAATAGCAATCAATCCTTTCAGAGTGTGTAAGCACCTGTCCCAACTGCTGATAGACATCCAAAGTAGAGTCAACAAAAAATCTGATGCTGGAAAGTGCAAGATGGAACATGAAAAGCAGATTCAACTAGAATGTTATAGTGATATAATTGAACTAATTAACATCCATATGGGATAAGATATGTAAGATATTAGCACCTATAATGCCCTCCTTCAAAGGCAGCATATCATCCATGAATTCACAATTTGTTAAACAGAAGAGTCACCTTTCCCCATGTCTGAATTCTAATACTTGACAAAGATGTTACATTTCTGGGAATTTTTTATACTTGGGGAAAAATACTCAGGTCTTTGGAAAAATGGAGACATGAGCAATAGTTCTGTATCCGTCTCAAAACTTTAATAACATGAAACAAGTGGCCTGTATCCAACCATCTGTAAATCAAAGGCACATGGAGTTTCCCCCTCATATTCCCTGTAGCACCTTGTGACCCTACGGAATTCCTGGGATGGTGACATTTGAGGAACAGCTATCTGGGTCAGTGGGCTGGACTAAGGAGGGACAAAGGGACAAAACTGACTACTTTCCATAGAAGACCTGAGTTTGCAGAAGAGGAAGTGATTCCACACCCTCCTCTTGTCCTTTCTCACTCTAGCTCCTGATCCATGTGATTCCTGCAACCCTAGGAGTAACTTTTCTCTTTTGATTGGAAGGGGCTACAGAACAGAGAAGAGTGAAGGAGTTCCATGTTTGGAGCACAGAGTGGTTGTGTATAGGTCATTATGTATAGTTTAGTATGTAACATAGTTTATTTATGAAATATTTTTATTTATTAAATATTTCTTACATTATTAAGACAGTAATTGCACACGTATCCAGTGAGAGCTGCAAGCTACTTCATCTTTTTAAAAATGCTCTGCCAGTTGGGCAAAATAGGAAAAAAGCAGAAATAGAAATAGTCGATATTGTTCGACATAAAATGTATCATAAGACACCCCCCCCCCAAGTGTCTAACTTTTTTAGTTTCTGGTAGAGGGGAACATAACCCCCCCCCCATACTTTTCAGACCTTATTTCTAGTATTCTCTTAAAATTCAATTTAAGACCTGATTTTTAATGAGAGTTACTTGTTATATGCCCTGATCTGGATGGCCCAGGCTGGGCTGATCTTGTCAGATCTTGGCTGCTAAGCAGGGCTGTCCGTGGATGGGAGACCATTAAGGAAGTCCAGGGTCACCATGCAGAGGCAAGCAATGACAAACCACCTCTGAACATCTCTTGCCTTGAAAACCCTACAGGGTCTCCATAAGTTAGCTGTGATTTGACAGTACTTTCCATCACCACCACTTCTTATCTATATTAATATATAAAATTCACTCTCTGCCAGCTAAAGGCAGGACTGGTTGCATTTCTTTTTGCACAGGGAGATACTGAAGGTCATTTCACAGAACCTTCCTAGATCGCCTTTGAGAAAATTCTCTTTTGTGATCTTTTCCTGGGTCTTCTGTGGGCTGTGCAAGCTACTCTTCAGCAGCTGGTGAGCTACCAGTAGCTCCTGAGCTACCTCTTGGACACACCTGCTCTAAGGCAAGGGAATACTGGAATTGTTGTTCAAGTGATCAGGGGAGATTTCCTCAAGCCTTACGTATAGGTCTGGTAGGGTTAGTTGCCAGGACTCTAACTAGCCCATCCTGGCAACTGACCCCTCCACCTATATGTAAGTCTTGAGGAAAACTGTTTCAATGTATCTGAAGAAGCATGCATGCACAGGAAAGCTTATACTCAGAATTAAACTTTGTTGGTCTCAAACGTTGAACTCAAACGTTGAACTCAAGCATTGTTCAATTAACACAGGGTAACTTGCAAACTGCCTGTTGAGAAGTGATTATTAAGAGAGTTAAAAAACAAAAAACCTTTCTGCGTATGTGCATTCTGCAGCAGAATGGCTGCTAAACCCATTGTAGGATTAGAGCAGGAATTGCTTTATTAACAAGAAGCTGATAGTAATCGGACGTTTCCTGCCAGTTGTACAATTGAATGTGTTACTATTGACTGGCTTTGCCTTTTGCTCCCCAAATATAATTTCTTTACTGGATGACTCACAGTCCTGTGCCTTGGTGCTTTTATTAAACTTTTGACCTTTCTGTTCAGAACAAATTGTTCTTTAAAAATGTATGCAAGGCTGTAACATTTATTGATTCATAAAGTATCTAGAAGTTGCAATTGGTATGAGGCTACACATTCCTTATTCTGGGGAATACCTTAGAAATAAGAAATTAATAATTTGTATTTCAAAGAACCACATTGTCAAAGGAACACAGAGACCTAATTATTCTTGGGTGTAGTTTATGATTTGTGTTGTTTTTAGAAATCTATCATTTGAAATGTTCATCTCATGTAACAGTGGGTGTTTTATATAAGAGTATGCCTCAAAGGCTGTATTTTGAATTTTTTTTTTTTGCATCAATGGGTTGGATCTAACAGTAGACTTCCACTAAGAAAGCAGTTTCAGAGGGTAGCTATGATGTTTTGTAGTAGAACAGCTTGATTCGAAGATTCAAGTCCAGTAGCACCATAGAGATCAATCAGACTTTTGGGGCATGGTCTTGCAACGAAATGGGGGAAGTGAAAAGGTCCCATTCTGGTGAAGGAAATCCTGTCCTCTGGATCCAACCCGGTATGTTTCTCCACATATTCTGTGACCTGCCTTCTATCAGTTTTTGGTACTATTGCCCACTCTTGCGGCATTAAAAATGATTATCTCCACTATTCCTTTGGACCCCCTCATATCTAAGGCATTTCCTTGTAAATACCTACAAATTATAATTTCCCCCAACTATAGCAGACACTAGTCTCAGTTTTCTAAATAACAGGTCTGACACAGCAAAACAGAATACTAACATACGGAGTAGTTCTCTTTTCCCTCCCTTTTCCAGAACTGTTAACTGCTAAATGTGAAAAGCTACTTTTGACCTGACAGGTTAAACATTGCTTTCTCAAGGAGTATTGTGGAGCAGAAGGGAATGCTGGTAAATTGTGAAATGATTAAATAGTAGTGATGCAGACAAAGCACAACCCAAAAGTTGTGTTATTGTTTTGAAGTCAGGTTACCTAGGACATTTTCGTTGGAGGAAGCCTGCTCTGAAATACTTTGATTTCATAAAAACCTGTCTGCTCTTCCTAAACATGAAGTGGCTGTGTGTCAATCCAAGAAATGACACCTTCTTTAGCAGTGAAACAGGTGCACTTAAAAGGTACTTAAAAATTGAAAAGGTACTTAGAAAGTGATCTTTGTTTATTCTATGCAGTTATTTTTCATTTTTGGACAGTGAGAGCACTGGAGTAAGATTTGTTTACTATACAATTATGAGCCGCTTTAATGACACAGAATCTAGCTGTATTTTGAGGAGACGGGGCTTTGTCTGTAGGCCCTTGGAAAAATACAATGTTGGAATTGCTGCATATATGCGTGAGAGTTTTGTCAATCTCAGATTATTTCAGGAGCATGTGTGTCTGTTCCATCTTTTGAAATGGAAAAAGTTGGGTTATAAATAATACTCTGTTAAGCTTGTTGCTGTTCTTCAAAGTAACATTAGGCAGCCCTTAGAGAAGTGTTGGCATATAATCACAGTTCCACCCATCACCTTTTCCTTATTGTGTTGTAACTCTGCACTTGTGTCCCAAGTACTTAAAAGCTGTTTTGCATATTTATAGCTTACAGTTATCAGTCTGCCCTCCCCATTCAACCAACAACCCCATGGGGCAGTTTAGGCTGAGTATATGTGACTGGCCCAAGATCACCCAGCAAGTTTCCATTCCAGAGTGGGGATTCAAACTTGGGTATCAGATCCTAGTCCCAGAGTCTAACTACAATGCCACTCAGTCTGTCTAGTCAATGATTTACAGCAGTAGAAAGTTGTAGTTGGAGAAATGAGAATCCTTTAGTTTACAACTAATTTGTGTTTGCTGGTAAACGACATCCTCCCACTTTATGCTGTAGCTGAACCTCTGGGGTTCTTTCCCCAGATAAATGCATGCCATGTGTAAAGTCAGACCATTAGTCTATCATGGTCAGTGTTGTCTCCTCTGACTGGCAGCAGCTGTCTAGGATCTGTGACATCATCTGCTACCTGATCCTTCTAACTGGAGATGCTGGGGGTTCAGCCTGGGACCTTCCGCATTTGAAGCTGATGCTCCACCACTGAGCCGCTGCCTTTCTTGTGCCTTTCTTTCTCAGAAACCAGATCTTGAGGGAAACTGTGGGATGCATGTAGAACTACTTTTACCTGCACTGATGCTTTTCTTCAGTGCAAGCAGTCTTCCCTTGATACTACAGACATTGAGCCTCTTGTGGCAAAGGAAGTTTCCTTGCTCCAGAGGAAAACGCCACTGCTGGCAGAACAAATCCACAGGATATTGACCTGCCTTTGTTTTTTTAAAACGTCTATTCTAAGAAAGTCTATGTTTTTTATAGGTAGGTGCAAAAGCTAACTCTGAAGTTTATAGTCCATTTTCAGACTCAAGTAGTACTAATAAATTGTCATTGATAAATACTAAGTATAAACAAAATAATTAAAATTGTGGGTTGTAAAATTATTAAAATTGTGGACTGTAAAACAGTCCCTTGAAGTTAAAAACACAAAAAACAAAAACAAGGGTTTTTTTTTTTGGTGCATCATTAAAACCTCTGGAAAGTTCTGGAAAGAGCTCTCTCAGCCTCACCTACCTCACAGGGGTCTGTTGTGGGGAGGGGAAGGGAAAGGAGTTTGTAAGCTGCTCTGAGACTCCAAGTGACGGGCGGGGTATAAATCCAGTCTCCTCTTCCTCCTCCTCCTCCTCCTTCTTCTCTTTTGCATTTCATGTTTTCCCTGTCTCCCCTTATGGGGTCTTCAGCTGCACATATTCCTTGAGAAGAAGCAAATCTGCAACTTGTTATGGAAATGTTTATTTTTTAAAAAAAATACTGCTTTCCATTATTTGCTGAAGAGTTTCAGCTTGGTTTTAGGTGTGGGGGACATTTCAACACAAAGTAAAGGTAAAGGTAAAGGTTCCCTTGCTCGAAAGCCAGTCGAATCCGACTCTAGGGTTGCGGTGCTCATCTCCGTTTCAAAGTCGAAGAGCCAGCGCTGTCCGAAGATGTTTCCGTGGTCATGTGGCCGGCATGACTAAACACCAAGGCGCACGGAACGCTGTTACCTTCCCACCAAAGTGGTACCTATTTATCTACTTGCAATTTCTTGCTTTCGAACTGCTAGGTTGGCAGGAGCTGGAACCAGAGACGGGAGCTCACTCCATCTTGCGGCATCCGGGTCTTGAACTGCTGAACTACTGATCTTCCACAGCCTGCAGTTCAGTGTCTTAACCACTTGAGCCACCACAGCTCCCAACACAAAGTGCCTTGGTTTAAATAGCGGAATGGACCTTTTGCTCTGCCTGTATATTTTTGTCAGAAATTCAGACTCCCGTAAAGAAAGAAAACAAAAAAACCCCCCTTGTCATAGTTTCTGTTAACATATTTTAGATATAAAAGGCACTTGAGACTGACAGATTCACAGTGCAAACCTGTGTGGAGTTCCTCCAGTCCGAGCCCTTTGGCATCAGGTTAAGAGAAATTCTGTATGAGATTAATCTGTCAGTCATGCTTACCCCTGCCAGTGTTTTTGGTAAGAACTCAGGTTCTGTGTACTTTATGATGAATAGGAACACATATTCCCTGAGGGCACAACTAGATGTGACTGCATCCTAAAGCTGCCCTAGGAATGCCACTATTTTGGAGCAAAACTCAGGAAGTTAAATAATGCTGCAAGGACCTGATCTTGTTTAAACTAACAGCATGGTGGGACCAGGGGGTCTTGTTTTCCCTCCCATGCCTTTTTGTCACTTCTTTAGTCATGAAAGAGTTAAGCTGTTGTTTGTGTATGCCAGTATTAGCTAGTTTGCTTGGATCCTATTAAATGTTGAGTAGATTATTTCCACCAGTAAGAGGGAGGTATTATTCTTAATGAGGCTATTTTGGGATTGACTATTGGCAGATCAATATATTGGAAGATGGTACAGGCAGTTTGCCACGTACTCTGGGGGTGGAGCTTTGGGGGGGAACTTCCTTTCCTTTGTTCTCACACACAGACAGAGCCACAGTAGTAGAAGACAAGATGGGGTTAGTATTAGAAAGATGAGTTAGTCTGTTATTGTTTGTTTTTTCGTCCCATGTAACCCTTCCCTAATTTTCTTTTTAGTAAAGTTCTTTTTATTAGAAGCTAAACACAGATATGCCTTAGGCTGCTTTATTTCCACTAAACTCTTTGCACTCTGCTAAAGTATATCCCATGCTTTTCAAGTGCCAAAACCACTGTGGTGGATGGTGGCTGTTTCAGCTTTTGAAAATGCACAGGGCGGGGGGCAAGAACCCTTGGTCTTGCTGCACTGCAACGTTTTTAAGTCACCTGCATTAGGCTTTAAAATGGTGGCAGTGTCCCTGAATCTGACGCAGAAATGCTGCCTAGTTGTGCTGTAGGTCTCCCAGTTACCAGAATCCTCTGAAAACAGGATCTTTCTATTTCTGTTTATGAAAACAGCAGTTTATGAAAACTCAAGTGACCTCCCCCCCTAGATAGGAAACTTACAGTGCAATCCTGAGAACACTTTTCTGGGAATAAGCCCCATTGAATAGACCCAAGTAGGATTCTGAGCAGATCTGTTTTCCTCCATTTGCATATTTTGTTAGTTAGAAAGTCATTTGAAAAGAAGAGAGGGAGGAAAACAGTTGGTCTTTGAGCCTAGATATAAACCATTTGACTGGTCAAAGTGTGACATATCCTAAGTAGCAGCTTAAAGTCAATAATTTGTAATATCACCTTCTAGATATTTGAAATAGTCACCAGTACTTAAAGAGCCTTTGGTGGATCTTACTACTGAATAACTTATTTTGTACCAGTTGTTTGCTATCTGGGGAATGTGATTTGATACTGATTCAGGGCATTGAAAGTTGCAGGGTTCTAGTCCACTAGGGGAAAATTCCTTCCCTGGATCAGTTTTTTTTTTTTTGGTTCAAGTTTGATTTGACTTCCTGATTCTTTGAAACTGCCTTATGTGAAATTTTGGCAGTGGCTATCCAGGGGCTTTCCTTGACCTGGATGGCCCAGGCTAGCCTGACTTTGTCAGATCTCAGGAACTAAGCAGGATTTCCCTGGGTACTGTTTGTGAGGGAGACCACCATGGAAGTCCAGGATTGCTGTGTGGAGGCAAGCAATGGTAAACCACTTCAGTTCATCTCTTGCCTGAAAACTCTGTGGGTTGCTATAAATTGGCTGCAACTTGACAACACTTTCCACCACTAACCAGGGGCTCAGACAGAGGTCTTCATATTGCTCATTACATAATCCGTCTAACTGGAGATGCCTAGGATTGGACCTTCTCTCCATAGTTCCTTCATATGTCAATTGACCAGGATTTCTCAACACGTGATGAAGGCCTTGCTATGTGTATGTGTGTATTGCCCTGAATAGGTGTCTTGGTCAAATTTATACAATCCTTCTTTCTGGTAGACTGAGGACAATACTGCAATTTAAGCATATGAATATACACCTATGGTGCTCACTTTTATATGTTTACTTGTTCGAATAGTAGGTTAGGTTGCGTATGCTCCCACTTTCCCACCACCAGGTAGAATTCCTGGTCAGGTTGAATGACTGTTGAGATTAAGCATAGACTAAGTTTTAGGGAAGGGTCAACAGTGGAATAAGCCACCTAAGGAAACAATGGAATCAGTTTCTCTTTCATTCTAGCCTCTGGGACAATCTCTTTTGGGTATGATGCTTTACTAATATGATTATGTTTAGAACAAATCACAGGAATAAAAGAAAGGATCTTGGCTTTGTCATGGTGACACAGCGTTTGGTTCCATGTGTTTCTTTTTTACTTCTTAAGTGCCATTCTTATTTGATAAGTGATTTTTTAATTCCCGCAACTTGAATATTTTAGTTTGTGCTTTGTGCCCAAGTTGTCTTAGTACAAATTATTTGTGGGAGCTTAATTTGACCCCCCTCCCCCCATATCTATCATTGCAAGGAACAGGTTGTGCTGTGTGTACCCAGTATGGTACTGGCCTATAATCCTTAACTTCTCCTGATTTTCTCAACGCATCAACATAAATCTTGTGAGGCATTGGGTAATCTACTCCTGTGTGACCTGAAGGGCAGTCAATTTCCCAAAAGAACAAAGTCAATGCATGCCCAGTGCAGTGTCCTCAGATCACCTAATGTGCAGACAATACAGTATAGAAAAGCCTGTAGTCTCAGGGTTTGTTTACACCATGTATTTGGAATGCTGTGCTGTATATTGTGAAAGAATCAGCCCTAGGTAGATGGTAATACCTACACAGAATAAAAAGGCAAGCTGTCACCTACATAGTAGTATTCTTGGCTATATGAAGTGTTGATCAGTTGAGCTGCATTGTGGAGAATTCCTTTTTAGGGTACATTTTGGACTTGGTGGCACCTGAAGTGCTTTGAGCTGTGTTTCTCAGGATGTGTTTTTTATATTAGCATTGTGTACACAGCTGTGCAAAAATGGGGGGAGTGGAGTAGAGGCATCGATTTATGGTCGGCAAATTTATCTTCGCAGATGATTACTGTTGCTGTACAGCCAGCATGGTTAGAATGTTGGGCTAGGATTTGGGTGATCCAAGTTCAAATCCCCACTCTGCCATGGAAGCTTGCTGTGCTACCTTGGGTCAGTCACTCCTTCTCAGCCCAACCTACCTTACAGAGTAGTGGTTGCAAGGGTAAAATGGAGGAGGTAAGAATGGTGAAAGCTGCTTTAGGTCCACATTGGGGAGAAAAGTGTGGTTGGTATTAACCTAAAAAGAGAGAGATGTCTATAGGTGTTTCCAGCACTTCTTTCTGTGATGTTTACAGAGAATGCTGCAGATGCATACAAGCTAGTAGCTTCATGTGCCTTGTCTTCAAACCTTTGCGTCTTTGACATCATGAAGTTATGCAGCGGCTGGTCTTGGCCATTAACTTGCGCTTTCATATTGTCTCCCTTGACATGTTTCTTTCCCATTCTCCTTGGACTATGTACTCAAGATAAGGTTTAATGCTTTGCAGTTTTGCTTTGCAGAAGTTGTACGTTTAGAAAAAGTTGAATGCTTTGAAAGTGTGTATATTAATGGTTCCAGTTTGCCTCATATTCACTATGATTAATAGGCTTCATAATATTCAAATACACAAGGCTGAGATGAAGTACATAGATGGTCATATATTTCATGAAGTAATAGAGAGATGATTATGGTGGAACTATGGGGCTGATTTGTGTTTTAAGGTTAAAATAAATGCTTCAGGTTCAATTGATCACTGGCAAATGTGACTTTTACTGTACTGCCATGATCATCTTTGGCTTTCTAGTCAAGTACTTCAGTGAAAGAACAACAGCTTTCTCTTTTTTTCCTGTCACAACTGTATATGCTTGGATGGTTCTGTGGCTGATAGTGTTTTGGTTTACGATGTTTACAGCTTTGAATTTAAATATAAATTAGGATTTTCTTCTAGTGGTGATTAACTGAAACATACACATCTTGGGACATCACTATAGATGATAATGATTTTCTCTGTCCTTCCAATTTCTTCGGTTTGTGGGGATGAATGAAATTTTATTTTAATGGAATCCCAGTTGGGCAGTAATTGTCATTATAATACGTAGTAGCCAGTTTTGATGGACCAATGAAGCCCATTTCACTGAATTGCTATAAGCTAAACATGAATATGTTTCTACAAGTGACTAAGATCCCACCCCCTGAAATATTCCTTCCCCCTCTGTGATTTGGAAGTGGTTCAGTACTTCTTTCCCAGTATTTGGCATTTTTAGCAGCACTCCAAAGTGAGTCTTTTTGTGGCCCTGGTCAGCTGCTTCTTTAGTACCCTTTTTGTATGTGTATGTTCTGATTGGCTGCCTTCATCCTAGCAACAGTGACATCATTAAATAGTCTACATTCAGACTTCATGACAAACCTGTGTCTGTTTGTGATGAGTGCTGATATGACTTTTTGCTCCCCCCTGTATTTTTTACATATGAAAAAAATAGAAATTCAGAGAAATTTTGAAATATATGCAATACGAACTTATCACCCTGAACTTAATTTAATATTTTGACAAATACCGGGTGGGGACACCACAAAAAAATCCCTGAATATTCCTTCCCCCCACCCCAGGCCCTTTATATCTCTACTTCTTCCACAGCTGTGATAGCAATTAAACCATGGTTTAGAATCCAAGTTTGTGGGAAGAAAACAAACTCCATTTTGCCCAGGTACTTGCATTTGAACACCACAGCAATGTGGAGTTTGATTCAAGGTTTCTGAAACAAGGAAGACTTTCATTTACACTCCACATCCTTGAAGAAGAGAAGAAGAAGAGATTGGATTTATACCCTGCCCTTCACTACCCAAAGGAGTCTCAGAGCAGCTTACAAATTCCTTTCTCTTCCCCTCCCCACAACAGCCACCCTGCGAGGTAGGTGGGGCTGAGAGAACTCTGATAGAAACTGCTCTTTTTCAAGAACACCTGTGCTAGAGCTTCTGACTGACCCAAGGTCACATCAGCAGGTGCAAGTGGAGGAGTGGGGAATCAAACCCGGTTCTCCCAGTTTAGAGTCCGTGCACTTAACCAGTCCACCAAACTGGTCCCTCCAGTTGCGTGAGAGTGTGAACATGGTATCAAGCTGTGTTCATGTCCGTCATAAACAAACACGGATTTGTTTGTGGTGTCTAAATGTGGCCGTAGCCAAAACATATTACTATGAGATGGAGTTGCTGAGGACTAACAGTGACATTTGGCCACCAAATCTGGCACTGCAGTAGGTATGCTGGGTGGGATCCTGTGGTGTTTGTGGAATAATACCTTCCCACTGTCCTGTTTCCAGGAAATCCTTCTGTGCTTGCTAAAATCCTGCTTCTGGGATAAGTGAACACTCAGGGACAACATTGAGGATCAGTAGGGGAATTGGCAGAAATCTCAAGTAAACATGGTGTTCAACTCAGTAATATCTCTCATAGGGTCAACCTGATAGAAGTAGAAGTATAAACAATTAAGATTTGGGAGCCCTGGCTAAGATGACCTAACAAAGTGCTTTTTAGGGGTCCACCCCCCCCCTCGACAGTACGGTTAAGGCTGTTTAGTGTTCGGTGTAGTGGTTAAGTTGGTGTAGTAGTTAAGTGTGCAGACTCTAATCTGGGACAACTGGGTTTGATTCCCCACTCCTCCACTTGCAGCTGCTGGATGACCTTGGGCAAGCCATAGTTACGTCAGAGCTGTTCTCTCAAGCCGCTGAGATTCTGAGTGAAGTGCGGGGTATAAATCCTATCTCCTCCTCCTCCTTCTACCTTGAATCTTTTGATTTCAGCTCTGATTCTTGCATCTTATGTACATACATAAGTACCATCAAGTTGCAACCTACTTACGGGAACCCCAGCAAGGGGCTTTCAAATCAAGTGGGAAGCAGAGGTTGTTTGCCATTGCCTTCCTCTGCAGAGCCTCCCTCGGTGGTCTTCTATCTAACATCTGACCCTACTTTGCTTCTGAGCAGTGTTCCCTCTAAGCTGAGTTAGTGTGAGCTAGCTCACAGTTTTTTAGCTTCCGGCTCACACCTTTTCGTTTTTGCTCAGGAAGGATGGCTCCAGAGCAAACTAATTGATGCAGCAGCCAAATCGCTTGTTCACAAAGTAGAATTTTTGCTTACAAGACTCCACAGCTTAGAGGGAACATTGAGATCTGATGAGATAGGTCTATACCATTCAACTTTCCCTCCTCATTGCATCTTAATGAGTGAATAATTATGAGAACCTAAAAATTCTTTTTTTTTATTTCCACCTTCGCCAAGTTGGCCTCATATGACATGTTGCTGTGCTTTGTTGCCTGGTGTTATGGTGAGCTAAATATGACCGTAATGAAGATATGCTTTCCCTTTTGGGTTTACTCTGAGATATGGTTGCATGTACCCAGTGTATGGCCACTAGATGTCACCACTTAGCTAAGTGTAGCTGCTATATGGGATCAAAACAATGAGGGTCAGAAAAATCCATTAACTTTTAAAAATTATCTTATAGTATTAAATGACATGCTTTTGGTGGTTTTTCATTGTACATGTTGCTAGAGAGAACATATGTATTCTTGGTGGGAAGATGGATGCGCAGCTACTGCTACCCCAGTTCTGTATCAATTCTTCATCAGTGTATGGTGATGTCATCATTCCGGGTGTGAAATGTCTCTTAGGTAATGTTTGTGGGGGAATTCTTTGGAGTGTCAGTCTCTTGGCCCTGCTGTGATGGGTGACACTTGTCACCAGATCTACATGAGACACCATTGACTTGTTGCTCTTTAGTTGTATAGGCCAGGAGCTGGGCTTGAAGTTACTTGGTTGAAGTTGCACTCCCTTGGCCTAAAAGTGACCATGTTGTAACAATTTCCATTCAAGCAAGCACATCCTTTAGGAGTCCCCCCCTTTTTTCTCAGTGTCTGCAGCTTCTTGCATGGTATCTTATATTATAGTTTAAAAAACAACAGCCCAGTTGTAGGGGTTGCAACCTTTGCCATTTGTTTTTAAACAACAGGCTTATTAGGTCAAGGCAGTTCCTGATGTTCAGGAAGTGAATAAAAAGTGATTGTGATTACATTATGTATACTTCCAATATCATCTGGACAATGTCCTTAACTGTAAAATTATAAGCATAACTTAATAGAAAGGGCATTCTCCACATGATACACAAACATAGACACACAAGAGGAAAAACAGCTGGTTTTTGAACTGCTGTCTACCAGTGTTGTTTGTTCATTTATTAATGACATTTTAATCTGCCTTTCTGCCTACTTGGGACCAGTGTTTCCTCTAAGCTGAGTTAGAGTGAGCTAGCTCACAGTTTTTTAGCCTCCGGCTCACACATTTCTGTCTTAGCTCAGGAAGGATGGCTTCAGAGCAAACTAATTTATGCAGTAGCCAAATCATTTGCTCACAACTTTAATGCTAGTAGTTCACAAAGTAGATTTTTTGCTCACAAGACTCCACAGCTTAGAGGGAGCATTGCTTGGGACTCAGTGTGTTGAATCTGCTGGGAGAGGTCATGGAAGGTGTTGGTGAAAAGCATCTTTCCTCACTTCTCCCTTTCCTGAACAGTCAGCCTTTTGTCCTGAAACTCCCCCTCTGAGGATCAGGAGAATCTTGCAAGGAAATACACCACAGGGTGGGGTAGGAACTGCTGAAATGATGGGGAATCAAGTAAAATGGCCTCTTTTTCTCTCTTCCCACTGATGTGTGATATGAGCAGAAGACTGAAAATGAGGTGTTTTTACTTGATTCCCTCTTACTGCTGCAGTGCCTGCCCTGTGGTGTGTTCTACCTATGAGGCTCTAAAGAAGATTTTTGAGGAAAATGGCAGACTGCTTTGAGATGGAGAAAGCAGGGAAAAATCTGTTCCAACACCTTCTGTGAACTTCCCTAGTGTATCCAACTCATGAGAGTTCAGGAATATTTTAAACAGCTGTGAGGATTATAGGCCCTTCTAGTGAATACCATAGTATATACCTTATAGTGGGTACATAATCAATATATCTAAATAATAATGATGGTGATGATGATAATAATAATAATAAAAATAATTTAATTGGAGCTAGGAGCAGACAAGATAGCTATTTCTACAAACCTGAGAAAAGCCCCAGGTTATCAGAAAAATCTTAAATCTAAAATAAATAAATTAAAAATATATTGGGCATTTAAAACATCCCTAAATGGTAGAAGCAGCACCTGTACGTTAAAAAAAACGAATGCCTTCAGTGACTGTTCTGGTGATTGCTAGGTAACCACAACAATACTGCCAGCCTTCAATCCTTGGTTTCTGTTAGTAAAAAGCAGGAGGGCAAGGCTATTTTCAGGGCTGCTTTGTCCTCCCAGCCCCACCCCCCATCTCTCTGGAGGGAGTACTCATTGGGGCCAGGGCCGGCAGCAACCAACAAGTGACTCACCACAACACTACTTGTACAACCTACCTAGGAACAGTGGCAACCACCTGGCAACTCACTACTATTTGACAGCAGCCACTTTATAAAAGCCTGTGTAGTGTAGTGGTAAGAGTATCAGATAAAGATGTAGGAATTCCCAGTCTGCCATGCATGGGTGAGCTTGGGTCAGTCACTCACTCTCAGCACTCTACCTCACAGGGTTTTTGTTGTAAAATGTTGTTGTAAAATGGAGGCTAGGAGAATGATATAAGCTGCTTTGGGTCTCCATTGGGGAGAAAGACTGTATAAATGAAGTAAATAAATAATATAGCTGAAAAAGGAGGCAGATATGGTTGGTTGGTGGGTTGAAAGGAGAGAAGGAACCAGGGAAAGGTGAGGATATGTGTGTTGCCAGGAAGACAGAAAGAATAAGTAATATGGGGAGGGGGACTGAGGGGAAGTACTTGCACATTCCCCATCATGCAACTAGGCCCAGCCCAATGATCTGCAGCACATAACTGGGCCTGATCCAGTGGCTGGTTCTGCACAAATGGAATCCAATTTTTTTGGGTAGAGACTGCCAGTGAAGGGAAGGGGGGAAGCTGAAGATAGGAGGAAGGTAAAGGTAGGTTGGGTGGTGGGTGGGAAGAAAAGAAGGAGAGAGTCTGAGGGCTTTCAGGGAAGGGAAATAGAAGATAGTGGGGGAGAGGAAAATGAGATACCCCCCACACCTGTAAGTCCTTGTTCTGTTTATTTATTAGGCACTGTGCAAAACTTTACAAAACTTCAAAACATAACATACTCTGTTTGCATACATATCTAAGGTAATTATCCTTTTAATAAAGTTCTCAACTAATTGACCTGTCAGTATATATCGTGTTCCAATTACATCACTAAGGCATGACCTAGAAAAAATAGACATGAGTTCTTAACTGGAAAAGGGGTGCAGACTTTCTATTTATGTACTTGCTTTGTTTATGCTTTCCTTTCCTCCACAATGGGGACTCAAAGCGGCTTATAAAATTTCCCCCTTTTCCATTTTATCATCACAACAGCAACCCTGTGAGATCGGCTGGGCTGAAAGTAAGTTTCTGGCCAAAGATGACCTAGCAAGCTTCTATGGCAGAATAGGGATTCAAATATGGGTTTCCCAGATCCTAATCTGACATTCTGATTATGGCGGCACTGCTAGTACCTGACTCTTCAACTGATGGCTCTGTCCCATGAAGAGAATCCTGAAAATGATTACTCATGCGAACTCTGTCCTGCAAACTTGAGTTAGAAAGTGCTGCATTTTCATTACATTTCATTTTCATTACATTTTTCTTCGTGTTATTGTCTTATATAGCTCAGAAAATGCTGTAATAGGAAGGAGCCCCCATACAATAATTTAATACGGAATTATCTGAAAATTAGAATTATAAAATATTACTGTACCATGGGTTCACACACCGGCCTTGTTTATTTTAGTCAGTTCTCTGATTCCAAATTGGGTGGCTCCAGTAGTTGTCTTTCTTCTCTTTTTTCTCCCATTATAAGCAGTCAGAGCAGATAGCTTACAGTTCAATCCCTGCAACACTTTCCAGGAGGCAAGTCCCATCAAATACACCTGAGTACACTGACTTAGGATGGCACTATTAGGCATGTTTGTGTCCCAACTCCTCATATGAACAGCTAGGAAATATTTTGGAAGGGCCATTACCTGTAGCACAGGTGTGCCTTGCTGCTGGTTCCCTTTCAAAAGATGATGAGGAGAAAACTGTGGGAGAAGCACAGTATCTGCCACTGATCCAATTCTGTGTTTGTTCCTAGACAACAGTTATTCCAGACAGTTTTGGATTCTCCATCGGTTTCTCCTTCAGCACTTTTAACAAAGAAGGCTATTATTTTGAATTCTTCAAGTGACTTTTCTTCAGGACAGGAATTTACAAATACTCTTTTAGTCAAAGAACAGACACCAAGAAGACCATTCAAGACCTTTGTGAGAGAAAGTAAAAAGATCAAAGTGAAGGAGGAAGAGGACTCCTATGGTTTTGAAAAATGCCATACAACACTTAGTGTAGGAGCATCAAGACCTAAGGAAAGTACAAGGCAACCTGAAACACCCTCCACTTCTGCAACAAAAGTTGTTGCAAAGGGTAAGTTTTGTAGTTTATTTTTGCCATACACATCAGTGTCTCATGCTGTTGTCAGCTGTGCTTAAAATGGGTCATCTTCTGCGGCATCTGCATCAGTGATGTGTCTTCTGCAGCAGCCAGAGATTTCTTAGTGTTTGGTTTGTATATGTCAGCTGATGCAACATAGAATCAACAAACCTCTAGATGAGGAAGCACTTCTTGAATGTTGACTTTGGCCATTTGTTTTGACTACTTCTAAATAGTGCTCAACTGTTGGGTGGAAAGATATCCCCATTAATGCAGAAAATGTCAAATAAATACTTCAAAGAAGAAATAGATGTGTGTAATAAAGTAATTTCTGTCATGTCTGAATTCTTGCTGAATGTGACATCCTGTTTCCCTTTGGGAGCTTTGTAAAGGCAGTAAGATGCCCATCCAGCGATCACAGCTAGAAGGGTTTTGCTGTATTTGTTTACTCAATTTACCAGTTTCATTAAAAAAAACCCTAGCCCTGACCTGCGTAGCCCAAGCTAGCCCGATCATGTCAGATCTCGGAAGCCAAGCAGGGTCAGCCTTGGCTAGTATTTGGAAGGGCGACCTCCAAGGAATATGGGGTTGCAACACAGAGGCAGGCAATGACAAACCACTTCTGAAATGTCTGTTGCCTTAAAACAAGTCTGGCTCGCCACCTAGTGGTGCATAATGCTAAAGAGCTAGAACTTCTGCCTGCCAGAAAATCTTAGGATCTCCTGGCTATTCTACATAATTAATTTTAAAAATTGACTTTAAAAGTTGCTTTGCAATTCAGGTCTCCTTTATTTAAAAATAATACTTGCAGCACTCAGTGCTGCTGTTTCAAAGTTGCCAGTATTGAAATCACCTTTGTATTCATGATGCACACACTTTGTTCTGATAGATTATATGTAAATCCACTACCACAGAGAGGAAGAGTTTTCCTATCTGCAT
Source organism: Gekko gecko (assembly GCA_029375565.1). Classification (NCBI taxonomy): domain Eukaryota; kingdom Metazoa; phylum Chordata; class Lepidosauria; order Squamata; family Gekkonidae; genus Gekko; species Gekko gecko. The sequence goes on along the minus strand of JAPDNY010000002.1, from coordinate 68,200,121 downwards.
GTTGTAAAATCATCATAACCAGTCCCAAATTAGGAATAACAGGTTTAAGGTATATCCAAACAAGACAGAGGTGATGCTAGCTGGTCTGGTAGAGGTTTTGGAGGAGATTGTTTTGCCCGCTCTAGATGGGGTAGTGCGTAATCTGACAAATTCAGTGAATAGCTTGGGAGTTTTATTAGACACAGTTTTGTTCTGATCCTAGTCTTCTTGCTCAAAGAGGCTACTGAAGACAATCAAACTGAATTAAAATTTATTTATTTATTTATTTATTGGATTTGTATCCCACCCTCCCTGCGAACGGGCTCATCTGCTATAATGTGAAATTAGGAAGATCCCCCACATTTCCCCAAATATCTGATCCCAATTTCTTATGAAGGAACTCAACATTTTTTTCCCCTTTCACACTACTTGGGTTTAAAGGCCCTGACTGCTACAGCCATCTTAGCAGCAACTCCTTGTTCTTCCTCTCAGATTTAATCAGGAGGCAGATGACCTTTCCTGCAACCATTCTCTCTTGATTAGCAGTAGCAGCCTTGTGTACTCTTCACCACAGTTGGAAGGTCATCTTAATGCAGCGTTCTTTCAACGACATTTAGTGCAGAAATTGCCTCCCTAACTAGATTCTGCTGAGCTGGTCGTGCTGATCCGTGTATCCATAACTACAAGGCTGGACTATTGCAATGTGCTTTTTGTGGTGCTGTCCTTATCCAGAGGTTTCAGTTGGTACTCAACACAGCTGCTCATTTACTAATTAGAGCTTAGAGGTGTGATCATGTAATCTAATTTGATCTCATCTATACTGACTGCCTATTTGCTTCTGGGTCAGATTCTGTGTGTTGATTTACAATCTGCAAAGTCCTACATAGCCTGGAACCAACATACCTGAAGGGCTTTCACTTCCATTGTGAGCCCTTGCACCAACTTTGATCTTCCTAGAGCTTTCACGTGAGCATCCCATTCTTAAAGTATATTACACGTGTTCCTTCTTGGCTTTGGCACCTGTTCTTTGGAGCTGCCTCCCAGAGGTGAGCACATTTTTGGAGTCTTCATAAAGCCTTCTTGTTCAAAGAGGCTTTTGAGAGCAATCAAACTGAATTGAGACAATGTTGATGTAATTGTGGGCATGCAGCAGAGGTGGATTTAGGATCAGTTTTCTGACTTTGGTATTTAACAATATTTTAATTTGTTTGTGCAGTCTAGTTTGCACCTGCATTTTTATGCTGGCATGAGCCCATGTTTGATGGAGGGAAAGGCAGGGTATACTTTAATGAAATAAATAAACTGAGATGGCTTCAGAGGGTAGCTGTGTTGGTCTGCAGTAGAACAGTTAGACTGGAGTCCAGTAACACCTGGGAGAACAATAGGGGTTTCAGAGTACAAGCTTTCGAGAGTCAATGCTCCCTTCATCACAAATGAGGTGGGTAGAAATGGAGATCTCTAAGTCCTTTCAGCCTAGTCAGAAGGTAGGAGGGGTGTTGTAAAGAATCCTTGTAAAGGATGCAAAGGTATGGTGCATATTGTAATTAGCTTGATTAGAGCAGAGGGGAAATGCCTTGGAGCAGAAAATTAGTATCTGTAGTGAGATAAGAACCCTGTATCCCTATTCAGCCCTGGGTGTGTGTGTCCATTGTTCTGAACTAGTGGATTAACTCAAGTTCAGCAATAACTAATAATAATAATTAAACAGAGTTTATGTTGGGAAGAAATAACTAATAATAATGAATAAATGGAGTATATGTTGGGAAGAAATGTCTTAGATTGCACATGTCCTTCTGCACCAACACAGACTTAACAAAACCAATCATGAATGTATTTGATATTGCTTTGCTTTCATTAAAGTCACAGGCTTTAGGAAAGGTCATGTTGATTTGTGTGTGTGTTCCAAATTTTCCAGTGGAGTGTCCAGTCTGTGGAGTTCCTGTTCATGGACTGCATATAAATAAACACCTTGATAGTTGTTTGACCAGTGATGAGAAGAAAGAGAGTCTCCGAAGGTAAGAGATCTGAATGGGTGAGCTTCTCGATGCTGTTGTGCATTTTCTGTAGCCAGTTGCAGCTTTGTGCCTGAGTTACCAAAGTGAATTGTTTTCATTTGCCTGTTTTATCCTGTGAAGACAGACGATAGATAAAGAATAATCTTGACAAGCATCTTCTAAAAGGAAAAGGAAATAAAAACCAGTATCAGCAACAAGAACATTCAGTTTATTGAAGAACATTCAGTTACAAGAGTAAATGGGATGATTTGGGTGGGTTTGAATCCACAGGGAAAGATAATCTTGTCCTACAAGTGTGTCTGAATTTCTGTTTGACACTATTTGATTTCACCCCCCACTCCCCACCTCTTTTTGAAACAGCCTTCTGCAAAGTGTTCAAAGTAGGGATATTGAACAAGAACACAGGCTGGAATGAAATAATTTTGACCATTTGGCCAAGATGGTTCTAAAACTGATGGCTTGCCATGGGAAGTGTTTTGCCAAAGTTTGTAGGGGTCTACAGAATCATGAATGGAGTGTGCAGGGGAAAGTGTTGTTTACCCTGCCTTACAGTGCAAGAGCTGGAAGGCTGCCAGTGAAATGTAATAGACAGCAAAATCAGGATAAAAAACATCAGGCATTTTTTTTAATAAGATATGCAAGTGGTCTGCGGAGGCTGTTGCTAGGGAACGTTATCAATGGTATTTCTTGCAAATTACTGAGAGTGCCTGTGGCAGAATGGTGATTCATAAATGTTATAAGGAATAAATAAATAATGGCTCTGAAAAGATTAGATGAGTTCACAGAGGACAAGAGGCCTCAGTATCCATTAATCAAGTTAGCTGGGGAACGTAACTACAGGTACTGATGACTATTCCATGTGACTGTGAGATGTGGGAGGAGTGATGATAGGGATGGATCCCTTTTCATACTGTTTTCTAGTGAAGAATCTAGAATTCTGATACATATCTAGAAACAATATCAAGTTAGATGGAAAAGAATCTGGTCTAATAAACCTCTCAGGAGATACATGTATGTGCTTTCTGGGCTGCCTGGTTTCACAAGGGCTATTTTCTTCCACTGTGAATTGTCTAAAAAAATTACATTAAAGATTTGAGCTGTGGCGTACCATACTCCAGTGTTTTGCTTACAAGGATCCATGTTCCATCTCAGTACTGATACATTGAAAGATGGAGCAGTTGTTTCCCCTTATCATAAACACAGGCCAGATGTGGGCCTCGGAGATGAGGTAGCTGGCTTGCTTAGCTTTCTATATGACTTCCACGTATCCATCTTCTGGCCTCCATCTTCTTGCTTCCATCAGAGATATTTCATGTGAATCAAAAGCTCTCTCTGATACACCTGGTATATATAGCTCACAAAAGTGAAACTGACTGGCCACAATGCACAATCAGAGTTGTCCATTCAGGTCAGGAACATACCTGAACAACTATTGAATGGCAGAGCACCTGTATCTTGCGTCAGTACAGTGGCGCTTGAAAATTTGGTTTCCCAGTTGAATATTTATTGTATGCAACATGCCCCGTAGCTACAACTGTGATTGTACAATTGGGAGCTAAGGTTATGTGGCAAAATTCTCCACATCTCTTTCCTGTCTGCCTTGCAGAATTGTAAAGGAGGATTTGGATTTTTGGGTTATACTGCTTGTCCCGGTTCTCCGGGCTGGGACAGGAACCCCAGCCCCAAGCCACGCTCCGTCCCGAGCACCTACCTGCCAGCGAGCAGGACGGCTGGGGCGGATTCGGGCATGCCTACCTGGCAGGGGACAACCACTGCAGGTCCCCCGAAGAGAGCCCTTCCCCAATGGCGGAGGGAGAGGAAGCGTTGGAGGGGCGAGCACGGCCCTGGAGCAGTGCCCTGCGAGAGGCGTCGAAGGAAGAGGTCGGGGCCAGGGCTCAGCCCCGGGAGGTCCCAGGCGGTGGTGCCAGTGGCATGGCCTCCCCGCCGACAAGACCGCCACTGGCCCAATGGCAGCCCCTCTCACGACAAGCAGAGAGCGTCCTGGGTTATCAAGGAGGGCGGGGTCTGGCAAGGGAGGGAAGCAGCGGGGAGGATGGGTGGTGCCGGGGGTAAGGCTAGGGGTATCAGGAGAGGCGAAGACAGAGAGGCCGGGGAGGAATAACGGGCCACAGATGCGGACGCGGAGGAGGCACAAGAGAGACAAAAGGCGACTCAGCGAACAGTTTCTGGGACCCAAGGGCAGAGGGACTCTAGGGGTGGCACTAACCCCATCCCCTGCCGTTCTGAGGCCTCTCCGTCACGCCCAACCTTGTACCAGCCCCCGCCCCTGGGACTGACCTCCCGCCCGGGACCCCTCAGAGCCACGGCTACGGGCAGGACTCCGCCAGGGGCACAGCAGAAATGCGACACTGCTAAAACTAATTCTAAATACTGGTGTCTTAACATAGGTAACATAGGTAGGATAAGCATAATTTCTGAAATGGCAGGCTTATGACCCAAACAGTAGAAATTAAGATAGTAATGGTACTGATATCAGGCCAGCTCTTAATACAATTTTATTAAAACCAGCCTGCATTTTATCACTTTCTAGGACAATAGAAAATACAAGATGGACTGATCTAATATGAACTTTGACATTAATTCAAGATGGGTAGCAGTGTTTGTCTGTAGCAGTACAAAATAGTTGAGTCCAGTAGCACCTTAATGCCAACCAAAAATGTGGTAGGGTATGAGCTTTCATGAGTCATTGCTCACTTCAGTTTGTGGTATGGTATGAAATTTCATGAGTCACTGTTCACTTCTTCATGTTTCTGAAGAAGTGAGCAGTGACTAATGAAAGCTCATACCCTACCATACATTTTTTTAGTCTTTAAGGTGCTACTGGGCTCTTTTTACTTTAATTATTTTTTAAAATTTTCTTTATTGAGTGTCTTTCTCAACAAGATTCACAAAAACACACATAATAATGGAATTGGTGTGAGTTAGTTCTGTGGTTGCTGTTAAGTGAATTTGTCCTTATTTGATTTTTCTTTCTTTATAAATGAATGAACACTCAGGTTTCTGCCATTTTTTAACATTATCCTGAGTACAAAACATCACAGAGTTATCAAATCTCTTAGCTTGTTCTTTGTCACAGAAATATAAATGTTCGCAAGTAGTAATTTTTCATAGATGTGTTCCCATCCTTATTCTAATAGCCAAAATGTGCAGATACCTATTTCCACCAACAGGGGGCTCACTCTCCCCCAACAGCTTTTCCTACATAGTCAGTAGACTTCCTGGGTTTGTAGAAAAATCTAAAAACTAAGAAAATCCCTTCAGGGACGGTTGAATCCCCCCCAAAACCTTTTGAAATAGCCTCTGCAGGGATCCTAACTCCAAGCATCAACGGTGAGAGACTAGAATGTTTGGGGGGGGGGGAGGCTTCTAACTGGCTCTGTCAGTAAAAGGGTGGGGGAAGGGCCCTTTCCAGGCCTCTTTTGGCCTTTCAGGGAGGGAGGGAGGAAGGGAGCCTTGGGGCCAGGCCTCACTAGAGTTGTCAGTGCCAGGCTAGGGGATTCCTAGAGATTTTGTGGTTGACTCTAAGGAGGAGGGCTGCGTTTGGGGAAGGGAGAGGCCTCAGCTGGGTATAATGCCACTGAGTCCACCCTCCAAAGCAGCCATTTTCTGCAGGGAGACAGACCTCTGCTGTCTAGAGTCCAGTTGCAATTCTGGGGACTCTCCAGTTCCCATTTGGAGGTTGGCAACTCTAGGCCTGGCAGCAGTCTAGGGTTGCCAGGTCCCCCGATTTGCATGACTCACCTAGCCTCAGCTGCTTGCCAGCGTTCATCAGCAGCCACCCTATGAAAGCCAGTGAGGTGCAGTAGTTGGAGCTTCAAAGTAGGGTCTGCAAGACCCAGGTTCAGATCCCCATCTTGCAGTGGAAGCTGACTGCGTGATTTTTGGACCAGGCACAAATTTCAGCCTAACCAACCTCACAGGGTTGTAGTGCAGATAAAAAGGAGGAGGGAATATTGAAAGCTGCTTTGGTCCCACTGTGGAGAAAGACTGTAATTTTCCTAGGTAGAGGCTGGGGGGGTGGAGATGGAAAGCAGAAGACAGAGAGGCAGATAAAGGTAGGTTGGCTGTTGGGTGGGAAGGAAATAGGGTTGCCAACTCCAGGTTGGGAAATCCCTGGACATTTGAGGGGTGAAGCCTGGAGAAGGTGGGATTTGAGGAGTGGAGGAACTTTGGACTGGTGTAATGCCATAGACTCCACCCCCCAGCCATTTCCTCCATGAGAACCACCATTGCCAGCCCCCTGGTGAGGACTGGAGATCACCCAGAATTACAACTGTTGTCCAGGCGACAGAGATCAGTTCCCCTGGATAAAATGGCTGTTTTGGAGGATTGAGTCTATGGCATCATACCCTGCTGAGGCTGCTTGCCTCCCCAAGCCTCACTGTCCCAAGGCTCCACCCCCAAATCTCCAGGAATTTCCCAACCTGGAGCTGGCAGCCCTAAGGTGAATTGATCTCTGTAGTAGGGAGATCTGTTGTGATTCCCAGGGTGCTGCCACTGCTGCTGTTGGGGGAGAGGAAGCAGGTAGGTGGTTGAGAGCACTGCCACCACTGTTGCTGCTGCTCTGCGGAGTAGGGGAGGAAGCAGGCAGGAGGGTGGGAGAGTGATGGGAGCAGAAAGAAAGAATGATGGGGTGCGAGGCAGAAAGAAAGAGAAAGAGTGATGAAGTGGGGAGGCAGAAAAACAAAGAGAAAGATGACAGGTCAGAAAGAGAGAGGAAGTCACATGCATGGAGGAGAAATAGAGAATAAGAAAAAGGGGGCAGAGGGGAGAAAAAGTGTGAGAGAGGTAGGGGGCGAGGAGAGGAAGCAAAGGTGTGACGAATGAGATAACCATCCTGCAAGTTTCTTGCGGGTCTCCACTTATATAGCTCTAAAACACATGTAATATTTTCTTATTTTGACACCTTTTTGAACATTGGTTGTTTTTTATTATTATGTGGACACATAAGGACTTAGATGGCCAAAACTTGCTTTCCCTCTGGATGTTTTAGATGTGTGAATATTTTGTGCAATATGGTTTATATTTATATAGGCTTCATGCTTAGGGGAGACTTTGGGAAGATTCTTATTTCAAAAGGTTTAGCTACTAAGAGATGTTAAGCATGACCTTGGCAACATATTCTATTTCAGTAGCAGTTTGCACATTCAGCTTATCTCTGAGGAATGCAGTTTGCTTTTGGTTTCATAAAGAGAACTGGAGAAATACAGTTTAGAGGACTGAGTTGTGCTTTGTTGAGGGAAATGTTTATGATTCTGCATCTATATAAACCTAGTGATTACGTGCACGGTTGTTTTCGTTGGTAGCTCCCTGTGCATGGAATTATGTGTGGAATCGGTCATCTTGCTTTCATATTTACTTTAAACAGTTTCCCTCTCTGTTCCTTGTACCCCTTTCTCTTGAGTTCAGTTCCAACACATCCTAAATTATGCTCCATCTTTCATTCTCACCTTTTCTCAGATGGGATCTATTGTTTTCCAGTAGGAGCTCAATATATGATTTGGGCTCTAAACTGTGGTTAGCTCAAAGGATGGGTTTGGTATGATATCTTAATTCATTAATGCTTGTAATGATGCCTCTGAAAAGTGCCCTGGCAGTGCCCTCTGCTTAAGAAGCATAATGTCTGGCTGGTATTTTTATCAGTGTTTGATAATACATCTTCTAAGATGTCTTTTCTGTGTGTGTGGTGGAGTGGGTGTCTTTGAAAATGTGCAACGGAAATGACCCTGGTAGAATCCTTTTTTTCCAGCCTGCTTTTGATCTCTCAGTCCAGGCATGCGAGGGAATAGTTCCACAGCCTTCACCTGCTGGCTTCCTCAAGCAAATTCGCTTTCACTTGCTATTTCACATATGCTGTAGGATTGTCAGAAGTACTATGATATAATTATCTACTGAAAGGTTTATGTTTCCTACCAGAATCTTAAACAACTCTCTTCTGGAAAGGAAATGCATCCTCTCACCATCTGCGCTACAGAAAACAAAGATTACAGTAATTAAAATGAAGTAATTAAAATGGTCATCAAGCTTGTTTTGGATACATTCTTAACTTTATTTTTCAGTATAATAAGCTTAGGCTTGCCGAGAAACCAAGCTTCCAAAAGAAAAAAAGATCTCTTTTGGTATACAGCTAGAAGACTATTTAATTTGTATTTAGTATGAGATCATGGCTGCATATCTCTAATGAACAAAATATATACCATGAGATGGCAACAAAAATATGCATAGACTCTTCTTTAAATTTACTTATAAATAATGTAATGGTGTTCATAGAACTTATATCACATACAATCCTTGTTATTTGTATCAATACATGTACGACAAAAGACAATATAGTTTACTTCTTATAACACTCCATTGAAACAAACAACAGCATGTTCTGTTACATAGAATCATAGAATGTTAGAGTTGGAAGGGACCTTGCAGGTCATCTAGTCCAATCCCCTGCACTCTGCAGGAGCATAGCCGAAAGATAGCTCTACGTACCTACATACCTACAACATACCTGGAAGATGGTTGTCCAGTCTCCGCTTGAAAACGTCCAGCGAAGGAGCATCCACCACCTCCCGAGGCAGGCTGTTCCACTGCTCAACATAATGCAGCCTGTGAAAGATTCAGACTGTCTGTCTTGAATTAGGAGCAATATGCCACAGAAGTAATTTCAGAAGTCTTCCATCTATGTAGAATTTGTGTGTGAGGATTCTTTGCAAAAGACAAAGAAACAAGCTGAAAGTAAACCGGGACCCCGTCAGAATCTTTCACAAGCTGCATTATGTAATAGAACATGCTATTGTTTGTTTTAATGGAGTGTTGTAAGAAGTAGATGATATTGTTTTTTGTCATACTTGTATTGATACAAATAACAAGGATTGTATGTGATATAAGTTCTATTACATTATTTATAAGTAAATTTAAAGAAGAGTCTATGTATATTTGTTGCCATCTCATGGTATATATTATGTCCATGAGCCTGCAATTTGGTGTGCATATCTGTAATGACATTAGAGCATCAAGCTCAGAAGTATAAAAACTGAATGCAGTGGATGGGGAGGAAGGGAGAGAAGCCATTAGCGTGTTGTGGGTGGGTCTGCAGATTCTGGATGGTGCCATACCCCGGGTGTACTGAGGGATTGCCTGCAGGATGGAAATAATTGGAGCTGGAGTGAATCTGAATCCAAACATCTGATGTTTCTGTATGTTGGGGACTGAAACAATCTGTTTGTTGAACGTGGTGAAAAGTGGAGGCTAAACCTACCAAGAAATGAAGGGGCCAGTCAGATAGGTCAAATGAGGCAAAGTACTGTTAGAAGAACTTCTTAGGAAAAATAGCAGAAAGAAATGGTTCTTACCGTGATTTTTCCGCTCCTCCATTCATCCTCCTGCAGGCTGGGCCTTAAAGCCTGTATGAACTTTGATAGTAATTCGTCCATAATTAAACATTTTTTTTTGGGGGGGGGACTCTGCATTTTATTTGAGTGCCATAAAGGAGAACTTTTATAAAGTTTTTGTTGCTGTTCTTCCAGCTCTGGACAGAGAAGAAGATTCCTGCCTAAGGTGGTATACAACTTGCTTTCTGACCGTGATCTGAGGAAAAGGCTGAAGCAGTATGGGCTATCTACCCAGGGAACAAAACAACAACTCATTAAAAGACATCAAGAGTTTGTTCATATGTATAACGCGCAGTGTGATTCTTTAAATCCCAAATCAGGTAGGAGGGTGAATTTCAACTAACCTTTGATTCAGAAGTTGCTGAAGTATATACAGCTATTTCCTGACTGTCTGTTCACCTTCTGTTCTAGGTGCCAGCGGTTACTACTAGAGATTTCATTTTAATGTAAAAATCTTAATTTCTTTACTTTGGACACGGCTCTTTTTCTCCCTTAACATGAAATGGCTGTCATGTTGGAGTTCATATGAAATGAACTCCACGGCTGCTCTGTCATACACAAGCAGTTTGTGTTCAGTGGCTTGCCATGTGGATCAGTTGCAGCTGCCTGGTTTATCAGAAGATAAACCTGGTAGAAATATTGATAGCAGAATACAAACAAGTCACCTGAAACTGGCTAATCTATGGAGCTGTCTCACACAGATGGGCTACTGAATTCAGCAGCTGCCGTATGGATGCAGCTTTATTGAAGTCACTTCACATTATTTCCATGTGACCTGCCTGTTCACATTTAGTGTGAAGTGGGCCGTAGTGACTTCATCCTATTGCTTTCATAGAATCATAGAATGTTAGAGTTGGAAGGGACCTTGCAGGTCATCTAGTCCAGCCCCCTGCACTCTGCAGGAGCATAGCCAAAAGATAGCCTGACATACCTACAACATACTCAAAAGATGGTTGAAAACGTCCAGGGAAGGAGCATCCACCACCTCCCGAGGCAGTCTGTTCCACCGCTCAACCACTCTTACAGTTAGGAAGTTTCTCCTGATATCTAGCCGGTAACAACTCCCTTGTAATTTCCACTCATTAGATCTAGTCTTGCAATCCGGAGCAAGAAAGAATAGATCTGCTCCATCTTTTACATGACAGCCCTTCAAATATTTGAAGACTGCAATCATGTCCCCTCTAAGTCTTCTCTTTCCCAAGCTAAACATACCCAACTCTTTCAGCCTTTCCTCATAAGACTTGGATTCCAATACTCTTACCATCCTGCTTGCCCTCTTCTGGACATGCTTGAGCTTGTCAACATCCTTCCTAAAGCATGGTGCCCAAAACTGGACACAGTACTCCAGGTGAGGCCTAACCATAGCAGAACAGAGCGGAACTACCACCTCCCGTGATCTGGACACAATGCTTCTGTTAATGCATCCTAAGATTGCATTAGCTTTCTTTACAGCCACATCACACTTCAGGGTCATGTTTAGCTTGTGATCAACCAGAACACCTAGATCCCTTTCACATGTGCTGCTGTCAAGCCAAGTCCTTCCCATTCTATATCTGTGCCTTTGATTTTTTGTGCACAGGTGTAGGACTTTGCACTTATCTCTATTGAATTTCATTTTATTTGCCTCAGCTCACTGTTCCAGCCAATCTAGATCATTTTAAATCCTGACTCTGTCTTCTTCAGAATTAGCAATCCCACCCAGCTTCATGTCATCTGCAAATTTGATAAGCATCCCCTCTATGTCTTCCTCCAGGTAATTTATAAAAACATTAAACAACACCGGGCCCAGGACCGAGCCCTGTGGCACTCCACTCGAGACTTCCATCCACATAGATGCAGAATCATTAACGAGCACTTGTTGGATATGATTTTTCAACCAACAATGAATCCATCCAATGGTTGCTCCATCCAGCCCACACTCTTACTGGGGTGCTGCAGTCTTTGCTATGCTAGTCGTGTTTCCCTTTTACAAACTCAGTGATAAACTAAGTATTCGTGTGGCAGGCATTTATATTTACTTGCATTGATACAGCTCTGTGTGCTGTAGGTCGTTGATACTGCCATTAAAAACATGGTACCTTAAAAATCACCAAAACATTCAAGAGTCAAATCCAACCAAAATATCTCAAAACTTCAGACTGGTAAAGCAGCAGCCTCCAAACTCAAAGAGCAAATCTCTTTGAAACAGGACTATCTTACATTGCCCATGGAAAGACAGTAATGAGGGCAAACCTCCTCAGGGAGCACATTCTAGCCAACAAATGCGGGAATATAAGGTAAATTGCTGTCACTCTGGCTGAAGAGGCAGAGGGCACAGATGAAAGAAGGCCTGAGTGTTTGTACAGGACTACTGTATAGATTCTTTCATAGCTGTTAAGCAAAATGTTCTGCAGACTACCTAAAGGGAATAAAGAAGAACAACTTGACTCAGAAGTGTCCAATATATCTCCCACTATAGCTTGAAGCAGAAAAATTCTTTCCACTGAGGGTCAATATAACCTCTAGAACTACAGTGGCAAAACTTACTTGTTTTCGTTAGTCATAGCCAACAGACAGAAGTACCTACAAAGTGAGCACTCTGATATGACTTTTAAGAACATAGGAAGAACAACAGGACTGTAATTAGTTGCTGTAGATTTTCCGGGTTATGTGGCCGTGGTCTTGGCATTGTAGGACCTGACGTTTCGCCAGTAGCTCTGACTGGCACCCTCAGAGGTATAACACAGAAAGACGGAGTACTCTCTGTGTCAGGGTGAGCAGAAAAATGGTAGGCAGGTAATTTATATCTACCCTGGAAGGTGGGGTAGTTGTTTAGGGAAAGGTATGATGGTGGTGTTTTTTGTATGAATTTTTCCTCCTCATATTAATTAGGTGGTTTCTGTCTTTACAAATATATAATAGGTGTTCTTTGTTTCCTAAAAGTTAATGTAATTGTAGAAGGTATATGGATGTCTTCAGTATGCTGCTGTGTGACATGTTGGTTTTCTGTTTTTTTAGTTGAGGTTAGATGTTCTTAATGGCTGATTAATATTTTGATCTTTGATCAATATGACTTTTTCCTATACATCATCTTGAGGGCTTGTCATGAGACATATGATAGGTTAGATCCTTTTTTAAGTTGGATGACTGTAGTTCCAGCTTTTTAAAAAAGCTGGATGACTGTAATCTCTCTGTCTCTCTCTGTCTCTGTCTCTCTCTCTCTGGAATCACTTCGCTTGACCAAAATGCAGTCATCCCCCAATTTTTGCTTTGGCTTACCAGACATTATGTGTGGATTTCTAGTGATCCTCCCTTCCTTTGAGTCCCATGGCATGCACAGAGAATTTGGGAGAAGGGAGGATTACTTTTTCTGCTATTACACTGTGCTTTTGCAGTTAGGCAGGACAGTGCCATTTCTGGAAAAGCCCTGCAGGAAGGAAGAGGAAAAATCTGGCATTTTCCTTCTGCCAAAGGAGCAGTTTTTCTCCCTTCCTACACAAACAGACCTACAGCAATATTACACTGGCAAATTGTTGGTTCTTTGCCAATACAGGAGCCTGTTCTCACTCCATGGGTTCATCTGAGCATGTACTGAAAGCCTTCCCAACCATAGCCAGTTTGCAGTACAAGCTCTGCAATTTACTACATACATAATTTGTTCCAGGCAGCTGCAGGTGCTTTTACTGATGTAATTATGCAAAAGTTTGTAGATCTTGGCACTTAACTGTAAGAGAGAAACTCTTGACTTTGAGTCCCTGCGAAGTCCCAGTTCTTGATTGGGTGCATACAGCATACAGCTGGGCATGCTGTTTGCAAAGCAAAACTCTTGAGAGAAAAATGCATTTGAAGCTCCCTTAGCTCTCTCTTTAATGTGTGTAGTAGGTTGGTAGCCAGGTATCTGGTTGGTAGCCAGGTATCTAGAATTATAGACCCACAGTGTAAAAATATTGACTAATTTGTTTCATTGCCACAGAAAAATGTGCTTAGCTCTTATCAGATTTTTTTTTTTGGGGGGGAACCAATGTATTTTTAATTTTTTCCCCTTTTAGTTTATGATTTGTTCATAGATGTAGATTGGTACCCTGCCTTATCCTATGTGGTCAGGTTGCATTACAGTAATTTTACACAGATGGTTTTCCATAGATATGAATTCTTGTTCCTCGGAGGACTCAAAATGGATTTCATAAAAAATTCAGAATCCACTTGCCTTCCTCTGGCTTCTTCCCCCCTTGCATTCAGTCCTTGAACTCTTTGCCACCTCAGCCATAGTAAGTGATGTGAGGCTATTCTGGCTCCCCTTTCTCAGTCTGGAAAATGCACTGGAGGGTATCCTGACTTCAGCTTTCAGATCTCAAGAGCTGCAAGAGGCAGATAGGATCTGCAGCCATGTTTTGTGCCTCTTTGTGTTAGGTAGTTGGCATGGCTATAGCAATGTTGGTAAGATGGTATGTTGTATTATGAATGGTGCTGACTTCCCTTTTTTATTGTTCCCATTTTCTGAGCGTTTTCAACACAGCCAGAATACTCTCAAAATACAGAAACACAATTTCTGTTATCAGGTTGTGGTGTCCTTGAAAATGGTGACTATGGAACCTGGGGAATGGCTTTATCTAATGTGTGTTCTCTTTGAGGGTTTCTTCCATCTGTAGAAGGAGGTGTGTCTGCAGTTTGTAGAATGGAGATGGAAGAGGGAAGAAGCACAAGTCTATAGGATGAACAGTTTGGATATTTATTTATTTATTTATTTATTTATTTATTTACTGACTTGTCTACTTGAAGCCTACATTTATATCCCAGCCTTCTATCTCAATTCCTGGGGAAGTTTGCAGAATTAAAACTATTAGAATACAAAGTAAACTAGACACAAAACCATAGATGATAACAGCAGCCTCAAACTGCACCCCTTCAATAAAATTGAATAGCTGAATAACCCAACAGTCCACCAATCCAAAAAACTTCAAATGGCATCCTGTAAGAACTCTGTCTTGGTATCAGTGTTAGTAGATGAGACGTTTTGTTTTTCAGAATTGGGTAAATAGTTGATTTTATAGAAACTGTGCAAGTGGGAATCTTTGGTGTGGTACAGTTTAAGGAAACAATGTGCCTGCTCATTGGTTTACTCATTATTACTAAGCTGTAATATTATTCATAGAGGTAGAAGGGACCATATAAGGCAGGAATCTATTACAGTCTTCATCTCATTGCATGAAATCCAAAATGAATGTCCCTGATTTATGATTTATCCATCCTCTGCTTGAAAATTTTCACCAAGGCAGAGTTCACTATTCCTAATGTATCTGATTCCATTTTCAGAATTACTATGAGAAAGTTTCTCCTAATGTTCAATTCTCATTTAAGTCAAGTGTCATCAGTGTCATCATGTCATGTCACCCCTTAGTATTCACTTCTCCAGGTTAAACACTGTATTCCTTCAGCCTTTCCATAGAATACTTTTTTCCCAGACCCTCAACCATCTTCATTGCCCTCCTCTGAACTTGTTCCATTTTGTCTGCATCAGAGCTGCTATCAGGCCCGCAAGCAGCTGGCTCTCTGTTGCTTCTGGCTTCCTGTTCCTGCTTCCTATTACCTGCATTGCAGTTCCTTTTGCTCAGTCCTATTTCCTGTTTCACAGAGGAGAGAAAGAAAGCCAAGCCTCCCTTCCCTCAATTGGCTGAGGGCTCCTCCTCTGAGGAGGGAGGGGGAGAGAGAGAGACAGACAGAGTTTTGTGGCACCTTTAAGGGGTGGGGGAAGAGAGAGAGATATTGTGTGTCCCATGCCACTTGGAGAGATCCCCCTTTCCATTTCTAACAGATGGGTGGTGGTGGAGGAGAGAAACCTAACAGCACAGCTTGCATTCTTTATTAGTGGAAGGGAGCAAGAGTCCAGTAGCACCTTAACAACATTTATGACATGAGTCACTGCTCAGTTCTTTAGATACAGCTAGAATGTGAGTCAATCTGTTCTTATATCTTGGAGACTGAAGTGATTTCAGACACCAAATGACAATAGCAGGCATTGGTAACGAGAAAAGAAACCTAAGGTCTCAATTCAGTCCAGGAAGCTTCATGATCAGTTGCAATTCAGCAGTCTCTCTTTCTAATCTCCCTTTGAAATTCCTTTGTAAGAGAACTGCTACTCTTAGGTTAGCAACTGAATGTCCTGGAAGGTTAAAATGTCCCCCCACTGGTTTTTGAATGTTATGGTTTCTAATAGCAATAGAAGGAGTAAGAGCCCAGTAGCACCTTAAACTAACAGAATCTGTGGTAGGGTATGCGCTTTTGTGGGACACTGCTCGCTTCTTCCGACTTCTTTCCATCCTCCTGTACTGAATCCTCTTGGACCAAATTAAGACCTAGATTTCCTGTCTCATTACCAGTGCTGATTCCTCCATGCCTACTACCCCTCTGCATATCACACCTAATCCAATCATGCTTGCTATTGCCATTTGGATTCTGAAATTTTCTTTATAAAGATTGTATCTCTGGTCTCTTGTGTTACATTTTATGGCACACATGGTCTGGCCTGCCAAAGTGACAAAGTAACAAATGAGTTTGACACCTCTGGTCTTCATTTTCTTGAAGTGTCATACCCAGTACTGGATACAGTACTACAGATGAGGACTGACAGTGGAGTCCTTTGCAGAGTTACTCCATTTGAAATCAATGTACCTGGCTTTCTTAACGCCACATCACACTGCCAGTTCATGTTCAATTTGTGATATAATTACAGTTCTCTTAATGTGCAAAGCCAGGTAAAATGGCAGTGATCCCTTCAATCAAAGAATACCTGGCTTTGCACATGAAGAGTAGAATCAAATGTATACTTACTATACATAGTAATTATTTATACTATATATAGTAACTATATAAATGTATAGTTACAAATGAGGATGGATACCAGTGGGGAAATTATTTATATCTGAACAAGTTGTATGTGTGTAAATTAATTTTAAGGATTTTTCTCTAACATTAATTTTGAAGGAAGCACCACATAAGGTGTTTTACCAGTATTACTTGACTCCAGTAAGGCCAGCTATAGTCTTTCTCTTTGATAGTTTTTTGAGTTGGAAATGCTCTGCATCTCATCTTAATTTCTTTCATCTCTAGTGATTTGTGCGGGCCATGGTAAAATGGCAGTGATCTCTTCAATCAGAGAATAGCTTGTTAAGGTTTTAGAATAAGCAGGGATAAGTTTTAGCTGATAACATTTATTATAGAAGTGGTCTTTTGTCATCAGTGTTTCTGGCTTGCAAATGTCTTCCCTTTATTAGACACTAGGGAGCAAAGTCCTTTGTAGAGGAAGACAACGGGCCCTAGAAAGGTTGGTAAGGTGGGAGGATGGATGGATGGATAGAAGAGAGGGAGACAGGAAGGAAGGAAGATAGAAAGGGAGGACAGAGAGATAAAGAAAGAGTGTGGTGGGGGAGGAGTGGTGGAAACGGGCCGCTGGTGGTCTGCAGCGCTTCTCCCTGAACCCCGGTTCTCTGGGCAGTCGGGAGAAGGTGGGGGGGGGGCGAGGCCTGCAGCCCTTCTCCCTGCTGCCTGGTTCTCCAGGCAGTCAGGAGAAGGTGGGAGGGCAGGGCTGCAGCCCTTCTCCCTGCCACCCAGTTCTCCGGGCAATCGGGAGAAGGTGGAGGGGGAGCAAGGCCTGCAGTGCCTATCCCTGCAGCCCGGTTCTACCCGCTGCCCGATTGGTTCTCCGGGCAATCGAGAGACGGTGGAGGGGGGGCGGGGCCTGCAGCCCTTCTCCCTGCTGCCTGGTTCTCCAGGCAGTCAGGAGAAGGTGGGAGGGCAGAGCTGCAGCCCTTCTCCCTGCCACCCAGTTCTCCGGGCAATCGGGAGAAGGTGGAGGGGGAGCAAGGCCTGCAGTGCCTATCCCTGCAGCCTGGTTCTCCCCGCCACCTGGTTGGTTCTCAGGCAGTTGGGAGAAGGTGGATGGAGGGGCAGGGCCTGCAGCCCTTCTCCCTGCTGCCCAGTTCTCCAGACAGTCGGGAGAAGGTGGGGGGGGAAGGGTCTGCAGCCCTTCTCCCTGCCGCCTGGTTCTCCAGGCAGTTAGGAGAAGGTGGGGGGCACCTGCAGCCCTTCTCTCTGCCGCCCGGTTCTCAGGCAGTCGGGAGGGGGAGCGAGGCCCGCAGCGCCTCTTCCCACAGCCCAGTTTTCTCCACTGCCCGGTTGGTTCTCGGGCAGTCGGGAGAAGGTGGAGGAGGGGCGAGGCCTGCAGCCCTTCTACCTGCCACCCGAAGAACCGGGCAGTCAGGAGAAGGTGGGGGGTGGGGCCTGCAGCCCTTGTCCCTGCCGCCCGGTTCCCCAGGCAGTCAGGAGAAAATGGAGGGGGGGCAGGGCCTGCAGCCCTTCTCCCTGCTGTCTAGTCAATCACAAGGTGTCTCTATTCACTGGCTGCATTGCCTGAGTTCTCTCCTACCCACTGCAGCCTAGGCTACTTTTCTCTGATTGGGCCAGTGTTTCAAGGTCACTTGCATATGGAAGCTGATTGGACCACTCCGCACCTCAAACTCCCCCCCCCCGCGAGACAGTTGGGACTGTCAGTTGCATATGCAACCTGGTGTATCCTGAGGTAAAAATATGTCCTCAGACTCCTCACCCTCAGCACATCACTTCCCCTTCAAAAGAAACAAAGCATACAACACAACCATGCCACACCACAAAAAAGACAGATCACACCACAAGCAGAATACCACAAGGCTAAAAATGATAGGAAAAGGTGCCAGCAGTCGGGAGAAGGTGGAGGGGGGGCAGGGCCTGCAGCCCTTCTCCCTGCTGCCCGGTTCTCCGGGCAGTCTGGAGAAGGTGGGGGGGCGAGGCCTGGTGCGCTTTTCCCTGCCGCCCGGGTCTCTGGGCAGTCGCGAGAAGGTGGAGGGGAGGCGAGGGC
The DNA here is from genome assembly GCA_029375565.1 of Gekko gecko. Classification (NCBI taxonomy): domain Eukaryota; kingdom Metazoa; phylum Chordata; class Lepidosauria; order Squamata; family Gekkonidae; genus Gekko; species Gekko gecko. The sequence continues at coordinate 68,181,852 of JAPDNY010000002.1, read as the reverse complement.
TGCAGCGCCTATCCCTGCTGCCCAGGTGTCCGGGCGGTCGGGAGAAGGTAGTGGGGGGAAGGCCTGCTGCCGGGTTTGGAGTGGGGGGACTTGCAGGGTTTGAAGTGTGTGGGGGGGAGTCCTTGGCCTCCCAGTCACCTCAGAAACCAGCTGTGGGGTTTGAAAGAGAGACCCTACCTCCTGCAAGAAGGCAGGGTCAGCAACCAGGTGGCAGGGCTTCTCCTCAGTGATCTTCTCCTCACTCAACCGTTCGTCTGAGGGATTGGCGGCTCTGTGGGTCTGTGGGCGGGACCCAGGCACAGGCTGTGATAGACAGTTCATGCGCCCAACCTATTTTGGCGTGCATAGATTGTTGTGGGGCGAAATTATAAGGATAGGAGTCTACCATAGTTAGGACTTTTTTGTAATTTTTCCATTATTAATACCTATTTTTATTTCCCTGCAATTTTTATATCTGGATTTAATTTTGTATTATTATTATGAAACATATGGAATATTTGACATCTTAAAAAAACTTCAGTAGTTCAACAGAGTAAAGAAGTAGAAAAAGGACATCCATGAGCCCAGATTTTAAACTCAGTTCACTCCAGTCAAAGCCCCAACGAAAAAGAACTGTGTTCGCCATCTTCTGAAAGGCAAGTAATGGGGGGTCTGACTGGACCCCATGGGGCAGGGAATTCCTGAACTTGGGGGGTCACAACACCAAAAGCTCTCTTCTCTGTCACATCACATCCCTTAAGGCAGATATGCAGAGAAGAGCAGCACCTTAGACTATGAACAAATTCATACAGGTTCAAATAAGCCAAACCATAGACGAGAACTTTAACACAAACAAAATGGTCTTAGGTGCTGATAGTTGTGGATATTTCTGGCATTCCTGTTCCCCCAGCAATCTCTTTTGACTCGGTTGGACTAATAACTCTCTCTTTGGCAAAAGGCAGGATGGTGATTTTTTGCCCTCTTCCCCCCCCAAACCTGTAGGGCTTTTAGTCTATGTAGGTCCCACAGTCCTGAGAATCATGTTTTCTGGAGGTTGGAGGGAGGGGATGTGGAAAAGGTCTGTGACTGCCAGTGACGTCTGCTGATTGATTGTTGGGTCCAACCGAAGAATGGCTTGGTAGAGAACGCAAAGACCAGTATTCTATTTCCAAAAAGTATTTTTAGGGGGACGGCCTTTCTTACTTCCTAGGAAGAGTTTGCTAATCTTTACAGCAATGTGGTGCAGCAGGGAATCTGGCTTGATTCCCTTTGCTGACTGTGTGATCTTTCTGTTATATTGCTGTACTACTTAAAAAAAATAACAGTAGTGGGAGCTGCCTCAAACTGAGTTTTAGCATTAGTAATTTAATAGCAAGTTTTGTCTGTTTTGACTGAGAATGACATTTCAAGCCTCAGAGAGTTATTTGTTTTGAGCCATGATACCACAGAATTTTTAATTACTAAGAATTAACCATGGAAAGCATGTGTTCTGTCAGTGAACCACATCCTCACTCTGGCAAGAGGTCATACCGTAGATGGAAGGGTAAAGCTTACCATTAGAAGATTAATTATTAAGCATTATTTTTCATCTGTAATGAAAAAATGAAAAACTTACTTTGCTTTAACAAAGTGAGAACTTTGAGGAATCCATCTGGGCTTCAAGAGCATTACATCTCATAGTGTTTTCTTGATATGCTCCAAAACTTGGGGGTTTAAAATAGTATGTCAAGATTTGTGTGTCCTTTTAAACTCTGGCTTCCTGTACTGTGAGCAAAGATAATTTCTATAGCTGATCCCAAGGTTTGAATGGAATTTTGAATACATTGTGAAATCCCTCTACCATTTTTTATCTCCTTGACTGAGCACTGACCCCCTGCCCCACTGCAGTAACTTCCCAGGTATCTCTCTTTGAAAAATAATTGCTTTCAGACACACATACTTGCAGACATATTTGCAAAGTCTGACAAACCACCTGGAGCCAGATTGAATCTAAGCCAGTATCGTAATGATATGATTTATATTTGAATCCAGTTGTGCTTCTGTTAAATCAGTTCAGTCCAGATTGGATTTGTCTTCAGATCAGCAGATGTTTTACAATTCTGTGTTTATTCATGAGTTGTTGATTGAACACACCAGTACTGGATTTATTTCTTTTATCTCTTTTATTTTGTGGAACAATTTCTTTAGAAGATTTCGAATTCCTATCTGAATTCATAATTAGGTTTCATTTTCCCATGTGAAAAATCCAAAGAGCTCACATTACTGGTTCTATCTTGGGCATTTTGTCACTGTAGGATAGCCTTAAAATCAGCAAAACATAAAACCCCACACAATCTGTTGAGGAGAATTCTTGTCTTGTAGCACACTGTAAAATAGGCTGGCTATTTTTTGTTTTTAATCAGCCATCTATTTTACACAGGAAACAATCTGAACCTTGGATCTTGAATTCTGGGCAACAGGAATGGGCAGGGCACAAACCCCCAAAAGTGATTTGATTTGGGGCTGCCCCCAAACTGAACCAACCCCAAAGGCCCAACCCAAACCAAGGTGGTCTGGTGAATTTGGTTCCCTGTTTTCCCGGCCGTGGTGAGCCATCACCAGGAGAATGGGGGCCGGGATTGCCCTGGAAGGGACTTCCCTTCCACCTTTCTCCTGGTTGTGGCTCACTGGGGCCAGGAGAAAGGAGGTGATACCTGGGAAGGATTAAATGGCTGGCAGTCTTGGCGGGTCCAGTGGTCAGCTGTTAGGTTTAAATGGCTACCATCCATCCATTTGCCCTCTGGACTTAGTTGAACCTAGTAAAGGTAAAGGTAAAGGTTCCCTTGCTCGAAAGCCAGTCGAATCCGACTCTAGGGTTGCGGTGCTCATTTCCGTTTCAAAGCCGAAGAGCCAGCGCTGTCCAAAGACATTTCCGTGGTCATGTGGCCGGCATGATTAAACACCAAGGTGCACGGAACGCTGTTACCTTCCCACCAAAGTGGTACCTATTTATCTACTTGCAATTTCTTGCTTTCGAACTGCTAGGTTGGTAGGAGCTGGAACTAGAGACAGGAGCTCACCCTGTCATGTGGCACCCAAGTCTCAAACTGCTGAACTACTGACCTTTCACAGCCTGCAGTTCAGTGTCTTAACCACTTGAGCCACCGCAGCTCCTTAGTTGAACCTAAGAAAGCCAAAATGAGGAATGGTTACATCTCTGGAAGAGGGGATCCAGAAGGGTCTACTGGGTATTGTGCTGAAATGGTCCTGGTATTGTGCTGAAATGGTAACTGGCAGACCCCATGTCGCTCAGCTGTAAGGTTTAAATGGTTGGCCCTGAACAGCTGAACCAAACCAGCCACAAATCCAGTAAATGTTCGAGGAAGGCGCCTCACTAGGGATCTCTCCTCACTTACTCTGCTCACCAACACCATATCTGTGCTTGCACTACTTCATAGGTGCTGTGCCCCATGCACTAATGCCAAAAGAGGCATGTGGTCCCATTTCTTTCTCATATAATTGTAAGTACATTTTGTGTAAGTGTAATTACATTTTGAGAACAAATACCTATTCTTTAAAAGAAATCAGGTAGAACACCTAAATGTAAAAACAAGCAGCATTGGGATTTTAATTAGTTTTATTAGGAAATTAGCAAGTTGTTACATAATTTCCCTCAAGCAGTGTTTTTGGACACCACTCCAAATGTAATGGTTTGAAGGAGGCATACAATTCAGTAGCATTAGTTCCTCATGGGGTAATAGAAAGTGGAAGTTCCCAGCTAATACAATGGTGACTAGTCCCAAAGTTATTTCTTCTCATATCCTGCAATGTATGGTCTAAAACTTCTAATGCATCCTTGCTTACACTGATGTATTTAACGGCAGTTGCAGTTGGAGGCAAATGTATATGCCTTAGGCACTTCCGTTTCGTTTCCTTCAACAAACTACTCAAAGAGGTCAACTGCTTCTCTAACTGTGTCGTTGTTGCTTCACTTCTGCTTTCACGAAGGCTTCGGTCTTGGCAGAAGTATGTAAAAATAGATGCCTGGAAGAGTTTCAGTGGTAGCCAGGACAACTGTTGATTAAGGAAGCAATCTTGAGGGAAGGCTGTATCAGGGGAAGTCCTTGACCTTTATGCCCTGTTATTGGCCCTCCAGAGGAACAAGTTGGTCATTGTGTGAGATGGGATGCTGAACTAGATGGACCACTGGTCTGATTCAGCGTGGCTCTTCTTATGTTCTTATGTAGAACACAAGGACTGTTCACAAATTACAGTGACTACGTCTACAATCCATATACAGAATGCACTATTAGGGATGGGCATGAGTCCAAAAATTCCAGTTCGAAGAGGTTCCCAAACTGAACCCTGAACCAAGCAAAAAATGCCCAAACTGAACTGGCCAGTTCGGCTCTCCCTTTCTCCCAACCACAGTAAGCCACAGACAGGAGAATGGGGGGGATTGCCCCAGGAAGGCTTACATGGCTGGCAGCCATTTAACCTATTTTGCTTCCCTTGCTTCGAAGCAGGTTTAAATGACTACCAGCTATTTCAGTGCTCTGTTTTTAAACCTAACATTGCAGCTGATCCGCCCATCAGCTGTTAAGCTTAAATAACTGCCAGCTATTAAACCCCTCCATTTTGCTTCAAAGCAGGTTTATATGACTGCCAGCCATTTCAACGCTCTGTTTTGTTTCCCCCACTTCAAAGCTCACAGCCATTTCAGCTGAACAACAGCCCAGTAAATGTTCAGGGAAGGCGCCTTCCCTGAACATTGGTCTGGGGACTCTGAAGCAGGCCAAGTTTGTGCTGAATTTTGTCTCATGAACCAGTTCATGACCATCCCTACTTGACACTTCTTTATACGTGGTTTGAGTAATTCTCAGGTTACATTAAACTCTTGTACAGCTAAATGTGTTGTTGAAACTTCATGTATATTCAGGTACTGGACCCAGTTTCATTTGTAAAGTGAATGCACATTGGCGTTTCTCACCTACAGGTGTGCATGCATACTGATAGGATGGATGTGCATTTACTGTAACTTGAACATGGCTGCTATCACAGAGAAAGGAGTGGTTTTTGAAGTATAGCTCATGGAGCTTCTTAAGTAAACCACCTCTGCTTTGTAAAGCAAGGGACATGCTCCAACCTTGCTGTCATTGCTGCCTCCAACTTCCTGGCTTGTAGCGAATAAACCTTAGTTTCCTTTGCAAATAGCACAGGATGAGGATGTTCCTGAGATAGAGCCAGGATGTTATAATTCCCTTCATTTTGGGCCCTACAGCTCCCACCATTCTGAAGCTGGTGGCCAAATTTTGAGATGCCTTGCTTTCTTTTCTGATGAGTTATGCCTGCTACAAAAGGGCAGGTGGACCGGTAGTGACACATATTATTTTATTATTAATAGGGAAATAAATTTTTGTTGGTACTGAGGTCAACAATAACAACTAGTGTTTCTTTCCAGAGAAGTGCTGTGTCCTGCTGGGAAAATGCCATTTCAGGTGCTGGCAGGGGTTGCATGTCAGAATGATCCTCTGTATAGGATAACAGGTACTCTAGGGAGAAGGTTAGGGTTGATGTTCCATTATTTATAAGGATAGGTGGCTGTTACAAAACTTGGCAGATGCTTCGAGCTACCAATAATCAGGAATATGCTACAAAGAGAGCCTGTAACTCTCACTCACAATAAACTAGTAGCTGAAATAAGAGTGATCCCTCCTACTTTGTTTTTTTAGTTACTTAGCTCGTTTCCCCTCCATTTTTTCCAGTAATTGTATTCCCTACTCCACCCAGGTCTTGATTTAACCAGGGAAATGAAATGCATCATCTCAGCTCAAAACATTCTTTTCCTCCTTGAGCCTATTAAAAGGAGCTTCTTTGTAGTTTAGAATGTGTTTTCACTTGAGTCTAACATGTTTCAGCTCTTCTTGTCCTGACGTGAAAGACTGAATGCATTTTCAGTAACATTTGATACTTGACTGTAGGAAGTCCTGTGGTAGTAGGCTGCTAATCATGGTGCTTGCTTGTTCCCACAGTTGAAGAAATAGTGAAAGAACTTGAAAACAATGAGAGGACTCGAGCACAGCTTGAATCCAAGATGGCTGGGAAAGACGTAAGTTGATAAGCTTCGACGTCGTAAAGAGGAATAAGTATCTTTTATTCCATTTTCACCTCAGTAGTAGTCTGCTGAAATTATGCATGATACCTTCTAGTTTTCTGTAATGAAAACATTAAAGCAAATAAAGAACAATCTGTACCTTAACTTTGGACTGACTGCTCAGGATGACTGTATTTAGATTGCAGAACGTCCTGTTGAACTTGAGGGATGAAGGCTGCGTCTGTGTCCCTCCTAAGGTGCATATGCTGAAGTTAAGACTCCTGTCACATTTACAGTTAGTGCAGTGTCTAGCTGTCAAAGCCAGGAGTCCCCCATGTGGTGTTTGTGCTGACACCTTTCCTGGGGGGTGCCAAGTGTTTTTTGAAAGTGAAGGGGAGCAGGTGGGACTTTTGCCCAGCAGGGATTCTGATTGGCCATTGGAGATCTGATTGGCTGTGCAGATTTTTTAAAAAATTGCTTTGGCAGCAACTGCCACCACGGTATAAGGATCTTCATTGCATGACTCAAGGTAAGCTGTGTGTGTGAGAGAAAATATTTTAAAACAGTGTGCTCACTTTAAAAGGCATCCTGTTGAGTAGATCTTCTGACTGAACTGTTGAAGACTTACTATTAGAGCTATGTATGACTTTACTCCCTGGCATTTTGTGGTTGGCTCCATCTCCTGGCCATTTTGCTATTTTGTCCTTCTGCCCAGGACCCTGTGTCAGAATTTCAAAGGAGATAGCAGGCTTAGAAAGGTTTGGGACCCCTGCTTGACATATTCAATATGCTTAGTGGTGAAAAAGTCTATGGTTACAATCTAGGTTCCCATTTAGCTGTGCCACACGGTGCTGGTGCACCAATTTTTCCCAATCAGCGCAGCAATTTTTTTCACAGCACAGTGGCAGGAGATTCCCTTCCCAATGGCCATGCAGGCCCAGGCCAAGGTGCATCTTTGCAGCCCTGTGGGCAGGTGAGCAAAAGGTGATGAGGAGAAGCAGAGGTGAGCACGGGGCACGTGTGCATCCCTCCGTCCCTCTCCCACTCTTGCCTGGGCAGGAAGAGACATGCTGCCACACAGAGATCCACCTTGTGCCACTCTCGTCATCCTTCTTCGGTGAAGCGCTACTGCCGCCACTCGCCCATGGGCGGCTCCCATCCCTCCATTGCCTGGCTCACCTCCTCTCCTCTCCCCGCCCTCCTGCATCCCTTTAGTGTGGGGCTGACTCCGGTGGGGCGCCCTCACCACCACAGCAGCAAGAAGCCCCTCGGCAGCTCCTGGCACTGGCGGTTGAGCGCAGAGAAGAAGCTGGGGTCCTGGTGGCTACCCGCTTTGTTCCCTGGCCGTGCTGGAGCCTGGGCAGGTGGCCTGGCTTTACTTTAAATGGGAGTGCAGATCTGGGTTCATTTCTATATTTAAAGCAACAGGGCACCAGGAAAACAATGCAATAACCCTTTCAGAGATCAGCTTGGTGTTCTTACTGTTCTGCCCTGTGTAATACTGGGCATAGGGTTGCCAGGTCCCCCCCCCTTCTCTATTCCAGCATACGGAGGAGTGGGGAATTAAACCCAGTTCTTAGATTAGAGTCCACCACTCTTTACCACTGCACCAAACTGGCTTAGAAGGACAGGGTTTAGAAGCACACACCAGTGGGGGGGGGGAATCAGAGATTGTATTACTCATTCTCACAATTAAAAAAAAAAGAAATTAGCAATTTCAAATTTTGTATTGGCCCTGGCTGGAGCACCCAGGCTGGGATCCATGCAGGATCGCAGGCCATAGGCAAGTTTCTCCCTCCTCCAAGTCAAGCTTTAGGAAAAAGCAGTAATGCACCTTATATTTTTCCTGTGGTTTTTTCAATCTGCTATAAATGTTCCTGCACAATTTCAGTTCAGAATAGCTCTGTAAATTTCAGGGTTCTCAGTTCAAATCTCCTTCCCCAGACTTATATGCTTTCCTTGTATGCTATTCCTTTTGCCACTGGTATTTAGCTGCCAGTGAGCCTTAATGGTACCTTGCCACAGAATGCATTTTCATGTTCTCTCTTTCTTGATAATGCAGCAATCTCACTGTGAAGAGGGCATTTTCCCAATTTGAACAGAGTTGGCTAATGATTTTTAAATAGCATTCTCAGTGTTGGCTCTTAATTAAAATAAAATACCATGGCTGATCACTCTGGAGTTGGCAGGCAAAGGGTGTGTGTGCTTTATTATTAGAAGCGGGGGTGGGGGGGATAAGGCTAAGGCATGAGGCTAGCATGACTTAGCTAACTTGATGATACTGTTAATTGCTATGATGTATAAATCATTTCTAAAATCTAGTTTGAAAGAGTCATATAGTATGTTCCATATAAATATAAATAAGTTTAATATAAATATATGGCTTGTAATACAAATGATAATAGTATATATGTTATGTCTGTATGTTTTGTATATTTGTACACTGAAATATTTTTTTTAAAAAAATGTCAGCCTGCTCACAGTTTTAAAGCTACCTTTTGGCTCACAGGGTAAAATTTCTGCTCATGAGACTGCACGCCTTAGAGGGAACATTGGCTACAATCCTCAGAAAACTTTCCTGACAGTATGCCCCAGTGAATAAAGTGGGAGTTATTTCTGAATAGACCTGCTTATGTTTGCTCATGTCAGTTAAGAATGAGTACATAGCTTTCTGTCGCTTGATATTAGTAGTGCAATCTTCTCTAGAGGTATTCCAGTCTAAGAACATAGATTTCAGTGGGCTTAAACTGGAATAACTGAATTGATAAAAGATGTTTGTATAGTGCTGCTGATTGCACCAACCCACTTGTCTAGTGGATATGCCGTGGTAATTCATTTTGTGTGGTTAAGAGGTAATGCTATGAATAGTTGTATTCGTTTTTGCCGTCTGTGATAAGTGACTGGCACCTTTTCTGTGGAATCTGATGCGTTGAAATCAATGGGTTTAGACTGAAGTAACTCTGCATCAGATTGCAGTTAGTGTATTAAAACTGAGTAATCAACACATGACATTAAGCAAGCAAATTTATTTGACATTTCAAATATTTTGTTCTTATACTTGAGGGTACCCCCTTTTTAGAACAGACAGATGCAAAACAAATGAATAATGCCATTTAATGACTGGGTAGCATTGACAAGAGGAATGCAAGAGGAATGCTGGTGATTTGCAAGTAGTGCTGTAATGTGAACTAGAACCTGAATAGATGCCATGGGGGAGAATTTAGGTAGCTATTTTTAGGGAACAGCTATTGACTGTGTTTTCAAATGTTTTTCTACTACTGTAAGTCCAAGAAACTAAAAATGAAACCTGGGACTCAGTGTTTCTATTCAAATTTTGTGCTTAATACCAGCTTCTGCATTCAGTTAGGAAATAGTGGAAGGCCTCCGTAGCGGAATGGGCCCGCTCTGGCCTGCAGGCCCTGTACTGCTCTGCCCTCCAAGGTTTTCTCACTACCTGGAGAGGCTTTTGTCTCTCTCCAGTAACCTGCCACCACTACCTGGTTTTTGTAGGGATTGCCCACTGGGAGGGTCAGAACCAGCTCCCCTTCCAAGTTCTGAGGCCTTGCCCCTGTGTTTCTCACTGCCCAGAACCACTACTAGCATCAAAAGTTTAGAGCAGGGGTGTCCAAAGTTTTTTTGGTGAGGGCCAAATACAGAAAAATAAGCAAAGGCCCGGGCCACACACAAGAGGTGACATATTGACACATGATTACTGTGTGTATTTCTAACTCACCTATAATGCGGGGGGAGGGAAACTCGGCGGGGGGGATCGTCGGGCCCGGCGGCTGGGAGGCACTCAGGCCTCACCGCTGGTGACTGCAGGGGGAAGGGAAAATTGGCAGTGGGGGGGATTGTCGGGCCAGAGGGGGAGAGAAGGCTTACCTGCGGAGCTGCTCCTGCAGACTGGGAGCCTTTCGGAATACTCTCCCCCCCCCCGCGAGTATCGCGGGTCCTGCTTCTTGTTCAATTATATTTTCAGAATTTGCTGCGGGCCAATAAAAACTGACCCGCGGGCAGCAGTTGGCCCGCGGGCCATAGTTTGGACACCCCTGGTTTAGAGTATTTATTAAAAAGAAAATGTTCACAAGCATAATGTTAGCACAGCACCAGCACACAATTCTTCTGTCCCTCTATTTATACATGCCCTATCAGAGGCTCCTTTAGTTTGGAAGTTACAGATATCTACAGTGTTCTGTTATCTTGAAGCTTCCTTCAGTTCTTTACGCCAGCAAATGGTCAATGGCTGCCCCCTCAGTTGAGAGGTCTGTCTACTCTGATGGACCCAGCACCTACAGAAAGAATCCTTCCTCCATACTTCCCTGACTTTTATCACCTCTGTCTTCACTACTCACTGACCAGGTCAGGCCAGTCAGAGAAGCTTTTCCTTCCTGGAGTACTAGAGCATTTAATTCATCAAAATCTCTGTTCCTTGCTTGAAGGGGGGAGAAAGGGGGAGTTTGACCATCCCATTAGCATTTGTTTGAAGGTGGGCTGAGGTAAATCTGGAAAGCAATTGAACTGACTTCCTGTCAGGTCTCCCAGTTAAGACCCTCTCCACAACCACAACAGTAGTAGTTTATTGAGATATGCTTACTTTAGGAAACAGGCTCCGTGTCAGAACTAAGAAAATGGTGCACAGAAGCCCCTATTATAGATAATACAAAATACACCCCACACCTCTCACATATGTCATCATTTAGCCCCTATGGTTACTATGGCAACCCTGACAGATATATGTCACCTTATCTATGCCCAGTCCTGGCAAAAGAGTCTCCAAGGCCAACTCCCTCGAGAACCAGCGGTGGGGCACAATCTTTAAGGAAAGTTATGGCTTCTACAAGCAACCACTCAAAACACCCATGCACTCCCCTAGATTATGGCAAGCAGTGAAGTGGAATAAAGTGAAACCAAACTGAAGCTTGACACTTCTCCCTTCCTGCCTGTTCTCTGCCCAGAGAGAAGGGGGGGACTTTTAAAACTTAGAGTGAAGGTTTTGCTCATTTCAGACCTCCAAAGAATAAAACGAATTTCTTCACAACCTCCTTTTTACAGTAGACTATATGTGTACCTGCAGCCTTTGATTATTGATTACTGAATACTTCGTGTCAACAGCTTCAGAATGATGGATCTATGGGGCTCACCTCAGGCAGTCCCTGTGCTATCATCCTACCCAGTATAGGCAGGATCAGTGGCTAACTGCTTGATTTCTTCCTTCAGGAATTTGTATTTTTTGGGGGGAGTGGTGCTTAGGTAAAATGTGAGCCCATTAAAGGGAAGGGATCCATAGCTGAGGGTGGAAAATCTGGGAAAAGTAGAGTGTGGGCTGTTGTCTACCAACAGAACCAAATTTATTATGAGTTTCTTTGGCTTTAAAAATAAAATTAAAAAGTAGGTTTATCAATAGTTTGTGTGGATTATGGCTAGGGAAGTGCATTTGGGTCTATAAGAGAGAGAGAGAGAGAGAGAGAGAGAGAGAGAGAGAGAGAGAGAGAGAGAGAGAGAGAGAGAGATCCTTTAATGGCATAGTAATACAACACTCAAAAAACAAAAAACTTGACACCAATAAATATATATACACATACATTAAAAAACATCTCCACCAAACAGAACCCATACATTATTAGTATTTTTCAGATATATTTCGTCAGCCCAAATGCATCCGCAATTTTTTGGGAGAACTGGAAAAAAATCCTTGGAAAAATCCTAGATATATTCTGGAATTACTGGCAAACCCGAACAACAGCTGAGGGGCTGGAGCAGATTTCTCCCACTGCTCAGCTGTTTTTGGGCTATCTTCTGCAGTCCCCTTAAGCAGGAGGTCTTTAAAGGGACCAAAGAAGACAGCTGGCAAAACAGCTGAGGGGAAGCGCTTTTCCCACGAGCTCAGCTTGGGCTCTTTTGGGCTGTTGGGCCAAATTGCCAAAGAGAGCCCCAGTGGAGCCTGCAAGAAGAGTTCTCCCTACAGGATCAGTTGCTTGGTGGGCTCTGTTGGCCAGTCTGGTTTAAAACAGGCTGCTCAGCAGAGCTCCAGCGGAGCCTTCAGAAGAGTTTTCCCCTCAGGATCAGCTGCTTGGCAGTCTCTGTTGCGTAATCTGGTTTAAACCAGGCTACCCAGCAGAGCTCTAGTGGAGCCTGCAGGGAGAGTTCTCCCTGCAGGATCAGTTGCTTTGTGAGTTCTTCTGGCCAGTCTAGTTTAAAGGGACCGCCCAAAAGAGACCCAGCTGTGCTGTCTGTCAGTTGTTTTTTGCAGCTTTGCTGCTGCTTCCTCCCCCCTTTATTTTTCAGTTGAGATCTCTTGTACTCCCAAAAATTTGGGCTTGCCAAAAAATCGCAGATCCAAATACTTTACCAATATGGGAATCTTTATTTTTTTTCCAGGAGTCCCCAAATTTTTTCAGGTCCAATAGACCCGAACTGAAAAATACAGAGAAAAAAATTGCACACCCCTAATAAAAAAACCTCACAGTTTTTTAAGTTAGAGGGAGACATTTCCATATCCTTAATGCTAGGAAGAGCATTAAGAATGATCTAGGATAAAGTATAGAAAAGGCACTTTCCTTAAGTAGCTGAATTCATGTTAAATATCACATGTTTAATATGCTTTTGTAACAATTCAGGATGTTAATTAGGGATGAATAAGGGGAATAGATGAATTACAAGAGGGGAACATGTGAGGACTAATGGTGTAGGAGAAATCACATACCCCCCCCTACTTCAGCTCCACTTCCCTTCCCATCTTCCTGTTGGATCTGGCTCTTCCACCTGGTTCCAGCTCTGCCTCTCTCCATCCATTACCACCTCTATCACCACCACTTCCTTCACCTTATTGTGGTATCACAGCATTGGCTGCCACTTTGAGTTGTTATAGCAACCCAATATGCTGCCCAAATTCTGGACTCTTTGGTTTGTGCAACATCAATAGGTTTCAGTTGGCCCTTGCGCAAATGAAAATTTTTGTGGAGGAGGATGCACACACCATAGCTGAAGCAATCCAATGTGTACAAAACTTGCATAGGGTCATAGCCTCTGTTTTTAATGTGTTCTCTGCCTTGCATAGACATCGTTCTTAACATTTTTTGTTTTACCATCACATTACAGTTTTTTTTAGTTAAGCTGATTGTTCTATAAACCTTGGGCTTTCCCGGTTTCACAGAACTCTAAACTGTAGCTGTGGTTTGCCACATTGTACAGATTCTTTTCATCTGCATTGGGGGCCAATGCTTGGCTATGAGAGATTTTTTTTTTTTAGTTTCAAGATACTTATGTCTAAAAATCTTTGGCTTGAGTGCAGGTTTATATCATTGTCAAAAAAAAAATAATGTTTGTATAACTGTTGCAGAGGCTGACATTTGCAAATCACCTAGAGGAGAATGAAATTGATGAAATGCATAGAGATTACCGTAAGTAACATGATAATTTCATTTATATATTCTTAAAAAAACAAGTCCTACCATAGACTTGTACAGATGCAAAATGGAAGGACATTAAATTGTTTGTCTTCTGTTCCCCAACTCTTCATGGTTTATGTTGTCATATCTGGCAAGTGAAAGTGAAGGGTGGGGATCTATAATAATTTGTTTGCGGCAGGCATAACTTCTCAGAAAAGAAAAACAGGAATCTCAGAATTGCCCTTCTGCTTCAAGATGAGTGTGAGAGTTTCAGTGCTAAAAAAGAAGGGGATCAGAACATACTGGCCTAGATTAGCTCCAGATGTGACCCCTGCAGCTGTTTGCAGTGGAAGTTAGTGTTCTCTGTGGAAGGCATAACAACTAAAGCTAGGCATTTCAAAATTGGCCATCAGCTTCAGAGGGCTTATAGTGGTTGCAGTGCTAAGAAAGAATGGAACATCCTGACCCAGATTAGCTCCCTACTGTAACAATGTATGTGGAACTCAGTGAATGAGGAAAGTAGATAGGGAGAAAGCTCAGGGTCACAGGGGAATAGAGGGAGTGAGAGAACAGCTACAGGAAGTAATTCAGCAGAAGGAACAGCAGAATAGAGAAGTGGAACTAGCAGGGAGAGCTGAAAAGGCACAAGCAGTTTAGTTAATAAAGCCTTTTACTGCTATTATGGTCTGACTCTCAACTATATGTTACCTCACATGAAACACATACTATCACTAAGCAATTTGAAGTGGAAAACTAAGGTTTATTCATGAGAAGTGAGGAAGGTGGACACTGCACAGATAGGAAGGGTGAAACATGTCCTTTCCATTACAAACCAAAGGGGGTTTAGCAACTTCCCATACCAGTCGGAAGTAGCTTGGTGTAGTGGTTAGCGTGTCTGACTAGGATCTAGGAGACCTGCATTCGAATGCCACCTCTGCTACAGAGCTTTCTGGGTGACCTTGGGCAAGTCACGCCCTCTCAGCCTAACTTACCTCATAGGGTGTTTATTGTAAGGATAAAATGGGACAGGAGTTGCTTGGGATCCACACTGCAGAGGAAGGTAGAATGGACAGATAGGGTGGGAAATATTCTGTCCTTACAGAACAAAGAGGGTTTAAGAACATCCTTGATCCATCAAAGCTTGTGTAGTGTAGTGGCCAGAATGTCAGGCTAGGATCAAGGAGACCTGGGTGTGTATCCAGTTTGCTGTTGATGGTTTTTGGGCAACTTTTAGCCAAACCTACTCCACAAGGTTTTTGTAAGGATAAAATGGAGGAAGGAGTTATGTAAGCCACTTTGGGACCCCATTGGGGAGAAAGGCAGTTTTATAGATCTAATTTTGGGGATGGTTTTCGAAAACCAGTGATTGCTCTTGCTGCTGCTCCATCAGCCATTGCGGTAATTCTTTGACAGGCAGCAGAACTGCTCATTAAGTATTCAGACTACAAAAAAATATTGCAAGCACAGTGACCTCGGTGGTTGTTGAGTGAAATGAGCAGGAGCGGGCCCTTAACTGAGTGTAGAAGTACCTCTGGAAACTGCACATCAGATAATGCTTTAATATAAACCTTTATAACACCATTAGGCTGCAGTCACACACACTAAATAATCCACTTTCAGTGCACTTTACAACTGGATTTTACTGGCAAAATCCAGTTGGAAAGCACACTGAAAGTGGATTTAAAGTGGATTATTTAGTGTGCGTGACTGCAGCCTCACTGTACATTTCACATGCTTGCTCTGACTGTGTCAGTACAAGACTACTGGATGCCCATTTCTTCCTGTGAGTTATTACTTAAGATTTCTCAGGACAACAGCAGGATGGTTATAAAAAGCTGCATGACAGAATCTACTGAACATTGCATTGCATGGGCCATTCTTGAATTTCTGACTTGGTTTTGTTGGTTATATTGATTTCATGCTTTGTGAAAACTTTGCTGTGCTTTGAACAACAATAGTTTCTCCTCCCAGTTAGGGGGGCAATTTTTCTAAGGCATACATCTCAGTAGTTCCTCTTTTCAAAAGTGGGATTTTAAAATTCCATTTCATATTATTTTGAACCTAAGCTTTGTTTGGAAGTACTCTGATTTCTCAAATTGCTCAAGAATGCTGTATTTAACAGTGGAACTCAAGATATGGTACTAGCTGTATGTGTGATTAAACTTAATTACATATAATTCTTCAGGGATGAGCAAGAATGTCCCATGAAGTTTTGTCTCTAAGGAAAGCCGAGAGCAACCTTGCTGCCAGTTTTCATTCATTTTGTCTTTTGGGTTCCACGAAGGGAGACTGCTTGGGAGACTGATTGGCAAGGACTTGAGACAGTTTCATTGCTTTCAGTGTTGTGCTTATGGCATGGACATTCTCTCAACATGTGGATGAGTTTCCAGTGGCAGTATATTTTGTCCTGATGAACAGCATCCACAAGTTCCTGCATACTGTCATGCCCTTCACATCCACAGGGGTGATCTAATCTGCACTGAATCATAGGGAAGAAGGCATTGAATTTCACTGACATCTTCTTGCATTACCTTTTTTTTTTTTGCTTTGATGCAAGAGAAAGACTTTTTTTTGCTTTGATGCAAGAGAAAGACTTGAGAGCTGCATGCTGAGGGGAGAGATTTCTGCCTTGACTAAGTTGAGTACTGATAGTCTGGTTTCAGCTGTAGCCGAGAAGAGTCGAGTACTGATGATTTCAGTATTCAGCCCTGACTGAGAACAGTTTTAACACAGGTAGGTGAACTGGGGAAAGTTGGCAAGGAAGTTTGGGAAGTAGACGAAGGCTTCCAGTCCAAGGAAAGGGGGGAGATCTTCTACAGAGAGAAGAAAATACCCTACTCAGTCAAACAGGGAGTTAGCTCTGAAGAGTACAGAGATCCCTGGTCTGGCTAGAAACTGCCTTTAGAGATCTTAAGAGTCATTTAAAAAAAATCAAGATGGTTACTGGTGTTCCAAGAGAAGGGGTTTGGGTACTGGAAAGAGTTTACCAGCCTTCTGGAAACCAAAAGAGTTAGAGAATACTTAAAGAAAGTGGAAAAAAGTGTTTGGGGAAAACACTGGAACAAAAGCTTCTCAACATGGAGATTTTAAGTAACTCTGCATAGCTTAAGAAACTCTCATTAATGAAGCATCCTATATATATTAAAAAAGCCCAGTGTATTGGTACTTTCCAGCTCTCCCATTGGCTGTGCGCTCCATCAGCCACTGTCCCATTAACCACCACTCAAGAGTACTCGCATGCCATTGGCTTGGTGCTGGGTCCACTCCTCTCTCCTGCCCACTGCCAGCCTGGCCACTCTTCCCTGACAGAATAAATTGCCAAAACAGCTGTCTTTCCTGACAAAGACGCTTCTCCTCCTGCTGTGGTGCTAATTTTTCCATCAGTGGCTGTTGCTAGGCAATCAAGCTTGGTTCTTTCAGTAAAAAGACAAAGGCAGGAGGTGCTTTCCGGGCCTACTTTAGCTTTTGAGAGAAAATTCATTGGCACCAGTCCTGACTAGGGTTGCCAGCTCCAAGTTGAGAAATTCCTGGAGATTTTATAGCGGAGTCTACGGAAGCCAGAGTTTGAGGAGGGAAGAGGCCTCAGCTGAATAGAATGTCATAGACTCCACCCTCCAAAGCAGTTATTTTCTCCTGGGGAACCATTGCTGCCAATCTCCAGGTGAGAATATATTTAGACTACTACTACGTAGAGAATCGTATTTCTTCATGATGAAGAAATGTTCATAATATAATATCATGATTGTTTTGTTATTGTTTGCATCCTTCCTGTGATCTCTCTGTTTATTTTTTATTTTAATATTAGATTTTTATCCCGCCCTCCCCACAGAGCGGGCTCAGGATGGCTCACATTCAGCGGCACCACATGCCGGGTCATATGAAACATAAATACCTAAAAGTGAAATAAAACAATCATATATTAAACAGTTCAAGACTAAAGTTAAAATGCTTGTGCAGATGGCCAGTCCTTCAGTCAATTAAAGATAGCAGGCTGTAAGATGTACAGCTCAGTCTCGATTCATCAGTATCCAGTCTCACACGGTTCTGTATCTCGATCTTTAGAAAGGGCCGACCTATTATCATTGTGTTAATAATGATAATAGTTGATGATAGTTGTTGGTAGCAGTGGGTGGCTCTTAATTGGAGGCCTGGCGGAAGAGCTCCATCTTGCAGGCCCTGCGGAACTGCACGAGGTCCTGCAGGGCCCTGATCTCCTTCAGGAGCTCATTCCACCAGGTAGGAGCCACCACTGAAAAGATCCTGGCCCTGGTGGCAGCGAGCCTGGCCTCCTTGGGGCCTGGGATCATTAGGCAGTGTTGTGACCCCAACCATAGTACTCTCTGGGGTATATGTGGGGAAAGGTTGTTAGCCTGATTGCAAATTATTATGAGTAATAACGAGGGGAATTGTATTGATTATTAATAAGCAATTGGCTGCGAGAGCGAACACCTGTGTATACAGAGGTCAGCCCCGCCGGGAGGAGTTGGTAACAGACCAGGAGACTTTTTATGGTTGAAAATAAAGTCTTTTATGTAGGTATGGCAACTTTTGTGAGGCACACCTGGAAGTGAAATACCTGCATTGTGTTCCTATATTAATGTATAGTAACGTTCCCACAGGGAAATATTGAGAAAGGCTGCAGTAAACATTTTCTGAGAAAAGGAGGAGCAGGGAACTTGGTGAAGATAAGGAGCTGTCCGGCAAAACACATCATGTTCTTTTTACAGCATACTTGCAACTTAGCACAATAGGCTTATATACTTGTAACTATCTCTGTATATGCAGCAGAGGGAGGGGGGAAAATAAGGGGAAACTAATGTGTGGAGAACAATAGCCTGTTATACTTTTCCGTTCTGTTGTTTTTAGCTCATAGCTCACAGTAGCTCAAGACATACTTGTAACTTGTAACTTTTCCTATGCTGGAGAGGAGAAGGGAAAAAGGAGGGAAGCAAAATAAAGACAGGCTGAGTCTATTCGGGTCAGACAGCTCCTGACTGATGCTGTGGCTCAGACAGATTTCTGCAGATCTTGTCTCCTGTCGTTCTTGAACTCTGATTCTTGAACCCCAAGCCTACACTTTTACTGAGGCTTTGCACACACAAACAATTTCACAAGCTCTCACACACAATTATTCAAGGTCTAAGAAATACAGAGAGAGGCAAGCACATTTGCATTAGCAGGTAAGCCGTTGGTGGGTCATATTTACCAGTCTCGTCGTGTAGAGCGTTCCTCAGGAAAAATGGAGGGGGAAGAAACTAAGAAAAACGGGGACCACGCGGTCTGACCAGCAGATTAACACGTGGAAACTCGGCCTGCAGACCAGAGTTTAAAGATGGAGGCAGGGGTTGGGGATAGCAAGCTGGACATAAGAGGGTCAAAGGTTCGATAGGGGTCGAAGAGCAGAGAGAGGGCCGGTGGTCTGGCATCTCCTTATAAGCAGGAGGGTGGGGGCTGGTTACCTCCCTGATTCCCGCCTCCTGGTAAGTCCGTCCCTGAAAACACCCTATTGGTTGGAAGATGTAGGGGAGGTGTGTGGAGGTGTGCCTGAGGGATGGTCAATACTGAGAGCTAGAAACTTACTCATGTCTGACACCAGGTAGCAGCCAGGATGAGTCACCCGGCCGATTCTATTGTCTCCTTGATGGCATTAGCCCGGCTGTTGATGGCCCTCAATCAGTTACTAGGCAACGATGAATAGACTCTGCCAGGGCTACGTGAGGTCTTGCAGGTGAAGGTGGGGGGGAGGGAAAGAGGCTGCCTGCTGTATAGAGAACTCTCAATGGCGTTTTTGGAGTTCCTAGTTCTTGTATTTTATCAAGGCATGGTACTGTGCTTTTGTGTATACTGGTTCTGTTCCATATTCCCTTCATGAGGAACAGGCTGGTAACCTCTGCTGGGCACTGGAGCTGCTGGAAAGGTCAGGAGAAGCGTCTCTTGCCTGGGTGCAGTCTCTGCTGGCATCTGGGAGGGTTACCATGTGGTTCAGTTCCTTATACACGCACTGGCACAGTTTATTATTTTATTACAGTCCAAAAAGAGGCTCAAAAGCCTTGCAGGGCAACAAGGTGGTCCCTCAGGTATGCCAGACCCTGGTCATATAGTTGTTGTTTCTACAATCATATATGGCTGGACCCTGGCCATATAGTTGTTGTTTCTACAATTGTTGTTTCTATAATCTCCAGGTGAAGGCTGATGATCACTCAGAATTAAAACTGCTCTCCAGGTGGCAGAGATCAGTTCCCATGGAGAAAACAGCTGCAGGGTGGTCTCTGTGTCATTATACCCTGCTGAGGTCACTTCCCTCTTGCTTTTGTTTCCACTGTGGAGAAACACTGTACTTTTCCTAGGCAGAGGCTGCAGGTGTGTGTGTGGGGGGCGATGGAAAGCTGAATTCAGAGGGGCAGATAAAGGTAGGTTGATGATGGGAAGTAGATAGGGTTGCCAATTCCAGGTTGGGAAATTCTTGGAGATTTGAGAGGTGGAGCCTGGAGAGGGTGGGGTTTGAGGAGGGGTGGGACCTCAGGCAGGAACAATGTCATTGACTCCACCCTCCAAACCATCCATTTCCTCCAGGGAACCACTGTTGCCAATCTCCAGGTGAGGGCTGGAGATCACTCAGAATTACAACTGCTCTTCAAATGGCAGAGATCAGTTCCTCTGGAGAAACAGTGGACTCTGTGCCATTATACCCTGCTGAGGTCGCCACAGCAAATTGATGCTGAGTGCCCAAGGCCAGGGCACCCTCCCAGAACCTCTTTCTAGGGACCATTGTATTTATTTCTACAATGGGCGTTATTCCTAGTAAGAAGCCTGTGCATGTACTGGTTTTACCTCAGAAATTTTCAACCCTTGATTTTACCTGACCTTTCCCCCCTATGTTAAATAAAATATTTTGTTTTTTTGAATTTCAGAATTCCTTGAATGCCATTTGTTGTTAAAGCGGTCTCCTGATTCTTCCCTCAGGTTCCTGGGCTGAGCCAACAGCCAAAATATCGTAGTGTGGTAGGTTAGGACAGCCAGAGTTCTTCAGCAGAGAAGAAAACACATTACTAGGGCTGTGCAGTCAGATGGGGAAAGGAAAACAGAAGGAAAATCTTGCCTCTGAAGGAGGGAAGTGGACAGGGCCGCTATAGTAGCCTTGGAGTATGAGGACTTGTTCCAGTTCCTGACTGCTTTGCCCTAAACAAAGGGATTTGTGAATGATACTGAGTTGGAAATGTGGCAGGTGCAAGATAGTCCACAGAAGTAAGATTCCAAACAATATGTTAGGAAGGGACATATAAATGTATAGCAGGTCTGACTGAGAATGCTTGCAAAGAGCTCAGGTGGAAAGGCTTGGGAAGATCAGCCCTTCTCTGGGGCAGCTTCTTGTGATTTCTAAGGTGCTTCTGCTGAATGTTGGAAATGACAGCTATTTTATAGCTGGCAGCTGTTTTATCTGGGGACCAGATTTTCCCAGAAGTATGTCACTGACTTCTCAGCTAGTTGGAGACTCAGATGGCAGCATGTCATCTAAGCTGTGGAGCGGTTGCTTAAACACATCTGATATCCCAAGGGAGTTAGAGGAGAATGGGCTTGCCTACTTCTGCAACTTCAGTATTCCTTCAGAGAAAATAATACTTGACAAGGCCATTGGCTTTTTGCAGCCATTTTGTCCATGAAGTCTTAGTAAGGGAACTTGCACTGCTGGATGTTCTGAGCCTCATACATGGTGTCACACAAGTTTATACATTTGCCTTTCAGAGAATTAAGATTTATTAAGCATTTTCATTATTTGTATGCATCCTTTTTAATATAAAAGATTGTTCCTTAAAATTTGCAAAGGATTTTGGGGAATGCGTGTTTGTCTGATTTATAAGAATGGATTGCCACAGTTATACTGATTTAAGTTTGGATTCTTATTATTAATTTATTTGTACCTTGCCTTTCTCCCCAGTATGGGACCTAAAGCAGGTTAGTAAGATAGACTTAAAAGAACAAAAAGAAATAGCAAAAATAACAGGTATGAAATTAGGAATTAAGAGGTTGAAATACTTGGGTGTAATGATAACAAAAAACATTAAAAACTTGGGATAAATTATAATTGATCATGGAGGAAGATACAAAAAAAATTAAACCAATGGAATAAAAATATCTGAGTATATTAGGGAAGATAAGGGCAGTTAAAATGTTTATAATACCCAAGATGATATATTTGTTTCAGGTACTCCCATAGTGGATACCTGGAAAACAGCAACATGGAATCAGGAAATTGAAAACTGGGTGTTTGGGAAGAAGAAAGCTAGATTAGCAAGGAAAGTGATATGCTCACCAAAGGAGGAGTAAGGTTGGGGCATGCCAGAACTGGAAAGATATTATGAAGTTTTTCAGATAAGAATGATGATGGAAATAGATGGTAAAAGTCTAGAGAAATGGATGAAATGGGAGGACACTGTAAAAAGAGGAGAAGGTAGATTTGGAACATTTACACAGAAGATAAAAAAGGAAATTGAAATACAATAGGCCCAAGACAGACAGTATTAAAGATATGGGAAAAGAAACAACCTGTTTGGATACCAATGCCTTCAAAATGGGCTCCACTTGAATCCTTAAATTAAGAATTTAAAAAATTTGAGATAGATTTTTGGAAAGAGTTAAAGGAAAAAGGTTTCTTTAGGCTGAAAGATTTGTATCCTCAAGGAAAATTGGCTCCCAATATGGGAAGTATTAGAGAAAGTTAAAGGACAATATTGGTTAAGGATTATGGGGTTATATAGTATTTTGAGACAAATATCGTTTTCTGAAGCAGTAAATGAGGATAACCCCTTTGAAAATCTGTATAGTTCAAAAGATGACAATAAGAAGGGTATTGCAAGGAAATTGTGTAGTCTACTGAACAAAGATAAGGACTTTATGATTAGGACAATACAATCTAAATGGGAGAAAGACGTGACCCTATCAGCACAGGAGGTAAATAGACTGATGAAGGGAATACTGGAAATAAAAATGGAAAAAATTAAAGAATTGGAAATGAAATTAATCTTGAAATAGTATAGGACACCTGCTTATCTTATATGATTAAGGGAATGAAATCAGAGTGTTGGCATTGTAAAAGGGTAAGAGGATATTATGCACATCTTTGGTGGGAATGTTCTAAGGTAATGGAATTTTGGCAACTGATTCTGGAAAAGGTTGAAAATGTATGTAATGTTAGGACTGAGTTGAATGAGAAAGTGTTATTTATGGGAATTCTGGGAAACAATAAAGCAGATAGATCCAAAAAGGATTTATTTAAAGCTATGATTCTAGAGGCTCATGTGGTAATAGCATATGGATGGCAAGATGCATTAAAATGGACTTTCGAAAGATAGAATTGGTGAATGGATTCAATCAGATATTTTATTGATATTAAAACAGGAAAACACATGGGAAGATAAGGCATTGAAGATAAGGAAGAAATGGTTTAGGTATATAAGATGGGTAAGAGAAGGGGGGCCCCAATAACGATGTATTTGTAAAACTTCATAGAGTGTGTTTATGGTTGCAGATATAATATTAAAGGTTTTTTTTCTTTCAATTGGTCGCTCGTGTGAAGGGGAAGGGAATAATAAAGGGGGAAACTGATGTATTTGATGTTTGGTTAAGCAAACTTGATGAAAAGGATTAGGTATGGATATGAAATGTAAGACATCAATACAAATTTAAAACAACAACACATCATTCCCCTCTCCTCCATTTTATCTTCACAACAACTCTGTGAGGTCAGACAGGTTGAGAAAGTATGACTGGCTCAAGGCCACCCAGTGAGCTTCCATGGCACAAGTAGGTGTTCAAACCTGGGTCATTCAGTTACTTAGTCCAGCAATCTTAACCACTACACCATACTGGCTCTGAACAGATTTTACTAATTTATCTTGCTTGTTTTGGGATGCTGCTTCTTCCATCCCTTTAATCTCTTATGGTACTGCTGACCTTTTCTACTGCCTACTTTTGTGGCCTCAGAGGAAGAGACTTTTATGTTAAATGATGTGATCCAGCTGTGAACCCACTATAGTAGTAACGGAAAAGTATTGCAGAGTTATATTACATTTTTATGCTGCTATTTTTATCCCTTCTGTTTTAATTTTAATGGTTGATTATTTTTTTATTGATAGTCAATTTTTAAATTATTGTAAGTCACTTTGGGTGCATTGGTGATGACATGGACCCCCCCCCAAGGCCTAAATACATAAATACCAAACAGATATGCTGGCTCCATTGCCTTGTGAATTAACTCTCAAGGAAGATGAAGGCTGAGAGTTTTCATTCTAACTGAAAACTGGAGTATGGTTCCCAGATGCAGCAGGTAGGCAGTTCTCACCCTTCAGGAAATGAGTACAACTAGTAAATTTGATGAACTGGCAGCAGTGCTGCCGGTTCAGATCAGGAAGGGGACTCAGATGTGGGGCTAGTTTGAATATTCATAGCACTCTTGAGATTCTTTGAACACAATATGGACATGACACTAGTAGTTCCATTCTGAGCAGTATTATACCATTTTGAGTCGAGCAAAGTCTTTTTTTTTTTTTTTTGAAACAAAATTTTTATTGGGATATATTCAACATTTCCAATCACGTTACCAATACAGTTTCCAAAAAGTAAGATCCCAATCCCCCCACCCCCTAATAGGCTTCCAACACTGCTAATAACAAACAGAAAAAATTATAAGGCAATCAAGTTTAGACTTAAATACCTCGACAAACCAGGTAACACATTTAAATTATATATAACCTCTACAATTTCAGCATATTATGTATAACAGTACATACAGTTCAAAATTCATTTCACTTCTCATTCAATATCCGTACGTATCCAAATTATATATTTTCCCCTTCATTCTATATTCAGTTTCTAGATACAATTTCAATCCTTCCCAGTCTTTTAAGTACTGTTCTGCCATTTGTCCATTTAATTTCTTTGTCATTTTGTCCATTTCTGCTAAAAATAACAATTTTCTCAACCAGTCATGTATATCTGGTACCTTCTCCATTTTCCAATGCTGAGCAAAGGCCATTCTCGCCGACGTAATCATGTACCATAACAGTGTCCTTTTCTCTTGTGGAATTTTTTCCATTGTCAAACCGAGGAGAAAAAGTTCAGGCTTTCTCTCAATTGGGGTTTTCAATATTTTCTGCATCACACAATGTATATTAGACCAGTATGCTTTCGCTTTATCACATGACCACCACATATGGTAAAAAGAACCCTCTACTTTTTTACATTTCCAACATTTATTACTCAAGTTCTTATCCATGCTAATATTAGCAATCTTTTTTGGTGTCATATACCATCTATACATCATCTTATAGCAATTTTCTTTTACGTTAATACAAGTGGACATTTTAAAAGATCTTTTCCACAAAAATTCCCATGATTCCATAGAAATTTCTTTGTTCATATTTATGGCCCACTTTATCATTTGTTCTTTAACGGTTTCATCCAAAGTATATACAGTCAACAAAGTTTTATACATTTTTGATATCATTTTCCGTTCTTTTTTCAACCATATATTCTCAAAATCATCATTCATAGCCCTAAAACCAAACTCTTTACAATCTTTTTTATAAATGTCCCTTATTTGACAATATTGTAGCCAACCATACTCAAATTCTAATTCATTATTTGGTTTTAAAACATATTTTTTCCCTTCTCTTTGCAACAATTCCTGATACTTCAACCAATCATTGCCTCTATATTCTGAAAACAAATGTATAACTGCAGCTGGAACAATCCACAGAGGCCTTTCATCCGATATTGTATCCTTATACCTGGTCCATGCATCAAACAATGTCCTCCTTACATAATGATGCTTAAACATAGAGTCAGCTTTGTTTTTCCCATACCAAAGATAGGCATGCCAGCCAAATCTGCAATCGTGCCCCTCAAGAGCTAAAAGTTTTCTATTTTCCAAATTTACCCATTCAGATAACCAAGACATACATACTGCTTCATGATACAAACGCAAATTCGGGACTTGGAAGCCACCTCTGTCCTTAGTATCATACATTATCTTCATTTTTATTCTTGGCTTCTTCCCTGCCCAGATAAACTTAAAGATTTCTCTTTGCCATTTTACCAACACTTTTCCATCTTTCACAATTGGTATTGTCTGAAACAAAAACATTAACCTGGGCAGTACATTCATTTTAATAACGGCAATTTTTCCAAGAAGAGATAACCTTAGTTTTTCCCATTTTTCTAAATCACTCTTTATCGAACCC
This sequence comes from Gekko gecko, assembly GCA_029375565.1. Classification (NCBI taxonomy): domain Eukaryota; kingdom Metazoa; phylum Chordata; class Lepidosauria; order Squamata; family Gekkonidae; genus Gekko; species Gekko gecko. The sequence continues at coordinate 68,156,173 of JAPDNY010000002.1, read as the reverse complement.
CACAATTTTTCATAATTATTCTTGAACAAATCTATATTTTTCATTGTAATTTCAACTCCCAGATACTTAACCCTTTTAACCACTTCACATTCTGTCACATTTTGTAACATTTGTTGCTTTGTACCAATCATATTTTTACACAGTATCTTAGATTTATTTTTGTTGACATAAAACCCTGCAAGATCACCAAACTCTCTTACTTTTTCAAATACCTTAGGCATATTATTAACAGGATCTTCAACAATAAACATGATATCATCCGCAAATGCTCTTAATTTAAATGAAAAACCTCCAATATTCAACCCTTTTATATTAACATCATCTCTGACCGCTTGTAGCAAAATCTCCAAAATCCAGATAAATAACAATGGTGACAGGGGACAACCTTGTCTAGTACCTTTTCTTACCCGGAACATATCTGTTGATTCTGCATTAACAATCACCGAAGCTTTTTGTTTTTTATATATCGATTGGATCATTCTTGTAAATTCTACGCCCATCATAGATTTCTCAAGCACTTTAAACATAAATTCCCAATTTAAATTATCAAAGGCCTTCTCTGCGTCCAAAAATAAAAAAGCGACTTCTTTTTCAGGATGTTTGTCATAATACTCAATTGCGTCCAATACAACCCTCATATTGTCTTTAATTTGTCTATTTGGTAAAAAACCAGCTTGATCTTCCACAATAGTATCTTTCAAAAACTTTTTAAGGCGCTCTGCCAATATTTTTGCAAATATTTTATAATCGTTGTTCAATAATGAAATGGGCCGATAGTTTTTAACATTTGTTAAATCTTGCATTTCTTTAGGAATTAAGGTGATTGCAGCTTCATTCCAGGAGTCAGGGATCTTTCCTGTCTTTCTAATTTCATTTAAAAGAATCTCCAGCACCGGAACCAAATCTTCATGAAATTTTTTATAAAATTTAGCTGAAAAGCCATCCGGGCCTGGGACTTTGGAGATTTTTGCCTCGGCTATTGCTTTACTAATTTCGTCCTTAGTTATTGCAGCATTTAGGAGTGTTTTCATTTCTGGATTTGGTTGTATCAAATTAACTTTGGATAGGTAATCCAACATTTTTTGAGGATCTGCTTGTTTCGATTGAAAGAGAGTCGCATAGTATTTGAAAAATTCCCTTTTAATTCCTCCTGGGTCCAAAATCTCTTTATTTCCATCTTTCAAACAAGTGATTGTTTTATTCTCTCTTCTTTTCTTTAATTGCCATGCTAAATATTTGCCAGGTTTATTTGCACCTTCAAAGGATTTCTGTTGCAATTTTTTCAAGTTCCAAAATACTTCTTTGTTCAACCTTGCCGCATATTGCTCCCTTAGGATCCTCAATTCTCTCAAAATCTTCTTTTTACCAGGCCTTTTCTTAAGTTCTGTTTCTTTTTTCCGAATATTTTCCATAATTTCTTTGTCTATTTTCATTTGTTGTTTCCTTTCATTATTATTAATTGCAATCAGATGTCCTCTCATCACAGCCTTGTAGGCTTCCCATACCGTTTGCGTCTGTACACTTTTATTTAAGTTCAGTTGAAAGTATGTTTGGGTTTCTGTCCTTATTTTATCCACAATATTTTGCTTGTCCAGCAAATCTTCGTTGAGTCGCCATCGAAATTTTTTTCTCTTAACATACGTTGACCATTTTATCGGACTGTGGTCAGAAAGAGTCCTAGGTAGTATCTCAATTTTGCGTGTTTGCAAGATTAGGTTCTCTGTCATCCACATCATATCTATCCTGGAAAAAGACTCATGTCTTGATGAATAAAAAGAGTACTCACTGTCTCTGGGATGTTTAGTTCTCCAAACGTCTGCCAAATGTTCATGTTTAATCAACTGGAAAAAGACTTTAGGAAGTTTGCCCATGGCCTCAATTCCTTTTTTTGATTTTCTATCAACAACATTGTCAACAGTACCATTAAAATCGCCCATTAAAATCATTTGCTCATAGGTCAACTGTCGTAGTTGTTCCCACAAATTCTGAAAAAAGTTTTCTTTTGCCCCATTGGGAGCATAGAGATTAACAATTAATGTCTTTTTATTCTGCAGCACAACTTCTACCGCCAAAAATTTCCCTTCATTGTCTTTGAAAATTTCTTTTGGTTCCAACTCTTTTTTAATATATGTAACTACTCCTTTTTTCTTTTGAGAGGAGAGTGAATAAAATTCCTCTCCTAATCTTTTTTGAATCAAAAATTTGGCATCTGATTTTTTAATATGTGTTTCTTGCAAGCAAACAATATCGCATTTCTGTTTTTCCAACCAGAGTCTGACATTTTTCCTTTTTTGGGGTGAGTTCAGTCCATTAACATTCCATGAAATTATTTGACTCTCCATGTTGATTCTGTAATTATTTATCAGAGTCTATAAAATTATCATTGATGAATCTGGTCATTTGGTCAACTGACTTGATGGTGACTCTCTTCTGTTTGAATGAAAAACTGACACCTTTAGGAATTTCCCATCTATATCTTATACCCTCTGATTTCAGCTTGTCAATCAGGTCTTTAAAAAGTCGTCTGTCCTGAAGCATCGCTCTGGGTAGTTCCTTTAGGACCATGATTTTCTTGTTGCCAATTGTGAAGTCGTCTTGAAATTGTTGCTTAAACAAATCCTCCTTCAACTTCTTAGATATAAACTGGACAATTACATCTCTAGGTAATTTTTTCCTTTGCGCAATCGCAGAATTGACTCTGTATACCACATCAATCTGTGCCGCCACTCTCTCCTCTTCCATTTTCAAAAAATCTGCAACAGCATCTACCATGACTGAATGGATGTCCTCATTCTTATCTTCAGGGATCCCCCTGAATCTCATATGATTAATCATTGCATTGTATTGGACCATCACATTCACTTTATCTGTTTCTAAAGTGACCTCAGCTATATTGGATGCTACTCCCTTCACCCTTACATCCATCTCATCTGCTCTTTTGGTCAGCGTCTGTATCTCTTTTGTAATTCCAGACATTTCTTTTTTCAGCTCTGTTACCTCTGATATAACGGTCTTTTCAAGCTTCAGAATTGCGTCCATCACTCGTTTTTCCATAGCTTCCATCATGCCCTGTAGCTTTTTTTCCTCTTTTCCAGCCATTTTCGGGGAGGACCAGGTATTTGCCCTCTGTCGTTGCCGCAGGTCGTAAGCCGTTGTTCACAATCTTCCCTCCAACACACTCTAAATCAAAGTCCTTCTTGTGCCCACCTAAATCGCACTGGTTTCACTTTTTTATATTAAGTCTTTCGTTTAAAATCAAAGAAAATTTTTCTGACCTTCCCAAAATGGCGGGCGCAATTTCTCTATGGTAAATGGTTCTTCCGGGTACTCACTTCCTGTCCGGCAATCTTAATGGTCCCCCTTGTTCCTGATTTCTTCCCTTCTTCCGGCCTCCTTGGTCTTCTCTAGGATGATTACTTGTCTGTTCTGAAGTCACTTCCTGTTTTGCCGATTTCTGCTGCAGCAGCTCCAGTACTTTTCCACTGCAATTCTCGCGGAGTTACTGTTAGTTTCTATTTTAAAGTCAATAATTTAACCGCAGGAATGATCAACAATTCGGCTTTTTGGCCTTTTTTAGCTGTTTAACTGCACTTTTTCCACTCCAATGTTAGTACAACAGATAGTGCACGATCATGCGCTTCATCGGATGTTGTTTATTTTCGGCGAAACGCGTCTCCGGTGAGCAATTTTAAAAAGTTACCTTCAAAGTCAGTGTCTTGTTATAGCAGTGTTTCCTTGATATCAGTTTCCGTAGAATGTCTTGGAGGTCTGGGTCATGCGTTCTTATGTTGAGAATCCAACTCGGTGGGGTCTTGTAGAGATTTTCCGAAGTGCCTTCTCTGGGGGAGGGGATCAAGGCTGGTCGCGGCGCTCTTTAAAGCCCCGCTATCAGCCGATCTCAACTCCTCTCTCGGGCCAGGCTCTCTGCCAGTCACCCCCCTGCCTGGGGGGATCTGCGGTGGGCTATTGGAAGCCCACCCTGTCGTCAAGACCCTCCGTTTGCTCTGGGAGCTCTACGAGCAAGCCAGAGCACGTCAGGACGCCATGAATCCCAGAACGGAAGCCCGAGTCGAGCAAAGTCAATGGGTTTAGAAGGGTGTAACTCTTTTTAGGATGGCACTGTACATCTCTGCTTCACAGGTGACCACTGCAGACTCAACTTCTTGCAGAAGTAAAAGGTTACCATTACTTCTTGCTGATAGCTGTTTATTTCCTTTGTTTCATGCTGATTGTACTGTGCAATTATGTGAAAACAAACTGTATCCTAAATATGTGTTATGTGTTGGCCTCCTTTTCTGGTTTATGAGATGCTATTTGCGTAGGTGTGTGCTCTTTTTCTTATGGATGTAACTGACTTGTGTACTGTTTCTGTTCTTTTATTTGGGCATGATATATATTAAGCAACCCCTTTAAGTCAGTTATTGGGTTAAAAAGTAGTAAAAGCATACCAGTGCATGGTAGGAACTCCCCTAGAGAACAGCCCAGATTTATTTATTCTGTATTAATACAGGCTTTGAAGAATGCTCCTATAAATATAGGAGCAAAATGGTAAAGTATACTTTAACCATCTAAAGACATAAACAAAAAGGGTTGATAAAATGAACTAAAGAATAGGAAATTTGGTTTTAAGTGGCCTTGAGCTCAGATCCCAGAATGCAGACTAAATCAATCTAATTTGAATTAATGATTTAAAGGCCCACATCAATGGCAGTGAAATTTATGATTGCTGTGGGGTAATAGGACTTGGTGTTTCCTTAGTTATTAAAATGTTGTTGTGGTTGGCTTTGTTTCCCAAGTGAATTTGGCTGTTGGTTGAGTTCCTTCACCAGCATCTCAACTTTGGCACATTTTTAGTGCAGTCCTATGAAGAGTTATGCTAGTCTAATGAAATCAGTGAGTTTAGACTGAAGTCACAGTGCATTGGATTTCACTGTTCTCTTTAATGTTCCCAGAGAATGTCTCCCCCCCCCTCTATTCCAGCTCAAGACTGAAATTGAATGCTTTGGCTTGTACTTTAAAATAGGCATTTCAGGACTAAGACAGGGAAAAAGCCCACTGGTTGATTTATAGTGTGGTTACTGCAACTTTTAAATACATGGCTTTGACTTGTGTGTCTCCAAACTGAACAGAATTGTTGAAATAAGATTGCTCTCAAAACTATATATGGAGATTTTTCAAAAGAGCAAATGGCAATCCTTTTGATGGGGTAAAGTGAGGATACAAATTGCATAAAGAAAATGTCACAATAGCATGCTTGCACAATGCACATTTGTAAAAGCTTCCCCTGTATTATATAATTATTCCAGTTTTATTTTATACTAGGAATAAGGCCCATTGTGGAAATAAATACAACGGGCTCTAGAAAGAGGGTCTGGGAGAGTGCCCCGGCTTTGGGCACTCAGTGACAATTTGCTGTGGCAATCTCAGCAGGGTATAATGACAGAGTTCACCATTTTCTCCAGCAAATTCCCATTTGCTACCTGAAGAGCAGTAGTAATTTTGAGTGATCTCCAGCCCACCCCCAAGATTGGCAACAATGGTTCCCCATCAGGGAATGGCTGGATTGGAGGTGGAGTCTATGGCATCATACCTGTCTGAGGTGCCACCCCTCCTCAAACCTCACCCTCTCCAGGCTCCATCCCTCAAATCTCCAGGAATTGCCCACCTGGAGTTGGCAACCTGATCAGGACTGGGCCCAATGAGTTTTCTCCCAAAGGCCAACATAGGTGTGGAGAGGGCCTTTTACTGACAGAGGAGAAAGTACAGGTGCCAACTTTCATTAGGGAAATACCTGGAGATTTGGGGGGTGGATCCTGTGGAGGGCAGCATTTGGGGTGTGTGTGGAAGGCCTCAGCAGGGTATAATGCCATAGAGTCTACCCTCCAAAGCAACCATTTTCTCCCAGGGAACTGATCTCTGTCATCTGGAGGTCAATTGTAACAGTGGGAGATCTCCAGGTCCCACCTGGAGATTGGCAGCGCTAGGGGAAAGTCAGCCGCACAGCGGGGAGTTGAAGAAAATGGTTTGATGGTCGCTGGCCCACCTTGTTAGCCAGCCAGCCAGCCAGCCATGCTGAAGCCAAGCAGGAGAAAGAGCCTTTTCACATTTATTCTGACAGGAAAGTGGCTGTTGGGGAGGGGGTTATGCTGAAAGTCCTTTGTTTTTTTACTCACAGAACCAACCTTGGTTGCCTACTGACAGCCACTGCGGGGACAGTCCCTCACAGGAGTCAAGGGAACTGTCTTCCTCAGGAGAGAGAGCTGTCTGCCAGTAAATCTGACATGCAAAATCTGTCTGAAGGGGAAGTGGGTGGGGAAGAGGAGCAGACCCAGCACCCGGCCAATGGCACGCGAGTACTCTTGAGTGGCGGCTGATGGGCCAATGGCTGAGGGAGGGCATTTTACAGCCAATGGGAGTGCATGGAATCTTGCGAAACCAAAAGATAATTATTTATAAGGAGAGATTCCCTCCCATTCTCAAGTGTTCTGGGTTCATACTTAAAAAAATGCAAAGGTAATTTGGAGTTGCCTTGAAAAAACAATATGCAGTGAGAAAGAAATGTTTTTATTTATTTATTTAGCTTGAAGTGTACTTTGAAGTGTACTAACTGGAAGTAATCTGTGAGAAGTGATGTTGTGGATATGATAGAAATTACTGTGCATAAATGTTAAGGACAGCATGCGAGGTATCACTTAACTTTTCATTCTATTCATCTATGGAGAGACTTGTAGAATGTGTATTGCTATTAATTTTTATCATGAATCACAACAATGGAACCTTGCTTTTATAGATGAGCTTCCTGCCTGTAGTTGTTGATCTTTGAGGATTTAATTCTTCAAGAACAGCTTCAATCTGCTGAGGCATGACTGGAAAATAATGATATTTGTATTCTGGAGTTCTTGGAGAATGGTACATGTTACCTCATATTACCTACCTTCCTTTTGTACTTTGTTTGAGAACAGGTAGACACCTTGGATAATTAGTATTTATTAAAATAAATGAAGGTAAAAGTTATTAAGGTTCTTTGCAGAACTTGACAGTTCAGCAACATTTTCAGGAATGGGAGGTTTTTAAAAACTTAAACTGTATAGATTGGTACAATCTCAAAGGAGTAGGTGAGGATGTGCAAAGTCAAAACTGGCACTATGCTTTTAAAGATTTATGGAATTTCTGAAAAATCAAAATATCTTTGTCCTGTGAAATTTTCCTCTAAAGCTCTGAAATGTTAATCGTTTTAATCATAGAGCAAGATTTGAGTCCAATAGCACCTTAAAGACTAACAAGATTTCCAGATGAAGGGAGCTTTCTCTCTTGAAGGTTTATACCCTGTAGATCTTGTTGATCTTCAAGTTGCTACTGGAGTCGAATCTTGCTCTTCTACTATAGACCAATGTGGCTGCCCATCTGAAACTTTTTTATTATTCATTTCTCAACTCTGTCAACTTCGTTACACAGTTTATTCTTGTTCTCGGCTTCTTCAAGGGATGAACCATCTAAAAAGGTCTTTAAAACTTCGACGTGCTCTGTATTTGCTTCTGTGGTGTTGCTTCAGAATAAAACTGATGGGAATGTGGGGACCTTGGTGAACTGGAGGTTGTTTGCACAAACTGGAATTCTAATATCCAGGATCCTAAACTTGGGAGGCTTCTGTGATCAGTAAACAAATTCCGCTTCATGATAGATATCATGGTAAATATGAGCTTCATGAAGCTGAGAAATCAGGGAAGTGAGAGGAATGAAGAGCATGTATTATTAACATGCAAAAAACTGTTCGGGCTCCACTGGAGCTTAATTTCAGCTTCTTTTGATGTCTGAATACAACCACAGCCCATTGTTGTTGTTGTTCAGTCGCACAGTCGAGTCCGACTCTTCGCGACCCCATGGACCAGATTACGCCAGGCCCTCCTGTCTTCCGCTGTCAGCTGAAGTTTGCTCAATTTCATGTTCGTTGCATCGATGACACTGTCTATGCACTTAGTATAACCCACTTCCCACCTGTACCTTTATACTGTCCAAACAGTAAGTTTTGATTTTGATGAAGCATGTTTTCTCTTACTTAGCATATGGTGTGAAAATGTCATATTTTTTACAAAGAACTTATGTGAAAACTGTTTCATATCAAGCGTATTTATTTTTCTGATGTTTCTGTTGCCCATTCTCTCTTGAGCACTCCTGCATGTTTGTAGAATTTAATATTCTCTGGTATATGCTCTTCTGTATGGTTCACTTATAGATTTGTACAGCTTATTATCAGTATTAACTGTTTGTTAACATTATGAAATAGGAAGAAGCATTTCTCCTTTCTTTCTTTCCTTCCTTTCCTTCTTTCTTTCTGAAATGTTAATTGTTTGTCAAGTAGAGCGCAGGAAAATATTTTAGCTTCTTGGTTTTGGAATAAGCATCAAGTTGTGTAGCTTGTACATCTGCTTGCATTCTACTTAATGGATTGTTTGGCCTTCAGAAGTCTCTGTGGATGAGCTTTTTGGACATGTTTCTGAGACATTTTGGAAAATATAGAGTGTGAGTTTCATACTTCTGTATGGTAAAACAACAGCCACAGTCCCACAGCTATGTTGTGAATGTCTCACAAAAGCCTTTTGAGTAGATTTCAAAAGCCTGCATAATCTCTTTTTTCAGAATCTCTTCTTATCATTTGCTGAATCATTCTCTTGGCCTTCACCTTTCCCCTCAGCCCTCTGTAGTTCTGGGTATATTCTCAGCTGTAGCCTCTGAAAACATTTACTATGTCTTCAAGCTTGAATTCTGAAGTGTTTTTATTGTATATTACATATTGGGATTAGGAATTATATAAATTTTGTAAAGAAAAGATAGTTTTCTGTGTGATCCCTTGCACCAGTTTCAAAAGTGATCATCTCACTGGACCCCAAAAGAATATATCTGTATTTTTTTAAATCCAGGCATCAAAATCATTGTTTACACTTGAATTACTAATAAATGTGTACACTGTTTATGGGTCCATTAAATAATCCTGCCCTCCTTGTTTTTAGCATAATTGTATCATGATGAAACTCAGGAGGTGGTGCCAAGTCCAGATGTATCTAGACAGCCAGCATTTTTTAAAAAACTGTTTAATAATGACTTTTCGGGTTATCCAAATGTGAAGAACATTCCTTTGACACAATACTAGAAGCTGGTCCCATAGATACTAAATCATGATAAGCACCCTGGCTACTCCACTAATAAATAGACAGGGATTAACAACTGTCTTTATAATTTCCCCCCCCTGCAATTTCAGGCATAGTCTTGAAAATGGACATGCTTCTTGCTTTAAATCTGAAGCTAACAGATGTTGTCATTTAAAAATATATAACTCCCTCTAGTAATACCCTGCTAAAATGATCTGTTTGATAAAAGGCCTGCTGCTCATAAAAAAAACACCCTCTTGGCTTCAGAGGATCTTAGGGGAAAAAATAGCAAGGATTTTAAAACTTGCACGTTTGGGAGTTTCAGTTATGCACAATGGACATGTTGCTAGTTTATATTGTTCAGGAAGCAATATGTCCCTGTCCCCGCCCCCACCCCCAGTGAGTGCCTTGAACAATATATGTCTGATAGTTACAGTGTATGTAAGTAGCTGGATTTCTTCCAGGTTTGAAACCTGGGGATTTCTGAATGGGAAACAGATCCACGAACAGGATGGGGTATGAGGAGAGAATCAGTAGGTGGGGGAAATGTTAGTATCTCTCCACATGTGCTGATTTCTTCTGCAAATGCTCCTTCCCAGCTACCATGGCGTGACTTGCACTTCTCTAGGGTTTTTTGTGTGTGTGAAGAAGCAAAATAACTGTCAGATTGAAGTATTGGAATAGTAATCAAGCCATTATTCATCTCAGTGCTCTTCTGCAGCCAATTATGCCTTTAAATGGGTCAGTGTTTTTTATATCTGTTGTGTACTGCCTCTTTAAGAGGCTATCCCAGTAGGCCTCAGAACAAGCAGGAGAAGAGTAGGAGGGATTCAGTGCTTTTCAGTCTCCTTGCCAGCAGCCTAAAGGAGTACAGGGTTTCCTAAGAATCTGCAGAACCAGGCCAGGCCTAGAGCTCTAGAAACAGCTTAGTTAAATGTTGTTATTCCTTTTTCCAACAGCCAAGTTAGCTGCCCTACAGTTACTGTTAATAAAGAGGCCTTCAGCCAAATGGAGCTGGGCGTTTGTTGTTTGATCCACTACACAAAAGTACCCCAGTTGGAAGATTCATTGCATCACAGTTTTTGAATGTGATGAAGATTTGGGGTTGTGTGTGTGTGTGGTTTAAATGTATTATTACATTTATTAAAACAATTACATACAAAGATTTAGAATACAGTCATTCCAATTCTGTAGGTAAAAACACAGTTCTGAATTATTTGAATTAAGGCCAGGTGTCTGTTCTAATAATTTATAAAGAATTCTAGATATCTCTTCCAACAACTTGTGAATAAAGTTCTTGGGTTGAATCAGAATCAGTTTTATATCATGAACAGGCCAGTTTCAAAAGAGGGGTGTCTGCTCTCAATCATTGCTTCAGCATTCATGGATCTCAGAGCTGCATTTGATTCAGTCCAAGACATTGACTTTGGTCCAAGATGGTCAAAACTGCAATAGATAAAAGACTCCTTTGGCTAACTGCTAAACTATATGAGAATCCTACAGCTGAAATTCAGTGCAGCCTTGAAGGCCAATTGTTGGGTACTATTTCTTTTTTCTAAGGGTGTTAAACACGTTTCCTTTTATCTGCTCTACTTGTTGATCTTTTTGTGAATGATATGATCCCTTATCTTCAGAATTTGGGGAGTCATGCACCAGTTCTAGCCAACCATGATATCCCAGTTCTCCTTTATGCAGATAATACTTTGCTGTTATTAAGAACAGAAGCTGGACTTTGGAAAGTACTGAAAATATTTATTATTGTAATTTGGAGGGGTTATCAGTTAATTAGCTGGACTTGTGTTGCAGGAACTGCTCTAAGAGTGGAATTTATTCAACACTTTCTGGAATCTAGGGCTTGGCTTTGTGTTTTTAATTTGAGACTAAAATCCCTTTTTTAAGTATCAAACTCCTTTTTCATCTTCTGAGGGGACATACTTACAAAAGTGTCTGGGTAAAGTTAATGGGATAGCAGATTCGAGTGTCTTGGACTTTCCCTTCCAATGTTCTAAAATGTAGGCCACTACAAAGCATTGAGAGAGATCAAAAGGGGATAATCAAACTTGATAGAATTAGTACTGAGTTTCGAGCTCACTGTGTGCCCTCAGCTCTAGCCCTTGGAATCTCCCTCCTCATAAGTCTCTCTCCATATTTAAAATATCTTACCTTTCCTAGTAATCACTATGCATTAATGCTAAGTAGACTAAATGCTTTGCCCACAGCCAAACTGAAGGGGTGATTTGCTAATATGCCATTCTCTGGACATGTCTGCCATTGTACCTCTGGCATGATTGAGTTCATTGATCATGCTTTATTTTTCTTTGAACAATGGTCCTCATTACGAGAGCTTTGGATTTCCCCTATTTTGATCAAGTATCAATTTGCCATTGAGTTTCAAGTGGTTTCTTTTTTGCGGGCTGACACTAGTCCTGCTTGTCTATTATAATACCTTTGAAGACCCTCTTCTGCTGTGTGACCATCTTGTAATTTTACTAATGGCATTATTTTCTTTCATCATTATTCTGTGTTGTTGATATTTGTACTGTGATTTTATTGCATGGCTCAAGACCTCTGGTCGAAGGAGCTTATTGTTAATAAAGGAAAGGAATAAAGCCCATTTTTGCATGAATTAAGCTAAAGAACCCACTTCCCTTGTATAAATCTTGTCAGTATCTCTGCAACTCTGCATTCTCCAGTGGTTCTACGTGGGACATTCCTCACGTCTGGGATAAGCTCCGCCCTCTTTCCTCAGGGTCGGCTCCAAACTTTGATCCAGGCAGGGAGGGGCTTATCCCCTTGGAGGCGAACCAGTTCCTTTGCCGACCCTGCTTCAGCAGGACGTGCTCCGGAGGTGCGGAAACGCGCCTATTGAAAGAAGAAACGAAACCACAAGGAAGATTTACAGCCTGACGAGGCTGTGTCTGATTGACGACGGGCTTTGTTTAAGGAGCGCTGACGCTTCCTTAGCCCTACGACATTCTCTCCTCTGCCGGTCTGACCCGTCCCTGGGACGGAGGACCTGCTCCTATTACAGAGAGTGCAGAGAGAGAGAGAGAGAGAGAGAGAGAGAGAGAGAGAGAGAGAGTCAAACGGCGTGCGAGTGCACACACACAGTCTTCCACCTTCCCGCCTGAATCGCGGTAAGCAGAAGCAGGCAGACAGTTTTCTACCCTCTCCAGTATTCCTAGAAGAGGCTGAGACATTGCCTAAGGAATGCAGAGGTCCGTTCCTTATAACCCCGGGAGGCAGAGCGGGAAAGGAAAAAACCTCCGTGGCGTTTTTTCTTCCTCAAAACCCCGCGAATGCAAGCGGGGAGGGAGGAGTTTCCAAGCCTCACTCCGTCCCAGGAGGGGAAATCCTGGCGGGAAACGCTGGGAGCAGCCATTTTAGACCCACATTAGATGGGTCTGTTGTGCATGATCTACACTCTCCAGGGATATGGTTGAGTTATAATCATGATAAATAAGCTAGACCAACCTGTGGAGTACTTAAGCCTTTAATAGCTTTTGCGCAGAATGAACCCCAGAACCTCAGTTGGGGGGGGGGTCTTCATTATCTATCATGGATCTGATTCCAGATTCATTTACACCCCACAGGTTCTGGTAATGGCTGAAAAGGCATCCCAAGATTGGGGCTGTTCCTCTGAGGACAAAACACAGATGGGGCCATCCACTTCTCAAGACTTTAGGGACACCCCAGGTCTAGAATCCAGGGAGCCCGTTTCGACTGATATGCTAAATTGGTTCAGAGGAGAAATGAGAAGGAGTTTAAAGAATTGATAAAGGAAACCATTCATGGCTCCACACCACACGATTCCTTACTGGAAAGAGGTAGATCCCTCAAGAGGAACAGAGACAGGACGACCAGCGAGTCTAGGTCACCTGTAAGATCAAAACATAGCAGACATAAGTCTAGAGAGCAAAGTCCCCTTCTGGGACATGTGGACTCTGAACCAGATTCATCCACCTCCTCTTCTGGTAAAGAAGAAGGGGAGCTTTCCGTGGAAGAGGATGAGGTGGTTATGCCTTCAGTACAATCTAGACTTTTTCCGCAAGAATTATACTCCCCGCCTCTTGCCTAAAGTCTTAAGGACCCTAGATCTCTCATCTAGACCTCAGGAGGAAACAGTACAGGAGCCAGAATTTCAAAAAGGGGCTGGAAAATTAATGCCTAAGGTATCAGTTTCACAAACAGGGCTGCCTTTCCCCGCTTCATTCTACAATATTATGAAAGCGGAATGGGAACATCCGGCTAAACCCAAGGCAAATCACCCTCTGTTCTCTAAATTCTATTCTCTTATGCCAGAAGCCACAAAGAAGTTAAAGCTTCCCGTGGTAGATGATCCCGTGACCAGTTTGTATTCCAGCTCGGTGCTCCCAATGGACACTGATGGAATGCCTAAAGATCATACAGATAGAAGGGTGGAGCAGGCTTTGCGAAAAAATTTTGAAGCCTCCTCTTCCGCTATCAAAGCCTCTACTGCTGGCTCTCTCTTTGCCAGGGCTGCGTATGACTGGGCAGACAAATTGGCTTCAGCAGACAGTGAGGTGCCAAAGGAGTTCAAGGATGAACTGAAGAAAATAGCTCTGGCAATTGCCTTCACGGCGGATGCCACACTAGATGCTATGCAGCTGTCAGCCAGGGCATTAGCATGCAGCGTGACAGCAAGACGCAATAACTGGCTACGTCACTGGGATGTGGACTCCTCTGCACAGGCAAAAGTGGCAGCGGTCCCTTTCAAAGGTACTAACTTATTCGGAGATGGTCTGGATAGGTACCTAGTGGAGGATAAGGACAAGAAAAAGGTCCTCCCCTCCAAAAGACGGGACAACAGACAGAGGAAACGTTTTCAGCCTTTTCGCGACCAGAAAAGAGGACAAAAACCCTCCTATTCAAGGTCGTTCAAAGGAAAATGGCAACCTAGACATCAAGGGGGAAATCTTTCCCCCACGAAAAATGAACATACAACGGCCAAAGGTCCCAAGAAAGGATCTTCGGCATGACTATATGGCCCCCGGGAAAACAGAAGATAGGGGAAGGCTACAGGCATTCTCTCAAATGTGGCATGCAACAATTTCAGATCAATGGGTATTAGAGACAGTATCACAGGGGTACAAACTGGAATTTTGTTCCATCCCCTATCGAAGGTTCATCAGAATACCAAAATACAGAAATCGGTTGAAACACCTCCAAATCAAGGAGGCGATACTTCACCTCCTGGACATAGGGGCGATAGAGAAAGTACCTGTGTCCCAACAGGGACAGGGCGTTTACTCTATATTCTTCGTGGTGCCAAAGAAAAACGGGTCCACGAGAGCCATTTTAGATCTGAAATGGCTCAACAAACTCATTCAAAACAGAAAATTCAGGATGGAAACTCTGAAGCCCATTCTTATATCCATCCAGGAGGGAGATTTTCTGACATCTTTGGATCTGTCAGAAGCTTACCTCCATATACCCATTCACAACTCGCACCGGAAATTTCTACGATTCAATTATGCAAATCTCCACTTCCAATACAAAGCTCTCCCCTTTGGCCTCAAGTCCTCACCCAGGGTCTTCACAAAGGTACTGGTGACCTTGATAGCACATCTGAGATTGAAAGGGGTGAGTCTTTTTCCATATCTGGACGACGTCCTAATCAAAGCCCCTTCAGAGGTGGAATGCTCTCCAGGCCCTAAATCTGACTATTCAGACATTAGAAGCCCACGGCTTCATTGTGAATCTGGAGAAAAGTCACATGATACCCACTCAGAGATTGCTCCACCTAGGGGTGGAGATAGACACGAAGTTAGACAAGGTGTTCCTGTCCCAGGAAAGGGAGTTCAAGATCAAATCTCTGATGGACCAAGTTCTTCAAAGGTCAGAGACACAGCTAATGACCTTGGTCAAACTCCTAGGAATGCTTGTCTCCTGTCAGGAGGTAGTGCAATGGGCTCGATTTCATGTCAGGCCCCTGCAATTGTTGTTACTGCCCCACCAAAAGGCGATATCTCACAAGAGAGTAAAACAGATCAGTCTTTCTTCACCGGTCCGGAATATGATAGCCTGGTGGCAAAACCCAATGAGGTTCAAACTAGGAGTTCCTCTCCGAGACCCCTCACGATCAGTAATGACGACAGATGCCAGTCTCTCAGGATGGGGTGCACATTCGGGAGATCAGATGGTCCAGGGAGAATGGTCGGTTGCGGAGACGACAGAAAGCATCAATCTGCTGGAACTGAGGGCAATACGCCTCGGGCTTATGAAACTAGTAGATATTCTGTCAGGGACCCATGTTCTGGTACAGACGGACAACACTACAGCAAAAGCGTACGTGAATCGTCAAGGGGGAACCAAGGTTCGCTCCCTTCATGCGGAAGCATGTCTGATAATGGCATGGGCAGAGAAACATCTATTGTCGATAAAAGCCATTCACGTAGCAGGAAAGGACAACGACTTAGCAGACTGGCTCAGTCGGAAACGAATAGACCAATCAGAATGGATGCTGAACACGGAAGTCTTCGAACAGATCTGCAGCAAGTTCGGCAGAATGGTCATGGATCTGTTTGCCACAGACCTAAATCGTCAAGTACCAGAGTTCGTATCTCGTCAACGAAACGCTCTAGCGAAAGGGACAGATGCTCTAAGCTATACATGGCCTCCAGGGCTCCTCTATGCCTTTCCGCCCCTACCAATCATGCACAAAGTCCTACAAAAGATTCGCATACAGAAAGCAGAAGTGGTACTGATTGCCCCTTTCTGGCCGCGTCAAACCTGGTTTCAGGAACTGCAGTCTCTGTCGATAACAAAACCAAAGGTGAATTCGATTTTTCATAGGTCAGAAGAGATTGTTCTTCCCTCCTTTTGTCCCAATCCTAAACATGAAAAAGAAAAGGAATGGCATTGTTTAGATGTTCGGAGGGCCCTTAGTTTTTATATTGACAGAACTAAAGGGTGGAGACAATCGGAGACACTGTTTGTATCATTCAGAAAGTCCTCTTTGGGAAAACAAGTCTCCACTTCCACGCTGAGTAGGTGGATTAAGGGGTGCATTATCCTAGCCTATAAAGCCAAAGGGTTAGAGATCCCGGCCGGGATCGTTGCACACTCCCTTCGGGGGGCGGCTACCTCGGTAGCGTATCGTTCTTTTCCCTCATTAGAAACCATATGCCGAGCGGCAACGTGGCAGTCGGTCCATTCTTTTACTAAACATTATAGAGTGGACACACTAGCTTCAGCGGAAGCGCCATTTGGTCGCAGGGTGCTTCAACACACTCTGTAAAGCGGGGAATGCAAGCCCACCCTGTAACATAGCTTTTGTACGTCCCAGACGTGAGGAATGTCCCACGTAGAACCACTGGAGAATGGAAGGTTTCTTTCACTTACCGTGAATCTTCCTTTCTCTGTGGTTCTGAAGTGGGACATTCCTGCCCACCCGTTTGTAGGGTGCTTCCCCTCTTTGCAGAGTTTTGATATGGGGGGCAGTGGCTTCGAGAGGCCACGTTGTTACTGTTATGTTTTTGTGGGCTAATTTCCTTGCCCTATTATAGTGTTTGGGCAGTTGGTACCCCCTTTGTTGGGGGGGAAATGTTGTGTTTTCTTCTAGTTCCTTTCCGGCGGGGAAGATAAGCGGGCTTGAGAAGGACTGGTTCGCCTCCAAGGGGATAAGCCCCTCCCTGCCTGGATCAAAGTTTGGAGCCGACCCTGAGGAAAGAGGGCGGAGCTTATCCCAGATGTGAGGAATGTCCCACTTCAGAACCACAGAGAAAGGAAGATTCACGGTAAGTGAAAGAAACCTTCCAATCTCTGCAACTTCTGGTGCCTTATAAAGTCATTCCTGCGTTTTTGGAACAGAGGAGCTCTTCCAATGTTTAGCCCAGACTATTCCAGCTGCTGCTAAGAGATTTGTTATTGGAGACATTTGAGTTCTTATACTTTCCACAGTGCTTTTCCATTGAAATGGGTCCTTGAGAATATTGCACACTGTGGGCAATAATGAGTCATTTGTAATGGTATTTTCACAAGTGGGTTTGACATGCATTTGCTTTCCTACTTCTTTTTTCTTTTCTTTAATCCCCCAAAAGAAAATATCATAAGTCAGTGCTGCTTCTGAAAAGAGTAGCAAGGTCTAGCTCAGCAAAGCAGATTTTTTTGGGGGGAGGGGTGGAGAGCAGAGCAGCCAGCCCAGTTTAACTTTCTCTTTCTGGAAGACCTGGAAAGTAGAATACAAAGCTAAGTGCTGGTGGGTTGCTGCTGAAGTAGGTGGGTTCAGTGCTTGTTCTGTGCATGCTCTGCTGTCTCAGGGCAGTAGAGTGTATTGGTTGAAGTGTTACACTTCATCATCATACTCTAAATAGAACGAGTGGGATTTGGAGGACTGAGTTCAAATCCCCACTCAGTTGTGAAATTTATGGTACCCTGTCAGCCTAGCTTACTTTGCAGGGGTGTTGTGGAGATAAGAGGGGAAAGAAAGAACCACCTTCCTTGGAGGAATGTGGGATATAAATGTAATAATAATAATAATAGCCATGTAATTCTTATTGTAATTCTCTTTTTCCTTTACATGCACACATACATGGTGGTAGGGGGAGGGGGAGAAAGGAAACAGGAAAAGGTTTGGTAAAATGCCTCCATCAGAAGCAGAAATTTATGAGAGATCTTTTGGGTTGGGGCTATGATGACAGATAATCAGAAGAGGGAGCACAGCAGAAATAGATATCCAGCCCCCTCCTGTTCCACACCACTGAGCCACAGTGCTTCCCCCAGAACTTGTGAATTATTGCTGTAATGTAACAATAGTACATAATATCCAAAAACCTGTGAATGCATCCTGAGACCCCCTGTCTCATCTCTGAAAGACTGAGAGAGAAAGGAAAGAGTGTACATGTGTGGTTTTTCTTTGTGCTCTTGTTTGTGTGTTGAGGTTGTGGTAGTTGCAGCCCTTGTCCACTTGCTGGACTTGACCCCGACTCTGGGATCCCTTACCCTAAATAACCTTAAATAGAAAGGGGGCGGCGGTATGGTGTACTCCATCTCCTGTCACCAGCTTCCTCCTACATGGTCCTGAGCAGGCAGCCTAGATGTCCTTATTACCTTTCTCCTTGGCCCTTTTACAGGCAGTGTGGCAAGCCCTGCTGGTCCCTGCATTGTTCTAAGATGCTTCTCCTCATGAGAGACTGGGGTCAGCTGTTTCATGCGGTAGCTTCACCTTAAAGGAGGGGCTTCTCTGTGGCAGCCTCCAGAACTGAAGTAGCTTACAGTTGCTGTTTGTTGTCTCCCTGCTCCTTGTTACTTACAAAAGAATGAGAGAGGTTGTTTGTGCCTGCTTATATAATATATGCTTGTGAAAAGGTGTGTGTATGCAGAGTCGGGGCAAGTCAGGGTCAGTCTTGTCTAAAATGGGGTAGTGTTTTCTTGAATAGGATAGATATAAGTACTTAAAGTGGGAGACAAATAGAAGTGGGATGACTTAGTTTCAAACCAGGCCAGACTCAATTTGTCCTGTTACAACTTTGATATCATTTTTGTGATTATGTAGATCATTTTTATTTGGCTTTCCATAAAATCTTTTCTCAAAGCTGCTAACCAAAATAATCTGAAATTACTGTAACGGACTGAATTGCACATTAAACAGTTTGATGCCTCACAGAGGAAAGGCAGGGTTGTTTTTTTACAAAAAATCATTTTTGCTTGTCACTAAAAGATATATGTATGGTGATCTGGGAGCATAAATTTGAAGCTCTACACCTCCCAGGTGTGGAATGAAAATATTTACCGACTTACTGGAAGCTAATTGTTGCTTGCAAGAGGCTGTTTACAAGTCTGGTTTATACTGCCTGACAGGAAGGAAGGTAATGGAAGACTGGCCTGTTTCTCTCCCTAACTTTATGGTGCTTGAGAGTTGATTTATTGTTCAGGGTTACCCTTGGGCCCCTGACTCCTCTTGCTGTACCAGTGGTTGTGACATTGTAAAGTTACTTAGCCAGTGCACTAGTCCTTATGCTTGCCGAGTCTTTATGCAGTGTGGCTTCTGTCAGGGTTGTAGTATGTTGGTGTGAAAAATATGTTTTTAAGTGTTATGGCCTTTGTATGGAGATCCTTCCTCAGTAACAGCTTTGGTTGCTGTGATAGGGCAGCTGGATCCAAATCAGCTATGGTCAACTCTGCATATATGAGTGGTTTTTTAGTGTTTCTGATGGCAAGTTGTACCTAGGGCAGGATGGTTGATAAATGTGCTGTTTTACTGCAGATGGGACCTGGTGGGGATTTTCAAAGATGGATACCACTAGACAAGACTGCTCACTGCCTATCTGATCTTTGAAGCATCCCAAGAGATGTTGATGCAAGGTCTTTAAGGACTGAGTCCTTGAAGAACATCATGCTTCCCACTTTAGGTGGGGTTCAGCAGACCTTTGATGAGTTGGTCAGGAGTCTAGGAGTTATACTGGACCCAGCATTATTTCTGAGGAACAAAATAATGCAACTGCAAAAAACACTTTTTTCCAGCCAATTCAGTCTATCCTGGAAGATGGCCCTTAACCTTGACGCAGCTGATCTGGCCACCTGAATGGATGCCACAGTAACATCAAGTATAGACAGCTGTAAAGGACTCTATATAATCTCCCCTCAAAATTAACTCAGAAATTCCAGTTAGTTCAGAATGCCACACCGTGGTTATAATCAGAAAGTTATGTATTTAATTTTATTTAATTAATTTATACACCAACTTTCTCCCCAATGGGATAGCTTGGTTGTTATTAGAACCTGGCAGGGCCTGTACATTATACCCATTCTGCAGTTATTGCACTGCCTGCTTATTAGAAGAAGAAGAAGAGGAGATTGGATTTATACCCCGCCCTTCACTACCCAAGGGAGTCTCAGAGCAGCTTACAAACTCCTTTCCCTTCCCCTCCCCACAACAGACACCCTGTGAGGTAGGTGGGGCTGAGAGAACTCTAACACAAACTGTTCTTTTTCAAGAACGGCTGTGCCAGAGCTTGTGACTGACCCAAGGTCGCATCAGCAGGTGCAACTGGAGGAGTGGCGAATCAAACCCGGTTAGAGTCTGCACACTTAACCACTACACCAAATTGGCTATTAGTCATCAAGCTCATCAGATACTTGGCCTTGGACTGTTCTTGGCCTTAGACCCTCACATCCATAGGACCTCCTCTCTTCCTATGCCCTGCAGCAATTACTTTGCTCTTCTGTACAGGACCTTCTCTAGGTGCCACCCTGCAAATGGACAAAATTTGCAACTGCCTGTACATGTGCATTCTCAGTAGTGGACCCCACCCTATGGAATGGCCTGCCTGAGGAGGTCAGGAAGGCTGTCGGAATTTTGGCTTTCCACAAACTGTGTAAAACAGAACTGTTCAGGATGGCAGTTTTTAGAAAGGAACAGAACTGCGTTATAACAGAACTAGCGGGGAAGCCCGTTGCGGGAAGAGGCAACGGGCGCTAGGGAGTGTTGTGGGTGGGGCAAAGTGCCTGAGGAGGTCTGGGGCGTTGCGGGTGAGGGGAGCGTTGTGGCACCATTTCTCCCCCGCGGAGGATCGCCCCCAGTGCCGGGCGTGCAGTGTATAGGGCGGAGGCTGCGGCGGGCTGCAGAAGCACGGCGCAGCCCACCGCCCCGTCCCTGAAACCAGGCAGGGGCAATGGAGCGCAATGTCAGGCTGGGGAAGCGCGGTGGTGGCTGTCGTGGCTGAGAGGCCCCCCAGGCCGATCGCGATCGTGCAGGCTTGCGCTCAGAGGGCTCGGCGGGGTTTGTATTTGCGGCGCAGCCCCCCCCGGAACGTAGTTTGGGGCCGTGGAGTGCGCGCTGTTGGAGGGAAGCGCGGTGGCGGCATTTACCCCTTGTGCAGCAAGAGTGAGGAAGGGACGCCTGGAAGAGGCACGGGTCCCGAAGAGCGGAGGATCCATGCCAATGGGTGGCTGGACGCAGACTGGAGGCGGGAGGCTGCATACTGGCTGAGTGGGTGGGCGCACGCCCACGCAGGATGGCAAAGCAGCCAGTGGCGAGGGACCCCCTCTCTGAGTGGCAGGTCCCTCGGCCAACTGATTCCGGCGCGCATTTTGACCATATAAGGTATGACCAAAACTCAAATATATATAAGGAAAGGATGATTCAGGAAGATATTTCAATAGAGAGAGACTGTGGACTATACTCCTAATATGTATTATGCGTCACTATGCATTATTTTAACTTTTCCACTGTATTATATTTCTACTTAAGCATTGTCTAACATGTCCATCAGAGCCAGTTTGGTGTAGTAGTTAAGAGCAGTGGACTGTAATCTGGAGAACCGGTTTGATTTCCCACTTCTCCATATGCAGCCAGCTGGGTGACCTTGGGTCAGTCACAGTTCTCTCAGAGCTCTCTCAACCCCACCTACCTCACAGGCAGGGAGGGGAAGGGAAAGGAGACTGTAAGCCACTCTGAGACTCAGAGTGAAGGGTGGGGTATAAACGCAACCCTCCTCCTCCCCTTCCTCCATCTTGTTTGAGATTTCTGCAATCCTGGTCTTATTACATTGTATATTAGATATCTCCTCACCTTATTGATTGTACTGACTTACATTATGTAATCCACCTTGAATGTGAGTAAGAAAGGTGGAACATAAATAACATAAATTCATAAAATATGCAACACAGCTAGTCCGATCCAGTACTTGAATTGTGAGGGCTCAGATTCCTGTTCCATTGTGAACTCTCTAGATGCTTTCCACCTTGGCACTGGAATGTTGACTTGTTTTATGAGGATGAATTACAGCAAATCACTTTAAGTGGAAATGCTGTCATAATAAGTATGGATACAATAATAATAATGACAGGCATTGTGCTGTTTATCAACTCTTCAAGCTTTCATTGTGGTGACATCTGTTTTGCTGATTATGTGTGAATGTCATTCTGTATTTTAGGGAAGAAACACAAAGCTGAATTTCAGCTGTTAATTGACCAAATGAATAACCGGAAGAAAAAAGCAAATAAAATCAAAACAGAAGAGGAAGAAGCAGCAGCTGAAGACCCACCTTTAGACATTGGTATGCATTTTTCATTATTCCCAGTTACTGCAGAATGCTTATGTGTATAATTTTGTTGGTAAAAATTAAGGTGAAACACCTCAGTTTCCATTTCCTAAAGTGTTATACCCTTGGAAGTCTGTTGATGTCCGTGAGCTTAGAAGGGTGTAACTCTGCTCAAAGTGTCACTTCTAGGCCAATTTTCACCCATGTATGTCTAAGATGGACTGGATCTGTAAGGTAGGTAGCCTTTGATTAATTGAAACTGAAGTCATTAGGGTAGTATGTACATGAGTTTCCTCCAGTAGAATTATCTGCCATTAAGGATGATTCATGAGAATCCTATCTCCTTCTAATGTTATATGTAACACTTGCTCAAAGCAGGCAGTTTTACTGGACCATGAATGGGACAAGCACTTCTGCTTTCAGGTTGCTTCAGCTGAATAGATCCTAAAATATTTAGTACATGAAGGATTTAAGCCTAAGGCCTGGACAGTACTCTTACTTCAAGTCCTATTAATTTGTGTTCCAGCACTAAGTCCAAGCAGACTTTCCTAAAGACTCCTTCAGACCTTGTGACATTTGGTGATCTTTATGTGCTGTGGAGAAGCAGGTGGACATTAATACACACTGAGTCTTTACTTCTTATTATGATTAGTCACTGTTTATACCTTTCTACCTTCAAAATTTGAAACCGCAAGTGCAGTTGCTTGTATGAGTAGCCTCTTCCCCCATCCTTGTGTATAATAAAATATAAATCAAACAAAGCTACCATAATCAGTTATTTTACCCCCAATAATTGTTTTGGCTCCTATAGATTCAATGCCGTACGTTTCAGTTTTTTGAACAGTAGAAAACCTTAGTACTTCTCCTTTCTCACAAAATAGTCTAATTAATTCCAGCTTCTGGTCTTTGTGCTGGCTTTCTCCTTGCTAGCATGTTTCTTGGCCAATTCCTTGTTATAATCAACAACATATGTCTCATAATCCTACACTGCCCATGTCATAGTTAAATCACAGCTCAGAAATTTGAATTTGTATACATTTCTAATAAGTTGACTGACTTAACGCTCTGCACCTGGACTGTGAAGCAAATGCTTGCTTTGGAAGGGAAAGCAGAGTCAACACAATAACTGAAGAAGGAGCGACATGATTCGGGGAATCCAGGAAGCATTGCATGGAATTCTGATTTCATTTTTCTCATGGTTGAAAATGAACACTGCCCACTGCTGTTGGGTGAACCTAATCTTGACTTAAGAAACTGAGTTATTTTGCCAAAAACTTGCCTGTTTTCTGAGCCCAGTTCCAAACTGTGGATACCCCATGGAAATCCCAATGAGACTATGGATTTTGTAAAACATTCTTTCTATTTGTCCTCCTTTGCCATCTTGAGTGCTGCTCTTTCAGTTTCACAGGCATGATAATTCCTGATATATGTAGTTATCATGATGTCTAATACTGTAGTGGGAGAGAGTGTGTGTGTTAAGTGCTGTCCAGATGGAAGAGTAGGGTTGAGGTAATTCTTTTCATCTGGGAATTACAGTCTGAGCTGCAGAAGAACTTTTACGACTGTAGAATCTAGAAATTACAAATTTAAGCAACAGCACCTCTAGAGCCCATTGGACAGGCATGTGCATTTTCTCTTTCTGTGTCCAATGCTTTCCTCTAGTTCTTCTGGGTATCATTTCCACATATGGAAAAAACTGTCTTGGTTCTGAGTATCAATATGTCTCAGGGCTGTGGCTCAGTGCTCTATATGTAGGTGGTCCCAGTTCCAATTCCCAGCTTATCCAGTTAAAAAGGATTAGATAGCCAGTGATGCAAAGGACCTCTACCTGAAACCTTGGGAAGTCACTATCAGTCAGGGTAGGCAATATACTGACCATGATAGATCAGTAGTCTGATGTAGTATAGAGCAGCTTCACAGATTTAAAAAAGGTAGCTGTTTTTCAGCCTATGTTTTAGATAGGCAGGATTTTGACTGCGCCTCTGGAGAATTTTGTACTTTGATGCTGCTAATCAGCTTCACTTAAGTCATCTAAATCTCAGTGCTTCTCAAGTTAACAAGATTGTTTTTCTGACCTGTCAGTGGCTCTTGACCTGTTTCCTTTACCAAAGCCTATTGAACCCTATTGTTGACATCTTGCACAGCTCTTGATGCCAAAGCAAGCTTGAATTGTGTCCAAGAGTAAAAGGTATTGTGTGAATTGCCTTCAGCTCATCTTGCAATGGTTATCTCCCTTTGTCATTTTAGAAATTTTATTTGATGGAAGAGTTACTGACTTCCTCAGTATCCATCTCATTTTAATTTATAATACATAGGTTTTCTGGGTTTATTGAACTGTTTATCAGCACTTTAGGAATACAGCAGGATCATTTTACGCTAATGATCTGCATTCAAAATGTGAGAAGTTTCTTTTGGTAATTCTTTTAACATTGTCTTTTAGAGCCAGACTATCTTCTGCTCAGTAGTTCAGTTTTGGATCTTCATTGAAATGGGGCCTGGTCATTCCAACTTTCAGTGTTATAGACGGGGTTCACACTAGATAACAGGGCAAGTCCTTTACATCCCTGCTACATTGAATACACAGCTTTTTTTCACATGAAATAATAGATGGTTATGGAACTTCAATGCCTACTTTCACCTCCTTGCCAAGTCTAGGGAACACAGTGCTTGTATTCAGATGGCAAACTTAACCACGGTAAAGTTAAAATGTGCACAAATGAGGCCTGTTGCTGGGCTTGCACATGTGACCTACTCTTTCTTCCATTTCTGTCCCCTCTTGCACAGGGTACAATAAAGAAATCTCAGAAATTTACTCCAACTGCCCATGATACACGAATGCAGATGCACAGGTTAACTGGGGATAATTCTCACGTTCTTTGTTTACTCCCCTGTTAACTTCCACAGTAACTGGGATTCTAAACAAGAATTTAATCCAGGTTTAGAATCTCATGCATAGTTGGGGTGGGGGGGGGACTACCTTCGATTCACTGTTATCTAATTAGTATCTGATTGGGCTTACTTCATTGTGCTGCCCATGATAAGGGGCAGCAGGCTGCATTTGGTGCACATTTTAACTTAACCATGGTAAGATTTGCTGACTAAATGCAGCCTCGGCGGGGAGGGCGGGGTATAAATTTGATAAAATAAACAAACAAACAAACAAACAAACATATCTTCATATTTTTATTTAAAATGCTGATTATAATCTATACTGCATGTTAGTCAGTCAGTCCAAACCTTTATTGGCATAGATTGGGAAACAAAACAACATAAGAACATAAGAGAAGCCAATGTTGGATCAGGCCAACGGCCCATCCAGTCCAACACTCTGTCACAAAGTGGCCAAAAATACCAGGTGCCATCAGGAGGTCCAGCAGTGGGGCCAGAACACTAGAAGCCCTCCCACTGTTGCCCCCCCAGGCACCAAGAATACAGTACATCACTTGCCCGAGCCTGAGAGTTCCTATCTATACTTTGTGGCTTATAGCCACTGATGGACTTCTGCCCCATATGCTTATCCAATTCCCTCTTGAAGCCATCCATGCTTGTAGCCACCACCACCTCCTGTGGCAGTGAATTCCATGTATTAATCACTCTTTGGGTGAAGAAGTACTTCTTTTTATTAATTCTAACTCGACTGCTCCAGTTTCATTGAGTGCCCACGAGTTCTTGTATTGTGAGAAAGGGAGAAAAGTAATTCTTTCTCTACCTGCTCTATCCCATGCATAATCTTATAAACCTCAATCAAGTCACCCCTCAGCCGTCATTTCTCCAAGCTATAAAGCCCCGAGCATTTTAACCTTTCTTTGTAGGGAAAGTGTTCCAACGCTTTTATCATTCTGATTGCTCTTTTCTGCACTTTTTCCAATGCTATAATTTCCTTTTTGAGGTGTGGTAACCAGAACTGTACACAGTATTCCAAATGAAGTCACACAATTGATTTATACAGGGGCATTATGATACTTGCTGGTGTTAGCCAAATTGCTCTATTATTTAATAAAGATGGGGAATTATAATTATTAATATGCAATTGGCTTATCTATAGGATCTGACCTCTGTATACCAGAGTTAGAATTCCCAAGCACCCAGGAACAGACACAGAAATTGAGTGGCTAAAATAATGATTTCTTTACTAAATATTCTCAAACATACACACAATATTCACACAGTATAGCACTAAGGAAGCAGAGGTGATTGATGGGTTATAGAGGGGTGATACAACTTGTCCAGATCTGCAGAGGTCCATGGATTCTGGCCTAAACTCAGAGAGTTCAGGGGTGGCCTGCCATTTTGGATCATGGCAGAAAACACACGGTCTAAGGCCATCTGTGTGCTGGGATATAGGCACTGGCAAAGAATGCAGACCAATGGGTGGCCCTGGGGGCTGGTCTCAGGTGAGAACAATAGATTACCTGGACCAATGATGAATCCCAGGGGTGTGTGATGCCAGTAGGACCAGAGAGGCAGGGTCTGGTTTTAACAATAGAAGCCAGGTGTTGGGTAGCTAGTTAAATGGATTATCTGACTTACTAATGGTCCTGGCCCAGGGTGGACAAAAGGTAGGAGACATCCCTGATTAGCTCAGGAAGGATTGCTAAACATTTGAATGATTGATTGGTTTATCCCGGCATCTTGAGGGATAGAGCAAGAAAGACAAAGAATTTACATGTAGGACACAAAAGGCTGGGTGAGGTGCTGGAGAGTGCCAGGTGGCTTCTAAAGACTTACCTCTGGCACTCATTGTTATTCCATAAACATAATCTCTGCTGGGTGGAGGGGGAAAACTGGAGGCTTGCTCTGAGGTCACCTTATGAAACCTGAGTATGAAATCTTTTTGCAGACCACTCGCAGCTCGACTCTGTGGTCAAGCTGAGAGTGCCTGGCTTTTTTGGACTTCAGGTTCAGGTTAGAAAATAGGGCACCCTTGCTTTGTGGCTATCCAAGAATAAAAGGCAGTGCCTCTGGCAACACTGGTTTGTTTTCAGTTCCCTTCCTAATAATCTCCAGCAAAGTGTTGGTCTTTTTTATTGCAATCGCACACTGTCTTGACGTTTTCAGTGAGTTATCTACTACGACTCCAAGATCTCTCTCTTAGTCAGTCTCTGCCAGTTCGGACTCCATCAACGTGTATTTATAGTTAGGATTTTCGGCCCCAATGTGCATCACTTTGCACTTGGTCACATTGAACCCCATTTGCCACATCGACGCCCATCCTCGACAGATCCTTTTGGAATGCCTCACAATCCTCCCTGGTTCTCACCATCCTGAACAACTTCATGTCATCCACTTCACTGCTTACTCCCAACTCAAAATCATTAATAAACAAGTTAAAAAGCATTGGACACAGTACTGATCCCTGTGATACCCCATTGCTTACCACCCTCCACTGAGAAAATTTTCCATTTATACTCACTCTCTGTTTCCTATTAATTAGCCAGTTTTTGATCCACAAAAGGACTTGTCCTTTTACCCCATTACTATTGAGCTTACTTAGGAGCCTATGATGAGGAACTTTATCAAAAGCTTTCTGGAAATCAAGGTAAACAACATCTATTGGGTCCCCCTTGTCCACATGTTTGTTCACTCCCTCAAAGAACACTAACAGGTTCGTGAGACAAGATCTTCCCTTACAGAACCCATGCTGAGTCTTCCTCAAGAGTTTTTGTTCATCAATGTGCCTACTAATTCTTTCCTTAATAACAGTTTCCACCAACTTACCCGGTATTGACATCGGACTGACTGGCCTGTAATTTCCTGGATCTCCTCTGGAACCCTTTTTAAAGATGGGAGTGACATTAGCTACCTTCCAGTCCTCAGGAATGGAGGCAGATTTTAATGAAAGATTACATATTTTTGTCAGGAGATCCACAAGTTCACATTTGAGTTCTTTTAGAACTCTTGGTTCTTTCAAACAACAACAACATAGGAACCACAGATTTTAAATATACAAAGACAGTCATCCCACCAGAGCTTTAACCTTATAGTCCCGAACCCTCATAGCAATAGAGAGAAACTTCACCACTGCAAAGGTGATATGAGGGTGGTGATGTGATAGAAGAAAAAATACTAGTCTCTCTTCTGGACAACTGTGCCTATTGATCAAAAGGGGGCTGATTAGGACATCCCATATTTTATCTTAGAATTCACAAATAAGCAAGATGTGGGTAATTGATTCTGTTTTCCTGCTACTACATAGACAGGTCCTTTCAGGGTAGGGGACCTTTGCAAATCTACCATAAAGGACCGCAGATGGTAAAGCATTGAAACTTGCAAGCATAAAAGCTTGTCTTAATGGCGGGGCTGTAAGCTGTAAAAAACAGTCAGCTATAAGCTCATTACTTGGTGTTATATTAAACTTCAGAGAGAAGGAAGTAATACCGGAACAGGGAGTTTGTTTTTCAGTGTCAAGGATCCTCTGCCTCAGTGTTCTAAATACTTGAGATTCACCTCACATGAGCAGCGAGTCTAAGGGGAATAGCAATAGATCGTATTTTTCTCAGTTTTGAGGTTGACCAATTAGATGTAAATGAGTCTGACAGCAGCAGACAGACATAACTCTCAGGTTCTGTTCTAAAGTAAAGGTGTAACCAGAATTTTAAGGTCAATAGCGAAGCGCTGGTCGCTAGGAGGTGCTGTCCTTTCTCCAGGCACATGGCTGCATAATTTACACAGGCACTCCAAGGATATGCAGCAGAAAGATTGCCTGGATCTGCTCAACCTGTTGATTACTGCATGTTTATAAAAGCAACATATAAATATACTGAAGAGCTCCCAGCTTACTTTGAATTACAATGCTTTAGGAGTATGGAACTTTTGTTTTTGTGAAGGCAGCAGTCTAACTCATGTGCCTCATCCCTGAGAGAAAGGGCAACTTCTCTCACTTACACAAAAAAGTCACTTTCCCTGGCTATCTGGATTTTTGTTTTCTGTCTTAATCTAATCACAAATCACAAATCCTGTACTGTGGTATAAAAAAATTACTGAAAAACCCCTGGGAAATAAATCACCAAAGCAGTTATTGAAGCCTGTCAGTAAATTTAGAAATCTGTACATCTGAAGGCCTGTGTGACATGCAAGCCATAGACTGCAG
Source organism: Gekko gecko (assembly GCA_029375565.1). Lineage (NCBI taxonomy): Eukaryota > Metazoa > Chordata > Lepidosauria > Squamata > Gekkonidae > Gekko > Gekko gecko. The sequence goes on along the minus strand of JAPDNY010000002.1, from coordinate 68,126,930 downwards.
CACAACATATGTTAGTCTCAGTTTTAGTTTATTTACTGAATAGAACATTTAAGACATTTTAGTCAGGGTTTTCATTTATTCACTAAAGAGAACACATATATGGCAGTATAAATCCTTAGAAACATTTAATCCAATTTACTTTTGGTGACAGGGGAAAAGCAGAGTGCTGGAGAACATCCAGAGTGTACCTTCCTTGCAGATGAGGCAGTCAAGAAGGAAGCTCTGGATTGTGCAAGAAGCCCATCTCTTCATTTGCCTGAAGCCAAAGAATTGATTGTTCTATCCTCCGGATCCTCAAACAGGTTGGTTGTCATAAAATCCTTTTCCCTCTTTTGTGTTTGGCCTCAAAGGACATGGGAACAAAAGTCTTCGACCAATCTCTCAGCCTAAGTGGTGCTTACAGGATTGTTGTGAGGAAAAACGTGATCTTGACAAGACAGACGTTCTCTGGGTTAGTAAACAGGCTGAGCAGGGACTTGAGATATCTCCAGTCTCAGATGGGCTTGTACTCCCTTGAAAAGCCACGTTTGCAGCTTGGGAATGCTGTTTGACATGGCAGTCACCTTGGAAAACCAGGTGGTTGTGGTGGCTCAGAATGCTTTTGCCCAGCTTCAACAGATACATCAGCTTCCATTGTTTCTAGTTCAGTCTGATCTAGCCACAGCGATCCATGCCTTAATTAGATCTAGACTGGACTATTGCAATGCACTTTGTTTGGGGCTACCCTTGAAGAGTGATTGGAAGCTGCAGCTAGTGCAGAATGCTGAGGCTAGAATGCTGGTCGGGGCCAGCTATCTGGAACATATAACGCTAATACTGCAGCAATTATACTGGCTATTGGTCCACTCCCAAGCCCAATTTAAGATGTTGGTTTTCTCCTTTAACTGGGCAAATATGCAAACAGTGATACTCATTCAGTGGCTCAGGAGCCACATGTGGCTCTTTTACATGCTACCTGTGGCTGTTCTGAACCTTGTTCCTCAATGTGGCATTTGCTTCATGTTTCAGTAAAAGTGGACAAGGCCAATGGGACTTGTAGTTTGCAGGTGGGTTTCCATGCTTAAACAACCAGAGGAATGGATAAGAGGCAAAAACAGTCCTAAAGCCATTTGTTTATTCACTAAAGAGAACACATATATGGCAGTATAAATCCTTAGAAACTTTTAATCCAATTTACTTTTGGATTAGTTTGGCAGGTCTTTGGATCTAGGCCTGTGGTAGTGGATTTAAAGTGCTGAACAGTCATATTTACTCTTAATGCAGGGTTTTTTTGAAACAGGTTCACAGAATTTGGAATTGCAGATGCTTCTGCTCCTTTCCCAAGATGTCTTACTGCTTTAAAAGTTGTTTGTACAAGTTGCTTTACAAGGGGCCCGTGCATTTCTCCCTCTGAGGTGGAGGACATCTCCATGGGTTATTCCCATCATTCCTTTAGGGAGGCAGGAAACACTTTTTTCCCCTTCCTGTTGGCGCCTTGGGAATAGCCCTGACCCTCAGTTCTATTCCTGCCTCTTAGGGAGTAGCAGCTAGGGTCAAGGCTCTGCCTTTTTCGACTGTACCTATTATTTTCTACTTGTTTCCTTAATTTTCTCCTTCCTAGTCTTCTATTTCTCTCTTTCTCTTCTCTTCTCTCCCTCTGCACTCTCCGTCGAGAGTCAACAAACTGCGAGGGAGCCTACTAAGACTGGGCTGCCGAATGCTTCAGATGGCCGAGGCAGCAGCAAACTTGGACGTTTTCTCCTCCAGCGAGAATGAAACAATCACCACCACAGCGGCCGACAGTGGGGCCTACTTGCCTTCAGGGCTTGATTGTGCCAACCCAACGGACCCGGCAGAGGCTGCAATGACGGCGTGGTGCGCTCTCAAGTGCCATCAGGCGCCTGAAGATGGAGAGCCTGCCAAAATCAGGTGGGCGAAACTTGGCTATGGCCATTTTGGAGCGGCAGCGCGAGGTTCCAGCGCGGATCCGATGCTTCTGCAGGGCGACCCCCAAGCCGACGGAGTTCGTAAGACCCCCGATTCGTGTTCTTCCCGCACAGGATCTTTACGGGGGGGGACTGTATCCGAGGCTCCCGGGGCTTTACCAGACTCCTCCACCATAATGCAGGCCTTCAGACAGGCTATGCAACAGGAGATGTCATCTTTTTGCTCTAAAATGGGACTTATAGGCCAGATGGCTCTCAACCCTCCCCCCCCAGTACCCATCCTCCTGGCCCACCAAGGTGGCACAGAAAGCCCCTCCTGAATTCCACAGGCACCACAGGGGTGACCACTGGGAAGGGGACAATTCCTCATCGGTCTCCCTGATTGAGGATAGAGAGGAGGGCAAGTTTCTCTCTGAGGAGGAGGAGGAAGAAATGAAAATGCCTGAACAATCTAGTAGATTTTTTAAGACAGAGGATTATAAAGGCTTCCTCAACAAGGCAATTAAGGCCTTACAGATCCAAGATGCCCCAGCCACCGAGGAGCAGAGTCCAGCCCGACCCAGGTTTAAGTCTCGCTGTAAGGGTCTTTCTGAGTTTTTTCCTCCAGAGGAGCTGGTGGAAAATGGTGTCTTTCCATTTCCAGAATATTTTGAAAGGCAGCTTAGAATGGCATGGGACAGACCCACTGCCAACAGACAGTTCCCAGCCTTTGTTAGGAAGCTCTATGCTCTACCATCATATGCTAATGATCTCTTACAGGTGCCACCTGTGGACGGACCCGTGGCAGCTATCCAGTCCACAGGGTTAGTATCTGAAGATGGGCATGGCTCCATACGGGATCTTATTGACAAAAAGGTAGACGCTACACTTAAGAGGGTCTACGAAACTATTACTATGATGGTGCGAGCAGCAGCCACTACATCTATTGCATCCCAGGCAGCAATTGTTTGAATTCGCAAATTAATCCAACTTTTGCCTGAGAATAGCAGGGGTCTTCTCGAGGGTGCATCCCGCATTCTAAAGGCCGCATCCTTTTCAGCTGATCCTTAGATACTTTGACGTTTGCTTCCAGAGCTATGGCTTCTACGTCTCCTGTAACTTCGTGTATGGCAAGCTGATTTTCAGTCTAAATTGATGGTGTCGGTGTATCCGTTCTACGGAGATTGACTTTTTGGAGATGCCCTAAACAGAATCTTGGTGGAGACGAGAGACAAAAAGAAGGCCATGCCTAAAAATTTTCGCCAGACAGAGAGACAGTCTTCACATCCTTTTCGCTCACAACATACGTTGCCTAGGTTCCATCAGGACCAAAGGAAAAGCAACTGGAGTTCCTTTCGTCCCTCCAACAGAGGGGGATCGTTCAGCAATAACAACAACAGATTCCAGAGAACCACATTCTCCAAGCCCAATCGTGGAGACCGAGAATCCAAACCAAAGCAGGCGGGACTACGCCTCCATTCCGGTGGGAGCCCGTCTTGTTCTTTTTGCTGCAGCCTGGAAAAATTTGAAAGCAGACGTCTGGGCGCAGGAAGTGGTGTCCCACGGATACTCTATCAAATTCCGTTGTCCTCCTCCAGAAAGGTTCCTGGTCTCCCTGATCAGCAGGTCCCTTGCCAAAAGATTTCTGGTCAACAGGGCCATTCAACATCTACTCGACATCCAGGCCATCGAGCCGGTTCCTGTGGCAGAGAGGGGACTCGGGGTCTACTCCATTCTGTTTCTAGTTCCCAAAAGGAACGGCGATTGGCGAGCCATATTGGACTTGAAATTTCTCAACAGATTCATCAGACTTCGACATTTCAGAATGGAGACTCTCAGATCCATTACAGAGACTCTGGCACCAGACGACTGCCTAACATCCATAGACCTCACGGAGGCCTATCTCCACGTTCCTATTCACCAGACACACAAAAGGTTTCTCTGGTTCTGCATGGGGAAACGTCATTTCCAGCATTGGTAGTATTGGAATCTGTCATTTGGCCTCTCAACAGCTCCCAGGCTGTTTTCCAAGCTACTGATCAATCCGATTGTTCATCTCCGGTCTCAGGGGATTCACGTACATCCTTACTTGGATGACCTGATGGTGAGGGGCAAGGATTTGGATTCTGCCTTTCAGAACACCAGAAAGACACTACAATGCCTCCAAGAACACGGGTTCATCATCAACTTTCCCAAGAGTTGTCTCAGACCGACCCGGCAAATAGAACACCTGGGAGCAGTTATAGCTACAACATGCGGCTCCCTCTTCCTACTATCAGACAAGGCCAGCTCGATGATATGAAGTTCATTGACTTCTCTGATGTCTCTGGCGAAACTCCTGGGGTTGATGATCTCTTGTATAGACCTAGCTCAATGGGCCCGTTTCCATTCCAGGGAACTACAGTGGTTTCTCAGGCCATATCAATGCCAGATCATGACACGCAGGGAAACCAATCTTTGCATCCCGGCGCAAGTAAAATCCAGTCTACTCTGGTGGACGAATCTCCAGAACCTGAGACAAGACAAAGTTTATTACATCCTAGTCTTCAAGGAAATCTACACAGATGCCAGCCTCTCGGGCTGGGGGGCTGTTCTGGAGGGTGTTCCAATCCAGGGTTGATGGTCTACCGAGGAACAGTGTCTCCCCATCAACCAGTTGGAGGTGAGGGCGATCTGGCACGCATTGACACACTTCCGACAGGCGGTCTACAGGCAACACGTCTTGGTCCGAATGGACAACATCTCAGCCAAGTCATATATAAACAACCAGGGAGGTTCCAGGTCTACCCGCTTACATCGAGAGGCAGTCCGGATCCTTTCCTGAGCTGAGAAGAACGTGGCATTGCTCAGGGCCAAGCACGTCAGGAGGATTTCCAACACACAGGCGGACTGGCTGAGCCGGGAAACCATCCTCAAGGGGGAATGGGCACTCCACCCCAGGCTTTTCCAATTCATCGAGAGTCACTTCGGCCTTCCAATCTTAGATCTCTTTGCCTTAGCAGAGAATCATCAGGTACCGAGGTTCTTCACAAGATATCACCACCCGAGGGCGGAGGCATCGAACGCTCTATCAGCTCAGTGGCCTCAGGGTCTGCTCTATGCATTCCCTCAATTGCCTCTGATTCCGAGAACCCTCCATCGAATTCGGGCGGAGAGGGTGCAGGTGATCCTGGTGGCTCCGCTTTGGGCAAGACGCCTGTGGTTCTCAGCTCTCTCAGAGCTAGCTGTCCTTCCCCATCTTTCTCTCCCGAAATCACCAGACATGCTGCTGCAGGGACCGATCTGGCATCCCCATCCGGAATGGCTTTGTCTAACCGCCTGGAGATTAAGCGGCGATAACTGTTACAGTTAGGATATTCCTCACAGGTGCTTGATACTATCTGATCTTCACGCCGTCAATCCACACTTCGTATCTACAATACGACATGGAAAGCCTTTGTACGGTGGTGCAGGAGGAAGAAAGTTGACACTCTATCTCCCATGGTGTCAGCGGTCTTGTCCTTCTTGCAAGACGGTCTGGATTCCGGTTTAAAGGCCGCCACTCTTCGCAGACAGACTGCAGCGTTATCTACTGTTCTCCCTTCATTGGGAGGTTATAAATTGTCTAAACATCCGCATGTCCAGCTCTTCTTGCAGGGTCCTTTAGTCAAGTCTTCTCCACAAATACATCGGTTTCTGATGTGGAAACTAAATCTCATCCTCTCAGCCCTCACTAAATCTCCCTTTGAACCACTTAGGGAGGTCACTTTTAAATGGCTCAGAATGAAAACCGTATTTCTGGTAGCCATTACATCTGCTTGTCGGGTCTCAGAAATCAACGCCTCCTCGGTGAAGTCCACTCTATGCATTTTTCATAGGGATAAAGTTGTTCTCCGGATGGACCCCACATTTCTGCCCAAGTTGTCATCCTCCTTTCACTGGTCTCAGGAAGTTTACCTGCCCACCTTCTGCCCTAATCTAAAACATCCTAAGGAGGTTCTTTGGCACCCCCTGGATGTCAGGCGTGCATTGAAGATTTACATGATCAGGACAGAACCTTTCAGAAAGACGGACTTTATGTTTGTCAACATCACCCCACCGAGAATGGGGGACAGAATGTCTAACGCATCCATCAGCACTGTGCTTAGATCCTGTATTTTTGAGGCTTATAAGGCATCTGGTACGGAACATAAGAACATAAGAACATAAGAGAAGCCAATGTTGAATCAGGCCAATGGCCCATCTAGTCCAACACTCTGTCACACAGCGGCCAAAATATACCAGGTGCCATCAGGAGGTCCAGCAGTGGGGCCAGGGCACCAGAAGCCCTCCCACTGCTGCCCCTCCAGCACCAAGAATAGAGTGCATCACCTGCCCCAGACTGAGAGTTCTCATTCTATACCCTGTGGCTAATAGCCACTGGTGGACTTCTGCTCCATATGTTTATCTAATTTCCTCTTGAAACTGTCCATGCTTGCAGCTGCCACGACCTCCTGTGGCAGTGAATTTCATATGTTAATCACTCTTTGGGTGAAGAAGTATTTCCTTTTATCTGTTCTAACCTGACTGCTCAGCAATTTCATAGAGTGCCCACGAGTTCTTGTATTGTGAGAAAGGGAGAAAAATACTTCTTTCTCAACCTGCTCAATCCCATTCATAATCTTATAAACCTCAATCATGTCACCCCTCAGCCGTCGTTTCTCCAAGCTAAAGAGCCCCAAGCATTTTAACCTTTCTTCATAGGGAAGGTGTTCCAACCCTTTTATCATTCTAGTTGCCCTTCTCTGCACTTTTTCCAATGCTATAATATCCTTTTTGAGATGTGGTGACCAGAACTGTACACAGTATTCCAAATGAGATCGCACCAATGATTTATACAGGGGCATGATGATACTGGCTGATTTGTTATCAATTCCCTTCCTAATAATCCCCAGCATAGCGTTGGCCTTCTTTATTGCAGCTACACATTGTGTAGACATTTTCAGCGAGTTATCCACTACGACTCCAAGATCTCTCTCTTGGTCAGTCTCTGCCAGATCAGACCCCATCAACGTGTATTTATATTTAGGATTTTTGGCTCCAATGTGCATCACTTTGCACTTGGCCACATTGAACCCCATTTGCCACGTTGACGCCCACTCACCCATCCTCAACAGATCCCTTTGGAGTGCCTCACAATCCTCCCTGGTTTTCACCACCCTGAACAACTTCGTGTCATCTGCAAATTTAGCCACATCACTGCTTACTCCCAATTCCAAATCGTTAATAAACAAGTTAAAAAGCATGGGACCGAGTACTGATCCCTGTGGTACCCCACTGCTTACCACCCTCCACTGAGAAAGTTTCCCATTTATACTCACTCTCTGTTTCCTATTTATAAGCCAGTTTTTGATCCACAAGAGGACTTGTCCTTTTATCCCATGACTATTGAGCTTACTTAGGAGCCTTTGATGAGGAACTGTATCAAAAGCGAAGTACTACAAGGCATTACAGCTCATTCACTTCGCAGCACATCTACTAACGCAGCCCTGAACAACAGAGCAACGGTTGATGAGGTCTGCAGAGCAGTGACCTGGAGTTCTATATCCACGTTTGTCTGGCACTACAGATTGAACACGCTTGCTTCAGCTGACGCAGTGTTTGGAAGAAGGGTACTTCAGCATGTTCTGAACTTGGCTGACGATGCCCCACCCAAATAGGGACACTGCTCTGGGAGGTCCCATGGAGATGTCCTCCACCTCAGAGGGAGAATGGCCATTGGACACTTAGCGTGAAGGGTCCTTCTCCTCTGAGGTCAGGAGGACATCTCGGCCCTCCCGTCTTTCATCATCGTCTTGTTTCATCTCCTTGGTGTTGATCTCTTCTTCCTACCATTCTGTACTTCCTGTCAGCCACTCACCTTTTAGACCTACAGGGGTGACAGTGATATTATAGTTTCCTTTTTTAATATTGTTGGCATGTTGCCTGAGTTCCTTTTTACAAGTGTTTTAGTTTAGTTAGCATCTTACTGCTTGTGGAGTCCCAGAACTGAGGGGCTGGGCTATTCCCAAGGCACTAACAGGAAGGGGAAAAAAGTGTTTCCTGCCTCCCTAAAGGAATGATGGGAATAACCCATGGAGATGTCCTCCTGACCTCAGAGGAGAAGGACCCTTCATGGTAAGTGTCCAATGGCCGTTTTCTAGGCTAAGCTGAAGATTCAAGTTCTCACTGATGTCACCACTGGTGAGGGAGAACTAGCAATGGAACGAGGAGCTAAGCCATGAAACAGAAATGCAATAGAGCACTTCTTTGCATGCAGCTTCTCCAGTTAAAAGGTTCAAGTGGTGGGTGATTTGAAAGAACTCTGCCTGAGACCCTGGAGAGCCACTGTTAGTCGGAGTAGACCGTACCGTGACCTGGATAGATCTCAGTATGGCAGCTTCATGTGTGCACATTTTTGGAATGAGAATCCTGATAATGTGACTTGGTGCTAAAAGATGCATTTGATAGTTGAAAGGCTTTGGTGTTTAATGTTTACATGTTTTTCATGTTTTCACATTGCTCAACTGTTTCCTGGCAACATTAGCTAGGGTCCTCATGTGCAAATGATTAGTTCATTCATGCTTCGTAGGTGACCCATATTTGACTCTTCTTATATTTATTTTGAAGACAAAAAATTAGGCAGATAGGTGCATAGGAATGTAAAGTATGTAAAATAATTTGAGGGGAAGCTTGGCAATGCTTCTTTCATTCTGAGAAAACAGCTTTTGAAAATGTAACTTTGCAGTCTGCTTTAGGCAACAGATGTTTCCCATTGTTTCGGTATCTCTGGTTTCCAGAATGTGACTCCCTACATAACCAGCATAATATACCATTATTACTACAATTTTTAATGTTTGCTGGGAGTGAGAAGAAAATCTTACTTCTCTTATGGCTGTACCTGAAAAATCACACACACACCGGCCATTCAGAGGCAAAATGGAATGAATTTGCAATCATTCTTGCAGTGACAGCTCGTTTTGATGATCATATTATTTATGTATGCAGAATCATCAATATATTATTGCTTAAAGGGCCATATTGGTAGACAGCTAGATGGATGGACCAGGTATATTGCAACACACTGCTTTGTTTTAAGGATTGGATCCCACAATCCTCATGTGCACGGATCACAGATCTTCCATGCTTTATCTGCCTTCTAATATTTCCTTCTGACCCTGAGAAAATTGACAGAAGAGGCAGGAAGAACAATTTCACTTCTTTCACCTGCTTAGCAAAGCCCTGTAAGTCCCGCATCATGGGAATCAGCTTTCCCACGGTTGGAAAGGTCTGGTGGGGGGAGAAGAATATGGGAAGATCTGCATTCATCGGCATCTTCCACAACCAGGTCCCTAGATCCAGCTTTTCCAAATATTACTAAATAGTCTTGTTTTATCCTTGTATTTGTTTGCTTCTTGTTTGGCTGTGAAATGGTAAGTGGTAATCTTTTTATTGGGGGGGAAATCGTGTTTATCAGTAATACAAAAGCTAAATTATCTCATGTTTTATAATGATTCTTGTTAAGGAGGATTTTAATGTTTTCCACAAGCACGGAGATGGCTATGCAGATGAACTCCTTTCACTTGAAAGCTGATTAGAGCAGTGTCTGTAAAGGGTGCTTTGACAAGGAGAGAAAGGAGTTAACAATGTACATAGCTGCCATAATACTGCTTCTGTTTATATCGTACCTTGAATAATGTAGATCTGCCTTATTCTTGGATTCTGATTGTCTTTCATCAAAAAATATAACTATGCATTCAGTCATAATGTGATTTTTGAATATGAATTAAGAATTGCTTGTTCTCTTTCAAATATCTGTGTGAACTGAAATGATAAATATTGATCTCTCATTCATTGTGATTGTTTCTAATCATTTTTATTGCAATGCCTTAAATATTAATTCAATATCACCAACCCTTTGGTGGAATTGTAGTGTTTTTATTGTCTTCAAATTTAAACTTCTAAAAAAGCTTTGCAAGCTGTTGAAGGTTCTCTTTCCTTTTCCCATATAAGCTGTATGGCTTTTGAGAAAAACACCTTATGAACAGCAGCACTCATCCTCTACACATTTGCAGTTCTGTTCAAACTAAAACATAAATATTCATAACAGTAGTGGTGGAAATTAAGTTATTTCCACAATAATATGCTAGGCTCTATTATGAAGTTTAAAAGACAAAAGAAAAGTAGCATGTATCCTATGTGACAATAGATTCAAAATCTAAAGGTGTCAGACTAGATTTTTTTTTAAAAGTTCACAAAAACTGTAGGGTTTAGAACAGCAAGATTAATATCCATTAGAAGCTTTGTTATCCACACTTAATTATCCTGAACGCACAGTTAACTGGCACTGCTCAGAGAGCAAACTCCTCCCTCTTAGCCACAGTACCGTTGCTTCTTAGGGCATGGGCTGCACTCCCACCTCTCCAGCTGGCCAGCTTGATGCCTTTGGCCATTCTGGGCTTCTGAAAGTTGGCACCGCCAGCTCCCTTCAGCCTGTCTCATGCTGTTAAGATTAAGCCCTGTTGGGGAGTATGGGGCAGCTGCCCCACATGTCTACCTGTTGCCTAGGATGGCTTCATTGATTGGAGGAAGGGATCCTACCAAGCATGAGGGTGGTCTCTATGGCATTCCCAGTGGGGCTGGGTTTGGTTGATGGAGATTAACTGGTGACTGCCATTCCCCATGAGTGCCAGATAACAAAGCTTATACTGTACCAAAGATCAGAATTAAAGCAATATAAAATAAAACAGGAAACTCCCACCTAAGAGAATCTTTGCTGCATTCTGTCATTTTTGAAAAGCGTTATAAAGCTGGCCAAAAGGTCACCAGTCAACCACATATGAATTTAAATGCCAAGTGTCTTTTAAAGGAGCTAAGTTTTAAGATTCCCCTAAAAGGCCAGCACATAGGGGACAGCACAATCTCAGAGGGAAGTAAATGGGCGGGGGCACAGTTGTAAAATATGTGGTTGTTTGTCAGCATTACTTCTGAGAAGGCAGATTCCTGCAGCAGGGTTCTAGATAATAATATCTGGGCATATTCATCTAGATGTTTGGGTACTTTGGAACCTAAGGCCTGTGAAAGTCAAAACCAGCTGGATCAGAACTGGTCTGCAGCCTGGTTATTCTGCAGCCTGTTTATCCAGTGAAACTGTATGCTGCTTATGATTTTGAGGAGTATGACCCTGTCTCAATCAATAAGCTCTTGTCTAGATTATGCTTCAGTTTTTAAATTTTTTAAATTCTTTCACACTTGAGCCAGAACTAGCTACTAGTTCTCTAGAATTAGATTCAAAGGCCAGATTGGATTTTGTAAGCGTGTTAATGGTACCTCACTCCCAGTATCCCCTGGCAGTTTTCAGTAGATGTTAACCAGCGTGGGTTACTAAAGAGAGTTCTGAGATACCCTATGGGCTAGAGGCCATGCACTAGAGATCAGAATCATCATATGCAGAAGGATGGCCATGGTATCAAAAGCTGCTGAGCAGTCCAGGTTAACCAGCAAGGACACACTTCCTGTTGGGGGGTGTATTTTATATAGACATGGTTGATTTTAGTATTGGACAATCTCAATAAACCTTTTTTCCCCCCAAAAAAATTCAAAACCAAAATTTTCATTTAAATGTGTCTTGACTTTTCCCAGCTGGTTTTTGGAATTTCTATTGTCAAAGTTTATTAGTAAAATCTCTTTAAAACTACATTGAATTTGTAACTAACAATTCAAATTGGTAGTTTCCGGGGAAGTAGCTGGGACATCTTTTACCACATCTTGATAGTCTTCATTCTTTTCCAGTAAAGATCCATAGAAGGAAAACTTGCAAGGATTTTGGAGGCAACTGGGGACAAACCTGGGGGGGGGTGTTCTGTCCCATTTGTCATACACAGGATGCTACTTGTTGCTTTCAGAGGCACCGATAGCAACCAAGTTCCAGACTGCATTTCCAGTGTACTCCTGTGCAGAATTACTCCACTCTAAACAGCTTAGACTGAAATGATTCTGCATAAGACTGTACTGTTAGGTGGCTGCAAATTTCTGTAAATATGAAGTACACATTTTAATTTAGCATCTTAGTTTTGAAAGGCTTAAAGAGATCTCTTGGAGCAGCCTTCTCTCTTGGAAAAGAAGATATATCACAAATGCTGTGATTTATATTTATATAGCAGGAAAGTTTTGTATAAGTGAACTTTCAGAGAGACAAAATGAAACACTTTCCTTTGGGGCTGTCCCTTTGCCCTTCAACTGCTGAGAAGTCTGTGGAATAATAGCCTCAATTGTCATCTAGTGTTTTTTTCCCCCATCCCAGGAAGGATTTGCAGATGCAGCTGAGTTCTTAACCTTGCCCAGGTTTTGATTTGATTTTTTGGGGGGTGGCAGAGGGGGTGGATTTGCATCTAGAGGAGCCAGATCTATTAAGGCCAATGTCTGGAAGCAGTTTCCATAGTGCACCTGTCTGATGTTTGCTTACCGATTCCAAAAGATGTTGAGGATAATTTGATTTAATGACATTTCAGCCCTGTATCTGGGTATACACATTAGGGTACTTAATATTTGATTTTTAATTGCCATAGCAAACAAAATTTCAAATCCAAAAATAGTAGTGAACAATCCATTATAATAAAACAGAAGTTTTATCTGTTAAGTGGAAAAGAAAAAAAGAAAATATGCTTGCTGTTGTCATTGTGTACACACACATACACACAGTCATTTAAACACAGACATACACAGTCTTGGGAGCCTGTAATACTAAAAATTTATTTGTGATTTGTGATTTGTGAATCCCTATAGATACCTTGGTTAGAGAAAATCGTTGTTAACACTACAGATATCTTGATTTGAGTCCGATAGCACTCTAGGGACAAACATGATTTTTCGGTATCATCATCATTATTATTATTATATTAAATTTCTGAATCGCCCCATCCATGAGTACACAGGGCTCTGGGTGATTTACAACAGGTTAAAAACAACAGGCTTTGGCTCTCAAAAGCTCATGCCTTGAAAGTCTTGTTGGGCTCTAGGGTGCTACTGGACTCTAATGTAATGGTTGTACTGCAGACCAACATTGTTACCCTCTTACTATCTTTATAGATATCTTGGTTAGAAAAGATAATTCTGTTAAAGACCAGCATTTCCTCAAATTGCTTTGGCTGATGTTACCTGTATTTTTATTTTGCAAGCCAACTGGTTGTCTGGCTGACTGGACTTTACTATGACTTTAAAACATTGACTAGTGTTACTAGCACTTTATGATAGCTCGGATTTTTAGGACTGTTTTAGAATTGTTATTTATGTGTTTGACATTTATGTAAACCACTGTGAGCCTGCTCCGGCAGGGAGGGTGGGGTACAAATCAAGTAAATAAATAAATTTTAAAAAATAGTATTGGGCTGAACAAGGAATTATGCCACCTAATCAGTACCACATCCTTATGGAATCCCTTATTTTAAATTAAATGTTGGGATCCTGTGATCTAGAAATGGAAAACACCAATAATTGTGAAAGTTTCTTCTAGCCTCCTTCCTCCAGCAGTCCAGTCTGACATGGGTAAAGTTGATTCCCAGAGTTCTTTTGTAGAAATTTTGAGTTAATTCCTGTAGTGTTATCCATGTCAGGGGAGGGCTGCTGGAGAAGGGATTCAATCATTGTTCCTGTAGAGTTGGCTCACCTATTGAGTAAAGTGGGTTTAGCTTCTGAGTCAGTGGGCATAGAATTGGTTGCTCAGTGCCCTGAACATCCCATTAGTAGGGCATGATATTTACCAAAACAGTGGCCTGAATCCAGACAACAGGAGTGCCTCTCAGGAAAAGAACTTTGCCATCCTCTCCCTCTTCCTGCAGTCCTGTGTTTCTTTAAAAAGGTTGCAGGGATATTCTGATGTTCCAAATCTGCTCCAGTGGGTTCAGAGAACATAATGACATTTTGGAAACATATTCTTCCAAGTACTCAGTTATTCTACTCTTCTCACTTATGCAATGCCATTTTCCTTCCAGATGTTTCCACTGAGTATCCTTCATCACAACAGTTTTCTCCATCAGAACAAAACATAAACAACAACACTCAGCTAACCAGCACACCTATTTTTCTCTATTTTCTCTAAATTGTAATTCACAGGGTAGATGCTGAATCAGTGAATGAATTGTGAAGGGCACAGTTTTTCACTTTATCCAGACTACAAAGTGTGTCCAGTTTTCTCTGTTTCAGGTGCTCTATGCTTGAAACACCTATTAATGAGAAAGAAGATGGCATATGAATATGCTAAGGAAAAGCTGTCATTTGTGGGTAGCAGCTGTAGTGCCAAGCCAACGTGGCATGTGTAATAAAATGTGACCACTTAATTAGGCATGCTGAACAGTCATTTTTGCAGCAGTGAAGTCACTTGGGTAACATCGCCACATACCCATGGATGATCCAGCTATTGGTATTAAGTCTTGATGAAGACAGCCGGAGGCATTATTTGTTGGTTTGTTTATTCCACTTGTGACATATTCCTCCAAGAAATTCAGGATGGTGCACATGGGATTTTTTCCCGTTTTATCCTAGCAACCATCCTATAAGATCAGCCCTAATTTAAGGAATACCGATAGCTTTATGGGATGAATACAGCAGACAGCTCCATGTAGAAATTGTGATAATACAGCTACATAATGCTTTCATGGAGATTTTTTTTAGTAGTAGTAGATGCCTGATTAGACATCAAGGAAAACTCCTTGTGCTGATTTCCAGTATTCTTTGCTCCACTTTAAAGGGTTAGCTGTTCTTCACATGGACTGTCATGTTTGTATAGAGCTCCCAGAAACTCACCAGTGCTGCTTTATGAGTTATAGTCACATGCAGTCTGCAAGGTCACAGTTCAAATAAGAGATTAACCAAGAAAAAAAATAGAGTCTTTCTCCATTCTGAAATGTATGTATTTTCTCACCAAGCATACATAGTTGCTGTGGCCATGAAGCTCACATGTCTTTTCCATTGTCAACTTGTTCTTGTTTTGAGATGAGCAACAGATTTCTGGTTGGTTGTCCGTGCATATGCAAGGATACTAAGTAAGATCACTTTCACTGCAGTCCTGTATGGAGTTACTCTGGTCTGAGACTGTTGTTTTTAAGCTCACACTATTGCACTTTTTATAACTAGGGTTGAAATCCTATGCATGCTTATTTGGAAGTGAAGCCCATTAAACAAAATAGGACTTATCTGAGTAAACATGAGGTTGGATCCAGATTAAATTTTCTGCTAGTGGAGGGGGTGGGGTAATTCTCATTAATTCTCCCTTCCTGCTGCAGACCCCTGATCTACTTCTCATGCTGTTCTCCCCTGGGAGCAGCATTTTGTGGGAGGTCAGTGGGCAGCTGTGAGAGGAGAGAAGCAGGGACATTCTGTTCCTCTGACAGAGAAGGGCTTTGCATGAGCAGAGAATTTTGTGTGGACCCTTTTTAGGAGCAGGCTGTAAGTCACCTGCACTTTTCGTAACCAAGGGTTTAGTTACTGGGGAAAACAGTGTTTTGCCATGTGATAAAAAATATGTATGCCCTTGCTGTTTGACTGGTAGTGTCATAAATAAATCATTTAAAACTGGGTACATTATAGAGCTCAAGGAGCTGGAAAAGTAAAATAGGAATACATGACCACCCTATTATAGGCTGTATGGATGACCTTATGGCCATATTGTTATGCTTGGACCCCTCTTCCTTCAGAAGGACTAGTCTGATATCTTGGAAAGGTGACGGCAGGCAGCCTTGTTTCTTAGCATCTGACAGGGTCACCCACTCTAGAGTCCTCCCTGGTCTGCAGATAGGACCAAAATAGGTCCTGCAGTCATATGGAAGGTGTGCCATCATATATGGACCAGAGGCTTGTCTGGAAAACTGATTCCAAGGGTGCATTGTGAAAGGGTCTTTCTGGCAGTTCCCTCTTTAAATCCACCAGTGTCAGAGATTGATTTCTCAGAAAGGGCAGTAAATCTAGCCAATTCCCTACCTTGCCTTACCTTGCCCTACCTGGCCATCCTAAGTAAATACCTAGTAAAAACCATTTTAGTCCCATAATCCTTTGTGTAATAGTTGTCTTGTCCTGACAGTTAGAAGTCACCAAACACTATAGACATTTTACATAATGTTACATTGCACTTGCAATTCCAGGGAATGTTATGAAGCTCCCTTGCTCAGACAACATTGTTTCACTATACCCATCACCAGTGTTCCCTCTAAGCTGAGTTAATATGAGCTAGCTCACAGGTTTTTTAGCTTCCAGCTCACAGTTTTTTTAGCCTCCAGCTCACAGATTTTTATCTTAGTGCAGGAAAGATGGCTCTAGAGCAAACTAATTTATTCAATAGCCAGATTGCTCACTCACTGCTTTAATGCCAGTAGCTCACAAAGTAGAATTTTTGCTCACAAGACTCCACAGCTTAGTTCTAGGAGCAATCATGTCATGCTCCAAGGGGTATAACCAAACACACTTTGTTCAGTAATGTGTGTGTGTATCTGGACGTCCACTAACTTACACCCCTGACAGAAAGGTGGGTACACTGCCTGGAGTGAGATGCTGGTTTGTTTCACTCATCCTCCTTCTTGGATCTGTGTTCCTTGGATACGTAAATATATTCCCATAGAATAAGTTCCATTCTTTATCTCTATAAGCTACCACCTTTATTTTCTGAACTTGTATGGGTGTTTATAGAGTGCTCTTCAATTAATAAGTTTGATTTTTAAAAAATTTTCTTTAATAAAAACTATTTCATTAATCATGGCCTGGTTCATTTTGAGAATTCTACTGAGGGGGAAAGTCCATGTATACGTAGGTGGAGATCCTGCTTGATTACCCCCTCTTGCATTGTTTGGGTTTCCTGGTTAATTCCCCAACAAACTCAGGAGACCCTCACAGCCACTTAGGGTAACATTATTGATAACATCTCCTGGATCCTGCTGTATATGATGACTTGCCAGTGGTCAGCAGAAATGCCAGAATAATAAATATAATAAATTACTTAAGGACAGAAGTTTGAAATGTTCCTATATAAGTTCTTTTTTTTGGCATAGAAAATCAGCCTTTAAAAACTCATTTGCTGCATTCACATTTTATAATAAAACATGATTAATAATCTGTGCTTTTTCAGACCATGAGTTACTATAATGTCTGAATGCAGAAAGTCAAACAAACTAGACCTTGCTTGGGTGCTCCAAGCCCAGGATTTTGCATGGAACATAGGGGGCCTCAACTGAGAAAATAGAGAATTGATTCCAATACTGAACACATTCCTTAGAAATTTAAAATGAGTTTGGCATTTTAAATTGAGGGAAGGCTTGCAGCTGGCGTAATGATATTGTCCCATGAGATCAGCCAAATTCAGTGACACAGACCCAAGTACAGGGAGCGTTTTGGAAGACACATTAGCTGCTCTTTAGGCAAGAAATTCTGATTTAGGCTTCATGATGAAGTAATGTAGAATGCAGTATTTAAGGTCTGAAAAACAACAACATTTTTCAATTAGTTTCTGAGTTGTCAGCTTGATTCTTGTTTGGGAGTAGTTCCCTTTCTAAACAAATTGCATGGCTACACTTAGGTCAAGTTTCTGTCACTAACCAACACTGCTTCTTTCTTGTCTGGAATGAGTTCCCCTTTGTTTGCCCACAATAGCCCACAAGAAGCTGCCTTACGCAAAAGGCCATTGATCCACCTAGCCCAGTTGTGCCTCCTTCCTCCAAGGTCACATCAGAAAGTGATATTTCACAGCTCTGCTACTTTAAATAATTTTATTGGAAATGCTTGGGACTAAGGATGTGCGTTCAGATCTCCTGAAAGGGAAACATTTTGGCTTCCCAAATGTATCCGGGTTTTCTTGTGAAAACCAAAAACATCCCTGAAAAAAATCCCGTATATATTCAGGAATTACTGGTAGATTCAAAAACAGCAGAGAGGCAGTAGCAGATTGCTCCTGCCTCTCAACTGTTTGAGAGGATCAGCTGTGCCTGGGAGAAGCAGACTGTTCCCACCAGCTTGGCTTGGGGCTGGCTTCCCCTGCAACCCAGTTTAAACCGGGCTGCAGGGGAAGCCAGCCGCAAGATCTACAGTGCCGCAAGGAGCAATCTACTAGCTGCAGCACAGCAGATCCTAGGGCTGGCTTCTCCTGCAGTGCAGTTTAAACCAGGCTGCAGGAGAAGCCATCCCAGCAAGGAACTATGTGTCGTGGGGAGCGATGAATGTGATTGTAACATTTTGAGATTCCTTAGGGTAGAGTAAAGAGAGGTATAAAAACCTACCCTCCTTCTTCATGGCAGAAACATCTGGAAGTACAATGGGATTGCATAATCAAGAAGGTAGTAGACAAAGAATAACTGGGCACATGGAAGTATACTGAATTTATTAGCTACCCTAGAGTTGCTTATTGATTTGCAATCCTAAACTTATTGATCTTCAGTAATAATCTGATGTCGGTTCCTGTAAATTTCTGTTTCTATTTTGTAGTTTTGAATATGAGCTAAGAAGTACTGGAAAGTACAGAAAGGGAAGTATTTGCACCTTAATGTGCACAGCTAGCTAGCATTTGTCTTAATCATGCTAGAAGTAATGCCATTCTCAGCAGCTCTAAAACATGGGTGTTAATAAAATTTGTATATAGTGCAGTCTTTAGTGCTTTCAAATAATTTGGGGGATGCTGAATCTCACTGAATCCACTTAGTTTTATACTTTGGGTCTTCCTTAGTTATCAGTTCTTATGATGACTTTATTTTGTCAATATTTCTAGTATGACATAGCTGTCGGTGAGCCAAAAAAACTGCCAAACCTATCCTACTCTCAGGGACTTACTGATGAAATTGATTCAATGATGTTATTTCCAGAAGGGCCTAGAGATGCCAGTATCCAGGTGGGACCTGGGGATCCCCTGGAATTGCAGCTCATCTCCAGACTACAGAGATCAGTTCCCCTGGTGAAAATGGATGCTTTGGAGGGTGGACTCTGTGGCATTGTATCCCAGTGCAGTCCCTGTCCTCCCCAGGCTCCATCCCTAAATCTCCAGAGTTTCCCAGTCTGGACCTGGCAACCCTACGTCCCCTCCCCATTCCCTGCCAGTGGTCAGGGTGAAGCTGGCAACCTGACCAAATATACAAAAGAGTTACTTAAGAAATGTATGTTCACCAGTTCGGTATTTCTTTTAAATTTTGAGTACTGTGACTAATTTCAAATTGCTTGAATAGAGTCATACCAGATTACACTCATACAGAGAAAGCACCAGTTACTATAACGCATGATATATTAAAATAAGTACTCAATTACAAACTTAATTAGCTTTTTCCTGATGCATTTTATTTCCCAGTGTTACTGCAGTTCTCAGTAAACACCTGCTAAGGCATCAAGCTGTCTTAAATTTTGCAGTTTACAACCTGTTTTACTTCTCCCTGTCCATTACCTGTCCATTATAAGTTTTGTTCATAGGATCCAAGCCACAATCATTACTCAATAGGCTAGAAGTGTTTAATTTTTTTTAAAAAAATATGTATATAATTCCAATTACTGGTTAGGATTCACTAGAACATTTTGATGGTTGGAAGGGTTTCCATTCCTAGAGCAGGACTCTCCCTGCAAACTCCAGTTCAGAAATTCTGCCCCTGGGGGATAGGAGACCCCCATCACAAGCAGCATCATGGAGTCATTTGGGGGTGCATTAGGACAGAGGAAGTAAGAAATTTGCACTCCACAGTCAGAAATCCTTATCTCTATGGAAACACTCTAGCAGATCCCAGTAATTTATTGTTTATTTATTTAAAACTTTTTAATGCCACCTTTCCACCTGATCAGGGTCCCCAAGGTGGCTCACATAAAAATACTAAAACGTTTGAACGATTAAAATCAGTGTTTAAAATTATAAAATAATTCAATAACATTTAGTAGTTGAATGCATTATGCGTTTTGTCCTAATGCGCAGAAATCCGGGTCATCATGGTGATTTAAGCCCCCCATGCTATCAGGGTCCACAGCCCATGCTTGAGATCCTAAGTAAAATCTTGAGTGAGTACGCTGTCACATTGTGTTCAAATAGATTCAATATAAGAAAAAATTCAAGAGTCATCCCACCCTCCATGTGGAAAGGAGGGAAGAATGGTAGGGCAGTGAGGCAGTTTATACAATCTAAGAACAAGGAGGCAAACTGTATATAAGATTCTGAAACCCTAGACAGAACTGAATAGCTTCTTTGCTATTTCTAGGATTTTGATTTTTGAAATAAATCTTGTTATGATTTATTGATTGCTATACATTTTCATGGCATGCTGCCAAATTTTTTATTAGCTTTCTTCCATAACAACAGAGATACACAGAATCATCTCTTTTCCACCAGTCCTACAAATGGACTCTTATCACTAGAAATAGACTGTGTCATTCACTTCAGCAGCTGGATTGAAAGTTACTGATGCTTTGAATGCATGAAGACCCAATAAAATGATTTGAGTTTATTAGAGTTGTGTTGATCGCTTACTTGCAAATGAAGTCCAGCTTCCTGTTAGTCTCAGCGCAGAAATAGCCTCAGTTTTGTCATTTTAGTCATTTAGTTATTTTAGCTTCTAGGCAGAGTTCAGGCTTGATTTGATCTGGAACCCACTCTCTGTAAAACTCTCTTTCAGCACCACATTTCAAATGAATCAACTTCCTTCCTATCAGGTTTCTTTGTTGAACAACTTTCACAACCATACATAGTAATGGGGAATACAGTGGCATGAATTAGCTTGTTCTTGGATTCCAGTGACACAGTTACAGTTGTGTAATTCCCCAATAGTCATTACTTTTGTCTTCTTGATGTTCAGCTATAATCTTGGTTTGACACTTTCTGCTTTAACTTACAGCAGCAGTTGTTTCAGGTCTTCACAATGTTCTGCCAGTGATGTTGTGTTATCTGCAGAAACTCAAGTTGTTAATGTTCCTCCTACCAATTTTTACTCCACCTTCACCTAAATGTAAGCTAGTATTCCTTGTGATATGTTTTGCATATACATTGAAGACTTAGGGAGATAAAATGCATCCTTGTCTGACCCCTTTGCCAACTGGAAACCATTCTGTTTCTCCATATTCTGTCTTAACAGTAGCTTCTTGTCCAGAATACAGCTTGCGCATCAAAACAATCAGATATTGTGGCATACCCATTTATGAAACACAAGCTGATTTTCTTCTGAAATTCTCTTCTATGCTCCGGTAACCAACGTAAATTTTCAATATGATCTCTAGTGCCTCTTCTTTTTCAGCTTGAACATCTGGCATTTCTTGTTTCATAAATGCTAATGCAATGGTCTAGTGGTTGCTTCAGTTGTTGATGGCTCAGAATTGGAATGTAAATTGCACGTTTCCAGTCTGTGGGCCATTGTTTTGTTTTGCATATTTGTTGGCATATTCTTGTTAAGATTTTCATAGAATCATAGCATCACAGAGTTGGAAGGGGCCATACAGGCCATCTAGTCCAACCCTCTGCTCAATGCAGGATCAGCTTAGAGCATCCCTGACAAATGTTTGTCCAGCCTCTCCTTAAAGGCTGCCAGTGAGGGGGAGCTCACCACCTCCCCAGGTAGCTGATTCCATTGTTGAACAACTCTTATTGTAAAAAACTTTTTCCTAATATCCAGCCAGTACCTTCCCAACCTTAATTTAAACCCATTATTACGAGTCCTATCCTCTGCAGCCAACAGAAACAGCTCCCTGCCCCCCTCTAAGTGACAGCCCTTCAGATACTTTAAGAGAACACTCCCCCCCAACCTCCTCTTCTCCAGACTAAACTTTCTCAAGTCCCTCAGCCTTTCCTCATAGGGCTTGCTCTCCAGGACCCTGATCATCCATTTTGATAGACTCTGTTTCTGTGGTCTGGAAAGCTTTGTTGATATATCATCTACTCCTGGTGATTTGTTTCTCCCAGTTGCTCTCAGTGGTACAGTCCCAGAAGGTGTGTACAAATACTCTTTGTTTGATTTGGTGGTAGGGGCTAATTTTTACCTACCACCCAGTAATGTTTTGAAGATAAATGAGATAAGAATATGTTGCCATCTACTGTAGTTCAGCCATCTTGAGAGAGGGGGAGATGGAGGGAGGGAGAGACTTTCACCTGTTAGATTTTGGTGGTTTCTGTTCAGGATAGATTTCCTAAAACAGCAGTAGTCTGCCAAATTGAGGGTAACCTCACAGTTCTGATTGAAACTTTTTTTCTTTTTATAAAGCACATTGATATTTTTGTTGAGACATATATTGCCTTTCCAGAATGACTTAATTATTAGCATGGCTCAGGCTTACTAAGCAATGTGTCCAGACATCACAAAATTTGTTTTATTCGCCTATTGTTAAGTGCATTTATGCATGCCTAATTTATTGCTACATGTGGGTGGATGGCACACTGTCTGGTTCTGCTTCTAGCAAAAATTGGAACAAAAGATGACAATTTACTGTATCTAATTCAGTAATGATGGCTCCTGTGCAGATTGCCAAATGTGCACAACAGAGTGAGCTATAGATAGCTCTTAGGGTTCTGCTTACCTAGGGGATCCCCCAGGTTTACAAAAAAAAACAAAACAAAAAAAAACTAAAAGAAAATATAAAGCATGGGTTGAATCAGCAGAGGATTCCTTCTTGTAATGGAAGATTAGCTCCTTGCTTCCCATGCTAGGATTCATTTCCAGTCTTACTCAGTGGGCCTAATTATTGTATATAGTAAATTCCATCTCCTCCTTCACAGCAGCCTTCCAAAATGAAAAGACTTTCCCTTTATAGCATGGGTGGAAAGGTGACCTGCCAACTGAAATCTTACTAAATACTGTTTAAACCTTGCAGTTTCTTGTTCCTTTGTATGTAAAGAACCTAGTTTATACCAATTAAACCTGTGCCCTGTCCCAAGGTTCCGTATTGTCACCATGACCAAACCCCAGTTAACCACAGTTTCTTCAATACAGGTCTTCCTAACCATCCTTTTGGGATGCTGTATGGCTTCTCGTAGTCACGATAGTATGTCTGAAGTTCTACAACACTCAGAAGTACTTAATAACAAGTCTGTCTGAAGTTCTACAACATTCAGAAGTACTTAATAAAAAGTTTCATCTACTATAGGTATGGATATCATAGAATTTTTTTTAAAAAAAATAACTTGTAATTACTGTAGCTTTCACAATAATAAACTCATAAGAGCTGTCTAGCTTCCTTGTGAAGTCTTCAACTGTTCAGAACTAACATCACTGTCAGTCCCAAGGGAAGGCCAGGATATCATGCCATAGGGACTAGTCAGGAAACAAGTATGGGCCATGCATGTTGCAGTCTGAAATGCAAATTAACAGGTTTGAATTCCAGGAGATGTAGGGTCAGCAATGGCCTTCCTTTTCTCCCCCCCCCTTAATTGAATACCACAGCCAGTAGTTTGCAAAAGTGTGCATATGAGTAATGCCCACAATAATTTGCTGTTATCTTCCCAACAGAGCTATCTAACTACGTCACTTTTAATGGAACTGACATTTTACCTTCGTGGTTTAATATCTGTTTCCCAGAAACATCTGAAGACCTTAAGTACCCTGTTTGCCTTGCACTAAGATTGGAACAAGAAAGAAGCAATTATCTCCTGGCCTTTGTTTTATACATGCTCCTTCATGATGGGAGTTGGAGGACACAGCAAATTAAGCATTCTTTCAAGAATGAAATAGCTTCTTACCTTCTTGTTATCTGTTCTGGATTAGTTTTTGAATTACTGCAAAGTAGCAATCTAAAATTATGTCATAGGACAAAGGAAAAAATTAAGTATGTAGTTTGTTTACTTGCTCATAAACCCAGTTCATATCTGCTGCAATATGTTATGCTATGTTCGGTATATGTGATTAAATGAAACATCATCATTATTGTTTGCATACAGGGAGTCCCATTAGAAATCAAATGCTTAGAGCTAACTCTGTCATCTGAAATGGCTTTTAAAATCCGAGCTCAGCTCACATAGTAGTAGCAGTAGAAGTAGTAATAACAATACTTCTGCCACACTTTGGTACTAATCCTGACCTCAGTTTCACACACTAATACAGAAAAGGGAGGAGGGTCATTCAAGAAGAATTATTTTTCTTTCTTGTACAATGTGTGTCAGAACCACATGGATCATATATGGCTTTGCTTTTACCTGTGAGACTTGAGTTCAAATCCTCACCTACCTCAGAGGATTGTGAGAACAAAATAGGGACAAATATCATATATGCCATCCTGAAGAGGAAGCTCATGATACAAATGTATAGATAAAGTTGTTGCAACACCAAATTTGTTTTAGTTTATTAGCTTCAGGAATCCAGAAAAGAAATAGGTCTTCATGGTAGATAGTTCAATTAAAGTGTTGACTCCATGTATAAAGTTTGAGTCCAGTGGCACCTGTAAGGCAAACAAAGTTTAATTCTAGGTAGAAGCACACAAAAGCTTCTACCCAGAATTAAACTTTGTTGGCCTTAAAGGTCCCACTGGATTCACCTTTTGTTCTATTGCTTCAGACCAACACAAATCTGAAATCACTTCTATATTAAGATACCAAGGTGGGTGACTTCCTTGGAAGCTTTTACTAATCCAAATGTCTTCCATGAGGAAATGGCGGTAAGGTATCAAGATCTGCTAAACACCAAAAAGAACTTAAAAGCTTACAATTCCACAACTGGTGGCAAAAATTAGTAGGTTTCCATACTAGTTTTTTAGAAATAGGTAAGATTTTGATGGATACAGACCAGAAATTTTTTGGAAAAATGTATAACCTGCTTTTAGATGACGAAATGCAAGATGAAGTGGTTAAGTTGGTCATGATAAAGTGGGTCCAAAATCTGTGACATAATATTACTCTGGAAAAATGGGAACAGCTCTGGAAAAGAGACATAAAAATCACAAGAGCAATCCCCTATAAAGAGAATATCTACAAGATGTTCCACAGATGGTATATTACTACTGATATTATCTCAAAAATAGATTTCAAATGTTCAAATCTATGCTGGAAATGCCAGAGCAAAACAGGGACTTTTTATCACATGTGGTAGAAATGTGGAAAAGTAAAGTCATATTGGAGATGGGTACACGAAGCTACACAAAAAGTTTTAAAAATCTCTATTCCTTTTACTCCGGAAGTATTTTTAAGTATTATACCAGAGTAATGCAATAAAAATGATTTACATTGCATTTTGTATGTGACCATATTTGCCAGAATTTTGTTTGCGAAATACTGGAAGAAAACAGAAAATTCATCCAGATCTGAAATTATTAATAAAATATTGGAAGCAGCAGAAACTGATAAATTGACTTATTATCTGAAAAACCAAACAGAAGAGCAATTTGAAAAAGTTTGGTTAAGATTTTACACTTGGATTGAAAATCATGATGGGTTAATAACTACAAATGTTTAGAATTTCGAGGGAAAGTAATATGAATCTCCCCCCCCCATGATATAATTAAATAATCCTGTTAAAAAAGCAAAAAGAAATATTAGAAAAATGAAATGGTTCTATAGTAAGCAAAAATGTAAATAAGACAAAATGATATTCTTTCATTCTTAGAAAGTGTTGTATTTCTTCCTTCCCCTGCAATATTTATGTTCTGTATGTTTTATTGATGTTTGTGTATGTCCTATGTTTAAAATAAATAAATAATATAGAAAAAAAATAAGACTTTGTCCATACAAAGCATGGAATTCAATGCCCTAAGACGCAGTGCTAGCCATAGCAGTAGGTTGCCTTAAAAGGGCATTAGACAAACTTGATGATGTAAGTATCAATGGATATTAGCCATATTAGTTAAATGTAGCCATGAACATGAGTTACTGAAGGCCTCTTGCTCCAGTGCACTGCTGTAGGCTTTCTGACTGACCACCGTGGTAAACATGATACTGTATTAGATGAATAGTAATCCTGTCTAACCCGTTTTTGGGTCATGTTACATAGTTGTTCAAGGTTAAAGATCTGCTTTGTGTGTTGCACATCTGCAAGCCTATGGAGTAGAAATAGAACTTTTTCTCCCTCTCCCAAAATACTGGAACTTGAGGGCATCTAAGGAAGTTGATGGCCAACAGATTCAGGACAGACAAAAGGAAATACTTTACACAACACCTATTAAAATATGGAGTTTGCTGCCAGAGGATGTAGTGATAGCTACAAGCACAGATGGCTTTAAAAGGGGATTAGACGGATTCATGGAGGATAGGTTTGTGAGTGCCTACTAGCCATGACTAAAGGGAATCTCTGTGTTCAGAGGCAGTAAACTTCAAGATCCCAGGGCCGGGAGGCAACATAAGGGAAAGTCTTCAGCCTCTGTGCCCTGTTGTTGGCCTTCCGTGGTAATGGATTGGCCACTGTGTGAGACAGGATGTGAGACAAGATGTTGGACCAGATAGACCACTGGTCCGATCCAGCAGGGGTCTTCTTATGTTCTTATGTTTCCCATGGAGTGCATGTGTAACAGGAACTCTGAGGACAGTTCCTGTATGACAAAAGTATATTCTGAAACATGTGTTTGTCACAGATTTTTAGTGTATATCTGAAAAGAATAACAAGTAAAGAGACCCAAAGATGGGTCTCTGAGAGCCTGAGATCCAGCTTCAGCAAGAAAACAATTAGGAAGGAAACAGATAATAAATGGAAGCACTGTAAAAACAAATAGATGCTTATCATTGTGGATACCAGGCAGCCCCTGACTTTTAATGAACAGATTAAGACTATTTAAGGCTCAGTAACATAGAAGGACCCATTAGGATTTTAATTAATATTTAATCTACTTTACTGTGGATATTGTTGCAGATTCAGTCATACTGGCCTTTTTAAAAAAAATTGCATTTCTAAACTACAAACCTACAGGGTCAGGGAATGGATACAAACTAAAAGAAAGAGTAGCAAGGATTATTATACAATTATTTAAAAGACTTTTTGATACTTCCCTTTTGCCCTCATAGTAAAAAGTGAAAATTAGTTCTAAAAGGTATAAAGCAAACAATCACAGTCTTGTTCCACTGTAGTGTGTACGACTTAGCTTTAAATTTAAGAATAAAAGATAAGCATCAGGCTATCAAGAATTAGTCTATTTTGTTTTTTCTTTCCTCTGAGAGTCTTTTTGCCGAAATCCAGTTTAATTTTTAGGGGTTTTGGGCAGCCGCCCTTAATTCTGCTTCCAAGTCAGACAATTCTGCCGAGCTAGTCGAGGTGCTGTCAGAACTTTCCTCCTTCTCTTCTTCCACTTCTGGATCTTTGTTATCCTCCACTGTCTCAGATCCCTCCGTCGCTTTCTGTTGTTTCTCTAAGAATCTTTTCGCTTTAGAAACAGAGTCAATCTTTTCTTTTTTTTCGTTGAAGTTGAAGATAAGGCCTTCAGATATTATCCATCTCTATGGGGTGTTATTTTGCTGTAAGAATAAAGCCAAGTCTCTGTATTGTCTCCTCCTTTTTCTAATAACAAATGGAATGTCTTTTAGTACTTTAAATTGTTCTCCCTTACTTTTCAGAATTATTCCATTTGTCGCTTTCAAAATTGTGTCTCTTGTCGATCTTTTTGAGAATTTCACATATACTTCCCCGGGTAGCTTTTTTTTTATATATATATAAGTTCTGGATATGTATGGTAAACCAGGTCGATATCATTTTGTAGAATGTCCACTGTTAAGCCCACTGTGGGGACCAGTTCCTCGCTTAGAATCTCTTTTAAATTCTCTCCTTTCTGTTCCGGGATGCCTTGAAGTCTCAGGACATATGCTGATTTTCCATTTGGAGAGAAGCAGTTGCTGTTGTCCAGAGATTTTTTCTTTTCCCACCTCCAATCTTGTCAAATTCTTTGGACTTAACATCAACTTTTTCCAGCTTCTTTACTATCTTCTCCGTTATTGTTGACTTTTCTTTAAGCTCTTTTTGCAACGTGTCAAACTTGTCATTGAGGATAGTCATCTGGTCCAGCGGAGGGCGCAAAACAGCGGCAATCATTTTAGGAAAGTGGTTACTTCTGGTTTAGTAGCCGGAGATGATGTGCTGGCAGTTCCTGCTGCAAATTTCTCCTTAGCCACCATTTTTTCTGCTCGCTGCGTCATTGTTTATGTTAAGAGAAAAGTTTTTAAAAGTCTCTGAAAGCCTGCAGATTTATTGCTTTCTTGCTGATTATGCCACACTCAGTCAAATATTTGCTCACTTCAAGCCGCCTTCTCAGACCCCACTTTAAACTCAGTCTTTTCGGGATTGGGTGTTCCCCTCCCCCTCTGCTTGTTTGGGGCTTTGGCGTGGCTTTACTGCTGTCATTTGAATGGTTGTTCGCTAGTACATGAGTCAACTCACATTTTTACTTGTGCTTCTTCAAAAGGTAGGGAAGATCGTTTTTCTTTGGATCACTTGCGCTCTCTGGTCCGGTGTGTGCCTCTAGGTGCCATTGCTAGCTCCATGCCATGGGAACCTATTGGGGCAAAAAGGAGCCTCAATCCCCTGGCTGCCACCTTGGGAGAGGTCTCCCATGCGCCCCAGGCTATGACACCCCTACGAAGAGTCAAGAGGGCCCAAGATCAACACAGACATTTCTCCATTCACAGGTCGCTCACATCAGAGCTGTAATGGAGCACACCCACCCGCAAGCTGCCAAAAAACGGAAGTCCAGTCATACTGTCCTTGTGTGTGAAAATGAGGGTTCACTCTGAACTGTGGATGTTCTCTGAGTTTGGACCAGAAATCACTCTTTACTTGCTTTTTCTGTTTGGCCCTGTCGGTTTTCTCCTGCCCACATCCTCAAACTATGTAAAGGATACAGATGGGATGGCTTGGGAAAGTCATAATACATGTCCACTTGTGTAGTTGGCTTTCTAGCTTGTTGTGTGGATTAAATTTATAAATAAGAGAAAAATTTAGATTTTCTGTTGATAGATGAATTCCCAAAGTCATTCTCTAGTTCTGGGATCCATAAATGTCTCGATTCTCAGGGGCTCTATTGTTTTACTGCTCAGCCAGTGCTCTTTTTATTACACTGAATAATTAGATTTGTATGCAAACAATGACATTTTGTTCTAAGTCCTTCATTGGATGCATTTGGCTGTCATGTTAGACATCTCAAGCTCAGTTTGGACAGCAACCAACCCATCCAGCCTTACATAAATACATGAGATAGAGGCAGTTCAAGTCTTGGCATCTTTGATGCTGTGGAGGATATGTGCTTATTCCATTGTTTTTTGAGAAAGTTCAGGTTATATTTCCAATCAGCCTCTAGGGTTACATTCTGGACTGAGGGGGCTGGCTGTGTCTCATTTCTGCTAAACATAATTGTCATTTTTAATTTTAGATATTTGCTTTGTAGCATTGTTCGTATAATATAATTACTGGTATATTTGCTCAAGGTTGTACAAATGTTCAGTGGGAGATGTTCAAGGGTCTTCCATGCTGAACAGAAGCCCTTTAGTTCATTGTATACAGAAGCATCTTTCCTCCTCTCCACAGGTGTTCTCTTTTGTATTTGACATTTTAACGAAGCTTATACAACAGTGTAATTTTCGATACAGCAAACTGATCTTTTGGGAGTTTTTAATTACAGTTTTTGTGTTATATTTATTTTTGCTCTTTCATTTTTAAAGTGGATCTAATCATCTCCTATGAATTTAATTTCTGCCTGCAAGTAAACTTAAACAGACAAACTGCTTATTCATTATTCTGGATACTTAAATCCAGAAACTGGGGCCATAGACAAGGCAGATATTTCTATAGACCTGAGAAAAGCATGCAGAAAAATCTGAAATGTAAACAAAAAATTAAATTGGGGGCTAATGATAAAGAGTGCCTGTACCTTTAAGAAACAAATGCCTTCAGTGGCTGTTGCTAGGCAACCACTAGAGTATTGTCAGCCTGCACAATTCTTGGTCTCTGTCAGTAAAAGGCAGGGTAGAGGGGAAAGGGTACTTTCCATGGCTGTTTGGCCTTTGAGGGTGGGCTCGTTGAGGTAGTAACCACCAGGCAACCTGCTACCACACAACTTGCATGGCTTAACCAGTCCTAGTTGTTTGCTGCTAGTCAACAGCAGCTACCCCACAAAAAACAGCGTAGTATAGTGGTTAGAGTTTTAGATTAGGATTTGGAAGATCCAGGTTTTGGTTTCGGCGTTGCGAATGGCGGCCACCTCTCGGGACGCTCCCGGAGGTGGTTAGCCCACGCGCAGTTAGGGGGGGTCTTCGCATGTGCAAAAGACCCTAGTGAGCCTTAGGCAAAGGCTCCGAACCGGGGGCGCTTTGGGGAGTGGCCTCTTTGCCGGCAGATAGCCGGGAAATTGAGGCTTCCTCCCCGCCCCAATCGGCCCCGCTGCGGCGTGCCCATAATGGGACTTAGCAGCGCCACCGACTTCCAGGAGTGAAGACAACGCCATGATTTAACATAAAAAGAAGAAGTGACATCCAATCGTGAGTTGAAGATCTATTTTGAAGCGTGAATTTGAGGCCCCCCCGCAAGCGTTTAACCGCAAGGGAGGAGGGAGGAGTCCCTACCCCGTTTGAGAAGCAAGAATTAAAAAGAGAGCGCGATGGGGGGCAGAAAGAAAAAACAGTGTTGGTGAAAGTACCGTCGGGGTTGTATGGAAGATTACGATCCTTTTAGCTCCCTGGGGGATGCGGCACGAACTTTGTAAAAGTAAACAATAAAACAAAATGTCGACAACGGGGAAAGTCCTGCAGAAACCGGAAGAGAAGAGAGGAGGGACTTCCGGTCCGGATAGCCCCCCCAGAGCTTGCTGTCAATCAACAAGAAAATGAGATACTGCACCCTCTGCTGGAGCAAATGCAGAAAATCAACGAAACTTTGTTCAAAGTGGAAAGTGTCCTTATCAGTCGACAGGAGCAAATATCGGAAACAGCAAGAAAGATGGAAGAAATTGAACAGAAAACGTCTTTGATTTTAAGTCTTCAGGGCGTAAAAGAGGAAGAGAAAGAAGATCTCGGAGATACCTGGACGAGTGTTTTGGCACCCCTAACTGGCAGTGAAGCGAGAGAATTAAAAGAAGAGGTGGACATGGCTTCTAAAGCCTATTCCGCTTTTATAAAAGGAAATACTCTGCCAGTAGAAGGGGAGGCTGAGCATAGCAGGCGATACAATTTCATGCGAAGTGGCTATGGCGTCCTGGAATTCTGAAGACCAGAAGTACAAGCAAAAAGAGAAAAGAAAGAAGATAGATTACATCCTTAAAACGCGAATACTTCTGAAGAGACACGCCAGCTGGGAGGAAGACGCAGCACTCAAAATTGAGACAAGAGGTGAAGCAGACGGCGACCCAGGGGGAAGAGGCGATGGAACGGAAGACATCCATGTTAAAAAGGACTCAATCCATAGCTGGAAGAGATTTAAAAAGAAGACACTTTGAGGACTGTTCGTGTTGCATCTGGAAGGAGCTATTTAATTACTAACCCCGATGGACTTTACTAACTGTATTAACAGAGTGATTTTGGACTTTGCAAAGTTTAAAAGAAGATCTTCTAACCATGATGGATGCCTAAAATGGTACTGAATTATACTAACTAAAACTAACCCCTTTTAACAGAAAAAAACTTCACTCCATCTTTATCTTTCTCCATCTGTCTACCCTACCCTTTTCTTATATAAAAAGAATAAAATTCTCTCCTCTTTAGGAGAGTTTTACTACAAAAAAAAAAAAAAAAGGATTTGGAAGATCCAGGTTTGAATTTTCACTATGCTATGGAAGCTTATCGGGTGATTTTAGGCCTGCTGTGGGTCACCATTGTGGAGAAAGATGAGATATTAATAAATAAATGAATTATAAATATAGGAGGGACAGATACAAGGTAAGTTGTTTGGTGAATAGGAAGAAGAGAAGGAAGCAGGGAAAGGTACTGGGTGCTGCCAGGAAGAAGAAAAGAGGAAATAGTGGGATAGAGGGGAAAGTAAGATGTCTCTGCAAGTCCTAGCAGGTTCCCCATCACACAGCAGACCCTGGCGCTGCCAGCACCATACAACTTGGTTACAGTTTTGCTGGAGAGGAGCTGCCAGGGAGAGGGAAGGAGAGAAACCAAAGGACGGGGGCAGATAAAGGTAGGTTGACTGGTGAGTGGGAAGGAGAGAAGGAAGCAGGAAAAGGGCTATGGGAGTTTCCATGGAAGGGAAAGAGGAAATAGTGGTACAGAGAGAAATTAGAAGGTTCCCCACCTGTAAATTATTATTTTTAAGAAAAATACTTTCTTCCAAGCAAATCTGAGGTTTCATACATGAAGCTGCCTTATACTAATCAGATCATTGGTCCATCACGGTTAGTGTTGTCTACTCTAATTGGCAGGGTCTCTCCAGGGTCTCAGGCAGAGGTCTTTCACATCACCTGCTGCCTGGTCCATTGAACTGCAGATGCTGGGGATTGACCCTGAGACCTTCTGCATGCCAAGCAGATGCTCTGTCACTGAGTCGAGCATCTAATTAGAGGTTATATTCTATGGTGAAAATGTGAATGTGTTATGTGGTAGCTAGCTAATACAGAGAATATATTCTGTCACAGTCACACCTGTTTTTTTAAAAAAAGATTCCATGTTTGCAGCAGTGAGAACAGATTTTTTTATATATGACCCAAACAGAATGCTCACTTTTAGTAGAAACTTTATAGGTTGCCATTTTTCCAAAAATGCTGGTTTCCTGCACAGTGGGTTTCTCTCTTTGGGGAACATTCATACATACTATCCCTCAGTTTAGACATTTCATGAACATTTTAGAATAGAACACATGATCTATTTATCTAGATTACACCATTTTGGAGTACTGTTTTGTAGCGGAGGGGATGCTCAGGAATTAAAATATTAGTCCAAAGGAAAATTATATACTTAAAAACATAAGTAATGTCCTGCTGTATCAGATTAGTGGTCCAGCATCCTGTCTCACACAACGGCCATCCAGTCCCTATGGAGGGCCAACAACAGGGCATAGAGGCCAAGGCCTTCGCCTGATATTGTCTTCCTGCACTGATATTCAGAGGTTTGCTGCATCTGCACGTGGAGGTTCTCTTTAGTCACCGTGGGCAGGGCCGGCTCACCCACTAGGTGAGCTAGGCGCTCGCCTAGGGCGCCGGCCCTGCAGGGGCGCCAAAATCTGTGTGGCTTTCTATAGCAAGAAGGGTACAGTGGCACACCACCCTTCTTGTTGATGTGGAGCTTGCATGTCCTTTCTCAGGCAACTTGTTCTAGAGGGATGTCCCCCTTGACATCCCTCGCTGAACTCCCAAGCTCAACTACCCTGTTAGAAACCCTATTCAAAAGCACTGGAAGCAAGCCCCCAAGGATCCTGAGTGCCTCTTACAGAGTGAGGCCTTTAGCGACATCTGCTTTACAGCTGTGAGCACCGTCTTTGCCCCCAGGAGTCAGACAACAGCAGGCAGCTGACTCATCTCACAGAAGCAGAAGCCCGTCTCAGCAAGACCATGTGCTTCTGCTGCACTCCTCAAACACTAGAAGTAGATTTTTCACTCAGACAATAGCCGAAACAGCTCAGAAACCATGTAAGCACAAGCAAACAGGCACCCAGCTTTACCCCTCTTCGGCCCTTGCACAAATTCCAAACTCAAATCCCCTGTTAGAAGCCCTGTTTGAAAGCACTGGAAGCAAGCCCCAGGAAACGAGCCCCCAGGGATCCTTAGTGCCTCTTACAGATTCAGACCTCTTTTGGAGTTCTAAAACTATTCGATGGTAGTAATCCAGGTCGTGAGTTAATATAATTGCTCCTTTCTTTGCTCTCTGTGCCGTGAAGGCAGGACTGAAAGGAAATGTTTCATGCTAAATCCTCAGTTTTAGGTAGATGGAGAGATGCTTGGATATGAGTCTTATTGGGTTGGAAAGATGGAGCATAAAGTGGTTCTGAGGACTAATGATCTGAGATGTCAGGACACTGTCATCAGTCATAAGAAATAGCCATTGTTTCTCTACATTAAATCCAGTAGGGATCTCTGTTGAGTTCTTGTTTAAGGAAAAATGGCCTATCTGTATGTTTCATAATATTAAAAAATCAATTTTAGACTTCTAAATTTGGCTGTCTGTGGAACTGCAGCAATTTTAGAGTGCTGCTTTTAAAAATAACTTGCAGTGAGAATCAAACTACTAAAATGTTTACTGCATTGTGCAAAGTTATAACAGTGATTGGCCTTTTATGTTTAATGATGATGCAGAACAGGAAACAGTGAGCTGATTCTGTTATGGAAACCATAAAGTACATTTAAGGAATCTCTTAATAGAAAGGACCATCCAGAACCCACTTGATGCGGCTGCCAAAAGGGCGAATTTTTACAACCTTCCAAATGGCAACCTTCTTGAGAATCGCAGATAACATGAAATTCAACATTAATGTTCAATAATAGTTTAATGGTTACCTTGTGTTATACCAAAAGTCTTGTAAAAGGTACATTGTGCACCTTCTTAACATGCATAGCTTAAAATTGTAGCTGTTGAAATGCTTGGACACAAACTGCTGTGGCATTAGCATAGTACTTATTTTCATGGAAGTTTGATGTGCTTTAAAATGACAAGTCCATCTATCCGCTGTTGATACTAATGTAAGCTAATATATAGCCCAACGGAGTTCAGTAGAACTGCTCATAGGACTCCAGATGAAGGGAGAGTCTGAGAATGTGACTGACGCCGTCAGAGGAACCAGTGGGAAACAGCCAAATGCTCTTCTACCCTCCACTGATCTTTCTCCACCTAAAGTACCCCTTTCCTTAGCCTCCAATGGCCATCAAAGGAGGAGGAGCCAAAAAGTACTCTCCATCATGCCTTGATCCAACATACAGTGCAGTCCTATGCAGAGCTATACCATTCCTAGTTGAGTGATTTCAATGGGCTTAGATTTGAGCAACCTTAGATAGGACTGCATTGTCAGATAAGTACCCTTTCCTACAGAAAATCTTTGTATTGAACATTAATACACACTATAATTTTGATGAGAAGATTTTTTTCCCTGTGGGTTTATGAAAAGACGAATAAAAATCTCGTAAATGAAGAGATCATGGAAACTGATGCCCGGAAGAATGTAAGAAACACTGATTATGGCAAACCTCTAAAAATATATCACTGGTTAACAATTAAAGTTGGTTCATGCATTATATTGAGACTATGTTGAGCTGCTTTGTCACTTCTTGCTGTTTGTGCTGAAGGAACACTGCAGTATGAAAGCTGGTTTATCATGCAGTATATTCCAAATATCTTGGAATTTATCTTGTGAGTGAAAATAGAGTTTGTGAAGTTATAATATAATATGGTCTTTTGAAGTGCAGCAGTTCTGAGTGACAGCTGCAGTAGTCCCAGCATGGCAAGGTTAGCAGAAATCTCAGTTGTTTGCCAAGGTCCATAGTTCCTGATTCTTTGCTCTTATTAAAACATAATCTGCAAATATAGGCCTCTGTTATAAATATTTAAGCTTTCTGGATATAGATCATACAGTACCACAGAAGCAGCATTCATGTGCTGCATTTGGACATCATGAAAAATTCAGTTTTTCTGTGGGAACAACAGGCCCGAACTCCTTCAGCTTGTGTGCTGTGTGCTTCCCTTCATGCCATGGGTAGTATATCTTGATTTAATAAGTCTTAGGGTTGACCACAATTTGTCATGATGTCCAAATTTGGCACTTTAATAAATTGTGTTGTATGTTTTCTATACAAACCAAAGATATAAAATATCAGTTAGTAACAAGAAACAAAGTGCAAATTGTTGAAGTGCCCAGATGCAGCATTACAAGGAATTGTAATTACTGGATGCCTGATCATAGCCACTAAGGAAAATTAATCTGCATAAACGTTCAGCTTTTTCACTCATACATGGCTTTATAAGCTCCTCTCTTGAATTTCCTCTTTTCTGCATCATCTTTTGAGTACATCTGCAGCCAGGAATAGGGATGGGCTCAAACCAGTTCACAAACTAAGTTTGTGATGAAGTAGGCTGGTTTGTGGTTCACAAAGTCAAGTTTGTGGCAGATCAACTGGCACGAACTTTCCACGAACTTTTAAGTTGTTTCTTCTGAACCTCCGGAACCTGTGCCTGTCAAGTGCAGGTTCAAGAGTGTATAGAACAGATCCTGTACAAGCTAAAGATCTCACAAGGGATCTCCAGCTGACTTTCCTCTACCAGCCTGTCAAGCTTGGTGAGGATTGGGTTTCCAGGGTCTGAGTTACAGCTCCCCAAAGAAGGTGCCCCCTGAAAGTGCTTTGGTTTCAGTGTGTTTAGACTGGAGTCGTTATGCATAGGATTGTACTGCTAGTAGAAAATCAAGGAGGGGTGAGATTGTGTATACTTGCAGATCTGATTAGGTTAAATGTATAAGTTTGGGATTCTGTCCAGACTAAGGAGAGCTGTTCCGTATAAGCAGTGTCTTTTCCCCTCTTACTACACTCTTCTTTCTCCTCCCCCCCAATTTTTTTCCTGCTGCAGTGAAAGAAGGGTAACCACAAAAATTGGTGACATCTTCCTTAAGTGGAAGACCCTCCTGCAAGTGGAAAGGGCTGCAGCCTGGCTTCTGATAATCCCTTCGATACTCTTAGTCCTAGCGAACAATGCCTTTCTCTTCTGCTTCATTTTGCCTGGAGCATGGCTATTTTATTCCCATAGGAATTCCTGACAATTTTCAACTAACAGTCTAAAATAAATCTCATTTTGCCTTTCAGCTCAAGTTCAGACATCATAAGAGATTTGGAAATTGCTGGGATGCGTTCAGGCTCATCAGATAAGTAAGAGTGCTACAAAATTGTTTTCATCCCTTAACGGTTGTAATTTATTTCTTTTTATCACTCAGCTACTAGGGAACATGGCCAGTTAAACTGGAAAATATGCTCAGTGTTGTGTATTGCTTCACTTCTGAAGCCGTGCACTCACTGATATGAGTTTGAAAAGCTGAAGACCATTATAGGTATTAAAAAACTGGCATTGAAGTCAGCGCATTCATAATATTCTCTTAGTCTTAATTATTGCATAAAAGGAGTGCTTAGGTGAACAAACTTCCAAGCCAAAATCCTTCTTTAAAATACTGTATATTCAAAGGGAGAAAGGAGCCTGATGGGAATCTGTATACATTGACATTTCCTTATACCTGTCAGTGATCTTTGCACTACTAATCTACTAGCCACAAAATTCACAAAAATATAAACTCTTTAGAATGAATAAGCTCAATGACTACTAGGCAATGACCTTGCTCACTTTTCAAGAACTTGGGAAAGGTGCCACATTGGGGAGGAGCTGCAGGTGGCTCCTGAGACAGTGAGTAACAAAGGAGCTATTTATTTATTTATATAATTATTTGTTTCAATTATCTATTTATTTATTTAAATTATTTATATCCTGCCTTGTCTCCCTAGACTCAAGGCAACTAACAAAGCAACAATGAATTGTAAGCACATAAAAACATTATTGAAGAACCATCAACAGAACACTGCCAGTTTACCCTCTCTCCAATGTTCTCTGAAGTAAAACCATTTTACACACCGTCCTTGAATGCAGGAAGTGAAGGTGCCTCTGCACCCACACTTGTAAGCCATTCCAGAGGAGCTAGTCTTAATAGAATACCCTTTTAATGATAACTAGGTCTGACTATAGTCCTATATTTTTTTTCTAAATTGTTGTAAAAGAAGAGAAATCTAAAATTGCATGTGGTTGGAAAAGATTATTTCGGGCAACATTGTATTTTGATACTGGACATGAAGATGTCCTGTTTCTTTTTATTTTGTCATGCTTCAAACACAGTTTGCTATGGAAGGAAATAACTTCAGGCCAAAATGGAAAATATTTGTATGTTATTTCTTATTTCTCAAGAGTAATATTCGGCTGTGATTTTTTAAAATCATTCCTCTTGGCAATGCAAGTATTCATTTATCTCTAAAACGGTGCTTTCTTTGTGAGAATATCAGTTCAGAAGTTTAGCCTGTTCCCCAAAGCTGTTGATTTTTCATTTGAATTTTGTTAGTTTTGTATTGTGTTGTAAAATGTGTTTGACTGTTTTTTTCAATGCATCAGAAAGTAAAAGGAAGATTTAGAACTGAAACTATGCAGTAAAAAGATATTGTATCATAGTTCTTGATATATTTGAGATAATTCTTTCTGTGTGTGTTTATATGTAACTAAAATTAGGCTAGCCTTTAGACTCTTTAAAGCTGAGGAGAAAAAAACACAAGAAAAATCCACTGTTGTTCATACACGGGGGGGGGGGGCCTTCTGTTCGTTCCCATTGTAGAATTTACTTAAATTACATGTTATAGATACAACATCTCAAATGCATTGCTTCCTCAATACAGCTGGCCAACTTGAAAGAGAAGCATAAAGGGAATGACTTCCCTATGTCATTGGTAAAAGCTATCCATACCATTAAATTCTTCCTGCTGCATCCATTTCATGAGAAGTGGTACAATTTTGACCTCTGCTTATTGAGGTATGGCTGTGTCTAGCATGCAACTCAGAACTTATGCAGAAGTTAGAGTTCCAAACTTATTGATTTACATGACTGAAAGAAAAAAAATCCATTGAATTAACCATTGGCCTTGATAACTGCGAAGTTGTTTCTATTAAAAAATTGGCATTTTAAGCTAAGCAGATGAGAGAGCAGCTCAGTTTCAGCTACAAATCAACAGGTATGTTAGTGCATATGACAGCTTGTCATGATCCTAGGCCTGAGACTAGGGCTGCCAAGTCCCCCCGGGGGGGGGCGGGGATTCCCCTGCTAAAAGGGCGCCCAATCTGCTGGTCTGGATCCGGCCGGCAGGGGGAACCCCACCCCCGAAGTGGCCAGATCAGGCCAACATACCCAGCACAATTACATAGCCCGGAAGTGACATCACCATGCTGGGCACATCGCCAGGCAACGCTCTAGCAATCACCCTGAAAACTCTGTGGTACCATAGAGTTTTTAGGGCAATTACCATAGCATCACCCAGCGATGTGCCCAGCATGATGACATCACTTCCAGGCTACATCATCGTGGTGCGTGCGCAAGAGGACTCCCAGAGAGAGTCCTGGACCCCCCCATTACTTTGGGAAGAAGAAGAAGAAGAAGAAGAAGAGAGTTGGATCTATACCCCGCCCTTCACTGCCCAAAGGCGTCTCAGAGCGGCTTACAAACTCCTTTCCCTTCCCCTCCCCACAACAGACACCCTGTGAAGTAGGTGGGGCTGAGAGAACTTCTGACAGAAACTGTCCTTGAGAGAACAGCTATGCCAGAGCTTGTGACTGACCCAAGGTCACATCAGCAGGTGTAAGTGGAGGAGCAGGGAATCAAACCCGGTTCTCCCAGATAAGAGTCCGCACACTTAACCACTACACCAAACTGGCTCTCAACTTGGCAGCCCTACCTGAGACTGAAAAATGAGCTGCCTGTATGAGTTTTGCCCTGTGTACTTGTAGTGTCCCTGTATTAATTTTGCGTAGGGTTCCCAACTCTGGGCTGGGGAACTCCTGGAAATTTGGGGGTGGAGCCTAGGGAGGGCAAATTTTGGGGAGGGAGCTAAGTGGGGATCCTATTCCATAAAGACTGCCCTCCAAAGCTGCCATTTCCTCCAGGGGAAATGATCTCTTTAGTCTGGAGATCATTTGTAATTCCAGGAGAACTTCAGGCACCACCTGAATAATGGCACCCCTAATTCTGACCCATTTATGTAACTGTTCTCTTATTTACTAAACTGCTATAATATTTGTTTAAGACACTTTCTTGTTCACTGCTCTTCGTTCCTCATATTTAGTCATACATCAGGGCACGACCTGACTAAAGTGGCTGTTGCCTGGGGGCAAGGAGGGTGCTCTGGGCCCTGTCTGATAAATCCCTGGAACCGAAGTAATAGCAGCCTGTTAAGGTCCTTACTTGCTCCAGGGACCTGAAGGGGGCAGGAGGAAAGGAGGGTATGTGTTGGGAAGTAGATCTCTGAAAGGGAGACATCCTGACTGTGGCAAACCTGTACAGTCCCACCCCTTTCTGCAGCACAGCTCTAATAATAATTTGACAGCATCAGTGACAGAAATAGAAGAGGTCTTTGGATGTCTTGGCTTTGTTTAGATAGTTGTTCAAATTGTCCTAAATAGTTACGCTGAAAAACCATGTGGATCCATTGCTTGCCAGTAAATTGTAGCTCTTTTATGACAAAACAATAAACAGGAAGTCTAATCTGATCACATAAGAAAAAATAGAAATAATGAGATTTCGATCTGTGCACTAGATAAACATACTGCTTTTTGAATTTGCAGTTCTTTTGTTGCAGAATTCACACCATTTATAATGGACTGGGAGCCCCTAATAACTGGGAGTGGGTATGATAAAAATTATTGCCAGATTTGCCTTTCAGCCCTTTCTGTTCTATTTGCTTTACCTAATCGCATCAATATTCTTATCAGTTTCCTGAACTTGTAGGCTCTCTTCCACTGTATTTAATGGAGGATAATCAAGTTTCTCATTTGGTTGTACTTTCATCCATGGTTGGTTGTTAATGACTGTTTATTAATCTCCCACATAACTGAAGAGGTTGCTGCCACTCTCCTAAAGATAATTAATGATTTCACTCCAGAAGATGTGTCCTTATGTTCTCTCCCCTCAACTACCAAAACTCTCTTATTCTATCTCATAACCATTTCTTTTCAGAAGCCTTGCACTGTAGAACATTTAAAGTAGCAGACACAGGAGTGAGAGTAAAAAACTGCATCCAAATACAGAGTAGCAGTTGTGTTTATTAACTATGTAAACCTGATTACCTTAGACAGAGAAACATGTTGCTGGAACCTGCAGAGCTCTGTTGAAGGGAAGTCATGCAGCTTTTCTTTTGTTTCTGGTTTGGACTAAAAGTGATGCCAGTAACTTTCAGCCATAGAGATCTCAGAAATTCCACCAGCTGCAGGATGATCATGGGA
Source organism: Gekko gecko (assembly GCA_029375565.1). Classification (NCBI taxonomy): domain Eukaryota; kingdom Metazoa; phylum Chordata; class Lepidosauria; order Squamata; family Gekkonidae; genus Gekko; species Gekko gecko. Next base: position 68,086,220 of record JAPDNY010000002.1, on the reverse strand, counting down.
GAGAGTGATTAAAATGTGGAATTCGCTGCCAGGCGGATGTAGTGAAGGCCACAGGAATAAACAGCTTTAAAAGAGGATTAGATTTATTGATGTAAGATAGGCCAATCAGTGGCTACTAGCCATGGTGATTTAGGGGAACCCCCACATTCAAAGACACTAAACCTCTGAATCCCAGAGCCAGGAGACAACATCAGGGGAAGGTTTCAGCCCCTGTGCCCTGTTGTTGGTTCTCCAGAGGAACTGGTTGGCCCACTGTGTGAGACAGGATGATCACTGGTCTGATCCAGCAGGGCTCTTACATCCTTATGAGTTTGAGGGCCAAAAATGAAACGAATCAGAATATCTTGGCTTACGTTCTCTTCAGACCCCCCCTCCCCATTCTATTTACAGTGGAAGCTAAGCCAAATCCTAACTTATGTTCCTCATTTATTACCACTAAGGCAGATTAACATTTTGTTATCATGCATGTAAAGGGTGGTGGGAGGGGAAGCATCCTTTTACTACTTTGATAGATTATGGAGAAATATTAACTCTTCCCTTCTGTTCTTAATGTTAACAAAGGTTTGTGCCATACTGCTATTAAATATGTTCTAAATTGCCAACCGGCATTGCTAAGAAGGAGTTGAGACCAAGAGTGAAAAATAATGTTGGAGGGGAGAGAAACATTAGAAATGGGCATAGAGGAATGGTGAATGATGAAAGGAAACAAGCAAAATGAAGGAGGAGAAAACTATGGGAAAGAGGCAATTAAGGAAAAGAGAACCAAAGGGTTTTTTTAATTTTTTTTATCTTCCTATCACACACTAACAGAGTTGCATCTTAGCAAGATCTGGCTGTGCAGAGAAAACTGTGGAGCTGGGTGAAACGAAAGGAAAAGCGAAACCGTAGACTTCCAGGGAAATCAATCTTATTAGGAAGCCACACCCTGGCAATGACTGTAGCTCTTCCTGGCTGGTCTTGCCTTGTTTCAATGCTGGCTTGGCTGATGTCTTTAGGAGGATCTTGAGGAGCAAGGTTTTCCCTCAGCTACCTAGTAGACATTGCAGAAAGGCCTGGGCAGCAGAATCAGAACAAATCCTATTTACTGTGCTCTGCCTTCCCTGCTTCTCTAGTGGCTGCAGTACAGAACTGCGTTAGAACTTTTTTTAAAAGTTGCCCTGGATTCACTAGTTTTTGTTTCATGCAGGGAATTTTGTATGGGAGGGCATTCGAAAATTTCTTACCTGTCATCTGAAGTGATACAGGCTATTATATCCTCTCCCCCAGCTGCACGTAAGGATCACACCATGATCTGTTCCTTCATGGAGTAAAACACTGATGGCCTCTTTCTGCTAGTTTTTTTTTTAAAAAACATTCCTGTTTTGAATGGTATAGCAGAATGGTTGAGATCTGAATTTACTGGTTACACCCCTCTCTGTGTGTAAAGGAGTGAGTGTCACACACACTACACGATATATATAATACCATGTGACATGGTATTACTTGGTCAGTATAGGAAAGTGCTCTTAGTTGCCATTCCATGATAGTATCTGAGTTACTTATCCCATGATTAATTCATTAGACAAATAGCCACTGAAATCTATTCTTGCACCACTGAAGTGGAGCCAGAACACTCTGTTGTTATATGTAAATGACCCTTATTAAATTAGAAGAATTAAAAATAACTTAAATTTGAAGGTTAACATCTGCTTATTCTCTGTGTCTTTATTTTTAGAAGCAGTTGCTAGGAGAGTGGGTATTTGAAGAGGGACAGTGGCAGAGAGAGCTATTGTTGCTTTTAAATTTTTTTCATCATCAGTTGTAATTAAATATTTGACAGATGGGATAGAAATTTCAGAATTAATGAGTTTATCTGAAAGACACCAGGTGCCATTACAGCTTCATGATCAAGAAAGTGCCTAATCAGTGCTGAAACCTAGTCCTCAATTTATTGCTAAACAATACAGCTTATCAAAATTTGAGGCAAATCTCAGTATGAAAGTACAGGCAGTTTGCCAGTGAGAAACTGCACTGGATATACTAATTTTGTGTGGTGCTTCAAGAGGTTAGGGTCTTGAGTCACGTATTTCCCCTCTCCACTGCTTGCAGTTAGTGCCATATAGGATGTTGTGTACTGCACTGATTGATAGTGCTGAAATCCAACATTTTGCTTTCCTGTATTGTTTCACCTTGGGATGCAAAAAGTTCTCTGCCTTGGCCCTTTCCATTACACTTTTGGCCCTCATGCAAAAGAAAGGATGTGAGCATTGCAGCTAACTGTCCATTTTCTTTGGGTGTTTCATTGTGATTTTGGGCAGGCTCATCTGACCAGATATGCCAATCCCTTGTTTTAAGCGCTCAATCCTGCCAGACCGGTAATCCATCTTTAATGTGCATGCTACATAAATGACTGCTTCACAACATTAATCCTATCTTTACAGTAATGCAATTGAAAAGGACCATGCAACTGATGCGCCCTCTAAGCTGTGAAGTCTTGTGAGCAAAAATTCCACTTTGTGAGCTACTGGCATTAAAGTTGTGAGCGAGCGATATGGCTAGTGCATAAATTAGTTTGCTCTGGAGCCAGCAATTTGGCTGGTGCATAAATTAGTTTGCTCTAGAGCCATCCTTTCTAAGCTAAGGAAAAAATGTGTGAGCTGGAGTGTTAGCCCCGACGCCATTATTGGGCTTTGCTATGGACTGTTTGCTGTTCCCACATGGTCTGTGTACTTGCAAGACTGTAAAATGGATGCCAAAGGAGAAGCCCATAGGGAAAGGAAAAAGCTGTCTTTTTACTCTGAGGGACTCCATTGCATACCTGCCGCATGTCACCTACACAGATTAAGGGCCATACAGCAGACAAAGGACTTTCCATCTGCCAGTCGTTTGCATGATGAGATTAAGTGCCTTCCCCACCCCAGACGACAATAGGAGAGCCATACACACAACAATACCAGAGCCATCAGCTACCTGGAGAAACCATCTGCCTGCCAGCCAGCCTCCTCTGCCCAGCCCTCAGGTATCCAACGGACAGAGTAGCCAATAAGATTTGAAATTGACACTGACACAGCCGGCTGGGAGGGTCAGTAGGTGTACACCGCCTGGCCTTCCACGCCCAGCACCCAAGACGCTATAATAACGCGATCTCTGGGTTAACTCTAGAGAAGTCTTGCTGCTGTCTGCTTATCCTCGTCCTGCTGCTGCTGAAACCACGACCTCTGTCTGTCTGCTTTTACCCTCTTACGCCCCCATCCTTTACCCGAACCCTTGCCTCGCTTTGTTCCAGTCTGCAGCTGGAACAATACACGTGCGTTGTTAGCTGGTCTAGACCACGTGTCCCTTCTTCCATCCTTCTTACCCCACCTTACCCCACTCGCTGGAAGCTTAGGAGCTGCGCCTTGGAGGTAAATATTGCCCTCAACGAAACCAACGATAACCTGCTCATGCAACTGTGCTTTATCTATCTTTTATTCTTAGACCTTGAATGTATGTGTGTGTGAATTGTATTTGTCGAGTGTAACTGTTATTGGCTTTATTTAAGTAAACTAAATATTATTCTGAGTCCTGTCTCTCGCCTCTTCACTGGGAAGTCTCCACGGCAGCCCATTCCTCGTAGACATAGACCAAAAGATCCCAAAGGTTAATTATACCTGTGGCGAAGTGCTCAACCCCTAGAGAGCATTTCGCCCAACAGGAGGCTAAAAAACTGTGAACTAGCTCACACTAATTCAGCTTAGAGGGAACACTGCATGTGATCAATATGACCAATAAAGTGAAATAATAACTGTGAGGTTGGAATCCAAAAGGCATTTTAACCCATAGTGTCATTAACTTGGTTTCCTTGTGTCCTACAAAGCAGTTCTTGAAGACCATAGTGCCTTTGAGGCAGTGCAAACATATGCAGCCAACAGGTAAAATCAGCAACCTATTCTGCATGCACAGAGAAGCATCTTAAGTGTACCAAAGAGGTCTTTGGCTCTTGGCATATATTTCTGTGGCTGTCTGTATATATGAAAAAAACCCTTCTGATCAATACTGCATGCCGCTAAATGATAATGGCTTTTATTACCATTCAGCCCCACTTTAATTTAATTTACAGTCAATTGCAATAAACTTCTAATGTGGATTTTTGCCAAGAGGATAGAATTTGCAAACTTGTATATATGCACTGGAGCAGCTTGATAGCCTCTTTCATTTCCTTAAAGTCTTTTCAAATGCATGCTTATTTTGTATCTTACAGAAGTTTATTGCCTTTTGAAGTCTCAGCATTCTTCATAAAAATTCCTACAAAGTGGTTCCTGTCTTGTATACAAGCAGGTTTCTGAATTAGCATGTAACATAAATTGTCTACTGGGTGTCCTATGTTTGATTTTCTTTTGAGTTTAGGTTATTTATAAAACTCCTGAAAATTAAAATGAGGGTTGTCAACATAAATTAATGTTGTACATCCCTACACTGAATTTTGGGATCTGTTGGGGTTGTCAGGAAAAGACAATTTATAGCAGGCATGGTTCTCCTCAAGTACCTTTTCTATTGCTATTTCTGTTACCCTACCCTTTGTGCTTATTTGAGAAATTGCATGCAATTTGGATGTTGAGGTTCTGCCCTGATGTGACATTGATATCATGCCATGCAAAGTGAATGTGATATCTTTCTCAGATGAAAAATATGGAATATGTGGAGGCCCCCCATAATTTCTTCTTTCCCTTTCCCAAAAGTCCCTATTGCCTCTCCTATTTTTGTATTTCTTTCTCTCCTTTCCACCCACCAGCCAACTCCCTTTATCTGGCCCCTTGTCTTCAGTTCTCTCTTCTTCCCTCTGTTTGGAAGTCTCTTGCTGGAAAACGTCTGGCCCAGTTTCATGGTGCCAGTCCAACCACCAGACTGGGCCAAATTATGTAGTGCTGGCCAAGCTGGGCTCAGTTGCATGGTGGAGAACCTGTTAGAAACTAGTGGAGAGCTCCTTATTTTCCCCTGTATCCTCCTCCCTATACTATTTCTCTCCTACTAGCAGCCAGAATACCCTTAACTTTCTCTATTTCCTTTTATCTGCCCCCCATCTTGAGCTATGTTTATTATTTATTTACTTTAGTTATATCTCTTCTTACTTCCCAGTGGGGATCCAAAGCAGCTTACGTCATTCTTCTGTCGCCCAGTTTCATAGTGCTGGACACTAGGCCAAGTCTAGTTCCACAATGCCACAAAGACTTGTGGGGAGGGTTCCTCGTTTTCCCTTGTATCTCCTTTCCCTTGCTATTGCCTCCTTCTCTCCTCCTGGAAATCCTCATATCTTCATTTTTCCTTTCTTCCTTCTGTCCTTCCCACCCACCCACCATCCTATCCTTTTCTGCCCCTTCCCATCATTATTATTTAATTACTTCTTTTATACCTAGTGTATAATGAGGGCCCAAAGCCGCTTACATCATTCTCTTATCCTCAGAACAACCCTGTGAGGCAAGTTAATCTGACAATTTATTTATTTATTTGTTACATTTGTACTATGTGTACTGTTAATTTGTACTATGTGTACTGTCCCAAGGTCACCCGGTGAGCTTCCATGACTGAGTGGTGAACCTGGGTCTTCTAGCTCTGAGTCTGAAACGCTAACAATTATACCACACTGGCGCGGGGGGGGGGTGGCTGCTTTTGATCAGCAGCAAAAAGCCAGTGCTTTCATGCAGCTTGCATAATACCAAGTTGCAAGGCAAAACAGCACTAGAAAAGGCTCCCCCCCCCGCTTTTTACTGAGAATAACCAAAACTAGAATTCTGTCAAATATGTTGTGGTTGCCTAGCAACAGTCCTTGATTGCTTCCATTTTTAAAAACTACAGGCACTTCCTTTTATCATTTTGGTTTTTTTCTTCACCTGCCCCCATTTTTTATTTCATTTATTTATTTTTAGATTTCAGATTTTTCTGCAAACTTAAGCTTTTCTTAGGTTTGTAGAAAGCTCTGTCTTGTCCATTCAAGGCTCCAGTCTCCAGATTTAAGTATCCTCATATTTGGCCAGGTTGAGAATTAGGTATGTTGTTGATGATGATACACTTTACTTACTCCTTTGCTTGGTGTTTAGACATTCTGATAAACTGTATAAAAAACTGCAGAGCAGAAGTAGTTATACCATTTATCTCTAACAATACCTTTGTAATCATAGTTTCCTTCTTAAAGTACATGTTTAAACCCAATTAAGGGATGTTGTCATTGTAATGCTTCATATCTATATGGCTGTACTGGGACATGCTCTAACTCTTTGCAATCACGGTTCATTAATCTGTCTTCTTTTCAGACAAAATTAAGCTCTTTGGTTACAACAATTGACTCATTGTTCCAGACAAATTGTTTAATTTACTTAATCCCAATTTGATTTAAAACAAACAAACAAACAAAAAACCTCTCTTCCACTAATCTCTGAACACTTCTAACATGTAATCCCAAGTTCTCTTAATTGTTTTTAAAAATGTAGCAACAGCATAACTCAGCCTTTCCAAGGGCCCTATTGTTTGCAGTTGACTTATATGGGTGGTCTATCTGCTGGATTTTTCTATAATTGGTATCTCAGAAATGATGGTTAGAGCTCTTGCTTCCACTGCCTTTTTATCAAGCACCTTGATTTAAATTATACCAGTATATATGGGTGTAAACATTTATTTAATTACATTAAGGATTATAAACATTCATATAGGGTAGGTCTATCAAGCATCATTAGCCATGATAGCTATATATTTGAAATTATTTACTTAGTTGCTCAAGTTCTTTTCTGTCTTTCTACTTGAAGATGATCAAGGCGGCGCACGTTAAAAGGCACACATTTGCAGATATAAATTTTAAATTCAGGAGAAAATAATTATGATTAAACTTTTCTTGCCTTGATTTTGAATTAGCTTGGGGCTTATGAGCTTTTTCTTGATGAACTTTTGGAAAAAGATTATCTGTTTTTCAAGTGTTTTGATCCAGTTGACAACATTGCCACATGAATTGAGAGATACACACACACACACATTCATGTAATCCTATTGATTCCACTCCAAAACTGTAGTTTGGTTTTACCAGTCTTTCAATTACCTGTCATCACCAACAATAGTGGAGAACTGCATGGACATTCAAAATCTCTCTTGCACTCCCCTACAGCAAACTGTCTCAGGGCTGAGAGATTTAGGTCTGAACAAGCAGGGACCCACAGAGAGCTTGTAGGGAGGGGGCATTTCACTCCACCTGCCTTCCTGTCCTCCCCTCTCCCACTTCTTTTTCTTAGTCTCTCATTCTCCTTTCCTCAGTGCCTACTGTCTCTCTCTCTCTGTCTCTCCCTCCATCCCACAGCCCTTCACTCTTTCTCTCTCTCGTTCTCTGTCACTCAATGCCTACCTCTCTCTTTCTGTCTTTTACTTTCTCTCTATTTCTCTATCCACTACCCCATCTTTCTTTCTTCCTTCTCCCACCAGCACTTAACAGTGGTGTTTTGTGTCTGGTGTGCCTGCTTCCTTGTCTGTCGCTGGCCTTGGCTGGGCTGGTTCCAGCAGCTCCACTGGCAGCAGGAGCCACTGTCAAGCCTGAGAGGCAACAGTGGCAGCAATGCTGGGAGCTGTGTGGGCCCAGGGTCTGGAGATTGGTGGCGATGATGCTGGGAAAGGCAGCTTCTCCTGCCTCCTTCCCAGGCACTCCTCACTCCTATCTGTCCCCCTCCTAATCTGTACATTCATCCATTCTTCCCACCTCACTCATCAGTCTAACCACTTGCCAGCCAGCCCACCCAGCTGAAATGCTGCTGTAACCTGCCTGCTACAATGGCTCCCCATCACCTGCTCCAACTTTGGGCATCAGTTCCAACAGAGATGCATTGTCTGCACATGCACAGACAATGATCCTCTGTTTGGGGGAAATTTAACCCCCACATTTGAAATAATGTCTCCCTTGTCCCGATCCATGGATTTAAGTATGTGCAGATGGGGTCTCACTTAACTATCAGAATATGTGATGACGAGGAGGAACAGAAAATGTTTGTATGAAAATGATCAAAAAATTGTACTCCAGTATAGAAGATACTTGGTGAACAAAAGGCTAATCACACAGTTCACAAACACTGAGAGTGAGGGAATTTCCATGCATATACCTCAGAAGCAGATGTCTTTGCTGAATGTTGACTCTGCATAGCACCATATCTGACTGAATAGTCCTCTGAGAAAAAGAGCTTTTGACCTGTGCTGGAGAAATTCATATACTGATTTAGGTAATTAACTTTGTGGCATCTCTAAAGGAAAGCACCATAATTAAGGAATAAAATGTTAAAATAAAGGGCACTTTATAAAGAAGCCTTTTCTTCTGAATACCAAATTCATGTTGGCCAATCACCTTCATTGTTTGTCTGTGAGCTTCTAAAGGTATTTGGCTGACATTTGGAAACAAAGTGCTGGATTAAAGGAATATTGATGTGATCCAACAAGAGAGTTCCTGTGAGCTCATATACCTATAACATTGGTCTTCTGTATGTATTTTAAGCAGGCTTTGTTTAAAGAGTTGGTTTTAATTTTACCAGTTATTATGTAAGTCCATCAGTGGTTATCTCTGTGAGAACACCATGAGTTATTCAAGTGCAGGGAATAATTTTTAAAATCTTATGTGTTTAGAGACTGAGATCATGTTAAAAAACTTACATGCTAATATGAAGTGGGATGCTGAATATATTAGGTTAAATCCTACAATCTGCCAGTGGATGGTACTGATGATCACAGATCTTTCCTTTGATCCCCTTTCCCCAGCAGTCTTTTCTGACCTTGGTAAAGTTAGTTTTGGAGTTGTGGAATGAATTTGGACAAATAGCTGCATGGGTTGGGAGCTGTAGTGGGGTGGACGAAGTTGCCATTTATGCATTTTCCATCAGCAGAAGTTGGTCGACATAAGAAGAGGGGAGCAATTTCAGTACTTTCCTCTTTTTCATTGTAGCCTTTTGGCCTATGTGGATATTACTCCATATATTTTGCTACAGTTCTGCAGGGCCTGCAAGATGGAGCTCTTCCATCAGGCATTTGACCCCATCTGACCACATCTAACATCTGGTACATCTGGTTATAACATCAGAGCCTTCCCTGATGCTGTCATCATTCTTGTTGAACTGACTGACGCCTGTCACAAAAATATTGGATATGGCAATATCAGAGCATGTTTGCTGCTGCATAGGAAAACTATGACTGTATAGCACTTATGTTGTTTTTAAACTATTGTGAAAAAAATTATGTAAGCTGCCCTGAGCCTGCTACGGCAGGGAGGGCGGGGTATAATCTAATCAAATAAATAAATAGTATTAATCCACAACCCCAGGAATAAACTTTTCTGAGTCAGAGGGACTGCTGGGAGTAGAGGAACATGGAAAGATCTAACCCACTGCAAACTTGCTTGGCATTTTGTATTAACCTGTCTTCATAAGTCATCTTGTACATACTGATGGACCTATTATTTATTTATTTAATATCTAGACCCCCCTCCCTTGCATAGCAGGCTCAGGGCGGGTTATGACAGTATAATGAAACAATAGGATACTATAGTTAAAACATAAGTATAAACAAACATTAAAACCCAAATATAAACATCAACCTATTGCAATAAGTAAACATTTCTGGCAGCATTCATAGGGTGATGGTCATGTTGAAATCTATCACAAGAGTAAGGTTAAGAGTTCAGATTTTACTGAAAGCAGGAAGCAGAGAGTTAAGAATAAATGGACAGTTCTCGCAGTGGATGGATGTGAGCAGCAGGGCCCCTCAGGGATCTATATTGGGACTGGTTCTTTTCAACTTGTTCATAAATGACATGGATTTAGGGTGGGTTGTGAGGTGTGCTGGAGAAAACTCTGGAGAGTCCCTTGGACTGCAAGGAGATCAAATCAGTCAATCCGAAAGGAAATCAACCCTGACTGTTCCCTGGAAGGCCAGAGACTGAAGCTGAAACTCAAATACTTTGGCCACCAAATGAGAAGGGAGCACTCACTGGAGAAGACCCTGATGCTGGGAATGATTGAAGGTAAAAGAAAAAGGGGACAGCAAAAGATGAGATGGTTAGACAGTGTTATCGATGCAACGAACATGAAATTAAGCAAACTCTGGAGGACAGCGGAAGACAGGAAGGCCTGACGTGATGTGGTCCATGGGGTTGCGAAGAGTCAGACTCAGCTATGTGACTGAACAGCAACAAAAGTGAGGTGGCAAAATTTGCGGATGACAGCTGCCCTGAGCCTGCCCAGCAGGGAGGGTGGGATATAAATCTAATAGATGGATGCATGGATGGATGGATGATAGGATGGTGAAGACAGAAACAGATTAGAAAGATTAATTGCTGTAGATTTTCCGGGTTGTGTGGCCGTGGTCTTGGCATTTTAGGACCTGACGTTTCACCAGTCAGGTCCTACAATGCCAAAACCATGGCCACACTACCCGGAAAATCTACAGCAACTAATGAACTCCAGCCGTGAAAGCCTTCGACAACAGATTACAAAGAGCTCCAAAAGGTTGTTTCCAGACTGGGGGAATGGGCATTAAAATGGCAAATGAGATTGATTTTAAGTAAGTGTAAAGTGATGCATATTGGGCAAAATCCCAGCTTCACATATACACTGATGGCTTCTCAGCCAAGAAAGGGACCTTGGGATGGCAGTGCGTAGCTTGATGAAAATGTTGACCCAGAATGCTGCGGTTGTGAAAAAGGCAGATTCCGTGGTGGCCATGATTAGAACAGGAACAGCGAATAAAACTGCCACTAACATACTGCCCTTATGCAAATCTCTGGTGGACTGCACTTGGAATATTGTGTACAGTTTTGGTCACCACACCTGAAAAAGGATATTGTAGACCCTGAAAAGGTGCAGAAAAGAGCAACTAAAATGAGCAGGGGGCTAGAGCATTTGCCCTATGAGGATCGGTTAAAATGCTCAAGGCTGTTTAGTAGGGGGAGACATGCTAGAGGTCTATAAAAGCTTGCATGGTGTGAACAGGGAGAAGCCTTTCTCCCTCTCCCATAATATTAAAATCCAGGTTCATCCACTAAAGATGAAAGGGGAGATTCAAGACAGACAAACGGAAGTACTTCTTAGCACACCACTTAGTTAAATTGTGGAACCTGTTGACATAGGATGTGATGGACATCAAGTTGGAAGGCTTTAAAAGGGGAATAGACATATTCATGAAAGACAGGGCTGTCAGTGGCTGCTAATCATGATAGCTGTCTATTCCCTCCAGTCAGGACTCTTTTTGTAGCAGGAACTCCTTTGCATATTAGGCAACACACCCCTAATGTAGCCAATCCTCCAAGAGCTTACAGTAGCCCCTGTAAGAAGAGCTCTGTAAGCTCTTGGAGGATTGGCTACATTAGGGGTGTGTTGCCTAATATGCAAAGGAGTTCCTGCTACAAAGAGCCCTGCCTCCAGTACTAGAGGCAATATGCCTCTTTATATCAATTCGCAGTTACAGTCCTGCTTGTGGGCTTCTGAAAGGCAGCTGGTTGGTCGCTGTGTGAACAGAATGCTGGGCTTGATGGGCCTTTGGTCTGATTCACCGTGGCTCTCCTTATGTTCTTAATCTATAGTTTTAATTAATGCTGCAGATGAAAGTAGCAGTAGATGCTGATTTGTTAGCCTCAAAGCTTGTAATGCTGTTTGCCTATGACTTATCACCATTGATGCTGAACACAGTCCTTATGGATTTCAGTGCTCGCTCGCATTTTTAAAACATACATCTTTGTTTTGGCACACTGTCACCTCATTCATAAAATTGTCCTTTTGAAAAGATCAATAAGGTAATATGCCTCTTTCAAGTGGAGGGACAAAAAGACTTCAGAACAGGACTCAAAGGGTGTGTAGAGCAAATATTCCCCCTCAGAACATCCTCTCATCTTGCATGCCTGTGAAGAGGGATTCTTTCTGTAAACCGAGAGTTTTGTGTTCCGCACACTTTGCTAGCAGCTTGATGGGTATTTGCAGAAGGCTTCAAAGGTACATTGTTTTATGAGAAGTTCTGAGTTTGCACTGGCAACTGATAGGTCACCAGCACGGATGTGATTTATTTTCCATGGTACCCCTTTGAAGAACAACTTAATGTACATTAATATTTAATTGTTGTTATTGTTAATATTTTATTCATATATATTAACTCAGCAGAAAATTGAATCTTCCAGGCACTGACGCAGACATTTTTTAACTATACTGATTTGTTTTTAAAAGATGTCAAGAGCTGTAGCTTCCATCTTCAGACACTGCAATGTGTCATATTTTAATGGGAACAGAAACACAGGACCTACTTCTCTGTTTTACTTATGTCATAGCAATTGGAAACATCTATCGCTGTTTGGACAGTTCTTAAAAACCCAAAATTTATATTAAAACATTTATACCTCTCCTTTCTTACTATTCACAATGGAAAGGAAAGCAGTAATTGACATATTAATATTGACACATGTTTGCATTGTATGGCTTCTTTTTAACAGGCAGCTTACTAGAAGATAACATACAACTTCCTCATTAAGCAGTTCATTTGAAGATATGTTCTTTTCCTCTTTGCCCCAAATGTAGTGAGAATCCTCTCCATTTAGCATTTCTAAAGCTAGGTCCTGTGGAATATTTCTGTGGATTAGGTCCTGCAGAATATTACTATGAATTTTCACCAATTTTCCCCATTCCATGACAGATCTCTGACTCCCCCATCATGCTGTTCTGGGTGGGGGGGGGCATCCCAGAAGCAGCATTTTGGACTGCAGTGGGAGTGAAAGTCAATGCTGTCCCTGGGATTTAGCAGTGGATCCAGGCCTGTGGTTTCCATGCTGTTCATGTTTTGCCCATGAATAAAGCAGCATTTACTATCAAATTTTCTGATCATAAATTATAAATGTGTATAATAAAAATTATGGTAATGAGACAGTCTAAACGTATATGTCTGGCCCATATATGTGCAGGAGTACTTTTGTGCTTCTATCTGTTGTCTTTTCATTTTATTTATTCATTTGTCCATTGGAGACCACAGTTCCTTATACTGAATCAGAGGATACAAAGTTCCCTGAATATTGCCCTCCCCATTTGTATTCATTAAGTTCAGCTTGATTGTTTACTTCATGTTGGGTTGGTGGGCATGCCTAGAGGCATTTGGGTGAATATTCTTGTTCGTCTGCATTTTTATCTTGCCTGTCCTCCAAGGAGCGCTAAGTGGGGATTTGAACCAGTGTTCTAATTATTATAACACTCTGCTTTATAAGTGAAGTGCTGAACAAGACATGAACCCTTGCAGGGCTCTTATGATCATGAGAAAGCGGCTCCCACACTGCAGAGAATTGTGTGGGAATGGTGCCTGGAAAGAAGCTTAGTGTTTGCTATTGTTGGAGAAAGTCTCAGAAGCCAAGTAGTATGCATGTAACTATCCCTGTATTTTTTGGGTTCCCAGCCTGTGCTATATTTATTCCATTTGGTGTGTTGAGGTTTTTGTTACTTTGGACAGTCTGGGAAAATGAATAACCTTTTTTCTGTATTGTGGCTGTTATGCTCAAATATTAACCTCCTGCCTGACCTGCAGCTTTGAGTAGTATCACTACAAATGTGCTGAATGTTGTGATTATGGTATGTTACAAAATGCCTGCCTATGTCTTGTACTTACTTTTGGTGGTTTCTCCAAGTAGAGATAAGCCGACTTAGGGCAACTCCAGCAAGGGGCTTTCAAGACAAGGGAGCATCAGAGGTGATTTTCCATTGCCTTACTCTGCAGAGTCTTCCTTGGTGTTCTCTCTTCCAAGTACTGACTCTGCTTAGCTTCCAAGATCTGACAAGATCAGACGATACCATACTGCTTTCCCTCCCCCGGTCAAGAATATTTATGTTTGCAGAAATGGAGGGAAGTTCCACAATTTGTCCATCTCTTTGTGGAATACCTTGTCAATCTCAGACAGTAGTGAAATAGAGCACTACTGACAGTACAGGTATAACTGCAGAACCAACTGTCCAATGCTACGCAGAGTTACTCCCTTCTAAATCTGTTGAAATTGATGGGATTAGAAGTGTCTAATGCTATTTAGGATTTCATTGAAAATGTGTCACACCACTACTCTGAGAAGAATTATTGTGCACTCCTTGTGTTCAGTTTGGTGTAGTGGTTAAGTGCGCGGACTCTAATCTGGGAGAACCAGGTCTGATTCCCCACTCCTCCACTTGCACCTGGCTGGATGACCTTGGGCAAGCCATAGTTCTGATAAGAGCTGTTCTTGAAAAAAGAACAGTTTCTGTCAAGAGCTCTCTCAGCCTCATCTACATTACAGGGTGTCTGTTGTGGGGAGGGAAAGGGAAAGGAGTTTGTCAGCCACTCTGAGACACCTTTGGATAGTGAAGGGTGGGGTATAAATCCAATCTCCTCTTCTTCTTCTTGTTCACACTACTAAATTCCTACAGTACAGTAATGAAAATGGCTTTGAACTCTCAACTTAATTTGGGCAAGCAAAAGGTTAATGCACCGTGGAATCCCTGGGTTTGAGTTGCTTGTTCTGTTGATTTATTTCTATCTCATTAAAATGTTCTTCCATATTTCAGTAACATTCTTAATGGCCTTTCACTTTTAGCAGTGGTAGTGCTGGCTGTTCTTGCCCTCTGTATATACAAACTCTAATTATGGACAATGAAAATAAATGAGGTGGTTTTGTTTTCAAGTGCTAACTATTTAAATTCTGCACTAGCTGTTTTCTCCAATTATGGTAGGTTGCTTGTAAGAGTGGGTATATTGATTTGAAATTACAGTGGCATATTCGGTGGGTTTATAAAGCATTTTTATTATGCACTAAATTATCATGCTCTTAGGGAAGATTAATATTTTGTAATACACAATTTTGGCAATAATGAGGTGGAATGGGAGAGCCTTAGTACAGGAATGACAGTTCAGTTGTGTAGCTGCAGGGAAGCAAAGATATCTCTGTCCATAGTTAAAGAAGAGTGTTCAGTTCCTGGTTAGTTCATGCATCTTTTAGCTCTGGGATACTCTAGAAGACTAGTAATTCCAGACTGAGTTTCATTAACTGCTCAATAAGCACATCCATTGCAGTTGTTATGAAATAATGTCACCAACATGACAGCAGACCGTGTCTTCTTACTATTGGCAAATGAAAAGGTAATATTCCCTATGGAGAAGTAAACAGGGGTATCAGAAAAAGCTTTACTTGCTTGGGTTGAGGATGCAGGCTGATCAATCAAAGATCAAACACACACAGAAGCAGTGAGCAAGTGGGTTTGATCCAGTCTTTCTGCAATGGATTTTTGCTGCCTCCCCTGAAAAACCATTCCATCAATCTGACCAGCATGAGGATGGCTGCAGAAGAATGAGGAATCTTTAGAAATCCTTCTTCCCTGTTCTTGTGTGAGCAGAGGATCTTCTGCAAATCAAACAGAAACTTGTGCAAAAAGGAGCAATTCCTACAGGTTCTACCTCCTTGTTGCATCCTTCTCTGTTCCCAGGGAACCTCAATAGTTTTTGAGGAGCCCACTGTGGGGCTTCCTATATTCTCTGTTCATGAAAAGATTTGGTTGTAATCTTGGTCATCTGTATTCTAAATTAAGACAATAGGAAGGTGAAGAAAAGATTAGTCGTTTCTTACAGATACTTCCTTCTTGTTGCCTTTCAGCATTTGGTATTTGGAGACATACTACTGCCTCTGGACTTTATTGTATTTATGTAGAACATTTTTGTGCTGCCCTTCCATCCAATTTAGGGTTCCCAAAGCAGCAATTAACCATAACAGTGTTAATATGCAAACAAATATAGATAAAATAATTAAATAAAACATATAAACCTATAAACACACAGACTCACAGATATACAAACAGGGAGGAGGGCCAATGAGAATTAGTGAGAGGATGCTAAACAAAACAAAAATATGTTCTCTTTAGTTGCAGTTCCATTTTCAGCTAATAGAAGTTTCCCAAACAGTTTTCAAAGGCAGCACCATGTAAAGTGCTTTGCAGTAATCAGTAAGAATGGGCACAAACTGTTGTTGCTTTGAAGTTATGTAAACATTTTGATCAAGTGGAGACAGTCTGTTTGGAAATGTCTCTGCTCGTGACCCAGCACAAACCACCACAAACAACTTGAAAGTTCATGGAAAGTTTGAGCCTGTTGACCTGTCACGAGCTTGACTTCATGAACCACGTACTGGCCAAAATTCATCACAAAGTTTAGTTCGTGAGTTGGTCCATGCCCATCCCTAGTAATCAGTCCTGGAAGTAAACATAACTGTGGCCCTTCAAGGAATGGCTGCAGTTAGTGAACCAGCCAGGCATTATATAGTAGATATGAAATGTAAATAGGCATCTAAGCCTAGATCTAACAGTAACCCCAGACTCCAAACCTTTTTGCTTTAGGAGATATGCAGCCCTGTCCCGGGTGTATTGAATGTCCACCAAAAGGACTACAATCTTATCTGGGCTGAGCTTTGGTTAATTGGCCCATTATTGTCTCTAAATATGTCTACTACCTCTCCTGATATTGCAGAGAAAGAGAGGTAGAGTTTCTGTCACTGTAGAAATAATGTTGTTAGGCACTCCCCACCATTCAGCTGTTTCAGGCTGTCTTGTGCAGTCCCTTTAAACTTTAAAGAGACTGCAGAAGACAGCCTGAAAAACAGTTGAGCACTCAGCTGTTTCATGGCACCTTGTGTGATCCTTTTAAACTTTAAAGGGACTGCAGAAGACAGCCTGAAACAGCTGAGGGGTGGGGAGCAAGCTGCTCCCTGTCATTCAGGTGTTTTTCAGGCTTTTTGTAAACCTCATTTAAAGGGTCTGCAGTCCCTTTCAACCGGGTTTGCGGGACCATGAACAAACCTCCTGGTTCGGTTCAGTTTGTCGTTCGGTTCATGGTTCAGCCACAAACCATGAATTGAACCGCATTTACCAGGTTCATGCCCATCCCTAGTTGTTACCCTGTGACAATAGTACTTGTTGAAGGCTATGCTAGCCTGCTGGACAATGGAAAGCCCTCTGCCCTACATATTGAGCCTCAACTGCTGCTGCATTGAACAAACTGAAATGCACAGGGAAAAGAGATAAAGCACCCCCCATCTTATTCTTTTAGGCTCTGATGAAAGCATTTTAACAGAAGCTGATGTTTTAGAGCAATGATATTCAGGGGCTTGGGAGCCACATGTGGCTGTTTGATATGCTACTTGTGGCTCTTTTGAAAACTGATCTTCAATGTGGCACCTGCTTCATGTTTCAGGAGATTGGGCAAGGCCCTTGCCCCATGAGACTTGTGTAGTAGTAGTAGTAGAGTTTATTGCAGATGGCCAGAGGCTGCTACAGTCTTAGGCTAAAAAGTAATACATGAAATGCAAATGTTAACCAAAAAAAAAAAGATACATTCTAGTTAGCCAGTTTGGTGTAGTGGTTAGGTGCGCGGACTCTAATCTGGGAGAACCAGGTTTGATTCCCCACTCCTCCACTTGCACCTGCTGATGTGACCTTGAGTCAGTCACAAGCTCTGGCACAGCTGTCCTTGAAAAAGAGTGGTTTCTGTCAGAAGTTCTCTCAGCCCCACCTGCCTCACAGGGTGTCTGTTGTAGGGAGGGGATGGGAAAGGAGTTTGTAAGCCGCTCTGAGACACCTTTGGGTAATGAAGGGTGGGGTATAAATCCAATCTCCTCCTCCTCCTCCTCCTCCTTCTTCTTCTGGAATGGATTTACAATTCTGAAACCCTGTAAGCCATCTCTGGCCCCAGCTCCTGCCAACCTAGCATTTTGAAAGCAAGAAACAGTGTTCCATGCACCTCCGTGTACAGTCATGCCGGCCACATGACCATGGAGAAGTCTTTGGACAGCGCTGGCTTTTTGGCTTGGACACAGAGATGAGCACCACCCCCTAGTGTTGGATTCAACTGGCTTTTGAGCAAGGGAAACCTTTACCTTTATAAGCCCAGTAAAAGTGACAACAAAAGGAAATGTGGCTTTGTGGGTTGATGGCATTGTGAATGTGGCTTTCCTGGAGTCCCTAGGTTCCACAGAGAAATAATGTTTTGGATGAAGAACAGCATTTCTGTGGCCAAGTTTTTCTCCTCCTGCTTTTCAGGTAGACCTCCTATTGTAGGTGATCTCTTTAGAGGCTGCTGTTATCCCAGTAGAGAGACTGAGAGAGAGATCCTGCAGCAGAAGTAGCTGTTGAACAGCCTCAGCAGTCTACAGAGAGGATGACAATCGTCAGTGAGAGACTTTCTTAATTTCTTTAGCCTACTTTTCAGCTGTACAGCCAAGATATGGCTCCCTGCTTAGGAGCTCCCCATTTAGGTAGCTTTCAAAGGCTAAGCAGCTTCACAAGTAGAACTGCATCGTGGTTTTAGATTAGGCCATATTTCTGAGCCTATCAAAATCAATAGGGGTCTACAGTTTAGGTTTTGCTTCTGTGGTTTCTTTTTCTTTTCTGCAGTGTGTAATCGTTTATATATATTTTAAAAAGAACAAAGCTGATGGTGGTAGCAGTGCCCTTTCCAGCTTCAGAACTGAGAACTTGTGAGGGCCTGTGAGGTACATAGTTGGCAGAATGAAGTAAACTGTGAAAATCACTTCTCAAAGGAGCAGCTGGAGCTTTGTCCTCCTTTCCCGCTTTGATTATGTGGGCTTTTTTCTCTCTGTGTTGTTCTTAGACAGAGTCTCTGTACTAACTGCTACTATTCCAAACAGAGGGGAAAGCCATGCATCTAAAGTTATTAATATATAGGTATTGGGTGGTGCAAGCATCATTATGTAATCTGTTATTTTTCCTTGAGACACCACGGGCATCGTGATTCATGTCATAAAAATAGGTGGATTGATATTTCCGACTGAATTAACGCAATCAAGTTTGATATGCCCAGCTTCTGCTTAATGTCATACTACAAATTGCAAAAGAGAAGAATAATGGTTAATTATTACAGTGGTTTCACTGTTAGGAGTCACTTGAAACCAGGCAACAGCAGATTGCCAAAGAGAAAGGGCTGTGTTTGGGAACATAAATATGGTTTCTTATCTGAAAGACTTACTGCCCAGTTTTGTTAACAGCTGTGGTTTAGTGGCATTGCAAGCCCTGTGTCATCCTGTGTGGAAATAAGAAGGCTACTCAGCTTTCCTGGGTCTCTCAGCCAGATTCTCCTTTCTCTGCTCCCAGGTTCTACACTCTCTCTGGGTAAACTTCCACGGCCACCACAGGCTATGAATTAAGGGAAATTTCTGCCTGAGTGATGTAAACCCAGGTCCTGTCCGCTGCTGCTGTTAGAGGCTCAGCTTCACTTTTGCATGTTTCCTGCTTTTCTTGCCTTAGCTCAGTGGCATTCACCCTGTGGGTCACAGAAAGTCACGTTTGTAATTATTGCCAACCAAAAGAGGACACACATCCCTTGCAAGAGCAACAGGTTGAGTAATGATTAAAAATATTGGGAATACACTTGAAATCCTCTTTTCCTGCCACTCACACACTCTAAATGATGTTAAAAATAGGATGGGCTATTGATTCTTGGAGCACTGATCTGGATAGGGCATGCTGGCCTAATCTCATATGATCTCAGAAGTTAAGCAGGGTCAGCCCTGGTTAGTATTTGGATGGGAACCACCAAGGAAGTCCAGGGTTGGGATTCAGAGGCAGGTGATGGTGAACCACCTCTGAACGTCTGTTGCCTTGAAAACCCTAAGGGGTCAATGCAAGTCAGCTGTGACCTGATGGCACTTTATATGCATACATTGATTCTTGGAGTTTCAACATGCAAAAATCATCCATTAACTGGTTCCTTTCTCCCTGTTGCTTCAGCAACAAGTGCTCCAGATGGAACCCCTATATAAAAAATTGTAGAATGGCTTAATCCTTCATGGTGAATGACAAAATGGCTTAAGATACTTCTTCCTCATGCCAGGGATTTTCATCATCTCCCTTTGTCCACCCCCTTGTGGGTCATCTTTCTCTTCCTGTCCTGAAGGAAGAGTAACTATCTTCACTTTGGCCTCTAATGCTCCATTTCCTAGATGCAGCTCTTTGGCTGAAGTTTGAGATGTGAGCTGTCCTTTCCATCTCCCGAGGCCCAAACCTTTTCTATGGCACTGTGCATTTCTCTGTGACTGAGAAGTGACTTGTTCCTCTGTATCTTTGCTATCCAGCAGAAAGTCCCTTATGGTCTCTGAGCTTGTATAGAGTGCAAACCCAATAACAATGTATTTTCTGAGGTGTAAGATGTTTCCCCACAGCAACCAAGGAAATATTAACAGTTAATACTTAGAGCAACACCTGGACACAGCAAGCAAAGGTGATCCAGTGATTTGAGTTGCAAGACGGAATTAGGAAGCCCTGATAAATACTCCAAGTGAATCAAGCCCCAGTTGACAAATAGCCCCAACAATTCCTCCCTTATAACCTTAAATGGCCAGAGGGAAAAAAATTCAAAGGGCAGAAACAAAGGCAAATGACACAAAATCACAGATTTGTAAATATATATGGGTAAGGATAGAGCGAGGGGGAAAGAAGGGGATATTGTTGTGAGGGTATACTACAGACCTCCAAACCAACCGGAGGAACTGGATGATGCATTTGTACAACAGCTTGCTAAACTTTCACAGAGACAGGATGTAGTGGTTATGGAAGATTTCAACGATCCAGAGATTTGTTGGAAATCTAAGTCTGCTAGACATGGGGCATCC
This sequence comes from Gekko gecko, assembly GCA_029375565.1. Classification (NCBI taxonomy): domain Eukaryota; kingdom Metazoa; phylum Chordata; class Lepidosauria; order Squamata; family Gekkonidae; genus Gekko; species Gekko gecko. Next base: position 68,065,591 of record JAPDNY010000002.1, on the reverse strand, counting down.
CGCAGATTCTTGGATAGTCTTGTGGACAACTTCATCTCTCAAAAGGTGGAGGTGGGAACCAGAGGATCTGCTATCCTGGATTAAATCCTGACTAACAGGGAAGAACTGGTTGATGAAGTGAATGTTGTAGGATCCTTGGGAAATAGTGACCATGTCAGCTTGGAATTTGACATAGAGAAGGATGTGAAACCAGGACATAGTAGGACTCGTATCCTGGACTTCAGGAAAGCTGATTTCCAAAAACTCAGAGAAATATCAGGTAGGATCCCGTGGCTGGAAATACTGAGGGGGAAATCTGCACAACAAGGATGGGAGATGCTGAAAAATGAAGTGCTTAAGGCACAATCGCAAACTGTCCCAGTGAGAAAGAAAGGTGGGAGACAGGTAATGAAGCCAAGGTGGCTGAACAAGGAACTCTCTGGAGAGCTGAGACTAAAAAGGCAAATGCACAGGAAATGGAAGGAGGGACAAATTACTGAGGGTGAGTACAAGAAGCAGGCTCGAATCTGTAGGGATGGTGTCAGAAAGGCTAAAGCACAAATGGAGCTGATGCTTGCGAGGGATGCTAAAAATAACAAGAAAGGTTTCTATGCCTATGTTCGGAGCAAAAAGAAGAACAGGGATGGGGTAAGCTCATTGCTAGAGGAAGACAGTCAAGCCTTAACAAGGGATGAAGACAAAGCGGAATTACTTAACTCTCACTTTGCGTTGGTCTTTAACCGTAAGGCGAGCTGTATACAAACTGAAGAATGCAGGGCATATGAAGGAAGGAGGAACTGCCAGTCCAGAATAAGTAAGGAAATGGTTAGAGAGCATCTAGCTGCCTTAAATACTTTCAAGTCTCCAGGGCTGGATGGCTTGCATCCCAGGGTGCTAAAAGAAATTGCAGATGTTATTTCAGAGCCTCTGGCTCTAATCTTTGAGATGTCCTGGAGTACTGGTGTTGTGCCGGAAGACTGGAGAAGAGCGAATGTTGTCCCGATCTTCAAGAAGGGGAAAAAGATGGACCTGGGAAATTACAGGCCTGTCAGTTTGACATCAATACCTGGAAAAATTCTAGAGCCGATTATCAAATGCTCTGTCTGTGAGCACCTTGAACAGAATGAGTTAATTGGTAGTAGCCAGCATGGGTTTACCAAGAATAAATCATGCCAGACCAACCTTATCTCCTTTTTGGACTCTGGCAATGCTGTGGACATAGTGTATCTAGATTTCAGTAAAGCATTTGACAAAGTTTCTCATGATATCCTTGAGGATAAGCTGGCTAAGTGTGGGCTGCATGGTGCAACCGTTGGATGGATTCATGGTTGGTTGAAAAATCATACCCAACGAGTGCTCGTAAATGGCTCTGCGTCTACATGGAGGGAAGTCTCGAGTGGAGTGCCACAGGGCTTGGTCCTGGGCCTGGTGTTGTTCAGTGTTTTTATAAATGACCTGGAGGAAGACATAGAGGGGATGCTTATCAAATTTGCAGATGACACAAAGCTGGGTGGGGTTGCTAATTCTGAAGAAGACAGAGTCAGGATTCAAAATGATCTAGATAGGCTGGAACAGTGGGCTGAGACAAATAAAATGAATTTCAATAGAGATAAGTACAAAGTCCTACACTTAGGTACAAAAAAATCAAAGGCACAGATGTAGAATGGGAGGGACTTAGCTTGACAGCAGCACATGTGAAAAGGATCTAGGTGTTCTGGTTGATCACAAGCTAAACATGCGCCAGCAGCGCAATGTGACTGCGAAGAAAGCTAATGCAATCTTAGGATGCATTAACAGAAGCATTGTGTCCTGATCAGAGGAGGTAGTAGTCCTGCTCTATTCTGCTATGGTCAGGCCTCACCTGGAATACTGTGTCCAGTTTTGGGCACCACATTTTAGGAAGGATGTTGACAAGCTTGAGCATGTCCAGAGGAGGGCAACCAGAATGGTGAGGGGGTTGAAATCCAAGTCTTATAAGGAAAGGCTGAGAGAGTTGGGTATGTTTAGCCTGGGAAAGAGAAGGCTTAGAGGGGACATGATTGCAGTCTTCAAATAGTTGAAGGGCTGTCATGTAGAAGATGGAGCAGATATATTCTCTCTTGCTCCAGATTGCAAGACTAAATCTAATGGGTGGAAATTACAAGGGAGTTGTTACCAGCTAAATATTAGGAGAAACTTCCTAACTGTAAGAGTGGTTGAACAGTGGAACAGCCTGCCTTAGGAGGTGGTGGATGCTCCTTCACTGGACATTTTTAAGCGGAGGCTGGACGACCATCTTTGTAGGAATATCTTTCGGCTGTGCTCCTGCAGAGTGGAGGGGGTTGGACTAGATGACCTGCAAGGTTCCTTCCAACTCTAACATTCTATGATTCTATGATTCTATATCTAACACTCACATATAAAACCCATTTGTCATTCTCATAGTAGGTTTGGTTATTTATAAGCATAAATAATACATCCCCCTCTGCTTAATTATATTCCCAAATTCCCACCCCAGAATTTTATAGCCTTTTTATGCTATAATGAGTATTGTGGCAAAATTCCCTTTGGCTCTAATAGATGTAAAAACAGTTTATAAAATTATGCTTCTTAATATTCCAGATTAATAAAAATAATTTGCTTCTTCGACATGAGCAATGCTCAGTGAATGCTTTTTGAAAAAGGAAGTGAAACTATGCCATTAAAATAATTTTAGTTGAGTTTAGTCTCTTCTTTTTAAGAAGATATGTTTATTCTTGAATACAAAATACAAGTTGATTGACAAAAATAATCAACAGATTTACGTTGTAATTGGCTACTTTCCCAGTCTGTCTACATTCTGTGTTAAAATTTGTGTTCATCCTTATACATATTCTCATGGACATGTTTTCCTTTTTGGAAAAAATAATCTTAAATACCAGATTTTTGGCTGCAGTTAAATCTTACATAAAAGCTAGGCTGGAAAGCAAAGGCTGGAGTGGGCTCCACTGGAATAGAAGGTGCCAGTAAAACAGAACACAGTATGTCAAATGACTTGTTTGGCCGTGAAATCATGGCACAACCAAAAATAGTGGCAGGTTTTTGGAGAACACTTTCTACGATGAGATTCACAAAGGAAAGCTTGGAGTTATAGAGGATGGCATTTCTATGAGGTGCTTATTCTGCTTACTTGATGTGATTCCAGTTTTCTCCTATGTTAACAGCCTTGAAGAAATGCAATGTATATCAAATCAAGTATGACCTTCATCTGTACAATACTTGATCCCAAACTATAAATGCCTGTTTTATTCTGAGCATAAGAAAGAAACTGGTTGTTAGGAAGTAGCTGTCAATTTGGGGAAATCTTTGTATGTAGTACAATTTTATCCTTCCTCTAGGAGTGGTCTACATAGTTCTGCTTTCAGAATTTTATCCTTACACTTATTTACCCTTATTCCTAATTCTATATAATCCAGAAAAGCATATAGAAATTCTTCAAGCCAGTCAGAGAACTGGCTCTAATGCTGTGCTTGCAGAAGTGAGACAAACTTCCTCAAAATAACAATCTGGTTTCCCATTCAAGAGGCAGGTCCCTTCTCAATGTTGAATCCTTTGCTGTTCAACAGAATCCCTTGATCCTTTTTGGGTGACATGGAGAGCTGCAGAAATTGGGGGGAAGACAGGGAGATCTATTCCAGCTGTAGAGCTGTTGTTCATGATTTGTAGCATCCAGTGTACAAAACTCAGCCTCTTCAAAAACATGTTTGGAGAAGGGTTTTTTTTTCCTGAGGGAGAGGAGTTTTCCCTTTGGAATTCATTGAGCATAGTAGAAGCAGTGTCAGGAATTAATTTTTAATTATAAATACATTTTGTTAGGAGTTCAAAGCTGTACTTCAAAGCTGCCTCCCCCCCCCGACTATTTCTGTCACCCTGACTGAATATGGAAAATGTTACATGTTTGAGTAGAGCACCTTGTGACTTATGTTTGACATACTATGGAGTGCTGAAACTGAATCTAGAGGGATAGTGAAGTAGGCAGATGACCACATCAGCAGGACCCCAAAAGACCTTGGATTAAAAACTAGTAACAAAAGTTGTTGTTTAAATCATCCCTGAAACAGAGTCAGATCAGACTTCATGCAAAACATGGTTTAAATATACTAGCTGTGTTTAGTGTGATCATCTGAATGTGGACCGTTCTACTAACTATGGTCCATCAAAACATGATCTGAAACCAGGGACTGAAAGTGGGTTTTCATGATGTATGAACACAGTGTCCTTGGTTGTTCCCTGATGCTGCCCTTGCTGCAATGCTGGCTTGGATACCAGCTTTTCTTTATGCAAGACAGGATTTGAATTATTGTTGTGAGCCAAATCCTGGGCTTCACACACAAAGCATAGTTAAAAGGAACTATAGTTTCACGTTATGTCTGAACTAAATCACAGCGCAGCAGCATGACAAACCCACTACTGTGGTAATGTTAGCAAATTCCATTGTCTCGTGCTGCAGATAAAACTGGCGTTTTATCACAACAGCTTGTGTTCACTATATGAAAAGCTACTGCTGTTATTTCACAAAGATAGCTCCCTCCCAACTAGACCTTAGCACTGCCTAAACCCTATTGTACACAAATAGCCACAGGCAAACAGAATGATTATGTGGACCAGTGTGTAGAAGATATTCTTGTTCGTGGCAATTTTATCAGAGCCTGTGCAAACTGCAAGCCTGTAAGTAGAGCTGCTTTTGGTGGTCGAATGCTATTACAGTGCCAGGAATGTTTTAGGCGCTTTCTGAAATATGTGATGATGAAAAGGTGAGTGTGCATTGCTTCACTATCTGTCAACAGGACAGCCTGTTTATATCATTATCCTACACATAGCATGACTAACTTTTAATAGGTTTTTCTGGGTGCGTGAATAATATAATTAATGTCAACACCACATGAAATTTCAAGCTGTTAAGCAGAATGATGTAATTTAGCTGTTCAAGAGCAAGTGTCACACAATTTACTGTGAATGAACTTTGTTGGGATAATATTTTTGAGCCTGCAATGCAAAAAAATCTTTCATATAATGATAAACTTTATGGGATGCACAAAAGTTCTATCACAAAACTTTGAGCGAGCGTTGTCCTTCTCGCTTAATTTGTACTTTCTGTTGTGTATTTGTCCTCTGTTAGACTTCTAGGAAATTACTGACCCATAATTTAAGTTGTGTGAAGAACAGCTCATTATTGTATGAATTAATAACTCAAGCCAAACCTCTTGACTGTTTTTTTCTGATGAAAGTAGTAATATGAGGTCTCTATTTCTGATGATATCCCTTCAATTTCTGAAAAAGCATGTTCCTTGAGTTAGACCTTTGCAGTGGATACTGGTTAGGCAATGATCTAGTCAGCTACTGTTCTGTTTGTTATGTGCTCTTTGCTTAGATACAGTCATTTGCAAACAGCTATATTTTAATAGCAGAAACAGATTTTTAAGCCTCAGAAAGCTGTCTTTGGAGCCAGAATGCTAGCAATTGCATATGTTGTTCCTGAACATTTTTTGAGTTTATTCTTCTTTTATAATCCTGCTTTTCTGCAAAATGGCCCTCGATTATTATTACATTCTTAAATGGACTACAGTTCCATTTCACTTTTGTATCTAGAGTATTTTACTAAATGCCATATAAATTTTCAGTTTGCCAGCTACAAAAATGGATCAGCTGTGTTGATCTTGCCATAAACACATTTTACAACTGTGTTTCACTATAACTTCTTGTCTTAAGTTCTACCCTTTTAAAAGCAAAAATATTATTTTAGTAAAAAAAAAATCAACTACCCCATTTGTCATTATTTTTTCTTCCAAAGTTTCTCTCATTAGAGCATCAGGATATGGAATACCACATAATTCAAGCATTTATGTCAGTTTTGAGAGTTTGTTTCCATTTTCTTTTTCTTAACATTAGTTCAGGGGTCTCCATGGTGCCTGTCAACACCTTTCTTGGCACCTTCCAAGTATTTTTAGAAAGTGAGCAGGACCAGGTGGGGCTTTTCCCAGCAAAGCTTCTGAATGGCCATTGGAGAACTGATTGGCTGTGCGGATTTTTGGAAAATGTTGCTTTGGCAGCATTTGCTGCCACAGCACAAGGATCTTCACTGTGTGATTGAAGGTAAGATGGGGCAGCCATTTTGTGGTTGCCTCCACCTTCTGCAAGCAGCTGTTTTGTGGCAGCCATTTTGTGGCTATGGGCACAGAAGTCCAAAGGTGTCCATAAGCTCAAAAAGTTTGGGGATCCCTGGCCTAGTTCATTTCTAGAACTTCCAAAATCATGTGTGAACAAAGTAAAGCTGTTGACTGCCAGAGTGTTGAAACTGATTTGATACTAGTTGCTGTACTGGAAGAGAAATATGTCTGCCATCCTTCAAACAGTATCAGTCTGAGAATGCAAATCTATAGAATCTAGTTGATCTCTCAATTAATTTAAAGCTTGGCTTTTCCAGTTTCATTGTTTGAAACTACTGTGTCTTTATGAAGTCCATTAACTCATAGTCCTAAACTGTGATTTTTCTTCTTCTTTTGCATGCAACCAAAGAAGTTTAGATGAATGTTATCTTGCCCTTCCTTTGTCAATATTTTAATCACATTCCATTGATTTGTTTTGGGAATAAATAGCTTATTTGAACTGTTTCTGAGCAAACTACACATACCTTTGGGATCAGTCAAGAATGTTCTCTTAATTTTGCCACCTGGTTATCCAGCCCAGACAGCAAAAACCTTTGGGTTATGGAGCTTTTAACTCATTTAGAACAATTTTCATGGACCAGCATTAATCAGGAGACAAGGTAGCTATTAAGGGTAAGCCCAAGTGTTTAATGCTGCAAATGGAATCCCTGATCTTTATTCCCTTCCCTTGAGCTTGAGCTCTTCTCCTTTTCTTTTTCTTTTTTTCTGGCCCCCGAAGGGGATTTTTTTATTGCATTTTCTAAATATCTACAGAAAGGGGGAAGGGTACTAACAAACACAACTTCAAGAAAGGGATGATAGAAAAGAAAATCCAAGGCTTGGTGATTGTATACAATGCTTACAAATGTAGCATTAACAAATAAAAACTTTCAGTTGTTAACCTTGAAGGTGACAGTTGAGTACATCGCTTATGAAGCTCTAGCTCATACAGACTGTTTGGAGTATACTTCTACAATACACTAAAATTTCTTTTATGCAAACATCAGGCCTTCTCATCATCTAGTTACAATAATTTCTGCCTATCTGGCTATTACTTTCTGCCCATCTAACTCTTTAAAGTTTTTATCAATCATTACATGCAATCCAGCATTATTTAAGTACAGTTGTTAAAACCATCCAAGTTAGGCTTAAGTATGCTTTTCTTAAAAACTCTCTATTTACCCTCTTATTAAAAAAGAACTTAAATATGCATCAAATAACACCCCTTTTCCCTGTTCCTTTTATGGAATTAGCCTAAATTAATAAAATGCATTTAAATTTAATTTAAACATTCATTATCAATTTCTGTATAAACCCTTTCCCTTAATTTTATCCAAACATCCCCCCCTCAGCCAAAAATCTTATCTCTGGAAAGGATCTTCGCTGTAGAATCTTCTCCTCAATCTTCTTTAGCTCACAGTCCATATTGTTAATATCCAACATTCCATTAGCTTTGTCCCCCCATCAAAATATATAATAACTTTATTTTTTAGGAGGAGGGTTTCCCCTCCCCCCCGCTTGTCGTAGGAGAACATAGCTGCCTTGCTGTCCCACCAATCTTTCTCAGTATAATTTATTGTTCAGTTACTTTCGAATTCCTGAAGAAGACTCAGTTTCATTTTAATTCTTTCGACGCAACAGACGCCATTTCCAAAGATACCATTCCCAGAGCTAGAGGGTCTGTTTATCTTCTTTTTATTACCAGATCGCCAGGGTCCCATAAATCCATCAAGTCATTCCGCTGCCTCTAAAAATTCTCTAGATCTGTTGATCTTATTTCCAGCTCATTCCAAATTATTTTATTTTTAAGAGGGGGGAGACTTCCCCCCCATTCAACAACTCACAGAAATGTTTAGAGTTTCTTTAAGGAGGAAAAGGATTCTTCAATGCCTAAAAAGGTTGTTTTCAGATGTTTACACAGTCACTTTGTCTTTCGAGAGGGGGGATTTCCCACCCTCTGCCTGCTAAAGGAGGGTTCTACATCGTTTCCAGCCAATATTCAGAAAACACTTCAAACTATCGTAAGTTTCCCATTCGTTGCTTTCTCTTTTTTCTGGTATTCTCTTCACTCCCCCTACCCCCTGAAAGTTTTATTTTTATATTGTTATATTGTTATGCGGGAGGAGGGAGTTCCCTTCCCCCCCCCGCTTCTTTTTTGAGGGGGAGGGGAGGACTTTGTTCCACTCGGTCTCTTACTGTGATGTTAACAGTCTTTAAAAGAGAAGATTCTAATTCTTCCTTCTAGCCATTTCTAGCTAGCCATATAAAGCATTTTCAATTACTGTTTTAAAGTCCCAAATGTTTGCTTATGTGTTACTCGGTTCTTAGATCTCAGTGTTCCTCCGTCACAGTCCCTTCATGTTCCATTTATCCAATAGTAGTTTCCTTTATCTGATCATCCGGGTGGGGTCTGCAATTGTCTCCCCCACCCATGCTTGCAGGGATATACTCTTCCCTCTAGTGCTTCGTTAACTTGTACTCACACTTCTTCAGTCGCTTCATTGATTCAGACAGTCACTTGGTTAAACCTTGATCACCGCCCACTTGGTTTTCCGGTACGCAAAGCCTCAGCCATTACTGGAACACAGCGGAGAGACCGTCAGGGCAAAAGGACACCCCCCCACCCCCAGGGGGTGGCGAACCTCAGCACCCCCTGACTCAGGGCTCATCCCGAGCCCTGGGGAGAAGCGTACAACCCCCCCCTCTACCCGCTGGTCTGCAGTCCGTACCCCCAGGAGAAGGGGAAAACGGCTGCCATTAGCTTGCCAACCCGGAAGTCGACAGCTCTTCTCCTTTTCTTTCTGGAAGTATTTGTGCAGAATTATGGGGGGAGGTAGTGATTTTTTTAAAAAAAAATTATTTTGCTTTCACTGTGTTCAACTATCTGTAAAATTTTGATCAAGGCATGACAGTAAGTAGGAAAGCATAAAATGTTTTGTTGTTTACCAGGCCATATGACTTGTAATCAAGTGACTCATTAAAAAAATGTTCATCAAATTCCTTTGTTTTTGTTAAAAAGAAATGTATTTAACTGCTAACCATTGTCTGGGCACATGTGCATGCATAAACTGCTTTATAAAATTAGCTAGGTTTGAGTCCTGTATCACCTTTAAGGGTATAAGCTTTCCAGAATCAAGGGTTCTGTCAGATACAAGTTGGAATGGAGATTTCTGAGTCCCTATATCAAAAGGTGGGGAGGGGTGTCGCAAAGAAGACATATGGAAGCAAAGGTACCGTAATTAGCTTTGTTAGAGAAGAGGGGAAATGCTTTGGGGTAGAAAATTAGCATCTGCAGTGAGAAAAGAATCCTATATCCCTGTTCATCCCTGGGAGTCCATTGCTCTGAACTTGTGAATGTGTTCAAGTTCAACAAGCTTGCATTGTAATCTCCCCTTGAAACTTCTGTGTTTGAGGACTGCCACTCTTAGATCAGCAATGGAATGACCTGGAAGATTAAAATGTTCCTCCACTTGATTTTGAGTGTTGTGATTTTTTTGTGTCAGATTTATGTTTGTTTATTCTTTTGCATAGAGAATGACCTGTTTGTGTAATGTAAAGGGTGAAAGGGCATTGCTGACATTTCATAGCATATATAAAGTTGGAAGATGAACAAGTGAATCAACCTGAGATGGCATAGCTCCTACTGTTAGGTCCTGAGATAGAGCTGTCAGAGTGAATATGGGGACAGAGCTGGTGTCTTGGTTTGTCGTAGACCCTAATCCTTGAATAAAAGAGGAGTATCTTTGTCCAGCATTGGTTGTCTATGTTAGGAAGGGCATTTTTGTGGGTGAGAAGTTGTTTAAGGTTAGGAGCTTGTTTGTGGGCAAGAAAAGGTTTGCCTCCCGTGAAAGAGGAGTATCATCGTCCAGCGTAGGTTTAGATAATTAATGATACACTGAACCAGTTTGATCTGAGAGCTGTATTTGGCTATCACAGGTGTTATGTGTGCCTGTAGCGTAGAGCTGGGTTGGTGTCTATGATGCTACGGGACTCGAATCCAGGTGTTCTACTGCAGTCTAACACAGCTACCGTTTGAAACTAGCTTTATAAAAGTAAAATCCCAGTGGAAGTAATAGTTGAATTGTCTTGTCAGCACTAATTGATGGAAAGGTTAATCATTATATTTAGCTTTTGACAGAGCAAGGTTTCATAAACCGGGTTATTCACAGACATTAGGGAAATTTGTCTGAAGCAAGAAGTCACGGAAATGCGGTTCTGAAATGCAGTAATGCGCAAGGCTGGCCTCTACTTTTCTGGTTGTCAGTGGTTAACATTAAACCAGCTGAATATGCAGCCAGAATCTTATGCTTTAAAAAATTGTTTTGCTTATTTAAAACCTGCTCTTTTAATTTGAGAGAACAGCGGTGGCCACGTGAAGTGTATGTTTGTTTCTTGGATCAGCTTGCTTTGTAAGGTTCTTTCATGTCACTTTCTCTCTGAAACCACCTATTTGCTCATGCCACCTGTTTCAGGATCAAGCATTTAGCTTCAAATGACTATTTCTAAATGGCATAAACACTGCAGTTTTAAAACAGTACATTGTGTGACATTTTCTAAAAAGTCACTTCTAATTAAATCTTTGAATGGTTGATCCTGTTTTAACGTAACAGCTTTTGCTGATTCCATTCCTTTCCCTGCTTTTATTTTGAAAGCTTTTTGCAGCCAGAGACATTTATTTTCTTCACTAGGTAAAACAGCCTTTTCTAATACTTTGATTCAGTTATAATAATAATATGCTGATCATGCTGCAGTTCTTGCCCCCCAAAAGCACTTAGCAGTACTGTGAACATAAGAAATCTGAACAATATTAATAGCTAGATCCTCAGCTGAGGTAAACAGTCCTCTTCCTCTGAAATCGGGGCCTCCTGGGACCAATGGAACAATTCCTAGTAAGTGCACTTTTATTAATAGTTGAGCTATTATAATTTTCATCAGCTAAAGTGGTTTTAGTTGGCTAATGTATGTAGCCTTGTGGATTGGTGTAATCTGTGTAGCAAAAGTTTGTGCACACTTTATATTTCAACTGCCAGTACTTTGCATGATAATCCAAGCTCTGCTTCACGACTGCCTGTTTCCTACTCTAATCATTGATTATTAGGCAGTGTGAAGAATGAAATAGCAAGATTATGTTAAACTTTCTGGTTTGGAGAAATGCCTTATTAAATGGAGGATTACAAGATTTGCTATCCAGTATTTTGTTGCCTGTTATAATGAACACTGTGCAATTGAATCACGTACTAGGAATTGGAGACCACTAAGGAACACATTCCTTCTGGGGTTATGCATAGTGTTAATGCTTTATGTGCTCATTTGATGTGATGCAGTCTGGCATAGCTATGTTGGATTTCTGCGTAACGCTTATTAGTAGAACTTAGATGGTACACAAGCAATGACGTTAGAAACCTGGAGACTGGCTTGTAACAGTGAAGATTTAACACTTGTAACACTGAAGATTTAAAACGCCAGCCCTCTGACATGCTGTCATGATCTGTGCAGGATGGAGGCAGGGCCTAGAGGCCTAAGCTTTAGGAGGGGCCTGTCTGACAGTGGAAAACAGACAGCCTACAATCCCCCTAATGCTTAGAGAGGGTTATAGCCAATCAGAGTACAGAGATTCTGTTTAGGCCTCTGGAGATCTGTACATGACTGGGAGAAAAGCCTGAGGCCTAGGGCCCAGGAGAGTCCTGTGTGGTAGTAGAAAGCAAGCTGCCTACAATTCCCACAATGCCTAGAGCCAGCTGCAACCAATGGGGATACTAGGAGTCTCTGAGGTGATGTGTTCATATACTTGGTTTCAGTTTAACTGACATTCTTTTTCTCTGCGGTCTGAGGAGACTGGTCTGGGACAAAGTTCCCTCACTTGGGAGAGTGAGTAAATTAAGACTGGTCTATAGAGGGCTGTGGAAAATGGTGTCCTTGCTCTCCGAGCTAAATTGAAGGTGACGGTGTTCTTCATCTCATCTGCGGCCTGGTCTCACAGTGGACAGGCTGGTTTGATGAGAGAAAGATTTCCCACTTGGCTCAGCGTGAGTGGTAAGCAGGAGGCCTGGTAAGAAGGCTTGTAGGCCTTAAATAGTAACGGTTAAGGATTAATAGGTAGCTGTGTTAGCTTTGTGTTCTTTTTGCCTTTCAATATTGTTATACCTTTTTGAAGCACCTTGCTTTATTTGCCTTGCCCCAGTTTTGTTCTTAATAAACCATTGTTAAGTACTGTGCCTGGTCATCATGCCTGTGTTTTCTCAGCTGTAAAAGGGGCATTTTTGGATGCACTTGAGAGGGTACCCTGGGCCTTCTCAAGGGACCGTAAGTTCAGGGTGGTGGCAGCGGAAGGTGGTGACCCGCTGGGGTCATGACACATGCTTTTTCAACAATCGACAGCACCCATCTCAAAGACATTGTCCTCTAGCAAGGTTTAATTATGAAATGAATTTGTAGGAACCACCAGGTTACTGGGGGGGGATGAGATCTAACAATGGATGGATGGACACAGATTCCCTTCCATTCTCTTCCCATCTCCAGAGCTGTCGTTGTTGCTTCTGATGCTTTTACAAAAGTATATGCTGACTCAGTTTAAAACTGTCACTTTGCCTAAAGTTTCTGTAACTGTATGTTCACCAGTTTTTGGTGGAGGAGCAATTTGAGAATCTTCCAAAATGCTTCCCACTCGTGAAAGAAGAGCTATTCTGGTAAAGATGTTTACCTGAGACTCTGGACCGTGGTTGGTGAACTAGATGGACCATTGGTCTGACTCATAGGGTGATTTCCCACTACAGCTGCCTCGGGGTTGCGCCGCCGTTTGCCCCGATAAAATTCGTCAATTTCACACCCGAAGCCGCGGGGCTGCATTTTGACCTGCGGCTTCGCCCGATTTCCCCCGCAGTTTCCTAATCCTGTTTTTGAGGATCACGAAACTGCGGGCGATCGGCAGCTGCAGGTCAAAATGCAGCCACGCTCAGTGTGAGTGACAAATAGTGCGCGGCGGCGCAACCCGAGGCAGCTGTAGTGGGAAATCACCCATACTTCTTGTTACCTTAGAATGAGCCACAGCAGCCTTATCTTAAGAGGAGCACAGCAAAGTCAGAGAATATGTTTACCATGTATAAAGTTCAGCCTATTTAAAACACATCAGATTACCAGGGTTTGTAGAAAATACCTGTCTTAGACCTTGGGGAGCCACTGCTGTTCACAATGCAAGGCCACATGGGCCAATGAGACTGAACTGAGTTGAATTGATTTATTATGAATATGATCATAGACCAGCACAATATAAGGCAGTTCTGAAAAATCAGTGAAAGAGTGAGGCTTTCTTCTTCTTGCTGTGCATTAGCTGTGGATATGAGCATGCTACCTCATTAGAACTTGATTCCATCTAATTTCACAGTAAAATTAATATTATAGTTGAAGCCTTCTTGAATTGGAGTCATAAGTACTTTGATGAGGAAAAAATAATATATAAACCTTTTAAAATAAAAGCACTCTGTAGGATACTTTTGGCATGTTTGTATATTTGTGTATTAATAGCTCTCTATATAATAATTCTGTTTCGGAGTGGCAATATTTCATGCGCTCCCTCAGCCATTGGCCCATCAGCTGCCACTCAAGAGTACTCGTGTGCCATTGGCCGGGTGCTGCGTCTGCTCCTCTTCCCCGCCCACTCCCCTGTCAGCCATTGTGCCCTGTCAGAATTATTGGCAAACTGTCCCCTCAGTGGCTGTTGGTAGGTGTCACAAAATGGCAGTTACCTGTGTTTGTGAGATGGCTGTGGTTCTTTGTTTAAAATGTTCACCCATAAAGTTTCATTGAGCTGTAGTTCCAGAGAGGGGCCTGCAGGGGTATCACTCACTGGGTTGAATGGGGCTTCCTCATCTGCTGGCCTACAGTTCCTAGCTGCCCCAAGGCTAAAAAGTGTGGGGAAACAGGGACTGTCCCAAGGCAGTCTTCATCCCTGGGAGGCATCAGAAATTTAGCCACTCCACACTCGACTAGACTGGAGGAATGAATGGAAGTTTCCCTGCTCTCTTGGGCAAGAGAGAGAGGCTGAAGTACAGCCAGCAGCCAGCAGCCAGTCCAAAGAGAGTTCCTATCCTGAGCCCACAACCTCCAGATTTATGCCCTGTTGGTTCATAGTGTGTGCTTACACCTACAGTGTGTGTGTGTGTGTGCTCCATAACTGTGTAAATAGCTAAATAAATTCTTTAATTTAGGCTAATAATCTGTGTTGTGCTCTGACCTGCTCTGCACAATACCAAAGGGAGGAGGTAGCCCAGGGAAGCTTGGGTTGCCAACTTTCCAGGGATCCCCCAAAGATTAGGGATGCCATCTCCAAATAGGGAGATTCGGCCAGAGGGGTCTCACTGTCCCTCAAAAAAGGCAATGATGATTCCATGAGTGGTGGCAGCGAACTTAATGAATGAGATACGTCGATGAGACGAGGGTGGGAGCCAAACAGCTGAGTTGTAAACTGGAGCCCATTTCACCAGGGTAAGCAACCAAGCTAGGTTCAGACAAAGGAAGGAAACCTTTCGCAGGCCTTTGTGAAAAACTCATTGGAGCCAGTCCTGATTAGGGTTGCCAGCTCCAGGTAGAGAGATTACTGGAGATTCTCTGGTACAGTCTATGGAAGCCAGGATTTGGGTAGGGGAGAGGCCTCAGCAGAACAGAATGCCATATAGCCCACCTTCCAAAGCAGTTATTTTCTCTGGAGGGGGAGAAATCTGTTGTCTAGAGTTCAGTTGTGATACCTGGTGATTTTCAGGCTCCACCTGGAGGTTGGCTGCCCTAGGTGTAGCAGTCAGTGCTTTAGAGCAGGGTCTGCTAGATCCAGGTTCTTGCTGTAGAAGCTGAGTGGGTGATTTTGGGCCAGTCACAGGCTTTCAGCTTAACCTACCTCACAGGGTTTTTGTGCAAGTCAAAAGGGGGAGAGGAGAATGATGTAAGCTGCTTTGGTCCCCATTGTAGAGAAAGACTATTTTTCCTCCTGGGAAACCATTGTTGCCAATCTCCAAGTGAGAGCTGGAGATCACTCAGAATTACAACTGCTCTCCAGATGGCAGAGATCAGTTCCTCTGGAGAAAATGGTGGACACTGTGGCAGTCAGGGCTTCAGAGCAGGAAGAGGCTGAGGTGTGTGTGGGGAGGGAAATGGAAATCTGAAGAAAGAGGGGGAAATAAAGGTAGGTTGATGTTTGGCTGGGAAGGAGATAGGGTTGCCAAGTCCAGGTGGGAAATTCCTGGAGATTTGAGGGATGGAACCTGGAGAGGGTGAGGTTTGAGGAGAGGTGGGACCTCAGACAGGTGCAATGCCATAGACTCCACCCTCCCAACCAGCTATTCCCTTCTGGGGAACCACTGCTGCCAATCTCAGAAGAGGGGTGAAAATCACTCAAAATTACAACTGATCTCCAGGAGGGAGGGGGAAGGAGATGGAAAGCTGAAATCAGAAGGGCAGATAACGACAGGTTGATGCTTGGCTGGGAAGGAGATAGGGTTGCCAAGTCCAGGTGGGAAATTCCTGGAGATTTGAGGGATGGAACCTGGAGAGGGTGAGGTTTGAGGAGGGGTGGGACCTCACACAGGTACAATGCCATAGATTCCACTCTCCAAACCAGCCATTTCTTCCTGAGTAACAATTGTTGCCAATCTCCTGGTGAGGGCTGGAGATCACTGAAAATTACAACTGCTCTTCAGGTCGCAGAGATCAGTTCCTCTGGAGAAAATGGTGGACTCTGTGTCATTATACCCTGCTGAGGTTGCCACAGCACATTGACGCTGAGTGCCCAAGGCCTTGGCACTCTCCCAGAGCCTTTTTCTAGAGCTCATATTTATTTCCACAACAGGCCTTATTCCTAGTCTTTTTTATATTTCAAATTCCTTTTCAGTATTTTTCAGTATTCTCTTTTCCTTTATCTTTTATCTCTTATCTTTTAACTTTCTTTTACTACCTTCTATTCATTTTACTATATTCCTGTACCATCCACTTAAATGTTACATTTAAAGTAAAATAACCTGTAATGCAAATATATCTATCTATATCTATATATCTATAGAAGATAGAGGATGGATGGATGGATGGATGGATGGATGGATGGATGATGGAGGGAGGGAGGGAGGGTATAATTAACATTATGAAGAAATGTGAATCCTTTTTTGGTTGAATATTATAAAATGACACTGATATGTTTGTGTTATTCTTATTCCAATAACTCCAAAGATAGATCAGTTTATCTGTTAAATCCTATATCCATGCTTGTCCATCTTCGATCCTAAGTAATTAATATTTCCATTTTCTGCATCATTTCACTCTGCATATTCAACCTATCTTTTTACAACTTGGTTCATATAATTTTTGCCTGCTTTGTTCATTTTTCATGTGTGTGGTGCATTGTGTATGTAAGGGCAGTGTAGATGGGTCCTAATCCTGTTCTGGAATAGCCAAAGGATCCAATTCTGAGTACATGAATCAGCATGCATCATAGATCTCATAAATTGCTGTGCTTCACATTAGTCCAATCTCACCACTTCAATGTTCAGTTCACTGCTGCTTTTTCTCTTGGTTGCCATGTAATAAAGAAATTCATTGTTAAAGAATGTGTGCAAGTTGATCTCTTTAGGCATTAACCTTTGAGACTGAAGGGGTTGCCAAATTCTCCCTGACAGTTTTAAAATTGGGACAGGACATACTTTAGCTAAACCTAAGTGGCCTTGATTTTTGCAATAACTGGCTGAACTTCAGTATACAGGTAGCCAGATTAAAGGATCTGGGTGGTTCCTTCTCACCTTTAGTTATGTGAATTCTGCCCCATTTTAATCTATTTTTGCCCATAATATAGCTAAAATAAGATTAGGATTGAGAAAAAAACCCTTTTGATCTTCACAAAGAAGACTGTTAATGACTCACGGCTCTTCACAGAAGCATCATTTTCACTACATTGAGCTTTTAAGATATATGTTTTCTTTCTCTTTTTTTTCCTTACAGCAACCGCTTGCCAGATGTGAAGACGGCCAAGCAAAAATCAAGAGACTGTAGAAGCAGCTCATTACAGTCCAGGAGTAAGCGAAGAAAAGAGTAGTAAAACAAATGTAAATATTTCATTCTCTTCAAACTTTATTCAATGGTCTTGATATGGTACCATGGAAATTACTAAAATATCCTGACTTCCTCCAAAGTCTCTGGCAATAAACCTTCGTGTCTTAAACTCATTTACTTGGAAATATATTCTGTTAACACCACTTGTACATAAATATGCTTTAGATCACAGCTGTAGTTGCTTATCTGTAATTGTTTAAAGTTCTGAAGTTATATCTGTATCATCTAGACATTTCACTTTTCATTAAAGATGTTTTCATATGATATTGGTGGCTTCTAGTGTTAAGAATTCATACTTGTTAGCTAAGTAGTCTTCATTCATACTTTTCAGTTATCTCTCTTCCTGCTCCCTACCATCCTCTCCTGTGTCATAATAATTGAGATGGCTTGGGAAAGTTGAACTCTGCAACACTTGTAAGTGGCCCATGATTTGCTTGCCTATAAAGAAGAGAACTATTACCAAAATTCATAAGCAGCTTTAAAATACTTGAGTTAAAATAGTTTAAGTGCAAACTCTGAAGACCTTAGGAAATGCTTGGAGTAAATCGAAGTCCCAAACCATAACTATTTGCTTCCTGCTTTTTTGTTGGAACTTCTGCATGTGTTAAGTGATCCTGAGTTTGTTCTGAATGGTGAAGACACAAAGGTACTGGAAGGACTTCTCCAAATTTTGTGAATGAACAATGGGCAATGAAATTGCATGTCCCAGTGGAGTCACTGTGCCAACTATATTCTGTAGGCTGTGCCTTTCTGGGCTTTTTCTGTGGTGACCCCAAAACTTTGGAATGGGTTGCCAGAATGGGTAAGAAGGGTTGATACCATCAACCACTTGTATGGTCCCACTTTTGGAGACAAGGTGGGCTGTCAACATCTGTATTTGCTTACCTGACACTTACTTGTGAATGGAGTTCCAGCGTTTCTTACCCCCCTTTAAATAGAAGATGCAAATGGCTGTGATTTGGATCAGGCCAATAGGGCTGGAAAGGGGGAAGTTCTTTTTGCCTGTACTACTTTACCAACGATAAATGGTCCCCTGGAGATACTACAGGGCTTTTGGTAGTAGACCCTCACTTTAAACATGCTGGCATTATGATAGTGTTGTTGAACTATCAGTGATTTGAGTATTTTAATGACTGTACTGATAATTCTCTATTTTTTATTGTAAGATGTCCAAAAAAAAATTTGTGAGTTCACATAAAACTATATTAAGAAAATAAAAACTTTTTATTTCTGACATATCTGTGTTTTCTTTAATATAATCTTACCTTTGGTTATGAAATTGGGCTACCACCATTAGAGTCAAACTGCCTAATAGTTTTTGTTTTGTTTTGTTTTAGTTTTTAAAGAAAGATGTCAATAATCTGGGCTTTTACTCAAATGCAGTATATAACATGTGATGGACTGCACTTTTAAGAAGCTTAGAAACGCTGCACAAACAGATAAAGGACTGTGAAGAATTAATTCTTGACAGAGCCAGACAGCCTTAAGTGACAGGCTATTCCAAGCAATCTGATTGGTTAGCATCAGCTGAACAGAGAAAGTCTTGGGAGATCTGCATGCTGAGGAGAAGTTCAGTCAGATTTCTGCCTTAACTGAATTCAGTCTGATTTCAGCCTTAGCTGAGAGCAGTTTAACACAGAGAAAATTGGCAAGGAAGTTTGGGAAGTAGGTGAAGACTCCAATTCGGGCCAAGGAAAGGGGGTAGATCTTCTAGAGAGAGAAGACAATTCCCTACCCAGTCAAACAGGGGGTTAGCTCTGAAGAGTGCAGAGATCCCTGATCTGGTGTGGTTAGAAACTGCCTTTAGAAACCTGAAGAGTCAGTTTAAAAAATCAAGACGAGTACTGGTGTTTCAAAAGAAAGGGTTTGTATACTGGAAAGAGTATAATAGCCTTCTGGAAACCAAAAGAGTCAAAGAATACGTAAAGAAAGTGTATCAGAATGTTTGGGAAAACACTGAAACAATAGCCTCTCAACAAAACGATTTAAGTCACTGTGAATAGCTTAAGAAACTCTCATTATCCTGAAACATAAGAACTAAAGTCTGTGCATGTACTGATTTTACCTCAGAAATGTTCAGCCCCTGATTTTACCTGATCTTTCCCCTCTATATTAAATAAACTATTTTGTTATTTTTGAATTTCAAAACGCCTCAAGTGCCATTTAAGTTGTTTAAGTTACAGCAGGCTCCTGATCCTTCCCTCAGTTCCTGGGCTGAGCCAACAGCCAAAATATTGTACTGTGACAGGGTGAGACAGCCAGCGTTCTTCAGCAAAGAAGAAAACACATTACTAGGGCAGCTCAGTCAGTAAAGGGAAAGAAAAATGGAGGGAAAATCTTGCCTAAGAGAGAGAGAAGTGGACAGGGCCATCATATACCACTTCTGCAATACCATAGACGTTTGTAATTCTTGTAAGAAAACAATTTTCTGTGCACCCATTTGATTTTTTTCTTGAATTTCCAGGAGAAATCTTGGTTACAGAATAAACCAATGCATCTACAAAACACGTGATATTTCATCCATCCCCCCCCCAAGTTGTACACCCAAATTCCAGATCTGATTGAAGCTAGCAAACATACAGGGACTAAATGTATGAGCAAAGCTCCCCTCAAGAGAAAGAAAAAAGCTGTGCTCAGTGAATGGATGGAAAACACCAGATTTAGAAATAATTTATAAAGGCTGTTTTTTGCCAGCTTCTTTAGAAGACAGGGTTTTATTGGTCTGCAGGCATCCTGCTACCCTCTGAAGAGCTATGCTGTTGATACAGTTGTATAAGTGTTGTAGTGACGTTTGTGATATTTTTATCTAAGAAACAGTTTGCTTTTTCTGCTGGACGATAAAATAGAAATCATTCAGGCATCCACTGTTTCTTCTAGAACTGCTTTGACTTGCTATTTGGGTGCAATCCTGGCAATGTTCATCCTTGTAAAAAGGCACCTAAAGATTAATCACAGTACAGATATGTGTACCTGACCTTTGGGAGAAGTCTGGAGCCACCTTCAAAAATTAGCAATGCAGTTAGTTCCATTTTAGGGCACCTCCACAACACACCCAACATGATTGCTGCAGTACACCTTTGGGTGACATACATACGTCTTAAACCAACTCTTGCAAGCATGTCTAAGCACTGTATTCAGTATTAACCAGCTCTTACTTGACTTGAATTCAACAAAAAACCCTTTAAGATTACGATTTCACTGAGAGTGATACTATCTTTGAAGATCCCGTGATATTGCTTGGATCCTATGCATTTGCGCTCAGTATGCTTATTTCTGGGTGCTATGGAGGCAGTCCTTTGTTGTGGAGCTCACTTATTCTCTCTAGGCACTCTAGGACTCACTGAAAAGCATTAGAATTGTGCAAAGAGAGATGCTTAGTGTGAGATGAAGTGAGAGCCACAGTGGATGACTGCCTCCATAACGCCAAGCACGAAGCATGCCAGAGCAAAAGTATTGTATTGAGGCCATGTATCCACAGTATTTCAGGGATGATTAAGCTTCATTTTACTTCAGGGTTGCCAGGTCCTTCCTAGTCCCCGGTGGGGGACTTTGGGGGTGTTTCTCCTGGGGGTGGGGACATTCCAATGCAATGACATCATGCAAAAGTGACTTCATCACATTGGGGACTGCTGCCCCTCCCCCACACGCCAGCTGGCCAGTGGCGGGCAGGAGCCTGCCAAATCAGGGGATCCCTCATCCCCAACTGGGGACTGGCATCCCTATTATACATAGTTTTAATTAGTGGAATTTATTTTTGCATGTACCTATGTGAACCTGGACAGCAATGCATGGAGCCTGGGCTAATTAAAAATATTTATTTACTTAAACCATTTCTATGCTGCCTTCCCCTCCCAATTCGGGGTCGCCCCTCCATGTGGCAAACATTAAAACATTTCAAGCATTAAAAAGCATCCACATTGCCTTCATTTCATTTTCTGCTCTTTTTGCTACAGTTTACTTGTCAAAGTTCCAGGTGGGTAGCCATGCTATCAGAAGCAGCGGAACAAAGTTTGAGCCCAGGCTTTGTTCTGTTGTCAAAGTTCATTACTCATGGACAGCTCTGAAACGTAACGCAAGAAAGGTTCAGACTGTTACAGACTGGGTCCCCTTGATTCAATTAAACACAATTCAATTGCAAATAGAACACTAGTGTGTCATACATACATTTGGACATGATGTGGAAAACTGCAACTTAATTCTGTTTTTCAGATCTAACATATATTTTTCTTACTGATCATAGCTCACAGCTTTCTTCCCTAGAAAAAAAAGGGAACCCAATCTTTTGTCTCTGCAGTGCCTTTTCCCCAGCAGAGCCAAAGTAGAGCATGTTCCTATTGTAGCCCAGAGGTGCTGCCTTACTTGCGGGTAGCCCTAAATAGCAAGGCACCCCACTTCTGACCTGAACCAGAGACCCACAAAGTCAGGCCAAAGTCAGGCTAGCCAACAGCTTTGGAAAAAGTTCTCCATTTTCAGGTTGCATAGGACAGCCCTCGAAGCAATCTCCAGCCTTCCCCTTCCACCCAGCAATACATATGAAACAATGCCAAGTTCCACCAGGTTCAGTATCTGTATTTCTACAGCTATTCAGTGGCCACCTGGTGAATAACCCTTCTGTCCCCAGAACTTCACATAGCCCTTCTGTGTGATACCTATGTCTATGTGGAAATCTTTTGTCCCCACAATTGTCCTTGCTCCATCCCTTAGGATACAGAGATAACCCAGTCAAACATTCAAATCATTAACAATCCTTCCTGACGCTAATCAGGGACCCATTTCTCACTTTTTCGTAAACCACGGAACCTATTCAACCTGCTTTGGCAGGACCATCAATGGTCATTGAACCCATTCAGCCAGCTCCAGTAGAGCCATCCAGCACCTGGCTAATCTCATCAATGCTATTGTGAATTCCCTCTGGGACCTCATTGGTCACACCTAGGTTTTGCTCCTCCTGGTGTTACACCCAGGGCCAGCCCCAGGTGTCTGGGCGCCCAAGGCAAGACAGCCTGGGGCGCCCACCCCACGGGGATGCCAACCTCCCAGTGGGGCCTAGAGACGGGGGTGGGTGGAGCGCCGGCTTTCCTGAGCACGCCACACTAGCGGCGTGCTCAGGAAAGCCAGGGAAGAGGCGGCTGTTTGAACGGCCGCCCCTTCCCTCCCAGCCCCAGCGCCGGCTGGAGACCGGGGGGGAGCATTTGAACGGCCATCCCTTCCCTCCTAGCGTCGGCTTCACGGGGGGTGGGGCAGGGGGCGCTTTGGCGCCCCTGTGGGCCCCAGCGCCCTAGGCGAGCCGGCAGTGGTTACACCCCCTGTGACTCCTTATTGGTCCAGGAAACCTTTTGTCTTCACCTGAGCCAAGCGCCTCAAGGCCTCCCATTGGTCCACATTGTGTTCCAGTGTTCCATCAATGAATGCACTCTGACTGCACCTATACTTTGAGTACACTCCCAAAGTCTCTCCCCTGGGCCCCCTCCTTAGCACATAATGCTGGCCATAGCCAGTATTCACTTCAAGGACTTCTGCACATCTGGACAGGTAGTATAACCCTGTAACTGACCCTTCTATTCGCTATCATCACCTCTGCTTTCTTAGTTCTGAAAGACTTACTCTTGCTTGAATGCTTAGTAAGCTTGTAATTAGGGAAATTCTTCAATAAACTATTTAATTTACTGTTTAAATCTGGAATCTTCCTACTGTACCGGACCTTGGTATAATAATGTGTGTGATCCCTGATACTGCTCTGGCCTTCTCCGCCACATAGCTAATTTCCCCCAACAACGAGGCAGGCTATTGGCAGTAACACTATCCACAGTTTCCCACTCCTAAAATAGTTCCCAATTCTGTTGTCCAGGATTGTAATTATAGATAGAATCCCAGACTGGATTTCAAAATACCAAGTTGGAGTATCCAATAGAGGAAACACGGCTATGGAAGCTTCTAAATGTTAATTTTAAAATCTCCTAAATAAATACATTTCCAGCATTCCCTCTTTAGCACGATAGTCTTAATCAGATTTTCAAACTTTGTATTAGCCTCCTTAAGGCTGGTGGTGATTCCTTGAAGGAAAGAAGAAGAAGAAGAGGAGGAGGAGGAGGAGGAGGAGGAGGAGTTTGGATTTATACCCCGCCCTTCACTTGGAGTCTCAGAGTGGCTTACAAACTCCTTTCCCTTCTCCTCCCCACAACAGACACCTTGTGAGGTAGGTGGGGCTGAGAGAATTCTAACACAAACTGCTCTTTCAGGAACAGCTGTGCCAGAGCTTGTGACTGACCCAAGGTCACATCAGCAGGTACAAGTGGAGGAGTGGGGAATCAAACCTGGGTCTCCCAGATTAGAGTCCACACACTTAACCACTATCTTGAAAGCACTTGCTCTTTTAGTTGATCACAAGGGCAGTCAGATCAAAGACATTCAGGGCTATATCAGGCTTTCAGCTTGCTTTAATTTTGAATGCTTGGATATCACCACCATAGCTTTTCCCTAGCATCAAACAAAACAAATTGACCCTATTAAAATTCACAGAAGCTCTGTTCACATGTTGCAGTGAATGCTCATACAACTTGCATGTGTGTCCATATTCCAGTTAAGAAAGAACCAACATGTTTGCTTTACAAATGAAACCAGGGACCAGTACATAGATAAGTGTGCAGTTTCAAGTGCATGTTCATCTGTACATGTATTGAAGGTAACATGAGAGTTACTCAACACATGTACAAAGAAATATCAAGTGTACTTGTACACAGATTGTACATGCATTCATTGTAATGCGAACAGGGCTACAGGAAAGACTATGGGACAGTAAGATGTTGAAAACAGAGAAAAACTATAATGCTGGTAGATGTAACTGTTAAGAGGCAAGTGGAAATGGACACAGAGTTGAGAGTTGTTGGCTCCAGCCATACATAATGCAAAACCATGGTTTATTTTAAGTATGGTTTGTAAAACCAAGATTTAGCTTGTAAGCAATCACTGATATCCTAGTTTGGAGCTAAAAGTAAAAGGGAAATTTATCAGGCTCCTCTTTGACAGTAATGTAAGAGTCTAATACAAGTACCTTCTACAAACTGGGAAATTCATTGTGCAATTTTCCCCCACTCTGGATACCCCAGCAACAGTTTGCTTATACCTCCATTCAAACATTATAAAATAGAAGATTGAGCTTTGTGTGACACATGGGGCAACAGGGAACAGTGTCTGAAAGAGGAGAGTTAGAGGCAGCAATTTAAAATGGGGCAGTAGCAGGAGGAGGTCAGCTAGGAATAACCCTACATTTATTTATTTATTTATTTATTTATTCAAATATTTATACTCTATCCTTTTTCTTGGATCAAGATGGATCAAGCCATCAGCTGCCTTTTACAAATTCTACAGAACAATTGCTTCTCTAACCAGACTTGCTCCCTGCTTCAGAGCCCAGCTGAGGAAAATTGTTTAAGATACTCAAGGGGATGGCATTTGTCAGGAAGACTCAAGTGGGAAAAGACCTAAGTATTCCATCTCTTATGCAAGCACTATCATCACAGTTGGTAAAGAAAATACCCACTTCAGAATTCCCAAGACATTTGGCACTGTGTTCCTTGTATGACATGTGGCTTTGCACAAGCCATCTCTAGCTAGCTCAATACTGTGCAAGCAAGCTCAAAGGGCCTCTAATAGACTAGTAGTAACCATGAAAAAACCAGATCTTTCCCAAAGAAAGGTTTAGAATTTATTGAGGGAAATGAAGGGCTACAAGAATTGGAAAAGGCCCTCAGGCATAAGAATAATGAAACTGTTCTGTTCAGATGGAGCATCTGTATGAAGACTTACATGAGAGGAGAGAGAGAAAAAAGAGTCCAGCCTCTAGCTGAGTGAGAATTCTGAACCAGGGAATGGCCAGAAGAACTGGGGAAGAGAGGGTCTTAGAGAGGAGGAAAGGAGAGGTTTTAAGAGGAAAGGAGTTAACAGAGAAGGAGGTTACCAAAAAAAAAAGAGAGCGAGAAGGGGGGTTACCTATCCTCAGTCTCAGGGCCGGTACCAGTTTTTTTTGCAGACTAGGCAAGGCTACCTTCTGGCGCACCCCCCCCCCGGTGCGCCCACCAGTTTGCAAACATAAATGCATTTAAGGAAGAATGAAAATCACAAAATTTGAAATTGCTAATTTTTTTTTAATTGTGAGAACAAGTAACACAATCTCTGAAAGGTAGGTCAGGCTTAGAGAATAACTGGCCCAAAGACCCCTAGTGATCAGTAATCAGGAATTTTAGCCCACGTCTCCACAGACCTAATCCAGCACACAGGCTATATGATTGCAGATATCCCACTCGATTTCAACAGCTAGAAATATGACGTGAGAGAAAGATAGTAAGGAAAGCATGATTTCAATAAACTCCCAAAGCCCTAAAGCACTGCATTTTAAACTCTGAACTGAGAAAAGGTAGGTGGGGCTGAGAGAGCTCTTTCGAGAACTGCTCCGGGGAGAACAGCTCTGAGAGAACTTGTGATTGACCCAAGGTCATACCAGCAGCTGCATGCAGAGGAGTGTATCTGAATTTCAGAAAGGATAGAGCATATTGTGGTGGACAAATTCCTACACTGCTGATGTAAATAGATTACCTCAAAACTGCAAGGAACACTTGCAGATTGCATCCTGTCTTATACTCTTCAGTTCTTGCCAAGAGCTCTATAAGACTGTAGAACTCACAACACTATAGTTTAATGTATTTATCCTGCAAATCACTTAGAAAGTATTTATAGCTAAAGTAATCAACTTCAGTCTTTGCCAATGGACATGCATGCTTCTAGGTGATGAATTTCTGTAGGTTCTTTCTGTTCTTACATTTTGGGAAACAGTTTGGGAAAACAGCTTTTCATGGGAAGCTAGCTGCCTGTTCACATACAAGGACTGCAGAAAACAAACACTAAGCAAATCTTTATTCTGCAATTTGGGGTGATTAGTTGTTAAGTTTAAAACTGACAGCAGTAATTGGAAATATCCTGGAGCTACAGTTTGCACAGCAATTTATTTTATAAACTTTTTTTCACTTTTATAAAATCAAGTTAAAACTGAGGTTTACAATATATATAATGATCACATCTTGCCTCACATACATTCTGAATTAAATTGAACATTCAAGAATTTCTTGTTGGCAACTAAGAATCTTCTGGACAGCACTTTCAAATGGAAAGGTCAAGTTAATTTCCTGAAAACCATGTTGCTCTTTAGAAATTACAACTGCTTTCAGAAACAGCAAAGCAAACTTTGGAAAATGTTAACACCCCCTGGTTTTGCTATTATTTCTCTTTGTGAATCTTTCTCCCTCCCCCTCCTGTAGTTCCGATTGTACTGAGTCCTTCCCTACGGCCACGCCTCCTCCACCAATTGTTCAAGCCTCCAGCAGCCGACAACAGCATCTATCTTGTGATTTTTAAAGTGCTTTAGCAAACTTGAAAAGTACTGAGACTGACGCATGTGGGTTTCAGCTCAGACCTTTACTTAGTGATTCAGCAAGTAACAATGGCAAACTAGTCAGCTCACAGGCTGCTTATATGTCCCTTTACAAACACACCCATGACGCACACCCACACCTGTGATAGGCTATATACAAGAGTTGCGAACTGCAGGAGTGTGAGTCTGTGCAATATTTTGCCTGGAAATGTGTGGGCTTGGCTATTTCTTCCACTGCACTGAAATGTCAATAGGATGGGATGGCAACATTTTGTTGTGGGTCCCCTCTTGTATTCTTATATTTTTCAATAAAATTAAAAACACACACACGCACACAGTGCAGTCTCCCAAACCAAATCCCATCTTTGCTAGCTTGCAGGCTAGAGTGCATTTTCTGGGAAGTCCTTATCTGTCCCTGCAGTACTTTAAAGTCCTAGGCACCTGTCTCCAATAGGGTGGGTTGGGGAGGGGTAATTAATCCCCATCAAGTGATCCAGTCACATGATGACAATGCCGGGGAGACACTCAGGTCTGCAGGCAAGCTGAAGGGCTTCTCCCCCCCCCCACGGGTGCTTGCTTACTTTCGCCTCCCAGGCCCAGCTTGGGCTCCTCCTCGTCATAGCCCTGCCTGGACTCATAGGCAGCAGTGGTGACCAGCTGGCGAGTCCCCCCCCGGCACCAGCATCACAGCTGCCAGCCAGCAGTCCAAGCCAGCCAGTGCATTTTGCAGAGAGGGCTGTGGAGAGGGCTGCAACCGGGTGGTTGGGGCGTCGCAGAGGGTGGGTGGGCACCAAGCAGGAGGAGGGCCCAACATGGACTCCTTGCAGCCAAAGGGGGTGAAGCAGGGGGCCGCCTGCAACTCAAGTGAGTGACTGACTCTTTTGGCGAGAGGGGAGGGGAGGGAGGGGAGGGGTGGCAAGCCAGCGGTGCGACCTTCTTGGCTCACACCCATAGGCGAGTGCCTAACTTCACCTCTATGGAAGCTCCAGCCCTGCTCTGTCTGCTGAGCTGAGTAGTGTACATTGTCTGTTTAGATGATCCAGAGGCTCAGTGTAGGGACCTTTAGATAGATCTTCCAAAGATCCTAAGGAAATAGTATAAGGAGGTTTGCTGATTCCAGAAGAGAAGAGTGGAGTTGGCAGCCTCTGAGGAGCCAGTAGCGGAGTGAGACTGCAAATTTTTGGCCGTCACAACAGTGATAGTTATAGGAACCCACACAAAAGAAATAATGATAAAGTCCAGGAATTCAGGGTGAGTCCAGGATGAGAATCTGTGGGTTCCCTGACTTTCTTTGAGTCAGGGGCTTCCCAGAAAGGTAATGGCTTCTAGGCAGAGTAGACAAAGGGATTGGCAGGTTGGATGATTCAGCCCCATTTGTGGCAAGTTGGTAGGAGACATTCAGACAAGGTCAGTAAAAGCAATCAAGCCCACCTGGCTGCTTGGTAGTAATTCGATTTTGTATTCAGGAAGACTTGTCCTTACTGATGAAATTACACTGATAGATCTAGCTGGGTGCCTGTGGCAATGGGTAGGCATGTAGATGCCCTATCAGTGAATCACTCTCCTGCCCAAGTTTTGACCACTTTTTAACATAGCCTGAGGAAAGCCTTGACTTTACCTTTTCCAAAGCATGGTATTGCTAGCTCCTGAAATGCCTGCCAAGGCAAATTTAACCAAGATGGAGTTGGGATAGACAGGACACATCTAGGAAAAGGGTCTTCCCCTCACCCCAAGATATTTCTCTCTAGTCTTTTCCAAATTTTAGTTTCTTTTTTAAAACACACTCAGATGATTTGTTAACCTTAGCCAAAAATTTGGTAGTAGACCTAGTACTGGTAATACTAGTACTGTTAGCATTACTGTGGTTTGGACAATAGCATTTTTTTAAAAGTCAATGCTGCTTAAAGAAGCCCAGTCCTAAATCACTGCACAAGTTAACTAGGCAATGGGTCACTTTTTGTCAAGGAAGGAAATCATTCTTCAAATGCTCAGCTATTATGTTTTGGGTTTATAGCTACTTTATAGCCAGTTCCATATATTTGTAGAACAGCTATATATCACAGAGAGAAAGTATCTTGCAGTTGTTATATCAAAATGTTTGGATGAACCATTCTTTGTTTCTTTTTTTAAAAAAGGAATTTGTGGTAAGTATGGTAAAAGGTTTCCTCTTCAGTTTTTGAGGCCTCTAAGTCTTTCTCCTCACACTATGTGGCATGATCTTTCATCCAGATGTTGGCAGCTGGCCTGAGGTTTGTTTGTCAAGCTGCCTTCCAACCACTGGCATGATAAACACTTGGGGGTAAGAACAGGGCTTCATTTGCATCTACTGATAATTGTTCCTGTCACATTTTCTTCAGGCTATTCAGATTCTAAATAAAAGCATTTAACTGGGTACTTAAATCTGGAGGACAAAAGCATCACTTTATGTGTTGTATATGGAATAGATTATTTTATTTTATTGCATTGTCGAGTATATTGAAACTGGGAACTAGTTACAAATAAGCAAGTTTGTCTTGGAAGAAGTGTACTGGAACTTTGTCTATCTATAGTGACAAGATTAAAGGATCAGACATCTGATCCAGTCATATCTCTAAGAAACATCACAGTCACTGCTTTTATTTTGATAAAGACCTGAGATTCAATGCATGACAGTCAAGTGCAGAAAAGGGATTACAAAGATGGGTGCTTTAGGGGATCTTGCTTTTAGATTTAAAACATGGACAATAGCAACGTTGTTGTTTTTAACTCTTGAGTGTGAGTTTGGACACAAAGGCCAGTATAATGGATATTTTGTTAATTTTATATAGCCTTTCCCCAGTAAACAAGTTTAATTATTCTAAATTGCAGGTCTGGAACTTAAATTTATTGTGGATGCACTTGCCTTTCCATGAGACTTTAGCTTCCTCTTCCTATGCTACAGTAGACACCCAAGACCAGAGGTGCCGAAGTCGTTTGTTATGAGGGCCGGATCGCACATAAATGTAACTTTGTTGGGCTGGGCCATGCATACTATAAAATGTAACATAAGTTACCAGAGATATATAAACTTTATAAAGGTGATTTCAGATGTCTAATGGGAATAGCAGACATGTCTGGCTTAGGTGTGATATGCAGAGGGGAAGCAGGTGTGGTGATGTCAGCATTGGTAATAGCACAGGAAACCTCCATCCAGGAGGATTCAGTCCAGAAGGATGCAGAGAATAAATGGATATAAGTCTGACATTAGAAATCACAACATTCAGTTGCTGACCTAAGAGTAGCAGTGCTTTTACAAAGGGATTTCAAAGGGAGATTAGAAAGAGCGACTGCTGAACTGCATCCTCCTGGACTGGATTGAGACCTAGTTTCCCGGTCTCATTACCAGTGTATGCTGTTATCATTTGGCATCTGAAATCACTCCACTCTCCAAGATGTAAAGAATGATCCAAGTGTTCTTATTCCTAATCAGGGTCTTTTTGAAAGAAAATAAATCCAGATAGGGCAGAGAAATCCAATCATTTTTTATTTTTTTTTTAAGAAAATTTATTGACAGGATATAATACCATGTTCCATATTTGGCTAATAATTCATGCCATATCCCTTTCTACAAATTTTTATCCCCCCCTCCCCTGGCTTCCAACGATACTCCGCCCCGATTAACATTTCAATCAATATTCTCTTACATTCAGTTCATTTTCAGTAGTCAAATCATACATTTCATTATTTTCCTTTTTCTATTTTATTAGGTAACTTTCCTGTTACAATCTCTCTTGTTACAACACTTCTATTCTTAATAGCTGTCAAAACATAGTAGTCTATTTTTCACATCCCAGTTAAGCTCTAGATAGTCTTTAAAATCTTTCCAGTCTGCTGAGAATTCTTCGTCTTCTACTCCATGAAGTTTTCTTGTTAACTTGTCCATTTCAGCCATAAAAACCATTTTTTTAATCCACTCCCATTTATCAGGTACCTGCTCCTGCTTCCAGAACTGAGCATAAGTCATTCTTGCAGTTGAAATTAGGTACCATAACAAAGTTCTTTTTGCCATTTTAACTTCTTCTAATTTTAGCCCTAACAGTAACATTTCTGGTTCTTTTTTCAAAGTACATTTCAAGATTTTCTGAATTTCATTATGAATCTCAGTCCAAAAAGCACTTGCTTTTTCACAAGTCCACCACATATGGTAAAACGAGCCCTCTTTTTTCTTACATTTCCAACATTTGTTAGACGTATTCTCATTCATATTAGCAATTTTTTTTGGTGTCATTATACCATCTATACATCATTTTGTAACAATTTTCTTTAACATTAACACATGTTGAAATTTTAATCGATTTTTTCCACAGACATTCCCATGATGACATTTCTATATCTCTATTTACATTTATAGCCCATTTCACCATTTGCTCTTTTACCGTCTCATCCTCTGTGTACCATTTTAACAAAACCTTATAAATTCTTGAAATCATTTTTTTACCTTTTTCTATCCAAATCGTTTCAATTTCATTATTTTCTTTTCTAAAACCATATCTCATTTTATCAGTCTTAAATAAGTCATAAATCTGTCTGTAGTTTAACCAGTCATATTCAAAGTCCAGTTCTTCTCTAAGTCTCATCGCGAAACTCTTCCCCTCGGTTTTCAGAATGTCTCTATAGGGTAACCAGTCTTTCCCTTTATGCCTTGAAAGTGGTTTTATTACTTCCGCCGGAACAATCCACATTGGTCTTGCTTCGAAAAAAAATCTCTTGTACCTCATCCATGTCACGAATAGTGATCTCCTTATGAAGTGGTGTTTGAAAAGGTTATCTACTTTAGATTTCTCATACCATAAATAGGCGTGCCAACCATATCTTCGGTCATGACCTTCTAGTGCCAACAACTGTCTGTTCTCCAAATTGATCCATTGTTCCAACCAAACCAGGCACACCGCATCATGATATAATCTAAAATTAGGAAGTTGAAGACCTCCCCTTTCTTTCACATCACAGAGAATTTTCATTTTGATCCTTGGCTTCCTTCCACAAACTTAGAGATCTCCTTTTGCCATGAATTCAACACTTTACAATCTTTCACAATTGGAATCGTCTGAAATAGGAATAACAAATGAGGTAAAATGTTCATTTTCACTACTGAAACTCTGCCTAGTAGTGATAAATTCACAGTATTCCATTTCTTAATATCTTGTTGGATTTTATTCCAGACCTTTTCGTAATTGTTTTTAAACAAGTCTATATTCTTTGCTGTAACCTCAATTCCCAGGTATTTAGTTTTTTTCACCACTTCACATTGGAATCTCTCTTGTAGGTCCAGTTGATTTTCTTTTCTCATATTTTTACAGAGTATCTTTGTCTTGTTCTTGTTCACATAAAATCCAGCCACGTCACCGAATTCCTTAATCTTTTCCATCAATAACAGTACATTCCTTACTGGATCTTCAATTATAAACATTACATCATCAGCAAAAGCCCTATATTTGAATTCAAAACTCCCAATTGTAAGTCCTTTTATATCTTTATCTTCTTTTATTTTACTCAGCATCACTTCCAAAATCCAAATAAATAACAAAGGAGATAACGGACACCCTTGTCTTGTTCCTTTTTGAACTTTAAAATATTCTGTCAACTCTTTATTCATGTTTAGCGACGCTTTTTGTTCACAATATATAGCCCTAATCATATTTGAAAAGAGCTGCCCAGTGTTCATTCTATCAAACACTTGCAACATAAATTCCCAGTTTAAATTATCAAAGGCTTTTTCCGCATCCAAAAATAGAAAGGCAACTTCCTTTTCTGGATGTTTATCGTAGTACTTTATTGCATCAATCACGATCCTTAAGTTGTCTCTGATTTGTCTATTTGGTAAGAAACCGGCTTGTTCTTCTCTGATAGCAGTCTTTAAGTCAGTCTTTAATCTTTCTGAAATGACTTTGGCAAATAATTTGTAATCATTATTAAGTAGTGAAATTGGTCTATAATTTTTTACATCTGACAAATCTTGTCCTTCCTTAGGTATGAGAGATATGTTGGCTTCTTTCTAAGATTCTGGTATTAATTTCATTCATTGAATTTCATTAATTAGAAGTTCCATAATCGGGGTCAGCTCCTCCTTTAGTTTTTTGTAAAATTTTGTCGTGAATCCTTCTGGTCCCGGAGCTTTCCCTAATTTGGCGTCTTCTATTGCGTTATATATTTCTTCTTTCTGTATTGGGCCATTCAGCATTTCTTTAGTATCACTGTCCATCTCAGGTAATGTTACATTGTCCAAGTACTTTTTGATCTTCGCTGGGTCAATCTTCTTCTTTTGGAATAATTTTGCATAATATTTGAAGAAGGCTCTTTTTATCCCATTCATGTCAACAATTTCTTTGCCTTCTTCCATTATCTTGGTTATTGTCCTTCTCTCCCTCCGATTTTTCAGTTGCTATGCTAAATACTTCCCTGGTTTATTTGCTCCTTCAAAAGATTTTTGCTGCAATTTCTTTAAATTCCAGTAGAGTTCTCTGTTTAGTGCCACTTTTAATTGTTCTTGCAAAATTTGTATTTCTTTGAGAAGTTTCTTTTTGCCTGGTCTCCGTTTCAACTCATTCTCTTTTTGTTGAATTTTGTCCTGCAAATCTTGCTGTTGTTTCAAATTGTTTTTCTTATCGGCTGCGTTCATTGAGATCAATACTCCTCTCATCACCGATTTATAGGCAACCCAGACTGTCTGAATGTTGACCTCCTGATTTAAGTTCATTTGGAAAAAAAAATGAGTTTCTTTCCGCAAAATCTCCGCTAGTTTCGTCTTATCCAATAAGTCCTCATTAATTCTCCAATGATATTGTTTAACCTTTTCTTTTAATGTCCAAATTAACGGGTTGCGATCTGAATTGGTCTTTGGCAGAATTTCCACCTGAGTTTTTAATGCAATCTCGCTCGACATCCAAATCATATCTATTCTTGAGAAGGATCTATGTCTGTTAGAATAAAAAGTAAAGTCTTTGATTTTTGGATTCCATTTTCTCCACACATCTTCCAGCTTTTCTTGTTCAATCAATTTTAAAACAAAATTGAGATAACTTTCCGATCTTCTCATCACCCTTTTGTGATTGTCTGTCCAATTTATTGTTAACAGTACCATTAAAATCACCAGCTAGAATTATCTGATCGTAATGCACTTGGTCCAATTCCCTCAACAAGTCCTTAAAAAGTTCTCTTTGGCTCCATTAGGAGCATACAAATTGACAACCAATGTCTTTTTTTGTAACATACTAATCTCAACAGCCACATATCTCCCTTCTTTATCTGTAAAAACTTGTTTGGGTTCCAACATTTTGTTTACATAAGTCACAACTCCTTTATTTTTTTTTCTCTGCCAAGGAATAAAATTCTTCTCCCAATTTTTTATTAATCAGATATTTATTGTCCCGACTTTTAATGTGAGTTTCTTGTAAACAGATGATATTAGAATTTTGCTTTTGTAGCCAATGATTCACTACTTTTCTTTTGTTAGGTGAATTAAGTCCATTTACATTCCCCGATAGCAATTTGTAATCCATCACTGAGTCTTTTTAAATATCTCCAAAGTCTTCAATGTTTTCGGCTTTAAACCTATACATATCCCCCGGTGTTTTAATCACGTGTCTTTTTGAGTTGTATGTAAAGGACAGTCCTTGTGGTACCTCCCATCTGAATCTGATATTCAGTTGTTTCAGCTTCTCCACCAGTTTCTTGTATTTCTTTCTATCCTGCAAGATGGACCTTGGGAGTTCCTTCATTATTATTATCTTTTTACCATCAATTTCCAATGGCTGAGTAAACTGCTTCTTAAATACATCCTCTTTCATTTTCCGTGTCACAAATTGAACGATGACATCTCTTGGTAAATTTTTTCTCTGTGCATAAGCAGAGTTCACTCTATATATAAGATCAAAATTGTAATCTAACTCCCCTTGGTCTTCTCCCATATATTCAGTCAAAGTTGCCATCACTTCGGTACGTATGTCTTCTCCCAATCTTTCTTCTATTCCTCTCAGTCTCAGATGGTTTGACATTGCTTTATATTCCACAACTGTCTCAAGATTCCGGTTGCTTTGTCCATTTACTTCAATTTTCTTTTCCAGATCTTGTGTCTTTTGCACCATTTCCATTGATTTGGTCACCAAAGCTTTAACTTGATTACTTGTATTTTCCACTTTTTTAAACTCTGCCACTTCTGCAAGTACTAACTCTCTCAAGGCCGCCACGTTTTTTTCCTGAACTTCTTCCAGCTGTTCCAGCTGTTTTTCCATTTTCTCATCAAATTGCTTGTCCATTTGCTTCATCATAGCGTGGATTGCTTCTAGCATATGCTTCTCCATTGCTTCTATTGCTGCCTGCCATTCTTTCTTATCTTTGGCTGCCATACCTGGACTCACCGCTGACGCTGCTCTATGCCGAAGTTTTGATTCCGTTTTGGAAGTTTGTCAATACAGTTCAACTAACTTTCCAATTCCCTTCAAGTTCCACTTTATTTCGCTATTGCTGACAGTCTATTTTGTCTTAAAAATGCATTTTAAAATTTAGTCCTCCACAAAATGGCGGGCGCAATTTCTCTATGGTTTTCTTGGCTAGAGTAGGCTCTTTCTAAACTTCCTCTTTCCAGTCTGACATTAAAAATGTCCTACCGGAAGCACATCCGGTCCGCCTCTTTTTCGGTCCTCCAACACAGTCTCTAGCCAGGTTCAATTTCCAGCCGGATACAGTTAACTGTTACACCTTTGTCTCGCGATCTTTCCAGTCACACTCGCTCATTCGCTTATCACTCAGTCTCTGACCGCAGGAATGTTAAACAAATTCAACTTCTTCCTTTTTTAGCGCTTTAATGGACTCTTCTAATTTTAACAATGGATCGATTCCACAGCTTAAAGTCTTATGCGCTTAACCGCCTTGCTCAAAACTCGTTAGATCTTCTCCCCAGTAAGCAAATCGTTTTGGTTCCCTTAGATGTTTATCTTGGGACTTCGCATCGCTTCTCTTTACTTCCAACAGTAGATCGTTTCTTAAGAGATCAGGAAATGGCGAATTTAAGCTGATTCTTCAGCTCGGCTAGCTTCTTTAGTGCTGATTAGCAAAATCCCGCTCCTGAGAGGAGTTCAAGGCATAAACAAGCCTCCTTTGGGACTTGCGGACGCCGATCTTTACTCTCACTTGGACCTCGTTGCTTGCTTGGCACCCCCCTGCCTGGGGGTTGCTGCGTTGGGCAGTAAAACTGCCCAAACTGTCGGAAGAAGCCGCCGTCCACTCCGCTCGATCGCAGGAGTGTGTCAATTTGCCATTTTACTCCAACCGGAAGCCAAATCCAATCATTTTTTAAAAAGCAGCAACTTTTCAGAATAAGCCAAAATAATTTCCTCAATGTACATTGTGCTCGTCAGAAGAATCCATCCACCCACCCACCCTCCAAAGAAGTACGCTTGCACACGAAAGCTTATACCTGGAATAAAACATTGTTGGTCTTAAAGCTGGGACTCCAGTTTTGTTTTCTCCCTGTCTCTTTCCTCCTCCTCCCTTCCCCTTCAAAGAGGAGGAGCAGCCCCAGAGAATAAAGCAGAAGAGAGCTCTCTTACCTCTCTGTGAGTGTGTGTTTGTGTGTGTGAGAGAGAGAGAGGGAGAAGGAAGGCGAAGGGGAAGGGCAGGCAGGCAGGCAGGTATGTCTTTGTATCTCTCTGGCAAAGCACCCAGAATTAGGATCATGGCCATAAAGTAGAAATCAAAAGTATGGGGATCTATCAATTAAATAAAAGAGAGCAGTAGTTTTAGGGGGTTTAGAAAATACCTTTGTGTGAGGTCACCATGACTTCCAGGCACAGGCGCCCGTGCGCACACGCACGCACACACACACACACAAAAGAAAGAGGAAAAAATACTCTTGCGCCATGTAGTTTATATATAACAAAACCAAATGTTTTCAGTGTTGCTGAGATAATCAGGTTATAAAATATAAAGGCCATTGAATCTCTAGATCCCATTAATTCTTAAATTTCAGCTAAATTGCTGACATTGCTTTAGCTGTCCTTGGAGGTTTCTCTTTCAAACACTTGTTGGATTTTGTGCTACTCAGCTGCTGAACAACTGAGTACATAACTCTGTCGATGACAGAAAGGTCAGTTGCAAATCTCTGTTTTGTAATGGAGAAGGTGATGCTCCAGAAAATCAAAAACTAATAAGGAATGTATAAAGGGGAGAGATCATTTCTAATAGAAATTCCAAACCCTCTATTACTCCTGTACATATCATTAGCTGTTCCTCATTTTGTGACAAGAGGGAGTGATGAAGGGAATAATTAATAATGCAAAGCATCTTAGAAGCAGGGCAACTGTGAATAGGGGGGAAATATTACTTCCCCCAAAAGGGTTTATTCTTTTGAATTATGGCTACAGGTGGAGAAAAACTGGTGGCATGGATACTAGATAAACTGCTCTGTTCACCTAAACTCATTATGATCATTATCCGATAACTAAGCTGCCATGACATACTGAAGGCAGAACCTTCACAGTAAGAATTTTTAGTACTTCCCAGTGGAAACAATCTTAACAAGTGATAAAGTTCACCACCAGAATAACTATTTCCTCAAATAATTGTATATAGTAGAATTTAGGAACAAAGGATTAGAACTATTTTTGCCTGCTTCCATGCTTGCTTTGGAAAAATCAACGGCCCATTTAACAGGACAAACAGATGCTCTGAGTGAAGCTAACCAGCATGCGGATATCTTTTCCTATTGTTATTTCCTAACATTTGAACATCAAAGATTATCATGTACTTCTGCCAAAAAATTCCCATCTGAATAGGAACCCTGGACAACTTCTAGAATAGGCTTTAATATACTCATGGATGTATCACAGTAGCTAAGAGATGGAGGCTGTGGTCACACACACTAAATAATCCACTTTCAATCCACTTTTAATGCACTTTCCAACTAGATTTTGCAAATTCACACAGTAAAATCCAGTTGGAAAGTGCATTTAAAGTGGATTGGAAGTGGATTATTTAGCATTTGTGACCATAGCTAAAGAGTAGATGGAACCTAACAATGTTGTCAACTAAATAATTGTTTGGAAAATTGTGACTTTATGCAACTTATATTCTTGTATTTCCGGATTGCATTAACATGGTATGTTAAACAGGCCTGAGTCCATGTGAAGGGCCAAAAGCCAGCAAATTAATCATGGAGAAACAGGCCAAATTGTGGTCCAAGTGAGGTAACCAAAACGCAGTTGTATGCAATTACTGCATTTACCTGAAAGGAACAACTGGAATGAAAGATGGTATTCCCTCCTAAAATGTTATATACAAAAAGTTGTAACGTGTAAAACTGCCTGCTATTTTTCTTGATGACATAGCTATGAAAAGCCTGGTCTTCCTTTTTTGGTATATATAAAGGTAAAGGTTTCCCTTGCTCGAAAGCCAGTCTAATCTGACTCTAGGGGGTGGTGCTCGTCTCCGTTTCCAAGCCAAAGAGCCAGCGCTGTCCAAAAACATTTCTGTGGTCATGTGGCTGGCATGACTAAACACTGAGGCACACAGAACTCTGTTATCTTCCCACCAACGCAGTACCTATTTATCTACTTGCAATTTCTTGCTTTTGAACTGCTAGGTTGGCAGAAGCTAGGGCCAGAGATGGGAGCTCACTCCGTCCTGCAGCACTAGGATTTTGAACTGCCAAACTACAGACCTTCCAGTCTGCAGTTCAGTGTCTTTAACCTCTGAGCCAACGTGGCCCTACTTTTGGTATATACAACATAGAACATACATTAGGAAAAATCACATTCTTAAAGTGGTGTGGACAAAATATTATCCAATTTGATCTGCATACAAATGTTGGTCAGATGCTAGTCACCTGAATATCACCTGGCAAGGTATTAATACATTTATAGACAACAAAGTGTTGAATCAATTTCCACGGTCTTTCCCTTTGCGTGAGCACTAGTGCACAATTCCTAATGTCGCCTTCTTCTTTGAGTAACTACTACACTGCTACCACTACAGACAACTATTTCACCATCCAAATTTCAAATGAGCCTCTTGGAGAAATCAAGGACACTTTGAACATATCCATGTTTTCTTTGAATCTTGACAGCTATGATATTCTCAAAATGTAGCTCCCAGTTACCTGCTTTGAAACCTGTTTTGTCTATTTGCTGCAGGTGCTGCAGTTGGCCAGGCTTCCTTTTGCAGCATTAAGACACAGGAAGCCTCCCTCATTCACTGGGACAGCTTAAAGTATTTTATGCATGGAAGGCTTAATTTGATTTTTTTAATATCCTACCTTGTGGTTCTCTGGATAATTGATCTTGATGTTTCTAGAACTGAATTGAGTGGAGTGTTCCCTCTCAGACACAACCATAGAAGGCTCTGTTGTTTCTACTTGGGTGATGCAATCATACAGAGAACAAGCAAATCATGTTCTATGGAATGCCATAGTACTCTTATGGAGTAGGGCCTATAAAATATTACAGGCATGTTGGTCTTTTTCTCTTTGACATCCTTTCCTGACTGGGCATCATGTACTTTTGAAGCTGAAACAAGGGTTTGTTTTCGGCTAAGGACTGAATCTTGTAGTCTTAGCATCCCAGTTTTATTGTACATACACAAAACATTTAAGGCATAATCCAAAATTAAGCATATTTAGTCCCAGTGATTTTAGTGGGAGAATGTCATCTTAATTCTCACTCAATGAAATCAGAGGGCTTTAAATTTAACTCTGTCTGGATTATGCATCTTATTTGGAAACAACAATGCTATACTGTGGACCCAATGCTAGCCGTGTTTTCAAAAGTTATTTGTGCATGTTTAATTGTTCTAGGGTGGGAATAAGAATCTCAGTAAAAATGTGATAGGAGGTATTGAGATCTGGCTGCACTTCCAGTGTGTATACAGATGTGCAGTTCATGAACTAGCAGGTGGAATCTATATGGAATCTCTCCCCCCTTCCCCTCAATTTCATTCACTGGATCAGGTTGGATGTACATTTGGAGACATTCATGTTTAGCAGTGTGTGTATGAAAAGGGCA
Source organism: Gekko gecko (assembly GCA_029375565.1). Taxonomy (NCBI): domain Eukaryota; kingdom Metazoa; phylum Chordata; class Lepidosauria; order Squamata; family Gekkonidae; genus Gekko; species Gekko gecko. The sequence goes on along the minus strand of JAPDNY010000002.1, from coordinate 68,025,926 downwards.
CAGGCACTATTGGTCTGAGACTGCTGTTGATTTCCTGACTGATGCACACTTTACCAAACACACACATTTGCTGCTGTGTAACATATGAGCATCTCTACAGCTCAAGTGCTGGATCATACTATCCATGAGGAATTCATAGAAATAGATCTCTCCTATATTCACAACAATCCCCTATATACCCTTGAATAACCTCTGCTGGGAATCATAGACCTTCCAGGAGAAAATGCCATGTGGCACAGAGGGCACAATGACAATGAGGAATTATTTTATTTATTTATTTGACTTTTATCCTGCCCTCCCGCCGAGGTGGCTCAGGGCAGCTTACAAACAATTAAAACCAGTATACAATTTTAAACACAATATTTCTACATCTAAAACAATACAATAAATACTGAGTTACATTAAAATATGGTGGCATTCTGTATAAAGTGCTGTATAACATGCTGGTGCAGTTGCGGTACTGCCGGTATTGCAAGCATATTAAAATGCTTGGCAGAAGAGCTTGGCCTTTACTGCTCTACGGAATTGTTGCAAATCCCGTAGAGCTTGAATTTCAGCCGGAGCTCATTCCATAGCTTCGGTGCAGCTAGAGAGAATGCCCTAGTTCTTGTTGTTGTTAACTTGGCATCTCTTAGGCCAGGGGGGACCAGGTGATTTTGAGTCCCTGAACGCAGTGCCCTCTGAGGAACATGCAGGGAAAGGCAGTCCCTCAGGTAGACAGGCCCCAGACCATTTAGAGCTTTAAAGGTCAAAACCAGCACCTTGAATCGTATCCAGAACACTAGTGGCAGCCGGTGCAACAGCTTTAGCACTGGTTGGATGTGCTCCCACATGGGAAGTCCCATTAACAACCTGGCTGCTGCATTCTGCACCAGCTGCAGCTTCCGAAGTTGCCCCAAGGGCAGCCCCATGTAGAGAGCATTGCAGTAATCCAGCCTCAAAGTGACCATCGCATGGATCACTGATGCCAGATCATTGCGTTCAAGGAAGGGGACCAACTGCCTAATCCAGCTGAAGATGGTAAAAGGCTGCTTTGGCAGTGGCTGCTCCCTGGGCCTCCATTGACAGGGAAGCATCCAGGAGCACTCCCAAACTCCTGACTCTCAGTGCTGGCACCAATGGTGCCCCACCGAAGGCCGGGAGAGGGCCCCTAACCCCGTACCTCTCCGATTCAGGCACAGGACCTCCGTCTTCATTGGATTTAGTTTCAGCCGACTCAGCCTAAACCAACCCATTATGTCCCGCAGCGCTTGGTCCAGATCTTCCAGGTTAGAGGCAGACTGAACACCGAACAACAGATACAGCTGGGTGTCATCTGCATATTGGTGACACCCTAGCCCATGCCTCCGGGCAATCTGGGCAAGGGGGCGCATATAGATGTTGAACAGCATCGGGGAGAGGACTGCCCCTTGGTGCATTCCACGAACCAGTGGGTGCCTTCAGGACAGCTTCTCCCCAAGCGCCGCCCTTTGTCCCCGACCTTGGAGAAAGGGGACGAGCCATTGCAGGGCAAGGCCCCGAATCCCCACGTCAGCGAGGCAGTGGGCAAGCAACTGATGGTCAACCATGTCGAACACTGCTGACAGGTCCAACAACAGGAGCACCGCTGTCCCACCCCAATCCAGATGCCTTTAGAGGTCATCTGTGAGGGCAACCAGTGCTGTCTCAGTCCCGTGGCCCAGGCAGAAGCCGGACTGGAATGGGTCTAGTGTGGAAGTGTTATCTAGGTAGGCCTAGACTGAATCATTCTATACAATTGTGCTGGGTGCGAGCATGCAGACACAATCTCAGCCGTGTAGAACTCTCTCTTTGCGACCTTGGTTGCCATTTCATACGACTTCATAAACGTTCGATAGGATGCTCTTGACGCTTCGTCACGAGCTCACTGCTGCTGTCTCTCTAGTCATCTGAGCACTCGTTTCATCAGCCTCAGCTCCTGGGTATACCAAGGAGCCAGCCTCGATCAGGGGCGCAGAGGACATCTGGAATCGATCATGTCGATGGCCACTGAAAGTCAGTTATTCCAATCCTCAACTAGCTCATCTAGCAAGTCGCCAGGGGGCAATGGATCCCAGAGAGCCATCTGAAGCTGCAGTGGGTCCATCTGGCTTCGTGGGTGAGCCCAAATCAGCTCACCGCCCAAACAGGGTTGGGTTGGCACATTCACTCAGGCCCTCAGGGCATAGTGGTCCAACCATGGTACTGCAGTAGCAGTAATCCCACTGTAATTCCAGCCACGAAGATCAAATCAAGTGTGTGACTGGCCTGATGAGTGGGGGCCGTTACATATTAGGCAACTTGTACTCTCTTGCTCTCATACTAGTAGAATGGGCACGACTCCCAAGGCCCAGTTTCACCTAATTCCCCCTCTTCATGCCATCTCTGTGCCACATGGCTTTTTCTGAAGAAGAATTCCCTGATCCTCATCAGTGGTTTTGTATGTACACAGTGTGCTGCTTACAAGAAGGGGAAAGTAAAAGAGAGTCCCACAAACTCCTTCCACGTACACATGGTAGGATCCAACTGAATATGTTCAGGACAAAAAGAAATACAGTGAATCAAGTATTCATTGTTTTTTGTATAAAATTTTATATATGTATTATTTTCTGTATCATTCATCTTTTCATCTAATGGCATGTGTACTTCCTAGTCTTTAAAAAGGGAAATAGTTGGGTGTATGTCAGTAACTGCTTTGTGAATATTCTTGGTATGGTTATTTAATTAGTTTGCAATGCTTCTTCAAATGTGTGACCCCTTTGATAGCGCCACTATTTCTGGGGCAAAGGTTAATTTGAATCACATTGCTTGACAAATGGTATACTACGGTGGCCAAATAATGGATTACCCACCTATATTTTTCTATTTTCCTTTGAAGATAGACATTAAATAGAACTTACCAACACCCTAGCCTTTAAAATGTACACAGCCACTGAGTGTTTGCATCAGCTCAGCTTGTTTAATTTGTAACAATCTATCACACATTCTTTGTCTTAGCACTAAAGTACACCATTTTGGGGGGAGCTGTGGCTGAGAAAATTAATACTATCTTCTTCGTGGTCTCTGTGCATCACACCTATGGGATCTAGTGTGCCTGCGCTGATCTGATCGGTGTTGTACAAAGCTCACAATGGGATTTTCATGCCTCCGCTCTGTGTGGGAACCCCACCGCGTATGCCCAAAGGGGTGGGGCATGGACATCCCACCAGTTCTCTTCTGACCACCGAGAGCCAGTTTGGTGTAGTGGTTAAGTGCGCAGACTCTTATCTGGGAGAACTGGGTTTGATTCCCCACTCCTCCACTTGCATCTGCTGATGTGACCTTGGGTCAGTCACAAGCTCTGGCACAGCTGTTCTCTCAAGGACAGTTTCTGTCAGAAGTTTTCTCAGCCCCACCTACCTCACAGGGTGTCTGTTGTGGGGAGGGGAAGGGAAAGGAGTTTGTAAGCCGCTCTGAGACACCTTTGGGCAGTGAAGGGCGGGTATAGATCCAATCTCTTCTTCTTCTTCTACTGTTCACAGCTATCTCGTCGGTCGGTGTTCGAGAATTTCTCCTCACAGTTGAGATCTTCAACTCTCTTCATCTCTCTTTTTCTATTTTTTTGGATTTTCTTCTTATTTTCTGTTGGCTTCTGTCTCAGATGCTTAGGAGTGTCCATTCGACCTCTCTGCGGTCTTCAGACCTTGTCTCTCCTGCATCACCTCAGGCAGAACCCCGTTTATGGAGAAGAAGTGGGGGTGTTTTAAGAGATGAGCTTCATGCATCAGCAAGTTAGCCCCTCAAGATGAGCACACCCTCTGCATTATCTGTCTTGGCGAAAGTCATTGGCCAGACGCCTGCCCTTTCTGCGCCAAGTTCTCCAATCAGACACATAAGAACAGGGCTGTGAGACTTAAGGTTGCTCTGTGGGAGTCTGCTCTTGCTCCCCCATCGCCCTCTATGGACATAGACCCGTCTACATCAAAGACTTCGATGTCATCGATGTCGGTACTGAAAGACTCCGGGATGCTTTTGACGCTGAGGCCACCTCAAATGAGCAAGTCAGCATCGGATGCAGGGCCTGTCCCTAAGAAGAGGGGCATTTCTAAACCGGCCTCTTCAGTCTCCATGCTGATAAAAAAGGCCAAGAAAGATAAATCCAAGGGGCACACTGCCCATAAGTCGTCTTCGGGGGACTCGCGTAAGTCTCACGAGTTGAGCGGCACAGTACCTCCAAAGGGCTCTGCACTGCAGCTCAATATGCAGTCCCGATCTCTTCAACCGCACCGTTCCATGCCAGAGCTGCCCAAGATCCATCCAGAGCCTCCTGTTGAGATACTGGATTCCCCTCCTAGGCAGTTGAACCCTCCGGAGCTAGACGTCAGACAGCTTCACAAGAAACCTCCATCTGTATTGCCCTCAGAGGTTGAGATCGACTTGATATCCGACAGATAGGCAGTAGGTCCTCACTCTCCTTTGACAGCCTGTTGAGATAGCAGTCACTCTGACCGTGGTTGATATCGACCAAAGGACAAGTCCCCCTCCCCTCACCATGATGACTGGGATTGATGGGACTACTACGGGTCTCACCCTGACCAATACCGTCCATCTCGTCCACCTCGTGAATCCCCGTCGGGATACCCATTTAGACCACAGATGTATCCTCCTTATGACCATTGGCATGATATGCCTTGTTGGCTTTCCTCCATGCCGTGGTTACTGCCTAGAGACCATGTCGGTTGGAACGCCAGTCATCAGCAACCTCGTTCCCCCCGTCGTCTTCCACCTTCAGTGCCAATCTCCAAACCACCGCCCTCCCCACCCCCATCGGAACCTCCCCACCAGTTGCCCACCAAACACCTGTCGATACTGACACCACTTCAAGACATGGGCTTGCGCTTGGAGTCCTCGCAGGGGCTATTGGATTCGAGCACTCGGATGACGAGTCTTCCCCGAGGGATCCTCCTCTGAAGCAAAATGTCTCTGAGGATATCCCAGTCTCTCTTTCTGAGGATATGACATCCCATGGCGACCTCATTAAGAGGATGGCTCACTCATTACATCTACCTATTGTACAGTCGCAACCCTCCATTTCCAATGAAGTCTATGACGTGGTAGAATTAGACGCATCGATGCCGATAGCCTTACCCATGTCTAAAGCCCTCCTTAGAGCGGTTAAAACCCCCTGGGGAAAACCCCCTGGACTGGTGTCATCGGCACCGGTATCAACAAAATGTCTAGATCACATGTATATCGAGTGCAGGAAGAGGGTGCCAGTTTTCTTTATACCCATCCGAGACCAAACTCAATGGTGGTCGCCTCTTCCTCTAAGAGCAAACATTCCAGCATCACTCCTTCAGATAAGGAGAGTAAGAAGATTGATGCCTCCAGGAGGCGCTTCTATTCCGCTGCTGCCCTAGGAATAAAGGCTTCAAATTATATCGCCTGTCTTGGAAGGTACCAATACTCCTTATGGCAGAGGATGGCGGAGTTTCTTCCCTCTGTGCCAGAGGATAAGACCGAAGAGGCCTGCACTGTCCAAAAGGAAGGTCTCCTTGTGGCCAAACAGTTACTCAACTTTGCGAAGCACACCCTATATGCTTTTTCTATCTCGATGGCCTCTTCAATGTCTCTCCACAGGCATGCCTGGTTGTGGACCATTTCCTTGCCGCCTGATACAAGATCCTACATTGAAGATCTACCCTTTGATGGGGATGGCCTTTTCCACTCTTCGACTGACTCGGCGTTGCAAGAGCTGGACAAAAGTATTAAAGCCTCCTAATCCTTGGGCATCTCAGCACCTTCCAGGTCGTACCATCAACGTTCGTGGTCCCGCTATGCTCCTAGACATCAGTACTCTAGTAAGCTGTCCCCTGACAATAACTGGAGACCATGTCACTCTCCCGTAGGATATCACCAGCAGTACAACTACCAAGCTAAATTGAGGTCTGGATCTCAACAGCAACACTCCAGACCTAAAACCCAACGTGGTCCCAAACAGGGACTTTAACTTCTCCCACCCTGTTTCAATAGAGGCAACCCATCTCTATCCCTTCCTGTCTGCATGGCAGTGCATTACCACCAATACCTTGGTCTTATCCATCCTGGCCCAAGGGTACGTCATAGAATTTCTAGATTTACCTGTCTTCCCAGCCTTCCGGCCCACCCCTCCCTCTTCCACCCTTCTCCAGGAGGTCAAGTCTCTATCTGACAGCATCAGAACGAACGGGCTTCTACTCCCATTATTTTGCGGTTCTGAAATGGGACGGGGGACTGCGCCCGATTTTAGACCTCTGGGACTTAAACGTGTCCATTCAGTACCGCAAATTCAAGATGACAACCCTGCAGGTTATCCTCCCTCTTTTGTCCAAGGGATCCTGGATGGCAACCATCGACCTCCAGGATGCCTATTTCCATCTCAACATCCACCCATCCCATCGAAAATACCTCTGCTTCACCATAAGGGACTGCCACTTCCAGTACAGGTGCCTCCCCTTTGGTCTCTGTACTGCACCAAGGGTCTTCACGCAGAGCTTACCTACCAACCAACAGAGCAGCAATCTTGTCTTCTCTGGCCATGGAGGTCCACACTCATGTCTCATCTACAGCGTTTCACATCCAATGTCTCTTAGGGCACATGTCAGCCTCCACAGCTGTCCTTCTGATGGCAAAACGGCATATGAGGCCTCTCCAGCTCTGGTTCCTGAAGAGTTTCAAGCCGACACGAATGCCACAATCCAGGTCACTCACGCCGCCACCGCACATGCGGGACTCTCTGCTTTGGTGGACGGTCCTCTCCAATATTTCCCAAGGGGCCCCCTTCCACCTACCCAGCCCAATTTTCACTTTGACCACAGATGCCTCCCTCTGGGGATGGGGAGCGCATCTCAATGGTGTCAGCATAGGATACCATTGGGATGCCCTCAGTGTGACCAGGCACATCAACTTCCTCGAACTGCTGGCGATCAAATTGGCAATGATGTCTTTCCAACCTGTCCTTTGAGGGCACTGCGTAGCTGTCCTGACGGACAATACCACAGCTCTCAGCTATGTCAACCGTCAGGGAGGGATGGTTTCCCGAAGCCTTCGTCCTCTGGCAATCAATCTGTGGGAATGGTGTATAGACAACCAGATCTTCCTGGTAGCCACTCACATTCCGGGCATCCTGAACATGAAGGCAGACCTCCTCAGCAGGGGTCTTGCACAACATCACGAATGGGAGCTGGTCCTACCTTCAACCTCTCTTCCAGAAATGGGGCACACCAGAAATAGACATCTTCGCTTCCAGGAAGAATGTGAAATGCCCTCTATTCTGCAGTCAGGGAGGAACAGATCCGCTCTCTTTAGGGGATGGTCTGCTGCATCCGTGGGGGCAGACATTCCTATATATGTTTCCCCCTCTGCCACTCATATTAAGAGTTGTTCACAAACTGGCCAGAGTCCAACCGGACTGCATCCTGATAATGCCATGGTGGCCCAGGCAACCCTGGTTCCCCATCCTACTTCGTCTTGCAAGGCGCACATACCTCCATTTCCCCAGGGTTCAAGATCTCCTCCTGAAATTGACAGCTTGGCGAATACAGCATTGACATTTTCCGCCAGGGTCTCTGAGGTCCTCCGTAATGCAAGGAAGGAATCGACGCGTCTCTCATATCAGAGGAAGTGGTGCAAGTTCCTTTCCTTTCTTCCTTCTTCTGCTGATTCCCAAACTTCTGCAGGTTTAGACAGGATCCTGGTCTTCCTTATCTCCCTCAGGGACCAGGGACTCTCCCACTCTTCCATCAGGGTCTATTTGACAGCTATATCCACACACCATAAGGGCCTGGATGGCTACACAATTTTTTCCCATCCAACTTCCAAAAAATTCCTTAGAGACCTTTCCTGACTTCATCCTCTTGTAATTACTCCTAAAGAGTTATGGGACTTTCCATTGGTGCTCCGCCACCTCACCAGGAAGCCATTTGAACCTATGGCAACTTGTGCTTGGAAAACGGCTTTCCTAGTAGCGATTGTCAACTAGGAGGGTCAGCGAACTCATAGCACTATGTCATAACCCTCCGTACTTAGTTTTTCTGCCAAACAGAGTATGTCTCATGCCGGACATCTCCTTTGTTCCTAAAGTTGTCTCTGAATTCTACTTAAATTCCGACATATTTTTACCAGACTTCTTTCCACATCCTGAAGGGGAAGAGCAGCACTTGCTTCACACTCTGGATGTCAAGAGGGCACTCCTCTTCTACCTGAATCGAACTCAGCCCACCAGAAGGGACAACAACCTGTTCCTGTCTTACTCCACCACTTCCTTAGGGTTGTGTATTTCGCCTCAACACCTGTCTAAGTGGATTGTTGGGACAATCAGGCTGTGTTACTCTTTATCAAAGCAGTCTTTCCCTCCTCACCTGTGGGCACACTCTACCAGGTCTATGGCAACCTCTATGGCCTTTCTGAAGGGTGCATCACTGTCCTCCATCTGCAGAGCGGCTACGTGGTCCACACCAACTACGTTCATCAAGCACTACGCTCGGGACGTTCATGCCCAACAGAAGGGCGATCTGGATCATTTGGTCCTGTCCAATGCGGATCACTGAGTCTGACAGCACCCACCTCCAGGTGAGCCACTGCTTTTTAATCTCCCATAGGTGTGATGCACAGAGTCCACGAAGAAGATAAACAGGTTGCTTACCTGTAACTGATGATCTTTGAGTGGTCATCTGTGCATTCACACCGTCCGCCCGTCCTTCCCCATTGCTGTCATCCTCAGTTTTTCTCTCATGACTTGGGTTGATAGCAGTCAGAAGACACTGGTGGGATGTCCATGCCCCACCCCCTTGGTCATGCGCGGTAGGGGTTCCCGCGCAGGCCCAGGGCGGAGGTGTGAAAATCCCGTTGTGAGCTTTGTAAAACACCAATCAGATCAGTGCAGGCGCACTAGATCCCATAGGTGTGAATGCACAGATGACCACTCGATCATCAGTTACAGGTAAGCAACCTGTTTTTACTGAAATTATACTGATCTTCCCATTTATTGCACAATAGTCACTTGTTTCCATGTTGCTTACTGGTCCTAACAGCTTTTCATAGCTTCTTTTTCAAACAAACCATAATTAGTTGTGCACCATACAAAATATTCACATTTCTGTCCATTACTGTTTTGCAGCCTTGGTGTGGGATAGTAGACAGAGCTCCATTTGTGTATCAGATGCAGACTCGTGAAGCTTATGGGATGCCTTTGGACTAATCACAGGACAAGACTGTTATCTCAATGAGTTATACAATTCTTGTATAACTTGTTTTAGGTTGTTGATTCATTTATTTAGTCCATTTTTATCCTGACATTCCACCCCCACAGTGCTCAGCAAAGTGTACATCATTTTCCTTTTCTTCATTTTACCACTCATAACAACATCATGAGATAGTTTAGGCTAAGAGAAAGTGACAGGCCCAAGGTCACCCAGCAAGCTTCATGGCAGAATGGGGATTTGAACCTGAGTCTCCCAAATCCTAGTCTGACACCTTAAACTCTACACAACACTGGTGGTAAGGCTTGAATGTGTGCATTTTTCCCTAGAAGTTCTGTGCAATGAAATGTTAAATTGGATTTGGTTTAGGGGCAGTCAGCATTTAGCAGCCCAAGTGCTCAAAGCTAGCTACTTTGTAGCTTTGTGCTAAGAATTTTTTTAAAATGTTAATCCCTTACTCTTGTTGCCTCTTTAGGTGCTTGCTAAGTACCCCATGCATTCGGTTTCATAAGGAGATTTTTTTTAATGTGGGCCAATTTTCTTTGCTCTTTATTGCAAACATGTTTTGTGGTTATTCTTTCCCATCCATACCTCAAGCCTTTTCTTATCCCCAGATATATGTGTTGGCTGTTGGGGGACTGTTGCATTTTCAAGAGGCATCCTGCCCTGGGTGGTGCTGTGGGCAGAGTACATGACAGGTGAGTCACACTTCAATTCCCAGGAGGCAGTCTGATAATACACACCCATATGCCTCAGGAGCTCATCTGTACCAACATTATGATCCAGGAGGAAACTCTCAGAAAACAGCCAAGCTTTTTGTGAAAACTCATTGAGAAAGTTTATGATACCAAGATGATTCTAAATTGAACTGTGGAAAGATTACTCTTCACTCATTCTTTTATGTAGTGAAGATTTCTGACATATTAAGTCAGGTTAAAAAAACCCTGTTATTGGAAAAACAGTCAGTTTCAGCTAATATTTAAACTGCGCAGGGAAGATTTTCAGAACATCTCCATGCAATAGGAAATGGAACAGTGTTCATAAACAGATTGATATCAGTGTAATATGATGTTCTCTAATATCTGTAATATCTGATATTGCTTCCAATATATGGAACAGAATTCTCAAAATAATCTTGCATGTTCTATATGTACTTTCTTGGCTCCGAACAATGAGCACTGTGACAACATTAATACCAAAAAAGGAGATGGCAAGTGAGACCTCAAATCATGACAATGGTGATAGTGACCAAATTTCACAGTACTTTAGCAGATAGTGGATTACTTACACAAAAGCTCACACTGAAAAAGGAAGCTGTTGTGATAATGTTTAGGAACATCAATCCTCCAAATGGCTTAACAAATGAAACACAATTGCATGGTGAAGGACAGTTAGATCTCAAGATTAATGGAGAACCAGCTGATAACTGGTACTACTTCTCAGAACAGGATTAACATCTTCAGAGACTGGCTTGCCTTTCAGAATGCAATTTAGGCAATTTTCGAAAAGATTGTGACAATACATCCGTGATAAAACAATTCTTAGGGATTCTGTTTAGCTGCCCCAGCTGTTATTTACAGGACAAGTACAGCTTGACTTAGACTTAACAACAAACCACACATTACTCCTACAGGACAAAACCTGAACATTCTCAGGCTCAAATATACTCCTTTCTCTCCTTCCATGCTCTTTTTCATGTGGTCAGCTAACAAATAATTTTGACTTTTGTGGAAAATCATATTTTGTCATTATGTCCAAAGTAGTAAACTACAGTTTGCATTTTCACTGCCCATTGGCATTCCAAATTGTGAATAATCCAGTTTTTGGAATCCTGTACAAATCTATAGTTTGCTAGTCCATATGTTATACCAAACTGTGGTTTTCTGTGAACTCAAAAATATCCAATGAATATGCTGTGTGCAAGGGAGAGGAGGGAGCCTAAGAATCTCCGCCCCCAGTTTGTTTGTGTAGCAAAAGACCTTGGTTTGCCATTTTGTCTGACTCTGTTTTAAAGCACTGAAGAGAAAAAATCAGAAAATTTTACTGGGGTATACGAAACAGCATTTCAAGTGTCTTCAGAGAAGTTTTGAATGCATATACTTTGAAACATATTCAAGTTTCCATAAAATAAGAAGGGAAAGCCAACAGATCTTGTTTGAGGAAAACAGCAACTGTTCCATATCCAATTTGATATAAATCAGTTAAGAATATTACAACCATGACTTCAAAAGAAATAAAAGTCAGGTGCAGTGGAATACCATGGAAGTGAATTCCAATGCTGGATTTTTAAGAGAGAAAAAGAAGATAGTGAGTTGATCGCAGAACTGTGGACGAATCAAAAGAATTAAAAAGTCTAACACTTTTTTAAAATATGTTTGCAGCTTCCATTCATAGCAGAGCAAAACTCCTGTGCTTAAATCAAATTTTAATGCTTTCATCGGGGCAAGGATGAAGATGAATGGAAAGTAAACAATTAAGAAGAAGAAGAGAAGAGATTGGATTTATACCCCGCCCTTCACTACCCAAAGGTGTCTCAGAGCACCTTTCCCTTCCCCTCCCCACAACAGACACCCTGTGAGGTAGGTGGGGTTGAGAGAGCTCTTAACAGAAACTGCTGTTTTTTCAAGAACAGCTCTTATCAGAACTATGACTTGCCCAAGGTCATCCAGCCAGGTGCAAGTGGAGGAGTGGAGAATCCAACCCGGTTCTCCCAGATAAGAGTCCGCGCACTTAACCACTACACCAAACTGGCTCTTAAAAATAAAATGAGGAATCTTAGGGAGCCAAAGAACAGGGACACCTGAGGCTCAGATGAACTTTTGATTCCCCCCCCATAAAAAAAGCAAACTGACACCTTACATAGAAGTAAGCCCTAGTATACTCCTAGAGGTTTACTATAGGGCATACTCCTATTCTATGGGACCTATACACTGCTGCAGCCTTCATTTGTGTTGGACAACAATCTATCATTTTCAGTTTATATTTTGGATTGAAATTGTTGTTTCTAAACAGCCTTAAATCAGGGTGTTTGGTTTTCTTGGTTTCAATGTAGTTAAAATAACTAATTCATAAAAATGGATTGAGAGATTTAGTTAATCCAGCATGTCCAGAAGAGGGCAACCAGGATGGTGAGAGGGGTGGAATCCAAGTCTTAAGAGGAAAGGCTGAGGGAGTTGGGTATGTTTAGCCTGGGAAAGAGAAGGCTTAGAGGGGACATGATTGCAGTCTTCAAATATTTGAAGGGTTGTCATGTAGAAGATGGAGCAGATATATTCTCTCTTGCTCCAGATTGCAAGACTAGATCTAATGGGTGGAAATTACAAGGGAGTCATTACAGGCTAAATATCAGGAGAAACTTACTAATTGTAAGAGCAGTGGAACAGACTGCCTCGTGAGGTGGTGGATGCTCCTTCGCTGGACGTTTTCAAGCGGAGGCTGGACGACCATCTTTTGGGTATGCTGTAGAGCTATCTTTTGGCTATGCGCCTGCAGAGTGCAGGGGGTTGGACCTGCAAGGTCCCTTCCAACTCTAACATTCTATGATTCTATGATTCTAATTTTTTTTTTAGAAAAAATTAGAAAGCCAAAAGGATGGGTACACAAAACTTAGCCACAAGTTCTTGGAACAATGAAGACATTTGGTAGACAAACTTGCAAAAGCAAGACTGTAATTTCTGACTTCACCTTAGAAATAAGTTACAAAGCAGAATGTTTTTCACAGGCTAAAAGAAAAAATGTTATATCTCCCCCACACCCCGAGGGTATTGCGAGGAAAGAAAAGAAAGAGTAGCAAACACCATACAAAAAGAAAAGTGCAGCGTTCTTGGGGTTCTTTGGAAATCATTAAGCGTGTTCCTTACATGCATCTCAGTCACTTGTTCATTCAGGCTTCACAGGCATCTGGATACTCCAGGGTTACTTCTATCAAGAGACTGAGATGCCAGGACAGACAGGTGATTGTCTGTACTGGATACAAGCACGGGGTGGCGTTGTACTCACATGCCTTTTCTTGCTTTCTTCTGTCCTTTTGAATCCAGACCATGAATGAACACTTCCTCATCTGGGAAATTTTGAATCAAACTCAGATTTCTCCATAATGTTCCAGTGCAGGCATATGATGAAACTGGAGTTTGTTTTGGAGTTTGGGGCAGGTGATACTCTGTATTCTTGGTGCTTGGGGGGGGGGTCAACAGTGGGAGGACTTCTAGTGTCCTGGCCCCACTGGTGGACCTCCTGATGGCATCTGGTATTTTTGGCCACTGTGTGACAGAATGCTGGACTAGATGGGCCATTGGCCTGATCCAGCATTGGCTCCTCTTGTGTTCTTATGTTCTAATATTTCTATATACCAACTGGGATTCCAAATGACAATTAAACCAATGTTTAGAATTCTCATGCATGAGGGGAAACAAGCTCCAGTTTGCTCATGTGCCTGCATTCAGATATCACAGTGAACTGGAGCTGGAATCAAAGTTTTTCAAGCCAAGAAGAGCATGGACTAATCACTCCCCAGATGCTGGAATCCAGCCACGGTCATGCCAAAAATCAATAGCTCATCTATTAGATTAAGGAGTAAAAAAAAAAAAGATATGTATCATTATTTAAAAGGTTTAACTGTGTTACTGGGTGAAGCTCTGCCATCTTCTGGTCTTAAATCATTACTTCCCCCATGAATTTACTTGATTTCCTTAGTTACTTGATCAAAAGGACTATGGCATTAATGTGAATCAAAATAAGACGATGTGTTCCTACCCTTCCAGTAGGAACATGCAGATTTACTTAAAGAAATAATCCAGTTAAAACAAATGTAAAGAACATAGAATTACAATCTAGGAAATAAGCAAGATAGTTCTGACATCTAACCCTTCCTCTAGCTAATGTAATAGTCCATAGATTATGTCTTGCATGGTTAACTAAAATCCATGGCAAAAGGCGCTTTTGAGGCATAGAACAAGCTGTGTCCTACCCACCTAGCAGAAGAAACAGCATGAAATTCTGGAATCATGTCTTCTGCTGACTCCAGACTAAAGCCTCTTATAAAAAAGTTGGCTGTATATGTATATGAAAATTTGCTGTGAAGTAGACATAAGGGATAATCTACTTTAAGAACACATCCATGACACAGGACTAGGGATGATTCAATTTTATATGTATTTACTATATTTATAGACAGCCTTTTTCTATGAAACTCCAGGCAGTAAACGCACACACAACTTTTTGAGAGTTAGGCAGTAAACTGACATGGCTGGAATGCTAGAGAATCAAGCTGGATAGCTAACCCCCTTATCCCCACAGGTCTGAAAAGTCAAGAAAATCTTGTTTGAGTGGGGGAACAACTGGATGCAAAAAAAAGAAAAGAAAAGACATTTGCAATATAGTTTAGACACATTTGGAACAAGCAAAAAAAATGTTTGACTGGGAAGGAGGAAATGAAAGAAAAAGAAAAAGAGGTGGTTGTAATGCAAGACTGAGAGAATCCCATGAGCAGACTATAGAGGCAAAGTTATATAGGTAGCCAATGCTATCTCAGAACTACTTTGAATGTGTGTGTTCTTAGAGATAATGTGAAACAGTTCATGGTATGAGTTCTATCAAGCACAAGGCCATAGGTGTTCTGAATAGATAAGGCAACAATTTTTAGAGCATTGCTGAGTGATTCATGAATACAAAAATGTGGTTGTAGAATGTTGTGTTATGAAGGCTTCCTTCAGCGTGCCAGAAAGTAAATAACAATTTCCCATATTGAATACTACCATAGTTGTCATCTTCTTCTGTATGTATTTATGAGCATGGGAGTTGGAGGCTTCTGTTCCCAAATATATTCTCTGGCAATTGTCTCACCTGGTCCTATCAGATTTTAAATGGCTTGTGACTAAAGGTACATTATTTTTTCTTCCTGAGGGATAGCCAAGTTACTCTGTTGCGGCCGAAAAAAAGAGGAGTCTTGTGGCACCTGAACTACTACAGACATTTTATTCGAACACAAACTTTTGCAAAGTCCACCATGGCATCTGAAGAAGTGACCTCTATTCTATAGAAGCATATACTAGGATGCAATTTTGTTAGTCCTTAAGGTAGTACCAGAAACCAATTTTCAACCCCCCATTGAGTTCAATAGAAAATTGTTATTTAAAACATAGCATGCAAATCTGATCTATATGATGAGGGAGACCAATTTTTTCTTGAATGCAACTCCTTTTTAGATGAGTTGATTTATAACACAGACCATTTCTGTCCAGCGCGTTCATTTGCAATTTAATATTTAAACTTCATGTGGAGAAGAACTGAGCAAGAACGCCTAATGATTTTAAAAATCCAAGTCTTTATTGGTAAGTAGGCATGCATTTTAAGATTTTGTTTGTATATAAAACAGAAGAGTGCCTTTAGTTCTTTGTTACTCAATCTCTGTTTATTTTAGAATATGCTTTACAGATTGATGGCCATTTATATCCTGGTTCTAATTAAGTATATTGACTATGCCACACTTTTAAGGCTTGGTCTGTTGTAAACTGTGCAGAATTTAAAAGGCAAGGGCTAAATCTGAGATGTTTTTGTTTATACCTAGTATTTTTAAATTGGCAGATTTCGTCTCCTAGAAGGGTTATGGAAATACAGATTAAAACTCGCCGAAGTCAACAGTGGTGGAAGGTTGTATAAACACAACCCATACTTCTGGGCAAATTACTGTAAGTGAAAATTGATTCTGTATTTCTGAAACTTATGAATACAGGTCTTGATAATCAGAAGGCCCCAAAGCACAATTATGAATTATAATGTATCTGTGAGATTCTTTTCTTCACCACCAATGCATGATAAAAATGCTAAACTTGTTCAGTACCTTTCCCGTAAATGGGTTTGTTGGATCTTTAGATGTGTAAGCTCTAGTTTCAAAAATGATCCTAATCTTGCCATATGTTCAAAGGCATGTCTGAAGAGTTAGTACTAACTGATAAATAATGTGTGGGTTGTATGGAACTTAGATGTCTGAATTCCAGTTCTTCTTTATTCTTGCACTAAGTAAATGACAATGCACCTTGTCCATTCTAGGAGTCACCTCCCCCATATCTAGAAACTTCATTGTATTCACTGCAATGCCTTGCCCTTCTGGATGTCTGGATTCCAATTCTTCTTTATTCCTGCATTTAAATGTCTAGATTCAAGTTCTCCTTTATTCCTGCACTTACATGTCTGGATTCCAATTCTCCTTTATTCCTGCACTAAGTAAATGACAATTTAGTCTGTCCATTCTAGGAGTCATCTCCACAATAACCAGAACCTCCATTTTCACTGTATTCACTGCAATGCTTTGCCTTTTGCCCTTACCTTGAAGTAGTCTTCTAACAAAACTGAGAGAGACTGAATAGATGGCAGCTGCTTCCTAGCATGGAAATGCAAAGAGTTCCATGCCATTCAGCAGGATCAGGGGTCTTTTGGGGGGGAGCGCACCGGAGCGCAGCTCCGGGAGCTAAGGAGTCAAGCCCCGCCCCCAGCCGGCGTCCCGGGAGTCTTTCAGGCAGCCGAATGTCAATTTCAGCTCCATTATATCCTATGGGCCATTGAAGTCAATGGTGAAAACGTAGGGTATATTCTGGGGGCTGGAGGGGAGGGTTTGAGGGAGAGGCTCCAAACTCACAGGGTAGCTGATGGAGCCTCTCCCCAAGATACCTACCAAGTTTCAAGAACATTGGACCAGGGGTCCAATTCAATGGGCCCCCAAACAGGTTGCCCCTATTCCCTCCATTGTTCTCTATGGTGGGAAAAAAAATTACTTTTTTCCCACCATAGAGAACAATAGAGGGAATAGGGGCAACCTGTTTGAGGGCCCATAGAATTGGACCCCCTGATCCAATGTTCTTGAAACTTGGTGGGTATCTTAGGGAGAGGCTCCATCAGCTACCCTGTGAGTTTGGAGCCTCTCCCTCAAACCCGCTCCCCTCCAGCCCCCAGAATATACCCTATGTTTTCACCATTGACTTCAATGGCCCATAGGATATAATGGGGCCGAGTTGCCGCCAAATTTCTTTCATTCCCTCCTTTCCTTCTCTCTTTTTCCTCTTTCCCTCCTTCTTTTCTTCTTTCTTTCTTTCCCACCTTCTTCTCTTCCCTTTTTTCCTCCTTTCCCTGTTTCCCTCCTTCTTCCCTCTCTTTCTCTCTCCTCTTTCCTCCTTCTGTGGCCGAACTCTCATGAGAAGGAGATTAAACTTTAAACCCCTTCTCTTAGCTCCCCCACCCAGACCAGCTGGGGAAGGGGAGGCTTTTGAAGATGCCTCCCCCCCTTTTGCGTCCCCTTCTGACATCACTTCCGGTGATGTCAGGGGGCGTGGCATATGCTAATAGCCTAATAGCTCATTAGCATACCATATGCTAATGAGCTCCTGCAGCTGTTTTTCTACGAAAAGACCCCTGAGCAGGATTATATGACTGCAGTGTCCTGGCAGAAGTCTGCTGTAACAGTTGGAGAGCACCTCTAACCCACTGAGCAAACAGCTTGGAGCCAGAACATTATAATGAAGTGAACCTGTCCTGCATGAAGTTTTATTCAAGTTCTCTTTGAAGAGCAAAAGACTGAGGAGCACTGGTGTCAAGGAGTCCAAGACTGAACCCTGTGTGACCCCAGGGCAGAAGCACCTGAAAAACCAGACTGTTGTTTACTTTTTAAAATATATTGTATGAAATTTTTTGAATTACTGTCAAATAAAGAATTATACTGGATGCAACTCATTACTCTATGATCATACAGCAAGAAAACAAGAAAGCTAGCTTAACTGTCTTAACACTTTTCAGATCTTGTAATAGATGCCACAAACCTTAAGTTCCAGAGTAAAAGGCCAAAGCTCAGGCATTCTCTACATTGCTACCAATTGCATGTCATAGTTCAGGCCTCTAGTCCTTCAAAAATCCAAGCTAGTCCATCTTCCTCAGGATCTTAACATAATTATAGTTTTTGGGCCCTGCACATCAGGCACTGATGACATCCAATCAGAGCATGTCTCCAGGAGACACTTCTTGAAATTACCTCATCACCAGGGGTCTTTTTGTAGAAGAACAGCTGCAGGAGCTCATTAGCATATGGTATGCTAATGAGCTATTAGGCTATTAGCATATGCCACGCCCCCTGACATCACTAGAAGTGATGTCAGAAGGGGAAGCAAAAGGGGGGAAGCATCTTCAAAAGCCTCCCCTTCCCTTCCCCAGCTGGTCTGGGTGAGGGAGCTAAGAGAGAAGGGGTTTAAAGGTTAAACTCCTTTTCATGAGAGTTGGGCCACAGAAGGAGGAAAGAGGGAAGGAAAGAGAGAGAGTAGAGAGAAGGAAAGAAGGAAGGAAAGAGGGAAAGAAAGAGGAAAGGGGAGGGAAAGAAAGAGAGGGAAGAAGGAGGGAAACAGGGAAAGGAGGAAAAAAGAGAAGAAGGTGGGAAGGAAGGAAGGAAGGAAGGAAGGAAGGAAGGAAGGAAGGAAGGAAGGAAGGAAGGAAAGAAAGAAAGAAGAGAAGAATGAGGGAAAGAGGAAAAAGAAAGAAGGAAAGGAGGGAATGAAAGAAATTCAGTGGCAATTCAGCCCCATTATATCCTATGGGCCATTGAAGTCAATGGTGAAAACATAGGGTATATTCTGGGGGCTGGAGGAGGAGTTTGAGGGAGAGGCTCCAAACTCACAGGATAGCTGCTGAAGCCTCTCCCCAAGATACCCACCAAGTTTCAAGAACATTGGACCGGGGGTCCAATTCTGTGGGCCCCCAAACAGATTGCCCATTCCCTCCGTTGTTCTCTATGGTGGGAAAAAAACTTACTTTTTCCCCACCATAGAGAACAATGAAGGGAATGGGGGCAACCTGTTTGGGGGCCCATGGAATTGGACCCCCTGGTCCAATGTTCTTGAAACTTGGTGGGTATCTTGGGGAGAGGCTTCAGCAGCTATCCTGTGAGTTTGGAGCCTCTCCCTCAAACTCCCTCCCCTCCAGCCCCCAGAATATACCCTATGTTTTCACCATTGACTTCAATGGCCCATAGGATATAATGGAGCTGAAATTGACATTCAGCTGCCTGAAAGACTCTCCCAGACGTCGGCTGGGGGCAGGGCTTGGCTCCTGAGCTCCTGGAGCTGGGCTCCAGTGAGCTCCCCCCAAAAAAGACCTCTGCTCATCACCCTTGGTTCTCCCCCCCATCACATGGACTGCAGGTTCTCATGAGAAGCTAACTACTTGACCTTGAAGATGGTAAGAGCTATGTATGCCCAAAGACGAATTAGTAACACCTACAGAATAGACCAGGACCATTAATATTCACATTAACCCTTGAAAGGAGACCAGGGGTGCTTTGCTTCACAAGTGGCTCCCTGGATTCTGGCTGACAGATTGATCATAGCATGTGTATGTGTGGAGGGTGACCAAACTGGGTCAAACAAGGACAGCAAACTCACCAGTCCACACCTACCCAAGTTTTTGTTTGTTATCTAACATCCAGATTTTAGAATTCATTCCTTACAGTGCTGCTGAGTAATTTAAAAACTGCTGGTGTTTGGATTGCAATTGTTAAAAGTTATCCAGTAGTAATCTAATTCTAGTGGTGACCCCAATCAAAGCTATCAGACACTGAAGGAAGGATGGCATGGTTTCTTAATTGGCAGCGTCAGCTCTCCAAAGAGGTGGCACAAAATTGCAGAATGACAAATGCTTTTTGCTTTAGAAAGTGCACTATAATCCCTCATTTTGTACAAATGCTCTATGTCACTTAACTCTGGGTATTGTTTGACATGAGCCCTCAAGTAATTGAGGTGCCACTGCAGTCCAGCTGATAAATTGGGAATACAGAAGGAACAAATTAAAATCCCCACTCAGAACTCGAAATGAAAATTCCCCATAAAACTCTCATCTGTGGCTTTTTCTATCAAATCTTGGGCTGGATCCAACAGAAGGTCCTTGTGAGGACTGTGCAAGGATTGCTGATCTTCCCAGCTTTCCTCTCCCTGCCATTTCCAACCCCAGGAAAGTTGATTCCCTTGGTTGTGGGCCTCATGTGCAGTAATAAACCATGGGGGTTAGGAAACTACAATGAGTGGAGCTTTGCACAGGGAAGAAGGAGAAGAAAGTGATTTCATCACTGCAGCCTCCCAGCCACAACGCTATTACTCTGCACAGGTTCCACAACCCTGGAAATCAACTTTCCTGGGGCTTGAAATGGCTGCTTGAAGATCAGTGCCTATCAGCACCTTCCACTTTTAGATTATGGGAACCCATTTTTCATATGTCTGAATATTCGGTGAATATTTAGTGTGCACATTTCTGCCCATCTGGCTGGCTGTCCCAGTACTTAGGGCCCTGCCCCCGGCTTGCTCCACTTCCCAATTGGTATTTGATGTGTTTACACTATTATTTTATAGGCCATTACCCCTGCACACTCTGTGAACTAACTCCAAAAGTGCTGTTTGGCTCTATTTTTCTCCCATTGTATTTTCAGTACATTTTTTTGTAAACAAATAACTAGTTCTTAAAAGAAATCAATTAGACCTCTTGAACTGAATGCCATGCATCATTTGGATTTTGATTTGTTTTATTAAGAAATCAGCAAACTTGACCCACATACATGTCTTCAAGCAGTAGTTGTTTTTTTTTTTTAAAGAAAATTTATTAACAGGATATAGTAACATGTTCCATATTTAACAACGAATTCATTACATATCATTTTAAAGAAAATTTTATCCCCCCTCCCCCGGCTTCCAGCGATGTTCCACCCCCGTTAACATATCTATCAATATTTTCTTACATTCTTACATTCAATTCATATTCGATAGTCAGATCGTAACTTTCACCATTTTCCTTTTCTATTTTTCTATTAGGTAACTTTTCTATTACAATTCCTTTTTCTTACAACACTTCTATTCTTAATAGTTATCAAAACAGAGCAATCTATTTTTTACATCCCAATTATGTTCTAAATAATCTTTAAAGTCCTTCCAATCTGCTAGAAATTCTTCATCCTCTTTTCCTTGAAGTTTTCTTGTCAACTTGTCCAGGCCCACAACTCATCAGCACTTGTCCAAAGTCTTCAGCCAACACAACAGTAGTTTTGGATACTGTGTGATGATTTCTTGCAGGCCCACAACTCATCAGCACTTGTCCAAAGTCTTCAGCCAACACAACAGTGACTCCTCCATTAGTTCAGGTATTTCTTCACAAATCCTGCAATGTACCATCTAAAGCTTCTGTAACAGACATAGTATGCTCCTCCTATATTATAAGCTGTAGCATTTGCTGTTCCTCTACTAATATTTCAGGTTGGTTGATTGGTCAGGAGTTGAGGTACTTCACCTTAGTTGCAACTGTGGGGAAATGTGTACTTCTTCTTGGTTTCCTTTACAAACCATTCAAACAGCCTACTTTCTTCATCTGCACAGCTGTAGTTGAGGCTTCAGTTCACCTTTCAGGAAGACTTTGATCTTAGGAGAAGTCTGTAAAAACAGATGCACTAAAGAGTTTCATTGATTGCCAGGACAACTGTGATTAAGGAAATACACATAGAATAGAAGGATTTTTTAAATGCAGCTCAGAGAAGGTTCCCCCCCCAGAAAAGGGGGTTGATATGAAGGCAGGGTATTCTCCAGCCCCTCTCTCTATACTACCTCCAGCTTCCTGGCTTCTAGCAAGTAAACTGCCGTCAAGATTAATGGGTTTTCTCATGGGTCAACAGGAGACTTGAGCACATAGGAGCCAAAGTTTGGGCTTTAAAACAAAATATTTATTTAAAACAATAATCATAAAGGTATAACATAAAATCCAGCAATAAACACTTCAGAGAGAACAAAGGAAAATAAGAAATACTGTCTTCGGCTACCTGTACTTTACAGCATAGTTCTCAGAAGGTGCAGGATATAAATCATAGTGAGGAATGTAGCTTCTTGCCAAAGTCTGGAAGCAGGAATCACCAGCAGCCATTCCCAGAATCAGCTTGGTAGTTTACTCCCCTGCTAAGGTATCAAGATATACTCTTTTCTTCCAAATAGCAGGTGCATCCCTTTCCCCCTAACTGCCCTTTGACTAACGTTAATTAATAACACTGCCTGTTTCCAAAATCAACCCATTAACGATAATAAACTAAAACAGCTGCACCGGGATGAAGGCTGACATGCTGTCACGTAAGTTAACCCGTCACAGGTACTTTTGTTCACAACTGCAAATAGCACAGGAGAGGGTGTTCTGGAGATCACCTGGACTAGAATGCTCAGATTTCTTTCATTTTTGGCACTGCACTTCCTATCATCATTCTGCAGCTGGTGGCCAATTTTGAGTCTCCTAGGTTTATTTTCTGATGAGTTATGCCTGCGATGGATGGACAGATAGCTAGATGGGCAGACACGCACAACATTTTATTATTATAGATTTACCTCAGTATTTGAAAACTGACATGTAATCTCACATAACAATGGTATTTGTTACTAAACTATTTGTTAGCAACTGTACAATATTGCTTATGTAGCAGCTGTCAAATGGAAAAGCGACTGATAACTGAAATACTAGAATACTATACATCAATGAATAGTTGATGTGCAACTGATGGAACTCACATTATCTAATAGCTGACGGTTTGAGACTTGGTATTTTTGCCTGATAAAAATCAAATTATCAAGAAACTGACACATGTAAAACACTCAATTTTCAAATCATGAACGCACATTTTGATTACCTTTCTTCACCTTTCCCCTGAAGCATGCTACTTAGTCAGATCAACCTATCTCACAAGGTGGCTAGTAGGATAAATGAGGCAGCAATTGTGAAGTAACTTGATGAGTGTGAATGAATGGCAGGAATGACAGAGTAATTTTTCTGCTAAAGCAGGAGATACCTTACTAAAGCTTAGTGGGGCCAACACATGCCCCTGGTTTCTCTCTTTAACTCAGTGTAGGGTATTTTTGGTAAAGTTTGAGCTTTGCAATGTACATTAATCCCACCAACAGAGGCATCTTCACTGATTCTAAGCACATGTGACTATTGATAAAGAGGGAGTCAGTTCCAGTGTGTCACAGAAGCACAGAGAATTATATTTCTTCAATGCCAGGAATCCTCAGGACTGTTGTGACCACTTCATCAATCTACTTCACTGCTAATAGTTGATTACCTTGGTTGCTCAGCTGAGCATGTAATTGTTGACTTCCAAATTGGCGAATATTTTTATACAATGATAAAAGCAATATATACAAAACAATCAGCTAAAATTATGGTAAGTGGAGACCTTTCACAAAATATTGAAATCCAGAAAGGGACTAGGCAAGATTGTCCATTATCTCCTCTCTGATTTATCTTTGCCTTAGAAATACTGTGTGATATGGTAAGAAGCCATAATGAAATTGAAGGACTTAAAGGAGAAGAGTATAAGTTGCAAGCATCTGCTGATGACCTGGTATTTATACTGGAGAACCCACAAGTAACAATTAACTCACTTCTACAGGTAATAAAAAATATGGCCAATATGCTGGACTAAAAGTTAACTTTAAGAAAACTAATTTTTTAACAAAAAATTGTACCAAGGAACAAGTACATACATTGTATGTGTGCAGAGATTGAAGTACAGAAGACAATTAAATACTTAGGAATAAACCTAACTAACTGATGCAGCTCCCTATTTGAAGGAAACTATACAAAACTTTTAACTGAACTAAAAAAAGACTTAGAAAAATGGAACAATCTACAGTTATCTTTTATGGGAAGAATAGCTGCTGTGAAGATGAATATATTACCAAGATTTTTTTTTTTGTTCCAAACAATTCCAATTATTAAAAAATCAATAATATTTTAAAGAAATAGATAAACTGGTGAGACAATTTATTTGGCAAGGGAAAAGACCTAGAATTAAGTGAAAGTGTTACAAGATTAGAAAAAAGAGGAGGTTTTGCACTATCGGCTTGGAAACTTTATTACAGTGCAGTAGCATTGACATGGATGAAAGAATGAATTCCATTAGAAAATCCAAGACTATTAAAACTTGAAGGACATGACCTACAACTAGGGTGGCATGCCTTTACCTGGTATGGGAAATGCCAGATACAGAAATACTTTAACAATCACTGGGTAAGAGCCAACCAAATGAAACCGGGGAAAGAAATACAGAAGCTTTGCTATACCAAAATCCCTAAATGGGTCTCACCTTTCGAGGCCTTTGCAAACCCCATAGCAATTACAAAAAATTGAATGTGGACATATGAAGATTGTTAAACAGCCAAAATAAGCTGTATAATCAAGAAGAACTTAAGAGAAAGGGTATAAATCTGAATTTGTGGGAAAGAGCACAACTAGATATGCGAAAGACCAGGCAACTGGATTTCATGGTACACTCTTAGAGCTTGATAAAATATTGATGGGGTAGAGGGGAAATACATAAAGCTATTTTATACACTGTTAATAGATATGAGAATACAAGATGAAATTGTAAAGGAATCTATGGTTAAATGGGCACAAACCATAGGTCATAATATGCAATTGGAGGAATGGTCTAGAGTGTGGAAGGTAAATATGAAATTTACAAAAGCTATTTCATATAAAGAAAATGTATATAAAATGTTTTTCAGATGGTATGTAACCCCTGAGAAATTAACCAAATGGTACTCAAACATGTCAAACTTATATTGGAAATGTAAAAAGGAAATTGGTTCTTTTTATCTTATGTGGTGGTGGTCTTATAAGATAGCTAAATCATACTAGATATGGATACATGAAATATTGCAAAAAGTTTTAGAGACAAATATATCATTTACTCCTGAATTGTTTTTATTAAATATTGTATCACAAACTTTTACAAAACAATATATTTACATGATTTTACATGTTGTGACAGCAGCCAGGAAACTATATGCAAAACACTGGAAAACTGAAGAAATACCTATGAAAGAAGAAATAATATACAAGTTGTTGGAAGCAGCAGAAATGGATAAATTAACTTTACAATTACAAGGAAAACAAGAAGGAACTTTTGAAAAGATGTCATCAAGACTCTGTAGATGGATTAACAGATCATGAAAACATTTTTAAAATTGGATTTTACATCTCTAGAAAGATGTAGTAAGTAGATATAGGTGCACTAGATATAGGTGCACTAGAAAATAGTATGGACTCCACTTGTAGATGTTGATTGTTTTTTTGTCTGTTCTTGTTTGTTCTGTTTTCTCTTTGTAGCATTCTTTCTTTTCTTTCTGAAAATAATAAAACTCTTTTTTAAAAAACAACAACAGTTGGCCAGCAACCTGCTGGTCCTTTCCTTGCCATTCTCCCTCTGAATGGGGCACTTGCAATTTCTTCCCTGTTTTGCATTTTGATCCCCTTAGGATCCTCGACTTCTTCACCTCTGAGCACCCACCCCCTGGCTTGGTATCATCAGCTGGCCTTGCTCTGCTTGTCCCTCATCTTGGTTTTTCAACTTTCCACCCCCCTCATGAGCTAGGTGGTACCCCTTTTTGTACTCTGGACCCTAGGATCCTTGGCTTCTTTGCCTCTGAGTGCCCACCCCCTGGCTTGGCATTATCATCAGACCTCCCTGGCATGCTCCTGTACATGCCCCCCATAAAGCAGAACAGAAGCTGTCTTATTGGTGGCCAGTGCTGCCTGTTGAGCTTTGGAGGACCACTATTGGTGTTTCCAGGGCTGCAGAAGTCCACTCACTGTTGCTTTGATTAATAATTCATCAGTGCCAGCATGTCTGCCATACAAACCACCAACACGAACCTCACAAACTTCCGTAAAAACATGGATGGTCATGGAAGATTCATTGCAGGCACGATTGCACGACCCTTGGCTCACAAATGACTGGGTGATTTTCATGACAAATTTAGGCTGAGTTCAGACTGGCAATTTGCCCCGGTAGGGACCCGGGCCAACGACGATTCAATCCCGGAGTAAATGGGACGTTCACACAGGCACATCTGCCTGGTGTCCCCCACCCATAGCCAACCTGTGCTGTTGCGCTTCACTGCCGGATTAAAAAGATACCTGATAAAAGCCGTAGCAAATCCGAAAGCCCACATGTGTCACGCGTTTCTCCGCTTCCGAGGAGTCTGAATGCGCAGCCGAAAAGCCGGGAGCAACCCGCGTTGGGCACGAGGCAGCAGCGGCGTGATTGGCTGTGCTCCGCTCCACTGCCCAATGCAGTGCCGGCGTTGCAGGGCAAAAAAACCCCAAATGGCAAAATGCGCTCATGCGCACATACACCCATACACCCACAGCCGAATTAATGGGGAAACGGCAAATATAGCACGCCTCTGGCGCGGCAGTCTGAATGCTCCCGCGAGCCTCTGTCCCATATCTTCCAGCAGCGGCCCCCGCTGTGTGAACGGGAAAACCCGGTATAGTTTATTCCGGGTTTTTTTTTGCTATGACTGGCTACCAGAGCAAACTGCCAGTCTGTATTCAGCCTTAGTTTCATGATGAGGTTCGTGCCCATCCCTAGTTGTTCCTACACAAAGATATGCTTGGGATATGTATATACATACAAATAGTTCTCTCA
The DNA here is from genome assembly GCA_029375565.1 of Gekko gecko. Classification (NCBI taxonomy): domain Eukaryota; kingdom Metazoa; phylum Chordata; class Lepidosauria; order Squamata; family Gekkonidae; genus Gekko; species Gekko gecko. The sequence goes on along the minus strand of JAPDNY010000002.1, from coordinate 67,999,229 downwards.
AATGCAAAGGGAAATTCGATCAATTATGTTTGTTTCCCACCTTTTTACTAAGGTGCTCTAGAGGAAGCATACTTGATTCTTCTCTCTTCTTTTTATCATCACAATAACAATCCTGTGAGAGAGGTTCGGCTGGGGGAGTGAGTGAGTAAAAGGCCCAAGGTTACCCAGTAAGCTTCATGGCAGAGTGGGGATATGAATATGTATCATTGTTCTGAGTCCAGCACTCTAACCACTACACAATACGGGACTGCATTTGTAATCCATGAGTGCAAAACAGTCTTTGTTCAAGATGTCTTGGTTGGTTGTCTTTAGCCTCTTGTGCTACAACAATTGTTTCTATTACAGCTTAGTTTGAAATGGAGATTTGACTTGGGATATATATGCTTAGATTTTTATGATATTTTCCTTTGCTGTACAGCTATTTTGATTGACTACTCAACTTTAGGTCTCTTATCTTTAGCCTACTTCTCTTCAATGGACATTTAGAATGCTCCCCCTATCTATACCTTCTCTGTGCTTTACTTCCCCAATTGTTTCGCTATGGACGGAGGACACTATAGTGCACATTTCCTCATGTATTTCAAATGTAAATTGTCTTCCTTGGGAAATTCTGATAAGATTAATACTTCTCTCTACTACACAATATGTATTCCTTTGACGGTTTCTGGTTTATGGCAGCTTGCACTTGGACACGTCCCATCGATCTCTTGATGGAGACTCACCAAGCCGGGGTGATCAGGAGGGGTCTTGGCTGGTTCCAGACTCCCAGTCTGGGAAGCTGGGACAAGCCTCTCCCAAGGTGATGGCTTAGGGATCAAGGCTTGCCCGTCCCCGAGAGGTCCTGACGCCATGGAGCCAGCATGGTGACCAGAGCTGACCTCCGGACGAGTGGACAAGAACATAAGCGAATCTAACTCCTGCAATGAACAATAGCGACTTAACAGTGAGTCAAGCAAATGTCTTCTTAAGCAACAAAGCCCCTGCCTGTTAGACCAATCCGAGAAGGAGCAGCAGGTGGAGAAGGGTTGGCGATCCACCCCCTCAAACCGAAACAATCCTTAAGCGATACAAAAAAGAGAGAAAATGAAACTAACCACACGGGACTTTTACTTGAAAGATGTAATCTAACCCAAAAATTTAAAGTCAAGACGAACTTGACTTTAAAAATAAAAACTTTCTTTTTACATAAACAATGGCTGGTAGAGGGAGGAGAGTAGTGATAGAAAAGAAGCCTTCAACAGGAAATGCCATACGATTTTCACACCTCAACAGCCAGGCTCGTCGACAGAGGAAACGCGCGTTGGATGCTCCTCTGCCCTTAGACTTTCTTAGACTATTTCAGCGTCTCAAACCCTTTCTAGAGCAGAAAGGTTTGGCAGGGGGCATTGTTAGCACAAGCCTGTCGGGGTGGCGACTCTGAGGCTGGCTGCTAAATGCTCTGAGGCAAGAAAGTTGTGTTCCATACGACGGGGGACCGCGACGGAGACTACAGAGTCATGCCGGGCACAAGAGGAGCCGTGGATGACCGAATGAGTCGAAAGAAAGGAGTACAGAAAAACCTAAAGCTAAGTGCCAGAAAGTGTTGAAGTCTAATTGTGGCGTGGGGATCTTTTGGGGGAGTAATGCATGTGGTCAGTGGGAGAGAAGCCCCTATGTAATAAACGCACAAATAGTAAGGGGGAAAGCGGCTAGAAAAAGGGAAGTGCACTATTTGGTGGAGCTTGCACTGGGGGTGGAGGAAAAATCAGTAGCAGGAAGAAACGAATACTGCAAAAGCCTCTTTGCATTTTGTTTCCAATATAGCGGAGCACATACCTCTTTAAGAAGATTGCTGCATGACTGAGCATTTGTGTGGAGTCAGCGTGACGTGCAGGCTGCGACGGAGGAGACAAGGAGAGGGGAGGAGGCACCAGGAAGGAGCAACGCACACGGCTGAGAGCAGAAACATCAAAGAAAGCGACAGGAAGCAAAGAGACAGGCGGGGCTGCTGAAAGGGGGAGACGCAGAGAGAAGAGGATCGGATTACAGCTGGCTACTGCAGTGAAGTGCTTGGCTGCAGAGACAGAGACGGAGATTATTATTACAGGGTGGTAGTGACCTTGTTGTAGGGGGGAGAAGTGGAGGTGGCAAAAGGTGGGAAAGGGGGGGGAGATTGGATGAAGCAGATATATTATTGAGGCCAGAGTTTGTTTGAGGATAAATCTTACTGAAGAGAAGTAAGGAGGCTGTATATTGTACAACTGATTGATAGGGTAGATGTAAAGAACATAACTTAAAGAGCACAGCAGGTATAAAGCGATCAGAATCTAAAGGTACATAGAAGAGAATATATAATTAAAATAAATAAATAAAATATAAAGAAATAGAAGGTGGAAGCATATAAGTTAAAATAACTAGAAGTGGTGAAATAAAACTTTAGCAAACCAAAAGAAAGAGAAGAGGGCTTATGGCCTCAGGAGGTGGCAGGAAAGCATCATTACCCTCACCAGGACAATTAGGGGGAGCTGGGCAATTTAAAATATTAAATATGAGTTCCTCGCAAGTCTCCATGAAGGAACTAAATAAAATGATACAGGATATATGGAAAAAAGATTACACCTATTACTCGGCTAGGCATGCTTCTTGGTCCAGGATAGATATAATATGGATGTCCTCCAATATGTTAAGAGATACAATGGAATGTGAAATTTTACCGAATACTTTTGCAGACCATAATCCTGTTTTATTGGTATTGAAGGAGAGACGCAGGGAAAATAGATGTTTTCTCAATATAAAACTGCTAAGAGACAAGGATTTTGTTAAGAAATGTAAAAAAGAAATTGTAGAGTTTATCCGGATAAATGTCACCTCTGAAACCCCTTTGGAAGTAGTTTGGGATACCTTTAAGGCATATATGAGAGGTATCTTTATCAATCAGAATGCTTGGAGAGTCAAACAAGAAAAAAAGAAATATGAGCAAACAGTTAACCAAATTAGAGTGCAAGAAAGTATTATGAAGAATAGTAAGGATACTAAACTGGCACACATAAAATTAAAATTATTGCACCATAAGATGAGTTTATTGTTGAATTATGAGATAGAGAAAAAAATGGAATATACTAGACAGTATTATTTTGAGAATTTAAATAAAGCAAATAGATAGTTAGCATATAAGGTAAGAAAAGAGAGAGAGAAACGTATGATAACCCAGTTAAAAAATGACAAAGATGAAATAAAATGTGATATGCAGGATTTGAAGGATATTGTGGAAAAGTTCTATAAAATGTTATATCAAAGAGATGTTCAAGAGAAGGAGTTAATCACAAAATATCTGAAAGGGAATAGAAAAAGATTTAATGAACAACAGAAAGGAATTTTAAATGATCCAATAACAATGTATGAAATTTCTGAAGCAATTAAAAAACAGAAAAAGAAGAAGTCACCAGGACCGGATGGTATCCCAGCGGAATTCTATCAGATATTTGAAGAGCAGATCTCCATATTGCTTAAAGACTTATTTCAAGGAGTAGGCAAGCAGGGGAAGAGTCCAGAATCATGGAAACATGCATTAATTACACTGATTCCTAAGCCCAATTCGGAATATAGAGATATTAAGAACTATAGACCTATATCTTTGTTAAACGCAGATTATAAAATATTTGCTGGAATTTTGGCGGACAGGTTAAAGAAAGTGTTATTGCAGGTCATCCATCAAGACCAAATGGGGTTCTTGCCCAGAAGACAGATGAAGAATAATTTGAGAATAATCATGGACGTATTAGAATATTATGAGGAACACCCAGATAAAGAATTAGTATTAATGTTCTTAGATGCAGAAAAAGCATTCGATAACTTGTCATGGAACTTTTTACTGGAAAAGTTAAGTAATGCGGATTGTGGTCACTTTTTTTTTTACTATGGTTAGAACCATTTATAAGGAGAACTTTGCAAAAGTAATAGTAAATGGGGACGTAACAAACAATATAGAAATTCAAAAGGGTTCAAGACAAGGTTGCCCGTTGTCTCCATTATTGTTTATATTTGTGTTGGAATCCTTAAATGATGCTGTTAGGGAAAATCCATTAATACAGGGTCTAAAAGTAAAAGGGGAAGAATACAAACTTTTGGCATTCGCTGATGATCTGGTATTTATTTTGGAGGAGCCAGATGTATCAATTATGTATCTGATGGATACCATTAAAAAGTATGGGCAGGTGGCAGGATTTAAGATAAATTACAAAAAATCTAAAATGTTAACAAAAAATTGTTTGCCAAAGTCGATACAGAAATTACAAGAAAATGTTTCCATGGAGGTAGTGAAGAAGGTCAAGTACTTGGGAATTAATTTTACAAATAAATGTAGTTCACTGATAGTAGATAACTATAACAATTTATTAGAGGAAATTAAAAAGACTTGTCGAAATGGAAAAAGATACCTTTATCATTTCTGGGTAGAATTGCACTGGTCAAAATGAACATATTGCCTAGGTTTTTATTCCTAGCACAAAGCATACCGGTGTTAAAAAATCAGAATTTTTTTGAGGAACTGAATAAAATAACGAAACAATTTATATGGCAATATAAGAGGCCTAGAATAACTTGGAAGGTGATGCAGGACAAAAAGGAAAGGGGAGGAATGAATGTACCTAATTGGTATATATACTACTAAGCGGCCGCCCTAGTCTGGATAAAGGAATGGATAACACTGGAGAATGAAAGGATTTTGGCATTAGAAGGGCATGATTTATACATGGGGTGGCACGCTTACATATGGTATGGAAAAGATAAAGTACATTCAAATTTTGGTAGACATATGCTAAGAGGTGCATTGAATAAAATGTGGTCTATGATAAAAGAGAGATGGTATAGAAAAACTCCGAAATGGGTTTCCCCTCTTGAAACATTTATAACACCATCATTACTAACAGCGAATAAGAAAGAAAGTTATCAAACATTGTTAAGCAGAAATAATAAATTAAAAACAGAGGAAAAGCTAGTAAGAGAAAATAACTTAACTTGGTGGGAGCAGATAATGTTAAGAGATAGATTTCAGAAAGATTTGTTAAGGGGGTTCGAAGATCAAAATAATGAACTTGACAAGATATGGCTATCATCAAACGATAAGCTAATACAGAAACTATATGGATTCCTGTTGGATGATTATGAGAAGGACGAGATAATTAAAACTGCTATGGTTTCTTGGATGAAAGATCTAGGAGAGAATGTAGAGATTGAAGAGTGGAATAAGATATGGAAATCAGTTAAGTTCATGAGAGCAGTTACTTACAAAGAAAATGTTTACAAAATGTTTTATAGGTGGTACTGGTCCCCGGATAAACTAGCGAAATGTTATAGCGGTTATCCAAGCCAATGCTGGAAATGTAAAGCCAATGTGGGGACCTTCTACCATCTTTGGTGGAAGTGCGATAAGATACGTAACTATTGGAGAATGGTGCAAAAGATAATTCAAGAGATTTTAGACAAAGAAGTAGTATTAAGACCAGAAACATATCTGTTGAATATAGTGCCAAATAGATTTAGCCAACAGGAAATATACTTAGTATCGTACATAGTAACTGCAGCTCGTTTATTAGTGGCAAAAAATTGGAAATCAGATATAATTCCCTCAAGGGAGGAATTAGTGTCAAAGGTATTAGAACTAGCACAATTAGACGATTTAAGCATGCGGTTACAGAATAAAAATGAAAAGGTGCACAAGGAAAGATGGGTAAGAGTGTATAAATGGATAGAAAGATTAGCAAATCTATAAGACTCTAAGATTTATGTAATCTGTATGGTGGAAAGTAATGTAAGTTTAAGAAAATGAAAATAAAATTAAAAAAAAAAAAAACAGGAAATGCCATACCATCAACTCCCACCCAGTCACGAGATGCTACTGCTGACTTTCCTAATATGTTGGCTTCAGCATTCTGCCCTCTGCTGGAGCAGATGTCTAACATCACAGTAAGCTGGATTCTGTTCAAAAGCAGCTCTTGCATATGGAAAAAAGAGCTGACAAGAAAGACCAAAAGATCAAGAAAGTGGAAACAAGGACTAAAGATATTGAGCAAAAGCTGGAAGAAGAAAAAAAAGAAAGAAATATGGATAAAAATTAGTTACTCCAACTGCATTTGGAAAAATCCATGCATGTCTTACGTTTTCAAGGGGTACCGGAGCAGAAGGGAGAAAACTTAAAAATGATCTTAAGTGAAGGAATTGCATCAATTTCAGATCTCAAACAAGAGGACCTCCAGAACGATATGGACTTGGTCTATTGCACATATCCGGACTTTATAAGAAAAAACAAGTTATCTGGTGAAATACATGTGAAATTCACCAAGAGAACTGTGAGAGAAAACGTTTTAAAAGCCACATCAGGGAAAGCATTAAAAGTCAAGGAGGAAGAAATTAAAATTCTTAAAGACATTCCATTCGAGATCCGGAAATGAAGACTTCAATATAAAGACTTAATCCACTTCCTCCAAAACAAATCAATCGTTTACAGATGGACTTTTTCAGAGGGGCCTGTTTCAACTTTAATGATAAAAAATTAAAATCGATTCTGTCAAAAAGACCAAAAACGTTTTGAAACAGCAACTAAGCCTGAACAAAAATGACAAGGAAGAAGAGGAATTAAGCGATGAAGAAACTGATAACACTTCAAGTGACTCCAGCAATACAACTGAAACCTCCGAGTCCAAGAAAGGAGCAGCAGCACCTAAGACACTGAAAGCAAAGAAGAAAAAACGCAAGAAATAACTGGAATATAATGGATTATAAAACACCTGAACTTAGCGTAATTATATTTCATAGTATAGAAGGTTGAAATTTTTGTTCTTATTGTTAATGAAGGAATTATAAGTAATTGTAATTCACTGAGGAAGCTTGTCATAGATTTTAGTTGTGTTCTCCTGCCCCCTTCCCTATAGGTTGTAGTGATGTAAAACTTGTCCAGGTACTTGTTCACAGTTCCCACAGCCTCCCTAGGTTCTTCTTGCAGTGCAAGATAGAGCTGAGCATCATCTGCATACTGATGGTACCTCATCTCAGATCTCCAGATGACCTCTGCCAGAGGCTTTACATAGACATTGAAAACCATGGGGAACAAGATGGAAGCAGGGGGAACCCACAGACCAAAGGCTAAGGGGCACAGTGATAGTCCCCCAGCAGTACACTCTGAGACCTGCCCACCAAGAGAATGATGTGTGAGGTTTTTGCACACTGGTACTTCAGGGTGACTGCTCAGGTAATCCTGTCCTTAATCTTTTTTGAGAAAGCAAACAATCTATATTTGATCACTTGTTTTGTGTTTGGAATTGTTTTATAGATTAACTAGAAGTAAGGCCTGTTGTGGGAAGAAATACAATGGGCTCTAGAAGGAAGCTCCAGGTGAGTGTTCTGGCTGAGGCTGATGGGGTGGCAGAGAGAAGGGGAAAATAAGGGAAGGCAAGCTGAGTTTATTTCCTTCTGGTTAGCTATAAGGCAGGGCTGTCTCAAGTCATTTTGCTGCCCCAAGTGGGTAGTATGGGAGGACAGCCTCATGGTAACAGGTATGGTACCCTCCACCCCTGACTTATGTTGATTTGGGGTTATGCAGTGACAACTAAGGTAGAAAACCACCTCCTCCAATGCCATGTCTTCTGGGTTCTAAAGGTCTGGAAAGCAGTTCCATAGCCAGTTACATGGTTGCCAACTCTGGGTTGGGAAATACCTGTAGATCTGAGGGGTAGAGCCTGGAGATGGAAGGGGTGGGGAGAGACCTCAGCAGTCCACTGGTCAAAACAGCCATTGTCTCCAGGAGAACTGATCTGGGTCAACTGGACATTAGTTTTAATAGCTGAAGATCTCCAGGTGCCGCCTGAAGTTTGGCTTATGTTAATTTGGGGCTATGCAGTGGCAACTAAGGTAGAAAAGCACCTCCTCCTATGCCATGTCTTCTGGGTTCCAAGGATCTAGAAAGTGGTTCCATAGCCAATTACACAGTTGCCAACTTTGGATTGGGAAATACTGTAGATCTGAGGGGTAGAGCCTGGGGAGAGCAGGGTTTGGGGTGGGGAGGGACTGCAGCAGAGTATAATGCCATAGAGTCCATTGCCCAAAGCAGCCATTGTCTCCAGGAGAACTGATCTTGGTCATCTGGAGATCAGTTGTAATAGCTGGGAAATTTTCTGTAGGGGAAATGATGTGCTGTGGCTGGGGAGCACAGTGATTTCTAGGAGATCTCCAAGCCCCCCAGGGAGATTGGCAACTCCAGTGACCATTTAAAGGAAGATTGTGATATGTATTTTACCTCTGGACACATTCTATGACTACCAACAGCAACAGCAAACTGTTTTAGAATGTTACAGGCAAAGGCAACCAGGCTGCACATGCAAATGACCTCTATGTTCCGACTGGCTACTGGGGGGCGGGGGGGGGGACGAGGAACAGCAAACTGTTTAGAATGTTGGAGGCAGGACTCAGGCAACACAGCCAGTGGATAGGAACAGCTTCTGAGTGGCACATCATGGAGCCAACTGATTTAGGAGCGTGTGGAATGTTCAGAAAGTGCCACCCCTCTTCACAATTATATATAAGGAGAGTTTAGGAGTAAGGCCCATTGTGGGAAGAAATACAACAAGCTCTAGAAAGAAGCTCCAGGTGAGTGCCCCAGCTGTGGCTGGTGGGGTGACAGAGGGAAGGGGAAAATAGAGGAAGGCGAGCCGTGTTTATTTCCTTCTGCTTAGCTATAAGGCAGGGCTGTCTCAAGTCATTTTGCTGCCCCAAGTGGGTAGTATGGGAGGACAGCCTCATGGTAACAGGTATGGTTCCCTCCACCTTGACTTATGTTGATTTGGGGCTATGCAGTGACAGCTAAGGTAGAAAATCACCTCCTCCTATGCCATGTCTTCTGGGTTCCAAGGACCTGGAAAGCAGTTCCGTAGACAGTTATAGGGATGCCAACTCTGGGTTAATAAATACCTGTAATATTTGAGGAGTAGAACCTAGGGAGGGCAGGGTTTGGGGTGGGGAGGGACCTCAGCAGGGTATAATGCCATAGAATCTACTGTCCAAAACAGCCATCGTCTCCAGGAGAACTGATCTTGGTAATCTGGAGATCAGTTGTAATAGCTGGGGAATTTTCTATAGGGGAAATGATGTGCTGTGGCTGGGGAGCACAGTGATTTCTGGGAGATCTCTAGGCCCCTCAGGGAGATTGGCAACCCCAGTGAATGTTTGAGGGAAGATTGGGAGATGTATTTTACCTCAGGACACATTCAATGACTCCCAAGAGCAACATCAAACTATTTAGAATGTTGGAGGCGAGGGCCAATCAGGCTGCATATGCAAACGACCTCTGTGTTCCAACTGACTACGGCGGGGGGAGGATGACATGTGGAATAGAGCAAGGCCCAATCAGCCTGCATATGCAAATGACCTTGAAAGGCTGGTCCAATCAGATAGATTGTGAGTCATTGGGAACATGGCTAGCCTTGCGAAGCAACCGTCTTCTGAGGAAGGTTTTGGTGGGCACCGCTTCTGTTGGTGGGACTCAGGCAATGCAGCCAGTGGATAGGGACAGCTTCTGAGTGACACATCATGGAGCCAACTGATTTATGGGTCTGTGAAATGTTTCGAAAGTGCCACCCCACTACTCAATTATATATAAGGAAAGATATGGCTACCTAGAATAGTCGTCTGTTTTAGATAAAGCTATGATCTTCAATTGGGTTTGTTTAATGAGGCTGGAATGGGTGGAGGAGTTGCTTCCCTTCCTAAGAGTATGTAATATTAACAAATTTGGTTCCCACGGATTCTCTACCTAATGCAATGTCTTAAATTAATCCCCAGCTTCATGGATATAAGGACTACTACATGTTTTCTTTTGCTGTCTTCCTTAATAGGGTCCTGTGTGCGCTGTTAGTGCTGCAGAAACATTTGATTAATTATTGATTTTTGTATTCAGAAGGAAGGTACCATTTTTACTCTCCTGCTTTGTTCCAGCAGTCTTTGGTATAACCTGGAAACTTCTTTTGCACTGAACATAAACTCATCCAATTAAGTCTGCACCATATCCTGTATTCCATTTTAAGATTATCTCAAGTGTGTACTCACATAATTTCTAACATCCCTCCTTTGCCCCGGTGTTGTTTTTTTGTACTATAATATCCAGCCCAATGGAAAGCTCTGGAAAACTCAAAAACACAGCTCACAGTTTTGCAATAGTTCTGTTGTGCCTATGGTACCATGTGGTCCTAGACAAATGTATCCTAGACCTGTCTCTATTGGTATCTACACCAAGATATCCCAATATAAGAAAGAAATCTTGCTGTCCCTTACCAGAGGACCTACTGACTTGATTTTTAGCATTGACTGTATACCCGAGACTGTTTCCTGGAAGGCCAGATACTGAAGCTGAAGTTCAAATACTTTGGCCACCAAATGAGAAGGGAGCACTCACTGGAGAAGACCCTGATTCTGGGAAAGATTGAAGGTCAAAGAAGAAGGGGACGGCAAAGGATGAGATGGTTAGACACTGTCATCGATGCAACGAACATGAAATTGAGCAAACTCTGGAGCATGACGGATGACAGGATGGTCTGGCATGATGTGGTCCATGGGGTCGCGAAGAGTCAGGTTTGACTGTGCGACCGAACAATAACAACAATACCCCAGAGCATGTAATATAATATAGCTTTCTGTGAAAATTACTAAAGAATATTAAAATCACATTTATTTGTCTACTATATAAATATTTCTCAAGGTACATACAATATCCAATTATCTTATAGTTTCAGTATTAATATAATGCTAGAAGGCATATCCTATGCTTTTGTGCTATCAGATTCAGCTTGTAACAACCATCAATTTTAACTTGTTGCTTGAAAGCATATAAAATAGCAATAGGGTTACATTTCATTCTTACCCCAATGCTGAATATTTGTTGTGACTTAAGTCCCCAGGGTCTCTATTTAACTCAATCTGGGCTTGTTGCTTGAAAGCATTTCAGACAGCAGTAAACTTGTATCTCATTTTTTCCACAATGTTGAATATCTGTTACAATTTCAGTACCCAACTTTCTGTACAAGAGCTTTCCAGCTGTCTAAACATCTCATCCTTTGCCGTCCCCTTCTTCTTTGACCTTCAATCTTTCCCAGCATCAGGGTCTTCTCCAGTGAATGCTCCCTTCTCATTTGGTGGCCAAAGTATTTGAGCTTCAGCTTCAGGATCTGGCCTTCCAAGGAACAATCAGGGTTGATTTCTTTTAGGATTGAATGATTTGATCTCCTTGCAGTCCAAGGGACTCTCAAGAGTCTTCTCCAGCACCATAGTTCAAAAGAATCTATTCTTCGGCGCTCGGCCTTCCTTATAGTCCAACTCTCGCAGCCATACATTACTACGAGGAATACCATTGCTTTGACCATGCGGACTTTTGTTGGCAAGGTGATGTCTCTGCTTTTTATCATACTGTTTAGGTTTGCCATCGCTTTCCTCCCAAGGAGCAGGCGTCTTTTAATTTCATGGCTGCAGTCACCATCTGCAGTGATCTGGGATCCTAGGAACGTGAAGTCTGTCACTACTTCTACGACTTCCCCTTCTATTTGCCAAGGAGTGATGGGCCCAGATGCCATGATCTTAGTTTTTTTGATGTTGAGCTTCAAGCCCACTTTTGCGCTCTCCTCTTTCACCCTGAGCAAGAGGCTCTTGAAGTCCTCTTCACTTTCTGCCATCAGAGTGGTATCGTCTGCATATCTGAGGTTATTGATCTTTTCCCCAGCAATCTTAACTCCAGCTTGTGATTCATCCAGGCCAGCATTTCGCATGATGTACTCTGCATATAAATTAAATAAGCAAGGTGACAATATACATCCTTGTCGTACTCCTTTTCCTATGCTAAACCAATCAGTTGTTCCATATCCGGTTCTAACTGTTGCTTCTTGACCCTTATACAGGTTTCTCAGGAGACATGTGAGGTGGTCTGGTACTCCCATCTCTTTAAGAACCTGCCATAATTTATTGTGATCCACACAATCAAAGGCTTTAGCATAGTCAATGAAGCAGAAGTAGATGTTTTTCTGGTACTCTCTTGCTTTCTCCATAATCCAGCGAATGTTGGCAATTTGATCTCTTGTTCCTCTACCTCTTCGAAACCCAGCTTGTACTTCTGGCAATTCTCTATCCACGTACTGTTGAAGCCTAGCTTGTAGGATTTTGAGCATGACCTTGCTAGCGTGTGAAATGAGTGCAATTGTGCGATAGTTTGAACATTCCTTGACATTGCCCTTCTTTGGGATTGGAATGTACACTGACCTTTTCCAATCCTGTGGCCACTGTTGTGTTTTCCAAATTTGTTGGCAAATTGAGTGCAGCACTTTAACAGCATCTTCTTTTAAGACTTTGAATAACTCAGCTGGGATACCATCACCTCCACTAGCTTTGTTGTTAGTAATGCTTTCTAAGGCCCATTTAACTTCGCTTTCCAGGATGTCTGGCTCGAGGTCAGTGATTATACCATCGTGGTTGTCAAGGACATTGAGGTCCTTCTTGTATAGTTCTTCTGTGTATTCTTGCCATCTTTTCCTAATCTCTTCTGCTTCTGTTAGGTCCCTACCGTTTTTCTCCTTTATCATGGCCAGCTTTGCATGGAACGTTCCCTTGATTTCTCCAATTTTCTTGAACAGATCTCTAGTCCTTCCCAATCTATTGTTTTCCTCTATTACTTTGCATTGTTCATTCAGGAAAGCCTCCTTATCTCTCCTTGCTGTTCTCTGGAAATCTGCATTCAGTTGGGCAAATCTTTCCTTTTCACCATTGCCTTTAGCTTTCCTTCTTTCCTCTGCTATGTGTAAAGCCTCATCAGACAGCCACTTTGCTTTCTTGCATTTCTTTTTCTTTGGGATGGTGGTGATTGCTGCCTCCTTTACAATGTCACGGACCTCTGTCCATAGTTCTTCAGGCACTCTGTCTATCAAATCTAGTCCCTTAAACCTATTCTTCACCTCTACTGTATATTCATCGGGGATGCGATCTAGGTCAAATCTGAATGGCCTTGTGTTTTTCCCAACTTTCTTCAATTTTAGTCTGAATTTTGCAATGAGTAGCTCATGATCTGAGCCACAGTCAGCTCCAGGTCTTGTTTTTACTGACTGGATAGAGCTTCTCCATCTTTGACTGCAAATTATATAGTCAATCTGATTTCAGTGTTGCCCATCTGGTGTTGTCCATGTGTAGAGACGCCTCTTAGGTTGTTGGAAAAGGGTGTTCGCTATGACCAGCGTGTTCTCTTGACAAAACTCTGTTAGCCTTTGCCCTGCTTCATTTTGTTCTCCAAGGCCAAACTTGTCTGTTATTCTGGTTACCTTTTGATTTCCTACTTTAGCATTCCAGTTCCCTATGATGATGAGGACATCATTTTTTGGTATTAGTTCTATAAACTGTTGTAGGTCTTCATAGAACTGGTCCACTTCAGCCTCTTCTACAGCAGTGGTTGGGGCATAGACTTGGATTACTGTGATATTGAATGGTTTGCCTTGGATTCGGACTGAGATCATTCTGTCATTTTTGAGATTGTATCCCAGTACTGCCTTTCTCACTCTCTTGTTGACTATAAAGGCCACACCATTTTTTCTACGGGATTCCGGGCCACAGTAGTAGATATAATGGTCTTCTGAGTTAAATTCGCCCATTCCTGTCCATTTTAGTTCACTGATTCCCAAGATGTCGATGTTCATTCTTGCCATCTCATTTTTGACCACGTCAAGCTTACCTTGATTCATAGACCTTACATTCCAGGTTCCTATGCAGTATTGTTCTTTGCAGCATTGAACTTTCCTTTCACCATCAGACACATCCACAACTGAGCGTCCTTTCGGCTTTGGCCCAGCCGCTTCACTCTTTCTGGGGTTACTCGTACTTGCCCTCTGCTCTTCCTCAGTAGCATATTGGACACCTTCTGACCTGAGGGGCTCATCTTCCGGCGTCATATCTTTTAGCCTTTTGTTACTGTTCATGGGGTTTTCTTGGCAAAGATACTGGAGTGGGTTGCCATTTCCTTCTCCAGGGGATCACGCTTGGTCTGAGTTCTCTGCTGTGGCCTGTCCGTCCTGGGTGGCCCTCCACAGAATAGCCCACAGCCTCATCGAACCACGCAAACCCCCTCGCCACAACAAGGCAGTGATCCATGAGGGAGGTTAATGGACTTAATTCACCCCAAAAAAGGAAAAATGTTAGGCTATGGTTGGAAAAACAAAAATGTGATATTGTTTGCTTACAAGAAACATATATTAAAAAGACTGATGTTAAATTTCTGATTCAAAGTAGATTAGGAGAGGAATTTTATTCCCTCTCCTCACAAAAGAAAAAAGGAGTCGTTACATATGTAAAAAAAGAGTTGGAACCAAAGGAAATTTTTAAAGACAAAGAAGGAAGATTCTTGGCAGTGAAAGTTATGTTTCAGAATAAAAAAGACTCTAATTTTAAATCTCTATGCCCCGAATGGAGCCAAGGAAAAATTCTTTCAAGATTTGTGGGAACAACTACAACAGTTAACCTATGAACAAATGATATTGATGGGTGACTTTAATGGTATTGTTAATAATGCTATTGACAGAAAATCCAAAAAAGGAAATGAAGGTATAGGTAAGCTTCCGAAAGTATTTTTTCAAATGGCAAAACATGAACACCTGGAAGATGCATGGAGAGCTAAAAACCCTAAAGACAAAGACTACTCTTTTTACTCATCAAGACATGAGTCCTTCTCAAGAATAGATATGATGTGGATGACCGAGAACTTGATTTTGCAAACACGTAAAATTGAAATATTACCTAGAATTCTTTCTGACCACAGCCCAATAAAGTGGTCAACATATGCTAAAAGAAAGAAATTTCAATGGAGACTCAATGAGGATTTACTGGACAAACAAAACATTGTGGACAAACAAAACATTGTGGACAAAATAAGGACGGAAACCAAAACGTATTTTCAACTATAATTAAATAAAGATGTACAGACGCAAACGGTATGGGAGGCATATAAGGTTGTGATGAGAGGACATCTAATTGCAATTAACAACAATGAAAGAAAACAACAATTTAAAACAGATAAAGAAATTTTGGAAAATATCCAAAAGAAAGAAGGAAAACTCAAGAAGAGACCTGGCAAAAAGAAAATTTTGAGAGAGCTGAGGATCCTAAGGGAACAATATGATGCGAGGTTAAATAAAGAAGTATATTGGAACTTGAAAAAATTGCAACAGAAGTCCTTTGAAGGAGCGAATAAACCTGGGAAATATTTGGCATGGCAATTGAAGAAAAGAAAAGAGAACAAAACAATAATTAAATTGAAAGATGGGAATAGAGAAATTATAGACCCAGGAGGGATCCGGAGAGAATTTTACAAATACTATGCTACTCTTTTTCAAGCAAAGCAGGTGGATCAACAAAAAATTCAAGACTATTTATCAAAGGTGAATTTGACACAATTAAGCTTAAAAACAAAAGGAATGTTAAACGCTGTGATAACTAAAGAAGAAATCAGCAAAGCAATAGGAGAAGCAAAAATCTCCAAAGTTCCAGGACCAGACGGTTTTTCAGCCAAATTTTATAAGAAACTTCAAGAAGACCTGGTGCCGGTTCTAGAGATTCTTTTAAATGAAATTAGAGAAAGTGGGAAGGTTCCAGATTCCTGGAACGAAGCAGCAATCACCTTGATACCGAAAGAGACCCAAGATGTAACTAATGTTAAAAATTATTGACCAATTTCACTTTTGAACAATGATTATAAAATCTATGCAAAAATCCTAGCAGAACGCCTCAAAGGGTATTTGAAAGACACTATTGCCGAAGATCAGGCTGGGTTTTTGCCAGGTAGGCAAATAAAAGACAACATGAGGGTTGTTTTGGACGCAATAGAATATTATGATAAGCACCTGGAAAAAGAGGTTGGCTTTTTATTTCTAGATGCAGAGAAGGCATTTGATAATTTGAATTGGGAATTTATGTTTAAAGTGATTGAAAAATTGCAGATGGGCGTAGAATTTACAAAAATGATTAAATCAATATATAAAGAGCAAAAGGCCATGGTGATTGTAAATGCAGAATCAACAGAAGCGTTCCGGGTCAGAAAAGGAACCAGACAGGGCTGTCCCTTATTATTCATCTGGATTTTGGAGATATTGCTGCAAACGATTAGAGATGATAATAATATAAAAGGTTTGAGTATTAGAGGTTTCTCATACAAATTAAGAGCATTTGCTGATGATATTATGTTTATTGTTGAAGATCCTGTCAATAACATGCCTTTGGTATTTGAAAAAGTAAAAGAGTTTGGTGATCTCGCAGCGTTCTATATAAATAAAAATAAATCGAAAATATTGTGTAAAAACATGAATGTTACAAAGCAACAAATTTTACAAAATTTGACAGAATGTGAAGTGGTTAAAAAGGTTAAATATTTGGGAGTTGACATTACAATGAAAAATATCGATTTGTTTAAGAATAATTATGAAAAATTGTGGGTTTCGATAAGGCGCGATTTAGAAAAGTGGGAAAAACTTAGATTATCTCTTCTTGGAAGAATTGCCGTTGTCAAAATGAATGTATTGCCCAGGTTAATGTTTTTGTTTCAGACAATACCAATTGTGAAAGATGTGAAAGTGTTGGTGAAATGGCAAAGAGAAATTTTCAAATTTATCTGGGCAGGAAAGAAGCCAAGAATTAAAATAAAAATAATGTATGATATTAAAGACAGAGGTGGCTTCCAAGTCCCGAATTTGCGTTTGTATCATGAAGCTGTATGTATGTCTTGGTTAATTTGGTTAATTTGGAAAATAGAAAACTTTTGGCCCTTGAGGGTCACAATTGCAGATTTGGCTGGCATGCCTATCTTTGGTATGGGAAAAATAAAGTAGACTCAATGTTTAAGCATCATTATGTAAGGAGAACACTGTTTGATGCATGGACCAGATACAAGAATACAGTTCCTAATGAGAGGCCTTTATGGATTGTTCCTGCTGCAGTTATTCATCCTTTTTCAGAATATAAAGGTAATGATTGGTTGAAATACCAAGAGTTGCTTCAAAAGGAAGGGAAAAAATATGTTTTAAAACCAAATAATGAATTAGAATTTGAGTATGGATGGTTACAATATTGCCAAATACGGGACATTTACAAAAAAGACTGTAAAGAGGTTGGTTTTAGAGCTAAGAACGATGAGTTTGAAGATATATGGTTGAAAAAAGAGTGAAAAATGATATCTAAGTTGTATAAAACCTTGTTGACTGTATATACTCTGGATGAAACTGTTAAAAAGCAAATGAAAAAATGGGCCATAAATATGAACAAGGAAATTTCTATGGAAGCATGGGAATTTTTGTGGAAAAAAGCTTTTAAAATGTCAACCTGTGTTAATATAAAAGAAAATTGTTATAAGATGATGTACAGGTGGTATATGACACCAAAAAAGATTGCTAATATTAGTATGGATAAGAACTTGAGTAATAAGTGTTGGAAATGTAAAAAAACCAGAGGGTTCTTTTTACCATATGTGGTGGTCATGTGATAAAGCAAAGGTATACTGGTCAAATGTACATTGTGAGATGCAGAAGATATCAAAAATTCCTATTAGGAAAAGTCCGGAGCTTCTTCTCTTAGGTTTGACAATGGAAAAAATTCCACAAGAAAAAAGGACATTACTATGGTATATGATCACATCGGCGAGAATGGCTTTTGCTCAACAATGGAAAGCGGAGAAGGTGCCAGATATACAAGACTGGTTAAGGAAACTGCTGTTCCTAGCCGAAATGGACAAAATGACGAAAAAACTAAATGGACAAATGGCAGAACAATATCTAAAAGACTGGGAAGGCCTGAAATTCTACATGGAAACTGAATATAGAATGAAAGGGAAAATGTACAATCTTGATTCGTATTGACATTGAATGAGAAAGGAAACAAATACCGGATTGTACTGTACCTTTTGGAAACTAGGTTTGAAAGAGTCAGGTTTTTACATATTAGAATTGTGTTACCTGGTTTGTCGATTGATATAAGTTTAAACTTGATTACCTTTTAATTCTTTTTTTTTTGTTATTAGCAGTGTTGAAAGCCTATTGGGGTGGGGGGATGGGATGTAATTTTTTTAATTGTATTGGTACCGATGTTTAACAATGTTGAATGTACTCCAATAAAATTTTGTTTCAAAAAAAAAAAAGAAAAAAAAAAAGGAAAGAGATAATGTAGCCAGAGGACCCTGGGAGGCAACCAGGCCAGGCAGGTGGAAAAACTAAAAGTAGAGGAGTAGGTAGCAGGAATGGTAACAGTGCCAGATTGGGACCCGATGACCCTGGCAGATGAATGAAAACTCAGGTGGGGTGACTGAAGACCAGTGTCAAAGAAGGTTGGCCATCTCCACCACTATTGAAGGGCGGGGGGTCAATAAGGATCACTGAGGAAATGTCAAAGAAAATAGAAATCCCATAATTCTGGTGCCACAACTAAGAAAGCCCTTTCAGATTGTCACCTGTGTAAACTCAGATGGTGGAGGCACCCAAAGCAGGGCCTCTGACAATGATGGCAATGGTGGTTCACATGGGAGTAAATGGTCCTTAAGGTATACTGGTCGCAAGCCACATAGGGCTCTAAAGGTCAATATCAGCACCTTGAATCGGATCTGGAAGCAAATTGGGAGCCAGTGTAGATGGACAAACACTGGAGTGATCTATGGCCCTCTCCAGTCACCATTCTGGTTGCCACATTCTGTACCAATTGCAGCGTCCGAACACTCTTCAAGGGCAGCCCCACTCAAAGTACATCACATCTCTCTGATCTAGATGTTGCCAGGACATGTGCCACAGTGTCAATGACCCTCCCCTGAAAAGTGGCAACTGACTCAGCTGAAGCTGGTGAAATGTTCTCCCAGCAATCCCTACCACTTGCTTATCCTACAGGCCCTCTGAGTCATAAGAATATAAGAACATAAGAACATAAGAGAAGCCAATGTTTAATCAGGCCAATGGCCCATCTAGTCCAACGCTCTGTCACACAGTGGCCAAAAATACCAGGTGCCATCAGGAGGTCCAGCAGTGGGGCCAGGACACTAGAAGCCCTCCCACTGCTGCCCCCCCCAGCACCAAGAACAGAGTGCATCACCTGCCCCAGACTGAGAGTTCCTATCTATACCTTGTTCCATATGTTTATCTAATTCCCTCTTGAAACAGTCCATGCTTGTAGCTGCCACCACCTCCTGTGGCAGTGAATTCCATGTGTTAATCACTCTTTGGGTGAAGAAGTACTTCCTTTTATCTGTTCTAACCCGACTGCTCAGCAATTTCATGAAGTGCCCATGAGTTCTTGTATTGTGAGAAAGGGAGAAAAGTACTTCTTTCTCAACCTGCTCAATCCCATGCATAATCTTATAAACCTTGATCATGTCATCCCTCAGCCATCGTTTCCCCAAGCTAAAGAGCCCCAAGAGTCCAGCAGAATCCCCAAGCTTTGAACCTGTTCTTTGGGATAATGCAACCCCATTCATAAGAGGAGACACCTTAGTCCTTCTTTCTGCCAGCAGTGACTCTATTTTGACAGGATGGTTGTTTATAGTTCCTGGGGCCTCTTATGACACAGGAAGCCTGTCTCCAGAATATAACACCTGCATAAGAGGTTATAAGTAATAAATAATATATATAAGTAATAGTCCATCAGTGAATGTTCCATCTCTTATAAGTAATATTCCATCAGTGAAACATGCTCTTATGTAGGCTGCCTAACAGAGCATCTGGCATTTGTCTCTGAAAATCTGCTTTTGCATTATTAAATAGATAATGCAATTCCTTGGAAGAAATGGGGAAATTATTCACAAGAAATAGTTCTTCAGAGGGGGAATAGCCACTCACAGATTCAATTTAAAGGTTGACCTTATTATTTTTCAGAGTATTCTTTGAGGAAATGATAGGGATTTCTGTGGGGAGGGAAACATGTTCAGATATGGCTTCTAATATTTTATGTTTGAAGTTAGCTTTTTGCTTCATCAGAGATGATATTCGTCTATTTAAAATTTTTATAAACCTGCTCCTTTCCCAAATTTTGGCACCTGACATAACTTAATATAATTTGTGCTATCTAATTGGATGACTGCACCTGGAGAACAAATGATACTAGAACTCTTACTGGAACCAAAAATGCTATATCTAAACACCAGTAATATTTACAGATGGGTAATCTACTTCCAATCCTTTGTTTTACATAGTGGGATCTGTTGGATATAGCAGAGTGGAAATATTAGGAATGAACTAATTGAGGGGAGAGGCTGTGACTCAGCAGGTCACATGAGATACCAGGGAACTACCATCAGCCAAAATAGACAATACTGAATTTCATAGACCAAAGACCTGACTTGGTATGAGGCAACTTCATACATTCATGTATAATTTTTTTGCAATGCATAAAATTTTAATCTGGATTCTGGGATACAAAGAGTTTTTGAAATCTCTTATGTATCTCCTAGTTTGCAAGAAAAAAATGTACATTGTAACAAAAGATGCCTTTCAAATTTACTCAGACGAGAGTAGCTCACACGATCAATGGAAATACTTCTACAAGTAAGCATGCACAAAATAAAACATCATTTTGTTAGGAAAAAAATAATCTAGCTTCTTGTTGAGAAGATAATTTAGACCACCACCAACTATCAGGCACATTATTTTGTGCAATTATTATGCATGTATACTTTAATAAGAAATATTCACTTCTCACTTGATGTTATGTAATGTTTCCCAGTGAGTCCTGTGCAGTAGGCAATTACGCGGGGAATCCATCATTTCAGACCTTGTCATGGCAAGTCTCTGAAATGTTATAGTGGAATGTGTGAATTGTCATTTCTCAGGGAGCTGCAAACACTTTGTTACTGGAACTGGCCTGGTTTTGATTTCTGTCATACAATTTCTCTGTTGAAACATGGTGGGAGAAGCAGGAGGAAATGCTTAAATGCACAAGAGATTAGAATACTCGGCAGTTGATTTGTTGTGTCCATTTAGTGCCCCTAACTGGTGCTGAGATTAAATTTTGCAAACAGAAAAATAGTTTGCATTTTATTATCCTGGAGGTCATGTCCCTCTATAGATAATAGATATATTCTTTTCTCACTATACCAGATCATTTATCTGGATGCTATGAGTCGTATGGAATTAGCAAAGCATAGCATTGTCCACTGAATTAATTTTTTTTTACTGAGCGTGTTGAAATGATTAAAATGGAGGGATTGCCATCTTGGTTATACCAGTGATGCATTTGTGTGTTCTTCAGGCTGCTGTTTGTTTTTAAAACAAACAGAATGGAATCAAATGCCCACTCTCTTTTACGTTCAACCCAAAGCTTTTGTAATAAGTGCAACTTATTTTGGAATCTTGCTATATTCTGCACCTAAGTTGATCTGCTTGTACAAAGAGGATCACTCTTAAGTCTCAGTATACAGGGCTGTCAAAAAGGTGTGGGAGGAAAGGGCTATGAGGGGTCCAAAGACCTGGGCAAGTTATTTGATTTGATCGTATACTCTTAAGCAGTGTTCCCTCTAAGCTGAGTTAGTGTGCGCTAGCTCACAGTTTTTTAGCTTCCAGCTCACACAGTTTTGTCTTAGCTCAGGAAGGATGGCTCCAGAGCAAACGAATTTATGCAGTAGCCAAATCGCTGGTTCACAGCTTTAATGCCAGCAGTTCATAAAGAAGAATTTTACTCACAAGACTCCACAGCTTAGAGGGAGTATTGCTCTTAAGGTAGCCTCTTGGTCGTATGAGTGGAGACTCAGAGGATGCCTATGGAGGTTGCCAGAACCCCTGCCATCAAAGAACAAATAAACACATGAAGCTGTCTTACACTTGGTCCATCAAAGTCAATGTTGTCTACTCAGACTAGGGCTGTGGTCACACGGTTGGTTTGGTCGGGTTTCACTGTTGTTTCCTCACACTTTTAAAATCACTGACCAGGCAGGCTGATCTGCCTCCTGCACAGAAGCGGGCTCACTCCCACAATGCTCCCAGTTCTCTCCCACATATTCCTGCACCAGGAAAATCAAGTACTTTCCAGGTATTTGCACTTTAAAACTGTGATTTTGCCCATCTGGACAGCCATCTCTTGCAATGATTGCAGTTAGGACCGACTGACTGTTCTTCATCCCCTTCGCCTTGCTCACACTCAGCCCGTCTCCTCTGCATGCCCAGAAGCTTGTAGTTTGTGTCTCCCCCCTTAAAACTAGCCTCTTATTAACCCCCCCAAAATCTCATTCGTTCAACTGCCCCCTTTGGTCTCTGCCATCTTTTGTGTGCAGTTCGAGGTGCCCCTCCTCCCACATTCATTTTTTTACAGATGACTTGCCTTTCCCTTGCCTGGCTTTCTCTGCCCCAGGTCTGGATTCTAGAATCTGCCCCTGTCAGAATCTTTTTATCTCAATTGCCCTCCCGTCCCTTCTCATCATCACAGATTCTCTTGCTGTCCTTCCTTCCTCCATTCAGAGCCCTCTTTCTGACCCAATTTTGGAGGGCTGTTTTCAGCTTCTGCCTTTGAGTGCATGAGCTATCCTCTGCTGAAAAAGATTATTTAATCATTCAAGCACACATCCAGTGCAGAGGTCATGGTCCTGCCCACCCCAAGAGTCCCCAAAGCTGCAGTGGGCAGCAGGAGGCAGCTTGGAAAGTTGCTGGGGGGAAAGCAGGTGGGCAGATGGGGGAGGAAGTGCCTGGCAGGCTGGCAGGTGGGCGGGCAGCAGAGCCTGCTCCAGGAGTCCCTGAAGCTGCGGCGGGCAGCTGGAGGTGGCATTGAAAGTTGCTGGGGGGGAGGCAGGTGAGTGGGAAAGGAAGTGCTGGTGGGCTGGCAGGCGAGTGGGTGGCAGAGAGAGAGGAGCCGCTGCATCTAGACAGTGCCCATAGCCTCCTCGCACAATGCTTCTGGTTCGGGGAGGGATGTGTGATCATCCCAACCCGAAAAAAAATAGTCTGGATCAAATTTATAGCAGGAACAAGTCGCAATTAGCTTGCCATGTGACCACAGCCTAGCAGTGGTTCTCCAGTGTCTTAAGCAGAGGTCTTTGACATCACTTACTGCCTGGTCCTTTTAACTGGAGATGCTGGGGATTGAACCTGGGATCTTCTGCATGCAAAGCATGCACTCTACCACTGAGACACAGCCCCTCCCCTCAGGAAAATCTATGTTGTTGTAGTTCTCCCAGTCCCACAATCACAGTAATCACCTGATTGTGCCATCTGTTCTTTTGAGTCTATGTAGCCCCTGCAGAAAGCTGTTGTTCTCATGCTGACATCATCAGTACCTGGGGTTTGTAAATGGTTCTGAGAATAGCTTTTGCAGGTGCATTGTTCTAAGAGCAAGACATGAATTTTTCTTCCAAGGGTCTCTATGGCTGAGTTCAGACTGGCAGTTTGAAGCGGGAGAGAGTCGTGGCAAAAAAGCCCCGGAACAAACTGTTCTAGGTTTTCCTGGTCACACTGCGCTGACTGAAGTGGGAGCATACTGGGGAGGAGGCGTGAGGGAGCGTTCACACTTTTGGTCTGAAGGTGCAGCTGTAAGGCGCGGCTTTCTGTTTTGCTAATCAGTGTTGGTGCGGGATATACGCAGGATGGACATGCTTTCCAGGGGTTTGATACCACTTTTAATAGGTATCTTTTTAACTTGGGAATGAAGCGTTACAAGATGGGTTGAGTACAGCTGAATGCCAGACAGATGTGCCTGTTTGAACGCCCCCTTTAATCTGCTTGTGAAACATTGCTGAAATGAGCCTCTCTCGGGGCAAACTGCCAGTCTGAACTTGTTCTACATGTGTGTATATTTCTCTGCTACCTATGGTGCTATGGAGCTGACCGGATGGAACAGACGTCTTCCTGCCCTATTTGGCCCAATTTGTTTGCCTGGTGTAAGGATGTCTCTGAGCAAGTTATCAGTGTTTATCAAGATTCAAAGATGATCAGGACTGTGTGTCTACAGGATGACTTCCTGCCTGCTCTACCATCATAGCGTGTATGGGGGAAAGTGATGAAACTTCCTAACAAGCCCACCTGTGTAGTGTAAGAATGGAGGAATGGGGTAGAAGTGAGGTGGCATCAGGTCCTGCATCAGTGCAGTGACACTGGCTGCTATTGATGCCTTTGCCATGTGTCTTCTATTCATGGTTAATCTCAAGGCATTCATGAGTGCCCGTGTGACTGGCATGTAACAGTGAAGTTACCAGCAATACCTTCTGAAGCCTGACAGTGTTGCTACATCAGTCCTTGTTTCTCCAGCTATTATTGTGCTATCAGCTTTGTTACTGGGATTGGAACCATGTTATGCTAGTGTTGTTGTGGAACTCTGGGACTAGCCTTTCAGCTA
The DNA here is from genome assembly GCA_029375565.1 of Gekko gecko. Taxonomy (NCBI): domain Eukaryota; kingdom Metazoa; phylum Chordata; class Lepidosauria; order Squamata; family Gekkonidae; genus Gekko; species Gekko gecko. Next base: position 67,974,902 of record JAPDNY010000002.1, on the reverse strand, counting down.
ACTAAGAGTGCAGCTGTCTGTTTCAGAACAGAAAATAGAAAGAAGCTGAAATGCTCCTGCAAATCTGTCAATTGCTAAAAAACTTTGCACGCCAACTATGAAATACTGTCAAATATCTGGCAGATATTTGATATTTGAATGGATTTCTGGAATATTCAGCATCAGAATTTGCAAAAGAGATGTTTGAAGTGAATTCCTAGAAGAAAATTCAGTTCAGCTCTTCTTCGGTTTCTTTTGTACAATTCCTCATTACCAGGAAATTGGGAAATCCTTATATATTGCTTTGCTCTTTCCACAAAGTTCTGATTTCCATCTCCAAGATCCCTTAAATGGCCTCATAACAGGGATCCTTGACAGTTCCTGCAAAGCAACTGATATAAATGTTGCTGGGAGGTTGAGCAAGCTCAGCACAGCTGTTAATCGAAACAGCTGGATATGTTCAAAACAAGTTCAACACAAGGCAGAAGGCAAAGGAAAACAATGATTTGGTGCTGATGAAAAAAATTGCTGTTGGGAAAAGAGGTTGGAGAACAGAATAGAGAAACAGAGCGTATGGGGAGGGGTGTTGTGCAATCTACACTTGAGAAATCCTGTGGCCCAGTGGAAGAGCCTCTGCTCGGCATACAGAAGTTCCCAGTTTCAAATCCCAGCATCTCCAATTAAAAAGGACCAGGCAGTAGGTGATGTGAAGGACCTCTACCTGAGAGTCTTGAGAGCTGCTGCCGGGCTTAGTAGAAAATACTGACCTTGATGAGCCAAAGGTATGATTCAGTATAAGGCAGCTTGATTTATGTCATGCTTGATAGCAATGAATGAGAGATTGGAAATATGTCAAGAAATACTTAGTTTGCAACACAAGTGTAGATTTGTATGCAGACTTCCTACACTCCTGGTTTGGATTTTTGATGTAAAGCTGGAAGGTTGCTGCTTACACTTGTTCCATTTCTCCAAGCAAGTGAGGGGTTTCAGGACCTAGTGCTTACCCAGGTCAGTTCCCTTTGGTGGACAAAACAATAGTATAAATAAAGCAAAGAGGCTCATGATATCAATGAAGTAAATAATATAAAAACAACATAACCTTGTGCAAGCACTAGTCCCTGGAAGGGACTGCTGATTGAAAGCAGGGAAGATCACAAACCTCCCAGTGATGGCCACAGAAATACACAGCTTTAAAGGGGGATTAGGTAGATTCATGGAGGATAAGTCTATCAATGGTTACTAATCATGGTGACTGAGGGGAACTTCCACATTCAGAGGCACTAAGCCTCTGTATTCCAGAGCCAGGAGGCAACATCGGGGAAGGCCTCAAACTCTATGCCCTGTTGTTGGCTTTGGCCACTGTGTGAGACAGGATGCTGGACTAGATGGACTATTGGTCTGATCCAGCAGGGCTCTTCTTATGTTCTTAAACCTACCAGAGACACCAACAGGTGCATCAGAGTACTCCTGTTAAGAAGCCATAGTAGATTGGAGAAAGAAGCAAGAACAGTAAGTGTTTACCTAGCTCCCTAATATTTAAAGAATCATTCGGTATTGTGGCCTATAGCTTGTGAAACAGCTCAGTTGTTGGCTCCAGACTACAATAAGTAAACCAGTTGCAGAAGACTCCTTTCTGGCTGCCTGATATCTGTCACCAGTTGCTCAGTTGGTGAAGGAAAAATGGGGTGAATCGGATGGTCCCCCTGGCATTATGGTATGGTATGAACCAGAAGTGACCTCAAAGCATCGGGGTGAGACTCCAGCATTCTGCTGAAACTCTGTGGTAAAACTCTATGTTAGAGCATTGCCCCAACACATTACTATAACTTCCTCTTCATGCTGCTTTAGTTGTCTCATGGATTTCAGTCATAGAGAGGACACCCACTATGTACATAGATTTTTTTTTAGAGTTCCACATTGCTTATTGACATTGGATATGCTGACTAAGTAAACCTGAGTGCCTACCCAGCTCTCTGCCATTTGTACATCATCATAATAATCTCTCACAGGTGGTACTGTGTTGAAATTTCCACAGACCTTTAGATCTCAAGTGGTGATTTTTAAGCATATGAGTATAAACATTCATGCATACATCATGCTGGGCTTGGATCCTGTAGCAAAAAGATCATGGATCTTCCCTGCTTTCCCAACTTCTGGCAGTCCAATCCAGTCTCTGAAAAGTTGATTCCTGGGGTTGTGGGACTTGTGTGGAGAAATAGTCACGTGGGCCAGGGGACTGCAGTGAGGAATACCCATCAATGAGGTCCAAACTGGCAAAGACTGACCAAGAGAAAGATCTTGGAGTCGTAGTAGATAACTCACTGAAAATGTTGAAAAAGTACAACTGCAATAAAAAAGGCTAATGCTATGCTGGGGATTTTTATTAGAAAGGGAACTGAAAACAAATCAGCCAGTATCATCATGACCCTGTATAAATCAATGGTGTGACCTCATTTGGAATACTGTGTGCAACTCTGGTCACCACACCTCAGAAAGGATATTATAGCATTGGAAAAAGTGCAGAAAAGGGCAACTAGAATGATAAAAGGGTTGGAACACTTTCCCTATGAAGAAAGGTTAAAGTGCTTGGGGGTCTTTAGCTTGGAGAAATGACAACTGAGGGGTGACATGACAGAAGTTTACAAGGTTATGCATGGGATAGAGCAGGTAGTGAAAGAAGTACTTTTCTCCCTTTCTCACAATACAAGAACTCATGGGCACTCAATGAAATTGCTGAGCAGTCAGGTTAGAACAGATAAAAGGAAGTACTTCTTCACCCAAAGAGTGATTAATACATGGAATTCACTTCCACAGGAGGTGGTGGCAGTTACAGGCATGGGTGGCTTCAAGAGGGAATTGGATAACCATATGGAGCAGAGGTCCATCAGTGGCTATTAGCCACAAGGTATAGATAGGAACTCTCACTCTGGGGCAATTAATGCTCTGTATTCTTGGTGCTTGGGAGGGGCAATAGTGGGAGGGTCTCTAATGCCCTGTTCCCACTGGTGGACCTCCTGATGGCACCTGATATTTTTGGCCACTGTGTGACAAAGTGTTGGACTAAATGGGCCATTGGCCTGATCCAACATTGGCATGAAACTGCTTCCTCCTCTCCTTTCTATTCCACCAAAGTACCTGAGATCTGTATCACTCAGCCATGGGATGAGGATTCTGCCAAATGGTGATGACATTTTTCTACAGATGTGTGGTAAAATGGTTGTCTGTGTGCACTTCCTTATATTTTTTTTATCCTACCCTTCCTCCCAAAAGTTCAGGGTGCTTTACATCAAAGTTGGATAGAAAAAATACATCAGACCAGGGGTCTTTGGGGGGAGCGCACCGGAGCACAGCTCCGGAAGCTCAGGAGCCAAGCCCTGCCCCCAGCTGGCGTCCCGGGGAGTCTTTCAGGCAGCTGAATATCAATTTCAGCTCCATTATATCCTATGGGCCATTGAAGTCAATGGTGAAAACATAGGGTATAGTAACTTTTTTCCCACCATAGAGAACAATGGAGGGAATAGGGGCCACCTGTTTGGGGGCCCATAGAATTGGACCCCCTGGTCCAATGTTCTTGAAACTTGGTGGATATCTTGGGGAGAGGCTCCATCAGCTACCCTGTGAGTTTGGAGCCTCTCCCTCAAACCCCTCCCTTCCAGCCCCCAGAATATACCCTATGTTTTCACCATTGACTTCAATGGCCCATAGGATATAATGGGGCCGAATTGCCACCGAATTTCTTTCATTCCCTCCTTTCCTTCTCTCTTTTTCGTCTTTCCTTCCTTCTTCTCTTCTCTCTTTCTTTCTTTCCCACCTTCTTCTCTTCTCTTTTTCCTCCTTTCCCTGTTTCCCTCCTTCTTCTCTCTCTTTCTTTCCCTCCCCTTTTCTTCTCTTTCCTTCCTTCTTTCCTTCTCTCTACTCTCTCTCTTTCCTTCCCTCTTTCCTACTTCTGTGGCCCAACTCTCATGAGAAGGAGTTTAAACTTTAAATCCCTTCTCTCTTAGCTCCCCCACCCAGGCCAGCTGGGGAAGGGAAGAGGAGGCTTTTGAAGATGCCTCCCCCTTTTGCTTCCCCTTCTGACATCACTTCCAGTGATGTCAGGGGGCGTGGCATATACTAATAGCCTAATAGCTCATTAGCATATCATATGCTAATGAGCTCCTGCAGCTGTTTTTCTATGAAAAGACCCCTGCATCAGACTATAAAATGGCTAAGACAATAAATTTATCTACAGGGTGCCTTACATTTCCCACTTTTCTTCTCCTTTATCTTCACAACAATCCTGTATTTTTCATCATTGAAGAAGATTAATTGACCTGATGTCACCCAGTGAACTTCATGGTTGAGTGGGGGTTGGAGTCCAGGGCCCTCAAGTCTTAATCTGAGACCCTAACCATTATAAAACACTGGGGCCCCTTTCAATTAGCCTTTATAATCCATTTTAGCAGGTGGTTGCTAACAGATTTTGAGGTGTAATTTCAGACACAACTATTCTGGCTCCCAGCTTTTAATGATTTTTTTAACATTTTTATACAAAGCCACTTGTATACTATTTGCAAAGCAGGGATGAGCTTTTTTTAATTGCTTTCTTCCATTTTCAGATCTTCTTTGAGCTTCTGGATCACTGCCGTGTGGTTTTTGAAATGTCTGAGGTGCTTTCCCCACCGCCCTTTCCCACGGTGCATTCTTTTCTCTCTGCCATCTTAGAATTCTGTGGATGTGTTTAATTCTGCTGCACATGCTAGTCTTTGTAACATAGCAACAAGATGTTTGGGCTGAAAGTGATAGAAATGGTCAGACAGGAGATGGCTGTGTAACTAGCCAGTGACACTTCTAAGAATATATATATATATATATATATATATACACACATACACACACACACAAGCAAAGCCCATTGTGGAGGAAGACAACGGACCCTAGAAAGGAAGGAAGGGAGGAAGGAAGGAAGGAAGGAAGAGGGGGAGAGTGAAAGAAAGAAGGAGAGAGGAAGAAAGGAATGGGGGGAAAAGAAGGGAAGAGGGGTGGAACGGGCTTCTCTGGGCCTACTGGGCCCATAGAAGGCCCAGAGAATGGTGCGTGTGTGTGGGTGGTGGTGGAAGGGGCTTCTCTGGCCTACTGGGCCCATAGAAGGCCCAGAGGATGGTGTGTGTGGGGGACGGAAGGGGATTCTCTGGCCTACTGGGCCCATAGAAGGCCAAGAGGAAGGTGTGTGGGGGCGGAAGGGGTTTCTCTGGCCGACTGGGCCCATAGAAGGCCCAGAGGATGGTGCATGGGGGGCGGAAGGGGCTTCTCTGGCCGACTGGGCCCATAGAAGGCCCAGGGGATGGCATGTGGGGGGGGCGGGGCGGAAGGGGCTTCTCTGACTCTGGGCCCATCAAAGGCCCAGGGGATGGTATGTGGGGGGCGGAAGGGGCTTCTCTGGCCGACTGGGCCCATAGAAGGCCCAGAGGATTGTGGGGGGGGGCGGAAGGGGCTTCTCTCACCTGCCTCGGCCTTGAAGGCCTGTCCCTGCACTCTCTCTGCAGAGGGTCCTCTCCTGTCAGAGGACTGGAGCAGACTGGGCCAAAGATACTGGCCGGGGCTGACATGGGAGGGACTCCGCCAAGCAGCCAGTCAGCTCCAGCCAGCATCTTCTGACTGCCAGTTCTTGTACTGAATCAATTGTGGCAAGCATAGAATGTTGTGGAACCAAAATTCAAATATATATAAGGACATCATATATATATATATATATAATGTGTAAACTTGCAAGAACTCCACTGAAATGAGCTGCGATTTTTCAAGGGAACAGCTTCTGGCTTGATGCCATTGGATTTAATGGGTTTGTGATTGTAATTTAGGATGTCATGTTTGTGTAAATCTGCTTTGATCCTTGAAAATACAAAATCAAATTTGAAAAATAAAATAAAAAGCAGAGTGCCCAAAATTGAATGATTTGTTTTTTGGGTTTTTTTGGTCACTGATTGCTTGAGGAACAAGACCAGGAGTAGAAAGAGAAAACAAAATTGCTGAAGCCATTTGCAATGTAATGTGATTTCCATTGCTCTGTTTCTCTAAAAGGCAGTGACTGCTGTTCTGAAAGTCAATAGGAAGATCAAATGCATAAATCACAACCTGAGAAATAATGCAGTGTGTTAGCCAAGCCACTGATCAGCATGATATGTACCCTTCTTACAGTATTCCCCGCTTTTCTGCATATTGGGTACAATCCTGCACTCAAAGGACTGAGTGCTCAGCATCAAAGGGGATGGGATGGCTAATGCTGTTCTGGAGGACTGTGGACAGGCTGGCTTCCAGAGCGTTCAGAATCAAGACAGCCACTTAAAGAAAAAGACCTTCAGCAGTGCTGTTTACAAGGGACATACAGCACTGGCTTCCACATACCTGGAAATGCACCCCTTATGCACTGATTGCAGTCAAAGTATCATGTGCAGGGGTCTAATACACCAAAAGGCATCCTTGGCTTCTCTTGGCAGGACAGGATGCAGTTGGCGCTCCCATGTTGCACGGCTTCTGTGGAACTGGGTGTTTTCTATTGACTGTAAAGGTGTTGAAACTATCTGGAAATTCTGGATCCAAAAGATCACAATTCTGAATTCCAGAATTCAAGAGCCAGCATGGTATAATGGTTACTCTATCAGACTGGGATCAGGGAGACCCAGGTCTGAACCCCCATTTTGACATGGAAGCTTCCTGGGTGAACTTGGGGCAGTCAGTCTCTCTCACCCTAACCTTCCACAGAGGGTTTTTGTTCTGAGCATAAAATGGAGGAAGGGGAATGATATTACAAGCCACCTTGGGTCCCCGAGGAGAGAAAAGTAGGGTGTGTGTATATATATTTCAAATCTGGAATCTGCTGCTGGTGAATATCCATACCTAGAATCTTAAGGGTTGATACTGTAACAAATCTTCTTCAGGGCCTGTGAATAGTTGCCTGTCTGTTTGATTACTGGACATTCACAGTCTTAGGCAGAATGCATTGATGCTTGCTTTAGTTTTGCAACCTAATCAGCAAGCTGACTGTTGGCATTAACAAGCTGACTGTTGGCATTAATCACCACCTTAATTAGACAATGTTGGAAGAGCTGTTAACTACAAAAACAAAACTACAGGGTATTATTTTCCCAGGAATAACCAAACTTGCCTTTTAAGAATTTCCTACCTTGGATCTTGGGGTACAGCAGTACAAAACTCTGCCCACCTGATCAGGCAGTCATTCTCAAGCCAACTGATAGGCAACCTACAAAAGTGATTAGTGATAATAGGAATGGAGATGTCAAAAGTCCCTGTCCCAACCCTGGCTAAGGACTTTTGGTGCAAGGGAAGTGCATTGCAAAACAAAGTTACAAAGTACTAGAGAGAGTCTAAACTCACCCTAGTCTTGGTAGGTTGCCACTAGGTCTTTCAATCTATCCCAGCAGCTCAGGAGAGAAAGACCAAGCTTCCTGGCTTCTCAGGGAACTTAACAAGAAAAGTCAGCCCTGCAGAGTAGGACTACAGTCTGAGTTTCCAAGACAAAACAGTTAACTTGGTAGGTGTTCAAAAGTCAAGGCTCTGGATTTAAGGCTTTGAGGTTATTGAAGGCAAAAATTTATTTAAGGTGCAAAAATATTGAAAACAAGACTAGACAGTGAAGGAATAAAACAATTAAACCTAAGCTTTTTCAGCATAGCTAAACATACAGAAACAAGGTTCCAGTTACTATTCCAGGTTCAGCAAAGGCAGTTTCAGCAAGACAAGATGTTCATAGCTTTAGCCAGTCTAGGCAGGAATCCATTGGGATGCCATTCTGGAAGTTCTTGGACTATTGACATAATGGCATGTCAAATAGTCTCAAGCTCCCCCCAGCCATAGTGTAAGGCTAACTAGATTTATAGGAAAAGGGTCTCTGACTGGTCCTCGGCTGTTGGACCAATGAGATACCCAAGAGGTGATGTAACTCTCTGAGTTGCTAGGCACATGACATCCTTGGATGGACAAGAGCAAGAGGGAGAGAAGTGAAACTGTACTGCAGTTAGGCCCCATCTCTGCCCCCGCACAGGTGTTTAGAACTCAGTTGCTTGGAATGTGCTAACTGGAAGCTTCAAGGGCAGTTGGTACCACTCTCAGCTGAAAACAATTTAGCTCTAGCAAGGTCACCATGCTATCTCTAACTGTCTTTGGGAAAGTTCTTGCAGGCCTCTACACAGCCTGAACCAAACATTTTATTTTACAGAACAGAGCAAGGAACTATTTTTCTTTACAATACCCATATTGCCTTATCGTTTATCTAGAACAAATTGCTTGGTAGGTAGAAATGGTATACAAATGAGATGCAGGAGTGCCTTTGCTAGGCCTCTCCCCATCTAGTATGTTCAGACCATACGTGATTATTTGGGGGTGGGGGGGAGTATATTTCTAGCTGTTAAAAAGTGACTACACAAATCCACTGCTTTTTTTTTTTTTTTTTTTTGGCCAGTCTTCAAATCTCAAAGAGCTGGCTTGAGCCTTGATCTGGTGTACTGCTGGGACACAGAACAATGCAAAGAGTGCACAGTTTTAGAAAACTCACATTTACCACAAATATCAATGAACCAAGCAATTTCAGGGTCAGCTTTCAAACTACAGCTTTCTTTTTTTAAAAAGAAACACATGCTGGTTTCAAGGAAACACAAAACTGCCAGGTTAGAAATGAATTATGTGCTTTCACAGAATCACTGGGCTGAAAAGCTTTTTATTGGAATCAGGTGAACACAGTATTTAAAACCATTCAGCATTAACATTGCAAACCAAACTAGCTGTCAGCACCCTGTCAAATTCATAACCTTTACATCATTTGCAGAACAAAGTTTGAGTCTAGTGGCACCTTTAAGACCGACAAAAGTTTATTCACAGTGTAAGCTTTTATATGCAAGCACACTTCCCCTCAGAGACAGTATCTGAAGAAGTGTGCTTGCACATGGAAGCTTATACAGTGAATAAAACTTTGTTGGTCTTGAAGGGGCCAGTGGACTCAAACTTTGTTCTGCTACTTCAGACCAACACAGCTACCCCACCTGAATCTATCTTACATTGTTTGTCATGGACCCAAACCCTCAAAACCCCCTGAAGGCAACCGTTCAGGTATGATGATGTCAGTTAGTGGTCTGCTAGAGGGAATATATGAATAGCAGATGTTTGAATAAGTCTGGGTTTCAGCATCGGCTACAGTGATGAGGAACACATGTGTTAGTGTGCTAGACAGATATGACAAGTTCTCTCAGTGTCTTTTTTATTTCTGTTGTAATTTTAATATACTGACATTTAATAGTTAGTGTTTTAATATTGTTCAGCTCATAATAATGAATTCAGCTGGGGCAGGATTGAAGACTATTCACTATCCTAATGACATTTTTCACAAAATATCCGCACTGGAAATATCTCCTGCAGGTAATTGGGGAGAGTAGGCTGCTGTAGAGTAATTGCAGGCAGCACACAGGACAGGTCTGCTGCTTTTGAACCACATGGCATTATTTTGAGATCAGAGATTTCTGTATGCTGTCTTAGCTATAGTTGCATTCAGAACTGGTGTGTGTAGTCCAAAAAGAAAAAATGGCATACAAGACTGTAACAAATCAATAATACTTAAAAAACCTTTATGTGTAAAATTGTTGATCTGCTAATTTGAAAAAAATGTAAACTATCACTAATATAAACCTGCCTATACCACAAGTAGTCAATATATCAGTTTTTGAGAGGGCATTCAAGTGGGACCCCAGTAATTACAAATCTTCAAGCCTGATGACATGAGAAATACATTAATTTCCCAAATAAATCAATAGGAAGTATTGTTATTACTGTTAGAACTGTAAAACATTTAGACAAGAACAAATCTTGCTGACAGAAAAAAAATTAAACATGCAATCTCCAAAGGAATCTTTTAGACTTCTTTGAGGGTATCAGCTCTAGCCAGAGGTGTTCCAATACAGTTTCTACCTCTGAACTTTCAAAAACTTTTCACAAAGTCCCTCTTGAAAGTTTCTTAAGTAAATTTAAAGAGTTATTACCCCATATTGCAGATGGGGGAAGGGGATCAGAAGCTGAGAGAGAGCAATTTGATCACATCCAACGTAGTGACTTCGTGGTAGAGGTGAGGTTCGAACTGAGGTCTTCATTATTCAGATTCTGGCCCTTTTACCATCTCACTGCACCAACTTTAAGTCAAATAATTTGGCATTGTGAAAATCCAAACCCATGGTGGAACTGCTTGTCCACTTATTGGGCTGGACCCAATGATCCATTAGTGGAAGTCACAGCCATGCGTGTTGGGGAGCTGCACTGAGTAAAGGGAAGGGGGTGAAATCCTCTTTCCTGCCCCTTCCTTCAGCAGAGCTGCACTAATGTAAGAGGGAAGGAAGGAATGATTTCACACCTTTCCATCTTCCCTGCAGTCCACCAAGCTCCATGCTGGTCCTGTGACCCCAGGAATCAACTTTCCCAAGATTGGAAAGGACTTCTCAAGACAGGGGCCATTAGGGAAGATCTGCAAGCTTTGCATGAGCAGATGGCCAAGTCCAACCCACTGATTACCATATCAAAAGATGCCTTGTATTTATGAATGGATAATCCCAGACAGAATGTCAGGTACAACACTTCCGTCACATTATGTGACTTCAAATGTAATAATTTTAATGGATTCAATCTATATATTCAATCTCACTCTTGAGCATCACTATGCAGAATTGCTATCTTGGAATTGAATGGAAATGTTTAATGGAGACAATCCTTGTTGTGGAAAAAAATCTCTGTATTTTGGCAGTCCTTATTTTTGCAGAGCAAGTGACAATTGCTGAAACTTTTTAAATCAAGATCTGGGCAAAATTTCATTTGTATCACCTAAGCCCCAGTCAGTCTCACTCCTGCTCTTGCACAAGATCAATTGCATGTTTTTAGTTAGAAAGAGATCTCCTGGGCTTTGGAGATGATTGAAAATGGAAAGGTATTGCAAGGCGTTTGGACTGAGTGACATGCCTTTGCTCATCTTAGAAGAAATTTTTGAAAATGATGTTAATGTTGAAAAAAAAATCCCAGCAGTTGAGTTTATATAATGGAATGATTTGACTCATGTACAATAAGTGCATCTGGGAAAGTCATTTCTGCTTCCCTCTTCCAGTGAACTGTGGGATTGGTTTTGCTTTAGAACTTGCAATAATATCATTATATTGACTTACAAATTGTAAAACATATCAAAACCAAACTCCTAATACAACAACACTTTTTATTTCCAGCTGCTACAAATGTATATTTCAAATTTAGTCACAGAATTCCATTAACAGTGAAGGAGAGGCTGCCTGATTTTCGGCATATTGTACATAGAACAACAACTTGCCAAGCTGTTGGTCCATACTAGCTTTGAAAGAAACTCATTAGTGTTGAATGGAATTAGTCATTAGTGGTCAATCCTATAATAATATCTTCTATTTATGAAGCACTTTTCCCTATATACATTATCTCAGCAATTGCTGAAACAAAGACATAATAACTTGCTGAAAGCTATCGTAACTATTTGAACTGAAGACTTTGCAAGTAATGTTTTAGATGTTTAACCATGATTTTAAAAAACCCTTTCCGGATCCTGCAAAAGTTTTGTTCTGTGCAAGAGGGTCCCAATGGTTCCTTTGCTGTTTCTTCTGATTTGCTTCAGTTCAGGACAGGCACTGACCTAAAAATTAATGGTGTGATTCTAAGCAAAGCTATAACCTTCTGAGTCCATTGAAGCCAGTGGTTTAGAATCTCAGCTTGCATACCTGCATTTGTATGTTACAGGTAAATGGAGATAGTTTTAAGCTTGGATTCTTTATATGAGAGGGAAAGGAGGGAGAAGCAAGGTGCAGGTGTACTCCTAGCAATATGCCAGGTTTATGCATATCCTGTCTCGGGGTGGCCAAACTGTGGCTCAGGAGCCACATGCAGCTCTTTTACACATATTGTGCAGCTCTTGGGAGAGCAGCTGAGGAAGTGAAGGGGAGGCATGCCTCCACAATTGGTTGTCCCTTCCCCAGCCAGTGTTTCCCTCCCTGGGTAGGCTTGAGGTGGGGGGAGCAGAGAGAAAAAAGCAACTTTAACTTTAAATGTGTTCTCAACCCTCCTCCCATTGGTTGGCTTTGAGAAGGTATTTGTATCTTTAAATTCCTTCTCCAAGCCAAGTCAGCTGGCATGGGTGTGTGTGGGGGAGTGTGTGTTGGAGAACACATTTGAACTTAAAGTTGCTTTCTTTCCACCTCCCCCTTCCCCCTTCCCTCCCCATTTATTTGCTTTCTTTCAACCTCCCTCTTTCCCCCTTCTTTCTTTCCTCCCTCCCCCATCTATTTGCATTCTTTCCACTTTTATCTCCCTCCCTTCCTCTCTCCCTCTCTCCCTTCCTCCCCTCCCCATCTATTTACTTTCTTTGTTTCTCTGTCTCTCTCTCTCTTTTCTTTCTTTCCTTCCACCTCTTTCATTCTTTCCACCTCTCTCTCTTAGACAAATAAATATCATTATCGATATCTGTTTTTACCCCATTTGTTTTTTATTTTTGGCAGTCTCATTTAATGTTAATAAAAAGCAAATTTGAATATTTTCCAATAAAAACATGAGTGTGATATTTATTCATGGCTTGTGGCTCTCAAAGATCTGACATTCATTCTGTGTGGCTCTTACGTGAAGCAAGTTTGGCCACCCCTTTCCTGTCTCAATGTTCCTTAATAAGGATGGAAGACAGCCTGGACAGCTCCTTGGCTACACCAGCATTCAGCAATCTTGGCCAGATGCTGCTTTGTAGCCAGACTGGGTTGGACAGCTCCGCTGCTCCCTCTGTAGCCCCCTGATTCTTGCCCACTGGACTTTCCTTGTTGGTTAAACAAGTACTCTCAGGCCCCTGGCTACTGTGTCAGTGGGAACAGGACTGTGGTGAACCTTATATGCATGTCGTCTTGAATAACAGGTAATGTTTAGCATTTACGTAGCAGTTTTAGAACATTCAAGGTATCCATATACTTTTTTTTTTTTTAATCCTTAGAATGATCAGCATGTGTTCCTCTAGAGCTGCCCTGTGGATGGGTATCTGGTCATCTTCTTCTTTCTTTGTGTTTTAGATCATATAACAGAATGTTTGATTTTTTTTTAAAGCCTTGTAACACTTCAGTTCTTCTAGAGGCACATAGTGAACCCCCACCTCAATTTGAGGCAGGAAACAAAACAACTTCTATAATCCTTGATGTCACTGAATATTTCAAATCTAACAAAAATTGCTATTAAAAATTTCCAGTAAAAGCTCTTCCTCATTGAAGAATTTGTTTACCTAAGTAGATACAGGCTGGGAATTAAAAGTGCCCCCCACAATGTATTAAAGAAGTACAGGTATCAGGTCACTGTATGAATTAAGGGGGATGAGTTGGCTATGACATCTCTTGACCTGTCATTGGAGAAAATTCAAACTCCCTACTTAAAATAGAAGGAAGAAAACAGAAAACTTATCTTAATTTTTAAGAATGGTGTTCTAGGCAAGTGCCCCCACTTACAGGGTTTATTTTCAGGACCTTTTCTTGGGTAAACAATAGTTTCAGCAACGCTGTCCTTTCTTCCTCCTAGTGCTTCTTCAAGCTATGAGTCATGCATGGCAACTTGAATTCTTTGGGTCTGATCTGAGTCTGCTGTGTTATTAATTTGTCACTGTGACTCATTTCAGAAGAGATGGCATTAAAGGATAGTTGGCTGAGTTTAATCATACATCCACATCATTATTGTATTTGGAACTAAACAAATGTGTGACATTTATAAAGAAACAGAGGGCAGAAATGTGGGGCTGCTGAAGGCTTTTTGCATGTTCCAAGTGGGAGGAAGGAACTTTAGCATGTTCCAAGTGGGAGGAAGGAAACAGAAAATGTAGAAAGTATTGGAATGATCAGAACCAGCACATGAGATGGCTCCTGTACCTTTGAAAGTTGTATTTCACCAGCCACAGCTTCTGCATAATATTGCCATGGTAAGAGGAGATGCACCAGTGAGATTTTGCCTGATGTGCAACTTTTAAAGACACTGAGCTGTACCAGGCATTCTTAAAGGCCTTCAGACACAGTTGATAATTTCCAGGGAGAGAAATTAAGTTATGTTGGTTGTTGCAATTACCAGAACATTCCCTAGGGCAGAGAAGAAAAACTGTATCAACTTTTATATTACTCCGCTCTATTGCTCCATCTGTGACAACTCTGGGTAATGGAAAAAAGGAATAATATGGTAAGAAGTGGATAGATATGACTGGGAGAGCTTTCCCACACCCCCTAGTAGATACTGATCCACAGGGCAGCGTCACTTTAACAATCTCAGAGAGTGAGACATTGTTGAGAAATGGTTACTGCTATGCCAGTCTGTTTTCCCATCTTTTTTTCTTCACCTCTATTAAGCCTGAACGGATTGGAGTCCTGCAGAGGAAATGGAGAAAAATGAGAATGGACTGCTGCAGCCCTGTGAGAGGACATCCACTTTGAGATAGAGTGACAGTGTAATAGTGGCCCGTAGAACTTAAGAAAAGCCCAACACAACCTACCAGTCATGCATTATAGCCTGCCATAAGCTGCACATACATACATACCCTTTTTTTGTTTTGCTTTTTTGTTTTGTTATTTAGTCCTAACCAGGCTGCCAAATCAGATGTATTGAACCCCTGGTGGTCCATCATGCATGGCTCATGGGTCGCTTTCACCATGATGAGTCACAAGTTGTGGTCACGTGAGGGGCTAAAGAAAGGTGGGTGCTGGCAACCTGCTGTTAGATAGGTTTGATTTTTCAGCAAAGCTGTGGAAGTTTGTGGCTGCTTGAATGCTTGAAGTGAACTGACTGATTAAAAAAAAAAAACTCCAGCCAGTTCCTATACCACTCATATAATTCCCAATATTGAAAGGCTTACTTTTCTCCTGTGACTGTCCATACTCTTTATCTTTTAGTTTATTATATCTTCTGGTTATCTAAGAAAAAGGGCCTTGCTAACTTTCATCCAGAAGACTTTGATCAGATACAGCAGACCTTGTCTTGCTGGATAGTCCCTTTGATAATTAATTTATAGCTGGGTCTGTCCATATTGAAAAGGTCTATGCTTTAATGAAAGGAGAGACCCACACATTCATCTTGGCATACATAGCCATTTAATGAGTCTTACCATCCGTTCTCAAATGAGCCCGTGCTGGGATCAAATCCTGACTATGAGCTGGTCCTACAGAATTTTCTAAAAATAACCTCATAGTGATGAATTGAAGAATTGGGGAAAAAATGGCAGAGTATCACCTTGTAGTGCCAATAAACAACATCTCCTGATCTAGTTTAGGGAATATAGAAAAACAATAGTAGCTATGAAGGATCATAGCTAGTCCATCTAGTCCAGTATCCTGTTCCCACAGTGGTCACTCAGAAGCCAGAGGTCAACTACAAGAAGGGCACTTTGTTCCATAGGTACATGGAAGCAGCATTCCAGGCCTATATCACTACTTGAACAGGGTGCCTGGTTATTTTCGCGGTAAAGTGCCAAGGCTAATACAGAGTGTCAGAAGTGGGAAGAACAAAATGTAGATTTTTGTCTCCCAGGCTCTCTCATCTCTCTGGACAGCAAATCAGGACCTAACTGCACAGGTTAATGAGGACACGGCAACCAGAGTCTTTAAAATGGACGTTGCTGCCACTTCTATGGGTGATTTATTTATTTATTTTAATTTATCTGACAAGCTTCCAGGCATCTGTTTGCTGGCCTCACAGGTACGCTACCTGCTGGCTCCATTTTAAAAAGGAAGGTGGAATATAAAAGAGCTCAATAAATCAATGTTCCTATGTGATTTCTGTCTCTTTCCAGAGATTACCACAGCATTTCCCTCTCAGCTATTGCCCAAGAGGCCAGGCTCCTACTGCAAAAAAATATGCGGTTGTATAGTGAAGGTGGTGCATGGGAACAGATAAGGGATAGAAAGAGCACAGCCATTTGCATGTGAGTGAGAGAGTCTGCCAGAATTTCCAGCTGTAGCTTCAGTGGAATTCCAAGTGTGTTCCAGATTCTGGCATATGATGAACCAATTTAATCCTGCACCAAATGCTTATAGTCTATAAAATTTGTGGACAGGATTCTTTAAAGGGACATTTATGAATAACATTTCATTGGCTATTCAAAATCACTGTGTTAGGAACATTTATATGCCACAACAACAACTAAAACAAACAAAACCATTAAAATGTAGCTACTAGAAACAAGCTATTTAAAAATGACCTGAAGCCACTAGAAACAAGCCATTAAAATAAGCCAGGGTATAAAAGCAGCATAAAACAAAACATTGAGCAGCCTACAATGGTAAAACAATCCTCAGGCTACAAAGAGACCCAATTAAAATTTTAAAAAATGGAACTCCTCAGTTAAAAGCCTGGGTAAGAAGAAATGTTTTAATCTGGCACTTAAAGGAGACTAAGGTAGGTGCCAGGTGAGCTCAAGGGGAAAGGCATTCCAAAGATGAAGCACCACCACTGGTCGCCACCCACCCCACCTTTGCATGTGGAGGCACAGAAAGCAGGGCTTCAGAAGAGGATTTTCACTGGTGGGATGGACAATACTGGTGGAGGTAGTCCTTCAGATTTACCCCCTCTTATGTTTCTGCCATGCCATTTTCTTTTTTCTGTGTTGTGGCATCCCAACTAGGCAAGGACCATGTAGTGAACATGATAGCAACTCATATGTTGTTATCTAGCTAGTCAGAATTGTGTGGACACACTGAAAGAAAGCAAAGCTGCTTTGCTCTCACTTTGGGAGAAGGGCATTCTTTTCTTGCCTGACAAGTAGATGCCCCTCCCTCTCCTGCCATGCTGTGACGAGTGAAACCATCTTAGCTAAGCGTAACAATACATTGGCAAGGCAGATGCTCCCTGTTTCACTGCTATGCTCCAGTGGTCTCATTCAGAACAACATACCATGACAGGGAGTCTACACGGTTGCTTTGGCAATTGGGGACACTGTTTTCTGTGCTATGCTGCAGCAGATTCATTAAATGGGTACGTATTTCTGCTTCCCAAACAGGCACTTTTGCATCTTAATTAATCTTCTATGTAGGCCTAGCATTAGGATTAATGTAACATTAATGAATATTACAGTAGCTCAATAAATGTCACTACTGAAAATGGTTTAAAGCTTGTCACAATAAAATTAACTAGAAGCAATTCTGTTGAACTCATTGCCCTACTTTTTCCTGGCTATTAACTTAATTTTCTCTTTGAGAGTGACTACTTGTCACACAAGTTTATATTACGGCTCCAAAGTAAAGCATTACTCTGTCAGTTCATGTGGCATGTACAAGTCTCTGCTTTCCCCTTTAAAACAAGGAAACAATTATCCCTCACATGTGAGTGGTTTAGTGATTCGATGCCAATGGATTTAGAAGCATTAGCTCCATATATGATTGCTCTGGGAAGTGCCTAACGGCAAGGGGTCTTATTACATGATATGTGAAATGCCAGTGTCATTTTCATGTCTGACCTGGGATTCACCTTAAAATGGGGGGCAGTTAGCTCCAGAGTATGGTGTCGTGTAGTAGCAGGAGAGACTTCAGCCATCCCCCCCCCCATGCCATGCTGCTTTCAACACAAAAAAGTGGCCCCAGGGGGGGTGTTTGTCACACTGCTGGTTCCGTGTGGCTACATGAAGTCCTTAATTCAAGCACTGGATGAGGCTAGCTTTGAGGCCTTGAGGAGTCACAACAAAAACAGATATTTTGTACTGCCAGACCCAATCATTAGGGATGAGCTGCTCATGCTGAGTGACCATCACAAATGCCACTAATTTTGGTTAGCACTTTCCCATGATGTAGCTATCTTTCCATTAATTATTGCTCCCTGCTGCTAAACATCCCAGCTACCTTTGTTTCTCCTTCCCTCCTTCTCTCTCCTACATGGTTTGTCACTCAGTAGCAGAGTTCAAAGGAATCGTGAACTCCAAGGAACCTGTTTCTTCTTGTTAGAGCAGAACTGTGCAGACACTGGAGGACCCTCTCAGTCCCTTCCCAATGTGACTCCCACGCTAAAAATGGCTGAGGATGGTAATAAGCAATGGTTGGGCATAGATTCCTATCTACCTAACTCCAGCTGTGAAATAATTTAAGCATTTATTGAACAGTGGCAGACATGAAGTTTTGAATGTGAGCTGGATGAATGGACCACTCTTTCTTTTCCTGTAATAATGCTCTTGTATTTTTGAAAACTGCATTGATTGCAGAATTATGGGTAGAGCTGACTCTACTACTGCACAACCTTAATAGGTACAGTTGTGGTGGCCAAACAAATGTATGTTAAGCAGTCTGCAGTGATCCAGGAACCACACCAGAACAACAGTGCTGGCAGCCCTACAACAGAAAAGTTAGAGGCACAGTGGTCATGTTGTAGCTTAGCTATGGGCTGTGCAGTATTTCAGCAAATAGGTAGTATTGCAGTGTGTGGGGTCCATCGTGGCCTCTACCCATGTGGGAGGGGCTACCTACCCAAAAAAGGATATAAGGACAATAATAAATAATGTTCAGTAGTAGCAACAAATAGAACATAGGCTCATACAGTGTGAACATCGTGTGACCTATGAATTTCCATAGTGTCCATCCCACCAGTTAAGCTCTTAATTCCAAACCCTGCTCCCTGTACCTCAGCCCACAAAGCTGAAGGCTCAGTAGTGACACCTTGTTTGTAGAATGGCCTCTCCCTTGTAGCTTGCTGTCACCTATCCTATGATTATTTAGGACCCGGGCAAAAACAGATCTATTTATCCTGCCTTTTAAGTGAAATTTTATCCCATCTTGGACTGCATTCTTCATCTATATGAATAATGTGTTTATGGCCTACTTTTATACTGCTAAGATTGTTTTATGTTGCTGAGTTTATACATGTAGACTGGGATAGTTTTATCACTGGGAATTAGTTGTAGTTTCATTGACTGTTTTATTATTTAAGTATATATTTATTGTTTTATTGCTCTTTCCATTAGCTGACTTGAGCATGTATCTGAAAAGGCAGGATATAAATATCCTATATAAATAAATGAGGCCAATACTTACTTATTCATTGGAACTGTGCCAGCAGTTTCTGGTTGACTTGCTCCATAGGGTTTGAATTCTGCAAAGCAAAGGGCATTGTGGGAGCTTGGCCAGAACTGACAATATTTGGAGTGGCCAGTAGTTGCTCAGAAATGGGTCTGTACCCCCAGTTTCTCCCACTTGTACATGGGTTTATACCAGTATGACACTGGGCCACTGCAATTTCAATAGAGGATTGGTTTTCTGCACTGTGCTGACCTACCCTGTGAGCCCTATATGGGACACACAGCCAGCAACACTTGGACAGAAAAGTGGTGGAACAGCTCCAGGCTTTCTTGAATGACTCTGCAATCCTGGACCCATTCCAGTCTGGCTTTTGCCCTGGCCAGTCCAGCTTTCACCCTGGCCATGTCACCCTTACAAATGATCTCTGGAGACATCAGGATCAAGGTGGATTGGTGCTGCTATTGCTTCTTGATCTAATGGCAGCATTTGACATGGTCAATTATGATCTGCTGACCCACCATCTCACTGACATTGGGATATGGGAGATTGCTTTACAATGGCTTTCCTTCTTCCTTCATGGTCAAGCACAGAGGGTGGCACTTGGGGGGGGGGACTGTCCCAATGACACCCACTGGAATGTGGGATGCTGTTCTCTCCCCAATGTTGTTTAACATCTATATGTGTCCTCTTGCCCAGTTAGTCTAGAGGTATGATTTGGGTTGTCATCAGTATGCTGACGACACCCAGCTCTATCTGTTGATGGATGGATAGACTCTGCCCCAGAGGTATTGGACCGGGCATTATAGGCTGTGACTGGTTGACTTCAACAGAGCCATTGAAATTAAATCCAGCAAAGACAGTGGTCCTGTACCTAAATTGTGGGAATCTGGTATTGGAATCCAGCTCCTAACCCTTGGCGGGATGCCACTGAAGCTGGTGCCGAGGGTGAAGAGCTTGGGGGTGCTCTTGGATGCCTTCCTTTCAATGGAGGCCTAGGTTGCCACCATTGCTTGATCAGCCTTTTACCATCTGCAGCTGGTCAAGCAACTTGTCCCATATCTCACCTCCCACAACTTAGCTACATGCAATGGTCACTTCCAGACTGGATTATTGTAACCTGCTCTATGTAAACCTGCCCTTGAACCAGATCCAGAAACTGCAGCTAGTGCAGAATGCAGTGGCATGTGCTGACAGCAGCGCCAGTGCAGACTCATGTTCAGTCAGTGCTGTGCCAACTGCCCTGGCTACCAATAGAATATTGGATCCAGTTCAAGGTTTTGGTGTTAACCTTCAAAGCCCTATGTAGCCAGGGACCTGCATACTTTTAGGACTGCCTCTCCTCAATATGTCCCTCTCAGAGCATTGTGCTCAATTGATCAACATCTTCTGGTTGTCCCTTGCCCCAAGGGTGTCTGGCTGGCCTCAACGAGGGCCAGGGCTTTTTCTGTCCTGGCTCCAGCCTGGTGGAACAAGCTCCCTCTTGAGATCAGGGCCCTGCAGGATTTATTACAATTCTACTGGGCCTGCAAGATGGAGCGGTTCCACCGGGCTTTTGGATGAGGTGGCAGACATCCAAATCTATCTCAGCCTCCCCTGCTGACAATGCTGGCCAAATGGAACCAGCCCAAACAGAGCATCATTGCTGAGGCGACTCCACCCTTTGTTTTGTTTTGTTTGTGTTTTAACAGAAATATGGTTTTAACTATTTAAATTATATTGTTATCTTGTGATTGTAATCTGCCCTGAGCCCGCTTGTAGGCAGGGCAGGATAAAAATCGAACTAACTAACTAACTAACTAACTAACTAACTAACTAACTAACTAACTAAATAAATAAATAAATGAGGAAGCATTGTTGAGCAAATATGCATCGGGTACATGTTACAGTGCAGGGGGAAAGAGTTGCAGCAGACTAAATGTGAGGCAGAGATTCCTCTCTCTTGCTTACCTGAGTGGTATGCATTGTTCTTACATTCATAGTTGGAGGAACAGAAGGTTCAGATCGATGTCTGTGCCCTGAAGTGAATTGCCTGTGAAGGTTCTAAGTAATAATCTGTTAACAATATTTGTTCTTGTCTGTATGCTAAGTGCCCTTTCTCCAAAGTTCCCTTCACCAAAGTCCCTCTGTGGGTGTTCTACTAGGGGCAGGAAGATTTAGGCCCCCATGCCATGCACCTTGTCACTGAGAAATGGGTATCAAACTGGGGTTTATATAGCACTCAATAGAGCTTTGATGGGCTACAGACTTAACCTGTACCCTAAGCAACATCGTGGCTGAATAGGCATGGCATGAGGCAGGATTGGGAGAATAAGTTTTTACCTGGTTGATTGGCAATGGGAGTGGAAAATGAACTGAAAGGGCTCATTTTGGCTCCTTACACTAGTGCAGCCTTACTGACATTAGGCTAATACCAGGAGCAAGTCTGCAGAATGTTACACTGGAATATCTTTGAATTATGCTGTCCTGGTATTTAGTGGTTCTTCTGAGTAGTTTCCAGCCTGGCCATAGGATTGTGTCATTAAACTATCACTGATGACTTGGGCAGAATTTAAATTATTCCATTTGGTTTTGTCTCTGCAATTGCATAGGACAGACTGACCCCTTCCTTGGGGCAATAATCTTCCCTAGTGACTTTTTTAATTAGCCAATTAATACCGCTTCCATAAACACTATAAGCATTTGCCATAAATTGGTACCAGCTTTGTTTAAATAAGATCTCTGTTGGAATTTCCCCTAATGGGAAATGGGACCTTTTACATGCTCCACAGAGCTTTGCTGGATTCAGATGAACATGATGAAAGACCACTATAAAGAAGTAACAATGAAATGTCCAGCAAAACCAATTAGACAAGGACAAAAGTGTTTTCAGCAAAACACAATTAGCAGCAATGAGACGTAACACTGGTGGGCTAAACTGAGTGATGTTAATTTTCTATGGTGGCAGCTCTTATTTTATATTTTGCAACTTTTACAGTGGTATGAATGGATGTCACATGTAAAACATTTATTAGACTTTGTAATTTAGGAAACGCTGTTAACTCTCATTAGCATTTGGTCATTTCATAATTGCTGTCCACATAAATGTTAATGCCAGTTGTCATGGTGGAAGAAGGACAGGTCTATCCTGTTAGGTAAAGGTAGGAAATATTTCCGGGTAGTGAAAATTCTAATGTCACATTCTGATATCAGCACCCGGACAGAGAACTGGTTAAGTGTGTAGTGTAGAAATGAATCAAATGATAGGAAGATTTCCCATCTATTCTACTAGATGCACATTTGGTTCCACGTTCTTTACCATGTTAGTCTTTCTGTAGCAGTAGAAATGTGTAAGAGCCCAGTAGCACCTTAAAGACTAACAACATTTATGGCAGGGCATGAGCTTTGTGAGTCACTGCTCACTTCTTCAGAAGTATCTGAGGAAGGGAGCAGTGACTCACGAAAGCCAGTTTTGGT
Organism: Gekko gecko; assembly: GCA_029375565.1. Taxonomy (NCBI): domain Eukaryota; kingdom Metazoa; phylum Chordata; class Lepidosauria; order Squamata; family Gekkonidae; genus Gekko; species Gekko gecko. The sequence continues at coordinate 67,952,427 of JAPDNY010000002.1, read as the reverse complement.
TCCCCATTGTGAAGAAAGGGTGTATAAATGAATCAGATTAATAAATAAAATAAATATTTGCCCATTAGTGAAACTTACACTCATAGAAGTTTCCCCAGTGGGGCAAATTGCTGCCCCCAGAGGCCATTTCAGATTGGAAAAATTGGGGGAGGCAGAACCTCTCCTTTCCTAGTGCACCAGTCCTAATTAATTCCATGTACTCCTGGAAAGTGAACTCCTAGCACAGTACTTGGTCTGATGCTTTTTAACTTGTTTAATGATCTGGAATTGGGAGTAAGCAGTGAAGTGGTTAAATTTCCAGATGACACGAAGTTGTTCAGGGTGGTGAAAAGCAGGGAGGATTGTAAGGCACTCCAAAGGGATCTGTCGAGGGTGGGCAAGTGGGCATCAGCATGGCAAATGGGGTTCAATGTGGCCAAGTGCAAAGTGATGCACATTGGAGCCAAAAATCCTAACTATAGATACACATTGATAGGATCTGAATACACAGAGACTGACCAAGAGAGAGATCTTAGAGTCGTAGTAGATAACTCAATGAAAATGTCTAGACAGTGGACAACTGCAATAAAAAGGCCAACACTATGCTGGGGATTATTAGGAAGGGAATCATGCCCCTGTATAAATCATTGGTGCGACCTCATTTGGAATACTGTGTACAGTTCTGATCACCACACCTCAAAAAGGATATTATAGCATTGGAAAAAGTGCAGAAAACGGCAACTAGAATGATAAAAGGGTTGGAACACTTTCCCTATGAAGAATGGTTAAAGTGCTTGGGGCTCTTTAGCTTGGAGTAATGACGGCTGAGGTTTATAAGATTATGCATGGGATAGAGCAGGTCGAGAAAGAAGTACTTTTCTCCCTTTCTCACAATACAAGAACTCATGGGCACTCAATGAAATTGCTGAGCAGTTGGGTTAGAATGGATAAAAGGAAGTACTTCTTCGCCCACAGAGTGATAAACACATGGAATTCACTGCCACAGGAGGTGGTGGCAGCTACACGCATGGACAGCTTCAAGAGGGAATTAGTTAAGCATATGGAACAGAAGTCCCTCAGTGGCTATTACAAGGTATAGATAGGAACTCTCGGGCTGGGGCAAGTGATGCTCTGTATTCTTGGTGCTTGAGGGGGGGCAAGAGTAAGAGGGCTTCTAGTGTCCTGGCCCCACTGCTGGACTTCCTGATGGCACCTGGTATTTTTGGCCACTGTGTGACAGAGTGTTGGACTAGATGGGCCATTGGTCTGATCCAACATTGGCTTCTCTAATGTCTTATGTTCTTAAGTCCAGGAGCATATCTGATCTGAAGTCTTTGTGGTGGCTGTGTGTCTACCACATGGATTGTGTAAGGTGTGAATCAGCCCTTTGTACAGAATGTTTTTTCAGCATGACAGGGTCAAAAGTTCTGGGGGGATTTTGGATGGTGAGAGCTAAGCAAGTCAGATGGATGATCAATTCCAGGCTGGATTTCAAACCCAGAAGAATTATGGTAGGGGAACATATGCTACATTGTAGTTCGTACTTGAATTGGATCTTATAAATGTCTACTCTGAAAGTATCTTACAGATTTTTTTTGCTAAGAATTTTCCTTATGAAATGCCCCCCCTCTCTCTTTTTAAAGATCTTCATGTTTGCTGTTGGAAAAAAATAGTTTTGGAAAATTGTCTCTGCTTTTCTTATTAAATGAGCAAAAGCAAAAGCAAAAACAATTGCAACCAGTTTTTAGGGAAGTCAATTTATTGCATGGGTATCAGTGATTGTGGCAGAACTTTCAGCAAGCTGGCATTCCTCCAAAGAGGCATTCAGCTATGGCAAAAGAGCTTTCAACAGTGTAGTCCTAAGCAGAGTTATACTCTTTTAAATCCAGTGACTTCAATGAGTTTAGAAGGGTGCTTACATTTGCACTGTCAATCATCTTGTTGTTTTCTCTACTGAGTATGAAGTTGCAGAAGAAACTGACTTTAATTAGATCATTCATGATTCCACAGGGGAAAAGATCAGAAAAATAAAACTATAAAGCGATACGACTGTATTCAGACAAACAAATTGTGATTTGTACACTGAGGATAAATTTGGTTTATCCTTAAGCTTTGTCTGCACCCTTGCCACTCACTCATGAGCCAAGATTGGTTTGTAACATGCAAAATGGGGCCCTGTAATATGTTGCAATGTTGTTATTTTCTCCCTGCAAGTTGCAGTTCTGAACTAGGATTAAAACCAGGTTTGGAATCTCAGTTGAAATGTAAGAAATAGGACCCAGAGGTTTAGGTGCCCAGTTTAAATGGCACAGGAAGTTTTCAGTCTCAAGTCTGAGTATTAAGGAGAGAGGTGGAGTATGTAAAACCAAGATTAAGCTAGGCTTGTTCTTTTACATGAACAAACCTGAATTTGTTTGCTATATCTGGATACAGCTGATTTTTTTTAAATGGCATTTTAAAAATAAAACGAACATTTGTCTCTCATGGCTGACAAGATCAACATCACGCTGGGCTGGACAGGGTCAGTGAGGGAATATGATCACCAGGTCCAGAAAAAAGATCCTTGGGCCTTTCTCCCAACAATTTACCTATTTAGTGCTATCTCAAAAACAGAAGAATTACATACAATGGTAAGAATTTAATTATTCCAATAATAATATGCCAGAATTATATTTTAATAGAAATGAACCTTCTGATATTTATATACTTTTAGTTAACTGATGTATCTTTATGTAAATGAACAGCTAGAATGAGGCTGATAAAACTATAGTCCTGTAAGCCCAACTTTGTGTGATGTCAGGGTTAGAATTTTGGATGAGTACTGGGAAATTTGGGGTTCAGATCACATGAATCTGCTTTATACCGAATCAGACTCTTGGTCCATCAAAGTCAGCATTGTCTGTTCAGACTGCCGGAAGCTTTCCGGGTTCTCAGGCAGAGGTCTTTCACATCAACTGCTGCCTGACTCCTTTAACTGGAGATAATGAGGATTGAATCTGGGATCTTCCGCATGCCACAGAGCAATGGCCCCTCCACTAACATGAAACTCACAGGTTATCTTTGGACCAGTCACTTTTTCTAATCATAACATACCTCACAGGTTGTTGTTAAGATAAAATGAAGGTGATAACAACAAGTATGAATGCCACCCTGAGCTACTTGGAAGAAGGATGGGATGAACATCAACAGAGTGATCTCGTTTTTTAAAAATTCAGTTACTGTCACTTCTATCTGTATATGTATCCTGAGTTACTGAGGCAAAAGGTTTTAAATATAATCAACAAACATTTATACGGGGTTTGAGCTCCACAGTTTAGCTGCAAGCAGTTGTGGCTTTTCATATGAGTGACTTGTACACACACTTTTGGGGAGTGCTTCCTGTAACTTGCAGCATCAGTGGTCTGGAAGGCATTTTGCAGTCTGCCATTTGCATGCAGTGCCTTTCATCAAAACAATTATTTATGAACTTTGGCTTTTCTTGTATAAGAGGTGGTATATTATGGCATCTGTTCATCACCTTGCAACTGACAGACATCCACCTCCAGAAAACAAAAGATGGCAGTTGTTCTAATATCCCATGGCAGACAAAGAAGTTGACCCATATTCAAATATACAAAGGAGATTTTTCGCCTGTGATTTTCAATGAGGCCAGTGCAGAAAACTGTGCCATGTAACTGGCTGTAACTTTGTCCAAATGCAGTAACCCAAACTAAAATTTGACATGGATTAACTATCTGGGATACTCTTGGCGAGGAGAAATGCTATGGGAACTTCAAAGATAGCTACCCTGGGTTAGGACCTTACATTTTTGTGTTCCAGTCAAAGCTAAGGATCATTGAGAAAAGTCAAAGGGAAGAGTTGGGAATGCAAGATAAACAGCTGTTTTATACTGAAAAAAAGAAAGTGCTCGGATGAGATCAAAAGCAGCAACTGAAATAAATGAATTGGGTGACATGAAAACAGAACTGAAGGCAATGAAATACTCACAAACAAGATGAGTGAAAGAGAAATGGCTTACAAGTGAAATGGAGTCATGGAGAAGGCCACAAACACAGCAGCAGAATGAAATATGAATTAAAGGCAAGCTTTAGATTTCCTACTACACCACCCCTGCAGCTGAAGAAGCACCAGTTCAAAAGCAAGCTGTGCTGACTTCAGTAAAAATACATTAGGTCAGAAGCTTACCAAAGTTAAGTCCAAAATATGAGAGGGTGCCACTCTAAGGAACAATGAAGTACACTGCAACCATCTCTGGCATTGTGTAAGTTTGCTTCAGCATCTCGCATAATGAGGAGCATGAAGCAGCCCACCACAAAAAGGGAAGTTGGCCCCTCTGCTCTGGGAAATTCTTGTCATGGATTCCTACTCCTTGCACCCTGTGCCACAGTGTCAACCCCATATGTTAGACTGGTGTAACATACCGTATAGCCTAACACTTCAACTTAGGCCCCAGTCATATGGGCCAGAAAACGCAGGGGGGAGGCATGGCAGTTCGCCCTGGAGCAAAATAAGGCATGGTAGCTCAATCACACGGGCCACCAGGTTGCCATGCTCTGGCACCAAGCGCTGATCACACAGCGCTGCTACAGCATGGCAAAAAAGCAGCACAGCAGAGCAGCAAGCCGTGCTGTGGCAAAGGACGCATGTGCCGTGGGGGGGCAGACCACTGTCAGTGTCTTGCATATGCACATGCCTCATTCAGCATTGGTGCGCATCCCATGGAAACTTACAACATCCGGAAACCCCGGGACATGGGCCAGGGTCAGAAGCCATGGGATACTGGCGCTCCTGTGATCAGAAGCCGGCCTTTGCCCCAGGGTTTCCGGAAGCTAGTACTTCGACCCTAGTAGTTTTTTACTCCGCGTTTTCCATGGGAAGGAGCGGGTTGGCCACGGGAGTGCTATGCCTCCCAGATGTGCCGGTATGATCGCGCACGGAAAGTCCGCAGGGCTACCGTGCCTTCAGCGGGGCAAATGTTCTGTGTGAACGGGGCCTTAATTGGCTTTCAGGCTTGATTTCCAAGGTTTCTATGTTTTTATATTTCTAAGTAACATGCCTGAACAAGGCACAGTTGCCAGAATTTGTATTGTATTTATTTTCTTTTCACCTGCATAACAACTGAAGAGGGGTAAACCAAACAGTTCACTTTACCTGCTTGTGCTTGGGACAGAGAGGAAGAAGCCATACAACTGTTGCTTGTGTTTTAAATTATCTCCCAAACTCTAGAATGCATTTGTAGCTGTCCTTGTTGTCATGGATAATGTTTTATCAGTATGCTTTGTACTTAAAGGTTGCAAGTGAACATGAATAACTCAAAGTGAATTTAAAATTGCATACCCACACAAGTCACTCACTAATGAATGCTTTAGGTTCACCAAGGCCAACCAGAGCAGGGAACAGGAGACTGATTTGGCCTGGGTCTCAAACTCATACATGAAGCTGTCTTATACTGCATCAGACATCAGTCCATCAAGGCCAGTATTGGCTGAGTTCAGACTGGCAATTTGCCCTGCTATAGCCACTTTTCAGCTGCATTTCCCAAGCGGATTAAAGGGGGCATTCACATAGGCCCATCTTCCTGGCATTCCCCACCTGTAGGCAACCCGTGCTGTTCCGCTTCACTCCTGCGTTAAAAAAGATACCTGTTACAAGTGGTAGCAAATCCCAGAGAGTGCCTTTATCCCACATCAGTCCGCTTCCTGGAAGTGTGAACACTCAGCCGAAAAGCTGGGAGCAACCCGCGTTGCTCCTGGCACATACGATTGGTGCATATGATTGGCTGTGCTCTGCTCTACCACCCAATGAGCAACAGGATCCTCCCCAAATTGCCCATGCACCCATACACACATAGGCATCCAGCCGATTTACCAGGGAAAAGCCATTTACAGCCGCACCTCCGGGCCAGCAGTCTGAACGCTCCTGTGCGCCTCCTCCTGGTATGCTCCCGCATCAGTCGGCGCAGTGTGACCGGGAAAACCCGGTACAGTTTATTCCGGGGCTTTTTTGCCATGACTGGCTCCCACTGCAAACTACCAGTCTCAACTCAGCCATTGTCTACTCATACTGGCAATGACTCTCCAGTGTCTCAGGCTGAGGTCTTTCACATCAGCTGCTGCCTGGTCTTTTAACAGGAGATGGCAGAGGCTCTTCCATTGAGCCACAGCTCATCCTCAAAGCTCAAAGGGAGCCTCAAATTTAGACACTTATTTTGTGGCATTAGATTAGTTTCACAACTTGTTTTTATACACATTATATGTTACTTTGAATTTTTACTGTAAGTAGTGTGCTCAAAAGCAGGAAGTAGCCCAGGTCTCTCTGGACCTCTGAGTGGGTCTGAGATTCGTAGTCGTAATGCATTAAATTCTGAGGTGTTAACCTTCTATGATGCCTGGTGTTACTCATGAGAAATGATCACACTTGCTTTTGTGAAAGGCTGTCAACATGCAAAATAAATACATCATACTATATGTTGAAGGCAAGTTTCTGGTTTGTTAGTTGGCAGCATAGTAGAGGTGTCATCCAGAGGAATGTGGACTAGAAGCAAGAATACGTGGCAAGAATTCAACACAATGCCAAGAGTTTTTACTCAGTCTTGACATTGTCAAGTTGAAGCATTTTAGAGCTGCTCTAACCCCGAAGAAAACACAATATCTGTAAGCCATTTGTAGAAACTCATGTGAAGAGTTTCCTGGGAGGCCTCACTTAATTTCATGACGTCCTGGTAAAAATAAGACAGAGGAGTCCAAGGGCTCCTAAAACATTGACAAAATGTGTTCCTGCTTACTAATATTGTTAATTTTTTAGGTGTCACTGTACTCCTATTTTATTTTTGCTTCAACAGAGGAACGTGGCTTCTCCTCTAGAACGTCCTAGTGAGTAGGTTTAGGTTGACAGACTTACTCTCATACTTAAAATGGTTCAATGTACAGAACAGAGGCTCACTTTAAAAAGCCCAGCAATTTTACAGATCTCTTTACCTTCTGACTCACAAGACATTCTGATTCCTAAACCAACTGGTAAAGTTGATAAGCACATTCTCAAGCTACAAAAGGGAAATGTTTTCAGAAAGAATGTCAAAAGGTTACGGGAAAAGTATGCATCCTGGCTTCCCCCCTCCCCGTTATGACATGCTTTACCTAACTGAAAGATTTCCACTGAGAGGTGAAAGAGGAAAGGAGCTGGCTTCTCTTTGTAGTGCATTTTTGATACATTTTACCATCTTTTATGGCTCTAGCAGTTTTGAATTGGCCACAGGGAGATGCTGATTAATGATGGTAAAATGGAGCCTGGAAATCTCCTGGGATTGCAATTGATCTCCAGACTAAAGAGATCAGCTCCTCTGGAGAAAATGGGTGCTTTGGAAGGTGGATTCCATGGCATTATTCCCCACTGAATAACCCCAAACCCCACCCTGTTATATACAAGGACCGCCGCCAGGGGTCTGCGACTGCAATAAGGAGCTTGGTCCCAAAACACAATAAGGACCAGGGATCCAAGACCACTCTGTGTCCACCAATAGGACATCTGGTGGGAAATTCAAACCCTCCAATGGGATTGTGGGTGTGCTGGGCGGAGTGTATATAGTTGGCCCTTGTAGGGCCAGTTTCCAGTCTTGTGTGTGAAGTACAATAAACGTGTCTGAACACATGTCGTAGTCTGAGTCTCCATGCGGCGAACCCAGTACTTTACACCCTTCCCAAGTGCCAGCCCCAGAACTCCAGGAATTTTCCAACTTGGAGTTGGCAACCCTTGGTAAGGCCACTTTTCACTTTAACATATGATCAACTCCTATAATCCTAAATAAGATTATCAATGAGACCTGTGACAGACCTGTGAAGGGAAAAACAGTCACCCATTTGAACCAACGGGATTGCTGCTCCAGCATCCAGTACCTTTCAGAAGGGAGATCTCAGAGGGAAGCACAGCAGGTGTTAATTCACTTCAGGTCAGCCTCAGGGATAATGCAGAGAAAATTCAGTTCTGCCTCAGGGGAGTGATCGTTCAGGTCTAGCTCAGAAAAGAGCAGACAGTTGAAAGGGTAGCTCTGACTGGTAGTGTGGCAGAGTGCTTTACCTATACTTCTGGAACAGAATTGAGTACTTGATTGTTAGGCCTCTCTCTTGGGAAAAGGGCAGGCTGGTGTGGGTGGAATCCAGTGTGTGAGAGGGGATCTGACCTAGTGACTAGTGAGTAAAAGCCTGTTTGTGCCTGAAAGCATTAAAGAAAATTCAAGCCACTCTCTGAAGCCATAACTAGCTTACATTTATGTGTCTCAGTCAGGTTTCTCCTTTGTCTATCTAGAGATCTGTGCTGCTGATCTGTTCTTTGAAACCAACGTGTAAATAAATCTTGCCTCAGTGATCTACATATTCTACTTGCTCAACACAAAAGTTACCTCATGGCAATCAACCCATTCCTATACACTTGCTGCTTTTAGAACACCTGGTAACTGAGGGGAAGGTTTATAGTTTAAAACAAATCTGGATCGCACAGATCACAGGAAGCTGTGTGGGTCCCCTCAGTTGGTAGAATAGGCTTGCCACAAGACCCTAAACAACATTATCGGAAAGGAGCTTTGTGTGTGTGTGTGTGTGTGTGTGGGTGGAGAGTGATGTGATGTCTCCATCCAATCCATTGTCTTTACTGTAATCTAACAAAGAATTCCAGTGTGGGAATTCCAATGCATGCTTTTAATTCCCCAACATCTCCCCCATCCAGGTAGTGGAAGGAAAAGATCTGTGCCCACGTTCCTTTGTGCAAGTGGATCTGCTCCCTTTGTTGGAATAGTTATATACCAAACACTAGCTGGTGATGAAAATCAGATGTGGAAATGAAAGGGAACAATAGTATTGTTTTTGAAAAGAAACAGACCTATGTATAATGAAGAACCACTGAATGGTACATATTGAAGATAGTGACCCAAACACTGGATTTTATAACTCTTACGGAATTAATTTATAACACAACCACACAATTTGCATAAGACTATAACTACATCCTTGAAATTTTTCTAACATGACTAGTGAATCAGAATAATTCCAGCCTGAAGCACCTTGTAGGGGGTTGAATAATTTTGGATGTAGCCAACTAGGTTTTCCTAAAACAAAGCTCAGTATCTGAACAAATATGCATGCACATGAAACCTTATACCCAGCATTAAACTTTGTTGGTCTTAAAGGTGCCACTGGACTCAAACTTTGTTCTAGAGCTCAGTAATGACTGTTCATTTCTTGCCTTTATAACACATCCCAAAGCAAAATTCAGTCCTTCAGCATAAGCTAAGCTATGGTTCATTGCATTTTTAGTTCCAGTAACTAATCCCTATTATAAAACAACACTGTCTTTGATTTAAAAACCCTGCAGTTCAGGTAACATCATTGTATGGGAGAAGCTGACTTTTAAGCAGACTGCTGTAGATTTTATGGTTTGACTGGTGTTTCCTTCAGTCTGGCCTTTTTATGTCCATTCTCTTAATGAAAATACACTGTGATCAATGCTCCCTCTAAACTGTGGAGTCTTGTGAGCAAAATTCTCCTTTGTGAGCAACTGGCATTAAAGTTGTTAGTGAGCGATTTGGCTACTGCATACATTAGTTTGCTCTGGAGCCATCCTTCCTGAGCTAAGATAAAAATGTGTGAACTAGAGGCTAAAAAACCATGAGCTAGCTCACACTAACTCAGCTTAGAAGGAACATTGACTGTGATCTATCAGCATTTTGTTCAAACAGTGTGGTTGCTACCTAGCTACAAGAATGTTGTTCAGCATGACAAGCTCTTTCTGAGAGACATCAGTTCCACGTGATTCAAGACAAATTTATTTTGTTGGCAAACTCTCCTCATTCTCAGGATCTGTTGTCATAAAGCTGGATAATATGGGTTTTCCCATTCTTGGCGTTTGCTCTGTTTTCTAGTCCCAGAATTTATGGAGCTCTAAGTCATATATATTGTCATTACTGGAATGATTTACATTGGTAGCATGTTTAACCCAATACTCATGTATCAGTTCTAATTTTAGTCAGTTTGACTATTTATACGGGAACAGAGATCACACACATGCAAATCCAACACAAATTTACCATCAGGTAAATAACACTGTTTATTATGACACTTCAGTGTCAGGCTTTCCTAATCAAAAGTTTGGGCTCTTGTATATGATAAGGTAATTAAATTAGGAAGACCTAATCAATGGAGTTTCATCAGTTCTTTGTTTTTTCAATTTTCATCTAAGGAATTAAGAAAGATACTTTAGACTGGAAATCTGAATTGTTCCTGCCTAACCTGATTAGATCGATTTTCATGGGAGTTTGTCCAAATATTCACTCATGACAGTGCTATTATAGAAGAGGAGAAAGAGAAGAACTAAATGTTAGAGAACTTGTTTATAAAAATTCTGCTGCCAAAGTTTGCTCATGAATAGCCAACAAATTTCATTATTTTGAAAATATTCTAGGATCAGGAAGCAATTCATTAATTGAAGGGTAAAAAATGGAATAGATTTGTAGCTTTGAGCAGAATTTTTTGAAAAAATGTGTCATGTTTTACACACTTAATATATAGGTCTCAGTTTATGATTAGTTCTTTTAAGTGGCAATATGCTTTGTCATGTAACGGGATAAGAATAGCCCTACTGGATCAGAACAGTAGCAATGGTCTGTCTTGTCCAACATTTCTATTTGAACAGTCAATGACCAGATGATTCAAAAAGGCCCAAAGAAGAGGCACAGATGTGAAAGCTGCTGTTAACAGACAGGACCACTGTAGTTATCTACATAACATAAGGACATAACCAGGGCTATTTTTGGGCAGGAACGCACAGGAATGGCGTTCCAGCTGGCTTCAGAATTGGCCACGCCCACTACAGCCAAAACCTCTCTGTGTGTGGCTACAGAGAGAAGGCCTGGAGAGTGACCCCCCTGGTGACTCTGAGGCAGGGAGGCTGGGGGGGGGGCTGGAAGGATTGGGGAAGCATTTAAATGCCTCCCTGTGCCTTCCCTGGCCTGTCCAAGGGCCGGCTTGCCCAGGCTCCCCGCAGCCGTGGGGTGCCCAAGCAAGCCAAGGGAAGACATGGGGTGTGGCCTAATATGCTAATGAGCTATACAGTCAGGGGTGTGGCCTATTATGCTAATGAGTTCCTGCTGGGCTTTTTCTATAAAAAAAGCCCTGGACATAACATACAGAAAGGGGCAGATAAAGACCCAGAGTACAAATGCCAACAGGTCAGGCGAAGAAGCAGCCTTGATCAGACTCAGGGTATGACAAAGAAATAAAATATCAACTAAAATTGTAAAATGAGGTTTTTAGGTAACTTTTGAAAGAAAGCTCATCCTAAAGGCAAATATCCTGACTAACTACATCCAGCCACATAAAACAATAGTCAGTGTTTTGTTACAGAGAAATGTTACAGAAAACAGGGTTTAGGACAATGCCTAGCACATCAAAGAGAGCAATCTAGTCTTCATCCTGAGTTAATCATGATGGCAAACTCTGTACCTGAGTCATAAAAGACATCTGTATGCAAAATCCCAGTTATTATGTCTGAGTTAATCATAATATCAAGAACATCTCCTGTCATGGTTTGCTTTTGCCCTCAACAGTTATTAGTAAAGGAAACAAGTTTCTTGAAGCCTTCAACTATCAGATAAGAAAATTTATTTTGACTCCAAGAACAGTCACTGGCCATACTACCCAAAGCTGGGAAATTAGATACATAAAGTCTGGGATCTAACCATAAACAAGTAAGTCTGCTTTTTCCCTTCTAAGCCTACCTTCACCACTAAGAAGACAATATACATTTTTCAAGACTGATAGCTGTGATCTAACTTCTCTCTTTTTCTAAATCTCCCAGTCTTTCTCTCACTGTGGCCCATGTTTCCCAGCATCTTCCTCCTCATGTCTGACACAGTTTCTGGTTTCTGCTGCAAAGCCTACTTCCAAATGACCTGGTTTTCTACCAACCCCCCCCCCCCAGTCCCCCATATACATAAATACAAACTAAAAGCACAGCTATATATAAAGTGGGCTAGTAAAAGAGCTTGGGCTAGATCTGCAATACTCTGATAGGAAATCCTAATTTGATACGCATACCATAGTGTCTGTCCTAGATGATTGTAGGAGCTATATGTATGCCACCTTCTCCACAACTCTTTGGTGTTCTTTGTCTTCTAAGTCAGGTTGACTGCATGGGTGTATATTTCAGTGGAAATTATCTTGCAAGGGCTCAACAGGTAGATTTCTTTTGTTCAGAATCTGACTGACACGTTCAGTTTACTTTGTCATGCTATCCTTGTGGTCTTTTTTTTTTGCAGAGATGTTGGCTATTTTTTCTACCCTCCTAATGATAAAGTGAACAGACTTGTCAATAGCCAGATCCCTCCTGTGAATGTTTCCGTTACAGCGTAACCTTGTGCATAAATGAGAGAGCAAAGCAAAAGGCGAATCTTTCCACTTAACTACTCACAGCCTTGTTAAAGGTGCTGTGAATTTCACTTCTGAATCACATGCCCTGGAGAAACGATTATTGGTAATGACAGAGTGACCTTTAAAGCTCCATGTGAGTCTGGCATTAAGACATATGCTTGTTAGTTCAGTATTAAGAAGAAAAAGCATTTATCCACTGCAATTAGTGGGTGTCAGTATGTGCCTGGCAACAACTTCATTGCTGTTAGAGGTGGTTAGAAATGGCTAATTGCTCAGCAAAGTAGAGTAAGGCAACTGAATGTTCAATATGCAAATCACATCTTTTCCCAGTCTCTGTTTACAGGCAGTTGGAACCTACAAGTCACGAGCAGAAGTTGTTGGGTCAAGATCTTCCCTCTTTCCCTCTTCTCCTGCAGCTTCCTACAACTTTCCATTAAAAATTTCTTCTGAGGATAGGGATAGGGATAGAGTGGGATGGTGCTGGGGGGAAGGTTGGGGCTGAAACCTGAGGGGAAAGTGGCAAAAAAGTCACTCTTTCCTGAAGGGAGCAAGTGCTAGGAAAAGTAAAGAGGTGGAGAGTGATTTCTGCCAATTTCCATTCTATGTTGAATCCCACTCCTCCCCTGTGGGTTCCTTCAGTCTTCTGGAGCAGTTTTGGGGGAGGGCACAAAAAACTGCAGAGAGAAGGGGAGAAATCTGCTCACCATTTGTAGGATCTGGCCCAGTACTGAGGTAATTTTCATTTGTGAAAGTTCATATAAATATAAAATCTTTAGAGTAGGACTACTGGTCCTTTGTGGAAATACAGTAACCAAGAGCTTTTGAAATGGTGCTGATACTTTTTTGTTTCTAACACTTCTAAATGACATTTCAGAACACAGCTACTCAAGTATGGAGTATTATGTGCGATCTTTGATATGAATGATAGTCCTAGAAACGTGATTAATTAACCTGACTTATTATAGGTCTGCATTTTCTCCCTGTAGCTCTTCAAAGGGTTTGCATAATAGGGTAGTAGCTGTTTTATTTACCATTTATAGGATTTGTCTGTTATTCTGAGGCAGAAAATAACAGGTGTTCAATTGCAGTAATGCAGGTCTGTGTGATCTTACCTGTTGACTTCTCACCTACCTAAATCTAAGACACTCAGTCATATGGTTGGAAGGATATTCTCATACTATTCTTTTTAAGTAACAGCTTGTGCCCAGTGGAAGCTTATTGACATTCATGTTTTAATTGATGGTTATTTCTGTGGGAAGGGGTAAAAGAAGATGAGCATTATTAATAAACCCAGTCACCTGAGGTTTGTCTTTAATTTCAGAAGTGGTACTCATTAGATATTGTGGGCCTTTTTAAAGCTTGTACTTGAGTATGGTCTGCAACCTATTATTTTAGGTAAAATTGGTAAAATTACCTCTATAGCTGTTGTCTTCAAAAGTTGACAGCTTTCAAAGAACCATATCTTATTCATCTTCATTCCCTACACTAAAATAAGATATACCCCTAAAATATATTTGTAACAGATTTGTGTCCATACCAGAGATATATAGACTCTTGCACAGTAGAATGGCAATGTTGCATTCAGGGAAGAACCTGGCACTTTTACTCTATCTGGGGTCTCTGGGATGCGCAAATACAATCACAATCAATCAAGGTTAAGAGATAAGAGCAAGGTGAACAACCAGTACAGAGTCTGGGAGCTGAAGGTTCAGTCCAAAGAATGGTGGAACATGAAGGTCATGTTGCCCTGCAAGGCTTTTTCATGGCTTTCATGAACTGTAATAAAGTATGGACTGTGCAAAGTATGCTTAAGGAGCTGTAAAGCATGATGACCCACTATGATGCCAGTTGAGACTGCACCCTGAGAGAAGGACACATTTTTTTCTTCACTGATGTTCCAGTGGCCATCCAAGGTTGCCAGCCCTCTCATCTGATAGTGATTGAATCAGTTCCACAGTATGCACAAAGCATCAAACGCCATGCCATGCCAGAGCATGAGGACAAAGGACTCCAAAACGCCATTAGGAGACCTCTCCAATGGATGCAGGCAGACCCCTTTCCTCCCCCCACATACCTGCAAAGCTACATGTAGCTCAGAGACTCTATTCATAGTTGCTTAGCAACTAATCACTCACTCATCAAGGACCTGGCTAAGACCATCCAGAAGACAATGGCCTTGGCCTGATGACTCATCTCACCCACACCCAGGTGCCAGCCACAAGTTAAGCTTCTAGCTCTCAATACTGACCACTCCTTAGCTCCCCTCCCCTATTCCTTCCAGCCAATAGTATGTTTTCAGGGATGGACTAACCAGGAGGTGTGACCAGGGGATATGGCCAGCCACCACACCTCCTCATAAAAGGGGAAACCTGACCACATGCTTGACCCTTCTGCTCTACGACCCCTATCTAAGCCTTATCCCTCTTATGTCCAGCTTGCTATCCCAATACCCTTCCTCCATCTTTAAACTCTAGGTCTGCAGCCAGAGTTCCACGTGCTGCTTGCTGGTTCAAGGCACGTGTTCCTTTTTCATTTCTTCCCCTCTTTCCATTGGAACGGCTCATTCAATGAGGTCAGGTAATTATTGCCCCACCAACAAACTCCTGCTCATGCAACCGTGCTAAATATCTCTCTTTATTTTCCTAGTCTTGATTAATTGAGTGTGTGCATGTGTATTGTTTGTATGTGAAGAAGATTTCCAGTAAAAGGACTTCAGTTCCAACCTAATACAGTCTCCGTGTCTGTTACTGGTGACTCTGGAAGGGAGGGATCTCTGTATACACAGGTAATTGCTTCCTTAGCTGATTGCATATTGATAATAACTCATAAATCCCCTAATTTTGATAAAAACTAAGAGCAATCAGGCTAACAGTCTGGAGTTCAGGGTCCAAAGCTTGGAAGCCAGGACAGGGAACAGGGTCTGGGTTTCTAGCTGGAAAAGCAAGCACTGGTTAACAGGACAGGGTGCAAGGCAAAAAGGCAAGGTAGTAATCTGTTTACTGAGTAAGTCAACTCACAGAGGGGGTGGCAAGCAAGGCTACTTCCACGTTGTTTTCCTTTTATCTACCTCATTAGCTGACTCATTCCATGAAGCCTACTTACTAGCCTGTCATTCCTGTTCCTGTAATGACTCTACTCCAGGAACCAGCACTGATCACTGCGGTACAATTAAACGGGCACTTCATCTCTCTTGGGCTGTCAAGCACTCTCTCTGTCTTCTGTGTTTTGCTGGTTTAGGAGAAGCTGGCAGTGACTGACACAGTGATCTATGTCCCATGTCTTTCATCTCCTGCCAGAATGAGCAACTCTCGCTTCTTGACACTTCTTTCACTGGATCTGCTTCTATACCCGGCTGCTCAGGCAGGCATTCCACTGGTGCACGGCCTGATTCTTCCATTTCCTCATCCTCAGAGGAGGAAGCAGCTGGCTGGCCCATGACGGACATGATTGATAGTGATGTGCATCAAGACAAAATTTGTTATACTTTCATTTCCAGGGGTTGGGGGGAGAATCCCCCCATAATTGCTTATGCTGGTGTAGAACACTACTGGGTCAGGATTCAAATATATGTGGTTTCAGTGCTTGGGGGTCCATAACATAATTGTTTATAAAGATAAGACCTGGAGCTGACTGTGGCTCAGATCATATGAGCTACTCATTGCAAAATTCCGACTTAAACTGAAGAAAGTTGGGGAAACCACTAGGCTATTCAGATTTGACCTAGATAACGTCCCTGATGAATATACAGTGGAGGTGAAGAATAGGTTTAATGGACTAGATTTGATAGACAGAGTGCCTGAAGAACTATGGAGGGAGGTTTGTGACATTGTACAGGAGGCAGCAATCACTGCCATCCCAAAGAAAAAGAAATGCAAGAAAGCAAAGTGGCTGTCTGATGAGGCTTTATAAATAGCAGAGGAAAGAAGGAAAGCTAAAGGCAAAGGTGAAAAGGAAAGATTTACCCAACTGAATGCAGATTTCCAGAGAACAGCAAGGAGAGATAAGGAGGCTTTCCTGGATGAACAATGCAAAGTAATAGAGGAAAACAATAGAATGGGAAGGACTAGAGATCTCTTCAAGAAAACTGGAGAAATCAAGGGAGCATTCCATACAAAGCTGGCCATGATAAAGGACAAAAATGGTAGGGATCTAACAGAAGCAGAAGAGATTAGGAAAAGATGGCAAGAATACACAGAAGAACTATACAAGAAGGACCTCAATGTCCTTGACAACCATGGCAGTGTGATCACTGACCTCGAGCCAGACATCCTGGAATGCAAAATCAAATGGACCTTAGAAAGCGTTTCTAACAACAAAGCTAGTGGAGGTGATGGTATCCCAGCTGAGCTATTCAAAGTCTTAAAAATGATGCTGTTAAAGTGCTGCACTCAACTGGAAAACATAACAGTGGCCACAGGATTGGAAAAGGTCAGTATACATTCCAATCCCAAAGAAGGGCAATGCCAAAGAATGTTCAAACTATCACACAATTGCATAGATCACAACAAACTATAGCAAGTCCTTAAAGAGATGGGAGTACCAGACCACCTCACATGTCTCTTGAGAAACCTGTATAAGGGTCAAGAAGCGACCGTTAGAACCAGATAGGGAATAGCTGATTGGTTTAGCATAGGAAAAGGCGTGTGACAAGGATGTATATTGCCCCCTTGCTTATTCAATTTATATGCAGAGTACATCATAGAAAATGCCGGCTTGGATGATTCAGAAGCCGGAATTAAGATTGCTAGGAAAAACATCAACAACCTCAGATATGCAGACGATACCACTCTAATGGCAGAAAGTGAAGAGGACCTCAAGGGCCTCTTGCTGAGGGTAAAAGAGGAGAGCACAAAGGTTGGCTTGAAACTCAACATCAAAAAAATGAAGATCATGGCATCCAGCCCCATTACTCCTTGGCAAATAGAAGGAGAAGTCGTGGAAGCAGTGACAGACTTCACATTCCTGGGATTTAAGACTAGGCAGCATAATAAAAAGAAGAGAGGGTGAGAGCAAAAGGGCGAGGCTCTTTGCCTGTGGCTCTTAGCCTAGGGGCTCTGTAAGAAGCCCAGGAAGAGCCAGAAAACCAGGACCTTGGCTCCTTGGGTTCCCAGTAAGGTAAGTAGACTTCTATAACAGGAGCCAGGTGGCTGACCTGGAGAAGCAGGGACAGTCAGTTAGGTGCACGGAGAAGACTCTTGGGGACTTGTTAGATATGTCCCACTCTGGATCTGGCAGCCCGGCTGCTGCCAGGGAGCATGAGGGTCAAGGGGAAACGGGGCACCATGCTGAGGACAAGGGGAATGTGCCCTCAGAAGGGACCTCTTCTTTTTTTTTAAAAAAGCCATTTATTATAGAGTATGTTTCACATATTTAAAATTGCATCTTATAGATACCACATACCTTTTTCTTTCCTCCCCACCCTCCCCAGTACAAGGCTTCCCGCAATGCTCTTACCCCCTTATAAACTCTATTATCTAATTACCATTAGCAAAATGTCTCACTTCCATTATCAAATTAGGTAACATTTTAACAATCTTATCATTCTTTTTCTTGTTTTCTCCTTAATAACTATCGAAGCAAATCAATTTGTTTTTAACGTCCCAGTTTTTCTCAAGATAGTCTTTGAAATCTTTCCATTGTTCATAAAACGCTTCGTCTTCTTCATTGTTAAGCTTTCTTGTCATTTTGTCCATTTCTACTATAAAAAGCATCTTCTTAATCCATTCCCATGTTTCAGGTATCTTTTCTTGTTTCCAGAATTGTGCATAAGTCATTCTAGCTGTTGTAACCAAGTACCATAGCAATGTTCTTTTGGTTACATTTAATTCTTCCAGTTTAAGACCTAACAAGAAGATTTGTGGATCTTTCTTAAAAGTACATTTCAAAATTTTCTGTATTTCATTATGAATCTCTGACCAATAACTCATGGCTTTATCACAAGTCCACCACATATGGTAAAATGAGCCTTCTTTCTTTCTACATTTCCAACATTTGCTAGACATACTCTCATTTATATTAGCAATTTTCTTTGGGGTCATATGTATATATCTAATTCCCAAGTGGCCCCCTGTGTGCGGATATCTAAATCCGCACATCGGGGGCACCTGGGGGGCAGGGAGATTTTCCTGCGCACGTGGGGCAGTCCCCACGTGTGCAGAAAAATCTAAAAAGTGTTTAAAAGTCTAGGGGGATATCAGAATCCCCAAAAAGTAAGAGCGTTCCCTGCGCATGCGCAGGGAACGCTCTGGGAACTCTGCGGCGGCTGGCGGCTAAAAGCCGCTCAGTCTTCGCCACCGGAGCCGGGGGGGGGAGGAGGGAGAGAGCTGAAGCGGGGGGGGAGGAGGATCGGCGGGCCCGGCGGCTGGAAGCCGCTCGGGCCTCACCTCCGGAGCCGGGGGGTGGGGGGAGGAGGAGGATCGCCGGGGGGGGAGGAGATCGGCGGGCCTGGTGGCTGGAAGCCGCTCGGGTCTCGCCTCTGGAGCCGGGGGGTGGGGGGAGGAGGAGGATCGCCGGGGGGAGGAGATCAGCGGGCCCGGCGGCTGGAAGCTGCTCGGGCCTCGTCTCCGGAGCTGGGGGGTGGGGGAGGAGGGGGATCGCCGGGGGTGGGGGGAGGAGGATCGCTGGGGGGAGGGAGATCGGCGGGCCTGGCGGCTGGAAGCCGCTCGGGCCTCGCCTCCGGAGCCGGGGGGTGGGGGGAAGGAGGAGGATCGCCGGAGCCGGGGGGGAGAATCTGCTGGGGAGGGGGAATCTCGGCGGGCCGGCTGGCCTTGCCGCTGCCGCCGCCGTTGCTGGGGGGGAGGGAGGGAGAGGCTTGAGGGGCTGGCCAGCCTCGCCGCCCCTCCGCTGCTGCTGGGGAGGGGGAATCTCGGCGGGCCGGCGGGCCTCGCCGCTGCTGGGGGGGGAGGGGGAAGCTTGGCGGCCGGAATACTCCCTCCCCCCGCGAGTATCGCGGGTCCCGCCTCTTGTACCATCTATACATCATTTTATAACAATTCTCTTTGACATTAACACAAGTTGAAATTTTCATTGACTTTTTCCACAAACATTCCCATGATGCCATAGTTATTTCAGTATTTACATTTACAGCCCATTTTATCATTTGTTCTTTTACAATTTCATCCTCTGTATACCACTTCAATAAAACCTTATATATTTTTGAGATCATTTTTTCCCCTTTTCCACCCATATAGTTTCAATTTCATTCTTTGCCCTAAAGCCATATTTTCTCTTATCAGTTTTAAACAAATCATAAATCTGTCTATAATTCAACCAATCATAATCAAATTCCACATCATCTCTGTCTCTCATAACAAAGCTTTTCCCTTCAGATTTTAAAAGATTTCTATAAGGTAACCAATCTAATCCTTCGTGTCTCGAATATGGTTTAATCACTTCTGCCGGCACTATCCAAAGTGGTCGTTCTTCATAAAAGAATTTTTTATATCTCATCCAGGTTTCGAACAGTGATCGCCTAATAAAGTGATGTTTAAAAAATTTATCGCTTTTTGATTTTTCATACCACAAATACTCATGCCATCCAAACTTGTTGTCATGACCTTCTAATGCCAACAGCTTCATATTTTCAAGGTTAATCCATTGTTCTATCCACGTTAAACAGACCGCATCGTAATAAAGTCTGAGATTTGGTAGTTGAAGTCCTCCTCTTTCCTTAGCGTCACATAAAATTTTCATTATAATTCTTGGTTTCCTTCCTGCCCACACAAATTTTGATATTTCTTTCTGCCATCCATCCAATATCTTGCTTTGTTGTAGTATTGGGATAGTCTGAAACAAAAACATTAACCGAGGCAAAATATTCATTTTAACTGTTGCAATCCTTCCCATTAGTGATAAATTCAAAGTGTTCCATTTTTTCATGTCTTGTTGAATCTTATACCAAATTTTTTCATAATTATTTTTAAATAAATCTATATTTTTCATAGTCAATTCAATCCCTAAATACTTTGTCTTTGTAACCACTTCACACTGGATTTTCTCCTGAAGTTCCATTTGCTTCTGTTTCGTCATATTTTTACACATCTCCTTTGTTTTGCTTTTATTAACATAAAAACCAGCCAAATCTCTGAAATCTTTAATTTTTTGCATCAGTCGTGGTATATTCTCTGTTGGGTCTTGAATCATAAACATTACATCATCCGCAAAAGGTCTATATTTATATGTAAAGCCTCTCGTTGTCAATCCTTTGGTGTTCTTGTCCTCTTTTATTTTCCCCAATAATACTTCCAATGTCCAAATAAACAATAGTGAAGATAGGGGGCAACCTTATCTCGTCCCTTTTCGCACTTTAAAGTATTCCGTTTTCTCTTTGTTAACATTCAATGCCGCTTTTTGGTCTGAATAAATTGCAGTAATCATGTTTAAAAAAGATTGACCTACTTCCATTTTCTCTATCACTTGCAACATAAAGTCCCAGTTCAAATTATCAAAAGCTTTTTCTGCATCCAAGAAGAGGAATCCAACTTCCTTTTCAGGGTGTTTGTCACAATATTCAATTGCATCTGTCACCACTCTTAAATTGTCTCTGATTTGCCTATTTGGTAAAAAGCCAGCTTGTTCTTCTGTTATAATATCTTTCAAATAATTTTTCAGCCTTTCAGAGATTACTTTAGCAAACAGTTTGTAGTCATTATTCAGGAGGGATATTGGTCTGTAGTTCTTCACATTAGTTAGGTCCAAACCTTCTTTGGGTATCAGCGAAATATTAGCTTCTTTCCATGACTCTGGAATCCGTTTTGTCTCTCTTATTTCATTTGACAAAAGTACAAGAATTGGGGTTTGCTCATCCTTTAATTTTTTAATAAAATTTTGCAGTAAATCCATCTGGACCTGGAGCTTTCCCCAATTTTGCTTCTTCTATCGCACTAACAATTTCTTCATTTTTAATTGGACCATTAAGCACTTCTTTCATTTGTTGCCCCAATGTTGGTACTTCAATATTCTCCAAATATTTCTTAAGTTTCTGTGAATCAATACATTTCTTTTGAAACAATTTGGCATAAAAAATGAAAAAGACTCTCTTTAAGCCATTCAAGTCCACAATATCCTTTCCATCTTCTATTATCTTGTTTATAAAATTTCTTTCATGTCTATTTTTTAATTGCCATGCTAAGAACGTTCCAGGCTTATTAGCACCCTCAAACGATTTCTGTTGCAACTTCTTTAAGTTCCAATACAATTCTCGATTTGACAATACATTTAACTGGTCTTGTAGCATATGGATTTCTCTTATAATCTTTTTCTTCCCTGGCTTTTTCTTTAACTCTTTTTCTTTCTGTCGGATCTTTTCCTGTAAATCATTTTGTTGTTGCAATCTTTGCTTTCTATCTTTAGTATTTAATGAAATAAGCAGTCCCCTTATAACCGCTTTATATGCGTCCCAAACAGTTTGTAATTCCGTGCCTTTGTTCAAATTTTTTCAAAAAAGTTCTGTGTTTTCCTACGCAATGTCTCATTAACTATTTTTCTGTCCAATAAGTCCTCATTAATTTTCCAGTATAATTGTTTAGGTTTTTCTCTCGACATCCAAAGTAAGGGGCTGTGGTCAGAATTATTTTTTGTTAAAATTTCAATCTTTTGAGTCTTTGATGCTAACTCCTCCGACGTCCAAATCATATCAATCCTTGAGAAAGAGTCATGTCTATTAGAGTAAAAAGTATAGTCTTTTGCTTTGGGATTCCATTTTCTCCAAACATCTTCCAGTTTCTCTTGTTTCATCAGTTTAAAGAAAACTTTTGGTAATTTCCCCGCCACATCTCCAACTTTTTTTGAACGTCTGTCCAGTAAATTGTTCACTGTACCATTAAAAACTCCTGCGAAGATAACCTGATCATAAGTTAATTGTTCCATCTCATTTGTCAAATCTTTAAAAAAAATTTCTTTAGCTCCATTGGGTGCGTACAAGTTTACAATCAAAGTCTTTTTCCTGTGTATCATTATTTCTACTCCAATATACCTCCCATCATTGTCCACAAAAATTTGCTTGGGTTCCAATTCTTTTTTAATATAGATCCCTGTTCCTTTATTATTTTTAGTCGCTAGTGAAAAAAATTCTTCTCCCAATTTCTTATTTATCAAATATTTGTAGTCCTGTTTTCTGATGTGAGTTTCCTGCAAACAAATTATATTGCTCTTTTGTTTTTCCAGCCAATGATTTACTAATTTTCTTTTGTTAGGTGAATTAAGTCCATTTACATTCCAAGATAGCAATTTGTATTCCATGGTGTCTTGATTTATATATCCAAAAACTCTTCAAAATTATTTTCTTTGAACCTATACAAGTCCCCTTCCGATTTGATCGTAAATCTCACTGAATTGTATGTGAATGACAATCCTTGGGGTATTTCCCAAGGATTCCCATTGCCTTTAGTTTGTCGACCAATTTTTTATATTTCTTTCTGTCTTGTAACATGACCCTTGAAATTTCTCTTAATATTATTATCTTTTTGCTGTCAATTTCCAACGGTTGTGTGAATTGCTTCTTGAAAATATCCTCTTTCATTTTTCTTGTCACAAACTGCACAATGACATCTCTGGGTAATTTTTTCCTCTGAGCATACGTTGAGTTTACTCTGTAGATTAAGTCGAAATCCGAGTCTAGATCTCCTTGATCCTCACCAATATATGCCGTCAATGTTGTTATTCCCAACGCACGTATATCTTGGTCTTCTGCCTCCTCAATTCCTCTGAGCCTCAGGTGGTTTTGTGTAGCTCTGTACTCCATCATAGATTCTAACCTTGTGTTCTCCTGGAGGGTATTTTTGATATTTTGTTCTAGCTCCGTCGACTTAGCTGCTAAACCTTGGACTTCTTTTTTGACTTCTTCTGTATCTTTTTTAAACTCTGCCACTTCTGCTAGGACCAGTTCTTTCATAGCTGCCATATTCTTCTCTTGCATTTGTACTTGTACTTGTTCTATTTGCTCCAATTGTTTTTCCATTTGCTGTTTTATCTGTAATTCCATTTGTTTAGTCTGTAGTTCCATCTGTTTTCCAAGACTCTGTACTGCCTCCATCCTCCTCCTCTCCATAGCCTCTATTGCTGCTTGCCATTCTTTTTTGTCCTTTGCTGCCATCCTGGGACTTGATGTAGAGGCGGCCCTTTGTCTTGGCCTCAAATCCGTTTTGAAAACTTTTAAATGTCACCAAATCTCTTTTATTCTAGGTATTCAGTCAAATCGCCGCCTTTATATGTTTCTTATCTTTATTTTTATAGTTCAAATTCAATTTTAAAAATTAGTCCTCCTCAAAATGGCGGGCGCAATTTCTCTATGTTTTTTTGCAAGAGTAGGTTATTTTATAACTTCCAGTTTGATGTCCGTCCCGAAAGTCCAACTTCCTGTGCAGCGCACTAACTCTTCCTACTCCTTCTGGTTACTCAGTCTTTTCAAAAGCCTCTCTTGCCTCCAATTCATCTTTTCTCAGCTGGAACTTGTTTTTAGTAACACCGATTCACATCAGTTTCATTTTTACAGCTTGCCATTAATCTCTGACTAGCCACAGGAATGCAAAACAAAAGTCTCTTTTTCACTATTTTCACATTCTAGAAAGCTTCTTTCAATTCCAAACAAAGCAGATTACATCAGGAAAACTTTTTTACGCTTAACCCCTTGATTCAAATTTCTCTATATCTTCAAATCGGTAAGCAAAAGTTCTTTGTTACCTTGAAGTTCGATCTCGGGGTTTCGCATTGCTTCTTCTTAACTTAAAGTTGACTTTGGTGATAAAGAGGTCGGTAGATGACGGGTTTATGCTGAATTGTCAGCCCGATTAGCTCCTGTAGTGTTGTTTCGCATCTGCCCACTTCGCGGGGGGGGATCAAAGCTTAAACAGGGTTCTTCCGAAGCCTGCCCATGCGAATCTCAACCCCCGCTTGGACTTAGCTGCTTGCTTGCCACTCCCCCGCCTGGGGAGTGTTGCGTTGGATCAATAAGAGGCCCAAACTGTCAAAAGGGGCTATCGTTCACCCTGCACAGTTCGCAGAGTGTGTCAACTCGCCATTTTAACTCCGTCCGGAAGCCAGAAGAGACCTCTTCTTCAGCTGGTGAACGGGTATCCTTTCGTACCAAGGAACCATCCCTGGGAAGGGTGGGAGGGGGACTCTTGGTAGTTTGTGATTCGATCCTTAGGCAGGTAGACAGCTGGGTGGTGAACCCGCGTACTGACCGTATGGTGACTTGCCTGCCTGGTGCAAAGGTAGCAGACATTACGCGTGTTTTAGATAGGCTGGTAGATAGTGCTGGGGAGGAGCCAGTGGTCATGGTGCACGTCGGCACCAACGATGTGGGGAAATGCAGTCGTGAGGTCCTGGAGGAGAAATTTAGGCTGCTGGGCAGGAAACTCAAGGCCAGGACCTCCAAGGTAGCCTTCTCAGAAGTGCTACATGTTCAACGCGCAGGGCTGGAGAGACAGGCACAGATCAGGAGTCTCAATGCGTGGATGAGACGATGGTGTAGGGGGAAGGGTTCAAGTTTGTTAGGCACTGGGATGCTTTTTGGGACAAGAGGGAGCTGTACAAAAGGGACGGTCTCCACTTGTCCCAAGAAGGAACCGGGCTGCTGGCGCGCAAAATGAAAAAGGTGGCAGAGCAGTTTTTAAACTGAATAATGGGGAAAAGCCGACAGGAGATGAAAAGTCTCTGGTTCGGGATGGCTCATCTCAAAGAGATGAAGGGGTAGCTATTACTTTTGTACAAGGAAATGGATTACAATTGTCCACTGAGACTGTGGCTAATGATAGGAACTGCCTGGCAAGGTCTCGAGGCAGCAAGAGGAAGGCTGTGGGCTTAACAAGCATGGGAAACTATAAGTGTTTATATACAAATGCTAGAAGTCTCCGAGGTAAAATCGGGTAGTTGGAATGCTTGGTGTTGGGGGGGGAAATAGACATTGTGGGTATTTCAGAAACTTGGTGGGATGAGGAAAATCAGTGGGATACAGTGATTCCTGGTTATAAATTATATCGGAAGGATAGGGGGGGAAGGGTTGGAGGTGGGGTGGCTCTGTATGTCAGAGAGGGTATACCGTCCAGTAAGATTGAGAGGGTAAGAGAATTGGATTCGCTTCTGGAAATGCTATGGGTTGAAATAGTGGGTCCAAAAGGAGGCTTAACAGTGGGAGTTTGTTATCGCCCACCAGATCAAAAGATAGAGGAGGATTATAAAATGATGAATGAATTAAAGATAGCAGCTAGATGGAATAACTGTGTTGTAATAGGCGACTTTATCTACCCACACATTGATTGGGTCAATATGAGTTCTAGTCGTGAAAAAGAGATTGTGTTTTTAGACACTCTCAATTACTGTGCTGTGGAACAGATGGTCACAGATCCTACCAGGGGAGAGGCGATCCTGGATTTGGTCCTAAGTAACACTCAAGACCTGGTGAGAGATGTAAAAGTGATTGCACCATTTGGAAACAGTGACCATAATGTCATTGAGTTTAACATTTGTACAGATAGGGAGTTGCCTAAAAAGACTGACGCGACCACTTTTAACTTTAAAAGGGGTAACTTCTCTGGTATGAGGGGACATGTGAGGAAGAAATTGAAAGGAAGAGTGGAGAAGGTCAAAACCACTGGGGAAGCTTGGAGACTATTTAAAAAGACAATCCTAGAAGATCAGAAAAAATATATACCACAGGTTAGGAAAGGCACAAATAGGTATAGAAAAAAGCCTGCATGGTTAACTAATAAAGTAATGGAAGCTGTAAAAGGTAAGAAGGATTCCTTTAAGCAATGGAAAGCTAGTCTCAGTGAGGTTGATAAAAGGGAACAAAGACTATGGCAAATAAAATGCAAGTCTGTGATCAGGCAAGCAAAAAGGGAATATGAGGAGCATATCGCAAAAAACATAAAGGCCAACAATAAAACTTTCTTCAAATACATTAGAAGTAGGAAGCCAGCCAAGGAGGCAGTGGGGCCCTTGGATGACCAAGGGGTAAAAGGAGTAGTGAAGGATGATAGGGAAATAGCTGAGAATCTGAATTGCATTTTTTGCCTCTGTCTTCACTGTGGAAGAGGAGAAGTGTTTGCCCACTCCAGAAGCACCGATTTCGGGAGGGGGTTTGAAAGACCTGAATCAGATTGCGGTGACAAGAGAGGAAGTCCTCCAACTGATGGACAATTTAAAAACTAATAAATCACCAGGCCCGGATGGCATTAATCCGAGAGTTCTAAAAGAACTCAAATGTGAATTTGTGGATCTCCTGACAAAAATATGTAATCTTTCTTTAAAATCTGCCTCCATTCCTGAGGACTGGAAGGTAGCTAATGTCACTCCCATCTTTAAAAAGGGCTCCAGGGGAGATCCGGGAAATTACAGGCCAGTCAGTCTGACATCGATACCGGGTAAGTTGGTGGAAACTGTTATTAAGGAAAGAATTAGTAGGCACATTGTTGAACAAAAACTATTGAGGCAGACTCAGCATGGGTTCTGTAAGGGAAGATCTTGTCTTACTAACCTGTTAGTGTTTTTTGAGGGAGTGAACAAACATGTGGACAAGGGGGACCCAATAGATATTATTTACCTTGACTTCCAGAAAGCTTTTGATACAGTTCCTCATCAAAGGCTCCTAAGTAAGCTCAATAGTCATGGGATAAAAGGACAAGTCCTCTTGTGGATCAAAAACTGGCTTATAAATAGGAAACAGAGAGTGAGTATAAATGGGAAACTTTCTCAGTGGAGGGTGGTAAGCAGTGGGGTACCACAGGGATCAGTACTCGGTCCGATGCTTTTTAACTTGTTTATTAACGATTTGGAATTGGGAGTAAGCAGTGATGTGGCTAAATTTGCAGGTGACACAAAGTTATTCAGGGTGGTGAAAACCAGGGAGGAGTGTTAGACACTCCAAAGGGATCTGTTGAGGATGGGTGAGGGGGCGTCAACGTGGCAAATGGGGTTCAATGTGGCCAAGTGCAAAGTGATGCACATTGGAGCCAAAAATCCTAAATATAAATACACGTTGATGGGGTCTGAACTGGCAGAGACTGACCAAGAGAGAGATCTTGGAGTCGTAGTGGATAACTCGCTGAAAATGTCTAGACAGTGTGTAGCTGCAATAAAGAAGGCCAATGCTATGCTGGGGATTATTAGGAAGGGAATTGATAACAAATCAGCCAGTATCATCATGCCCCTGTATAAATCATTGGTGCAACCTCATTTGGAATACTGTGTACAGTTCTGGACACCACATCTCAAAAAGGATATTATAGCATTGGAAAAAGTGCAGAGAAGGGCAACTAAAATGATAAAAGGGTTGGAACACCTTCCCTATGAAGAAAGGTTAAAATGCTTGGGGCTCTTCAGCTTGGAGAAATGATGGCTGAGCGGTGACATGATTGAGGTTTATAAGATTATGAATGGGATTGAGCAGTTTGAGAAAGAAGTACTTTTCTCCCTTTCTCACAATACAAGAACTCGTGGGCACTCCATGAAATTGCTGAGCAGTCGGGTTAGAACAGATAAAAGGAAATACTTCTTCACCCAAAGAGTGATTAACATATGGAATTCACTGCCACAGGAGGTGGTGGCAGCTGCAAGCATGGACAGTTTCAAGAGGGAATTAGATAAACATATGGAGCAGAAGTCCATCAGTGGCTATTAGCCACAGGGTATAGATGGGAACTCTCAGTCTGGGGCAGGTGATGCACTCTATTCTTGGTGCTGGAGGGGGCAGCAGTGGGAAGGCTTCTGGTGCTCTGGCCCCACTGCTGGACCTCCTGATTGCAACTGGTATATTTTAGCCGCTGTGTGACAGAGTGTTGGACTAGATGGGCCATTGGCCTGATTCAACATTGGCTTCTCTTATGTTCTTATGTTCTTATGTTCTTATGTTCTTATCATCCTGCCAGCCAAAGTCTGTATGGTCAAAGCAATGGTATTCCCAGTAGTACCGTATGGCTGTGAGAGTTGGACTATAAGGAAGGCCAAGAGCTGAAGAATAGATTCTTTTGAATGATGGTGCTGGAGAAGACTCTTGAAAGTCCCCTGGACTGCAAGGAGATCAAATCAGTAAATCCTGGAAGAAATATGCCCTGACTGTTCCCTGGAAGGCCAGATACTGAAGCTGAAGCTCAAATACTTTGGTCACCAAATGAGAACAGAGCACTCACTGGAGAAGACCCTGATACTGGGAAAGACTGAAGGTCAAAGAAGAAGGGGATAGCAAAGGATGAGATGGTTAGATAGTGTTATTGAGGCAATGAACATGAAATTAAGCAAACTCTGGAGCACGACGGAGGACAGGAGGGCCTGGCGTGATGTGGTCCATGGGGTCGTGAAGAGTCGGACTCAGCTGTGCGACTGAACAACAATAACAACAACAACTCTTTCAGGGATTAACTGATAATTTTTTTTAACCTTTCTGCTGAAAAATCTGCATTTGCCATGCTTCCGTGCTGTGGTCTGTTGTTTGTTTCACAAAACGAGGAAGGAGAACAGCAGTCCTTCCATTATTCTCTATGGGTGATTTTTCAGGGAGGCTTGAGTGGCTGTTTTTCAACCAAATGACATCAAAATAGCAAGGGAGTGAGTTCTGACTGTTCATTAAAGACCAGCCATGTTTCTGATTCTATGGGCTCAAGGTTCCTTCAGGCATTCTACTTTCAGAGAAATAAGGGCTCTGCTCCCCACACAGAAGGGAACAAAGGAGAACCAGCAGCTTTCTGCAGCTTATCTCCAAAGGTGCTTGGCTCAGAGCATTCTGTGCTTTTCTCTTGCAAGGTTCCAATGGGGTGGGAAAAATGCCATTGCTCAGGAAATGAGTGGAATGAAAGAAAAACGCAAGGACGTGCTGCATTGCTGGTAAGCACCTGAACCGAAACAAAGAAACAAAAGATTATACCAATAACTCCAGATTTCTATTATCATTCTGGTAATCTCTGTACTGACCCAAACCAGCAATTTGTGTGTATATCTTTGGCTTGGCTATTCTGTTATGCATACTACTAGTGCTTGAAGATGCCAGGAAGGCACAACTGAGTTGTTCACATGGGCATTTATGTGACAGTAGCTGTTTTCACTTTTCTAAGAGATTCCATGACTTTTCCAGGTAGCTTGATCCTAGTGTTGAGCTGCTGGTAGTAAGTTCTCCTTAGTTATATCCCTCCTGTTATTTAAATCAATTGCTGCATGTTCAGTCCATACAAGATCTGACATCTTACTGAGTGTTTGAAAATGTTCAAGGCATTCTTTACCTCTTCACAGCCTTTCTTTGAGGCTGATCCTCACATCATATCCACTGCTTTGGAGAAGCTGGACATTTTTGTGTATGGTAGCACTGGTTCCAGGTAGTGGTAGTACTGTGGAAATTTACTATGTCATCATCTGGAGACTCTCCACACAGTAATGATAGCCACCATCAAGAACATGTGATATTGGTGCATAGATTTTGATGAATAAAATGACTCTGTGGTGAGTGGTCATCTTACGTCATGGTTTTGCTTAAGTGCTTCCAGAATCATCAATATGGTGGCCTATATAACAGCTTGTCTTAAGTATAGCTATAAACACTTCCTTTGGCTCTCTCTGAAGTCATTCTGTGGTAATTTAACTCCTAGGTTATTTTGACTGGGTGTACATCACCAAGATAAGAGGCACCATTTACTGTAGTTCACGGCTTAATCTGTTTCCTAGAATTACCTCTTACTGCAGGAAAATTACTAATGGAGGTACAATTCATGCCAGAATGGCACAAAAGGATAAGCAGCAGCTTTTAATCCTCCTTTGTTGTGTCAAGTTGCAGCTAGTATGGTTATAAACCACAAATCTATAAAATGGCAGAGACCCAAAGGATCTTCTAATCCATCCCTTTCTCCACCCTTCGGTGATAGACCTGCTAAACCTAAATCATCCTCAACAGATTTTCTGTGTTGAGATGCAAGGGATAAAAAGTCCCTTCACCTCTCTGCTCATTGCCTCTGCCCCCATCCATGTCTTCTTCCATTTGCTTCATTTTATTTAACTTCGTGCAAAATAATCTGGTGTAGGACAAAGATCCCCTGTGAAAACTGGAGTGCAGTAATAAAGAGAAAGAGTTTTCTGCTAATAGCCATTGTAGTCCCAAAAAGAATTGTCCTTATGAGATTTGTAGGTTTCTTCTAATAGTTAATGGGGGGGGGGATCTGTTCCCATAAGAATTCAACCTTTTACTAAAAGAAAGCTATTCACTGATTATAAGGAGAAAACAAGCATAATTTACTATGTTTTTCATGTCTCCAGTGCAAGTCTGCTAAGTAAATTGTTGTTAAATTCTTAGCTGAAATAGACCTACAGTCTAGGATATGTTTATGAGTCCTTTTAAAATT
The DNA here is from genome assembly GCA_029375565.1 of Gekko gecko. NCBI lineage: Eukaryota > Metazoa > Chordata > Lepidosauria > Squamata > Gekkonidae > Gekko > Gekko gecko. The sequence continues at coordinate 67,921,712 of JAPDNY010000002.1, read as the reverse complement.
CTTGCTTTTAATGTAGACAATTTATGTGGCATAACATTTTAAAACCGAATTAACGCTTGGATAGCCAGCCATTTCATAAGGAGAGTATGGAGCATGTATATATACTACTTCAAATAGAGAAATAAAACACATTAATTCTGGAATGTATTTGTGCAGCATTGTGTCTAGTTTCAGGGGTTGTCTAGACTCTTAAAAGTTTTGAACAGCTGCCTGAGGCGTAGCACATAGAAGCTAAGGAAGGCTATGAAAGAGGAATGAAGCATTTCATGCGCTAGCACAATGCTTATCATTGTGAAGGGTGGTGCAGTACATTACATAGACTGCTAGAGGGACACGGTATATCTTGATACACTTTGCTTACAGGGAATCCCACTGTTTGTGCCCAATTATTTAGTCAGGTTTCACAGTACCCAGGTGCTTGGAACATGCTGATCTGGAAGTGGCAACCACACTAGTGAAAGAACTGGCACAGTGTTTCTGGGAGAATGGTAGGAGTTCCATTCTTCTTTGATTTCAGTCTCCACAATGATGCCATCCTAAGTAGAGAGGTGTCCTTCCATGCCCACTGATTTCAAAGGATATAGAAGCATCAGCTCACAACAGATTCTCTTTAGGAACAGCTGCTACAGTGCAACATTCAGAGACAATATGATTGTGGCAATAATATTTTCTTCACCTCTGGGTTTCTCTGGCCTGTGAAATCCTGCCCTCAGGTGAGGTGACTCATCTATAAGAAGCCCTCTTGAAAATGCAACTCTGTTGATGGGATTTGCTTTTTTACAGATTCAGTCCTCTGTGTCTTCATTTGAACCCCAGCTTGTTGAGGCAGGAACTGTCCTGGGAAAGCAATTCCATCATGACTCATGAGAGGAGTCAAAACCAAAACTGCAGCAGTAATATGCAGCTAAATCACATTAGGGACTTTTGTCCCTATATGTTTTATAAAGAGCCGTATCTGTTTTATAAACCTTGCCATCTGCAACTTACCACCACATACTAAAATCATGCCATTATGTAGAGTGAAGAAAAGACAATCATATTGTGGTTCAGAAGACACCCAGAATATTGAACAACCATGCACAAAAATAGCCAACTTAAATAAACAATCTTTCTTTTTTTGCAAAGAATACAAGGATTTTCCCTCCCGTTCAGAACTGGGATGCTAGTGCCTGTTTTGAATTCTTAGCCTATGGGAAATTCCACATGGTGACACTTTCTTTTGGAAGCCTTGTTGCTGCTGCTACCCACTCCAGAACCACTGATTTCAGGAGTGGTGTTGAAAGACCTGAGTCAGATTGAGGTGACGAGAGAGGAGGTCTTATGACTGATAGACAACTTAAAAACTGATAAATCACCAGGCCCAAATGCGAACTTGTGGATCTCCTTACAAAAATATGTAATCTTTCATTTAAATCTACCTCTATTTCTGTGAACTGGAAGGTAGCTAATGTCACTCCCATCTTTAAAAAGGGTTCCAGAGGAGATCCGGGAAATTACAGGCCAATCAATCTGACATCGATACCGGGTAAGTTAGTGGAAACTGTTATTAAGAAAAGAATTAGTAGGCACATTGATGAATAAAAACTATTGAGGCAGACTCAGCATGGGTTCTGCAAGGGAAGATCTTGTCTCACTAACTTGTTAGTGTTCTTTGAGGGAGTGAACAGACATGTGGACAAGGGGGACCCAATAGATGTTGTTTACCTTGACTTCCAGAAAGCTTTTGATAAAGTTTCTCATCAAAGGCCCCTAAGTAAGCTCAATAGTCATGGGATAAAATGACAAGTTCTCTTGTGGATCAAACACTGGCTAATTAATAGGAAACAGAGAGTGAGTATAAATGGGAAATTTTCTCAGTAGAGGATGGTAAGCAGTGGGGTACCACAGGGATCAGTACTGGGCCCGATGCTTTTTAACTTGTTTATTAATGATTTAGAGTTGGGAGTAAGCAGTGAAGTGGCTAAATTTGCAGATGACATGAAGTTGTTCAGGGTGGTGAGAACCAGGGAGGATTGTGAGGCACTCCAAAAGGATCTGTCGAGGATGGGCGAGTGGGTGTCAATGTGGCAAATGGGGTTCAATGTGGCCAAGTGCAAAGTGATGCACATTGGAGCCAAAAATCCTAACTATAAATACACATTGATGGAGCCTGAACTGGCAGAGACTGACCTAAAGAGAGATCTTGGAGTCATAGTAGGTAACTCACTGAAAATGTCTAGACAGTGTGCAACTGCAATGAAAAAGGCCAATCCTATGTTGGGGATTATTAGGAAGGGAATTGAAAACAAATCAGCCAGTATCATCATGCCCCTGTATAAATCAATGGTGCAACCTCATTTGGAGTACTGTGTACAGTTCTGGTCACCACATCTCAAAAAGGATATTATAGCATTGGAAAAAGTGCAGAAAAGGACAACTAGAATGATAAAAGGGTTGGAACACTTTCCCTATGAAGAAAGGTTAAAGCACTTGGGGCTCTTTAGCTTGGTGAAACGATGGCTGAGGGGTGACATGATCGAGGTTTATAAGATTACTAGGAATAAGGCCCATTGTGGAAATAAATACAACGGGCTCTAGAAAGAGGCTCTGGGAGAGTGCCCTGGCTTTGGGCACTCAGTGACAATTTGCTGTGGCAATCTCAGCAGGGTATAATGACAGAGTCCACCATTTTCTCCAGAGGAACTGATCTTTGCTACCTGAAGAGCAGCAGTAATTTTGAGTGATCTCCAGCCCACCCCCAAGATTGGTAACAGTGGTTCCCCAGGAGGGAGTGGCTGGTTTGGAGAGTGGAGTCTATGGCATTGTACCTGTCTGATGTCCCTCCCCTCCTCAACACTCACTCTCTCCAGGTTCGACCCCTAAAATCTCTAGGAATTTCCCAACCTGGAGTTGATAACCCTATCTCCCTCCCAGCCAACCATCAACCTACCTTTAGTTTTCCATCTCCTCCCCCTCCCTCCTAGAGAGCAGTTGTAATTTTGAGTGATCTCCAGCCCCCACCTGGAGATTGGCAACAATGGTTCCCCATCAGGGAATGGCTGGATTGGAGGTTGGAGCCTATGGCATCGTACCTGTCTGAGGTGCCGCCGCTCTTCAAACCTCACCATCTCCAAGCTCCATCCCTCAAATCTCCAGGAATTGCCCACCTGGAGTTGGCAACCTGATCAGGACTGGGCCCAATGAGTTTTCTCCCAAAGGCCAACATAGGTGTGGAAAGGGCCTTTTACTGACAGAGGAGAAAGTACAGGTGCCAACTCTGATTAGGGAAATACCTGGAGATTTGGGGGGTGGATCCTGTGGAGGGCAGCATTTGGGGTGTGTGTGGAAGGACTCAGCAGGGTATAATGCCATAGAGTCTACCCTCCAAAGCAACCATTTTCTCCCGGGGAACTGATCTCTGTCATCTGGAGGTCAACTGTAACAGTGGGAGATCTCCAGGTCCCACCTGGAGATTGGCAACCCTAGGGGAAAGTCAGCTGCACAGCGGGGAGTTAAAGAAAATGGTTTGATGATTGCTGGCCCACCTCGCTAGCCATCCATCCATCCATGCTGAAGCTAAGCAGGAGAAAGAGCTTTTTCCCATTTATTCTGACAGGAAAGTGGCCATTGGGGAGGGGGTTATGGGCGGGGGAGGGGAGGGGGTTCTGCTGAAAGTTCTTTGTTTTTTTACTCACAGAAGCTTGGTTGCCTACCAACAGCCACTGAGGGGACAGTACCTCACAGGAGTCAAGAGAACTGTCTTCCTCAGGAGAGAGAGCTGGTCTGCCAGCAAATCTGTCTGAAGGGGGAGTAGGTGGGGAAAGGAGCACACCCAGCACCCGGCCAATGGCACGCGAGTACTCTTGAGTGGCGGCTGATGGGCCAATGGCTGAGGGAGAGCATTTTACAACCAATGGGAGTGCATGGAATCTTAGGAAACCAAAAGATAATTATTTATAAGGAGAGATGCATGGGACAGAGCAGGTAGAGAAAGAAGTACTTTTCTCACTTTCTCACAATGCAAGAACTCGTGGGCACTCAATGAAATTGCTGAACAGTTGGGTTAGAGCAAATAAAAGGCAGCACTTCTTCACCCACAGAGTGATAAACACATGGGATTCACTGCCACAGGAGTTGGTGGCAGCTACAAGCATGGACAGCTTCAAGAGAGAATTAGATAATCATATGGAGCAGAAGTCCATCAGTGACTATTAGCCACAAGGTATAGATAGGAACTCTCAGGCTGGGGCAAGTGATGCTCTGTATTCTTGGTGCTTGAGGGGGAGCAACAGTGAGAAGGCTTCTAGTGTCCTGGCCCCACTGGTGGACTTCCTGATGGCACCTAGTATTTTTGGCCACTGTGTGACAGACAGTTGGCTTAGATGGGCCACTGGCCTGATTCAGCATTGGCTTCTCTTACGTTATTATGTTCTTAATGGGACTTCTGGATGATGGGCTTCTCTGTATTCTCCCTGTCTCAGTACCCATGGGGGCCACACCCTCACAACACCAGGGAGTTTTTTGAGGATCCCCTCACCATGTAATTGGCATGGCAATATATCATTCTATAGATACATCTCAAATCAATTATTGGAGGGGGGGATCTTGAGTAAGCCTGTCTCAAACTTCACAGAAAAGCAGGTTTGGAAAAGATCAGAGAAAAGCTGGAGCTCAGGAGGAGGAGGAGGAGGAGGAGGAGGAGGAGATTGGATTTATACTCCACACTTCACTACCTGAAGGAGTCTCAGAGTGGCTTACAATCCCTTTCCCTTCAGCTCCCCACAACAGACACCCTCTGAAGTAGGTGGTACTGAGATAGCTCTCTCGAGAACTGCCCTTGAAAGAACAGCTCTAAAAGAACTTATGACTGATCAAAGGTCACACCAGCAGTTGCATGTGGAGGAGTGGGGAATCAAACCTGGTTCTCCCAGATCAGAGTCTGTGCTTTTTAACCACTCCACCAAACTGGCTCTCGAGAATGCAAGAATGTGTCATGATGATGTGGGGAAGTAGAAAAAAAAATTCTTCTTCTCAACATCAAAGCCAAGGCAAATAACTTGTGTGGAAAAGGCATGTGATACCCTCTGTTCATTGAAGTTTTTTTGTTTTTGTTTTTTCTCCCCAGTAAACAGACCTTATCTTTATTCTTTTTTCCTTTTAGGTAAAAAATATGGAAGAGCAATTAGGTTTTTCTTACATGCCTTTGAATACTAAGCCATAACCATGAGTACCTTGGAAACTTAGGAAAGAATGCCTGTGTTTTTAATTGGATGAATATAGACACGACTGTCTGAGATATCCTCTGAATAATAAGAACAATTAATATTATTCAGTGAGTATGTTTTGCTTTGGGACAGAAAGCATCACACAGTATTAAGTGTTGTGCAGACAAGGATGAAGTAAAAATGAAAGAACATAAAGGTTCCATTGTACATTGAGCAGGTCGAGGCCTGACTACCGCATTACTTCTGCCCAGTAACAGCTCTGAAACCAAAATAATGAAGCATGTTGCCGAGAATCCCTTCTGAATTCTGGCTTGTTTTAATTATAAAGACAAAAAAGTTCATACCTTTAAGTGTTACATTAATTGACTGAAGCCTTTCACTAACTCAATGACATTTTAATGTGTGTCTTTTTAATCCTTTGAGGATGGCAGGTATTGTCCTTACAATATGCAGAAGTGCACGTTATTATCCTTCATTCATCACAGAGGATGAAGTGGTTCCACAGACAATATCAAATAGTCATAGAGCAACAGCAGTAATGGAGACCAGCACTTCTGTTGTCTCCCCCTCCCAATAACATGACTGTTCCTGTGGCTAGTTACACAGTGATGTCAACATTCTAGCCGGTATAGCCCCTAACACAGGAAGCCCTCCCAAATGCAATGGTAGTTCCATTTATTTTTCTTCCTAAAATATTATATAGCTAGAAAGCAATAACTATTTGGCATTTTTATGCAGTACCTCAGTGAATGATTGGGATTTTCTAGTACCAAGGAAGCTTTTTAATAATAGAACACATATAATCATTTCTGAATTCTGAACAAGGCAGTTCCTACAATCTTGTCTTATATGTTACCCGCTGTTGAGTCTGCTAGCTTGATTTTCATCCTTTTATCCTTGAAATTCTGGAAATAATTGAATCTCTGTAGCAGACTAATAAATATTATAAATCAGGCTACTACAATTTCTTATTCTGTATTGTGTATAATAATAGTTACAAAAAAATGAAAATACTTTTAGATAGAGTCGGTTTCATCCTGAGACCATAAATTATTAATACTCCCAGCTATGTCTGTGATACTAGAGACTTCCTGATGAAACTGCAGTCCATCAACCATCTCCCAGAAAACAGCATTCCTGCCACCATGGTTGTTGAGTCTCCATACACCAACATCCCCCATAAGGATGGACTACTAGCCATCAGAAACATCATCCCTGACAATCCTTGCCACTGAAATCTGCATGTTTGTTCTGACCCACAACTACTTCAAATAAGGTTTTGTGAGAATTTATACCTTCAGATCAGTGACACAGCTATGGGCACCCGCATGGCTTCACAGTATGCCAACATTTTCATGGTGGATCTAGAACTGTGTTTTCTGGCACCTCCCTTTTACTTGAGATTCATTGAGGACATTTTCATTGTCTGGACCCATGACAAAGAAGCCCTCTAGAGATTTTACCAGGCTTTCAATAACTTCCACCCCACCATCAATCTAACTATGGATTACTCTACACAAGAAATAAACTTCCTGGACACACAGTACAGATACATGAGGGACACATAAGTACCACGTTATACTGGAAACCGACAGACCGGCAAACATATTTACATGTCTCCAGCTACCATCTAAGCCACATCAAACAAGCCATTGACCCTTTCTCACAATACAAGAACTTGTGGGCACTCAATGAAATTAATGAGCAGTAGACTTAGAATAAATAAAAGGAAGTACTTTTTCATCCAAAGAGTAATATGTGGATTCACTGCCACAGGAAGTGGTGGCAGCTACAAGCACAGACAACTTCAAGAGGAGATTGGATAAACATACGAAGCAGAGGTCCATGAGTGACTATTAGCCACAAAATATAGATGAAACACTATGTCTGGGGCAGTGATGCTCTGTATTCTGGGTGCTTGAGGGGCAACAGTGGGAGGATTTCTGGAGTTTTGGCCCCACTGGTGGACCTCCTGATGGCACCTGGGTTTTGGCCACTATGTGACACAGAGCTTTGGACTGGATGGACCATTGCCCTGATCCAACATGGCTTCTCTTATGTTCTTATCTCAGATTCATACCCCTGCTCATCCTCTAACATGGCTTATGCCATCACATGTCAGCAATGCCCTTCCACCCCCTACACTAGACAAACAGGTCAGTCCCTGTGACAAAGAATAAATGGTCATAAGTCTGCCATTAGAAACCACAACATTCAGAAACCAGTGGGGGAACGTTTTAACTTCCAGGATGTTCAGTTACTGACCTAAGAGTAGTAGTTGTTTTACAAAGGAATTTCAAAGGGAGATTAAAAAAAGAGTGCTGAATTGCAATTGATAACGAAGCTTAAGAGAATGTATCCTCCTGGACTGAATCGAGACTTAGGTTTCCTGTCTTGTTACCAATGCTGATTTCTCCACACCTACTACCCCTCTGCATAGCATACCTAATCCATTTATACAATTGGTTGAATCCATGGAACCATGAGTGAAGGTGCAGCTCACAGACCAGAGCTTCTTTGCCTTCCCCCTTGTACCATAGGACCACTATTGCTGTGATCAGAAGATCCTCAAAATCAACACGATGGGCAAAGTAGGGGAGTCTGTAGAGGGATGGGGGGAATCAGAAAATATTTTCTACCCACTCCCAGTCCTTGCAGAGAGAAATTCCCTTTCACTAGCAAAAACCAGTGGTTAGATAACTCTCAACATATTATGGTATTGATCAGGTTGTTATATTGATCCAAAATAAAATATTCAAATTGGTGGTATCAGGGTGTGGAAAAATAGTTCTTTCGAATGTACCATGCTAACTACCTTGTCAACATGGAGGTGTTCCTAGCCAATAATATGCCTCACTCACTACATAAATAGTGTGAATCAGATACTCCACATAAATAATTCATCATATGGAAAGTCTTATTTGTACAACCTTGCCCTTCTTTTTTGCTTTTGAAGGGGATGGGTAATACAAACCTCCCTAAAGTTGTGAGTTCCTTTTGGGTCCCCCCTCACAAGGGTTGTGAGTTGGAAAGGAAGGGTGGTCTTCTGAAGCGAGTCACAGTGAGTTTCTGTCTTAATCTGTAATAGCAGATAAGAAAGAGCACAATGAGATTCCTTCCTTGGGCATAATCTGTCAGAAATTTCTCTGATATGAGCTCATTTAACACTCTTATCTACTATTTGCATTCATTTCATTGGGCTCCGAACTGGACAAATTCCTTGTCAATGCTTGCTTTTATCTCTAGTATTGTAATATGACTAAAAATAATCTCATGGAGTTGATAGACTTGTCTGATGGCAGCATGGGTTTGGATGTGGGAAACAGATTCAGATCCTTGCTCAACTAGAAACATTGCTTCATGGCCATGGGGGAATTGCTATATTTCAGTTGAACTGGTTTACTAAAACTCTGCTTTGACAACAGTCTGAGAGCAACCTATATATTTACAAATTTATGATTTCACTGGTGTAAGAGTCTTGGTTGTCCTGTCTACCCATTTCATGAAAGCTTATGGGCCAGTGACTGGACCAGTTTCAGGCTGAGGAATATAGCCACTTTATAAAAATCTTACCTTCCTGTCCACTGGAAACAATTTCCAAAGCCCACTGTAGTTTCTTCATCTTCAGAATTTTCTCCAGCTGCTGGCACGGGGACAGAGGAAGAAGTGTTCCTTTGAAAATTCAGAGATAAACATTTTCTGCCCTGCAATGGATTTTGTGATGTGTGTGTAGATAAGATATAACCTTCCTTTCATTCATAGTCTGGTATAGACTGATGTTGACTAATGAAAGCACATTAGGGAGAGACAGGTGAAATTTTAGATTTTACTGCCTCTGGTCCCTCAGTGGAATTTCAGTCTAAAGTGAAAATTTCCACAGGTAGTTATAAAGCCTGCTTTGGTCATGGGAACCAATGATGCCTCTGGCTCTCATCCTACTCTCACCTTTTTTCTTCAGAGATGTTATTAGAGAACAGTTTGACTGTATCATGAGAGAATTCACAACAATTTTATTGCCTCATAAAAACTGTGTGGCAAATGACAAGTGAAATTATTTGAAATGTATTATGTAGCTCCTAATTTCATGCACTGCTGTTCTTCCATATCAATATAAACACAGTTGCTGATAACACTGGCTGAGTTCAGACTGGCAGTTTGCAGCAGGAGCCAGTCGTGGCAAAAAAGCCCCAGAATAAACTATTCTGGGTTTTCCCAGTCACACAGGGCCAAAAGATGTGGGAGGAGGCACACGGGAGCATTCAGACTGCTGGCCAGGAGGCGTGGCTGTAAATGGCTTTTTCCTTTATGTGTGTATGGGTGCATATGTACTCATGCACGTAAGTGCATCCAGCTAATTTGGGGTGGACCCCGTTGCGCTGGCACTGCTTTGGGCGGTAGAGCGGAGCACAGCCAATCCGATCGCTACTGCCTTATGCACGGAAACACCTGGCGCACACTATAGAAGCAGGTTTCTCCCAGCTTTTCAGCTTCGCATTCACACTTCCGGGAAGTAGAATAACATGGGATAAAGGTGCTCTCCGGGATTTGCTACCACTTTTGTCAGGTATCTTTTTAACGCGGGAGCGAAGCAGAACACCACGGGTTGCCTACGGGTGGGGAACTCCAGGCAGATGTGCCTGTGTGAACGCCCCCTTTAATCTGCTTGGGAAACATGGCTGAAAAGTGGCTATAGCAGGGCAAATTGCTAGTCTGAACCCAGCCTCTATAACATGAGACCCCAAACCTGAAGACATCATATAAACATACCTCTTCCACTTATGAAGTGAGATATAAGATCTGGCACAATTCTAAACAGTAGGCCTTCTAGCTTTCTGGAACAGAGGCATATGAAAATATGTATAGATTTTTTTTTAATGTTCTGTATTAAGGATAGAAAGTAGTTGTTACTACTCATTTGGGATATCTTTTTTTTCTGACAATTTGGTTCAAAACTACTCATTTACCTGAAGATGTGGAAGTTATACGTTTCTATTCACTCTGTGATAAGGAACATAGTTCTCTATTTCTCCATTTTCCTTACAGCAGCCATGAGACTGAGAGTGTGTGATTGGCCCAAGGTCATTCAGCTTCATTCTCTGCTGCATGACAGAGAAGTGGTTTCAGTTCAGGCATTCTGTCTGAGTCTAGCATTCTAACCACTACATAACATTGGGCCATGAGTAAACATCTCTGCCAATCAACTACCCACATAAGTTTGTTCAGGTGAACAGATACTTGCACATATCAGAGTATTACTTCTTCATATTCTTTCTATTCATGCCAATGTATTTGATACATGATGTCTATTTGTGTGTTATAACTACAGAACCAAGAGTCCATATGCTTTTCCTTACACAGTCTAATCTATTTACTCAAATGACATATTTCAATAGCCTATTTAGTTCATTATTAACTAACAGCAATTTAGAATGTCTGCCGCAGGGATCAACAATTTGTTCATGGGAAATAAATGTTTGAAATTTGATTGTCCCAGATGGAAGCTGGTATGCCATTAGCAATTTCGCTGTCCCTGTAAATAAATCTCAAGAAAGGAATGGAATTTCACTTGTTGTGAAGCCAAGATTTTTCTCCTGATTCAAGGAGTTTAATAGTTTTGAAGGAGGAGTGATGTGTCTAATACAATTGAGATAGCTTCTATATATGCAAAACTTTTTTCCTGCTTTTGGCAAGGTTGGGCAACCTCAAACCCTTCAGTGTAATTTGTTCTTTTCCATCTGGCTTTTTAAAATGCCCACAGTAAAATAGTGTATTCTGCCTTTGGTCTAGTTTCAGCTCATCTCATGTTAGCTACCAGTTACGTGGGCTCTGCTCATATGATTTTCTTGGGAGAGGCAAGAGAAGAACATATAACCAGGATATATCTAGTACAATTCTAAGAACACTTTGTTTGGAGTGAGCCCTTTTGAATAGACCTGAATGGAATTCTGAGTAATCTGCTTAGGCCTGTTTCTATCCCCTCTTATTTCTATTCTTAGTAGTGTCTTTTTCCATAGAGTTGTTTTGCACATATTTCAAGCATGCAGATAGAGTGATGAAGAAGAGACTAGGGAAATGGTACTCATTGGTTTGGTGGGCGTACAGAGAATGTACTTCTTTCTGTCTGTTCATATTGATGTACATAGGGAAGGAGGAAATCTACGCATATAGCTGTATGTGTTTCTGCATCAGTGATATAGTCTCTACAGTCTGTGTTCTTAGCCAATTCACCACTCAAAATGTAGCTCCCCAAAATGAATGTACTGGGTTTTCAGAATGTTCATCATGTACTTGATCTCCATATGGTGGTCTTTAGTCATGTGCTAGCACTATCTGTCACAAGAAGTAAGCCCCCGTATGATATTGATGAGAATGATGAGATGCATTAGAAGATTAACATTTTCTGCCCTTTTATTTCATTCAGTTTGCAGGTCAGGTTGCCTAGAGTAAGGTACTAGATAAAATCCAAGCATTTGAATAAGGTTTAACTCCTGTTTACAAAAAGTAAATGGTGAAAAATATAGACCAGGCTAACAAGATAAATAAATGTAAACTTCTTTACAGTAATAAGGCTGGGTCTCTCCATCTGGCGGAATGATGTGGTATATGATAGAGTGATGAAGTGGTAGATCAGATGGTACCACTTCAGACTACAGGTTGGAGACACGATTCCCCTCCTTCCCTTTTTCTTTTTCTGTTGCTGGGCAGCAGTCCCTTTTCTTCTTCTTTGTCTATCTGTCTATCCCACACAGTTGTTTAAATGTATATGGATATGTGCTGACCCAGCCCAGGGAACTGAGGAATGGACAAAAATCCTTCATTTGTGTATGTCAGATTACAGCACAAGAGAGTATGATAGAATTCAGAACAAAGTACTTCATTTAACTTTTATGATGGAATAGGCAAGTCAGATGATCTGGTGGGTTTTAGGTTTCAACAGAACAGGTGAACAGGCAACAGGCATGAGGTAATTTTGTATTACTATAAACAATAGATAGTTTGCACAAAGAAGTAGCTGTTTCATTCTGCCAGCAGGCCTTAAAAACTGTAGCAAGAGATCTCTTGGCAGTCATTGCTTAAATGAACAGGCATAAACTTCTTTGTCTCAAAAATACTTAAGTTTGTGAAGGCAGGAACATATACATGAGTTCCAATTTTCCTTCTTAAACACTTGATAGAGATCACAACCTTTTACTAGGAGCTATTTCCCTCAGGGAAGGACTACTGGTTCCACTTTCCTAATTTAGGATCCTTTCCTTGATCCTTGACTCTGCTTAACTAAACTCTTAATTGAACTGCCACTCTCAACTGTAGAATTCTATTTGAACCCCCTGTCAGACCAGATTAACACATTAACCATTCGTTGCCTGTTACAGTATGTACATATATACTCTCGTATGAATTAGCACTTCAGGAAGAAAAGAACTATCTTAGTCTGGCCTTTTGCTTGTAAGACGTACACAAGCAGTCAAACCTGTGATTCCCTCAGCTGCAGCCAGGTATACACATCAGGTCCCAAACTGTGTTTATATGGCTTGGTTTATTATACCAACATACCTGAAGGACCATTATGAACCTGCCCAACCATTATAGTCATCTTCATAGGCCCTGCTTTGGGTGCTCCTACCTTCTGAGATTTTGCAGGTGGTGGTAACCTTCTTGACCATGGCACCAAAGCTCTGGAATTCTCTCCCCAGGAAGTTTTGTCTTTTCGCTTCTGTTGCCGTCTTCTGGCAGCAGATGAAGATGTTTTTGTTTTTTTTGGCTTTCCCTCAGTGATCCCTCCTTTTTAATCAATGTTTTATGTTTTGTGTATATTTTAACTATTTTGTATGCAGTTTAACTCAGTTTTTAACTCTTTTTAAAGTGTGCATGCACATGACAAAGTGTGCATATACACTAAAGCTCATTTCTCTATATTATAATTCTCTGTTGGTGGTGGCACATTCTAGAACATTCCACATGCTCCAAAATCAATTCACTCTCTGGCTGGTCATTCAGGAGCTTACCCAGCTTATGCTATCCATTGGCTGCGTGGGCTGAGTCCCAGCCACACAAGCAGCACAGCGCTTCACCCTCAGTCTGGAGGGAGCCAGCAAAGTGGATGGATGCTTTGCTGAGGGAGCAGCAACTCCTCCATGGGGGAGAAGGAGGCAGACCTAGAGAGTACTGGCAAGCAGGGGAAGCACTCACCTTTACTGCCCCTTGTGGCCCCTCTCCCTTGGCCGCAAGGCCAGCTCTTCGTCACAGCGATAGCTCCATGGGCTGCACCGCAGAGCAGGCTGCCCAGCACCTTTCAAAGGCTCCCCGCCTTCCTTCAGCAGCAGCGGCAGTGCCAGGGAGGGTCTGGCCTAGAGAAAATGAGCTGTGGCTCCTGCAAAGCCGGACTCTCTCCTGAGGAAGACACTTCTCTTGGCTCCTGTGTGGGGCTAACTGTAACTAACTATCCCCTCAGTGCCTGTTTTCTGTCAGTAAAAAAAAAAGGACTTTCAACATAACCCCCCCCCGCCAACTTGGCCACTTTCCTCTCAGAATAAACTGAAAACGGCTCTCTCTCCTTTTTGGCTCCACCATGGCTGGCTGGCTAATGAGCTGGGCCAGCTACCATCAAACCATTCTCTTCAACCCCCTGCTGTGCAGCTGACTTTCCCCTAGGTTTACCAATCTCCAGGTGGGACCTGGCGATCTCCCGCTGTTACAATTGATCTCCAGATGACAGAGATCAGTTCCTGGAAAAAATGGCTTCTTTGGAGGGTAGACCCTATCTCCAGCTGTCTTTCCATCCCCCCCAATGCTGCCCTCCACAGGATCCACCCCACAAATCTCTAGGTATTTCCCTAATCAGAGCTGGCAACTGTACTTTCTCCTCAGTGCCTGTTGCTAGGCAACCAGGTTCTGTCAGTAAAAGGCCCTTTTCACACCTATTTTGGCCTTTGGGAGAAAACTTATTGGGGCCATTCCTGATAGGGTTGTCAACTCCAGGTGGGAAATTCCTGGAGATTTGAGGATGGAACCTGGAGAGGGTGAGGCTTGAGGAGGGGTGGGACCTCAGACAGGTGCAATGCCATAGACTCCACCCTCCAAGCCAGCCAGTCCCTCATGGGGAACCATTGTTGCCAATCTCCAGTTGGGGGCTGGAGATCACTCAGGATTGCAATTGCTGTCTATGAGGGAGGGGGAGGAGATGGAAAGCTGAAGCCAGGGGGCAGATAATGCTGGGAGGGAGATAGGATTGCCAACTCCAGGTTGGGAAATTCCTGGAGATTTGAGGGGTGGGACCTGGAGAGAGTGAGGTTAGAGGAGGGGTGGGACCTTAGACAGGTACAATGCCATGGCAGACCCTCCAAATCAGCCATTCCCTCATGGGGAACCATTGTTGCCAGTCTCCAGGGGAGGGATGGAGATCACGCAGAATTACAACTGCTCTTCAGATGGCAGAGATCAGTTCTCCTAGAGAACATGGTGGACTCAGTGTCATTATACACTGCTGAGGTCGCCACAGCAAATTGACACTGAGTGCCCAAGGCCAGGGCGCTCTCCCAGAGCCTCTTTCTAGAGCTCATTGTATTTATTTCCACAACGGGCCTTATTCCTAGTAACTTGAATATACCTTTGTTGGTCTTAAAGGTGACACTGGACTCTAAATTTGGGTTTTTAAAAATTTATTTTAATGAGGTATGTTTGGGAGAGGGGTTTATTTCAATTGTTTTATAATGTATTTTGTTAGCCACCTTGGTGGTCCTTCTATGGGCAGAAAGGCAGATTGTATATTTTGTAGATAAAACAAATAAACAAATGAATAAAAGATGCTGGACTGATATTGAAATCAGACCTATTCTCTACTGCAACATCTGGCCATGAGCTAGAAAAGATCAGCACAATGCTCTAGTTGAAAGCAATGCTCCCTCTAAGCTGTTTAGTCTTGTGAACAAGAATTCTACTTTGTGAGCTACTGGCATTAAAGTTGTGAGTGAGCAATTTGGCTACTGTATAAATTAGTTTGCTCTAGAGCCATCCTTCCTGAGCTAAGACAAAAATCTGTGAGCTGCAGGCTAAAAAATTAGTTTGCTCTGGAGCCATCCTTCCTGAGCTAAGACAAAAATCTGTGAGCTGCAGGCTAAAAAATTGTGAGCTAACTCACACAAATTCAGCTTAGAGGGAACACTGGTTGAAAGTCTGTGCCAGGATGTTTCAAGAAACAAAACTTATTTTCTGCATGGCAGATCCCTACTCTACTTTTTCTGTACTTTTTGTTGGGGGGAGGATAACCATCTGAAAACAAGTCAGCCTTTATTTTCTCATTCTAAAAAGCCTAATAATTCCCATTTGGCAGGACAGATGAAAACCAATGACCATTTCAGGTGCCTCCTTTCCCTCTTTGTGAATTTGCTTGCCAACAGCATGTTATTTTGAAGAGTCCCTTGAGATGTCCATTCCTCCTTTTCAAAGCATGGTAAAACTAATTTGGTTTAATTAGCACTGGGGGAAACATCTCTTTTAGAACAACCTGTCTGCACGGAATACAACTTTGAACAACAAAAAAAAAATCTCCAAAACACTTGAGGCTTTTTCAGAACTGATGCTGTTTTCCCTGTAACTCTGTGACTTTACTTCAATAGCCACACACTGTTTAAATTCCTGGGGCTACAGAAGAATTGCTGACCTAGGCTTTTAAAGGTAAATTGTGCTGTCAAATCACAAGTGACTCATGGCAACTCCATGAAACTCTACTTCATGGGTTTTTTAAGAGTGCGTAGCAACCACTGTCTTCCTTGGTCTCCCATCCAGGTAGTAATTGTGGCTGACCCTGCATAACAGCCATGCTGTGAAGGCTGATTCTGCATTGGATTTTCCCTCTGTTGTTTTATGAAACCTGCGTCGGAACAGAAATTCCCTCCTGCATTGCATGCTGCTTTCACTTCCTTTGATTATCAGGTTTTATGGTAGCTTCCACTCTCTATGCCACTTCTATTTTAAGAATATAAGAACATAAGAGAAGCCAATGTTGAATCAGGCCAATGGCCTATCTAGTCCAACACTCTGTCACACAGCGGCCAAAATATACCAGGTGCCATCAGGAAGTCCAGCAGTGGGGCCAGGACACTAGAAGCCCTTCCACTGCTGCCCCCCCCAGCACCAAGAATAGAGTGCATCACCTGCCCCAGACTGAGAGTTCCCATCTATACCCTGTGGCTAATAGCCACTGATGGACTTCTGCTCCATATGTTTATCTAATTCCCTCTTGAAACTGTCCATGCTTGTAGCTGCCATCACCTCCTGTGGCAGTGAATTTCACATGTTAATCACTCTTTGGGTGAAGAAGTATTTCCTTTTATCTGTTCTAACCCGACTGCTCAGCAATTTCATGGAGTGCCCACGAGTTCTTGTATTATGAGAAACGGAGAAAAGTACTTCTTTCTCAACCTGCTCAATCCCATTCATAATCTTATAAACCTCGATCATGTTGTTAGGAGATGTACTTTGAAAATGCTTTTATTTGTTATTTTCTGACCTGCACACACACCTGGATGGTGCTTGCAAGTGTCTTTGCATTGGGAGAAATGTATGCTTTGTTGGATGTGACTCTCTGCACTAGGAACGTACCACACAGCCTGTATTTTCATGCAAATGAAGTCACACACACACACCTTGCATACCTCTACCCATCAGACATTGGGAACAAGAAAGCATCTCCATTATGGTCTGCTAGAAGAATGTTATAAACGACAACCTGTCCACCATTGAGGAATCTGAATTTCACATGTAACCCACAGGATGCTTGGCATTTGCATGTGCTAAGACTGTTTCCTGTTTTGTCACTTGGACCAAGCCAGAGTCATCTGCACATCTAAGGTTTCCATGACAACCCATCTTTGCACCTTGGACCAAAGAGGTTCCCTTGTAGTAAGGTGTAGTCTTTCAATATTGCCCCGCCTTGGTAGGAGGGTACCCCAAATCCTATAGCCAACTGAAGCAACATTTTTTGGAACATTTGGCCATACAATCTTTGAAAAGAAAAAATATATAATTGACCAGAGAGGAGTGCCACTGGACATGTGATTGTACTGGAGGCCTCATTTGCAATTTTGTATTTTTCTTCCTTGCCCAGTGGGTAAACTTTGGAACCTTTGTTTTCTGGTCTTTATGGATTCTAAACTTTCTGTATGTATGGTTGTATGCATTTCTGTTTATATAATAGCCAATGTGTTCCATATGTATTTTGTATTAGACCTCTGAAGAAGGCCTGCTCAGGCCGAAACGCATCAGGCCTATCTCTTCAGCCCTTGTGTATATTTTTATAATTTTTATGAGGTATGAATGGGCCTTTATATAAGGTTTTAATTTGTGTTTAATAAATACATGTATGTTTTTGTATGTTTTCTATGTGAATTTTAAATTTGGCCCTCTTTTGTTTTGGACTAACCTTTTCAGGTACTGAATTCTTTATTTTGGGTTCAGGTTTTTTTCCCTTCCCTTTTCGGTTCTCATAGGGATGGGACGGACCAGAGAGACCCCAAGCCAGCCCCCAATACTAGCTGATAAAACAAGGTACAACCTTTGTTCTGGGCCTCTCGTCACCTTGGCCATCCCCTAACCTGACACCTACTACAGATAACTTCCACGCGCTTTCTTGGACTGCAGCCAAGAGGCCCACACTTGTTGGCAGGCTCCAGCAGTGTGTAGTGAGAGTTTTCCTTAGTAAGAATCCCTATCTTTATATTCTTCACTGTGGAGGTCGAGCTACAGGATCAGATAAGTATTACATGTACTCCCTTCCTAAATACTTCTAGTTTAAAACCCCAATATTGTATTTCCATTGCTACTGTATCTAACTTGTGTGTATGTGTGAGTGCATCAGTTTTGTTTGCCTGTGTACCAAAAAGATATTATCCAGTAAAGAGAATCTTTGATTTTTACTTAAGAAACCTTGTCAAGTGTTCTCTTTGGGAAATGGGTTTTCAGGACGAAGTAGCTTTCTCTGTATACATAGACCAACAACTCAAATAAGTTAGTCTGACCACTGCGCAGATAAGCAGTTCGGCTAACAATGTCACCCTCAGCCGTCATTTCTCCAAGCTAAAGAGCCCCAAGCGTTTTAACCTTTCTTCATAGGGAAGGTGTTCCAACCCTTTTATCATTCTAGTTGCCCTTCTCTGCACTTTTTCCAATGCTATAATATCCTTTTTACGATGTGCTGACCAGAATTGTACACAGTATTCCAAATGAGGTCACACCAATGATTTAGCTTTCTGGAAGTCAAGGTAAATAATATCTATTGGGTCCCCCTTGTCCACATGTTTGTTCACTCCCTCAAAAAACACTAACAGGTTAGTGAGACAAGATCTTCCCTTACAGAACCCATGCTGAGTCTGCCTCAATAGTTTTTGTTCATCAATGTGCCTACTAATTCTTTCCTTAATAACAGTTTCCACCAACTTACCCAGTATCAACATCTCCCCTGGGGCCCTTTTTAAAGATGGGAGTGACATTAGCTACCTTCCAGTCCTCAGGAATGGAGGCAAATCTTAAAGAAAGATTACATATTTTTGTCAGGAGATCCACAAGTCCACATTTGAGTTCTTTCAGAACTCTCGGATGAATGCCATCCGGGCCTGGTGATTTATTAGTTTTTAAAGTGTCCATCAGTTGGAGGACTTCCTCTCTTTTCACCACAATCTGATTCAGGTCTTTCAAACCCCCTCCCTAAATCAGTGCTTCTGGAGTGGGCAAGCACTTCTCTTCTTCCACAGTGAAGACAGAGGCAAAAAATGCATTCAGCTTCTCAGCCATTTCCCTGTCATCCTTCACTATTCCTTTTACCCCTTGGTCATCCAAGGGCCCCTCTGCCTCCCTGGCTGGTTTCCTACTTCTAATGTATTTGAAGAAAGTTTTATTGTTGGCCTTTATGTTTTTTGTGATATGCTCCTCATATTCCCTTTTTGCTTGCCTGATCACAGACTTGCATTTTATTTGCCACAGTCTGTGTTCCCTTTTATGAACCTCACTGAGACTAGCTTTCCATCACTTAAAGGATTCCTTCTTACCTTTTACAGCTTCCATTACTTTATTTGTTAACCATGCAGGCTTTTTTCTATACCTATTTGTGCCTTTCCTAACCTGTGGTATATATTTTTTCTGAGCTTCTAGGATTGTCTTTTTAAATAGTCTCCAAGCTTCCCCAATGGTTTTGACCTTCTCCACTCTTCCTTTCAATTTCTTCCTCACATGTCCCCTCATACCAGAGAAGTTACCCCTTTTAAAGTTAAAAATGGTTCCATCAGTCTTTTTAGGCAACTCCCTATCTGTACAAATGTTAAACTCAATGACATTATGGTCACTGTTCCCAAGCGGTGCAATCACTTTTACATCTCTCACCAGGTCTTGGGTGTTACTTAGGACCAAATCCAGGATCACCTCTCCCCTGGTAGGATCTATGACCATCTTTTCCATCGCACAGTCCTTGAGAGTGTCTAAAAACTCAATCTCTTTTTCCTGACTAGAACTCATATTGACCCAATCAATGTGTGGGTAGTTAAAGTCACCTATTATGACACAGTTATTCCGTCTAGCCACTATCTTTAATTCAGTCATCATTTTATAATCCTCCTCTATCTTTTTATCTGGTGGGCGATAACAAACTCCCACTGTTAAGCCTCCTTTTGGACCCACTATTTCAACCCATAGCATTTCCAGAAGCGAATCCAATTCTCTTACCCTCTCAATCTTACTGGACAGTATACCCTCTCTGACATACAGAGCCACCCCACCTCCAACCCTTCCCCCCATCCTTCCGATATAATTTATAACCAGGAATCACCGTATCCCACTGATTTTCCTCATCCCACCAAGTTTCTGAAATATCCACAATGTCTATTTCCCCCCCAACACCAAGCATTCCAACTCCCCGATTTTACCTCAAAGACTTCTAGCATTTGTGTATAAACACTTATAGTTTCCCATGCTTGTTAAGCCCACAGCCTTCCTCTTGCTGCCTCGAGACCTTGCCAGACAGTTCCTATCATTAGCCACAGTCTCAGTGGACAATTTTAATCCATTTCCTTGTACAAAAGTAATAGCTATCCCTTCATCTCTTTGAGATGAGCCATCCAGAACCAGAGACTTTTCATCTCCTGTCGGCTTTCCCCCATTATTCAGTTTAAAAACTTCTCTGCCACCTTTTTCATTTTGAGCACCTGCAGCCTGCTTCCTTCTCGGGACAAGTGGAGACCGTCCCTTTTGTACAGCTCCCTCTTGTCCCAAAAAGCATCCCAGTGCCTAACAAACTTGAACCCTTCCCCCCTACACCATCATCTCATCCATGCATTGAGACTCCTGATCTGTGCCTGTCTCTCCGGCCCTGCACGTGGAACAGGTAGCACTTCTGAGAAGGCTACCTTGGAGGTCCTGGCCTTGAGTTTCCTGCCCAGCAGCCTAAATTTCTCCTCCAGGACCTCACGACTGCATTTCCCCACATCGTTGTTGCCGACGTGCACCACGACCACTGGCTCCTCCCCAGCACTATCTACCAGCCTATCTAAAACATGCGTAATGTCTGCTACCTTTGCACCAGGCAGGCAAGTCACCATATGGTCAGTACGCGGGTTCACCACCCAGCTGTCTACCTGCCTAAGGATCGAATCACCAACTACCAAGAGCCCCCTCCCACCCTTCCCAGGGACGGTTCCTTGGTAAGAAAGGATACCCGTTCACCAGCTGAAGAAGAGGTCCCTTCTGAGGGCACATTCCCCTTATCCTCAGCATGGTGCCCAGTTTCCCCTTGACCCTCATACTCCCTGGCAACAGCTGGGCTGCCAGATCCAGAGTGGGACATATCTAACAAGTCCCCAAGAGTGTTCTCCGTGCACCTAACTGACTGTCTCTGCTTCTCCACGTCAGTCACCTTGGCCTCAAGGGAGCAAACGCGCTCCCTGAGAACCAGGAGCTCCTTGCACCGAGCACACACCCAAGACTTCTGACCAGTGGGCATATAGTCATACATGTGACACTCCATGCAAAACACTGGATAGCCCCCAAACCCCTGCTGGCATTTTGGCTTCATAATTGTTTTTAAACAAATACTTTTCTATAACCCCCCTTTTAAAACCCTTTGTATTTATATGGTTCCTGTTGTAGAAGTCTACTTACCTTACTGGGAACCCAAGGAGCCGAGGTCCCTGGCTTTCTGGCTCTTCCTGGATGTCTTACAGAGCTCCTAGCGTAAGAGTCCCTAGGCTAAGAGCCACAGGCCAAGAGCCTCACCCTTTGGCTCTCACCCTTTGGCTCGTGCCAGAGGCTCATGCCAGAGGCTCATGCCTCTTGCAAGCTTCCTGCCATAAATAGAAGCGTCCCCCAGGAGAGGGTGTGGCCAGCAGCTATTCAAATTCACCCTAGGCACTTAATTACAGGCAAACAATGACTCTTTCACACCCTAACTCCAGCAGCCAGGAGTCTGCTACAACTCACCCACACACTCCCAAATACAGTCCCCCAGTACCTTCTCAGCTAAAGCACCTCAGCTGAAAGTAAATAAATAAATAATAAAAAAAACCACTCACCCCTCTGGCAGCTCCAACACCTTGCTCCTTCTCAGAGCTCAGCTGGGTCATTGTTCTTTGATTGTCGGATTTTATTGGGCATTGATTTATGGCCATTTTATGGCTGTTCAGGGGTGACTTTGCAGTCAGTATGGTGTTGCTCTGAGATATTTGAATGTGGTTTTGAGCTGTACTTTCCCCTCACAGTTGAGAAAATGTGGCATGAATGCTAGATGCAGAATTGCCTGAACTGTCAAAATCCAGTTGGAAAGTGCATCAAACATGGATTGAAAGTGGATTATTTGGTGTGTGTGACCGCAGCCCTAAAATCAGGCTAGGCTGATTGGTGGATTTTTTTTTTGATAAACTGACATCTCCAACCGCATTTTTTCTCCTATATATATTATGGCTAATAATACTGACTTACTATGTTAGGGGTATTGTGAAGATTACTGAAGTAATTATCTCATCTCTCTCTCTCTCTCTCTTCTATCTATCTACCTCTATCATCTATCTATCTAGCACTACTCATATAGCGATACTTAGTGTCATTCTTTTGTTGTCTTAATTATTGCCCCCATAAATTTTGCCACAGAGAGAGTAACAAAATCATTTATATCTGATAGTAACCACGTCACCTGTGCCCTCATCCTGTCAGATGTCTCAGTGGGCAGTTCCTCATTTCTAAGTAAAGGAGTAATTAAACTAGCCCTCAGCTCATCAAATATAGGACATTCAATTGTATGTTCAATTGTTTCAGTTTTATCATGTGAGCATCTACATGTTCTATCTAAATATAGCACTTTTTAATATCTACCCTCCAGAACTGCCGAACTGAAGTAATATATGCTAAGTATTTTGAGCAAATATTAGGTAAAATCAGTATGAAAGAGCTTGACAACATGCATCAGAGCAATTATTTTTATTTATTTCTGTTTCTTTCTCCAGAGTGGCATCCAAAGTAGCTTACAACATTGTTCTCCCCTCCTCTGTTTTATACATACAACAACTGTGTGAAGTAGGTTAGGCTGAAAGAGGGTGACTGACCCAAGGTCATCCAGGGAACTTCATGACAGCACGGGAGTTTGAAGCTGGATCCCTCCGTAACCACTATACTATACAGGCTGGCTGACTGGAAGTCAAGGCTGATGCTGATGGAGGGCTTCCGGTCTGGGATTCATGGCGTCCTGACGTGTTCTGGCTTTGCTCTCAGAGCTCCCAGAGCATACGGAGGGTCTTGATGACAGGGAGGGCTTCTTACAGCCCTCCGCAGATCCCCCAGGCAGGGGGGTGACTGGCAGCGAGCTTTGGCCCGAGAGGGAGTTGAGATCGGCTGATAGCGGGGCTTTAAAGAGCGTCGCGACCAGCCTTGATCCCCTCCCCCAGAGAAGGCACTTCGGAAATTCTCTACAAGACCCCACCAAGTTGGATTCTCAACATAAGAACGCATGACCCAGACCTCCAAGACATTCTACGGAAACTGATATTAAGGAAACACTGCTATAACAAGACACGGACTTTGAAGGTAACTTTTTTAAAATTGCTCACCGGAGACGCGTTTTGGCCGAAAGTAAACAACATCAGATGAAGCGCATGATCTTGCTGTATCTGTCGTACTAACATCAAATCTGAAAAAGTGCAGTTAAACAGCTTAAAAAGGCCAAAAAGCTGGTTTGTTGATCATTCCTGCGGTTGGATTATTGACTTTAAAATAGAAACTAACAACAAACTCCGTGAGAATTAGTGTGGAAAAGTACTCTAGCTGCAGCAGAAATCGTCAGAACAGGAAGTGACCTCAGACGAGACAAGTAATCGTCCTAGAGTAGCCCAGGGAAGCCGGAAGAAGGGAGGAAACCATGGACAAGGGGACCATCAAGACTGCCAGACAGGAAGTGAGTAACTGGAAGAACCATATACCATAGAGAAATTGCGCCCGCCATTTTGAGAAGGTCAGAAAAATTTATTTCGATTCTAAACGAAAGACTTAATAGAAAAAAGTGAAATTAGAGCGATTTAGGTGGGCATAAGAAGGACTTTGATTTGATGTAGGTTGGAGGGAAATTTTAAACAACGGCTTATGATCTGCGGCAACGACAGAGGGCGAACTCCTGGTCCTCCCCGAAAATGGCTGCGAAAGAAGAAAAGAAGCTACAGGGCATGATGGAAGCTATGGAGAAACGGGTGATGGACGTGATTCAGAAGTTGGAAAAAACCCTTATAACAGAAGTAACAGAGCTGAAAAAAGAAATGTCTGGGATTACAAAAGAGATACAGACGTTGACTAAAAGAGCAGATGAGACGGATGAAAGAGTGAAGAGAGTGGCATCTAATGTTGCTGAGGTTACTTTAGAAACAGAAAAAGTCAATGTGATGGTCCAATATAATGCAATGCTTAACCACATGAGATTCAGGGGGATCCCTGAAGACAAGAGTGAGAACATCCATTCTGTTATGGTGGATGCTGTTGCAGATTTTTTAAAAATGGAAGAGAAGAAGGTGGCGGCACAGATTGATGTGGTGTACAGAGTCAATTCTGCGATTGCGCAAAGGAAAAAATTACCCAGAGATGTAATTGTCCAGTTTATATCTAAAAAACTGAAGGAGGATCTATTTAAGCAACAATTTCAGGAAGATTTCATAATTGACAACAAGAAAATCATGGTTTTAAAGGAACTACCTAGAGCAATGCTTCAGGATAGACGACTCTTCAAAGATCTGATTGACAAACTGAAAACAGAGGGTATAAGATACAGATGGGAAATTCCTAAAGGTGTCAGTTTTACATTCAAACAGAAGAGAGTCACCATCAAGTCAGTAGAGCAAATGACCAGATTCATCAATGATAACTTTAAAGACTCTGATAAATAAGCAGAAAATCAACATGGAGAGTCAAATTATATCATGGAATGTTAATGGACGTAACTCACCTCAAAAAAGAAAAAATGTTAGACTTTGGTTGGAAAAACAAAAATGTGATATTGTTTGTTTGCAAGAAACACATATTAAAAAATCTGATGCCAAATTTTTGATTCAAAAAAGACTAGGAGAGGAATTTTACTCCCTCTCCTCCCAAAAGAAAAAAAGGAGTTGTTATATATATCAAAAAGGAATTGGAACCAAAAGAAGTGTTTAAAGATAATGAAGGGAGGTTTCTGGCGGTAGAAGCCGTGCTGCAGAATAAAAAGACTTTAATTGTTAATCTCTACGCCCCAAATGGTGCGAAGGAAAATTTTTTTCAAGATTTGTGGGAACAGCTACGACAGTTAACCTATGAGCAAATGATTTTGATGGGTGACTTTAATGGTACTGTTGATAATGTTGTTGATAGAAAATCCAAAAAAGGAATTGAAGCCATGGGCAAACTTCCGAAAGTCTTTTTTCAATTGACTAAACATGAACATTTGGTAGATGTTTGGAGAGTTAAAAATCCCAGGGATAGAGAGTATTCCTTTTATTCATCAAGACACGAATCCTTTTCAAGGATAGACATGATGTGGATGACGGAGAATTTGATCTTGCAGACACGCAAAATTGAGATGTTACCTAGAATTCTTTCTGACCATAGTCCGGTAAAATGGTCAGCGTATGTTAAGAGAAAGAAATTCCGATGGAGACTTAATGAAGATTTGCTGGACAAACAAAATATTGTGGACAGAATAAGGACAGAAACCCAAACATATTTTCAACTGAATTTAAATAAGGGTGTACAGACGCAAATGGTATGGGAAGCTTACAAGGCTGTGATGCGAGGACATCTGATTGCAATTAATAATAATGAAAAGAAACAACAACTGAAAATAGATAAAGAGATCATGGAAAATATTCGGAAAAAAGAAATGGAACTTAAGAAAAGGCCTGGTAAAAAGAAGACCTTGAGAGAATTGAGGATTTTAAGGGAGCAATATGAGGCGAGGTTGAACAAAGAAGTATACTGGAATTTGAAAAAATTGCAACAGAAATCCTTCGAAGGTGCAAATAAACCTGGCAAATACTTGGCATGGAATTGAAGAAAAGAAGAGAGAATAAAACAATTACTAATTTGAAAGATGGAAATAAAGAGATTTCAGACCCAGGAGGGATCAGGAGGGAATTTTACAAATATTATGCGACTCTTTTTCAAGCAAAACAAGTGGATCCGCAAAAGATGCAAGACTATCTATCCAAGGTTAATTTGATACAACCAAGCCCTGAAATGAAAGCATTCTTAAATGCTGTAATAACTAAAGAAGAAATTAGTAAAGCAATAGGAGAGGCAAAGATTTCTAAAGTTCCAGGCCCGGATGGCTTCTCAGCCAAATTTTATAAAAAACTTCATGAAGACTTAGTTCCGGTGTTGGAGATCCTTCTAAACGAAATTAGAAGGACAGGGAAGATTCCAGATTCCTGGAATGAAGCTGCAATCACCTTAATTCCTAAAGAAACTCAAGATTTAACAAATGTAAAGAATTATCGGCCTATCTCATTACTGAATAACGATTATAAGATATTTGCAAAAATATTAGCAGAGCGCCTTAAAAGGTTTTTGAAAGACACTATTGTTGAAGATCAAGCCGGATTTTTACCAAATAGACAAATTAAAGACAATATGAGGGTTGTTTTAGACGCAATTGAGAATTATGATAAGCACCCTGAAAAAGAAGTTGGTTTTTTATTTTTGGACGCAGAAAAGGCATTTGATAATCTGAATTGGGAATTTATGTTTAAAGTGTTTGAGAAATCCTTGATGGGCGCAGAATTTATAAGAATGATCCAATCAATTTATAAAGAACAAAAAGCTACGGTGATTGTGAACGCAGAACCAACAGAAGTGTTCCGGGTAAGAAAAGGTACTAGACAGGGTTGTCCCCTGTCACCATTGTTATTTATCTGGATTTTGGAGATTTTGCTACAAATGGTTAGAGATGATGAAAACATAAAAGGTTTAAATATTGGAGGCTTTTCATTTAAACTAAGAGCATTTGCGGATGATATTATGTTTATTGTTGAAGATCCTGTTAATAATATGCCTAAGGTATTTGAAAAAGTGAAAGAGTTTGGTCATCTCGCAGGGTTTTATGTTAACAAGAATAAATCTAAGATATTGTGTAAAAATATGATTGGTACAAAGCAACAAATGTTACAAAATGTGACAGAATGTGAAGTGGTTAAAAAGGTTAAGTATTTGGGAGTTGAAATTACAATGAAAAATATAGATCTGTTTAAGAATAATTATGAAAAACTGTGGGGTTCGATAAAGAGTGATTTAGAAAAATGGGAAAAACTAAGACTATCTCTTCTTGGAAAAATTGCCGTTGTCAAAATGAATGTACTGCCCAGGTTAATGTTTCTGTTTCAGACAATACCAATTGTGAAAGATGGGAAAGTGTTGGTAAAATGGCAAAAAGAAATCTTTAAGTTTATCTGGGCAGGAAAGAAGCCAAGAATTAAAATGAAGATAATGTATGATATTAAAGACAGAGGTGGCTTCCAAGTCCCGAATTTGCGTTTGTATCATGAAGCAGTATGTATGTCTTGGTTATCTGAGTGGGTTAATTTGGAAAATAGAAAACTTTTAGCTCTTGAGGGGCACGATTGCAGATTTGGCTGGCATGCCTATCTTTGGTATGGGAAAAATAAAGTCGATTCTATGTTTAAGCATCATTATGTAAGGAGGACATTGTTCGATGCATGGACCAGGTACAAGGATAAAATCTCCTTGGTTTGACAATGGAAAAAATTCCACAAGAAAAAAGGACATTGTTATGGTACATGATTACGTCGGCGAGAATGGCCTTTGCTCAACAATGGAAAATGGAGAAGGTGCCAGATATACATGACTGGTTGAGAAAATTGTTATTTTTAGCGGAAATGGACAAAATGACAAAGAAATTAAATGGACAAATGGCAGAACAGTACTTAAAAGATTGGGAAGGATTGAAACTGTATCTAGAAACTGAATATAGAATGAAGGGGAAAATATATAACTTGGATACGTATGGATATTGAACGAGAAGTGAAATGAATTTTGAACTGTATGTACTGTTATTTGAAAACATGTTGAAATTGTAGAGGTTTTATATAATTGAAATGTGTTACCTGGTTTGTCGATGCATTTAAGTCTAAACTTGATTACCTTATAATTACTTTTGTTTGTTATTAGCAGTGTTGGAAGCCTATTGGGGGGTGGGGGGGATGGGATGGGTACTTTTCTTTTTCAAAATTGTATTGGTAACGTAATTGGAAATGTTGAGTGTATCCCAATAAAAATTTTGTTTAAAAAAAAAAAAAAGGCTGATGCTGATGGAGACCTGGGCACTAGATTCACACAAATATTTGATAATATGATAGTTTGCTATGGCTTTTTTGTTCATTTCTGGAATGGAAAATAAGCTTTTCCCCCCTCAGATGTCCAAAGCTTGTTGGATTTGGAGGGGAATGGGATTTGTGCTGCTTCAGAATTAACACTGTCCATGTTAACTTCTGTCCTTTCAGCATTACTTCTCAATTCGGTAGAGCCAATGAGCATGATTCCATTTAAGGTTGTTAACTGACTTGGAGAAAAATTTTCTGCCCCTTTACTAGAGGCTTAGCAGGATGCTATTTGCCATGTGGTGTTATTTACCTCCTTGCCATGAGAAGTTTCAGCTATCTACTTCCACACATTGAGACTCTATTATAGGACAGGACCATTTTTGCCAGGCTTGTTGGCAACTTTAGTCCCATCATTCCTGAAGTGCATTTGGTTTACTTGATGACAAAGATCGTATATCTCCAGTATTTTCTTTTGTAAAGGAAAATGACTTTGTAAAGGCTACCCAGAAGTTCTTATTGGTTCAGACAGGCTCAGGGTAGATGACATGATGGTTTATTTCTCTACTGTCTTCCTCCTCTTTCCTTGCACCCTTGGGCTGGTGAACAGAAACAAAACATCTTCCATTTATTCAATGCAGCTCCCTTGAATCACAAGCTAGTCTAAAATTCCATTGTTTTCCTGAAACTGTGTTGGCTCCATGGATGGTTTCTTACCAGCCTCAATAGTGTCCTCAGTGGAACATCACCTTAGAATTTCTGTCATTTCCACCAGATGATTCTTTCTCTTTATAGAAGCAGAAAGTGATCAAGTAGCAGGAAGGAGAGGAACAAGATGCCTTTGTTGCTAGACGTGCTGCCGGCTGAGTAAATGGTGCCAAGAGCTAACTTTCTATTGACTGAAAGGATATGTATTAATCTGGTGCCATTAAGGGAACAGAGGACTAGCAATCAAGCTGGTCTTGCAATCAACAGGGTCTGCTTATGATATACTGTGGAGTCATTGTTATGCTTGCAGTTATGTTCAGAGTGTGAAGCCAGGCTGTAGAATTTCGGACTTCCTGAAGAAGGATCTCATTTCTCACACTCTCATAATTGTCCTACCTTTCATTCCCTTTGGCCTCTGGTGGTACCTCTTCTCTCCATCTCTTTCAGGACTGGTGCCAAGACTTCCCAGATTACATCTTCTCCTTAATTAATCCTCATAGCTTCCTTGTGGGTCTACAAATAATTCATTCTGCAAACTTTTCAGCGGGGAAGAAGGGTAATTCAAGGTAATTGGGGAAGGTGCAATACTAAATCTCAACTCTTTGCCAAAGCATACAGCCAAATATGGATCCTGTTTCTTTGCCTTCCTATTCATGGTTCGTCAGGTTATCATTTATGATAAAATCCAAATACCCCAGATTTTGATGTTCAATTTCCTCTGACACTATGAAGCCACATGTAATCTATACAGTGAATGGGCAGGATGATAAGGTCTGTTGCCTGGTTACTTTTGTGGTATTAGAGTTGACTCACAATGACTCTTTCCATATTTCTTCAGTAACATAGGATCACATGAGATAAGTGACTGATATGGTGACATCTCACAAGAGTATCATTTTTTTATTGGGGAAGACAAGACTGCCATTTTGGTGCCTCCTCCTGTGTGATCTTTAGGTTCCCATGATTTCAGAGCCACAGGGAGGGGGCCACATTGGAGTGGTTCCTACATCACTAAGATAACATGTGAACTGGCACAAAATTAAGTGACACTCTGTATGAAGGAGGAAGGACTTTGCCTGGATTCTGAGGGGCATGTGTGTTGTGTGTAAAGTGCAGTCAAGTTGCAGTCAACTTATGGTGACTTCATAGGGTTTTCAAAGGTTTCCTTGGTGGTCTCCCATATAAGTACTGACTAGGAATGGGCACAAACCGGACCATGAAGCAAAATTCATCATGAGTCAAATTCATGGCAGGGTCCCCAGCACAAACTTTGACATTGTTCGTAGAGGCTTGTGCCTGTTTGTTTCCTAGACAGACTGCTTCTGCTCAATCAAAATGTTTATAAAACTTCAAAACAACAACTTGGAGGGCAGGTACAGGAGCATCCAGGGGTGGTCCCCTGTGACTTTGATGTCTCTAGCTTGCACAGGAACCATTCTATACACTCCTGAACCTTGGTCATTTTGACTGGTACAGGTTCAGGAATGTACAGAATGGATCCTGTGCAAGCTAAACACACCAAAGTCACAGTGGATATCTGCATGACTCTCCTCTATCTGCCTTTCAAGTTTGGTGAGGATTGGGTAACAGGGTGTGAGTTCCCCTTTCTGGGGAAAGCATTTTCCTGAGGGCACCTTCTTTGGTGGGGCTGTAACTCAAACCTTGTAAATTCAGTCCTCTCCAAATTTGGAGGTCAAGTAGAGGAGAGTCAACCAGAGATCTCATGTGACTTTGATGCCTCTAGCACACTGTGGGGGGAAAATACCACCTCATGAACTTCACAAAATGAATTGATTTGTAAGGTGGCTAAAAATTCATGATGGCCCGTGGTTTGCAAATGGGGCTCATCATGAATTACATTTTCCAGGTTGTGCTCATCCCTTGTACCAACCCTACTTAGCTTCCATATCTAATGAGATCAGGCCTATATTATACTATTCCACAACCCCTCCTGAGGGATATAGAGAGGACCAAATTCAGGCTTGGACTTTTATCAATCTCTTACATTAAATGTCTATTATAATTTCTTCCTTTCCTTTCTACAAAGGATATCAGGGCGGTATACAGAGTTCTCCTCTCTGCCATATCCTGACAATGGCCCTGAAAGGTAGTTTAGACACAAACAAAGAGAGAGAGAGAGAGAGAGAGAGAGAGAGAGAGAGAGAGAGAGAGAGAGAGAGAGAGAAGGAAAAGGAGATTTCCATGAACAGCATGGGGATGCTGGGGGTCTGCATTGGTTGTTGACTATTAAATCCCTCAGGTTTTTCCTCCTTCACTTCAGATTCCGTTCAGCCTTTCAGATCTGATTGGTCTGCTCTGAATAGAATGAACAGATGGCAGAATCTTCTCTTGTACATCATAGGTTCCTTTCTAGGGTCATAATATCTCCAAAACAATTTAGTATACATTGCACTTTAAATATCATGTTCAATTATAAATGGTGCCCTGGTGTATGTAATCCAAAGCACACTAAAACCTTTTGAATTATAGAAATGAGTGCTTCAACTGTTGATTGTATTTCCCATAGCAAAGACAAACATTCAAGCTGATCCTGATTGACAGGCCTTGACATAAGCTGACATCCAGAGATAAAACAAAGCATCCATTCTGTAACATCTGTAATCAAGAGAACACTACTCAGCTGCACATAATTCAGTTTCTCCTGAAAACAAGCTTAGCAACTGAGTTAATGCAATAATTGGAAGATTAAGATAATGATGTAATTACTTGGTGTAACAGAACAGTGACAAGGAAAACTACAGTGTGTTATATGCAGCCATAAATCAAAGCACTTTGCAGTGAAGATTGTTGAAATTCATTTTTCATCTATAAGGTTATTCTTTTTCCCAAAGTTCCCATAATTACCAAGCTGGGCCAAGGGTGGTGCACTACAATGCACCTGCCAAACACCCATCTCATGGAGCACACTGGGGAGGGTAAACCATTGGGAAGCCACCTTTGTTCTTTCCAGCAAAGTCTCTTGTTTGTACACTCATGTTAATGTTCATGTTTATATGCTCTCATGTACCCTCAAATTCAGCAAGAATCCAGGCTCAGGCGTTTTCAGAGGCTGCCTCATGGCTGTTTAAGATGTCAAGCATGCTGCTACACTCCTGAATTTCTGGCAAGGCTGCAAGACTTACTGATTCTGGAGAACTCTTGGCCCAAGAGTCTTGGGACAGCCTGAGCCTGGGCAGAAGAGGAATATCCTGCTGGCAGGTCCATCAAGTGTTTTTCATTTGTTTTTAAAATATTTTATGGCTGCTGTTTAATGCTATGTGCCAAGTTATGTGTAATGCAGTTGCTGTTCTTAATGCAGAAGTATAAATTTAGGTTTGATAGGAAAACAAGTATTATGTATATTTCAATCACCCCCCAAATGTCCATTAAAAAAGAACACATTTGTTTTCTTCTTTGTTTCTTCACTGGCTCCCAATTTTTGGAAATGGTATCTCTGTGTTCTCGGGTAGTCCCTGGGTGGTGGTGGTTTTTGGAGTTTTTGGGCTTATTACTTGAAATCATTTTCAGATCTGTGGGAATAATGGAGATATCTCCAGTCTTATTGAAACCAAAATTTTCTTACAGTGCAAATCCTAAAGAGTTACGTCTTTATATCTGAGCCCATTAACTTCAGTAGACTTAGAATGGGGTAACCCTACCTAGGATTGCACTGTCAAAATTACTTCTTTAACTTCCTTCAAAATTGCTCAGATTTAAGGTCTGAGGAAAACATCAATATTCATCTTGAATTTTTATTCTGGTAAAGTTTTGGAGATGTGCAGAAGACCCTGGGAATGTTTGGTAGTCTTATTGAGATATGTATGGCTTCTGTTAAAGTTGCTTTAAGAGGATTCCTTATATGTTATATCTTAGCACAAGGACCCATTTCTGTAGATCCCACTCACTACCTGTCAGTCATCTTGTTTTCCATCTCAGAGGCAAAAAAATGATATGTAAGTGTGAATATTTAGGAAAAACATTAAACAAGATGCAGGCTAGACACACCCTCTTCATTGATTTCATTCACATCTTGAATAATGTTACTTCCATACCCTGTCAACATAAGAACATAAGAGACGCCAATGTTGGAACAGGCCAATGGCCCATCCAGTCCAACACTCTGTCACACAGTGATCAAAAATACCAGGTGCCATCAGGAGGTCCAGCAGTGGGGCCAGGACACTAGAAGCCCTCCCACTGCTGCTCCCCCAGCACCAAGAATAGAGTGCTTCACTTGCCCCAGACTGAGAGTTCCTTTCTATACCTTGTGGCTAATAGCCACTGATGGACCTCTGCTCCATATGTTTATCTAATTCCCTCTTGAAGCTGTCCATGCTTGTAGCCACCACCACCTCCTGTGGCAGTGAATTTCATGTGTTAATCACTCTTTGGGTGAAGAAGTACTTCCTTTTATCTGTTCTAACCTGACTGTTCAGCAATTTCATGGAGTGCCCACAAGCTCTTGTATTATGAGAAAGGGAGAAAAGTACTTCTTTCTCTACCTGTTCTATCCCATGCATAATCTTATAAACCTCAATCCTGTAACCCCTCAGTCATTGTTTCTCCAGGGTAAAGAGCCCCAAACACTTTAACCCCATCAATGTGTATTTATAGTTAGGATTTTTGGATCCAATGTGCTTCACTTTGCACTTGAACTCCATTTGCCATATTGACGCCCACTCGCCCATCCTCAACAGGTCCCTCACAATCCTCCTTGGTTTTCACCACCCTGAACAACTTCGTATAATCTGCAAATTTAGCCATTTCACTGCTTACTCCCAACTCCAAATCATTAAGAAACAAGTTTAAAAGCATTGGACCAAGTACTGATCCCTGCAGTAACCCACTGCTTACCACCCTCCACTGAGAAAATTGCCCGTTTATACTCTCTGTTTCCTATTAATTAGCCAGTTTTGATCCACAAGAGGACTTGTCCTTTTATCCCATGACTATTGAGCTTGCTTAGGAACCTTTATCAAAAGCGTTCTGGAAGTCAAGGTAAATAATATCTATTGGGTCCCCCTTGTCCACATGTTTGTTCACTCCCTCAAAGAACACTTACAGGTTAGTGAGACAAGATCTTCCCTTACAGAACCCATGCTAAGTCTGCCTCAATAGTTTTTGTTAATCAATGTGTCTAATAATTCTTTCCTTAATAACAGTTTCCACCAACTTATCCAGTATCGATGTCAGACTGACTGGCCTGTAATTTCCCGGATCTCCTCTGGAACACTTTTTAAAGATGGGAGTGACATTAACTACCTTCCAGTCCTCAGGAATGGAGGCAGACTTTAATGAAAGATTACATATTTTTGTCAGGGGATCCACAAGTTCACATTTGAATTCTTTCAGAACTCTTGGATGTATGCCATTTGGGCTGGATGATTTATCCGTTTTTAAGTTGTCAGTTATTTTAAGTTGTCTACCTCCTCTCTCATCACCTCAGTCTGAC
Organism: Gekko gecko; assembly: GCA_029375565.1. NCBI lineage: Eukaryota > Metazoa > Chordata > Lepidosauria > Squamata > Gekkonidae > Gekko > Gekko gecko. Next base: position 67,887,528 of record JAPDNY010000002.1, on the reverse strand, counting down.
TCAGGTCTTTTGACACCCCTCTCAAAATCAGTGGTTCTGGAGTGGGCAAGCACTTCTCCTCTTCCACAGTGAAGACAGAGGCAAAAATGCATTCAGCTTTTCAGCCGTTTCCCTATCATCCTTCAGTACTACTTTTACCCCTTAGTCATCCAAGGGCCCCACTGCCTCCCTGGCTGGTTTCCTGCTTCTAATATATTTGAAGAAAGTTTCATTGTTGGTCTTTATGTTTTTTGCAATATGCTCCTCATATTCCCTTTTTGCCTGCCTGATCACAGACTTGCATTTTATTTGCCACAGCCGGTGTTCCGTTTGATCAACCTCACTGAGACTAATTTTCCATCTCTTAAAGGATTCCTTCTTACCTTTTACAGGTTCCATTACTTTGTTTGTTAACCATACAGGCCTTTTTCTATACCTATTTGTGCCTTTCCTAATCTGTGGTATATATTTTTTCTGAGCTTCTAGGATTGTATTTTTAAATATTCTCCAAACTTCCCCAATGGTTTTGACCCTTTCTACTTTTCCTTTCAGTTTCCTCCTCACATGTCCCCTCATTTCAGAGAAATCACCCCATTTAAAGTTAAAAATGGTTGTGTCAGGTTCTTTGGGCAACTCCCTATTTGCACAACTGTTAAATTCAATAACGTTATGGTTTCTATTCCCAAGTGGTACAATCATTTTTACATCTCTCACCAGGTCTTGGGCATTACCTAGGACCAAATCCAGGATTGCCTCTCCCCGGTAGGTTCTGTGACCATCTTTTCCATAGCACAGTCATTGAGAGTGTCCAGAAACTCAATCTCTTTTTCCCGACTTGAACACATATTGACCCAATCAATATGTAGGTAGTTCAAATCACCTTTTATGACACAGTTATTGCCAACATTCGCTAGATTATGGAGAAAGCAAGAGAGTACCAGAAAAATATCTACTTCTGCTCCATTGACTATGCTAAAGCCTTTGATTGTGTGGATCACAATAAACTATGGCAGATTCTTAAATAGATGGGAGTACCAGACCACCTCACATGTCTGCTGAGAAACCTGTATAAGGGTCAAGAAGCAACAGTTAGAACTGGATATGGAACAACTGATTGGTTTAGCATAGGAAAAGGAGTACAACAAGGATGTATACTGTCACCTTACTTATTTAATTTATATGCCGAGTATATCATGTGAAATGCTGGCCTGGATGAATCACAAGCTGGAGTTAAGATTGCTGGGGAAAAGATCAATAACCTCAGATATGCAGACGATACCACTCTGATGGCAGAAAGTGAAGAGGACTTCAAGAGCCTCTTGCTCAGGGTGAAAGAGGAGAGCGCAAAAGTGGGCTTGAAGCTCAACATCAAAAAAACTAAGATCATGGCATCCGGCCCCATCACTCCTTGGCAAATAGAAGGGGAAGTTGTAGAAGTAGTGACAGACTTCACATTCCTGGGATCCCAAATCACTGCAGATGGTGACTGCAGCCATGAAATTAAAAGACGCCTGCTCCTTGGGAGGAAAGCAATGGCAAACCTAAACAGCATGATAAAAAGCAGAGACATCACCCTGCCAACAAAAGTCTGCATGGTCAAAGCAATGGTATTCCCAGTAGTAACGTGTGGCTGCGAGAGTTGGACTATAAGGAAGGCCAAGTGCTGAAGAATAGATTCTTTTGAACTGTGGTGCTGGAGAAGACTCTTGAGAGTCCCTTGGACTGCAAGGAGATCAGATCAGTCCATCCTAGAAGAAATCAAACTGTTCCCTGGAAGGCCAGATCCTGAAGTTGAAGCTGAAATACTGTCAGGTAGCCCTGTCATGATGTATGGAGAAGGGAGGGCGGATGGGCTTTTGTTTTGTGAAGGGAGGGTGGATGGGACAGTGGGGTGTTGATTTATGCACCTGGAGTGTTCGAATGGAATGTGGGGAGCTGCCTAGACTGCCTGGCCGTGCAGGCCGTATCTTACCCAGACCTAACACACTGACCTTGGAGGAGACAGGCTGTTAGCTTACTATCGCTTTCAAAGCAACAGCTAGGCTGGGAAAATGGGGGCGGCGGGAACTACATTAATTATCACTGTCTCCAGTTCCCGCGCGCGCTATGCTTCTATTGGTGGAGGGGGGGGGTCCCCATTCTCCCCCCTTATGGTATAACTGCTTGCTTCATGTAACCAAGGTATTCTTAACAATGCTTCTGTTCCAGTAACCTACTATTGCAGCTTAAAATAAATACTATTCTTGCTTCAATGAACAAGGCCTGGTATTTTGCTGACTAAGTTAAGGACTCTGACAAATACTTTGGCCACCAAACGAGAAGGGAGCACTCACTGGAGAAGACCCTGATGCTGGGAAAGATTGAAGGTCAAAGAAGAAGGGGACGGCAAAGGATGAGATGGTTAGACAGTGCCATCGATGCAACGAACATGAAATTGAGCAAACTTCAGAGGACAGTGGAAGACAGGAGTGCCTGGCGTGACCTGGTCCATGGGGTCGCGAAGAGTCGGACTTGACTCTGCGACTGAACAACAAAAATTTCATCTAGCTGCTATCTTTAATTAATTCATCATTTTATAATCCTCCTCTATCTTTTGATCTGGTGGGTGATAAACTCCCAGATAAACTTCCTTTAGGGCTCACTATTTCAATCAATAGCATTTCCAGAAGCGAATCCAATTCTCTTACCCTCTCAGTCTTACCCTCTCTGACATACAGAGCCACCCCACCTCCAACCCTTCCCCCCATCCTTCTGATATGATTCACTGTGATGTTTCAGACTTTAAAAATGTGTTGCATTCCTATATATGTGACCTTTCCTGGTCCTCTTCAGAATGGTTGGGGGGGGGAGGCTGAATTTGAACATGGAATACAGAAGTGAATCTTGAACATATACATTTACTTTCATTCTGAAATCTCAGTCCTTAAGATGGATATTACAGGATACTGTAGTTTGTATTTTCAGCCCCACCCCCTGAAAACAAATGCAGCTCTGGAGCTGTTATTTAAACCTGAAGCAGATCTGTATCATAAACATGTGTACCAAATTTAATTCCAATATCTCATTATTCAATGGAGCTATCATATTCCAAACAACATATAGACAAGCCTGCAAATGGAATCTCAAACAGGGAAGTTAAATAAAAGTCCTTACTTTGCTTGGCTAATAAAAGTAAGCAATTAAAAAATTGATCCTAACCAGATTTCAGTCATCTTTAGGGGTATTCCAGGCCCATAGCCATGGTGTGCAAAAAAAGAGGTGGTGGTCCACCAATCATTTGTTATGCCCCTCAGTCAGCATTAGTGGTTGGTATGAAATCTGTCACGTGTCTTTCAGATGTAAGTTTTTCTATGTAAGAAAGGAAGGAGTTGAGGTAAAAAGTGTGAATACTGTATTAAATCTTCCAAGGCTGAATTTTCTATGCAGTTGACTAGAACAGAATTAGCAGTTAGCAGGGCTGAAGAGTCCTGATTTTAAACGTCTGAAGGGGTGGGGGAGTGAAATCATGTTGGAGTAAAACAGAGAGAGAGAAAGTAAGGAGTGAGGGGAGAAAAAGGTGTTGTAGCAGACTCAGAAGAAAGTTAGGAAAAAGAGACAATAGGGCAGTGTTTTATAATAGTCCTGTAGAACTCTTATTGCTGGGGAAATTATTTTTGACAGAACAGGAGACAATTAATAAGGAATTTAGGTCCAGAGGTGAGTGAGCACAAATCTTCTTTTTTGAAAATATGCTAACCCACGGGAACCTCATTCACACGGGAGGGTTGTGGTGTTTTCTCTGAAGATGGAAAGTTGCTGGGAAAGACTTCCAGTCAACAGCGTGGCAATGGCAGCCACTACTCCCGAGCCTCAGGAGAGTGGCTAGCACATCAGCGGTTTGGAGAAGTGGCCTCTCCATGGAACCCTGGGCAAGGGTTCCTAGCCAGAGGGCTTTTAAGGAGTTGCCTCTTCGGCGGCGGAATGCCGTGGAATTGAGGCACTCCTTCGCCCTAGCGGTCCTACCGCTGGTGGCCGAATGGCATGAGCTAGGCTGATCGGGGCAAGCAGAGGAGATCGGGCGAGATGCGACAACTGAGGCAAGGCTGCAGGCAGCCGAGGATGAACGTGAGTTCAATGTAAGTGATTTAAGGAAGAAATGGCAAATTCCCTGCCCCTTTGTCTCACCGGTTTGGAGGGAGTTCCCCCCCCCACATGAGCAGCAAATAGAAGAAAAAGGGTGGGTGCAGGGAAAAGAGAAAAGCAGTTTGGTTTTGAGAGACTTACCAGAGCGGATTTTACGCATAAGCGAATTTCAGAGGTGGTGAAGGAGCGGTTGGTTCCTGTAAACAATAATCCAAGATGTTGGGCGTTGGGAAGAAGGTGACGAAACCGAAACCTCCGGGCAGTCAGAGTCCTAGGCCGGAGGAGGGGCCAGATGTCATAAGACTACTAGCGGATACGCTTAAGCCAGTCATGGATCAACTCGCTGGTATTAACCAGCAGTTAGCCATTTTAAATCAGACGATGGCAGCACAACAGCTCCAAGTGGCGGAAACGGTTAAACAAACAGAGCAGACGATTGCAGAAGTGAAGGAGATGCACTCTGAACACAGAAAGTTGAAGAAAAGAGTGGATCAAGTGGTGAACAAGCAAAATCATCAAGAATATAGGCTTTTGTCCTTGCAAATGGAAAAAGCTAATATGATCCTCAGATTTCAAGGGGTGCCAGAGTCTTCGAAGGAAGATTTAAAGAAGCTCCTTAGTGATCTTCTCGCACCAGTTGTAGGCTTAAAAGCAGAAGAAATTATGCATGACATGGAAGCAGCGTATAGGGTGTATTCAAATTACACCAAAAAGAATAGCCTACCTGGTGAAATATCAGTCAGATTTTCAAGAAGACAAACTAGGGATGCAATTTTACGAGCAACTTTGGCAGCTCCATTGAAAATGGGGAATGACAGTATCAAGGTTCTAAAGGACATACCATTAGAGATTCATCAGAAGCGGAAAAGTTATAAGGACTTGACACTCTTTCTCCAAACTAACCAAATTAGATACAAATGGTTAGATCCGGAAGGAGTGGTCTTTAAGATGAATGATAAGAGAGAGAAGATCGATTCTGTGTTTAAAGCCAAGGAATTCCTCAAACGTCACCTGGGGACTAAAGAAGACGGCGAAACTGGTTCGAGTGGCTCTGTTCCCTCCGAGACAGACGAGGACCTGGCGGCAGAAGAAGGCGCTGATGCCCGAAGACCAGCTTATCTACTTAGGGACAGGCCCCTTCCCTCTGCCGCCCGACCAGCCACGGCCGGGACACTCGCCTGGAGCGTCCTTCTAGAGCTCGCTGTATTTCTTCCCACAAAGTAGAACGGATCACTAGGCTTGTGGTCTGTCCATCCACGGAACCCACTATTTAACACTTGCTGGAGGATTCAAGATGGCGCTAAGGCTGCAGCACTGATTAACAACGCTCCGCAAGTTACTTTATTTTTATTTACTCCTACTTTGCTCCTTATGTCTTTGTAATTTATCTTCAGTAGATATTGCTGTTTATATCTTTGGGCTGCCCGCTTCTGAATACTTGAACTCTAATCTCACTCCTACGGCCTCTCCTGAAGCGTCAAGTTTTATTTCGGAGATAAGCCTGGGAAGTGCGTTATGAGAAACAGCTGCTTGAACAGAGAAAACACTTGAATAGAGTTTCTCCGACACCTTGCCTCATTTGCAATAGGCTGCTTGCAATAATATATCAACATTTCAATAGCTCACAAGAATACAACAACAATATAACAGCTATTTTACCTTAAGGAAACATACTCCTGCATACTCCTGCAGCCTTCTCATAAGTAGGATGGATTCAACAAAAGGAAGTAAGAGAGCCCGAGACTTAGAAGATATAACTCCTCTTCCAGCAAGTAAACAGAAGAAGATAAAGGATTACTTTGTAACTAAGGAAACCAGGGAAACCCTAGTTTTTAATATTCCTATTTCAAACAGATATGCTCCTCTTGACCCTGCTACTACTCTGGAGTATAATTCAGACACTCCTCCTGATTCAGCAACTACTCCAGAGTACAATTCGGATACTCAAATGTTACAGCAATTGTCTGTGAAAGCAGGGCTGCCTGACAACTTAGGGGAAGATTTATGTATGTTAACTGCGGAGACAGTCAAATGTATATTCGAGGCATTACGTGGAATAAGAAGCAACCTTGAAGGGCTTACCAAATTGGTAGCTAAATTAGTGAGCTCAGCGGTACTCCCAAGTGTGGCCGACAGTGCAGCTGATGATTTACACTCAGGTACTTCTCTAAAAGAGGACAGCACAGGACAAAAGCTAACAAAAGATGACAGCGCAGGACAAAAGCTAACCTGTAGCAAGAGATTTTACAACTTGACTTTGCAAGCTCACAAGGTCTGTATTACAGCGAGCTACTTCAAGGGTATGATGCCCAATTGGAAGTCTGTAAAACAGGCTGTTTTCCATCTGCGATCCCTTTTTCCAGAATACTATGATGCAGTCGACTTACTCTCTTTAGAAGTACTACCTAGTACATACCAAGTACAGAGACTGCTGCTGAACTTTAAGACCCCCAAAATGCCCACACTGATTCTGAAACATAGGAGCTATTTGTTGTCAAAAGGAATTCTACCAACTAGGGTTTTTGCTAACACTATCATCACTCCCTTGCTTCCTAAAGAAAAGCACACAAGATCTACAGTGTCTGACAAAAGGGCTTATGTCCATAAGTTACCATCTTCAAATGTTGACATGCACCTTAAAAGTAACTCAACTGGAACACCCATGGACATTGATAATAATAGAAGCTGCTCTTATTTGGAAAATTCAATCGAAGGGGACTTAATCAAATCCTTTCCAAAAATGCCTGAAGAAGAACAAACAGACATTATTTCACGATTGGACTGGCTAAAAACTGAACTTTGGAAAGCAAGAGAAAATGAGACATCTCAAAGACTGCCCTTTGCCACGGAAACTGATAACGTGGCACCAAATCCAAAAGCTGCAGTTGAAATCCCCGTAGTCAGACAACCAGAGGGAAATCATCGAGACAGCCATGGACAGCATCCCAGCAAGCCAATTGGTGGTCAAAGGGCAACTGGTGGGCCACCCAAAAATGGATGTATATTTTTAGATCCCGAGGGGAACCTAAACGAGATAGCACATGAAGTTTGACAACTAAAGTTTTTGTCTTGGAATCTTGGGGGGTGGCGAAATAAGCTCCATGATCCGGATTTTCTAGATTTCCTGCAAGGGTATCACATAATTCTTCTCCAGGAAACCTGGAGTCAGGATCAAGAACAGCTTTTTATTAAGGGTTACAGGACCTTACAAGTCCCCGCAGTTAAATCCCATTCAAAAGGTCGGGGTTCTGGAGGTTTGGCAATTTTTATAACAGTAGATCTAGATGTTGAATTACAAGTATTGGAAAACAGTTGTCCTAGTAATTTTCAAATTTTACTAATCAAAGGTCTTAATTTTGGTAACCTTATATGTATTAATGTGTATATACCTCCAAATAACTCTAAGCATAAGCCTAATTGAAGTCCCTGGGATACTCTGGGAGCCTCCATTGAAGTCTTAACCTCTCAGTTTCCCAATTCACATTTTATATTAGGTGGTGACTTCAATGCCAGAATTGGATCAGGTGCCTTAGACACAAGAGCCAATACAAACTCTCTATTTGCCGCTCACGCGTCCCTATTGGACCGTTCTTCTAGGGACAAGGTTATTAACAAATCCGGTCTTAAGTTCTTGGAATTGCTCTCATGGGCTAACCTACATGTCCTAAATGGTACTTATTTGGATGTATCCAGTGGCTCTTTTACTTATTTGTCAACTTTACGGGCCAGTACAATTGATTATTTTGCTATACCATCTACTTTATTGAATTTTGTAGACAGGTTTGAGGTTGTTGATAGCCCTTTAAGTGACCATTGCCCATTAAGACTTATACTTAATCTCAACGATAATATTTTTTTGAAACCAGTGCCAGAATTTGCAGAAGGTATAATCCCGGGCTATAGGAGACTTAGATGGTCAGAGCAATTAAATACTAAATTAGCCCAAACTCTTGCTAATCCTGTGATGGAGTCTATGAAGTCAGCTCTTTTTCTGCCAGGTAATGATGTTTTTAAAACTTTCCAAGCCATAAACGATTACCTTAAATCCTTTTTTATCAATAGCAAGCCAATCAACCCCTTACCTAACGGCAGTAACAGTTGGTATGACCAGGAATGTAAGGTGACAAAAAAAGAGCTAACATCTCTGATGAGACTGGTAAGACGGAATAATTATGACTACTTGATGCCTCACCTCCTGAAACTTAGGTCTGATTATAAAAACTTAATTAAATCAAAGAAAAGGGACAATGCCAAATCATTATGGAATGAACTTGAACTGGCTGTTTCAAGGAAAGATGAAGCACGCTTCTGGGATATTGTATCCAGTGGTATAAACAGCTCCTCCCGGCAGGTAGCGGCACATATTCCTCCCAAAACTTGGGTACAGCATTTTAGTAAGGTCTTTGGGTCTTGTGCACCTTCTGTCCCTGTAGATACTTCCCTGTCTCAGAGATCCACCTTAGGTATCTCAGACCTCCCTGAATGGGCCCCAGTTTCGGAGAGGGAGATCAAAGGTATAATTAACTCATTGACTTCAGGAAAATCACCTGGGGAAGACTTGATCCCGTCAGATTTTTATAAAGCTTTTCCCACATGGTGGTCATCTGTGTTAGCCGCAGTTTTTACACAAATTAATGGCACAGGTTTAATTCCTTCTGGTTGGAAGCTAAGTATTATTGTACCCATTCATAAGAAAGGGGACAAAACAGATCCACAGAACTACAGACCAATAAGCTTGATAGATATAGCAGCAAAGGTTTATAGTAAATACCTGTTGTTTAAGCTGGATGACTGGATCTTTGAGAACCACATCATCCACCCCCATCAAGCAGGGTTTAGGAAAGGTTTTGCCACCATTGACCATTGCCTTACTCTTTATCAGTTGGCCTATGCAAGCTTAAAAGGCCCCACAAAGTCTTTATACGTGTCATTTGTGGACTTGGCCGCCGCGTTCAACTCCATTGATAGGAATAGACTATGGCAAAGACTGGCAGAACTGAATATTGATAAACGGTTGTTATTCCTGTTACGTGAGCTGCACACAGACATTAGTGCCCAAATTAGAGTTGGAATGTCAGGGTCCCTAACTAACAAAATCCCAATTCATAAAGGAGTGAAGCAGGGGTGTGTGTTGGCCCCTCTATTGTTTAACTTTTATATAAACAATATTGTTGACAGGTTATCAGGCCCGCAATTCTTTCCACCTACCCTTGGGAAGCATAAAATTTCAATTTTACTTTATGCAGATGACATGGCCCTAATATCACTCACAAAAATTGGGTTGAGAAGATTATTGCAGCAACTAGGTTTATACTGTAAGGAAGAGGCCCTTAATATTAACTTTGAAAAAACCAAAGTGATGGTCTTTAGAAAAAGGGCTCAAATATCCTCCTGGAGCATACTTGGCAATTCAATAAATCAGAGTAGTACCTTTAAGTATTTAGGGATTACGTTTAGAGAGAATCTGAACTGGAATGCTCACATTGGCATAGTAAAAGCATCTGCGACAAGGATTGTGGGTTCCATTCTGAGGTTTTATTATACCAAGGGAGGTTTTCTTATTGATCCTGTTATAAAACTATTTAAAAGCAAGGTCATCCCCCACCTTTTGTATGGTGCTGAGGTTTGGGGATGGAAAGAGGATATACTCACTAGCATTGAAACAATTCAAAACCAGTTTTTAAGGCGAATCTTGGCTCTTCCCAAGGGAACACCAGTTGCTCTGATGAGAGCAGAAACTGGTCTGCCTTCCTTAAGGGCGTGGGTGCATCTTGTGGTTCTAAAAGCTTGGAAGAAAATCAGAGTTGCAGGCACCGACTCTTTTAGCCAACTAGCCTTTAACTCAATGCTATCTACAGACTCAGATCGTGCCTGCTTTCTTAATAACTTACTATTGAGATATTCCATTCCCGACGACCTTCTTAGTTCTTCAACAAACAATTCAGAACTTAGAGAATGGGTATTTAAGCAGGATGTTCTGTTAGACAGACAGTTAATTCTAAATTCACAGTCTGCTACCTGGTTTAAATCATTTAAGAATGACCATTTTAGATCACCCTACCTGGTTAATATAGATAATCATAACCTCAGAGCAGCTTTTACATCTCTGCGTTTTGAATCAATGCCTACGGCCGTATTAGCTGGTCGCTATAGTAGAACACCCAAGGAACAGCGTCTATGCATTTGTGGTTCTTCTGCTATTGAGGATCTTCCCCATTATATCCTTGAATGCTCTTTGTACATCCAACCTAGGGTAAAATTTCTCTCTGGTATTTTATCAGTTTTAAGCTCTTTCTCAGTCCCTGAGAAGACCGTATTTTTGTTAGCTGACTCTAATGCTGATATATCCTATAGAATGGCTTTATTTGCCTTGGCTGCAAAGAAGATACGGGCCAACGCTGTTCTTACAGGAACTAATTAACACTGATTTTAGTGGGTATGCTGTGTTTCACTTAACTGTTCGTATCTTTGGTTTTATATCTTTTAATTATTTTAGACCTTTTAAATATTTTAGACCTTTTAAACATTTTAGACTATACTCAATTTTACACAATTTCCTATGTTTATAGTATTTTTCTCTGTTGGTATTTTTGGATTGTAATGGCCCATGGCTAAATACAATAAAACCTTTCATTCATTCACTACTTAGGGACAGGAAACCTAAGTAAAGGCAGAAGGACTCTGAAATTGGCCTTTATGAAGCGAGTTTGAGAGATGCTCTGGAATACTCTCATAACAATTAATCAGCTAATTTTGAGATAGGGAAAGTTAGATAGGAACTCACGGTATTCATGCATGCTAACTGTGTTGTACTAACATAGATACTAACGGGGTGGAATGATCTCCTACTCTTGGGTTTTTAGCTTAGTGTGGGTTTGCTTTTCTTTCTCCCTTAGTGTTTAGTTTCCCCTCCTTTTTTTTCTTTAGTTTGTAGTTTACATAAAATGCAAATAAATAACAAATCCCCTTTGGTTTTTTTTGGTTTTTTTTAAAGAAAGTTGCTGGGAAAGGATCCCACATGTGTGCACCTCAGGGATCATGCCACTGTTGCTTGATCCTATGTTTGTTCACTTAGAAAAGAATCCTACTCACAGCCTTTATTTATTTTATTTACTTTAGATATAGTCTACTTTCTCACTGAGACTCAAAATGGATCATACAGTGTAAGTCAATGCAATAATTCGCATGAGACATCTAATAAACAATGCAATAAGACTATGATTACAGCAATTTGAAACAGAGCAAAAATAATTACATGTGGTATGGCAAACAATGCAGAAAATGATATTAAAAAGGTAAAAAGCAATGCAATAAGAGCAGGGTAATACATACAGGAAAAAGATAGTACATAATATACTGTGATACAGTTCACAGTCTTTTGATTTTATAAACACTGCTTCCTGAACCATTCCATTATCCTATAGCTCCATTACCTTTATTAATATGCCGTCTCGAACCATTTTGTTTTACAGAGTTGGCATAATGACAAAAGTGTGGAAGCTTTCCTGACTTCCTCGGAAAGGCCACTCCACAAATGGGAGCCACAACAGAAAATACATGTGTATGGGTGGTTGCTGATCATTCCCATTTTTTGGATGGTACTGTTAGAAGCCTCGAGTTAGTGATTCACAGAGAAAAGAAGGTTGAACCTACAGTTTCAGGTTTCAGTAACTGGAAGAAGGCTCTCACACTTCTTTAATTCTGAAAATTATGTAAAACCGTTGCTTGGGTGGGCATTTTATAAAGTTTAAACAGAACAGGACAATAATCTATGCCACAGTGTACACTATATATTATTGATTTGTTGTATGTTCTACCATGCTCTTACAGCATTGTTTTCATTTTTTGTAATTCAGTTTTCTGCATTGTTCGACATAGCATGTTTGATACTTTTTTGCATTTCTGTATTTTTTGCAAGCCTAGTCCCATTGCATTGTGTATTATATCTCTCATGCCGTTGAATTACGTTCTATACCATGTAATCCACCTTGAGTCTCAAGTAGAAAATTGGTAAATAACTAATAAAGTATAAGTAAATAAAGAATAAAGTTAATAAATAGTGATGGGCTGAACACCACTGTACTCATCCCCCATCCCAATAAAAAAATTCTGGCTATGGGCCTGATTTGAACACTGGCCTGTTTGGATCACATCTTGTTTGCTGGTTGTGAGCTGGGAGCTGATTTTTCAGTGATCAGTTTATCTACCATTTTGTGGCAGTTCAGCAGCTTGCTCCACTGTATTCTTTTGCATCCATGTGGTGCAGAGCAACTGGTTTTCATGCATGCACCTTCTCGCACAACCAGATTGAGTTCTGCTCCCTGCCCCGTCCTTGCTGTATAACTGCTCTTTTCAGTCGGCAATTGCTTAAACAGAGAATTAAATCAGTCATGTCATATAAATCAGCCCTAAATAAGTCCTGATTTTAATACAATCCTAGTCTTTGATGTTTGTCTAAGTAGTCCCTCGTGATGCTAATGCCTTCTGGTTGGTTTGAAACAACAGCATCTTTGTATATGTGCAGTTTTGCAAAAATCTGATACAAACCCATTGGCAGCAATTGCAAGTGTCTGGTATCAACTAAACAGACAGGGTGACAGGCATACATATGGATGACATCTTCAATCATGGCAAATGTAACTATTGAACACATTAGTGACAAAATCTTTTCCCATGGTTATTTAAAAATTATGGAGTTCATTTTTTAAAAAGCTCCACTTCTCCAGATCTTTTCTGTCCACTATAGAGGGGATTAAACAATACATGGCATGCTTGTCACCAGAAACTGATTAGGTCAAGACTTCATACCAGGAGTGATTATTTACTTGTTGGATTTAAAATATTTCTCAAGGCAGCTCACAAATGGAAGACAACAGGGGCAAAGCCGAAGCCTAAGAGATGTAATGGATAGAATTATAACCAAATATGTCTGGAATATGCTCTGACCTGGATAGCCATGGCTAGCCTGATCCTGTCAGATCTGGGCTGCTAAGCAGGGTTGACCCTGGCTAATATTTGGATGGGAGAGCTCCAAGGTAGTGATGCAGAGGCAGGCAATGTCAAACCACCTCTGAATGTCTCTTGCTTTGAAAACCCCATGGGGTTCATTTATTCATTCACTAATTCGTTTGTTTGTCTGATTAATTTGTATGCTGCCCTCCCTGCCAAGGCAGGCTCATGGCAGCTTACAGAATATATGTTAAAACAGCAAGATATGATAAAACACAAGATTTAAGTAAAGCCACAACATATAAATAAACTCATCATAAAGTGCTAATACAATCATAAGTGATGGTGGCATTCTCTCAACATCTGAGTGGTCAACGAATACCATGGTCTGGGTTTTTGCTGGGCTTTTGATTCTTTCATTGGTGTTGATATTAATATTGGGGCCAGGGCCTCAATATTAGAAAGGCAGCACCCTAATCAAAAGGCTGGTGGAAGAGCTCTGTTTTACAGGCCTTGCAGAACTGTAAAAGGTCCTTCAGGGTCCTGATGTCATCCAGGAGCTCATTCCACCAGTGCGGGGCTGCCACAGAAAAGGCCCTGGCCCTCATCACAGCTAGCCTGGCCTCTTTAGGGCCTGGAAGGGCCAGACGGTTTTGAGACCCTGATCTTAGTGCTCTTTGGGGAACATGTGGGGAAAGGCGGTCCCTTAGGTATGTAGGTCCCTGACCATATAGGGCTTTAAAAGTAAGAACCAGCACCTTGAACCGAATTTGGTATGCTATAGGCAGCCATTGCAGTGCTTTTAGGGCAGGCTGGATGTGCTCCCATATAGGGAGACACAACAACAGCCTGGCTACTACATTCTGCACCAGCTGCAGCTTCCAGATTTGGGATAAGGGAAGCCCCATGTAGAGAGCATTGCAGTAGTCCAATCTCAAGGTGACCATTGCATGGATCACTGTTGCCAGGTCATTGAGTTCAAGGAAGGGAACCAACTGCCTGATCAGCCTCAGATGGTAAAAAGCTGACTTTGCAGCGGCTGCTACCTGGGCCTCCATTATTAAGGAGGCATCCAGGAGCACTCCCAAACTCCTCACCTCTGGCACTTGCACTAACGGTGCCCCATCGAAGGTCGGGAGTGGGATCCCTAACCCTAGCCCACTCCGACTCAGGCACAGGACCTCCATCTTTGTTGGATTCAATTTCAGTTGACTCAGTCTAAGCCAACCAGCCACAACTTTCAACACTAGGTCCAGATCTTCCAGACTACAGTCTGACTGGCCGTCCAACAACAGATAGAGCTGGGTGTCATCTGCATATTGGTGACAACCCAGTCCATGACTCTGGGCAATCTGGGCAAGGGGGTGCATGTAGATGTTAAATAACATTGGGGAAAGCTCCGCTCCTTGGGGCACTCCGCAAATCAGTGGGTGCATTCTGGATACCTGTTCCCCAATGGCCACCCTTTATTCCTGACCTTGAAGAAACGAGGAGAGACACTGCAAGGCAACCCCCTGAATCCCAGTGTCAGTGAAGTGGTGGATCAGTAGTTGATGGTTGACTGTGTTGAACACTGCCAACAGGTCTAACAGCAACAATACTGTTAGATCCAGATGCCTCTAGAGATTGTCTGTGAGGGCAACCAGGACCATCTTTGTCCCATGGCCTGGTTGGAAATCGAACTCGAAGGGGTCTAATATGAAGGTGTCATCCAAAAACCCTGCAGCTGGATTGCCACCACCCTTTTAATTAGTTTGCCCAGATAGGGTAGATTGGATACCAGCTGGTAATTAACCAATTTGGCCAGATCCAAGGATGACTTTTTTAGGAGAGGGTGGACCACCTCCTCATTTAGTGCCCTAGGGAACAGTCCCTCAATGAGGGATTTGTTGATGATCTCCCTTAGTGTGCCTTGTAACCCATCACAGCCGGCTTTAATTAGCCATGACAGGCTACAAGTGGTTGAGTGAAAAGATGAAAGTAATTTGTCAACCTGCTCTAGGATGAGTGGACTGAAATAATCCAGAACTTGACAAGAAGATGCACATGGAACCTCGAGTTCCTTTATTGCCTCAACTGTGATGGGGAGGTCATGGCAGAGTGACAAGACTTTATCTGCGAAATAGCTCACAAAAGCCTCACACCCAATCTCCAATTCCTTATCATTTGGTCTGCCCTGTGGCAGAATGGTAATAGACCAAATTGTTCTAAAAAACTGGGCTGGGCAAGAGCTCACAGATGCAATTGTGGCCACATAGTATTCTCTTTTTGTGGTCTTGACTGCCATCTCGTAGGATCTCATAAACGTCCTATAGAATGCTCTTGTCGTTTCGTCCAGAGCATGCCACCACTGTCTCTCTAGCTGTCTAAGTTCCCACTTCATCAGCCTCAGCTCCTGTGTATACCATGGAGTGAGTTTAGAGCGGAGGTACAGAGGATGTCAGGAAATGATCTCATAGATGGCTGCCAAGAATTGACTTTGCCAGTCCTTGACAAGCTCATCCAGTGAGCCACCAGTGGGCATCAGATCCCACAGGGCCATTTGGAACCACATAGGGTCCATTTGGCTCCATGGGCAAGCTAAAATACACTTGCCACCCAAACAGGGTCGGGGTGGCATGTTCACATGGGCCTTCAGGGCATGGTGGTCTGACCATGGAACTGCTGTAGCAGTAATTTGATCCACTGTAACCCCTGCTGCAAAGATCCGATCAAGCGTGTGCCCCACTCAGTGAGTGGGAACCGTATTGGGAGAGTCCTAGCATCACCATGGAAGACTCCAGGTCCATTGCCTGCATGGAAGTTGCATCATTGGCATGGATATTGAAGTCATCCAGGACTAATAGTCTAGGGTGCTCTAGTGCCCAAACTGATACAACCTCCAGCAGGGATGGCAGGCTATTTGCCAGTGCATTGGGTAAACGGTACACCAGCCAAACAGCCAAACAGCCAAACTCTCCCTGGCTTCCTACACAAAGCCAGCACACTCTATGCCCATGAGCTTTGGTGGTGGAAATGCTCTGAAGGTGTAATCCTCCCAAATGAACAAGGCCACTCCTCCCCCCACTCCTTAGTCTGGGATTGGTGGAGGACCGAGAACCCAAAAAGGAGCTAGTTGGGAGAGAGCTACAGTCTCTCCGTCTTGCACCCAGGTCCATGTCCTGTTCTAACAGAAAGTCATGAAGGACCATGGTCTTATTGTTTATGGACCTGACATTGCACAACACCAATGTCAGAGAAGAGTCATTAATCCTAGCCCCACTACCTTTGGGATGGGATGCAGGCTGGAAGGGAATTGAGCTTTTCTACATCTCCATTCCCTTCCTTTCCATTTATGCTTGGTCCCACTGCTGTACTTTCCCCTCCCCAGAAGCATTGGTATCCCTTGGCTGACCATCACCCGTTAATGGTCTTCATTAACTAGCCACAGAGTGTTAGTAAGCTGATTCATGGCCGAATATGAGGGATGTTACTAATAAGGCAGATCTCCAGTACTGTTGGTCCTAAGTAATCCAATCTATCTGAACAGTGCTATAATCAAACAGTATAACAATTTGGTGCAAAGTGTCCTAAATGACCTGGCCAGTAAAATAATAAAGACCGGTGGTAATAACACAGTCTATTTTTAAAAAATTTTGAATCCCAATTTGTTAGATAGCCAATCCTATCACCAGATCAACAATCAAATAATCAATCCTTAGTAATTAATTGATAAATGTAAACAATTATGATTATAATTATAATTTAGACCATTTGTACAAACTAACAGAAGGAAGAAATCAATTCATTAGTTCCCCTCTCTTTCAACTGGTTAGACCTCAATTAATTATTAGTTAATAGCTTTAATTCTAATTTAGCACCTAAATTAATTTAGTTTGGTCTTGTAGTCCTCTATCACTAGATCTGGTACTACTCTCGATGGGGTGATGCTCCCATGATGCCTAGATTGCTGTTTGGTGTCTTCTCCAATCTCCTTCAGTTCAGATAGTTAAGTCCAGTGCAAAAGTCACTACATCTCTTGCCAAAATTATAAGGAGGTCCCACGCGAGAGTCACTGGATCTTTTCCCAATATTTTGAGGATTTTAGTCCCTCCAGTTCTCAATTGGTTTCCCAAAGGTCTCTGGCAGTCCCAGGCCCAGCTCTCCATGGCACTAGAAAAGCCCACCACTGATGTTGAAAAATCTGCTGTCAATTTAGCTCTTCAGGGTTGCCTATAATTGGGCTAGCCCTGGGTGGTGGTGGTGTTGAGACCTCCCCTGGGCTTCCCAATCAATGTTCCAGTTCTTCCGGCTCTGCAATGGGCAAAGAAAGCAAAGATGTATCAGTGGCTCTTGTGATGGCAGCCACCAGCAACAGAAAATGAGGAACAAGAGGCCAGCTTGTCCACATCAGTGAACAGCAACAGCAGCCACAGTTGAATCCAACATGGTGACTGCACCAGGAAAATGCTGCTGACTGAAGCTGGTGTCCATTGGCGTGGCCACTGGGTGAGTCCAGGGTCCCATCTATGGGTCTATCTGACACTAGGCCAGTGCTGAGCACCGAGGGGATGTACCACAGACCCTGCTGGAGCAGGAGAGGGAGTCACTTACAAATTCTAGTCCCTTGCTCTTACATCTCAATGCAGCAATTTGTGTCACCCCAGAGTTAATAACTCATGGAGAATCTGGAAGTTTTAGTGTTCTCAGGCAGAGCTTCTAGGACTCTCTGTCATTGCCATCTTTATGCCAGCTGTGACTCGATGGCAACAACAACAACAAAATGTCTGGACTACATGGTTCAAGATAACATAGCATCTTGGAAAAATAAGAACATGTTAGATAGGAATATTAGCAAATACCGGGTATACTACCCGCCAAAAAATATGAATAAGGAAAAATAACAAGTTATACAAATAAATTATCTTTCCACAACTGAGCATATACAAGGTGTAAATCATGAGAGCACAAGAGTATGGGCAGATGCTTGTTACAATATTCTCACAATATCTTCAGATTACATAACGAATATAAAAACCATATTGCAACACTGAAAGTCTCTGTATCCTCTTGGTAATTCATGAGGGTAACATTGAAAGTCAGACTAGTGCTGGATAGGAAAGTTTCAGAACAATCTGAAATATCAATGTAATGATATTACAAAAAAATCTAATGTATTATAATAATAACCAGCTATAAAGACATTCAGTTCTGTTACCTTAAAAGTACAGAAGTAGACAATAATAATGATATGAAAACGTCAACAGAGGTTGCTTCTTCCCACTATGAATGCACTCAAGTATACCTTGCATATGCAAATAAACTTTGCTAATGTTTCTCCTGTGTAATCTATTCTTATTATTACAAGGTGCTATGTTACCTTGCACTACATATTCCAGATTACGGTGTGCATTTGGATACACCCAAGCTGAAAATATATGTGGAAAATACCTTATGGGTATTTTTCAGGTATATTTTGGCATCCCAAAGGTATCTGGGATTTTTTCAGAAAACAAAAGAAAATTCCTGAAAAAATACTGGGTATATTTGGGATTTTCAAGAAAGACAAGGAGCCAGCATTGCAGGCTCCTGGGGACTGTTTTTTTCTTTTCTTTTCTTTTCTTTTCTTTTCTTTTCTTTTCTTTTCTTTTCTTTTCTTTTCTTTTCTTTTCTTTTCTTTTCTTTTCTTTTCTGTGTCTCTGGGTTTCTATGGGCTTTCCTGCTGCTCTTGTTAGTTTTAAACTAGTATTTTCATTTTTGAGAAGTTTTTTTCCCTTTTGCAAGCCTTCCTTTGTGTTTCTTTCCCATTTTCTTGCACAGAGCTTGCAAAATATCCCCCTTGCTTGGATTTGTTGTGACTTTGTGCTTTGAGATAAGTCCTTTTAAATTTTCAATGCCAATGGCACTGGGTTCTCCTGAGCATTCTGCATATTGCAATTGGTTGTGCTGTGCTTGCAAAAACCCCCTCCCCCTTGTTTGGATTTCTTGTGACACTGTACTTTGAGATCAGACCTCTTAAGCTTGCAGTAGCACTGCAACAGTAGCACTGGGTTCTACTGGGCATTCTGTACCCTGAACTGGTTGTGTTGGGCTTGCAAAAATGCCCCCCTTCAGTTTGTATTACAGTGATTCTCTGGTTTGACATTAGTCCTCTTTTGCCTGTATTGCCACAGTGGCACTAGGCTTTGCCAGGCATTCTGAACACTGGACCGGTTGTGCTGGGCTTGCAATCCCCCCTTGCTTGGATTGTGATTCTGTGCTTTCCAGCAATCCTGTTGAACTGGCATTGCTACAATGGCACTGGGTTCTGCTGGGCACTCTGTAATTGCACTGGTACTGCTAGGCTTGCAACCTTCCCCTTGCTTGGATTGTGATTCTGCGCTTGGTATAAGTCCTGTTGAGCTGGCATTGCCACAATGGCACTCTGTGATTGCACTGGTTCTGCTGGGCTTGCAAAAATGCCTCCCTTCAGTTTCTATTGCAGAGATTCTCTGGTTTGACCTTAGTCCTTTTGGGTTTGCACTGCCACAGTGTCACTGGTTCTGTTGGGCACATTGAACTGGTTCTGCTGGGCTTGCAAAAATGCCCCTCCACCTTCAGTTTCTACTGCAGAGATTCTCTGAGACTTTGATTCTGTTCTGCTGGGCTTTTATTGCCCTTGCTTTTTTACTATTTTTTTCCCTCCATTGGAAACAATAGAGGATGGGGCACCTTCTTTGGGGGCCCATAAAATTGGACCCCCTGGTATAATATTTTTGAAACTTGGGTGTTCCTCTGAGGAGAAACACCAGAAGCTATGCTGCAAATTTGGTGTCACTACCTCAAACAACAGCCCCCCAGACCCCTGGATACCCCCAGGTAGATTCCCTATTGGGTATAATGGTTCCATAAGGTGTAATGGTTCCATAAGGTATAATGGAGCTGAAAAGAATACCATACCAGTATTGGGACTTGGGAATATCAGGAAATACTGATACGTTGGGGGTCCAATATACCCAAACCTGGAAAATAACTAATTTTTTTTGCATGCCCCTATTCCAGATATGGTTGGTGTTGCATCTGCTTTGAAGACCTTTTATTTCTTTTTGACATTAACTTAGAAATGGCTTGTATGGACATGAGGTGAAACTGCTCATACAGGTTTGTACAGACATAAGGCGAAACTATTATGTCAACTGTGGTCAGTTTGTAAACCAGTGTTTAATTCACAGGCAATCACTCAAATCTTGGTTTGCCTCAATAAATACTGGGATGCTTCCACAAGAAGATGATCCTCAGGGTAGCCGTCATTGCTGCTGTGAATGCAGAGACATCTGCAGTGGCATATCCACATGGATATTTCCCTTGCATTCCCCTTGCTTCAGCCCTCTGTTGCTGCCATTCCCTCCTGCCACTGGAGGATTTTTTCTGTCTTTTAAAAAAATCTGTAATAGCTATCTCTCCTTATATATAATTGAGTAGTGGGGTGGCACTTTCCAGCTCTCCCATTGGCCCATCAGCTGCCACTCAAGAGTACTCACATGCCATTGGCTGGGGGCTGGGTCTGCTCCTCTTCCCCACTTACTTCCCCTTCAGCCACTGTTCCCTATCAGAATTACTGGCAAACTGCTGTGTCTCCCGACAAAGACACTTCTCCTGCTGGGCTCCTCTGTGGGACTAACTTTTCTCTCAGTGGCTGTTGTTAGGAACTCATTGGGGCCAGTCCTGACTAGGGTTGCCAGCTCCAGATTGGGAAATTCCTGGATATTCTGTGTCTAAGGAAGCCATTGTAAGGAAGCCAGAGTTTGCAGAGGGGAGAGGAGAGGCCTCAGCTGAATAGAATGCCATAGAGGCCACTGTCCAAAGCAGTTATTTTCTCCATGGGGGGAAGAGATCTGTTGTCTGGAGTTCAGTTGTGACACCCAGCAATCTTCAGGCTCTATCTGGAAGTTGGCTACCCTAGGTGTAGCAGTTAGCACTTCAGAGCAGGGTCTGCCAGACCCAGGTTCTTGCAGTGGAAGCTGTGATTTCAGATCAGTCACAGACTTTCAGTATAACTCCTCCCCCACCCACTGCCAGCTTGGCCATTTTCCTGTCAGAACAAACTGTGAACATTGGTAGGCAACCAAGCTTGGTTTTGTCAGTAAAACAGGGTTATTGTGCAAGTCAAAAGGGGAAGAGGAGAATGATGTAAGCTGCTTTGGTCACCATTGCAGAGGGAAACTGTACTTTTCCTCTTGGGGAACATCCTCTTGGGGATCCAATCTCCAGATGAGGGCTGGAGATCACTCAGAATTACAACTGCTCTCCAGATGGCAGAGATCAGTTCCCCTGGAGAAAATGGTGAACTCTGTGTCCTTATACTCTGCTAAGATGGCCTCCCTATGACAGCCAACATGATGTAGCAGTCAGGGCTTCAGAGCAAACTAAGGGCTGCAGGTGTGTGTGGGGGAGACAGAAAGCTGAAGAGTCAGGGGAAGATAATGGCAGGTTGATGGTTGCCTGTGAAGGAGATAGGGTTGCCATCTCCAGGTTGGGAAATTCCTGGAGACTTGAGGGGTGGAGCCTGGAGAGGGTGGGGTTTGAGGAGGGGTGGGACCTCAGACATGTACAATGCCATAGACTCCATCCTCCAAACCAGCTAGTTCCTCCTGGGGAACCATTGTCACCAATCTCCAGGTGGGGGCTGGAGATCACTCAAAACTACAGGTGCTCTTCAGGTAGCAGAGACCAGTTCCTCTGGAGAAAATGGTGGACTCTGTGTCATTATACCCTGTTGAGGTCACCACAGCAAATTGATGCTGAGTGTCCAAGGCTGGGGCACTCTCCCAGAGCCTCTTTCTAGAGCTCATTGTATTTATTTCCACAACGGGCCTTATTCCTAGTATCACTATAATGTTACAACATTACATCATTCTATTATAACAATGCACTAGTTCCCAGCTGTCATTTCAAAAAGTAAGCCTCTTGCCCTTTTAGTTGTGGTTTGTAAGGAGAAATGTACAGCCCGTGCCTTTCCCTTATATCTCCACAACAGAAAGGAACAGATGCTTAAGTTTCTTTTGTTTTTAAATGAAAGCTTGGAATTTGTACATTGTTGTAATAATTATAACATTATAACGCTATAGCAATATAGCTTTTTTGTTTTTTAAAAAAGCCATTTTGGTGAAAGGAGGGCCTAAAGTAAGGAAAATGGTTCTGATAGTGGGCAGGATTCATAAAAGTGTACACTTTCCCAACCAGAATGTTGACTTCTTAACGTCTATTTTACTCCCACACTCCTTTCACTTAGGGGAGAGAACTCAAACATGGTTCACATTTCTGTGTAGAATAAATGTTGGTGGTAACTATATTAAAAGTAAGAACTTGGGAATGTAAATGCCATTTTGGCCATCTTCACCAAATATTAATAGCAATGCCTATTAACATTATTGATTAGGGCTTGCCTAGTAGCGGCTATCCATATCTGGGACTGTTTTAGTTTTTAGTTCTTTCTTGTTTGACACAGAATGCAGCTATATGAAACTCACTTGAGACAAATGCCTAGGAAAAATGAAGTTTAAGACAATGGAATAGAGATCTTTTGAGTTATTTATCTTTCCAACATGAAAAGACTTTATCCACCTTTTCAAAACTTTTGAAAACCCACTTGATTTTCAGTAGCCATTTGTATCATTCAAGGTGACAGTAATGCATGCAGAAATACATTTAGCTACAGAATGGCCTGCAGGCCAAGGGTGATGGGAATGAAAAGTGAAATATAATAGGGAAATAATGTTGCCTGCATTCATATTACAAGAACAGAGATAGCATCAGGGCAGTAATAAAATGCTAATAATAGAAATAATCCACAATGGTCAAACAGTTTGTAGCTGTTCCCACAAAAACATCATGTTTGCTGTAGAAAACAGAAAAAGTTTCTGCTTGCTTGATTTGACTTTGATTAAATTGTATCCATTGAATTGAATGTGTCCTTTGAAACACTGAGCTTTTTTCCTCAGTCTTATAGCGGAATTGGCACTATATTTGTTTCAGCTCCAGATGTATTAAAGAAGATCTTGATCAGATATTGCTGTGACATTATTTTAACACCTACGATCTATAAAATTTAGCAGCTCAAGATTTTGGAGGCATGAAATGATAAAAAGCTGGTATTAGACATGTTTGGTGGGACTATAAGAAGGACCAAGGGCCCATCTAATAAAACAACTTGTTTCAAACAATGGCCAACCAGTTGCCCCAGAGGGCCAACAAACAGGACACAGATGCCAAAGCCTTCCTCTGATGCTGCATTCTAGCAATGGCATTTGCTGCCACTTACAGCTCATTTGAACAGTACAGGTGACACAAGCCATGTCAGGTGTCCCTGACCCCTGTCTTAAAGTCAAACTATACCCCAGAGACTCAGCTTTAAAAACCTTGAAAAAGAAATTGGTCTCTCAGTGTGGCTTCAACCACTGCAAGCAGGAGGAGGTGCTTCCCTTCTTGCTAGTTTGGCTAGCTAAATAGCCATGGAAGCACTGCTGCTCCCTTCTCAGCTTGCATGTGGAGCCTGAGGAAGGAGCAAACAGCCCCGCCCCCGGCTGCTTCCACTGACATTCATGTCATGGGAAGGAAGCCTGAAGCCCCTTTCCCCTGTTTTCAGTGCTCAGAACCATACTGACAGATCCACTGCTTTTTCAGAGTTTTTAAAGCTGAGTCTCTGAAGTACAGTTTGACTGTGAGAGATGTCAGGGACACCTGACATGGCACTTTTAAATAATTTTTAAATGTGAGTCCCCAGAGAACAGTTTCTGTGAGATGCATCAGAAGGGCTGTCCATCTCCAGATGGGCCTGGAGATCTCCTGCTATTATAATTGATCTCCAAACAACAGAGATCAGTTCCCCTGGATAAAATGACTGTTTTGGAAGGTGAACTGTATGGCGCTGTACCCTGTTGAGGACCCTCCCCATCCCAAACCCCAGTCTCCACCCCCAAATCTCTAGGTATTTCCCCACCTAGAGTGGATAACCCTATGCATCAGGGACCCCGACACAGCTCATGTCACCTCAATCATTTAGATGAACACTCTAGTCATCATGGTTATAAGCTAGGGATGCTGCAGATTTCATCACAGATGAGTTTGATGGCCGAACTTACAGTGATGTGAGTTGATCACTCAGTTTGTTCTGCTCATGCTGTAAAGCCACAAATACCTGCCAAAATGTTTTGCTTTGGGTTTCTGCAAAACTGTGTATGTACAAAGATGCTGCTAATTCAGATTGATTGGCGTCCATTAGCATCACTAGAAACTACTTAGATGATCACCCAGGGATAGGATTTTATTGAAACACAGCATTTAGTTACGTCCAGTTTGTATTGTTTGTAAGTGATTGTCTACTTAAACAATTGTCTGAGTGGAGTAGTTATGCATCAAGGGTAGCAGAAGTCAGCTGGGGCATGTGAAAATACACATGTGCAAAAAAAAAGTCAGCTGAATTGTACTGCATGGTTTAGAAGTAATACAGTGAAGGCATACAATGAAGCAATCTATTGAATACTGGCAAACTTATTGAGAAACAAACTTATTGTCAAAAGTTAGGTCCCTTTTTGCACAGCCAGCAGGACCCAAACCAAACCGATAGGTATTCGGAGACCTTGGAGTATCCTCCATGAGTCTGTCTAATCCCCCTTAAAAACCATCCATGCTCACAGCCATCAGTAACATCTACTGGCAGTGCATTCTACAATTTAATTACTCATTGAATAACAAATTATCTCCTTTTGTGCCCTGAGTCTCTAACCCATTAACTTCACTGGGTGTTCCCAAGTTCTAGTATTATGGGAGAAGGAGAAATCTTTCTCTTTATCCCCCTTCTCCACCATATGCATAAACGTCTTGTCATTTCCCTTCTTAGTCATCTTTTTTCTCTGTACTGAAAAGCCCAGGCTCTTTTGCCTTTCATCACAGTAAAGTTGCTCCAGCCCCTTAATAATTTTGGTTGCCCTCTTCTGTGCTTTTTTCAGTTCTGAAATATCACTTTAGAGTTTTAGTAACTAGAATGGTACACAGTGTTCCTAGTTAAGTTTGGAAGGCACAACAGATTGATACAGAAGCTTTACAATAGTATCTGTTATATTGGCAATCCCTTTCCTAATAATTTCCAGCACGGAATTTGCCCTTTTTCTCCACTGCTGCACATTGAGCTGACATTTTCATCAAACTGTGCACTACACCATTCAGATCTCTGTCCCCCATAGTTTCAGCTGCTTCAGACCCCCTCAGTGTATATTTAAAGTTAGGATTTTTTAATTCCAGTGTGCAACAACTCACACTTACCTACACTGAACTTCATTTGCCACATCATTCTTCTTTCACTATTCTGGTGGATATATAAATAAGGAAGTATAAAAAAGAATAAATGGGAAAAAATTACAGAAGAAGTAGCTCATCCATATAAAATACTTTTGTAAATCCTTCCCTTGAAGCTGATCACTTTGGCGTAGTTCTGTGGCTTGAGGATCACTGCTTTTGTAAAATGTTTGCTTTCCAAAATCTAAGCCTAGTCACAAAAATCAAATGTTTTAGTATTCAGAACCAGCTGAGAATGGAGGAGGGATACTGATTTTGTTTACACTGTGCATGCTTTGAAAAGTGATGGTAGTCATTTCAATTGTGCTCTGTGGCTTTACAAAGACAAATATTTTGAAACAGATCTGACTTTTAATTTCCCCCTATTTGGTTCTTTTTCCAATAGGAAACAAACATGCTTCTGCAGTTGGGTAAATATATTTCATTTATGAATCGATGCTTTTTTGAATGGAAATAAAACCAGGCGAACCATTAAAACAAATGTTGGTTTTGATGATTTGCAGTGCAATGCTATGCAGAGTAACTCCTGTCTAAATCCACTGAAATCAACTGAATTAACCCTGCATTGGATTGTGCTGTTGCTGTTGGGCTGCACTCCTGAACCTGGGTAATAATGTGAGACCACCTGGGTAATAATGAGTTATATGATACCTTTGAAGATAATTTCAGATGGTAGCTGTGCTGATTTGCAGTAGAAGAATTAGCATCGAACCCAGTGGCTGTTGTTGTGTATTGGAATGTGAATCTGGGCTATACATTCCTATGTTAAACTTGATTTCAAATGTGGCTCTTCAGCTGTTGCATTACTATTGGCTGGTTTCTGAGAAACCTCTGTACAGAACCAATCATCTTGTAAATATGTATCAAAGCGGGAACAATTGTGATTGGACCTTATCCCTGTAATTCTATTGGTCCTTAACTTATTTTGGGAGTGGCTTTGACAGCCTGGGAGAGTTTAAAAGAAGGAGCTGTGCTCCACTGTTTTGTGGTGTGTTTGCTGTGGTATTCTGAGTTGGAGTTGCTGTTACGAATAAATTGAAATCACTTGCTGAAATCATTTCATTGTTGAGTTCCATACTTAACAGCTGTGGCACCATTGAGATAAACAGGATATTGCGGATGTAAAGTATAAGCTTTTGAGAATCATAGCTTGCTTTCTGAGATCAAAGTAGGAATGGAGAACCTTGATCCCTTATATTCCAGACAGAAAGTGGGAGGGGTGTTTCAAGAAAGGAAGTCTGGATGCAAAGGTACAAGGCAAAATGTAATCTGCTTGCTTAGAGCAGAGGAGAAATATTTGGGGGCAGAAATCAGGCTGAGTTCAAACTGGCAGTTTGTAGCAGGAGCCAGTTGTGGCAAAAAAGTCCTGGAACAAACTGTTCTGGGTTTTCCCGGTCACACTGCACTGACTGATGTGGGAGCATACTGGGAGGAGGCGCGCAGAAGCATTCAGACTGCTGGCCCAGAGGCATGGCTGTAAATGGCTTTTTCCTGACAAATTGGCTATGTGTGTATGAGCGTATGAGCGCATATGCGCTCATGGGCTCATACACACATACACACATTGCCGATTTGGATCCCATTGCATCGGCACCACATTGGGCGGTAGATTGGAGCACAGCCAATCATATTGCTGCTGCCTTATGCACAACGCGGGTTGCTCCCGGCTTTTTGGCTGAGTGTTCACACTTCCCGGACAAAGGCACTCTCCAGGATTTGCTACCACTTTCAACAGGTATCTTTTAATCCCGGGAGCAAAGTGGAACAGCACAGGTTGCCTACGGGTGGGGAACGCCAGGCAGATGTGCCTGTGTGAATGCCCACTGCTTGGGAAACATGGCTGAAATGTGGCTATAGTGGGGCAAATTGCCAGTCTGAACTCAGCCTCAGTATCTGTAGTGAGAGAAGGATCCTATGTCCGTATTCAGTTGGGGGTGGTAGTGGTCCATTATTCTGAATTTGTGAATGAATTCAAGTTCATCAGTCTCACATTGTAATTTCCCCTTGAAGCTTCTGTGTTTGAGGACTGCCACTGTTAGGTCAGCAATGAAATGTCCTGTGTTTTCCCACTAGATTCATTCTTTATTTATTCTTTTGCAGAGGGCCTGACCTGTTCATTTACTTGTTTACACACACATACGTTTTAAAAAAAGGTCAAAGAAAACAATTCTATCATTTGTTCTACCATTTGGGGGCCCTTTGGCAGTGGAGAGGTTCAGGCATTTAAAACATCCATCACTATCAAGCATTTACATAGATCGTGCACTCATAGAGATAACTTTAAATTTGCAGTGCTGTCCATATATTTGAAGGCTGTTGGCAGGAGCACTATCCCTGTGGGATTGCATTACAGTCAGATTTTTGTTTAAATGTAATAAGAGGCATGGGGGGGGGAGAAGGGAAATAACCAGTGTATGTGAAGTGTTTAGATAAATTGGTAGGACAAAGAACAATAAAATATGGAGTTTAAACTGCCATTCATAATGCTAAATGAAATGTTGTTATTGTTCAATATTGTTCAGCCAAATTAAAACTTCTGGAGAACCCAAACATTTGTACATTGTTTTGTGACTTGCCACTCCTTTCCCTCACCTTAGATGCACAAGGACTGGTTAAGGTTCAACAGTCTTGGGAAGAGGAAACCCTACATGCACAGAGGCACTTTCATAATTAAAATGGCTCTAGTTATATATTCAATAGAAATAGTTATTTTACTCTACTGTGGAGTAGGGCGGCACACAAGGCATGTAGTATTTAGAAGGCACTTTGGGTTGATGGCAATTGTGAACCTACCTGTCAGTCTGGTAGTGAGCACAAATCATGCATGTTGCAAAGAGCAAAATATTCAATCTGTTGTCAAAGGCTTTCATGGCCAGAGTTCATTAGTTGCTGTAGATTTTCTGGGTTGTGTGGCCGTGGTCTTGACATTGTAGGACCTGATGTTTTTCCAGTAGCTGTGACTGGCATCCTCAGAGGTATAACACAGAAAGATGTAGTACTCTCTGTGTCAAGGTGAGCAGAAAAATGGCAGGCAGGTAATTTATATTTACCCTGGAAGGTGGGGTAGGGCTGAGCCATTATCTTGTAGTAGTTCTCCGGGCTATGAACATGCTAATGGAGGAGCTTTCCTGAGGAGGTTCTTTTGTCTATGGATTGTTTTCTGAGGAGGTTTTCTGTTTCCTGAGGAGGTTCTTTTGTGTGTGGAATGGCTAATGAAACTCTAATCTTATCTGTAGTGCTATTGTCAGCTGTAGATCATGTTGTGTTTTTTAGGACAGGAAACCATGCCCTATTTATTTTTAAACTCTCTTCTTTCCTGTTGAAATTGTGTTTATGTTTATGAATTTCAATGGCTTCCCTATGTAATCTGACATGGTAATTGGAAGTGTTGTCCAGTGTTTCAGTGTTTTGGAACCAAATGCTGTGTCCTGTTTGGGTTAGGCTATGTTCAGCCACTGCTGATTTTTCAGGTTGGCCAAGTCTCACAGACCATTATTTACAACTCACACAGACCGTTATTTACACAAAAACTCCAATCACCACCCTCGTCAAAAAAGAGGCATAATCAAAACATTAGTAGACCGTGCAAGATGGATATGTGAACCACACTTTCTAAATGATGAACTAAATCATCTTAACCATGCACTTCAAGCAAATGGCTACTCTAAGAATGAAATCAGAAGAGCGATTAAACCAAGGTAAAACAAACAACTGAGGAAAAACAGTCTCCCACAGGAAAAGTGTTTTTGCCATATATCAAAGGAATCACTGATCAGATGGAAAAACTTATGAAAAAACACAACCTACAAATAGTATTCAGACCCACCAGAAAAATACAACAGATGCTACAATCGGCAAAAGACAGAAGAGACCCCCTCACTTCTGCAGGAGTATACCACATACCATGCAGTTGTGGACAAGTTTACATCGGGACCACATAGTGTAGCATTCAGACAAGAATAAAAGAACATGAAAGACACTGCAGACTTGGCCAACCTGAAAAAACTTAACCCCGCAAAATTAAATTAAGAACCTGAAAGGTTGAATGGATACAAATTAGGGGGCCTGATGTTAAAATCAATAAATGCACAACATAAATAATACGAATTATCAAAAATACATTGCAAATTAGTATAAAACAAATTCTAGGTCCAAGTATAGCCTCAATTAAAATTATGAATCAATAGGGACCTTATGCAAGTATAGCTTGTGTGCTTTGGCCTACTGACCTTCTTCAGTGGTTAAGCATAAATGTTACACATAGGCTCAACTACTGCAGTACTAATATTAATCACATATAGGGCCAAATGAAAATTGTGTTCTGATAAATATCAGTGACACATGGCAGAGGTGTAATATATAAGTCTCATGTGTCTCATATAAGTCTCCTTGTGTCCAAGTCAGGTACATATAACCAAAATGGTATTTCAATTTTGTACCCTCCTATTTTGGTCCAGAAAATTCATTTCCAAAAGTGAATATGGAACCAGTGTAATTAACAGTTGTTACTCTGGCTCCATATGTTTTTGGAAATGGACTTAAGTGATTAATATTAGTATTGCAATAGTTAAGCCTATGTGTAACATTTATGCTTGACCACTGAAGAAGGCCAGTGGGCTGAAATGTGGCTGTTTTAGGGTTACATAAGATCCCTATTGTGCACATTGTATGATTTGCAATTTTAATTGTGGCAGCATCCCCATGGCAGACATGACAATGCTGTTATGTCTATGGATGGGCATGGACCAAGAAAATGCAGTTCAGTTCAGTTCAGTTTGTAGTATGCCCAGTTCGTGCACCACAAACCATCACATACTTTTAGCTGCCAAATGAACTGGTTCAGTTTGTGAAGTTCATGATGCAGCAGAAAGGCCCCTTGGTAGAGACATCAAACTCATAGAAGAATTCTGGCTGACTTTTCTCTATCTACCCTCCAAGTTTGATGAGGATTGGATTTCTGGGCCTGAGTTACAGCTCCCCATAGAAGGTGTCTCCAGGAAAGTGCTTTCTGGGGAAATGGCAAGCAGACATTTTGACAGGTGCAGGTTCAAGAGGTTCAGGAACATAGAGCAGATCCTGTGCAAGCTAGAGACATCAAAGTCTCAGGGGGCTTCCCCTGGACACTCCTCTACATGCCCTCCAAATTCCACTCCCCTGTTGTTTTGAAATTTGGCTAACATGT
Source organism: Gekko gecko (assembly GCA_029375565.1). Lineage (NCBI taxonomy): Eukaryota > Metazoa > Chordata > Lepidosauria > Squamata > Gekkonidae > Gekko > Gekko gecko. Next base: position 67,856,984 of record JAPDNY010000002.1, on the reverse strand, counting down.
AGATTGAGCAGAGACAGTTTGTCTGGAAACATATTCATTCATGAACCAGCATGAACCACCTGTTTGAAAGTTCGTGGAGAGTTTGTGCCAGTTCACCTGCCATGAACTTGAGTTCGTGAACCACAAACCAGCCCAAATTCATTATGAACTTAGCTTCATGAGCTGGTTAGAACATAAGAACATAAGAGAAGCCAATGTTGGATCAGGCCAACGGCCCATCCAGTCCAACACTCTATCACACAGAGGCCAAAAATACCAGGCGCCATCAGGAGGTCCAGCAGTGGGGGCAGGACACTAGAAGCCCTCCCACTGTTGACCATACCTAGTCATGTCTACTTTGGTCATAGTTCCTGGAATTTCTGACTTGATTTTTTGAGGGTATTTCTTTTTTTTTTTTACTTTTTAAATATGTGCATGTGTGTGTGAGTGTGCGTGAGTATGTGAGCACCTGGAAGCCATGGCAACCTGTGGTGACTGACCCCTACTGGGGGTCTGAAGGATATTCAGAGAGATGGCTGAATAAGGTCTGCCCCCACCTCTGTTATTTCAAGGACATCCCCCATCCAAGTACTTGCCAGAGTCAACCCTGCTGAGCTTCCAAGATCTGATGAGATCAGGCTTGCCTGGGCTATCCAGGTCAGGGCTAAGTTTTGAGTTGATTTTGAGGGCCATTTTTCAGGCTAAACTGTGTTGGAAGAAAACGTTTTTTGTAAATGAATTGGTTGCATTTTTGTAAATGCATTGGCTTTGTAAATGCATTGGCTGTAAATGCTGGGTCCAGTATAACCCCTAGGTTCTTGTCCAAGTCAACAAGGGTCAGCTGAATCCCACTCCTTCACGACCTCAGCATTATCTCTATCTTGTCAGGATTCAATTTCAGTCAGGATTCACTCTTAGCCATTTAAGTACAGCAGTACAATAGGAGCAGTACAATGGGAGCAACAAAGAGATGTGGCTTTTGTCTACATTCAGATGGAGATCATCAGCTAAGCCATCAGCAGTATCTCTGTCTCATAGTCTGGCCTGAAGCCAAACTGAAAAGGTTCCAGAGAACCTGAGAGATCCAAGAAAGCCTAGAACTGGTCAGCCACTGTTCTCTCAATTGCCTTTATTTATTTATTTACAAAATTTGTATCCTACCTGTCTGCCCTTACAAGGGCTACTGAGGCTGCTAAAAATTTAAAATATACATGATAAAAACTACATTTTAAAACCATTAAAATCAATGTCCCTCAAACACACATCATTAAAACAATAAAAAAACAGAGTTAAAATGAACACAAAATATAAAAACAGCAATTAAAACATTGGTTAGGAAGGAGGGATTATTGAGGGAATGCCAAATAAAACAAATGTCTTCACACACTGGCAGAAGATAGCAATAGAAAGGTAAAGACTAATCTCTCTGGGGAGAGAGTTCCGGAGCTTCGGTGCTATGACTGAGAAGGCCCTCTACAGCATTGTCACCAGCCTAATCTCAGAAGATGAGGGCATCCAAGGCGGGGCCTCTGAACATGACCATAGTGGTCAGGTAAGTTAATAAGGGAGTAGGCAGTCCTTTGGGTAGGTTGGTTCCAAACCACAGGGCTTTGAAGGTAAAGAACAGCACCTTGTACTGTGCCCAGAAAGGGCACATTAGAGACTGGGTGAGAATTGGCCAGATCACTTTTCTGCAGGGATGATGTTTTAAGCAGAAGATGGATGACCGCCTCTTTGAGTGGCTAAGAGGCTGAGTCAATGATTGATTTAAGATAGACACCGATGACTGATTTATGCAGTCTTTACATGATTTCAGCAACCAAAATAGAAAGGATCCAGAGCACATGGCGATAGTCACAGATCCTGGTATCCTGTCAACATCCATCATAGTAACAGGGTCAAAATGATCCATAAACAGACTAGACAAAGTGTTAAATATTTATTCTGTTTGATCCATGCTATAGCCAGCATCCAAGTCAGAGCATATCTGGGAGATTTTGTCAGCAAAAAATTTGCACAGGCATCTATAATATTTCCCCTTTGGTTCCCCGCTATATTTTTCTTGGCTGAGCAGCCCTTTTTCATTCTTCTTTGTTTCTTTGTCTGTCCCACCCAGTTATTTAAATGTACATTTTTATTTATTTTTATAGACATTTTTAATTTAAATGTACATTGATATATATTGACCCAGCCTAGAAAGTGAGGGACCAACTAAAATCCTTCTTTTTTCTTTGTATGATAATGGCACACAAGAGGCCATTTTATTTTTGAAGGGAAATGGTCAGGCAGCTATCAGGTTTTGGACTTAGAAAGTGAACAGGCAACAGGAATGAGGTAATGTTGTATAAATATAAACAATAGATAGTTTGTCACAAACAACTGACTGTTATGTTATACAGACAGATCTTTGAAACTGATGAGAGAGATTTCTTGGCAGTTTCTGTTTCAGTAAACAAGCATAAGCTTCTTTGTCTCAGATATTGTTGATTAAGGCAGGAATATTCACACAAGTTCCAATATCCCTTCCTAACCACTTGATAGGGATCACCTCCTTTACTAGAAGTTATTTCCCTCAACCTGATAGGGATTCTCCCTTCTTTAGTAGGAGCTATTTCCCTCAGACTTGAAAGGGATCACCCTTCCCCTTTACTAGGAACTATTTCCCTCAGGGAAGGGCCAATTGTCCTGCTTCCCTAACTTGGGATCCTTCTTACTCTTCTCCCTCTGCTTCATTGTCAACTGTCATTCTTAACTGCCATGCCTAACTGACATGCATTGTGTTTCAATCCCCAGTCACTCAAAGTTCTCAGTCCAGGCTAGAGCATTAAACATTTACTATCCATCACAGCATCATAACTAACTTCCTATTCCTGAGACAATAAAGGCTTAAATTTAAGAGTCAGTGGATGGAGAAATCTGAAGTACAATCTGATGCATGATTATTTGGGAGTAGGTACTACTGTTTTTAATGGAACTTCCTGGTGGCAGCCCACAATTATAGAACAGTCTCTCTAGGGAGGTCTGCCTGACCCCCTCACCCTTGATCTTTAGGAACCATCTGAGGATAGTTGATGGCTTTCAGTTGTACTTATTTGTTTGACTTATATCTCACCCTTCCTGCAAGTGGGCTCAGGGTGGGTATCAACAACAGAATACATCCAACAATTTAAACAAGGTATAAAAGCAATAATAGTTAAAACCAGGTAAAACATGAAAATATTGGTCTAGTTAGCAGCAATTCATGGATCACCCAGTGTTAAAAAACAAGCAATGGAAACAGGAAACCCATTGACTGAAGGTGCAATGGTAGGTCTTTCAAATGGACAGATTTCATAGGGCAAGTTCTCAGCAGGGGAGGCCAAATAATGGGGTGTCCAGTGCCTTAGCCAAAGGCCTGGCAAGAACAGCTGTTTTACAGGTCCTGTGAAACTGCAATAAGTTTTGCAGGGCCCTGATATCAAGCAGGAGCATATTCCACCAGGCTAGGGCCAGGGCAGAGAAAGCCCTGGCCCTGGTCGAAGCTAAGTGGACGTCTTCTGCCTATTGACAATGTTTAATTTTTTATTTTTTATTAATGGCCTTTTATATGTTTTATGTGTTGTTATGTTTTATGTCCTTTTTACATTGTAAGGCACCTTTAGTTCTGTAAGACAGAAAGCTGGCTAGCAAATGTTTTAACTAAAACAATAAAACAAATAAATATGCCTAGGATTTCAACCTTTTCAAATATGCAAGAGGTATTTTCTCAAATATCAACCACATAGAAAGTTTTTGGAGAGGAAATGGTAAAAAAGATTGTATTTAAATGTTCCCTATATCTGATTTCAAATCCACCCCATGGACCTTTGCTTTAATTAATTTCCTTTATTATCTTTGAATCAACTCTTGTTAACATGCATTTCTCAGGAAGATAATCACACAGCCATAATGTTTTGTACTGTCTGTCCCAATTGTCTGTAGTGGCTTGTCAGATGTTTCTTAGAAGCATACTATATGTGACAATAGGGATCCATGGTGGGATCTCTGGTGTGCAATTTGGCTCTAAAAAACAGGTGGGGGGGATTGTGATATTGACCAGAACTATGCCACATGGAAAATGTGATTTAACATTTCTCTTCTCCCCTGTGCTCTGTCCTGAATAGAAAAGGGCTACCACCATGGCTGCTTTTATTCTTGAAAAGGCACAATATGGATCCCTGTTTTTTTTTTTATTTCTAGAGTTAAAACTAGGGTGGGGGCAGTTCAGCCTGGGGCAATGGCATGGGGGGAAGAATTAAACCCTCTTTTTCAGCGCTGTAGCTATGGTTCATACCAGACCCTTCTGCAGTTGTTTCTTGCTTCAAAATTGAATGTTGGTGAACTGAATAATAGACCCCTGTACCAGGCAGGCACTCCTGTCAAACAATCACCCTCATAAGGCCTGGATGACCCTGGAGGTTCCTCCCAACTCTATGATTCTATGATTCTAAGGTCTCAGATTTACCCCCCAACCTCCTTATAAATTTTCAGTTCCCCATCTGATAACTGGGTAGCCTTTAGGTAGTGTGTCCCTCTTCTTATGTGGTAAATAAACTTTTATTATAATGCTGCTGTATCACCTTATTGCTGTATGATACTTTGTTGGCTTACACCCCAAATAAGGAACAGTGACTGAGGAGGGTCTGTACCTCTATAAATTCGCCCTCAGAAATAGGCACCTAGACACACTGTAAACTGAAGCAGAAAATCAAATTCATTAGAATAAACAGGCAGGGGTTGGAAAATTATATTTACAAGTGAATTTGGGGTAAGTTTGGTAAGGAGAGGTTCAAATATATATGCAAAACTGCTTTTATACAATACTAGAGATGTTTAGTGAGTTATTTTCCCTGGTTTGTTTTGGCTTGATGCTATCAGAGATGTTTCACTGCTTTTACTGTGATGCAGAGTTTACTTTTGTTCAGTCACATAGTCGAGTCTGACTCTTCATGACCCCATGGACCACATCATGCCAGGCCCTCCTGTCTTCCATTGTTTACTAGAGTTTAGTAGAGTCCCTTAACCCTTCTTTTGATCTTGTTTCTGGATGGTCACACAGACTTGAGATTTTATTATGCTTTAACCCTATGTTTATAGACTAGGGGTTTCCCCCTCTTCCTCTGGCCAGATTGTTATCCTCTTCTCCTTAAGAACAATAAACTCTTTTGATTTGCTCGAGGGACCTTGGTGCCCCCTCAGACCTTTTGGTCAAATCCCTATCTTTCAGAAGAACAGTCTCTGTAAACTGGTTAATCAGCTTCCACACTGAGAATGTCTAATTCTCCACTCAAGGTTTCACACAAGGTGATTTCTCTCCACTCCTTGAATAGGCGAGGTTCTGACACTTCTTTGCCAGATTCTATTATTCTAAGTCTATTATTTGCAGAGGCCACAACAAACTTGCTCTGCGCCAGATAGGGCTTATCAGACCCTTTTTCTCTTCCGAGTTGCTCACTAGGGGTTTTCTGTTAACTCCCTTGCCTAGCTCCACTCCAACTCCAACTGATCCACACCAACTGATCCGCCAACTCCTTCCCACTTATTTTTTTAAACAGCTCAGTGTTTCATTCCACAGTAAGCTGACTTCACCCAATCAGAAGGAGCTCCATTTGTTGTTGTTCAGTCACACAGTCAAGTCCGACTCTTTGTGACCCCATGGACCAGATCACGCCAGGCCCTCCTGTCTTCCACTGTCCTCTGAAGTTTGCTCAATTTCATGTTCATTGCATCGATGACACTGTCTAACCATCTCATCCTTTGCCGCCCCCTTCTTCTTTGACCTTCAATCTTTCCCAGCATCAGGGTCTTCTCCAGTGAGTGCTCCCTTCTCATTTGGTGGCCAAAGTATTTCAGCTTCAACTTCAGGGTCTGGCCTTCCAGGGAACAGTCAGGGTTGATTTCTTTTAGGATGGACTGATTTGATCTCCTAGCAGTCCAAAGGTCTCTCAAGAGTCTTCTCCAGCACCACAGTTCAAAAGAATCTATTCTTCGGCGCTTGGCCTTCCTTATAGTCCAACTCTTGCAGCCATACATTACTACTGGGAATACCATTGCTTTGACCATGCGGACTTTTGTTGGCAGGGTGATGTCTCTGCTTTTTATCATGCTGTTTAGGTTTGCCATTGCTTTCCTCCCAAGGAGCAGGCGTCTTTTAATTTCATGGCTGCAGTCACCATCTGCAGTGATCTGGGATCCAAGGAACGTGAAGTCTGTCACTACTTCTACGACTTCCCCTTCTATTTGCCAAGGAGTGATGGGCCGGATGCATGATCTTAGTTTTTTTGATGTTGAGCTTCAAGCCCACTTTTGTGCTCTCCTCTTTCACCCTGACCAAGAGGCTCTTGAGGTCCTCTTCACTTTCTGCCATCAGAGTGTATTGTCTGCATATCTGAGGTTATTGATCTTTTCCCCAGCAATCTTAACTCCAGCTTGTGATTCATCCAGACCAGCATTTCGCACGATGTACTCTACATATAAATTAAATAAGCAAGGTGACAATATACATCCTCGTCATACTCCTTTTCCTATGCTAAGCCAATCAGTTGTTCCATATCCGGTTCTAACTGTTGCTTCTTGACCCTTATACAGGTTTTTCAGGAGACATGTGAGGTGGTCTGGTACTCCCATCTCTTTAAGAACCTGCTATAGTTTATTGTGATCCACACAATCAAAAGCTTTAGCATAGTCAATGAAGCAGAAGTAGATGTTTTTCTGGTACTCTCTTGCTTTCTCCATAATCCAGCAAATGTTGGCAATTTGATCTCTAGTTCCTCTACCTCTGTGAACCCCAGCTTGTACTTCTGGCAGTTCTCTATCCACATACCATTGGAGCCTAGCTTGTAGGGTCTTTAGCATGATCTTGCTAGCGTGTGAAATGAGTGAAATTGTGTGATAGTTTGAACATTCCTTGGCATTGCCCTTCTTTGGGATTGGAATGTATACTGACCTTTTCCAATCCTGTTGGCAAATTGAGTGCAGCACTTTAACAGCATCTTCTTTTAAGACTTTGAATAGCTCAGCTGGGATACCATCACCTCCACTAGCTTTGTTGTTAGTAATGCTTTCTAAGGCCCATTTAACTTCGCTTTCCAGGATATCTGGCTCAAGGTCAGTGATTATACCATCATGGTTGTCAGGGACATTGAGGTCCTTCTTGTATAATTCTTCTGTGTATTCTTGCCATCTTTTCCTAATCTCTTCTGCTTCTGTTAGATCCCTACCGTTTTTGTCCTTTATCATGGCCAGCTTTGCATGGAACATTCCCTTGATTTCTCCAATTTTCTTGAAGAGATCTCTAGTCCTTCCCATTCTATTGTTTGCCTCTATTACTTTGCATTGTTCATTCAGGAAAGCCTCCTTATCTCTCCTTGCTGTTCTCTGGAAATCTGCATTCAGTTGGGTAAATCTTTCCTTTTCACCTTTGCCTTTTGCTTTCCTTCTTTCCTCTGCTATTTGTAAAACCTCATCAGACAACCACTTTGCTTTCTTGCATTTCTTTTTCTTTGGGATGGCAGTGACTGCTGCCTCCTGTACAATGTCACAAACCTCCCTCCATAGTTCTTCAGGCACTCTTTCTATCAAATCTAGTCCCTTAAACCTATTCTTCAGCTCTATTGTATATTCATCGGGGATGCGATCTAGGTCAAATCTGAATGGCCTAGCGGTTTCCCCAACTTTCTTCAGTTTAAGTCTGAATTTTGCAATGAGTAGCTCATGATCTGAGCCACAGTCAGCTCCAGGTCTTGTTTTTACTGACTGGATAGAGCTTCTCCATATTTGACTGCAAATTATATAATCAATCTGATTTCAGTGTTGCCTATTTATTAATGTCCATGTGTAGAGTCGCCTCTTAGGTTGCTGGAAAAGAGTGTTCGCTATGACCAATGTATTCTCTTAACAAAACTCTATTTTCCTTTGCCCTGCTTCATTTTGTTCTCCAAGGCCAAACTTGTCTGTTATTCCGGTTACCTTTTGATTTCCTACTCTAGCATTCCAGTCCCCAATGATGATGAGGACATCATTTTTTGGTGTTAGTTCTATGAGGTGTTGTAGGTCTTCATAGAACTGGTCCACTTCAGCCTCTTCTGCAGCGGTGGTTGGGGCATAGACTTGGGTTATTGTCATGTTGAATGGTTTGCCTTGGATTTGGACCGAGATCATTCTGTCATTTGTGAGATTGTATCCCAATACTGCCTTTCTCACTCTCTTGTTGACTATAAAGGCCACACCATTTTTTCTATGGGATTCCTGGCCACAGTAGCAGATATAATGGTCTTCTGAATTAAATTCGCCCATTCCTGTCTACTTTAGTTCACTGATTCCCAAGATGTCGATGTTCATTGTTGCCATTTCATTTTTGACCACGTCAAGCTTACCTTGATTCATAGGTTTTACATTCCAGGTTTCTATGCAGTATTGTTCTTTGCAGCATTGGACTTTCCTTTCACCGTCAGACACATCCACAACTGAGCGTCCTTTTGGCTTTGGCACAGCCACTCCACTCTTTCTGGGGTTACTTGTACTTGCCCCAGTAGCATATTGGACACCTTCCGACCTGAGGGGCTCATCTTCCGGCGTCATATCTTTTAGCTTTTTGTTACTGTCCATGGGGTTTTCTTGGACAGTAACTGGACTGGACTGGACAGTAACAAAAGGAGCTCCATTAGGTGTTAATTTTTTTTTTGCTAGCTCGCCCTTTCTCAAGCGGCATTGCTTAAAAGCCTGCAATCGCTTGCTGTCCATCACAACAATGCCACATATAGTTTGGTGCTTAGGATAATAGTTCTTAATCATTTTTTTTTTTTTACAAAATCTGTTGGGTGAGCATCATACAGAGAATAATGTCAAAATAGTGTGGTGTAATGGTCAGTCTAACCTATCTCCCAGGGTTGTTATGAGAGTAAAATAGAGGAGAGGAGCGTAATATTGTAAAGTGCTTTGGGTCCCCATGTTGAGAAAAGTTGGGTATGAATACATAAATATTTAAAACATGAGATTCCAGATCAATCTTTCTCAGCTTTGTTCAAAAACCTTCTCAATATGGCAATACTCTGTTGAAAGACATAAATTGCTAAGGCAGACAGCTGATTCCCAGTCTGTCCCAAGTCTAAACTGGATGTAGAGAAGTGGGAAAAATCAGTATTGATAATAATGTCATCAATACAAAGTAGTATGTGAGTGTGACTGCTCCTCATCTCAGGAGACTTACTTCATGTTCTAAGCAGCTGACAGTTACGACAGTTGCGACAGTTGCAGATTGCGACAGTTGCAGAAATTAAAATTTAAAATCCAGTCCTGTTGTGGTGATATCACAGGGATTTACTTTTCCCACTGCTATATGCCCAATTCAGATTCAGACTTGGACTGAGATTCAGCTGCCTTCTTTAGGCATGTCTTTCAGAGGAACATTGCTGCATTGGGAAGTTTTTTATATGTGCAAGGAAAATTTGAAAGGAACACATAATCCGGAGTCTGATTATGATTTCTTTCTACATATTGTGTTTACCAAACAGGTTTTATATCTTCCTTGCAATATATTTTATGTCCTTCCTTGGTTCTTTTTCTTGTTTTTCTCTTAAAAACCTGCTCTTTGTTGATCTTAGTCACTTTTTGCAAGTTAATCCAATACGGAAGAAATGTTTTGTGTATTCTTGATAAAGGTGCTGATACAGATATTTGGCAGCTCACATATGTCACTGAACTACATGAGGTCAGATATTTCAGGAATGCTGAGTCTGCAGCACATGGGGATGTATAGAGGAGATCCAAAGGAGATTTAAGTGTTCCCAATTAATCTGGCACATTCCAGGTACACCAATAGAGGACTGGATCTCCTGTTGCGTAGATGCAATGATCATGAAGTTTCTTCACCCTGCTGGAGCCTCGTTTGACCCTGGAAAATTTTATTGTCAGGGTTGATGGGCTTGCATGAACTAATAGCCACACAGGTCAGACAGCTGCAAGAAGCACGCAGGAGACAGAAATGGTGAGCTTTTCCACTTCCCCCTCCCCACCACAACCACCCAGCCAGAACAGCTATCAGTACATGGAATCCCTTGAGGCCAGCAATAAACTTTCCTAGGGTCAGTGGAGGCTCCAGAGGGGAGGGGAAGATTTCAGACAGTCAGTTGTTTCCACTGTCATTTCACAGAATCCGTCATTGAGTCTTGCTTTAACAAAATGCCACAATAATAATTATTTATTTATTTTCTATTTATTGGGACTTTTACTCTGCCCTACTCCACAAGTGGGCTATCTTATCCTATTCCTGTTTACTTAGAAGTAAGTCCCACTAAGTCCAATTGGACCTATTTTGTGGTAAGTTAGGTTGCAGCCTAAATAAAGTGTTCTGTAAGAGGCCACCACAGCTTTTAAAGCAATGAATTTATCAGTGCACTTTCTTATAATGCCATTTCTGGGATTTTGTTTCACTTATTTTGTATAGTGTACCTATTACGAGTTACCAGTTATATAGTACTCGTATTGCAATAAGTGTTTACTTTCAAATATTTTAAACAGCCATTTTACTGAAAAGGAACCTGAGATAGATGGGTGGTGCTTTCCCAAGGCCACACCATGGCATACATGTCAAAAGTGGGATTTGAATTCAGGTCTACCTGTTACAACTCTGCCCATATATTTAATCACAATAGCTTTCTTGATAGACATAGCAAAGTCAGTACAACTCAGACTACAGTGCAGTATCAAAGTAATGGCCTTCTGTCTTTGTTGATGTGAAATGTTTTAACATTCTTTATTCTCAGGGGACAAGGTTAAATCTTAAGATGAAGAGAATGAAGAAAGCAGATTTGTAGGTAATGAACAGGTTCATATAATCTAAAGTCAAGATACCTAGAATAAGGAAAGCCATCCTAAAACAACTGAGCCCTTTGAAGACAAAGAAAAATGCATGAAATTGAAAAATTGCCTTTTCAAAGCTGTCACTCCTCACTGATGAAAACAGAAAAAAGAAGTAACACCGACTGATCCATTACCATGAAACAATGGCTCCCACGAGTCTGAAAAATCAAGTCTATATTTGGACATTCTAAAATGTACATGTGGGGTTTTTAAAATAGGCGTCTCAAAATAGACTTCCTCTATCTAAAGCTTAGTAGGTGCTGCCAGGCATAATTATCCGGGCTCCTGAATTTTTAATAAGTATTTTATTTTAAGTAAAAGAATGGGAGTCAAATAGGTCATTCCTTTCTCCACTCCATCAAGTGTCTTATCATTCCATCACCAGCAGATTCACAGCACTGCCAAAAACCTTCATAAAATATTAACATGCAGCCTGATCCCAAGTTTAGTCAGAATGCTGGACTTTAGGGAGAAATGGTAAAGATGGTAACTGAGGTAAATGGGCATAATTCCCCCCTTTGCCATGGGGGGTGAGTCATTGCCTTGAGTCTTCTCTGTAGGAGTTCTGAAGACGGAATGGTTTTCTGTCAACAAAGCATGACTTCTTTGCCTTTCTTATTCCTAAGGTAGCCCCAAGTAGCCCTTGAAATGCTGCTCCTGGGGGACAGGGGCCCTAAGGAGCAACATGATGGGAGAGTAAGAGGGATCCTACAGGAAGAGGGGCTCAGTGGAAAATCACCCCCTTTTATCTGTGGCTGTCCTCTGGTGGAGACAAGTTACTATCTTAATTAGTGGTGGAAAGTGCTGTCAAGTTGCAGCCAACTTGTAGCAACCCTGGAGGGTTCTCAAAGCAAGAGATGAACAGAGGTGGTTTGCCATTGCCTGCCTCTGCATAGAAACCTTAGACTTCCTTGCTGGTCTCCTACACAAGTACTAACCAGGGCTGAACCTGCTTTGCTTCCGAGATCTGACAACATCAGGCTAGCCTGGCCATCCAGATCAGGATGCTACTTTAGGTCATCATCTGTAAAATGGGTGATTGACCTCAGAGATTTTTGTGAGACTAAACATGAAGACTGTAAAGCATTTTTTTTTTTCAAATATAAAATGTTATATAATTTTATCTAGGCTAGTGGGATGTGAATTTATGCTGCTGGTTTCTACTGAGTTAAACGGTTAGCCTATCTAACTCAGTATTGTCTTCTCCAACTCGTATCAACTCTTCAAGGTCTCAGGCACAGAAAGTCTTTCTCCTATACCCAAGGAGATAGATTAAGATGAATAGCCATGTTAGTCTGTCTGTAGCAGTAGAAAAGAGCAAGAGTCCAGTAGCACCTTAAAGAGTAACAAAATATGTGGCAGGGTAGGGGCTCACTTCTTTTCTGCTGCCACAGACAGACTTCTTCAGCTGAGCAGTGACTCATGAAAGTGAGCAGTGAAGAAGAGAGCAGTGACTCACAATAGCTCATACCCTGCCACATATTTTGTTAATCTTTAAGGTGCTACTAGACTCTTGCTGTTTTCCACTCCTATACCCAAGCTTCTTATAGTGAAGAGAGAAGGGACTCATGTGGGATCTCTTACATGCAAAGCATGTGTTCTGTCACTGAGCTGTCACTGGTCCCTTCAGTCTATGAGTGGGAGTTCCTTACATCAAAGGTGCTTTATTTTTATTTTTCGGATTTATATTCTGCCTTCCCCACAGGTGGGCTCAGGGCAGATCATGGGGCCATTCAGCATCACAATATATAAATACATTAATGCAATATAAAAACAGTAACAATCAGATTAAAACAGTTAAGAACAATAATTTTTGAAATATTTTACTATTTGTTTGTGCCCACACTCTCCAGAGCTGTTGTCGCTAGGTCTCTGAGGTCTACTTGATCTGAGCCACATAGACATGGTGGACTTCAGCAGGCAAGGCTGACTTTTTCACTGGACACCCGTCACCTCAACCAAAGGCCCTGCAGAATGGCAGTAGATCCCTCAGGCCCTGATCTCACATGGCAACATGTTCTACCAGGCCAGGGCCAGGTTGAGGCTAAGGGGACATCCCTTGGGCCAGGGTGTAAAGTACTGAGCCTGACGTTGAGTGCAGTGATAACAGCTCATACTGTAAAGTACTGGGTTTCGGGCCTCACGACTCGGACGACGACATAAGAGAAGACGCGTTTATTCGTACTTCACACAAGACAAAGACAAACAGTAACGGCCGGAGGTCAAGTATATACAGTAAGGGGGGGGACGCCCCACATTCCTATTGGCGGGTTTGAATCACCCGCCAATGCTGCCATTGGTTCTTTACTGGCGAACTCCGGAGCCTAGTCCCTATTGTTCTCAGAGAGCGAAGCTTGGCTGCATTTCGCCAGTTCATACTCCTGATCTCAGGACACAACACCTCTCCCCCCATAGTTTGTCTCCTGTCAGGTGACGTAGTCTTTTAGGTAGGCTGGTGGCCTCCGTTCTCTTAGTGATCTTTGGGGGGTCAGCACCAGACTGGCGGGGCCCCCTTCTGGTGGACCTCCCGCACTAGGAGCTTGGATGTCCGGCAATGCCGGCAACGGCGACGGTGGCAGCGGCGGTGGTGGCTCGGCTTGCTCTGGGACCCCCTCCGTGCTCCGCGGACTTTCTGGCACTTGTTCCGCTACAGGCACCGGCGGCCGATCGGTTGCTGGGGCGGCCTCGGTGCCTTCCGATAGTGGGGCCCTGATCCCTGTGACGGGGTCTTGCCGCCTCCGGAGTTGGTCCACGTGCTTCCGAAGGACCCGGTCCCCGTCTGCCAGGACCTCATATGAAACTGGCCCGGTGGGTTTGAGAATGCGCCCGGCCAGCCACTGAGGACCCGCCCCGTAGTTCCTAAAGTAGACAGGTTCCCCTGGGTGGAAACTCCTGGGCGCCTCCCGGGTTTCGATCAGCTTTCTCTCTGGGGCTCGGTCCGGGTGGAGCCTGTCTAACAGTGTTGTGGGGCGGCGGCCCATCAATAATTCTGCTGGGCAATGCCCGGAGATGGGGTTTGGGGTGGTGTGCTGTGTGAGGAGGAAGCGGGCCAGCCGGAACTCCCACTCCCCCTCAGTTATGCGGCTCAGGGCTTCTTTGGCAGTGCGTACCGTCCTCTCCGCCTGTCCATTTGTTGCCGGGTGGAAGGGCGCGGAGCGTATATGCTTGATTAAGTTCCTTGCGAGGAACGCTTGGAACTCCGCTGATGTGAACGCGGCCCCGTTGTCCGACACGATCGTGTCTGGCAAGCCGTGTGTAGCAAATATTCTGCACAGGGCCCTTATTGCCGCTTTTGCAGAGGTGGTAGCCACCGGACTTATTTCTACCCACTTAGAGTAGGAGTCTACCGTTACCAAGAATTGGAGCCCCTGAAACGGCCCGGCAAAGTCGACGTGTAAGCGTGACCACGGCTTGTGGGTGGACTCCCAGCTTTGGGTTGGCGCTCTCGGGGGATTGGGGAGGACTTCCTGGCACCGTGTGCACCCCCGGACCCAGGTTTCAATTTCTGAGTCTATCCCAGGCCATCACACGTAGTTCCTTGCCAGAGCTTTCATTCGTACAATGCCAGGGTGGGCCTCGTGAAGCATCTCTAGAACCCCTTGTCTCATGGCCCCCGGGATGACCACCCTGTCCCCCCATAGTAAGCACCCTTTCAAGGCGGATAACTCTTCCCTCCTGGCTTTGTATGCCGTGAACTCTGGCCCTGTCTGTTCCGCTGGCCATCCCCTCACCACCCAGTTTAGGACCCGGGAGATAATGGGATCTCGGGATGAGAGGGCGGCCACGTCTGCAGCCTGAAGGGGGGGGGGTTGGGCAGCTCCTCCATCAACAATACTGCGGGAGCTGGGGCCGGATCCTCCCCCGTGTGCGGCAGCGGCAGGCGGCTCAGGGCGTCGGCATGACCCAGCGCCTTGCCCGGCCGATGTTCCAACTGGTACTGATAGCCTGCTAAAAACAAGGACCAGCGCAACACCCGGGGCGACAGTACCTGCGGCGTTTGTTTGTCCACCACGAACAGTCCCAGGAGCGGCTTGTGATCCGTTACCAGCGTGAAGGGCTGCCCATACACAAAGTTGTGGAATTTTTTTACCCCCCGCCACCAGGGCCAAACCCTCCCGGTCTATTTGTGCATAGTTACGCTCCGCGGGGGACAGCGTGCGGGAGTAGTAAGCCACCGGAACTTCCCTCCCGTCTGGTAGCTTGTGGCCCAAGACCGCCCCGACCCCATATGGCGATGCGTCGCACACAAGGATTACCGGGAGCTTTTCATCAAAGTGGGCAAGTACAGCGTTAGAAATCAACAGTATCTTAACCCCCGGAACGCTGCCTCCTCCCTCGCTCCCCATGCCCAAGGCATCGCCTTATCCAGCAGTCTGTGTAGGGGTTCGGCCACGGCGGCTTTGTGTGGGAGAAAGGCGTGATAAAAGTTCAGGAGGCCTAAGAACGCCTGGAGCTCCGCCTTGGACTTCGGGGCGGGGGCCTCCACGATGGCCTTCACCTTGTCCCTCGCTGGATGCAGGCCCGTTGCGTCAACCCGGTACCCCAAGAACTCCACCTCCGGCACCCCGAGGAGGCACTTTTCCCGCTTCACCTTCAGCCCCGTGACTTGGAAGCGTCCCAGGACAGTTCGGAGGCGGGCGGCGAAGCTCTCTGGGGTGGCTGCGGCGATGAGGACGTCATCAAAGAACGGCGTCACGCCAGGGATCCCTTTTAACAAATCGTCCATTAAATTCTGGAAGATCCCTGGGGCCACACTGACCCCGAACTGCAGCCACTTCACGCTGAAGGCCCCCTGGTGGGTTACTATGGTTTGTGCCTCGGCAGTGGCCTCATCCACAGGGAGTTGCTGGTACGCCTGCGCGAGATCCAGCTTACCAAATATGCACGCCCCCGCCAGTGTGGCCAATACATGGCTGACTACGGGTACAGGGTATGCGTGTGCCTGAAGTGCCTGGTTAATAGTGCACTTGTAATCCGCGCAGATGCGGATCTCCCCGTTCGGCTTCACGGGTGTCACAATCGGGGTCTCCCATCGTGCATTAGGGACGGGCTCTAGGACTCCCTGGGCCACCAACCGGTCCAGCTCTGCCTCTATTTTAGGGCGGAGGGCCAGGGGCACGGTGCGGAAGCGCCGCCGGATGGGCGTCACCATTGGGTCTAAGTGAAGCGACACCGGGGCCCCTTTATAACACCCCAGCTCCCCATCAAAGACCTCGGGGAATTCCTTGCACACCGCCCCCCAGTCCCGCATCCCGCACTTATTCACTCCCCCGATCGTAATGCCTAGGGCCTCGAACCACGCACGCCCCAGGAGACTCACAAGGTTTCCCTCTACCACCACCAAGTCCAAGTTCCCCTCAAAGTCTCGGTATTGCACTCGGAAAGTGCTGACTCCCCGAATGGGGACAGGGTTCTTTTGAAAGTCCACCAAGCTAAGCGGCGATGGGCGTAGAGGGGGTCACCCGGACGGGCAAAGTTTTTTTAAGAGTGTCCACGGAAATTATGGACACAACCGATCCCGAGTCCACCTCCATGCAGCAGGGGACCCCTCGATCCGCACGTTTACTTGGATCTTCGGGGTGGAGGAGAGGTTGGGGTTGGGGAGGCGAAGTACCTGTAGCGGTTAATCCATAAGATGGTACAGCTCGGCGACCTCCTCCGTCATCTCGTAGGCAGTGGATGGTGCGCGGTGCGGTGGGGCTGATGATCTTGAGTTCCAGGGGCCCTTGGACCGGCAGACCCGTGCGAGGTGTCCCTGCTTCCCACACCCGTGACAGACAGCATCCCGGAACTTGCAGGTCTTCCTCCCATGGCCTTCTCCGCAGTTGGCACACACGGTCCGGTTGCCGGAAGGCTTGGCTGGCTCCCTGTTGGCCTGCTGGGTCTGCGCCGGCCGGCGGTTTTGGGGTCTGAGGGCATAGACCTCTTCGGTGTCTGAGTTCCCGGAGCTGGGACCCCTCCCGACCGCATGGGCAGCCGCGGCCGGGCGTTCCCCTTCGGCGGCCTCGTGTGCGGTTGCGGCGTCGATGGCCTCATCCAGGGTGAGCCGCCGGTTGCCGATCAACTTGCGCCACAGCTTGGAGTCTGCCAGGCCCCACACGAGCTGCGTCAGCAAATTGTCTTCCACCTTCGGGAACCCGCAGTCCACCGCGAGCGCCCTCAGCGCTGCCAGGAAGGCGGCAGCGGATTCCCCTTGGGCCTGGACGCGCCTCTGGAACTCCATCCTCTTGGCCAGGAAGGTAGGCCGGGGGCTGAAGTACCCATTGAGGACGTTCAGGATCTCCGCAAAAGAGCTTTCCAGGGCCGTGCGGGGCACCAAGAGGCTCTTGGCGAGGCGGACTGTTTGGGTGCCGCACGAGCTCAGCAGGAGCAACCGTTTTTTCTCCGGGTCACGAATCTTGTTGAATTCCATGTAGCTTATGAGCTGGTTGACCCAGGCGTCCCAGGTTTCTGGCTGTGACGGGTTGAAGAGCTTGAGTATTACATGTGTGGCGGCCATAGCTCCGTCTGGGAAGGCGTGCGCCGGGGCGAGCGGTGCAGTGCTGCTCTTGGGGTCAGCGATGCGATGCTCGGCGAGCGGTGCGGTGCGATGCTGCTCTCGGGGTCAGCGATGCGGTGCTCGGGGGTGGCCTTGTTGTCCTTGTCGTCGCTCATGGAGTCAGGGAAGGCGTTGAAATCCCACCTTCGTTGCCACTGTAAAGTACTGGGTTTCGGGCCTCATGACTCGGACGACGACATAAGAGAAGATGCGTTTATTCGTACTTCACACAAGACAAAGACAAACAGTAACGGCCGGAGGCCAAGTATATCCAGTAAGGGGGGGGACGCCCCACATTCCTATTGGCGGGGTTGAATCGCCCGCCAATGCTGCCATTGGTTCTTTACTGGCGAGCTCCGGAGCCTAGTCCCTATTGTTCTCAGAGAGCGAAGCTTGGCTGCATTTCGCTAGCTCATACTCCTGTTCTCAGGACACAACACATACGTTATTTAGAAGTGCAGAACAAGACAGAGAGTACCAGCTCACAGGCCAGCTTATATTCCTGGTCAAACCATACCCAAACTCACACCCCACACCATTGATAGGATTATTTTCAGTGGACCAGAGTTCCATAGGTCCTTCTCAGATCCTAGCCCTTGGATAGGTACGGGCTAGGATCTGTTCAGACTATTGTCTCTTAGAGTGAAGCTGGGGCCTTTTACATGGCTGCATAAGAACATAAGAACATAAGAGAAGCCAATGTTGAATCAGGCCAATGGCCCATCTAGTCCAACTCTCTGTCACACAGCGGCCAAAATATACCAGGTGCCATCAGTAGGTCCAACAGCGGGGCCAGGACACTAGAAGCCCTCCCACTGCTGCCCCCTCCAGCACCAAGAATAGAGTGCATCACCTGCCCCAGACTGAGAGTTCCCATCTATACCCTGTGGCTAATAGCCACTGATGGACTTCTGTTCCATATGTTTATCTAATTCCCTCATGAAACTGTCCATGCTTGTAGCTGCCACCACCTCCTGTGGCAGTGAATTCCATATGTTAATCACTCTTTGGGTGAAGAAGTATTTCCTTTTATCTGTTCTAACCCAACTGCTCAGCAATTTCATGGAGTGCCCACGAGTTCTTGTATTGTGAGTAAGGGAGAAAAGTACTTCTTTCTCAACCTGCTCTATCCCATTCATAATCTTATAAACCTCGATCATGTCACCCCTCAGCCGTCATTTCTCCAAGCTAAAGAGCCCCAAGCATTTTAACCTTTCTTCATAGGGAAGGTGTTCCAACCCTTTTATCATTCTAGTTGCTCTTTGCACTTTTTCCAATGCTATAATATCCTTTTTGAGATGTGGCGACCAGAACTGTACACAGTATTCCAAATGAGGTCGCACCAATGATTTATACAGGGGCATGATGATACTGGCTGATTTGTTTTCAATTCCCTTCCTAATAATCCCCAGCATAGCATTGGCCTTCTTTATTGCAGCTACACACTGTCTAGACATTTTCATTGAGTTATCTATTACGACTCCAAGATCTCTCTCTTGGTCCGTCTCTGCCAGTTCAGACCCCATCAATGTGTATTTATATTTAGGATTTTTGGCTCCAATGTGCGTCACTTTGCACTTGGCCACATTGAACCCCATTTGCCACGTTGATGCTCACTCAACCATCCTTGACAGATCCCTTTGGAGTGCCTCACACTCCTCCCTGGTTTTCACCACCCGGAACAACTTCGTGTCATCTGCAAATTTAGCCACTTCACTGCTTACTCCCAATTCCAAATCATTAACAAACAAGTTAAAAAGCATCAGACCGAGTACTGATCCCTGTGGTACCTCACTGCTTACCACCGTCCACTGAGAAAGTTTCCCATTTATACTCACTCTCTGATTTCTATTTATAAGCCAGTTTTTGATCCACAAGAGGACTTGTCCTTTTATCCCATGACTATTGAGCTTACTTAGGAGCCTTTGATGAGGAACTGTATCAAAAGCTTTCCGGAAGTCAAGGTAAATAATATCTATTGGGTCCCCTTTGTCCACATGTTTGTTCACTCCCTCAAAAAACACTAACAGGTTAGTGAGACAAGATCTTCCCTTACAGAACCCATGCTGAGTCTGCCTCAATAGTTTTTGTTCATCAATGTGCCTACTAATTCTTTCCTTAATAACAGTTTCCACCAACTTACCCAGTATCGACATCAGACTGACTGGCCTGTAATTTCCTGGCTCTCCCCTGGAGCCCTTTTTAAAGATGGGAGTGACATTAGCTACCTTCCAGTCATCAGGAATGGAGGCAGATCTTAAAGAAAGATTACATATTTTTGTCAGGAGATCCACAAGTTCACATTTGAGTTCTTTCAGAACTCTCAGATGAATGCCATCCGGGCCTGGTGATTTATTAGTTTTTAAATTGTCCATCAGTCGGAGGACTTCCTCTCTTGTCACCGCAATCTGATTCACACACGGCCGACCTAGTACATAATACCCCACCCCCCTTAGTCCAGAGCACACTGGCAGATGTAGTCTCTTAGGTACGTGAGTGCTTTCCATTCTTGGGAGGAGTGGTGAAATTCTAGGGCTTCCGGAGCTGGGCCCTGGGTGCTAGGAAGTGGTCTGGGTGATGTTTTCGGTGGCGCTGCTTCCCCCGTGCATTCAATTGGGACAGGCATGCTGTTTGGTTCTGGGCTCCTGGTGGCTACCTCAGAGGTCGTTTCTGTCAGCACTGGGGGCCCCCAGTTTGTGATGGCACCTCTGCTTCCTGGGTGTCGGGGTACTCGAAGTCGCAGTCATCTGGGTCTGCCGGAAGGACCCAGCGGCACAGCTGATCGAAGTGCCACTTCAAAAGTTGTCCATCTTTGGCCAAGACCTCATAAGACTGGGGCCCTATTACCCTCATGATCCTTGCTGGAATCCATGCTGGTCCCTGGGCATAGTTCCAGGTGTAGACCGGATCCTCTGGAAACCCCCCTGTGGAGCCTTCTGCTCTTTGGGTCATGTATCGTGTTCGAGGGCCCTATCAGTGTGGAGGCGATCTAGCCTTGTCGTCAAATGCCTACCTAGGAGGAGCTTGGCTGGACTGCTCCTGGTTGTGGTGTGGGGGGTCGTGCGCTGGTTGAATAGGAAAGCAGCCAGTTTGTAGTCCCAGTCCCCCTTGTCCATTCAGCAGAGCGCCTCTTTGGTGCTCCTCACCATGCGTTTGGCCTGGCCATTGGTTGCCAGATGAAATGGGGCCGACCAGATGTGCCTTATACCATAATAGCTCATGAACTCCTGGACTTTTGTGGATGTAAAAGCCAACCCATTGTCGGTGACTAGGGAATCGGGGATGCCCTGGGCACTAAAAATCCACCACATAGCTCGGATGATGGATCGGGAGGAGGTGGAGGGTACCAGGACTATCCCTAGCCATTTGCTGTAAGCATCCACCAGAATAAAGAAAAGTTGTCCTTGAAACGGCCCCGCAAAGTCCAAATGTAACTGGGCCCAGGGTTGGTGCGATGACTCCCATGGGCTCATCGGTGCCTTGTGGGGTTCCAGTTGTGACTCTTGGCACTTCTGACATTGTCTGACTTTGTCCTCTATGTCCTGGTCTAGCCCCAGCCACCATACATAGCTTCTGGCTAACACTTTCATCCAGACAATCCCGGGATGAGTCTCATGGAGGGCGGTGAGCACCTGTTCCTGTAAAGGGACAGGAATCACCACCCACCCACCCCACAGCAGACATTCCTAGTGGGAAGACAGCTCATCCTTGCAGGAAGCGAACACAGTGAAGTCAGCCCCCCCAGGCCAGTAGGCCAGCCCCTTCCCACTCAGTCCAAAACCCTGGAGAGGACATGGTCCTCGGCCGTGTGCTGGGCTACTTCCACCACCTGGACTGGCTGATCCGGAAGGGCCTCCAGGAGGGTGACATGATGGGCTGGGGCAGGATCAGGGTCAGAGGAGGGCAATGGGAGGTGGCTCAATACATCAGCGTGCCCCATCACTTTCCCCAGCCAGTGGACAAGCACATAGCTGTAGCCTGCCAGAAAAATAGACCAGCACAGCCCCCAGGGGGAAAGCATCTGGGGGGTCAGGCGGTCGGGGGCCAGGAGGCCCAAGAGGGGCTTATGGTATGTAAGTACTGTGAAGGGCCTGCTATACAAGTAATGGTGGAATTTCTTTACCTCGACACAATCATGAGCACCTCTTTATCGATTTGTGCATAATTGCGCTCCTCCGCCGACAAAGTCCTGGAGTAGTATGCCACTGGGACCTCACAGCCATCAGCCAGCTGGTGCCCCCACCCTGAAGGAGGATGCATCACATGCCAACACCATTGGCAAGCTTTCATCAAAATGGGCGAGGACCGTGTTAGACGTCAACAGTTCTTTCACTGCCCTGAAAGTGGTGGTGTGCATGGCACCCCAGACCCAGGGTGCATTCTTGTCCAGAAGGCAGTGAAGCCACCTTGTGGGGCAGAAAAGAGTGATAGAAATTTAAAAGCCCCAGGAAGGCTTGGAGCTCCGTTTTGGACGAGAGGGGGCACCTGTATGGTGACCTGAATTTTGTCATCCACGGGGTGGATGCCCTGGGCGTCAACTGCGAATCCCAGAAACTCCACCTGTGGCATCTCCAGGAGACACTTCTCCTGCTTGACCTTGAGTCCTGCAGAGTCAAATCGCTGTGGCACTGTCCAGAGCCGGACTGCAAATGTCTCAGAGTCTGGCACTGCGATCAACACATCATCTAGAAATGGCTGGACTCCAGGGATCCCTTTAAGAAGACAATCCATAAAACTTTGAAAAATCCCTGGAGCCACACTCACCTCAGACTGTAACCTCTTCACTTCGAATGCTCCCTTGTGAGTCACTATGGTTTGTACCTCGGCGGCGTCGGTGTCTACCAGTAGTCCCAACAGGGTCGTGAGCTGTCCCTCCACCACCAGCAAGTCCAACAGGCTGTCAAAATCTTTGTACTGCACCCAGAATTTGCCCCAGCCCTTAATGGCCACCGGGTTTTTTGGAAGTCCCTCAGCGACAAACCCCATAGCTTTTGCAGGAAGGGTCCCCCTGGGGGCAGAGCATACGTAGGGTGTCCATGGAAATTATAGAGAAGGACTAACTTGTGTCTAGCTCCATACTACATGGGGACCCCTCTATTAATACAGTGGTGTGCATTTTGTTGGAGCTATCTGGGGGCAAGTTCATTACCTGGTGCTGGTGGTGGTGGACCATGAGAGTGTGCAGATCCATTGACTCCTGGTGGATGGATGTTCTCCAGCACATTCCTTGAGACTGGCAGACATGGGCGATGTGTCCTTGTTTGCCGTAGGTCTGGCAGATGACATCTTGAAGGTGGCAAGTCCGATGTTCATGCGCCTCTCCGCAACTGGTGCAGGGTGTTGAGGTCTTCTCTGATGGAGACGCCGCCAATGCCTGTGGTCATTGTGGCCATCACAATGGGTGGCGGACCAGCAAGACCTCCTCCTTGTCCAAGACATTGGAATTCCAAGCTGCGGTGGTCTTGGTGAATTTTTTCGTATGCTGCTGCTTCCTTCAGGGCTATGTCCAGAGTCAGGTCCTCATGGCTGGCTAGCTTGTGGTGCAGCTTGAGTTCCTTTAGGTCCATAACAAACTGGTTCATCAGGGAATCGCTAAGGCTGGGGAACTCACAATGGGTGGCTGCATGGTGAAGCCCCACCAAGAAGTCAGTGGAAGTTTCATCAGGGCCCTGGACACATGCAAAGAAGTTGATACGCTCGACTATCTTTGTCAGTTTAGGCACAAAGTGGTCGGTAAGCGCCTTTACCAAAACCGCGAAGGTTTCTTCCTTCATCTTCTTTGGAGCAATCAGATCCTTGAGTAGTCTGAGTGTGTCGATGCCACAAGCACTGAGTAGCAAGGATCTTTTCTTGTCAGCTTCTGTGATGTCGTGCAAGTCGAGGTAATTCTCCAGTCGTTCAAGCCAGGTCTGCCACTGCTCGGGGCAGGTGGCATTGAATTTTGGGACGGTCCCCTGGGTGGTGGCCATGTTGTGGCTCCATGTGGTGGAGGGAGGCTAGGAGTGGGTTGTGGTTTGCCAGAGAAGTGGGGCGTGATGCGGTGCTGGAACCAGGGTCAGCGATGCAGGCTTGGTGCTCGGTGACAGAGCTGTGTGAGGTGTGGTGACTGGAGAAGTGGGGCACGATGTGGTGCTGGAACCGAAGTCAGCAGTGTGGGGCACGGTGCTTGTTGAGTTGGAGCGTGATGTGATGCTCAGTGCTGCGCCTTGTTCGTTCAGGTCAATCCCACCTTCATTGCCAGTGTAAAGTACTGAGCCTGATGTCAAGTGCAGTGATAATAGCTCATACTTTATTTAGAAGTGCAGAACAAGACAGAGAGTAACAGCTCACAGCCCAGTTTATATTCCTGGTCAAACCACATCCAAACACACACACCACACCAGTGATAGGATTATTTATAGTGGACCAGAGTTCCATAGGTCCTTCTTGGATCTTAGCCCTCGGGCTAGGATCCATTTGGACTATTGTCTCTTAGAGTGAAGCTAGGGCTTTTCGCATGGCTGTGTGCAGACCTGACCTCACACGCGGCCAACCTAGTACATAACACAGGGACAACCAGCAGATTGGGAGCCAGTTTGGTGTAGTGGTTAAGTGCGTGGACGCTAATCTGGGAGAACTGGGTTTGATTCCCCACTCCTCCACTCACAGCTGCTGGATGACCTTGGGCAAATCATAGTTCTGTCAGAGCAGTTCTTGAACAGTTTCTGTCAGAGCTGTCTCAGCCCCAGGGTGTCTGTTGTGGGGAAGGGAGGGGAAAGGAGTTTGCAAGCCGCTATGAGACTCTGAGTGAAGGCCAGGGTATAAATCCAATCTCTTTTCTTCTTCTTCAGATCTTGACTGGCAGAGCTCAAGGCTCTCCGATCAAATCAGATTATTGGTTCAGTTCACTCAGTAATGCTGTCATTGACTAGCAGCAGCTCTCCAGGGTCTTAGGCAGATAAAGATCTTTCCCAACACCTTCTGTCCTTTAATTTCATACAAAGTACCAAAGCCATGGTCCCACAGATTATGTGAGTTTAGAATCCTCCATTACAAAAGAACAAAAAGTGCTCACAGTTTAAATTAATTTCTCTGTGGATTAAAAAAAACATCCCAGAAGTGAAGAGAATAGGTCCTTTTAAAGCAGACCCTATTCTTGGATAACGTCATAATTTCACGCTTTCAATTGTCACATTTTCATATGTACAACTATCAGGAAACTAAATGCTAAATAAAGTAGTCTTTAAAGCAATGAGAATATTTCCACTTTGATTTCCAGTCAAGGAGTTTTTTAAATAAAATTTGTTATGGGGATAAAATTCAGAACATCTTCCTGTTATCAGTAGCAAAGATATCTTTAATTTAAGCAGCAAGACAATAAAACCATCAAAACATATCCAGCAGAAAATAGCAACAATAGTAAGGAATGCACAGATAAGATAAGGAATATATAAATAAAGATGATGAAATATTTTCATAAGCAATGAGATGATAAAAATGTTGATTAAAATGCATACTGTTGGGATACCAAAGGGACAGGCTGTGTTTATCATCTACAGAAGAGGCTTCAGAAGGAGATGGAGACTTCTTTAAATCTTTCTGACAGCAAGAAATTATTGTTGCAGTTCAATCTAACTCCTCATATTCAGGGTTTTCTATCATTGTTTAACATTAACTTCATGCCCACAGTATAACACCCACATCACAGCCCATGCTCTACAGTCTACTAACAATCTTCCTACCATTTTATGAGAACATAGTTATTAGGCCTTGTTATGAGAGAATTCACCTACTAAGATTGGCTTCCTCATCATGGAAGAAGCAACTTTGTGCATGCAAGTTTTTTGTTTTGCTTTTGAGGCTCAGCTTTCTCCATTGCAATGAATCAGGATCCCTGCATCAGTATGAAGTATAAATTATATTGATATGCACACAGATCTTTAGATTGCTGCCAAACTGCAGGAAGGGCAACATTTTCTGACTGCTCAATGGAGCAGAGAAACTACAGGAGATATTCAGTAAAGAAAAGGACTTTGTTGTAAGCTTGAAAGAACAGGTTCCTGTGAATTAGTTTACCATATGGACATGGCATTAAGTGGCATGTGGGGGGGGGGAGTGGAGAACCAGACCCCATAACAAAAAGAATGGTAATGTTTCTTAACAGCTTTAGATGTCTCCTCCATGGACTTAAATGCTTCTTTCTATACTGTTTCTATCCCCTCTCCCAGGTGACAGGAAGGGACAGATAATGATGATTATATTCATTTATAGCTTGCATTTCTCACTGAGACTCAAGGTGGATTACAAAATATGATCACCAGTTCAGACTGGGAACACCTCCAGTTAACTATGTAGCAGGACTAGGATTAAAGAACTGAATAACCATACCCCAGAAAACTGTCAATGGCAAGAAAAACTGTCTGAGGCATAACATTTCAATGAAAAAAAAAGGGTTAAAAGGTAGAGGGCATTGTAGAAACAAAGGAGGTGATATGTACAATAAACATTCCAATCAAATGTGTGTGTGCTCAAAGAAACAGCAGTTACTGGGAAAGAAAAAGAGGAGGAGACACTGCTGTGAGTTGGCTGAACAGGGTTGCCAGGTCTGGGCGGGAAAATACCTGGACAGTTTGGGAGTGGATCCAGGAGAGGTCAGGGTTTGGGGAGAGGCCTCAGCAAGGTACAATGCCACAGAGTCCACCCTTCAAAGCAGCCATTTTCTTCAGGGGAGCTGATCTCTGTCAGCTGGAGAACAATTGTAGAAGATCTCCAGGCCCCACCTGGAGGCTGGCAACTCTATGGCTGAAGTACCCTGTGGATGCAGAATTTCTCTCTCAGCAGATCTGACATGGCATAGTGGATCTTCTTCTTCTTCTGCTGCTGCTGCTGCTTCAAAGAAGAATTGGTTTTTATACCCTGCTTTTCTCTACCTTAAGGAGCCTCACAATGGTTTATGATCCCCTTCCCTTCCTTTCCCCACAACAGGCACCTTGTGAGGTAGGTGGGGATGAGGGAACTGTAACTGGCCCAAGGTCACCCAGCTGGCTTCATGTGGAGGAATGGGGAATCTAACCTGCTTCTCCAGGTTAGAGCCCGCTGCTCTTAACCACTATATCACACTGGCTCTCATCTCCATGCTGCTGCCTGTGCCACAAGTCTCTAGTGCCTTCTGCTGCAAAGAGAATCAGTCTCTAAGCACTGTCCTTGGAACTGCTCACTGTTTGAAGGCTTCTAGAACACTGTGGGATCTCATCAAAAACATTATGGGATCTCACCATCTCTCTGTAGCAGCAGCCCACAGTGCCCCCCACAAATGCTGCTCCTGGGGGACATGTGGTAGAAGAGCATATTTATGTTAGCCGATGACTGTTAGACTAAGATAACTTCATCAAATGCAACACAGTTCTTCTAGTACAGCAAGACATAGGCAACTGCCCAGTTCCTCCAACAAAAAGGGACAATGCATTAAGCACCCTGTTTCTTGGGGCACAGCTGGAATGAAGCCTCCCATCAAGATCCCAGGTGCGACTGCCTGTATGGAGGACTTTTCCTGGTGAACTGGCTGGTCTCTCTGAGAAAAAGTCCCAAAATATGCAAGTCAAATCTGCAAGGTTTTCAGTTCTCCACACACTGAACAGAGATGTTAAAATAAACCTGCTGAGTAGAATTTCTGAAAAAAAATTCTAAGAATTTTGAAGCTGGGGGGAATAATTCACTTTTCGGGGGCAAATATGAGGGGAAACTGAAATGTTGCTCTCTTGCTGCTTTCACAACATAAAATACATAACTTCATTAGCATAGAAAATTGTATTAATTGACATATTTATGGAATTTAAAAGTATAAAAGAATTAGTCTTCTACAAGCAAAATTGCAAATATACTCAATACAAGCAAGAGTAGCAAACTGCTGTACCCTTAAATATACCTTAGTGCATTTCACGTATTCCAAGCGGAGAAAATCTATTTCATCAGATTTTTTTTCAGTGCACACCAACATTTCCCAAGTTTCCAGTAGAAAAATGGGAGAGATGTCCTCAGCATAAATTGGGGGGAAATGGAGGGCATTTCCCACTTGTTTTTTTTCCTGAGCGCCCCCCCCGCCCCTCCGGTCTTTACATTTCTACTGTTTTGCATAGGTGTTGCAAGAAAGGCCATACTTAACCTAGACCACAGGCTCTCAGTTATGACATTCATTAAAGATGTCTATCGCTGCATTCCCAGAATATTGTGCAGGTGGAATCATTGAATGCCATCAGTTCTAATTGCTTTTGGTGTTATGAGGAAAACATTGTTACATCCTTTCACAAATTATAGTACTGTTCTATTTTGCTTAATTGAACCCAACTCAAAATGGGCAAGAGGAGATGAGAGGAAGAGGCATTGCATCCAGTTTGGAGGTGCTGCCCAAACAAGTGAGCAGAATTTTATGTCAATGCATCTGAAGAACAGCACCTAAAGTCACAAGATGTTTTTCAGTAACGTATATACATTTGTCCTTAAAGAATGCAACAGGAGAAGGAAGAAGAGACAGTATCTAAGCTTTTATTCAAAACTGATCCCAGTTTCCCCCTCATTTAACATCTAATAATTCCATGTGTTCAGAAACAGCCAACTAAGCAAGCTGGTTTAAAAAAGTCAGATTCTTAGCTGTGAAAACCCCTTCACTGTCCTGTGCCCCATTTCTCATAGGTGAGTTGGTGGTTGTTTTTTTTCTTTTTTGAGCAATTAATGTAGAATGGCCATTTTCTTTTTGATCTGAACAGCATTATCTCATGAAATAGCTCTTTTGGGAGGTGGGAGTGGCATTAATCCTGCAAAGTGCCCAGAGGCAAATCAGGTTACAACTTTATTGATAATATGTTCCTCAGTCTTGACACAGCTAGAGTCAGGATAGTGGATGCAACTGACAGTCTGACTGTTGACAGTGAACCCCCCACCCAGCATGTTTGTTGGGGTTAACCAACAAGGGGGGGGAGCCAGTATTGGGGTCAGATGCAGTGAAAGCTGCTGTTTCTGCCTGTTACCAGCCTCTTGGGTGCAAGGTCAACAAGACAGCCCCAAAAGTGACTGTGATGCACCTCACCCCAAGAATCCCTTAAGAGGATTCCCCTTTTAGAGTCATTCAGTCATTCAGGGAGCCCACCCCGGCACAGCCTGTGCAATGTTCCCCAACCATTGCTAAATACCACAGGAGCCAGACAGTGCATAACTACATGGTATGGCTAACACATGTTTGGTCATAGTGAGACATACATGGGGGGGGGACTCAACTTAAAAGCCAGTGAAAAAGGATGAAAAACACCCCGCTGCTCTTTATGCTAGTGAAAGCAGGGTGGGAGGGAAACTAGAAGCTCCCTCACAGCACCGAGTGAACAAACATTTTTAAAGATGACCTCCCCCCATATATGTCTCACTGTGAGTCTGGTCACATTCCCATGACCCAATACATGCTGGATGCATTGAGTAGTTTGGCTCTTATCATCACCAAAACTAAAAGAAGCTATTATATGCACATCAATCCTGTTCTGTCATCCCTGAGCCACATGTCATTTCCCCCTGTGAAGGTATGTACTCCATCCTGTCTGGAGATATTACCAGGCCTGTAGCTATGGGGGGGGGACTCCCAGAACCTGGCCCCCTGACTTCCTTCTGAGACCCTATGACTTCCTGTCTAGCCCCCCCCCGACTCTCTGAGCTGTCCTGAGGACTCCCTGTGCCACTTCCGCCACCCCTTCCCTGTCTGCCAGCAGCCCTGCCAGCTTCATCCTGGGCTGGCAGTTGGGGGGGTGAGAGGCTGGGCTGGGGGTTCTGAGCTGGCAGCGGCATGGGGCTTCTAGGTGAGGAAGTGGTGCAAGGCAGGCAGACCAAAAGGTGAGGTAGGGCCGGCAGGAACCTTTGGCAGCGCTCAAAAGCCGGTGAGGCCAGGCTGGGGCACCCAGGTGAGGAAGGCTGGCAGGCCGGCAGGCAAGGTGGGGCCAACAGGAACTTTTGGTGACTCTCAGAAGGCAGTGGGGCTAGGCTGGGCCACCTCTTCCTTCTCCTCTTCTGCCTCTTCTTCTTCCTGTGCATTCTCTTCATCTTCTCTTCTCCCCATGCCTGGGTGCCTAGCCAGAGCGCCAGCAGAGGCCAGCTCTGTGGCACTGGGCTTCCAGGGCATAAAAAATCCACTCTTCTTATTTTAATTTCAGTGCCCCCTGAACTATTTAAAGGCCTCCCAATTTAGGAAATCCTGGTTATGGGTCTGGAGACTACCCGGTTTACAGGCCTGGGTATTCTATTAGCTCACCATGGACTAAAACAAAGGTTAGGAGTCCCTTGTTGAATTCTTTCTATGTACCATCAATATTCCTGGAATCCAGGGGACCCTGAAAGTTCCTCTTCAGCAGCAGCTCAGACTGAATGACGTAGACACCTGGGAACCACAGCAGGCATAGCTCTAGATAGGCTTGGGCTGAACAGCAAAGGGCTGAACACCTTTTACCCAAGTCATCTTTGCTTACCTGAATGACCATAACAACTGGACAGACAAGGCATGCAATAGCATCAGCAAAAGCTGGTATCAGGTTTTCCCAGCACATGGCCCTTTGGCCCAACTATGTGATATCCAGTGCCTCTCAGTGCAAGCTGGGATCCCTATTTAGACTTTGCTGTCTCTGCCCACAAATCCAAACTTGCTTCCTTTTAGCAGCTGCATTTAGAGAAAGAGAATTAAAGACAAACCACCACATGAGGCTGCACATAGGACCTGTATGCAAAGGAACATCACCTCTCCAGTATTTGTACCCTAGATCAGTTCAATGCCCAAGATGCAGTGGCAGTAGTAGCATCAATCCTGAAGGAATGTCTCCCAAAGTCAGATGGCTAGGGAACCAAAGAGGTCAGTGCAGCATGGAACACTGCAAAAAGCTGGAATCTAGTACAGGGATGCCAGTCTCGATGTATTAGGAAGGGACCACAGCCTCGATTTCCCATGCTGGACATGGACTGAACAATTGTGCAGCATACAGCTACAACTTGCTTCCTTGTCCCATTTGGTCTGTTTTCAATTTCTGAATCAAGAGGGCCAGCCTGCCACTCATGAACTGCACATCACTGCAGGACAGTGCCCAACCAGATGAGTCTGAGTGGGAGGCCGCTACCAACTCACCCACCCTGAGGTCCCCAAAGAAAGTAAGGCAACAAAAGCTGCTGTAAAAACCTTTGCTATACCAGGAATATCATTTTGTTAGATTTATATACTGCTCCATTTCCTGCCAGACAGGGCTCAGGGCAGCTTACAACGATCAAAATACAATAAATTCAACATATTACAGTTTTAAAATCCACATTATTATAATTTAAAACCTAAAACTTCTTTGCTGCATCAGATGGCATCCTAATATTTGTCACAGGTGGAAAAGCCGGGGGCAGCCAGCACAAAAAAGAAGGAAAGAGAGAGGGGTAGACAAGGGGGAAGGGAAGCCAGCAGATCTCTCTAACCATCACTGTCCTCGACTGTACACCCAGTGGAACATCTCAGTCTTACAGGCCCTGCAGAACTGAACAAAGTCCTGCAGGGCCTGAGTCTCACCAGACAGAGAGTTCCATCAGGTTGGGACCAGTGCTGAAAAGGCCTTGGCCCTGGTTGAGGATAGCTGGACCATTCTGGGGCCAGGGATCACTAATAAGTTGTTTCTGGAGGACTGTAAGGCTATCTGAGGTGTGTATAGGGAGACCCCTGAGTTAGAAGACACCTTTAGAAGACACTGGGGAATCCTGGGTTAGAAGTCACCTTTGATCAGGGCTGCTGGACATTTGCTCACAGTATTTTGAAGTTCAACCTGTCACTATCATATTGCCAACCAGCCACTTTAAATGGCATTAATACAGACTCTTAAATATGACTGCCTTGCTGAAATGTGAAAAAAATGTGTCAGGGCAATGGACAATGCTGTAGCCCAAAAGCAGTGCCCTTAAAATGGATTGAAGGAATGTGCTTTGGCCGAGGGAAGCCTTGTGCCTAAGTAGCATCCCAAACCAGACATGGACTCCTGGACTACAAGAAGCCTTGCTCATACATCTCATACATACATAGGAGGCTTAACAGTGGGAGTTTGTTATCGCCCACCAGATCAAAAGATAGAGGAGGATTATAAAATGATGAATGAATTAAAGATAGCGGCTAGACGAAATAACTGTGTTGTAATAGGCGACTTTAACTACCCACACATTGATTGGGTCAATATGAGTTCTAGTCGGGAAAAAGAGATTGCGTTCTTAGACACTCTCAATGACTGTGCTGTGGAACAGATGGTCACAGATCCTACCAGGGGAGAGGCGATCCTGGATTTGGTCCTAAGTAACACCCAAGACCTGGTGAGAGATGTAAAAGTGATTGCACCACTTGGAAACAGTGACCATAATGTCATTGAGTTTAACATTTGTACAGATAGGGAGTTGCCCAAAAAGACTGACGCAACCACTTTTAACTTTAAAAGGGGTAACTTCTCTGGTATGAGGGGACATGTGAGGAAGAAATAGAAAGGAAGAGTGGAGAAGGTCAAAACCATTGGGGAAGCTTGGAGACTATTTAAAAAGACAATCCTAGAAGCTCAGAAAAAATATATACCGCAGGTTAGGAAAGGTACAAATAGGTATAGAAAAAAGCCTGCATGGTTAACAAATAAAGTAATGGAAGCTGTAAAAGGTAAGAAGGATTCCTTTAAGCGGTGGAAAGCTAGTCTTAGTGAGGTTGATAAAAGGGAACACAGACTATGGCAAATAAAATGCAAGTCTGTGATCAGGCAAGCAAAAAGGGAATATGAGGAGCATATCGCAAAAAACATAAAGACCAACAATAAAACTTTCTTCAAATACATTAGAAGTATGAAGCCAGCCAAGGAGGCAGTGGGGCCCTTGGATGACCAAGGGGTAAAAGGAGTAGTGAAGGATGATAGGGAAATGGCTGAGAAGCTGAATGCATTTTTTGCCTCTGTCTTCACTGTGGAAGAGGAGAAGTGTTTGCCCACTCCAGAAGCACTGATTTCGGGAGGGGGTTTGAAAGACCTGAATCAGATTGCGGTGACAAGAGAGGAAGTCCTCCGACTGATGGACAATTTAAAAACTAATAAATCACCAGGCCCGGATGGCATTCATCCGAGAGTTCTGAAAGAACTCAAATGTGAACTTGTGGATCTCCTGACAAAAATATGTAATCTTTCTTTAAGATCTGCCTCCATTCCTGAGGACTGGAAGGTAGCTAATGTCACTCCCATCTTTAAAAAGGGCTCCAGGGGAGATCCAGGAAATTACAGGCCAGTCAGTCTGACATCGATACCGGGTAAGTTGGTGGAAACTGTTATTAAGGAAAGAATTACTAGGCACATTGATGAACAAAAACTATTGAGGCAGACTCAGCATGGGTTCTGTAAGGGAAGATCTTGTCTCACTAACCTGTTAGTGTTTTTTGAGGGAGTGAACAAACATGTGGACAAGGGGGACCCAATAGATATTATTTACCTTGACTTCCGGAAAGCTTTTGATACAGTTCCTCATCAAAGGCTCCTAAGTAAGCTCAATAGTCATGGGATAAAAGGACAAGTCCTCTTGTGGATCAAAAACTGGCTTATAAATAGGAAACAGAGAGTGAGTATAAATGGGAAACTTTCTCAGTGGAGGGTGGTAAGCAGTGGGGTACCACAGGGATCAGTACTCGGTCCCATGCTTTTTAACTTGTTTATTAACGATTTGGAATTGGGAGTAAGCAGTGATGTGGCTAAATTTGCAGATGACATGAAGTTGTTCAGGGTGGTGAAAACCAGGGAGGATTGTGAGGCACTCCAAAGGGATCTGTTGAGGATGGGTGAGTGGGCGTCAACGTGGCAAATGGGGTTCAATGTGGCCAAGTGCAAAGTGATGCACATTGGAGCCAAAAATCCTAAATATAAATACACGTTGATGGGGTCTGATCTGGCAGAGACTGACCAAGAGAGAGATCTTGGAGTCGTAGTGGATAACTCGCTGAAAATGTCTACACAATGTGTAGCTGCAATAAAGAAGGCCAACGCTATGCTGGGGATTATTAGGAAGGGAATTGATAACAAATCAGCCAGTATCATCATGCCCCTGTATAAATCATTGGTGCGACCTCATTTGGAATACTGTGTACAGTTCTGGACACCACATCTCAAAAAGGATATTATAGCATTGGAAAAAGTGCAGAGAAGGGCAACTAGAATGATAAAAGGGTTGGAACACCTTCCCTATGAAGAAAGGTTAAAATGCTTGGGGCTCTTTAGCTTGGAGAAACGACGGCTGAGGGGTGACATGATCGAGGTTTATAAGATTATGAATGGGATTGAGCAGGTTGAGAAAGAAGTACTTTTCTCCCTTTCTCACAATACAAGAACTCGAAATTGCTGAGCAGTCGGGTTAGAACGGATAAAAGGAAGTACTTCTTCACCCAAAGAGTGATTAACATATGGAATTCACTGCCACAGGAGGTGGTGGCAGCTACAAGCATGGACAGTTTAAAAAGGGAATTAAATAAACATATGGAGCAGAAGTCCATCAGTGGCTATTAGCCACAGGGTATAGATAGGTAATCTCAGTCTGGGGCAGGTGATGCACTCTATTCTTCATGCTGGGGGGGGCAGCAGTGGGAGGGCTTCTAGTGTCCTGGCCCCACTGCTGGACCTCCTGATGACACCTGGTATTTTTTGCCGCTGTGTGAAGAGTGTTGGACTAGATGGGCCATTGGCCTGATTCAACATTGGCTTCTCTTTTGTTATGTTCTTATGTACTACCTGAACAAAGATGCCCTGAACAAAGATGCCTAAACCACAGCCAGTCCCCCATCCTATTCCACAGGTATGCATACACATGCATATTCACACACCACTGTTACATTATCTGAAAAAGATTCGAGCATGTACTTAGCTCTGCTATAACAAACATTGGAATTTTAAAATACTTAACTTTGTGCTGTGGTTCATAACTTGTTTTGCTTTGTGGTAGGATATTTAAAAAAATCATAAGTGCTTGACACCTAAATCTGCAGAGAGATTACTTTTTGTTTAAAACTAGATGCCTGTATCTGGGCTTTGTTTAAAAATGCTAACACAGAGGAATGTTGTTTGGGAAGTAACTATCATTTTAAGGGTGCAATTGTACTGCTCAAAGGGACTGTGCTATTATTGATTCTAATGTCTATAAACATACACATAGACAAAAAAAAGTCTTGCCTATAGAAGTGTACTTTCTGAAGGTGTGCTCTGCTTTAGACATACAAGCTAAAACCACAGAGCTAGTCTCTAGAACTAGATTCTGATTTTCAACGTGGGCACTGAAAGAACATTCACATTTATTTCCTGCAGGCTGCTAAAATGTGGGTGTAATTTGTACCTGCGCAAAGAAAGGTCAGAACTTACCATTTGAGACTAACAACATGATCAACTGCAGTGTTAAGCATGATTAGACTTGATTTGGGAGGAGCAGTCACTTGCCAGGCAGGGCATTGATTCCTCTCTGACCTCTCCACACATGGATATTCGTTGGTCTAGGTCAGAAGACACATCTCCCCCAGCCCTTCCAAAGCAACAAGCCTCCTCTTTGTATTAAGGGTCGATTGAGCAATGCTGTTTATTCAAACTTCTTATCTTATTTTTTAAAGCAAACTGTCTGCCAAATATAATTGCTCTGTTGGATCTCCTCCCCCCCTTTCTTGTCCGAGGTATTGTCTGATAAAACATTGGTTCAGCAGAGTGCTTAGAGCATGTCACAGCAGAATTTATCTGGTGTTTATGCTGCTGAGAAACACAGCCCTTTTTTTCTTTGTAAACTAATACGAGTCCTTTTTTGTATGGAACTCCATACTAGAAAGGATGGGGATAGGATCCTAACCTAGTCTAACTAGCAAGGATGGATGGAGATGCAAGAGGCATGTTCTGCTCTCATTGTACCTAGATGAAGAAGGCGTGAGAGTAGCAATCTACACATCAAAGGAATAGCATTAGAGCAGTAGAAAGGAAGGACGTTCAGGGTCCTGACCTATCTCTCTCTCTGACTCTATAGTCTCCCTCTGAAGTCTTAGGCTAAGAGATAGTGCAAAGCCCAACATGGTCAGGAGTGAACACTGGGCAAGCAAACATGTAATTTTTATCATCTCTATTACACTTAAGTTTCTGTTTCTGTGCTGAAGTTTCTATGCTCTGCAATGAAAATGTGAGCTGAAATTAATGTTCAGTGCATAATATGCTCAGATTCTAATCTTTTAACAGTAGGCATCTTAAAACAAGTGATGTGTAGAGAGGTTTTATGTAGTTAATTAATTTTATATTAGTGGGTCTTTTTATCTGTTTTTATATGCTTTACTCGGCTTTTGAATGGCCTCACACTGAATGGCCTCACACTGAACTGAACTAGTACTCTTAAGTGGTTTCTGTCTTGACTAATGGAAATTCGCCCTGGATGGCCTGGGCTAGCATGATCTTCTGAGAGCTCATAAGCTAAGCAGGGTAGGCCCCGGATAGTACTTGGATGGGAAACCACCAAGGAGGTCCAGGGTTGCTACACAGAGGGAGGCAAGGACAAAACAACCTCTGTTCATCTCTTGCCTGGAAAATCCTCCCAGGTCACCATAAGTCAGCTGTGACTTGATGGTACTTTCCACCACCAATAGAAGTTCACAATGACAGTGGTTGACAATCAATGATCTGCTGTATTTTTAAGCTGGTCCTATGAAGCCGCAGTACAAAAATCACTACACAAAACAAGTCCCAAATGCTACTAAGGACTGATGTTAGCACATTGATGATTTACTTCAGCTTATTTCTCTGAAGTATTGTAGAATTAGAAGCCAGGATCACGATAGCTTCTCTGTTGGTTTGCTGCCAATCACATTCTGGAAGCTTGAGGTAGACAGCAAGAAAATTAGGACTGTCAACTTCTGGTTAAAAGGTCTTTCAGTTGAATAATCATCAGCATTTCAATTTGTCAGTCTGCTACCCTTGAAATAAATTTGCTTACCACTGAATCGTAAGTTCTTTTGTAAACTGCAATACAATTTACATATATGCCAATTCCTTTTTTGAGGTATTGGATGAGATATGAAAATTTACATTTTAATAAACTAAAATAAGTGATCATTGTTAAAATGAAAGGTAATCTTTAATACTTTCTTTTATATCACCCCTGACAAAACTGAAATAGCCTCAAAAAGTGAACAACTTTAACCTTAAATTTTAGCTTCCCCAATTAAAATTTAATTAAAAAAAAAGAATGGTGTTCTAATTGCAATCCCTATGGCTGAGTTCAGACTGGCAATTTGCCCCTCTATAGCCACTTTTCAGCCACGTTTCCCAAGCGGATTAAAGGGGGCATTCACACAGGCACATCTGCCTGGCATTCCCCACCCGTAGGCAACCTGTGCTGTTCCGCTTCACTCCCGCGTTAAAAAGATACCTGACAAAAGTGGTAGCAAATCCCAGAGAGTGCCTTTATCCCACATTATTCCACTTCCTGGAAGTGTGAACATGAAGCTGAAAAGCCAGGAGCAACCCGCTTCTATAGTGTGCGCCAGGTGTTTCCGCGCATAAGGCAGCAGCAATCAGATTGGCTGTGCTCCGCTATACCGCCCAATACAGTGCCAGTGCAATGAGGTCCACCTCAAATTGGCTGGATGTGCTTATGCGCATGAGCGCATATGTGCCCATGCGCCCATACACACATAGAGGAAAAAGCTGTTTACAGCCGCGCCTCCAGGCCAGCAGTCTGAATGCTTCCACGCGCCTCCTCCTGGTATGCTCCCACATCTGTCGGCCCCATGTGACCAGGAAAACTCGGAACAGTTTATTCTGGGGCTTTTTGCCACGACTGGCTCCCGCTGCAAACTGCCAGTCTGAAGTCAGCCTATAAAAATTTGTATGATAGTTTAATTCTGGCTCCTCAACACTCTTGCCAAAAGTGCTTCCCAAAACTATCAAGTCAGAGCTTTGGAGAATTTACGAGAAGCTGCCTGATTTTTTGGGTACCATTGGGAATATGTCTCTTCAATCTGTGCCATATATTATAGCATTGGGGAGGATATATTATGGCATATATACATATATATACACATATACCCAAAAAGAGTTCCATATGGAAGTCACTACTTACAGGTGGCAGAACATTCATGGGTAACCACCACCATTGCATGGCATGTCTCCTGCCTCATCTTTCTTCAGGGTCCTAGTACAGATGTTGCATATTTCCATACAAGACTGGCAGTCCAGAAGGGTGAGCTTCTTACAGTCTTTACAGCAGTCATGGAAAGCTCCTAGAAGATCAGCCTCATCCTTACAAATGGAGGCAGGTTGGTCCATTCAGATGCAGAGTCTTACAAAGAACTAATATGCTATATTCCTGACTCTCCATGACACCTACTGAAAGAGATTATTGCAAGGAATTCCTAGGACAATGTATGTGAAACATTTTTACTACCCACAGTGCTACAAAAATGCTAAGTATTATTATTAGTGGCAATCATACATATGTGCACAGAGGTAGGCACTTGAAAGCTTCATAGTGATTCTGTTTCCCCAGCCCCATCAGTCTTTTAAATTAATCTACAGCAGGGAGCCAGGTCATTTCTCCTGTGTTCTATGGTGAAAGAACATCTACTGTATTCTGAATGACCGTGGCATTTGAAAAAGCCACACAAGTAAGATGGGACACACTCTTTACTGAAGCACTCTCATAAAATTACATGGCAGCAGGCTGTGACCTGCTCTACAGCATACTTACCGCAATCCAAGTCTGAGTAGGCTCAATTATATATCATTTTTAGGATTTTAAAAAAAATCATTCTGAGCATATGTGACCTTCAGAATTTCATGCTGGCTTCAAAGAGTTGGGGGGAAACTGAATGAAGGCAAGGAAACTAATTTGTTTAATTACAAATATTTCTTACTTTCATGGTAGAATGCATGAGCATAATTAATTATGCACACCTTGCATGTCTAATGATTCTAGGTGCCAATTGAATGAGGGATGGGTATACAACAAATAATATATTCAGATTATGCTATTGTAAAATAAGAGTGAGTGCGCCATTCCTGGGGTGACTTTGTTATTATTAGCAAACAGAAAGCAGTCTCATCTGATTGTTAGCCAAATTTCCTTAATTTATTAATAAATGTGGGGAATTATGAGTATTAAATGCAATTGGTATTAAATATAGGATTAGAACCTGTGTATATGGGAGTTTGATTTCCCATTCCCCAGGAATAGACTCTGAGGTTAGATTACTAAAGCAGTGATTTCTTTACTGAAGGATTCTCACAATTACAGACATAAAATCAAGCATACACACACCCAATACAGGACTAAGAATTCAGAGAGAAAAGTACAGAAATGTTTGCATTAGCAGGAAGTATCGTTGCTGGGGTGATACTTTACAGGTCTGGTGAGGCGAGTTGACTCCACAGTGAAAAAGGGATAAAATGAGGGAAGGGGTCGTGAGTGGACCAGCAACACGTGCGGAGAGGTCCCAAACTGCGCAAAGAATGGAACCAGCAAGATAGGGTGGGGTTAGGAATGGTAAAAGCAAGAGAGAGAATAATGGCTGCATGCTCTCTTTTTATACCTGAATTGTGACCTGAGGCAGTTGCCTGTTGTCATGTGGTCCCCAGGAAATAGAAACTGAAAACTCAAACTATGAATAGGACAGAAAAGGGATTAATGGTTGGGCAACTGCAGCTAATAGTTTGGCTAGGAGTGACCCCTCTTAGGAGAATGGGAATGACAAAGGAAGAGAACTATTCAGATTGTAGGACTGGTGCTTTGGATTAATGATCATATGCTTAACAGCTGTGTTATCTTGATGGGCAGCTGGAAGACTTGATGTCTTGCTGCTGTTGTCATTGGGCACTTTCTTTTTTTTTAGTCTGGAGAGGAAACCATGCTTCTTTTGGTGATGTTAATATGTGAGGGGGAAATGCCTGCATGATGGAGAAGGGAGCTATTCATGGCGTCTGTGCAGGAATTTCTTGTCCTTTCTGCAGAGCATGGCTTCCCTCTGTGATCTGCTGCTGGTTCTGTGTGCATGGAGGTCAGGGCATTCTGGTGCTGGAGATAAGAACATAAGAGAACATAAGAACATAAGAGAAGCCAATGTTGAATCAGGCCAATGGCCCATCTAGTCCAACACTCTGTCACACAGCGGCCAAAATATACCAGGTGCCATCAGGAGGTCCAGCAGTGGGGCCAGGGCACCAGAAGCCCTCCCACTGCTGCCCCCTCCAGCACCAAGAATAGAGTGCATCACCTGCCCCAGACTGAGAGTTCTCATTCTATACCCCGTGGCTAATAGCCACTGGTGGACTTCTGCTCCATATGTTTATCTAATTTCCTCTTGAAACTGTCCATGCTTGCAGCTGCCACGACCTCCTGTGGCAGTGAATTCCATATGTTAATCACTCTTTGGGTGAAGAAGTATTTCCTTTTATCTGTTCTTTTTGAGATGTATCGACCAGAACTGTACACAGTATTCCAAATGAGGTCGCACCAGTGATTTATACAGGGGCATTATGATACTGGCTGATTTGTTTTCAATTCCCTTCCTAATAATCCCCAGCATAGCGTTGGCCTTCTTTATTGCAGTTACACACTGTCTAGACATTTTTTTAACATATTTTTTTATTAATTTTTAAGAAAAAAAAAACAAGCGGACAAACAGAACAAAACAAACAACAACAACTACGAAACACAAGGAAACAAACAAACATACAACTTCAATCGCTGATAAATGCATAATTACAAAGTTCTTCAATTTTACATTTAAAATAAAATACTCCTAAACCACTATTCTAGTATACATGCCAAGTATGTATCCTTAACTCAATAGCTTGTCTTCTTTTAACCAGTTATAGAAAGTTGACCAATAACTTCCAAAAACATCCAAGCTTTTCTCTTCAATAATAAATGTTAATTTTTCCATCTCTGCTATGTCCCATAACTTATAAATGAGCTCCGTTTTATTTGGAACGTTACTATCCTTCCATTTCCTAGCATATTCAATTCTCGCTGCCATCAAAATTTGCATTGTTAAGTAAATCTCCTTTCTCTTAAATCCATCCAGAATTACATTTAGTAAAAAGCATTCAGGTGTAAATGGGATGTTTTTATCTAGTATTTTGTCTATCATTTTTTTAACCATATACCAATATCTTGCATTTTCCATTCTAGTAGAAAATTGTATGCTTTCTTAATAAATTTTTCCTTAGGACCCAACCATAGTTTATCCAACTCTAATACACTGTAATCTAATCCTATTTTTTAATCTAATAACCATCTTGAAATGAGTTGATTCCTCTCCCACAAGGTTAAATTCTCTTTAAGTATGTCGTCCGAAAGCAAGTTCCCATTTTCATCTAGAAGATCTTCGTATCTCCATTTGATATATTTTATGTATAAAGATGGTTTTACAAATGCCTCTATTGGGGAGAGCCATTTAGGAATTTTCTTATATCAGTTGTCTTTTATCTCAATCCACATTCTGTATAAAGCTGCTCTAATAGTATGTTGTTTAAAGAGGGATGAAGATTTATTATACCAAAGGTAATAGTGCCAGCCCATTTGTAGATCGTGCCCCTCAAGGGACAATAATCTTTTATCTTCTTGAGTTATCCACTCCCTTAGCCAACTCATAGCAGCTGCTTTATAGTAAAGCCTCCAGTCTGAGAGTGCAAATCCTCCTCTCTCCTTCCATTCTTGTAGATACTTTAGTTTAATCCTCGGTCTCTTATTTTGCCATATGAACCCCTTTATGATCTTAGCTAACTCTTTAAAGAAGTTTTGATTTCTTAAAATAGGTATCGTTTGGAAAAGAAAGAGAACACGAGGTAACACGTTCATTTTTATAGTTGAAACCCTTCCTGTTATAGAAAATTGTAATTTTTTCCATATTTCTAGATCTTTTTTTATTTCTGATAATATCTTTGTATAATTTTCCTTGAACAAGGAGCAACATCTATTTGTGATGTGTATTCCCAAATATCGAACACTTTTCTGTATGTCAAAACCCGAGATTTCTTGCAATACCTTTTCTGGCATTCCTTTATAATTTTTCAATAGTATTTTAGTTTGCTTTTTATTTACTTTCAACCCTGCCACATTACCATAATCCTCAAAAATGTGTAGTAGCTGTTTTAATGATTCTTGTGGATCTTCCAACACAAAGACCATATCATCCGCAAAAGCTTGTGTTTTTATACTTTCACCCTTAATATTAATGCCCCTAATTTCTTTTTCATTTCTGATACGCATTAATAGTGTTTCTAATGCAAAGATAAAAAGCAAAGGAGACAAGGGACAACCTTGTCTTGTTCCTTTTTTAATTTCAACTTTTTGAGTTGTATTGCCATTGACAATTATGTTTGCAGATTAGCATAAATCGCCTTAATCATTTTCAAAAAGTTTTCCCCACAGTTCCATATTTTTAATTTCTCCAATAAAAATCTCCAGTTTAAATTATCAAATGCCTTCTCTAAATCAACAAATATCAAAGCAAGCGGTTTTTCCGGGTGTTGTTCATAAAATTCTAGTACATCCAGAATTATTCTAACATTGTTTTGAATCTGCCTCCCAGGCAAAAATCCCACCTGATCTTTGTGAATAACTTGCATTAATACTCTTTTGAACTTTGCTGCTAGGATGCAGGCAAAAATTTTGTAGTCGCTGTTTAGAAGTGAGATAGGTCGGTAATTTCTGGCATCATTACTCTCTAATCCTTGCTTCTGTATAAGCGTAATCAGAGCCTCATTCCATGACTGAGGCATTTGACCTTTGTCTAAGCTATTGTTTATCACTTCTTTCAAAGGGAGTGCTATCACCTCCTCAAAGCTCTTATAGAATTCAATGGGTATTCCATCTGGTCCAGGTGTCTTTTTGTTTTTTTGAGTTTTTATTGCTTCTGTTATTTCACACATTGTTACCGGATCATTTAGGATTTTCCGTTGTTCTTCTACAAAATGTCCATCTGGGAATTTCTCAAGGTATTTTCTTATCTGTTGTGTATCACATTCATTCTGTTGATATAATTTTTTATAAAACTGCTCAACTACTACTTTAAGCTCTTTTAAACTAAATCTCTCTTTACCCTCTTCATCTTTTAGGCTTTTTATTACTTTTCTCTCTCTCTGATCTTAGTTTATAAGCCAGCCATCTCGATGGTTTATTGGCTTGCGCAAAATAAAGTTTTGTATAGTTTATTTTCTTGGCCATTTCTTGCATCAAAATACAGTTTAATTGGTGTTGCAGATATTTAATTCTGCTCTTTATTGCCTGCAGGTTTTAATTTTGTAGCTTCATTCTTA
This sequence comes from Gekko gecko, assembly GCA_029375565.1. NCBI lineage: Eukaryota > Metazoa > Chordata > Lepidosauria > Squamata > Gekkonidae > Gekko > Gekko gecko. Next base: position 67,814,279 of record JAPDNY010000002.1, on the reverse strand, counting down.
TTTCTTCCTTTTTTATTTCTGTTTTAATCAAATTTAATTCTCTATTTTCTTGCTTTTCCCCCCAAGCATTTTGCCTAATAAACCAACCTCTTGTGTATGCCTTAAAGGCATCCCAAGATATCTCTAATGGCACTTCAGGTTGAATATTTTCTTTGAAAAAAATTTTAAACTCTGCTTCGGATTCCGCTATAATTTTTTTGTCATTTAGAAGCATCGTATTCATAGTCCAACGTTTTCTTCTTGGTGTATCGGATAAGATGCACATTATTGGATTGTGATCCACAAATGTTTGCGGTAGAATTTCAGCCTCTTTAATATAATTGATCATGTCCACTGAGACCCAAAACATATCGAGCCGCGACTAGGATTTATGCCTGTTTGAAAAAAAGGTAAAATCTTTCATGTCTATGTTCCTGGTCCTCCAGGCATTGATAAGTTTAAACTCTTCGGCTAATTTCAAAAAGGATTTGGGCAGTTCATTCCCTTTTTTTGCCTTAGCATTTGGGCATTTCCTGTCTATTTGCTTATCAAACACTGCGTTGAAATCTCCGACCAGGCATATCTCGTCACATATTTGTTTCCCTAGGGTTTCTCTAAGCTGTATATAAAATTTCTCTTGAGCTTGGTTAGGTGCGTATATGTTTGCAATTAATGTCCATTTGTTATGTCTGCGAATTCGAATTATAATTACTCTGCCATCTTCTGTGCTAAATACCAATTCAGGTTGCAAGTCTTCCTTGGCGTATATAGCCACCCCTTTTTTCTTCTTTTTAGGTTCTGCTGCTATAAAAGCTTTTCCAAGTTTTTAAATCTCTAATATTCTTATATCTTCTTTTTTAACATGTGTCTCTTGAAGACAGACAACATCCACCTTACATTTTTTTATTTGATGAAATATTCTTGACCTTTTATTTGGCGAGTTTAATCCGTTAACATTAATAGATATTATTTTTATACCTTGCCTATTCATCTTTGTCTTCTTCTGTGGCATCCTTATTATTTCTTTGTTAAAGACGTGTAACCATTTTAAATGCATCCACTATTTTTTTCTTTTAGTTTCTCTTTTTTCCCCCTTGTTTGTCTTCCGAGCTCCATGCCTCGTCTTGTTTCAACACTTCCTCCTCTGATGCAGTTGATTCTTCCTCTTCCTCCTGCAAACCAAGCTCCTTTCCACATTTACCTAAGAAATCCTCTGATTTGAAAGTCGAGTTGATTTTATATCTCTTCCCTTTATATACAAAAAGGATACCTTCTGGAAGCAGCCACCTATACTGAATATTCTTCTTCTTAAGGAGGTCAACCAGTGTCGAATATTGATGTCTCTTTTCTCTAATCCTCCATGGCATCTCTCTCAGAATTCTAGTTTCGGTTTCATAGATCATCAAGGTCTTCTCATTTGACAACTTAAAGATCTTATCCTTAAGCTCCCTTTTACAAAACTTTACTTGCACCTCCCTTGGGAGCCTATTTCGTTTAGCAAATGCCAAGTTTACTCTATAGATTGTATCAATATTATTATCTATTTCTGAGGTAGAATCCAGCTCCAAATATTCCACCAACGCTTGGCTAATTTCTGCCTTTAAATTTTCTTCTTTCTTCTCTGGCACATTTTGAATTCTTAGTATAAATTGTTCTCTTTCCATTTCTAATTTAATTACCAAATCTTCCAGAGCTTCTTGTTTCTCTGTCATGATTTGTAGTTTCTCCTCTGCATTTTCCACTTTACTTTCCAACTTACTTGTTAAATTTGTCAGTGTTGCTAATTCTTGCTTGTTTTCTGCCAGCTGGTTTTTAATCTCTTCTGCTTGTGCTGCCAGTTGATTTGATATATCATCTAATTTAGAGAGCTCTTCTAGTTTCTTTTGAATTGGCTCTATTGCTTTGGTTACTGCAGCTTCTATGGCACTATTAACTGCTGATGCCACTGATTCCTGTATAAAGTTTTGTAGATCTCTTTGGAAGGTTTGTCGAAGGTGTTGATACAGAGAGACATCTTCCACCCCCTGGTTTGTCCATGTTCTATGTTCTAAGATCTACTTAAAGCCTACTTAAAATATCAAATCAGCTCAGTAAAGTGGAGAGAAAAAAAATATTAAATTCGGCAATTCCCTTTATGTTTCTTATAGTCAACCCTGCTTTTATTATTGATATTTCCTAATTTATGACTCTCCTGCAGGGCTTATTTTTATCGGCAATTTTGGTAATATTACTTATTTGTAGTTTGCTATGGGGGGGTGGGGTCTACACCCACTACTTCTCACCTGTCGTGTTGCTACGATATAATCTTCCCTGCTTTTCCAAGAGATATCTAATAGACCAAGAAAAACAAAAAACAAAGAATAACCCATCCCCTGCGATGAGATAGTCCAATGAATGAGGTCTGTAACAGACCTACCTAAATTAAATCAACATGCCCTCAATCCAACATTCAGTCATACCACCACCCGTTTCATCTATCCATCCAACCAATCATACTCTCCATCCTTCCTTCAGGCGTGGTCAAGTCAAATGTCTTACAATTCATTAGTAATAATTAAATTTAACAAACTTTCTCAGAACGGGGCAATTTAAACAGTCAGGTCCCACCCAATCACACACAGGAACTCACCCAGACACACCAAAAATCGAGGTTCCACAGCCAAAAAAAGAAAAAAAAAGAGTCTTGCTTGTTTTTCTTTTCTTCTTCTTTCTTCCTCCCTTGTTTTCTTACTTCTTCTTCTGTCTTCTGTCCTCTTCTATCTTAGTCCTTATTTTTCCTATCCAGTTAAGTTTACTTTGCCTCTATTTCATTTGCTCCTTTTTCTATGCAGCAGCACACATACTGTGTTCGGCACAGCGTCTCATCTTGAGTTTATCTGTAAAGTCCTTATACGTCTTTTCCTTTACTTTGCAAGTTGACTTTTTCCGGGCTTCTGGTGGTCCCTGTAGCTGGCAAAGAGAACTTTTCAAGCGAAAGATCTTCAACCCCCCTTTTTTTTCCTGACCCAGCTCCCAACTTTTTTTTTTGAGAGAGAGTTAACTAAGCCCTATTTTAGCAACACCCTTGGGCTACATTGCTGGCAGCCAAGTAAATTTACCACCCGGCCATCCCACACTGATTCGCCACTTTTATCTCTTCGCGGTCCGGTGGCTCTTCGTCTCGTCGAAGGGCTGTTCACGTTCCCTCGCCTTTTACAGAAGCTCTTAATTTGATGGCAAAAGTTCAAAGATCTTCTCACCAGACTAGCATGGTTTAATTTTTCCAACTGAAGAAACTCTGCAAGGGGAACTGGTTGCTGCGTTTACCCAGCCAAAGGCTGGGTGTTGCCCCACCTTCCACGTCAGAGCGTTTACCCAGCCGTCTGAGTCAGCTGCCGCTTCTCTCATCACCAGGAAGGAGCTCCTTGCTTAAGTGGCTTCCTTGCCTCTCATAGGGTGTCCAAAGCTCCCCCGAACGGGGGTCTCCGTCATCCCCCTGAAGGTAGGGTGAAGGGCAGGTCGGGAGCAGAGCCCGTCCGCGTCCACCCTTGCCACAACTGGAACCAGATCTCCACACTGTCTAGACATTTTCATTGAGTTATCTACTACAACTCCAAGATCTCTCTCTTGGTCAGTCTCTGCCAGTTCAGACCCCATCAACGTGTATTTATATTTAGGATTTTTGGCTCCAATGTGCATCACTTTGCACTTGGCCACATTGAACCCCATTTGCTGTGTTGATGCCCACTTACCCATCCTCGACAAATCCCTTTGGAGTGCCTCACAATCCTCCCTGGTTTTTACCACCCTGAACAACTTCGTGTCATCTGCAAATTTAGCCACTTCAATGCTTACTCCCAATTCCAAATAGTTAATAAACAAGTTAAAAAGCATCGGACCGAGTACCGATCCCTGTGGTACCCCACTGCTTACCACCCTCCACTGAGAAAGCTTACCATTTATACTCACTCTCTGTTTCCTATTTAGAAGCCAGTTTTTGATGCACAAAAACTGTAGTAGGTGAAGTGAAAGGTCTCTGTCTACAACCCTGGAGAGTTACTGCCCATCAAAACAGACAAAACTGACCTCAATAGATGAATGGTCAGACTCAATATAGAACAGCTTCATGTGTTTATGTGTATGGCACTGGTAGATTCCACCACCAGCATACATATTATTCAAGTCCTGTGTGGTACCTATGTATATACAACGGTGTATGCCTAAGTCTGTGTCCATGATGTGGTCGGGAAAGGATATTCATTGCACAGAAATGGATATTCTCATATAGGTGCAAGCATGATGGCTCCAGGCAAGTTTTCAACTAAACATATGAAGATTTCCCTATCCATATGATTCAGTGACCTTGGTTGTTTAATCTGTGAAGCCTATTGAAATCAAGGGGACATATCAATGTAGCTGTATTGCACTTTAATGTGTCATCTAATAATATTGTCATGTGGCTTTAATATAATATATAATATAATTAGGGTGCTCAAGTTGCTTTAAGTACATTCTCTTAGTGAACCTTACAACATCACGTAAATAGATCATACCCACACTTCAAAATGAGACAGAGTGGAACAATTGATGCTTAGAACAGGGGAGGTATAATTTGAAACACTGACTTTTTGAATCACATCTTGAGCAAAGAGTGTTGAAGAACAGTTCATTGCTACCCATTTTAGTATCCTAGTATCTTAGTATGTTTTAGATGCCTCAGTAGGATTATAGGATGGGTGGTCAAAGCTAGAATGAAATTCAGATAAAGGAATTATTCATTAAGCTATTTGTGATTATTCCCCCCATTCATGTAATAATCCTGTGCTATACCTGCCATTTGAAGAGTTTTAATGATATGTTCTATTAGTGAACCCAATTTGTGTAGCATATTCCTGTCCCCTATATGAATGGTCCTGGGAAATCACAGAGCAAAGCGTTTTACAGTTGAAGATGAATTCTGGATTTCAGCATACTTCAATTCCATTCTCAATTGAACTGTAGAGTTTAAACGTGGTTGAACTTGTTTCTTGGGCTCCCCTTTGTCTCTGTTGCACTCTCTGACCTCAGAGTCCATGGTGCATGCATGACATCACCTGATTCAGCCCACAATAGTAGTGTCTTGGGGAAATGAAAAATGACAAGTGATAGCATGTGCATATGCCTCATAGATTATTATATAGTTCTTGTCAATGACACAAGTTCCAGGAGATTCCACGGCAAAGTCATGCTAATCATGACAAAGGCAAGCTTCCAAACACCCCATGAGGACTACTGTTGTGTGTCAGTCAGGTCGAGATGGACTCCTCCGAAGGAGAGGATTCCTCAGGAGAAGTCCTGTGTAGTCAGCTCTGAAGCAGGAGAAGCCAGCAAGCAAGAAGATGAACTGCAGGCTTGTCAGAGCTCACAGCCAACAGCTGATGCAGAGCTACCAGTACCTTCCAGCCCCCTTCCAACAGAAGAAACCCAGATGGTCATTACCAACCCTCCAGTTTCACCCATGCCCTTTGAGTGCTGGAGATTAAGGCTTAGAATAGCATTCCAGGAGAGAAGACAAAGCACATGTCTCCTGGCCTGATGCCAGCTGCTTGCTGATGATAAATAGCTGCAGGGTTACTCCCAACCAGTTGGTTGCAAATAAGACCTTCCAGCAGATGCCTATAAGAGCCCGTCAAGGGCAACTACTCAATGTGGAAGCAACAAGTCACTACCTGCTGAATTCTGTGCTCACAGTTCCTGACTCTGCTTTGCTCCAGTGACCTTCAGACTGACTTTGGACTTGGACCTGCTTGCTCTGGTGTATGACTTTGGACTGAATGACTCTGCCTTGCCTGACTTCTGGACCCCTGACTTTGAACCGACATTGATGCTGACTCTGGACTCTGATTGCAACTGCATCCAGCCTTTGACAACTATCTTATTTAGTTCATTTATACCCTACTTTTTCCCCAAAGGAGACACAGAATGGCTGACATCATTCTCACCTTCTGCATTTTATCCTCACAACAACCCTATCAGGTGGATTAGTCTGTGAGAGAGTGACTGGCTCAACAGTACCTGGCAAGTTTCCATGGCAGAGTGGGGATTTGAACCTTGGTCTCCCAGATCCTACTCTGACACCACTACACCACACTGGGTTTTCAGCTCTTTGGAGGAAGGAGAACAGTGCACCCTAAGAAGTGCTGGCAGCAGGGTAGAAGAGCAAGCTTAAAGTAATATTTTGCACTCCAAGAAAGGTAGGCAGAAGTGCCTTTTTGGTGCCCTAGGAAAGGCAAGCTGCAGCATTTGATGTCCCAACCAGAATAAACAAGTTTACACGGTAGGCAGATAGTTGCACTAGGCACTTCAAGATAGGCAGGCAGAAGAGCAGAAAGGCTCAGGAAGGTGTTTGGCATCCCCAAAGAAGAAGACAGCATGGCAGAATGGACACAGAGGCTTAATTATTCACACACTGAGAGTGGGAGCTTGATGAAAAACAAACAATAGTGATTGGTATACCAATTTATTTATTGGTATACCAATTTATTTATACCAAACAATAGTGATTGGTATAAATAACTTGAAGCATGTGTGCACTGCCATGAGCGATGTACAAAAAGACAAATTCACTACTAATGTGTGAGCATTCAGTAATCAAGACATCAGCACTTAGTCTTTTGTGCACTTTATTTTATTTACTTCATTTGTACCCCACTTTTTCCCCCAGAGGGACCCACAGCAGCTTATTTCATTCTTCTCTCCTCCATTTTATCTTTCCATGGCACAAGTGGGGATTTGAACCTGGTCTTTCAGATCCTAGTCCAACATCTTAGCCAAATGAGATAGTGACTCTAACAGATATACAGAGCACAGAACTAACAGGCTTATACTAAAAAGGCAAGGGAGCAGTCAAACAATGCGACACATTCAAAATTAGCAAATAAATCCCACTCCCTATCATACTGGTCAGTATGCAGCTTGCCAAGTGCTAGAGAGAACCTGAAACGGTGCAGTCTCAGATCAGAACTAGCTTAGGCAAAGAGATGCTAGCTGGGAAGATGCTGGTTGTATAGAATCAAGAAAGTCTTTCCCAGGCAGTGATTGATTGAAACACTGGTGAAAGAAAAACCATTTAAATGAATCCTGATCTGTTGGAAGACCTGTTTGAATGTAATGATTGGAAAGATTCAGTTTCATGGTCTCCCCTCTCCACCCTAGTGGTATGAACTCAAACTGAATTCTCTAAAGTACCTAGCCTGGTGCAGAATAACTAATATTAAAACATTAATTGTGTTTAATTTTCCTATTGGTTTTCATTTTGACAACAGTGACAATTCTGCTCAAGTACCTATCAACCAACAACTTTTAAACTACTGACAGGAACTGTAACCAATTCCATTCAAGAATATCCACAGCTCAATTCAATTTTACCAAATTACCAAATAGGACATTTCTGAAAACCCCAAGGCACTAAAGATTAATTATCAATTGATAATTGGGTTGCTTGGGTTGATTACAAGATTCACTCCCTCATACATGAATCCTGAAAACACTAGAAATGTTAGGCATCAGCAAAACTGTAATAATGTTTCTCAAAACTGCCATGAGGAAATGGAACAGCAGGTTGATAGTGAATGGAGAAGAAATAGGAACTGTTTATATCAAATGAGGAATTTCCCGAAGAGACTCACTATTACAGCTGCTCTTTGTCATTGCCCTAATACCACTCACAGTCATTCTCAACAGCACACTTATTGTATATGGATGACTTGTAATTGTATGGAAAGTCAATATCAGAGATTGAATCTTTACTAAATACAGTTCAAATATTCAGCAAAGATATGGCAATGGAATTTGGTCTTGAAAGGTGTGCAGCATTAGCACTGAACAGAGGAAATATTGTTGAAGAAGAAATCAAGATGCTAAACAACAACATCAAAACACTGGTCTTTGAAGAAAACTACAAACATCTTGGAATTTTGGAAGATGCAAACATCAAACATACACTTGCTAAGAAAAATGCAACCAAGGAGTATTACTAAAGATTTAAAAAGATATTGCAAACAAGATTAAATGGAAGCAACAAGGTAAGGGCAATTAACATGTGGGCAGTCCCAGTTTTAAGACACACAGCTGGCATTATCAAATGGAAACAAGCAGAATTAGAAGCAATAGATCACAAAACTTGCAAGATAATGGTGATGCATCGTGCACTGCATCCAAGAAAGTTAGGTGGAAGAGGTCTGTTGTAAGTTGGCTGGGAGGGCGGGGTATCCTTTCCTTATATATAAAAGAGTAGTGGTCAGCTGGCATGCCCAAATAAGGCATGCCCAAATGAGGGGAAAATGTGTGGCAAAATAGGTTGGCCGCGGGGGCTGCCACTCATGATTGGGCCCTGGCCATTGGTTGACATGCCTGGCTGTGTGGGCTCAGTCCCACCTACACAGCTAGCAGACAGCCTATAGGACTCAGTCTGCCTCCAGCCGCCAGACCGGACAGATGCTCTGGTGGCTCTCCCCAGTAAGCAACTCGGGCCGACTGGGGCCGGGGGCCGGGGATGCCTTGCACGGCAGGGAGGAAGCAGCAGAGGGACGGGGCTTCCAGCGGCTGGCCCAAACAACAACATGGCTTCCCTTGTTCACCGCTCCACTACTGCAGAGCTGCACCGGGACGGGAGGCTGGCCTGGCCTGGCCCTGCAGGTGCTGCCGGCGCAGAAGGGGGATGGGGCCTCCAGAGGGAGTCCAGCTAGTGCCCATTGCATTGGAGCATGCAACGGGCCTTGCCGCTAGTAAATTCAATAAATAAATAAATAAGTTAAAGAAGAAAAACAAGCACAGAAAAGCAAAGAGAAGCTTCTAATTGAAGTGTACAAGGTAGAATTATTTAAGGTTACAAAAACAAAAGATTTTAAGAAGTTTGAAATCAAAACTCACTTTGACAACTGGAAGGAAAAGCACTTACATGGGCAATATTTGGAAGACATAGAGAACAAAGTTGATAGTGAAAATACTTGGAAGTGGCTCCAAAATGAGCACTTTAAGAAAGAAACAGAAGGACTCATTCTAGCTACACAAGAGGAGGCACTCGAAATGAGCAGTATGAAAGTTAAGACTCAGAAGACCAGTGATAACAGCAAATGTTCATTTTGCAAGACAAAGGATAAAACAATCAATCACAAGTTCAGTGCTTGCAGAAAAAATGTTCAAATTGACTATAAAGAACACCAAAATAGAATTGCAGGTATATTGCACTGGAATCTTTGCAAGAAGTACAGTTTACCATCAGCCAGAAATTAATGAGAGCACAAATTAGACAAGATCATGGGAAATGATAAAACAAAGATTCTTTGGGACTTCCGATTGCAAACAGATAAACGTATGGAGCATAATACCCCTGATACCACAATTGTTGGGAAAAAATTAGGAATAGGGTTTGGATCATTAATGTTGCAATCCCAGGAGACAGAAGAATAGAAAAGAAAGAACAGGAGAAGACCACAAAATACCAAGACCTACAGGGTTGGAGCACCTCTAGGATAAGAAGGTTACCATCATGCCAGTTGTCACTGGAGCCCTTGGAGTAGGATTGTCAGGTGCTACCTAGTTGCTGGTGGGGGGATCCAGGCTCTGATCTAGGATCTTCTTGCATGTGCGGAAAGTGCACATGCCACAATGGCATCACCCAGAAGTGACATCATTGAGTTGGAGGGTGATGCTCTAGTTTTTGGGCAAAACTAGAGCATCGCCCCCCAACATCATTGAGGTGATGACATCACTTCAAGGTGATGTAATCGCATCTGGGACATTTCCCGGTGACATCCCTGTTTGGGGGTGGAGCTTCCCCTATTGGCCAGGGATTGAAATTTGGACCTTCTGCATGCTAGGCAAATGCTCTGTCATGACCCCTTCTCAAAATAGGGTTGGCATATTCTTTGATGGATAGCATGAAGAAAAGGGGTAGTAAAGTAACAGTTCTGTACAAAGGTAATAAAGTCCCATGCTATGACACTTATATGATATTGCTAAGTAAAAATAAATTCAGGATATATATCACTGATCTATTATTTTCTGCTGGAAAACCAGTTTGTAAGCCATTAATCATCACCTGCATTATAATTTTTAGCAATAAATGTTAAATGTCACCAAATCACTGTGGTATTTGATTTCAGCTTTGGGAACAAAATGAGTGCTAGCACTTGAAGTAAAGCGTGACTATAATATCGTAGAGGTACATAGCCAAGAGCTTCAGCTAAATAAAATAAACACATGCCTTGCAATTTCCTTGCATTGGAGGAGAAGAGAATAGGGGAGAGCTTCTTAATTTGTAACTTTCTTGTGCCGTTCATAGCATGGGAGTATTGTTGTTGTTAGCCATTCATTGTGTTTGACTCTTGGCAGTTCTCTGGGCCAGCTCTCTTTGTGTTTTCCGATCTTGTACTGTTTCTTTGAGTTTTTCTGTGCTCAGGCTGGTGCTGACTTTTATGGTGCCTAGCTACTGTGTTCTTTGGTGGCCAGGTTTCCTTTTACCACTAACCAAATCAAGCATAACTGCTTTTTCTTGTGAGTTCTTCCACATGACATGGGTGAAATAAATCAGTCACAGTTTTGTGATTTTTCTTTCCAATGTCACGTCTGGTTCTATGCACTCCAGTACCTGCTTGTTTGTCACCTTTGCTGTCCAAAGAATACACAGGAGCCTTCTCCAGTACCACAGCTCAAATGAGTCGCTTTTCATCATGACTTGCTTCTTCATGGTCCAACTTTTGCAACCATAGGTTGCTGTGGGGAACACAGTAGCACAGACTAATCTGCATTTGATTAGGTTGATGTCCTTGCTCTTCCATTTTCGATTCATGCTCATCATTGCTGTGAGATTCAGTGTGATTGGATGTTTTATTTCTGGACTGCATTTGCCATTTTGTTTGATCTGTGATTCTAAGAAACCGAATTCTTCCACAAATTCAATCTCTTCACCATCAACTGTTATTTTGACATTGATCAGGTATTCTAGGCCTTCCTTAGTTTCCAAGAGGAGGGGGAGTATTGCCTTTGTACAAAACTTCTACTGTACTACCCCTGGTATAGGTTGTTAGAACCCAGGATGTTTGATCACCCAGCAGTTTGGGTGTACATCCACCAGGCTTTCGATGGAGGACAGCAATGGTGTTCTATTGTGGGTGGCACCCTCCTCCTCTCCTCTTCCCCTTAATTCTAATCTTGTGTTCCCTCTCCCCCTGCCTAGAAATTGGACAGGCAGTCCAGAACTGGGATGAATTTTTTTAACAACACCATCTGGGGCTTTTTAACTTTTTTTTTTTTAATCTTATTCTACTTTTGTTATTTTGAATTCTTAATGTTTTGTATAATTCATTTTATGCCTCTGTTGCACATCTCCCAGAGCCTGGTGCAAAGTAGGACGGGGTGATTAATAAATTAAAATAATAACAATAATAGCATTAGTGCAGAATGCTGCGGCCAGGCTTCTGATGGGTCTCCCTAGATGGGAGCACATCTGACCTGTGCTGAAAGCACTGCACTGGCTGCCAATAGCTTTCTGAATTTGCTTCAAAGTGCTGGTACTTACCTTTAAAGCCTTATATGGTCAGGGTCCAACATACCTGAGGGACCACCTTTCCCCATAAATACCCCAGAGAGCACTACGGTTGGGGGCTCAACACCGATTAGTGATCCCAGGCTCCAGGGAGGCCAGGCTTGTTGCAACCAGGGCTAAGGCCTTTTCAGTGGTGGCTCATAACTGGTGGAATGAACTCCCGGAGGAGATCAGGGCCCTGCGGGACCTCTCACAGTTCTGCACGGCCTGCAAGACAGAGCTCTTCTGCCAGGCTTTGAATTAGGAGCCACCACTACCACCATCACCAACTACCTTGTGGGAATAACGGGGTGATTGGGATGGCCCATTAAAAAGACCATGCCATAGTATTCCAGTAGATCAGTTCCATTGAAATGGGCTTGAGCAATATCTACAGACCACCATCTTGATTTGATTGTATGTTTACCATCTTTGAGCACTTTGTTCTGATAAAATTGTGTGTTTTATGTGTTTTGAATGTTTTATATCTGGCACATGGTGCCCTTGTTTGTAAGCCACTCTGAGCCAGCTTGTGGGGAGGGTGGGGTAGAAATGAAATAATAAATAAATAAACAACAACAATAATATAAAATAAGGAAGGTTTAAAAGTCTTGAAAGTTATAGACCAAGCAAAGACTCATAAAGGTAGCAGATAAGGGTTGCCATGTCTCCTCTTTGCTCCAGGGGGGAATCAGGGGCCTCCTGGGAGTCAGCAGGAATGCCCCAAGCCACGTCCCCAAGCTCCACCCCCAAGAGCAACCACCCACCCAGCCACCTGCCCGGTCACCCCTCTCCCTCCTTTCCTACTAGATTTAAAGGGCTTCAGCTGATTGGTGGGGACCAGTGTCCAGTTGTAGCACTGGAAAGTAAGGGAGGCCAGAGTTAGTGGGTGTGGTTTTCCTTTGCTGTGCTCTGCTGCTCAGGCAGGGCCTGACCTAGCCGTGCTGAGACCTTTGCTGTGCTGTGCAGTCTGTACTGCTCTAGAAGGACCTGGCCCTTTGCTGTGCTGTATGGTAAGGAATGAGGGGAGGAATTTGTTGCTGATGTTGATCCATTTGAAAATCCAAGTATATAATGCCTACCAGGTCACTGTTGTCTGCCTGTTTGTTCACTTTCTCAAAGAATTCCAAAAGTTTGGTGAGGCAGGACTTCTCTTTGCAGAAGCCATGCTGATTTTCCACCAGTAGGCTTTGTTCCTCTATGTTCCTAAGAATACTGTATTTGATTAAAGTTTCTACTAGTTTGTCTGGGACAGACATTAGGCTGACTGGCCTGTAATATCCTGGTTTCCCTCTGGATCCCTTTTAAAAATTGGTGTAACATTTGCTATTCTCTAGTCTTCTGGCACAGTGGCTGAATTTAGTGATGGATTATATATATGGGCTAGTTGATCAATAATTTCACATTTGAGTTCCCTAAGAACTTTCAGGTAAGGCATCCAGACCTGGAGACATATTGGTGTTTAATTTCTCCAATAGGTCTAGAACTTCATCTCTGGCCACCTCAATTTGGTTCAGTTCTCCAGACTCCCTTCTTGAATATAGTGACTGTGTTATGGGTACATGCCCCACACTTTCCAAAGTGAACACAGAAGAAAAATGTAATTGAGCTTCTCTGCCATCTCCCCATCTTCCTTTACAATCTCTTTATTCCTTTGTTATCCAAAGGCCCCACTGCTTCTCTGGCTGGTTTCCTGCTCTGGATATATTTTTTAAAATGTTTCATGTTTGTCTTGATGGTTTTAGCAACCCACTTCTCAAAATCTCATTTTGCATGCCGAATTATTGACTTACATTTCTCTTGCCAGAGCCTGTGGTACCTCCTGTGCAGTTCATTGGGACAGACCTTCTACTTTTAAAAAGGGGCAGACCTTCTACTTTTAAAAAGAAGCCTCTTTACTTTTATAGCTTCCTTGACTTGCATTGTTAACCATGTGGGCATTCTTTTAGACTTGGCAGTGCCTCTCCTAAACTGTGGGATGCATTCCATCTGGGCTTCAATTAGTGTGGTTTTAAATAGCTTCCAGGCATCCTCTAAGGATTTGACTCTCTTGTGTTTCCCTTTCAGCTTCTTTTTAACTATTCCCTTCATTTCTGTGAAGTTCCCTCTTTTGAAATAAAACATTACAGTTTTTGACTTTAAAGGTGACTTTCCATTGAACTGAATAGCATTGTGGTCACTGTTTCCAAGTGGTGTAACAACCTCTACATCTCTCACCAAGTCCGGAGACCTGCTCAGAACCAAGTTCAAGATCACTACCCCTCTGGTTGGCTCTGTGACCACCTGTTCCAGTGCACAGTCATTTATGATGTCTATGAATCATTTCTACAGCATGAATACATGTTTACCCAGTCAATGGAAGGGCAGTTAAAGTCTCTCAGTAAAATAACATTATCTATTTAAGTCACTTCCCTTATTTCCTTCTCCATCTCAGACTCAAGGGTTTGATCAGGTAGGCAATAGTATACCCCTACTGTTAAGTAACTCTTAGGGCCCAGTATTTCCACCCACATCGTTTCTGTTGGAGAGTTAATTCCACTGATATTTTCTAACTTATTGGTGTACAATGAAACACCTCCCCTAACCTGTCCCTCTGTATCCTGCCTATTGAGCTTATACCTAGGAATGACTGTATCCAATAGATTTTCCCCATTTCTTAGACATCTACTATATCTAAATTTTTATTGAGCATCAAGCACTCCAGCTCACTCAGCCTGCCTCTGAGACTTGTAGCATTGGCATAAAGATACTCAATGTGTTCCTGTCTCCAGCAACCCTCACCTCCCTTGGCTCGAAGCTCTCAAAATAGCATTTGAATGGAATGTTGAATGGCACCATTGTAGCAATTCAGTGATGGACTCAATTAGCAAGTAAACTAGGAGTTTCATCAAGGTAAGTTTGGTTGGTGATTACAATCCATCAAAGTTCTCAGCATCCCAGACTAAATCAGAGCTCATTGATGCTGGATAAAGATACTATATACTATACATACTATATTTTATAGGCTGAATTAATGAAAAAGCCTCATTTATTTAGTTCACTTGGATTATGGAAAGATGTTTGAAAGCAATAAATGAACAAATATCTATAGATTCACTGCCAAGGAATATGAAAATCTAGTTTAGAGAATTCATAGAGATTGCAGAAAGGGAGGGAGACTCTGCTTCCTGGGATGCCTCCTTCTGCCTCTCTCTCCTCTCATTTCCTTTTCTCTTGTTACTGTTGCAGCAACACTTTCATGACAGTAGTGGTCAGCCAGATGGCTGGCCCAGAGAGACAGACAGTGGTCAGATAGGAGGGTAGAAGAATCTTTGTTTCCCTCTCAACACCATCCAATGCCTTGGACAGTGCTTGGTACACATGAGATACCGGGCCCTGGTGCACGCTGGGAATTGTAGTCCTCAGAATGCCTAACATTAAATGCATTTCCCAGAATGCCAAAAAATGAGCAGCTTACATTCACCCACCCATCAGATAGATGATTAGATTGGCTGGCCACTCATTACTGCTACCATTTCAAGATGAGTGTTGGGCATAATTGTGACCACCTCCATTACAGTAAGTGCACAAAGAGTGATGGGAGGGAGATAAAGGAAAGGGATAGCCCTGTGTGGTAGACTGCACTTTTAAAATCTTAGAAGTGCTATGTAAACAGATAAAGGACTGTGGAGGGTTAATTCTTCACAGAGCCAAAGAGCCTTGAGTGACAGGCTGTTCCAAGAGATCTGATTTGTTTGCATCAGCTGAGCAGAGATAGACTTCTGAACTGGATGCTGAGAAGAGAGGCAGTCTGATTTCAGCCCTAGCTGAGAAAAGTTGAATAGTGACAGTTTTGGAATTCAGCCCTGACTGAGAGCAGTTTAACACAGACAGGAGAACTCAGAGCAAGATGGCAAGGAAGTCTGGGAAGTAGGCGAAGACTCTCACTCAGGCCCAAGAAAGGGGATAGATCTTCTAGTGAGAGGAAAATTTGATTGAAGAGTGTTAGCCTGATTGCACGTAGTTATTAATAATAATGGGCAGATGATTGATTATCAATAGGCAATCGGCTGTGGGAGCGAACACCTGTGTATACAGAAGTCCTGCCCCTCCGGGAGGTGTTGGTAACAGACCAGGAGACTTTATGCGGTTGAAAATAAAGTCCTTTACTGGAGTTCTTCACAAGCAAACAATACACAGTCTCACACACAATTACTCAAGTCTAGGAAAATACAGAGAGAAGCATAAGCACATTTGCATTAGCAGGTAAATTGTTGGTGGGCAATACCTGTCCCGTTGTGCAGAGTGTTCCTCAGGAAAAATGGAGGGGAAGGAAAAATGGAAAAGTGGGGGCTACATGGCCTGGACCAGCAGGTAACACGTGGAAACTCAGGCTGCAGACCTAGAGCTTAAAGATGGAGGCAAGGGTTGGGGATAGCAAGCTGGACATAAGTGGGTCAAAGGTTTGATAGGGGTTGTAGAGCAGAGAGAGAGCCGGTGGTCAGGCATCCCCTTATATGCAGGAGGGAGGGGGCTGGTCACAACCTCTGGTAACACCTCCTGGTAAGTCCATCCCTGAAAATACCCTATTGGTTGGAAGGTGTAGGGGAGGTGGAACCGAGGGGGGGTCAGTATTGAGGGCTAGAAACTTAACTCATGTCTGGCACCTGGTAGCAGCTAGGATGAGTCCCCAGGCCGATTCCATTGTCTTCTTGATGACATTAGCCAGGCTGCTGATGGCTAGTAATTAATTGCCAGGCAACAATGAATAGTCTCTACCTGGTCTACGCATAGCCGGCTCGCCCACTAGGTGAGCTAGGTGCTCGCCTAGAGCGTGGTGGCCACAGGGGTGCCAAAAGGCGCCCCCCCACGTCTTCCCAGGCTTGCTTGGGCACCCCACAGAGCGCCCAAGCAAGCTGGTGCTGGGAGGGAGGGGGTGGCGGTTTAAACCTCCGCTCCCTTCCTGGTTTCCCTGGGGGTCGGCGGGGAGCGAGGAGGCACATTCTGGGCTGACTCCTCCCCCTCCCCCCGACTCCCAGTGCAAAGGCCAGGGAGGAGGTGGGGGAGAAAAGGAGCCGAGGGAGGAGGGGAGGGAGTGACTGAGTAAGGGGGGAACTGCTGGGGGCGAGCGGGGCCCGGGGCTTGGCTGAAGGAAGGAAGGAAGGGGACCCCCGAGCTGTGCTGCCCCCTCCCCCTCCTTCGGGACCGCAGCCACCCCGCCCACCACCCCAGAGGGTGGGGGTTGTATGTGTGTGCCTTGGGCACCGTTCCCTGGGCCTGGGGAGGTGGCGAGGCACTGCGGGGGGGGCTCCTTCCCGGGCTGGGGGGGCGGGCCAGGAGGCTCCCCTCCTCCTCCCTCTCCCCGCCCGTTTGAACCATCGGCGGGGTGGGGCGACCGCACCATCGGGCTCACCGGGGGAGTGAGGCTGGCCAGTTGGTTCCCCTCCTCTGCCCACCCGCCTGCGCCTGCCTGCGGGCCTTCCTTGCAAGGCGCAGGGCTCCAGCAGCAGGTGAGCGGGGGAGGGCGGCTCCTCCTCCTGGGGCCGGGCGGGTGTGGCGGGAGGTCAGGAGGACCCCGATGGCTCTGGGAGGGGGCGGGTCGTTAGGCCTGGAGCAGGGCGGGGGGTGGCAGCTCTGCCCCCTTCCCAGCTTCCCTGGGGGTCCCGCAGCCGCGGAGCCCCCAGGAAAGCCAGTGCTGGGAGGGGGGCGGCTAGACCCCCCACCTCCTTCCCTGGCTTTCCTGGGGCCCTGCAGCGGTGGAGCTCCCAGGAAAGCCAGCGCTCCGCCGCTGCCCCCGGTCTCCAGGCCCAACTGGGAGGTTGGCATTCCCGGTGGGGGCGCCCCAGGCTGGCCTGCCTAGGGCGCCCAGACACCTGGACCCGGCCCTGGGTCTACGTGAGGTCTTGCCGGTGAGGGGGGAGGGAAAGAGGCTGCCTGCATGAGTTAGAAGGAACTCTTAATGGCGGTTTTGGAGTCCTTTGTCCTTGTTCTTCGTCAAGGCATGGTGCTATGTTTAGTGTATACTGGGGCTGTTCCATTCTCCTTCAGGAAAACGTGCTGGCAACCTATGCTGAGCGCTGGAGCTGCTGGGAAAGGTCAGGAGGATGTCTCTTGCCTAAAGTACAGTCTCTTCTGGCATTATGTTGGGGTTTCCATGTGTCTCAGTCCCTTTTGCATACACTTGTACAGTTTATTATTTTATTACCGTTCATAGAGCGGCTCAAAAGCCTTGAAGGGCAACAAGAGTGCAGAGATTCCTAATCTGGTGTGGTTAGAAACCGCCTGTAGACCTTAAGAGTCAGTTAAAAAGCTCAAGAGGAATACTGGTGTTTCAAGGGAAGGGAACTGGGTACTGGAAAGAGTACATCAGCCTTCTGGAAAGCAAAAGTATACTGGAGTGTTTGGAAGAACACTGGAAACCACTCTCAAAATAAAGATTTAAGTAACTGTGTATAGCTTCAGAAACTCTCATTAGCCTGAAACATAAGAACTAGTCTTTGCATGTACTGGTTTTACCTCAGAAATGTTCAGCCCCTGATTTCACCTGACCTTTTCCCTCTATGTTAAATAAAATATTTTGTTATTTTGAAATTTCAAAATGCCTCGAGTGCCATTTGTTTAAGTTAAAGCGGGCTTCTAATCCTTCCCTCAGGTTCCTGGGCTGAGCCAGGAGCCAAAATATCATACTGTGACTGGGTGGGACAGCCAGAGTTCTTCAGCAAAGAAGAAAACACACTACTAGGGCAGCTCAGCCAGTAAAAGGAAAGAGAAATGGCAGGAAAATCTTGCCTCTGAGGGAAGTGGACACGGGTGTGTTGTCATACCCTGTTACGGGAATGAAGAGATAATTGAATAACAAAAACAATAACAAAAGGAAATTGTAGTGTAATTCAAAGTTTGAACAAAACCAAAATAAACACACACAGCTGCCAGACTTGGGTAGCTACTGCCACCCAATCCCTTTCTCAACATTTACATGGAAAGGATTTCCTGGGGCTCCCAAAGAATCAAAAATTAAATTTTCAAAAGTGTTATTTAAGTCAGATGGTTTTTCACCTTTCCATGTAACTAGTTTGTGACATGTTTCATATTGTAACAAGTTTCAAGTGCCTAAAAAATTATTGCGAAAGCCGAGTGTTTGCTGAGACTATCTAGCAGTCCTTGACGTTTTCTGCTAAATCATATATGGTTCTATCATAATATTTGTTTTGGCTATTTACCATGGCAATTTACTTGTATCTGAGGATGAAATTTGATGATTTACTCAAAGAAGTTGATGGTTGTGATTCAAGACAAATTGAAATGGGGAAGGAGTAGTTTCTCTTCTTCATGCGTCATTACTGTTGTTATCCATTCAGTTGTGTCCAACTCTTGCTAATTCTATGGGTGCTCTCTCCATGTTTTCCGATCTTGTACTGTTCCTTTGAGTCATTCCATGCTCAGGCTGGTGCTCTCTGGTGGCCCAGTTTCCTTTTGCCATTAACCAATCCAAGCATAATTGCTTTTTCTAGTGAGTTCTTCCACATGACATGACATGGCCAAAATTGCAGTTTTATGATTTTTCCTTCCAATGACATGTTTGGTTTTATGCACTCCAATACTTGCTCATTTATCATCTTTGCTATCCAAGAAATGTGCAAGAACCTTCTCCAGCACCACAGCTCAAATGAATCAATTTTGCTTCTGTCTTGCTTCTTCATGGTCCAACTTTTGTTGCCATAGATTGTTATGGGGAACATAATCTGCAGTCTAATCTGCATTTGGTTGCTAGGCTGATGTCCTTGCTCCTCCATATTCAATTCATGCTCATCATTGCTGTGTGGCCCAGCATGATTCGACATTTTATTTCTGGACTGCATTCACCATCTTGGTTGATCTGTGGTCCTAAGAAAGTAAATTCTTCCACTCATTCAGTCTCTTCATTGTCAACTGTTATTTTGACATTTGTCTTCTTCTCATTGGTCATGAACTTGGTGTTTTTGATGTTTAGAAAGAGGCCAGACTTTTCACTTTCCTCTTTGATTTTCTTGATCAGGTATTCCAGGCCTTCTTTAGTCTATGAGAAGAGGGTTGTGTTCTCAGCATATCAAAGATTGTTGATATTTCTTCCTCCAACCTTTACCCCGATCTTTTACTCTTCCAGCTCTAACTTCCTCATGATTGTTTCAGCCTACAGGTTGAATAGGAAAGGTGAAAGAATGCATCCTTGTCATACTCCTTTTTCTATCTTGGACCAATCAGTATCTCTATATGGTTTTCACACAGTGGCTTTCTGGTTTGTTTACAATGATTGTATCGACTTGACCAGATATGCTGGCACCCCCAGGTCTTGTAGGGCTCTCCACAATTGTCATTATCAACACAATCAAAGGCTTTCTTGTAATAGATGAAGCATAAGTAGATAATCTTTTGATACTCATGAGATTTCTCCATGATCCAATGCAGATTTGCTTTATGGTCGCCAGTGCCACGCCTCCTTCAGAAGCCAGCTTCATTACTGTGCAACCTCCCAATTACTAGATAAAGAATTAATTCTTTTTGAAAGGAAATGAACTCTAGATGTGATGGATTATATGCTCAATAATCCTAGCAATGGTGAAAATCAGTGGGTCCTCTCCTTTTCATCAGTCTTTGGATTTTAATGGACTGATTGATGATCATAGTAGCTACAGAGGATTTGGGGAATGGGCAGAGTCACACAAATGTTAATTTCTAAAAACCTCATAGATGGGAAATTTACATAAAGGCTCATCCACTTCTACATTCCTATTCCCTTTAAAACAGCATATGAATCCTTGCTATAATAAGAGCACAAGTGCACAAGAAATGTCTCCTGAATCAGACCAATGGTCTTCCTAGTCATGTATCCTGTTTCTCATGGTAGCCAGTTGGATGCCTCAGGAAGACCTACCCTGGAAAATTTTCAGTTGACCCTAGTTTAGATGTCAAAGTATTCCCATGTTGTTGCCTTTGATCAACTAGTTTTCAGAGTCATACTGGTCTTGTATAAGAGAAAACACCTAGTGCTGGAAGAATGCATTCCATAGAGGACCTCACCCACAGCAGTAAAGGACATTGTGCCAATGGAAACAAAGCTTAGGATCCAAACCAGAGTTTCCATTTTGTCATCAATGACTGATAGACATTGATGGATTTATCCTCCATGGATTTGTCTAATTTTGTTTTAAATACTTCTAATCTCTTCAACCTTTGCAATTAAGTACCACTTAAATTCTATGAATTTACTCCTAAATTAAGTCAATTTCAGCTTTGGTTGTTCCAATACAAGGGATTTCCCCCCTTCCTCAAAGTTCCAAGGTTCAGATGCTAAGATGTGAGTTCTACCACTTCTGCACTCTCACTCTAAATAAAGCATCTTTCTTGTGTGTTGTTGGGACTATGAATGCATTTCTGCCAACAGTAGTGATGACAGAGATACTAGAACAATAAAGGTAAACAACATACTAGGACAATAAAGTTTAAGACTGCTTACATTAAAGTGTGGCTTATTTGCTTACACAGAAGAGAAATAACTTGGCTTCTTTTAGTGTTGTGAACATGACATTTAGTGTACTTGAGAGACAATTCAGGAGAAGCTGTTATGCCTCACAGGCAGAGAGATAATCTCCAAAAGGCTGGGTAAGAGTGAAGAAGGGCCCGATGTATTAGTTTTCATTACAGGTGGCTTAGGGATTCTTCATAAGGATTCCTGGAACCTGGAGAAGAAAGATAAACAGTCAACATCTGTTCTCATTAACATTTACTTCATTCTCGCAGTGTGGTGTTTCATTAATGAAGTAAATTACACAGCATTACATGAGAACATGTGGTGTTTTGAAATTTTAGCCAATCTTGCCCCATCACAGTAATCATCTCCCCCTCCCCAGCCTATCAGACTGTTTTGAAACACTATATTCAAAAGTAGGTCAATAATCTCAATGTTCTTGTACTATTACATTTCCTTTTACCTGCCTGTTGCTCTCATCATCTTGAGTGATAAGGCCTCAAGGAACACTATGCTGTACTACTTCACTCTCTGATAAATGTTCAGACTAGCCTTGTCTCCATTTCCTGTTTTCCTGTGAAATCTTACACTTTCATTTATTTGCACCTGAAGGAATAAAGTGCGATGGAACATTAGTCTCATTTATAGGACAGATAAGAGTTTTTCAGGCTCCTATTGGCCCAGTAGAGTCTTGTCTGTTTGAGGGAAGTGGATGTGATAGGGCCAGGCTGCATATGCTGGCATGGTGTTACAGACAACCAATACAAGATGTAAATACCTGTAGGGAGAAGATAAAGTCTAGTGGAAAGATAAAGGTAAGTTGGTGGAGTTTGAGTCCAAACTCAGCACTGCCTAACTTAGTTTAAGAATATAAGAAGGGCCCTGCTGGATCAGACCAATGGTCCATCTAGTCAAACATCGTGTCTCACACAGTGGCCAACCAGTTCCTCTGAAGGGCCAACAACAGGGCACAGAGGCCTTCCCCTGATGTTGCCTCCTGGCCAAAGCTCCCTCTAAGCTGAGACTGACTGACTTATAAGAAACTTCCACAGCAGAGAGGGGATTTGCATGTGGCTCTCCCAGATCCTAGTCCAACCCTCTAACCCCTGGATCCACTTCATTTCCATATGTTCCAGCTGGATTGGATGTACTTACCCCTGTGTAGTTTATGCCTGAAGTTATCATTAATTTCCATGGACCCATGATCAGATATACTTCTGTTTTGTTTTGTTTTCATTTGTGTTTTTTTTTGCTGATCTTAGATTAATTCAGCTCAGCCATTTTGAACAATCCAGCAATAAAAATCTATTATTTAGTTTCTTTGTCCTAATCGGACTTCTGTTACATGTATAGAACATTACAAAACACTGAAAAAAATGAAAAGCCATCAACATATCAAGTATCAGAAGATCTGAAGCACGCTACAAAAACTTTTTGAAGATTTTTAGCACCCTCTACTATTATTAGTCTTCCTACTGAAGAATTTGTGAACATCTTCCAAGAAGACATTGTCTTCTTCAGAACAATGTTAGCACTATTTGAAAAATTCTGCTCTGCAGAGCAATTTTGGTTTGTAGGACAGCAATGAGAAACAATATAACATCACTGTGCACAATATTTGCACTAAACAGTTTTTCCTGAATTGTTCTTTTAAAGGGCATACTTGCTCTTGCTCTTTGCTGCCTCCAGAATGTCTTTTTCCTCTTTTCAAACATGTTGTTTGGACATTGAAGATGGCACTGGGTTTGTGAAAAACTTAATTCATTATGAGTTTTGAAAATATTGTTCACGTTTCCTCAGACAACTCTGCCTACCACATTTCTATCCCATCCTTACTCCAAGGAGCTCAGGGTGGAGTACATGGTTCTCTCATTTCCATTTCACCCTCACAATAATCCTATGAGGAAAGTTAAAGTGAAAGAGAGAGTGTTTTGAGGGAACTCAGTGAACTTCAGAATACAATGGGGAATTTAAATCTGCACCTCCCCAGTCATCGTTGAACATTAAAACCTGCTATATCCCCTAGTTCTCTCCAAGTAGGGCAGTTCCTTAAGTGTCCATTCTTTGTCAAATATTAAGTCAGCCACATAGTCCACAGATGTAGTGTAAAGTCCAATAATGGATTTTGTTCCACATTAACTTTAATGGTAGCTATGTGGGTAAATCATCACATGGTGCTTAGAATAATGTATCTCTTAGGTACTGATTCAGCAGCAGAACATGCCAGTTTATAGATAGCAACCTGCATTTTACCACATTATGCACACTGAAGTTCTGCTGGGCAGTATTTAAAAGGCTACAGTAGCATCTTAAAGAAGAGCTGAGAGATATGACATTTCAGTTTTTAGAAGGAAACACTTTCAACTATAACAGGATCAGAATAATCCAAGATGAAACATTGAAGGTTGTGACATTTTTCTTTGATATATAAAAAGCAGGCCTTTTGGAGAAATCCTTTGTGTATATGGGTGAGAGCCATATTTTATCAGTGAGCCGGTGGAAGTCTCCATGCCTAGCCTTTCATTTAAGCCAGATAGGAAGAATGGACATCTGACCCTCAGGTGACCATTTAGAGAATGCCTGTTTTTCACACCACAAGTGATTATTCCTCAGGAGTATTTATACGTCTGGCCATCTCATTGTTCCGACTAGCAAAGAAATAACAATATTTAACATTTATATAGCAATTTCAATATTCAAATTGCTTCACATGCATTGTGACAGTAACTCTTACAACATCTCTGTAAATTAGGCTAGCATCTCCATAGCACAGACAGGAAGACTGAGATTGAGAGAGTCTTGCCTAATGTGATTTACAGGCAAACCTATGCAGAATCTGACTCTTCTGAAGCCAATGGGTTTAGAAGGATATGACTCAGTTTAGGATTCCACCATTTGAGGCTGAAGGATTGCGCTTTGAGGCTCTTAGATGCCTTGCTGTACCACCTTACTTAAAGGAACTACTAGAAACAATTAAATGGGATTACGAATTTATGTCCAGATCTGGATGACCCAGGCTAGACTGATCTCATCAGATCTCAGGAGCTAAGCAGGGTTGGTCTTGGTCAGTACTAGGAATTGGCACAAACCACAAAGCAAAATTTGTCACAGATTTTGCCCTGTTCGTGGTTTACAGATCAAAGTTTGTGATGGGTCTACCATCGTGAACTCCCATGAATTTTTAAAGCCATTTGTGGTGGTTCATGAATAAAGCAGAAAGCAGGGTTTTAAAGCAGCTCTGAGTTCCTTTAAACCCCTGCTTTCTGTTTCCCACAAAAAATGCAAAAGCAACTGAGTGGCTGAGAGCAGCCTGCTCCCCATTGCTCAGCTGTTTTGGGCTTTCTTGTGCAGTTTAGAGGGACTGCACAAGAAAGCTTGAAACAAGTGAGTGGCAAGGAGTAAGCTTCGCCTGGCCTCTCAGCTGCTTTTCGAGCTTTCTGCAAACTGTTTAAAAGGATCGTGGTCTCTTTCAACAGGGTTTGTGAGGCCATGAGCCATGAACAGATTCAATTTGTGAACAAACCTCCTGGTTTGATTTGGTTTGTGGTTCGGTTCATGGTTCAGACATGAACCACAAACTGACACAAACTGCATTTTTCTAGTTTTGCCCATCTCTAGTCAGTACTTGGATGGAGAGCCTTCAAGGAAGTTCAAGGCTGCAATGCAGAGGGAGGCAATGACAAGCAATGTATCTTTATCTCATGCCTTGAAAACCTTATGGGGCCACCATAAGTCAGTGGCAACTTGATGCATAAGGGAAAGGGACAACATGTATTCACTGAGCCCTATGTTCATCTTTCCATTTTGCCAATGCTATGATGACACTAAGATGGATCATGGCAAAATACAAACATGTTTGCTTCAAAAACAGAACATGTACATAACCACTGATTTGGACATCAGTGCTTGTGAATATCTGGTGGATTTCAGAATCCTGAGGTTTTTGCCAGTGTTTTGAGTAGAACATTCTCCTTCAACATACGGATTTGCAATATCAAAGCCACCATTTTGTGAGACTGTGTTACAAACTTTCCAGTTCAGTTCTGTGAGAATTTTTGTCAGATTCTGCCATCCGCTCATGCGAGCCATTGCCCTATGACACTTACACGGATATTAGTGCCCCAAAGATTCTTTTTAATGTGCTTATTTTCCAAAGCAAATGTTTTAAGAGTGTGTTTTTCCAAAACAAAAATCACTGCAGTTAACCCAATGGTTATGCAAGACTTTACAGTGATAATCCAGGATAAATACTAATAGAGCCATTTTCAGAGGTTATTTTTGGTAAAGAACCCCTAATCATGGTTGGTTGGTTTTTTAAAGTGAAATACACTATATTCAGTTTAATGGGTGTACTCCAGAAGAGTTTACCTGCTCTTAAATTTTGATTCAGTATCCAGAAACTTCCCAATCATTCTATAGGCTTCCCCAAGTTCCAATACTACTTTTGGCTTTGGGATAAGAACTTTATATAAATGGAAAATATAGCTGGCATGTCCACTGATTTTGCCTTTATAAAATTTCCCCTACTGCCCAGAGGCAGGCAATGGCAAAGCACCTTTGAATGGCCCATTCTGCATCTAGCATTTGCTCTGCTGTTTTACCAGACCCACAATGGAACAGAAATTCCCTTCTAC
Organism: Gekko gecko; assembly: GCA_029375565.1. Lineage (NCBI taxonomy): Eukaryota > Metazoa > Chordata > Lepidosauria > Squamata > Gekkonidae > Gekko > Gekko gecko. The sequence continues at coordinate 67,788,637 of JAPDNY010000002.1, read as the reverse complement.
ATTGAATGCCACTTTCACTTTGATCGTTGGATTTTATGGCAGTGCCCAGACTACATCCCACTTTTACTTTGTTTGATCTCTCAGTTTTATGGTACTGTCTGCATAGATTTATGGCCATTTTATGGCCATTCAGGGGTGACTTTGCAGTCAGTATGGAGTTGGCCCAGGGTATCTGAATGTGGTTTTGAGCCTCGTCGTTTTCTGTTCCAGTGTGGGTTTGGTAAAACAATAGAGTGAAGGCTCAATGTAGAATGGGCCAATGTCTCTTGCCTTGAAAACCTCATGGGGTCACCATAAGTCAGCTGTGACTTGACAGCACTTTCTACTACCACCAGAGGCCCAGCATCACCTCCCCACACACACTGCAACCTTCCTGGACCTCATCAGATATGAAAGGCTGGTTTAGGACACCTTCATCATTGTTAGATTCCTCAGGATGCTCACCAGGTCTCCTTACCTCAAGACAACAACACATAGTATTTGTCACAAGCTAATCTAACAGCCAGATCTAATTAACCCATACTGTGACAAGCAATGTAAAGCGTATGAAAAGTACTGAGACTGACGAGTGATTTCAGCTCTCACATACTTTATTAGAACAGGAACAAGCCAACTAAGCTGGCTCGCAGGCCGGCTTTTATTCCCAAGTGAACCCACACCCCAAACACACATAACACCCGTGATTCGCTATTTACAATTAATTGAGTTACCCCGGGCTCCTCGATTGGAAGAATGCGAGGAGCCTACATTCTATTGTCTAAGGGAACGAAGCTCAAGCCCTTGCCTGGCCGCGTGGCAGACCAGTCAGAACCGGTCCGAGCACATGGTTGCCCCGAGTCCATGTTTCCCTGTGAATACACTACACTCCTCCCCCCTTGGTCCATGAGACATCCACAAACAAAGTCCTTTAAATAAGACGGAGGCTTCTTGACCCTTGTCGAGCGCAGGGGAGCCGGGGCAGGTGATGACGCCGGCGCCGGTGTCTGAGTCAGGAAGCCTACTGGTGCCAAGGGGCGTGGCGTGGCTGTTGAGGCATCATCCATGGCAGTTGGGGCATCTGGGACCGGGGCCACTGGTGCGGCAGCGGAGCTCTCCGCCGGACTGGGGCCCCGTGTTGCAGGTTGCGGCTCTCCTACCTCCTGCAGTCTGGGATCCTCATAGTCCTCTGGCTCCCGCAGCTCGACCCGGTGGCAGAGCTGATCTATGTGGCAGTGAAGCACGATGCCATCCTCGCAGGAGACTTCATATGAACAGGGCCCCCGGACCCAGACCACCCGTGCCGGGACCCATGGTGGTCCTGCGGTGTAGCTCCTGGCGTAGACAGGGTCCTCCAGGAAGAACCCCCTGCTTGCTTGTTGGTCCTTGGTGTCCGGCTCGCGCTCTGGGGCCTGGTCTGGATGTAGCCTGTCCAGACGTGATGTGAGGCGGCGACCCAGGAGGAGTTCCGCTGGGCTGCGTCCCATGGTGGAGTGCGGGGTGATGCGCTGACCAAACAGGAAGGCTGCGAGCTTGTACTCCCAGTTCGGGGAGTCAAACATTCGGAGGGCGTTCTTGGCGGTCCGGACCATCCTTTCTGCTTGCCCATTTGTGGCGGGGTAGAATGGCATGGAGCGTACATGCCGGATTCCATAGTACACAGTGAACTCCTGGAACTCCCGGGAGGTGAACGCTGTGCCATTGTCCGTAACGAGCATGTCAGGCAACCCGTGGGTGCTCAGGATCCGCCACATCACCCTGATGGCGGCTTTGGAGGAGGTAGATAACACCGGAATGACCTCCAGCCACTTACTGTAGGAGTCCACAAGTATGAAGAAGAGCTGCCCCTGGAACGACCCGGCAAAGTCCAGGTGGAGGCATGACCAGGGGCAGTGGGACAACTCCCAGGCTTGGTCCAGTGCTCTTGGGGGTTCCGGGTGTGAGACCTGGCAGGGCTGGCATTTCCTCACCTTGTCCTCGATGTCCCGATTGAGGCCTGGCCACCAGATGTAGATTCGTGCTAGCGCCTTCATGCAGACCACCCCCGGGTGATGTTTGTGTAGTGCCTCCATGACATGTTGCTGTAGCGGCGCTGGAATCACCACCCGGCCTCCCCACATCAAGCACCCCTTATATGTGGACAGTTCATGCTTGCGGGATGCAAATGGGGCAAACTTGGGGCCCTCCTTGGCCACTGGCCACCCCCTCCCCACCCAGTCCAGGACATGGCAGAGGACTGGGTCCCAGGCCGAGAGGCGGGCCACCTCCCGCACATGGACCAGCCAGTCTGGGAGCGCCTCCACAAGAGCAACCATGTGCACAGGGGCCGGGTCGGGGTCCGTGGTGGCCAGGGGGAGGCGGCTAAGGGTGTCTGCGTGCCCCATAGCCTTCCTGGGTCGATGGGTGAGGGAGTACACGTACCCCGACAGGAAGATGGACCACCGCAGGACCCGGGGCGAAACCATCTGCGGTGTTTTGCGGTCAGTGGCGAAGGAGCTCCAGGAGTGGCTTATGGTCCATCAGGATCTCAAAGGGCTGGCCGTAGAGATAATGGTGGAACTTCATCACCCCAGCCACAATCGCCAGCACCTCCTTATCAATTTGCATGTAGTTATGCTCCGCAGAAGATAGAGTCCGGGAGTAGTACGCGACCGGGACCTCCCGACCGTCCGGCAACCGGTGACCCAAGACTGCCCCGACTCTGTAGGGAGAGGTGTCACAGGTGAGGACCACTGGGAGTGACTCTGAGAAGTGGTGGAGGACCGCGTTAGACACGAGCAAGTCCTTGACACCTTGGAAACCCGGAGAAATTTCCAACACACTGCCTCCCCATCCGCCGTCCAGATCTGGTTCAACCCCGTTATTTGGAGGCCCAGGGACTTGAACCATGAGAGTCCCAATAAGCTGGAGAGCCATCCCTCCACCACCAACAGGTCCAGGACGCCTGAGAATCGTTTGAATTGGACCTTGAACTTGCCCCAGTCCCAGACGACCACAGGGTTCTTATTAAAGTCCCGTAAAACTAAACCCTGCGGCTTGTGCAATGGGGACCCCCTTTCGGGCATATGGCATGGAGGGTCTCCGCTGATATGAAGAACGAAGAACCCGAATCAATCTCCATTTTACAGCAGGACCCTTCAATCCGGACAGTCACATGCACTTTGTCTGGGCTGTTAGGGGGCAAGTTACATACCGTTTGTTGGTGGTGGACCGAAACGGTGTGCAGATCATCAGCTTTGAGGTGCGCCGTGAGGTTTGTCCGTTGGCTTTGGAGCTGCAGACCTTCTCGATGTGCCCCGTTTTGTTGCACGCCCTGCAGATCGTGATGCGAAATTGACAGGTCCGTCACGCGTGAGCATTGCCGCAGCTCGCGCAGGCTACGGATGGTTGGGACTTGGCCTCTTGGGTCCACTGAGGCCTCTGGGACAGTCGGTGGCATACCTGGAGGAGCTCCTCATTGTCTGATAGGTCGGACCCATGCGTCGCTTGTGTACAGTGGACTGCTGAGCCGAGGCGGTCTTGGTGGGCCTTTTCGTAAGCCATGGCCTCCTGGATGGCCTTATCCAAGGTGAGGTCATTGTTGCTGGCCAGTTTCCACCGCAGTTTGGGCTCATGGAGGCCTATGAGGAACTGGTTGAGCAGCATGTCCGTGAGGCTAGGGAACTCGCATCTTGTGGCTGCTTGCCGAAGGCCCGCCAGAAAATCTGTGGTGGATTCTTCTGGCCCCTGGACCTTTGCGAAGAACCCCAGCTGCTCCATGAACTTGGTGGGCTTGGGGGAGAAGTTGTCCGTTAGAGCCTTCACTAGCGCTGCATAAGACTCTCCCTTGGTGGTCTTGGGGTTGATGAGATCCCGTAGAAAAAGGAGGGTGTCTATGTTGCAGATGCTGAGGAATAGGGCCTTCTTTTCCATGTCCACCACATTGTGGTAACTGAAATGGTTCTCCAGGGTCTCCAACCAGGCGTCCCATTTCTGAGGCTGGGAGATGTCGAAGGCTTGGAGGTGAACTGGAGGCGCAGCCATCTTACCATGGTTAGGTGAGTTGTAGTGGCCAGGTACAAACGTTGAAGCCGGGCTGGAGGTGCACTGCTCTCGGGGTCAGTGGTGAGGCTCGGGAGCGGTGCGGTGAGTGGCTGGCTCGGTGCAAAGCTCGGGAGCATTGGCAGCTTTGGGTGCGGTGAGTGGTGCGTGGCTGCTCTCGGGGTTAGTGGTGTGATGCTTGGGAGCGGTGCGATGAGTGGCGGGGCTCAATGCGATGCTCTTCTTCGTGGTCGTTGTTCATGGAGGGAGTTGGCATCCCATCCTCGTCGCCAGTGAAAAGTACTGAGACTGACGAGTGATTTCAGCTCTCACATACTTTATTAGAACAGGAACAAGCCAACTAAGCCGGCTCGCAGGCCAGCTTTTATTCCCAAGTGAACCCACACCCCAAACACACATAACACCCATGATTCGCTATTTACAGTTAATTGAGTTACCCCGGGCTCCTCGATTGGAAGAATGCAAGGAGCCTACATTCTATTGTCTAAGGGAACGAAGCTCAAGCCCTTGCCTGGCTGCGTGGCAGACTGGTCAGAACTGGTCCGAGCACATGGTTGCCCCGAGTCCATGTTTCCCTATGAATACACTACAGCGTACAAAAAAGATCCTTACACCCAGCTAATCTGAGAAGGGCCCAAACATTCCTAACTGGCCCTAAGGCAAGAGGTTAGCCTTAAGTCCCACACTGCTTTACAAGAAGATGAGTAGGAAACTATAATGGTCAGTGCCCACTCTGAAGAGGCAAGAAGCCTCTATGGTAAGTGCCCACTCTGAAGAAGAGGGGTATGCTTAAATATGCTTCACCACCTCTTCCTGTTGGTTGAGATGTCCCATTGGCTGGCTGGCTATCTATCATCATCATCGCCATCATCATCATCACCATCATCAAACTGTCTGTCTGTCTATATCCCACTCTTCTTTCAAAGTGCTGAGGGCTATGTATATGGTCCTCCTCTTGTGTGGTCACCCTGAGTCGATAGCACAGCTGCCATCATGCCTGCTGAGAGCACTAATTGGCATTTGCTGCAGCATAGAGTGTAAATATTGCTGTTCTGTCAATTAATTAAAAAAATATATCATGCCTTTCCCCATGGCTTAAGATGACTTACAATACATAATTAAAACCTCAAACAACAAGACCCCCAACCTAATATAACAGGCTTACAGCAACTCCTTAAAGTTTCCACCTTTCCAGGGAGCCCATTCCACAAAGCAGGAGCTACCCCAGAAAAAGCGTGGGTCCTTGTTGATGCCAGGTAGGACACCTTTAATGAGAGAACAACCTGAACAAGCAAGCCTAATACTGTAGTTGGCACATGTAGCTGGCATCCTTTGTGCTTAATTAACTAGACAAGCTGGTTATGTAGAAAATTCATATACCTCTAAATACCAGTTTCTGGGGGAAAACACAAGGAGAGCTGTTGCCTTCATGACCTGCTTAGAAACATTCTGAATGGCCACTTTGGAAACAAGATTTGGGATTAGATGAACCTTTGGTCTGATCCAGGAGGTCTATTTGTGTTCTATACACACACACACACACTCCATTTGTTTACTTCAAGGCAAGTGAATCATGGGAGCCAAGTGCTGGGAATCTACTAGGCTCTAAAAAAAGCAAACTTTTCTCATGAAAAGCTGGCCAGATAAAACATTTAGACTAGAAAACAGTACTATCAGTTCTATACATATGATGAAGCATGTGCACATGGTTAGCGCTACATCTGAAAGTGCTCAAAGCTGTAGCTTTGCCAAGTGGCTGGCATCATAGGGACTGTAAAGTTAGGATCCAAAATGGTTGTTGGGAAAACATCTATCTTAGCTCCAGCAGTAAATTATATTGGAATTAAATGTAGTTCTATATAATTTTTGAGATTTTTATTTTTTCTGAAAATGCCATTTTTTTTCTAAATCACAGATCACTGGAAGCCATTGACATCATCGCCCTGCATATAGATTATAAGAATGAAGTACCATGTGATTATATCTCTTTGCCTAATTTTGATTTATATCTTAAACTTGAATAGAATAGGCTGAATAGCACACAATCCAGGCTAATTTATTCAGAAAGTTGTGATTTTTCCATTATGTTGAGATGATAATATTATCCCCACAACTTTCCAGCTTGGCATGCCAGTCAACCATTTTGTTACATCTGGAGAATGAAGTGAGTCTGTTTGAGGTTATCGTGCAACCACCGCAATGTGGTGTTTAATTGCCTAGAGCCTGAGATGAATCCTATCATTCTCTAGCAGCAGCAGATGGATTGACCCTTTCCCAGACAACTGGCCATCCTAACAGTTCAAAGCTGATGCTGTGATCAGGATCAGGTTGGAACAAAAGATCAGGCAGAAGGTCATGAGAAAGATCTCTACCAGAAATGCCGGAGAGCCTCTGCCAGTCTGAGGAGACAATGCTGAACTCAAAGATCCTATGGTTTGATTCAGTACATGGCAGCTTCATTTATTGAAAATTGGGCTCTGGAAAAAACCCTTTACCTTACAGGAACAAAATACCTGAGCTCCCTGAAGGAAAGATGGAACAGAATGGTGGTCTGGACAGACTACTCCTAATCAAATGTAATGTTCTTTTTTGTTAAACACACATATTTGTGCTAGTATATTGCTATATTTGTATGTGTCCATACATGTACTGAAAACTATCCTTTTACAAGTTTGGAATTGAGTAGATTTTCTGCCTCTTACTACAGAATCCCAATTTGAGGTGGAAAACTGAATCTGAATTACATTTAGTGCTTGAGGAGAAAACTCCAGTTATCTTCTTTGCTGTTTCCGCGGAAGATAGCCTGCTATTTTCATATTTGTGTTTGTAGTCCAATTTTATCTTTTCACTTTTGTTTCAGAAGGGAGAAAGCCGACTTTCCTTTCTATTGTCTGATAGCCAGAGAATCAATGGTCGATGTATCTCAGACTCTGATTGGTGGCTTGCATACTAAAGGAGTTGTATGGCCCAGTCCGAAGCAAAGTTACACCCATCTAAGTCCATTGACTTCAGTGGACTTAAGAAGGGTGCCACTCTGCTTATGGTGACACTGTTACAGCAATTTGCCCAGAAAAACAATGTTCAGAAGTAATGTGCTGACTGGGCTACGAGTGCCAAACTCATTCTAAATTGCTTGGGCCATTCTTATCATGTGCCTCTGTGAAAAGTATTCATTATTTTGAGGATTCGTGTTGTGTATGAGCAGATTAGGCCTTGTAAGGCTAACTGTACTGTTGTGAGAATGAGACCACTTCCTAAAAATAATCAAAGGAATGTCGGGAGAAAGGTCGCCCTAAATATAGGAGATTTATGTATGCATAAAAATCTACTGTTTTATGGTAGAATTATAGTTCTTATACAGAGATATATGGTTATAATGTTCCTCTTCAGCTTTCTAGGATATGGGGGACACTGAGAAGACCACCAATCTTGGAGAAAGCAATAGACAGGCACTAACAAAGACAACCAGTACCTCTATGATAGCTGCATGTGAGAGCGAGAAACAGGGGTAATGAATGCTTATCTGTCCTCCAGTATTATGATGCACTACTGCAGCACCAGTTCCCTAAAGCTTATTGATTACAGCTGATATAGAATGTCCACAAGTTTCACACGAATAGTGCTATGCATCCTAGCTGGGGTTGAAGCACATTCCTCCAGCCAAAGGAGCCTTCCTCCTACAGAAGAGCAACCTGGCAGAAGGCTCCTTAGGCTGGAGGAAGGCTTCCAATGCTGCTCAATGGAGTGCCAGCAAGCTCTTTGTACAACATGCACTTGTCCGGAATATTTATTTTGACTATTTGCAGAGATCTGTTTTCAGGACTTCACTGAAGGCAGAGATGAAATCCAGAGTCAGAGTGATCAATTCAGGATGAGCTCCAGCCATAAGGGTTCATCATTTAAAGAATGTTGTTAATTGATACTCTGCTGTAGCAGTTGAAAAGTTAATGATCCAGGTGACTGTGAATACAAACACCATGTGTATAGATTCAGAGGGGGTAGCTGTGCTGGTCTGCAACAGAACAGCTAGATTTGAGTCCAGTAGCACCTTAGAGACCAACAAGAAGATCGGATTTATACTCCACCCTTCGCTACCTAAAGGAGTCTGTGAGTGGCTTAGAATCCCTATCCCTTCCCCTCCACACAACAGACACCCTGTGAGGTAGGTGGGGCTGTGAGAGCTCTCTCGAGAACTGCCCTTGAGAGAACTGCTCTGAAAGAACTGGTGACTATTCCAAGGTCATGCCAGCAGCTGCATGTGGAGGAGTAGGGAATCAAACCTGGTTCTCCCAGATTAGAGTCCACACCCTTAACCACTACATGAACTTGGCTCTCTTGGGGGCATGAGCTTTGGAGAGCCTTTGGCTGAGGTCAGACTGGCAGTTTGAAGCATGAGGGAGTCATGCCAAAAAGACCTGGAACAACCTGTCACTGATGAGGGAGCATACCAGGGAGGAGGCTCAAGGGAGCGTTTGCACTGTTGGCCCACCCCTGGTGGAGGTGTGGCTGTAAGTGGCTTTTTTTTTTGGTAATCTGGTTATAAGCATCCCTACAGGATCACCTTGTTCGCGGGTTTCAGCATTCACACTTCTGGGAAGCGGGCTCAACACACTCTCCAGGGTTTCCTACCACTTTCACCTGGTATTTTTTAAACCTGGAAGGGAAGCATTACAAGACGGGTTGAGTACGGCTGGGGAATGCCTGACAGCTGTGCCTATGTGAATCAGCCCTTTAATCTGTTTGTGAAACATTTCTGAAACGTGCCTATATAGGGCCAAACTGCCAGTTTGAACTCAGCCTTTGAGAGGAAAAGCTCCAAGGGAGCTTTGACTCTTGAAAGCTCATACCCTCCAAAATCTTGATGGTCTCTACCATGCTTATGTATGCTTCAGTATGTCTTGGTGTGTCATCAGCATCAGGAACTGTAGCATTGCTAAGTCTCCTGACTTCAATAAATTTAGAAAGGTGTAATTCCATTTAGGATTGTACTGAAAATAACTGCCATCAGGAATCAAGTTAGACATGATCTTAATGAGGTTTCTTTTTCCTTTCAGATGAGTATGCATTCCAACATGTGCAACAACACAGGAAGGTGGAACTCAGCACCACTATTGGCATTAGGGGTTTCTTTTGCGATGATGTTGGTGTTGGTATATTGGGTTGGATCAAGATTACATTTTCCTTCAGTGGAATGGAACTCTCCTGCCTGCCTGCCCCTCCCACTGCAGCTCTCTGATCTCCATGAAATGCTACTTCTGCTGGACCTGATGAACTGCCAGTTTATCTGGCCCAGCTGTAGACTAAACAGCATGGTCCTTCATGACTTTGGTATGCTGAGTTTGTCTTCACTAGGAGGATATGCCCGTCGTATAACAGATTGCACATATGATGGGACATTTTCTTCATTCAGTTCATATGAGATACTATAAACAACTGCCAATTATAATTATACAGTCAATAATTCCTTCATTTACTGTTACAAAATTAGTCTCAGCCTTAATTAGTCAGGCTGTTTATTGTGTCTATATGTGAAGCTCCTTATAGTCAATAATTTCGAAGCATGCAAATAAACTGGCAGAGGACGATGGCTGACAGGTTCACTTGTTGCTATATTCAAACTCATTCTGAAGGTATGAGAGGTCCACTCAGTTCCAAACAAAGGGCATATTCCAGCAAAAGTTATGGGTGTTTTTCTTCCCATTTATGTTAATGAGTTAGTTAAGTACATGCTTAAATCCTTCCCTTTGAAATTAATGGGACTTCAAGGTAGTTAACACAAAAGTGGACTGTGATTACAGTTTTCAAATATGCAAATATTTGTATTCAAATAGAAAGCCAGGAATGGGATTGCTTAAATCACAGAAGGCACGGCAGAGAGCAATCTCTGCCCCTGGTGGTGAGGAGGGCCACAGTGACATGTTTCCCCACCAGCCAATGTCACAGCACTTTTTCTGTCTCAGTCAAATTGATCCAACATGCCTCTGGGGAATGCAAGGGTGGGGCAATGTGAACCACCAGGCCACAGAATGCAACCCCTCCCCCACCAGTCAGAGGATGGAGGCGGAGCAGCAGCAGGGTTCTTCTAGGATGTGCCTCCCTGGGAATGGTGATAGGTGGTGAAACCCAGTGCATAGGGGCCCCCAACACAAACTGTCACTCTAACCAGTTCTCCTTCCCCCCAGCCATCAGACAATCTACACCTGGATGGTGTCCTTTCCTCTCATCACCCTTGCCAGGGATCTGGCTGATCCATTGCCTGCCTGCGCTGTATGTTTGTAGGCATAGCAAGGCCTCAGGAGACACCAAGTTCTTGGGAAGCACAAATGGTGCACAGGTCTTTGCCTCATCCAGTCTCAGCTGCCTGCTGGCTACCTAGGTAGAGGGCAAGAGCTAGCTGCTGCTGGATCATTTCCTGTATTGGGGGGTCGTTGGTGGGCTGGGCCTTCTCTCTACAGATGATCAGGACTACCCCCTGCTCCCATACCTGCTCGCACCATATACCAGGCACAAGCCAGTGGACCATGCCACTACAACCAAGTCCTCTGTCAGACCCTCATGGTCACTGAATGGGCCGATGACCAGCTGAAGATATCCTTCTGTTGCCTATACTATGGTGGAGGCTACAGGATCACGCAACCCATCGCCATCACCAAGGTCTTTGCTGTATTTACATGCTGTACAACACAGCTGTCTGACAGCAGCTGGGGGGGAGGAGGCCCCAGCAAAGGGACATGGGGGAAGGGTCGCTGCAGCCAGCAATGATAGCTCAGAATTTCCAGGGTGTCACCAAGTGGGAGTGGGTTCAGGAACACAGATGGCAACATGGCTGGTGATGTAGGGTGACCCTTCGATGGCATCTCAGCATCTGCTTCTCATGCCACTTTCCCATAGTGTGGATATGACTCCTTCTAACCAACTCAGCAACTCAGGGGCCTCAGGGGAACAGCCGAGAGAATTAAAGCCATTGGTTGAGGAGGTCCAGTGGAACAAGGCTGGGCTTAACATGGGAGAAGCCTCAGCAGATAATGTGCCAGAGGCCACCCTGTCAGAACGTGCAAATCCTTGCCACTGGCCCCGGAGACTGCCACCATGCCTGCAAGTCTTGAACCCAGGCTCAGAACCCCATGGGATCTGTCCCAAAGCTGAAGGCCTGGGCCAAAGTGGCCCCAAGAAGGCAAAGTGACAGACTGGCTGCATGCAACCCCATCCCAGAGCCATGCAGTGAGAGCGATACTTCTTTGAAGATCCTGGCCAAAGCACAGTGCAGCCTCAGGAGCACAACACCTGCCAGCAGTGCAGCTGAGCCTAATTACCTCCCAGCCTATTTAGAAGAAGAGATTGGATTTATACCCCACCCTTCATTACCCAAAGGAGTCTCAGAGTGGCTTACAATTGCCTTTCCCTTCCCACAACAGACACCCTGTGAGGTAGGTGGGGCTGAGAGAGCTCTCCCAAGAACTGCCCTTGAAAGAACAGCTCTGAGAGAACTTGTGACTGACCCAAGGTCACGCCAGCAGCTGCATGTGGAGGAGTGGGGTATTAAAGTCCACGTTCTTGACCACTACACCAAACTGGCCACTTAGGCTGAGGTTTGGGAAGGCTGTCTTTTTGGATCAAGTGGTCCACTAGGCAAGAGTTTGTGTTCCAGTTCTTTTCTGCCAGCTCATTGTTCCCAAGTCTCACTATCTAGGTGCTATTCCTGAGGGTGCTATTCCAGAGGAGATTTGACTGAGCCTGCCTGCAAAGCACAGGAAAAGTGCTGTGTTCGGGCAGGTAGGTAGAGATAGCCCCTTCATTCCTGCCCCACATTACTCCTTCCTCTGACACCAATGCTCCACAGCAGTTACTGATCAGACAGATGGTGCATTGATCTCCATTGGTGTGGGGCCCACTGTCCAGCCCCCCTGAAAGGCCTGTACTCAGACAGCAAGGATGGGGGACATGGCTGGTCTACATGCTTAGGGGTACATTAGGGGGTACTAATTGCTAGAGCCATCAGAAGCCCATGAGCTTGCACTAGGGGTGGGATCACTCATTCTCATCATGTTTAGCTTGGACTGTAGCTGGTTTCAGACATCAGCTGGTGGGCAGCAAATGGACAGATCACCAGGGGGGCAGTCCCACCTGCAGAAAGAAGAGAAACAACAGTAGTGTGGCTGCAGGGGCCTACAGCAAACAACCAGCTCCTCGCTTATCTGCAGTGACCCATGTTGTGTAGGCTCTACATTTGTAGCTTCCAGCAGTCTGGGGGGGTTGGGGTGGGGCCAGGAGGGATATGAGCCCATGCAGGTCACCGGCTGGACCAGATGTCTCCCAAGTGGTAGGTGGTCTGTGCTTTCTGGGTGGTGGTCCTTCTTCCGGAGGTTGGCTGCATAGCTCACTGGGAAGGAACATGGTTGTCTATGTCTGTGTCAGTGGTCACCGGGGTTGTTACCCCTGGGTTCTGTTGATGCCAGCCTCAGCAGTGGGTTGGTCTCAGACTGGTACCCCAGGGGGCCATAGTTGTTGGCAATTCTCTGCTGACCAAGTGCCATGCTGCCACCTGCTTCAGAGCCACCTGCCACAGCTGCCAGGGTATGGCCACAGTCTGTGACTAGAAGGGCCACCTCTACTGTCAGTGAGTCATGCTCCCTCATGGTGCTGCCATTACCCTAGTGTGCGCGAGCCACCACTGTGGTGCAAGATGCTAAGTCCCTTGTCCGTGGGGCTGATCAATGTAGCCCCATGCTGTGTAACTTGGCATCTGGCCTGCTCATGCATAAACCAAAGTTTATATGGGTGGTTGGGTGCCACCATTACCTGTGCTGAGGGTTGGGGGTTTGCCAGGGCCCTGTGGGTGCTGAGAATGGCACTAATTGATCTCCTGTGGTGCTCAGGGCACTGGGGTGTGGCAGCTATGCATGTATTGGGACTGCTTTTTCCCTGGGGGCCTATGGCTATACCATCAGTTTTGCTGGCATAAATTTCTGCTGGTTCCAGGAGGCGTTCTCTAGCTGGAGTAGCTTAGGGAGGCAATTAACTCCTGCTACACCTCTGGGCCCACCCTCTCCCTCCATAGCTCAGAGATGTGTCAGTGTGGTGATAGCATTCCCCCTGCCCAGGATTGTGCTGAAAGTGGATTTGTTACAGGTTCTGTGAGCTGGTTCACACAAAATATAGGACTTTGAGCTCTTGTTTGAAATCATTGGACCTTTAAAATAACTTTCAGAGACCCTGCCCTGACTTCCAAAGTAAAGGGAAAGGATGAGAGAAAGAACTTTCTGCAGTAGTATCCACAGAGGTTTATCTGGCACTGTTCTTCAAATGGAATTCTGTATGCCAAGTCAAAACAATATTATTTGATGAAGGTTTTAATTAAGTCGTCACTTCCATTTAGGATGTCTGCCATTTTTTATGACCGGCTGTTCTGTTTTACTAGCTGCGCTAACTTTTTAAAAGTGGTATTTATTGTTGGCATCTTATCAAGTGTCTCTTGTTTTGGAAACTGCCATGAGGGAAAAAAATCTCTTCAAAGGAGAGGTGCAAGTGATTTCAAAGGCTAGCCTGATATTGTCAGATCTCAGAAGCTAAGCACGGGGTCAGCCATGGCTAGTATTTGGATGGGAGACCACCAAGGAAGTCCAGGGTCACTACTCAGAGGCAGGCAATGGCAAACAACCTGTGAATGTTTCTTGCCTTGAAAACTCTGCAGGGTTGCCCCAAGTAAGCAGCAAATTGACAGGCACCTTCAACCACCATGTAGATGTACATGTCAGGGCTCTTTTTGTAGCAGGAACTCCTTTGCATATTAGGCGACACACCCCTAATGTAGCCAATCCTCCAAGAGCTTACAGAGCTCTTCTTACAGGGGCTACTGTAAGCTCCTGGAGGATTGGCTACATTAGGGGTGTGTCACCTGATATGCAAAGGAGTTCCTGCTACAAAAAGAGCCCTGGTAGATGAGTTAATTTCTCTTCCACACACTCATTAAATTGTAGCAATAAGACATTCAGAAAGTGTAGGGACCATCTTTACCTTCCACATATCCCTATCTTTCAGCAGTTTGGGTGGATTCTTTCTTCCTTTCTTACATTGTCCACAAAGAAGCAGAAGAATTGGCAATTAGAATAAAATATTCCATATACAATCTGTGCATTAATCTTGTCATTTTTAACATGAGAGCACAAGGCACCTGGGAAAAGGAAAAAAAAATCAAACTGAATTTTCTTCTTTCATGTTAAAATAAAATGATGAGGGAAATGCAGATGCCTGGAGCAATACTTTTTAAACCTACCGAGAGGACCACAAAAGTCTGAATACTTTAAAACCTGAAGCGCTCTAATTTTTTAAAAAATATTCTGAAATATGCATGTAACAGTGCAATCCTAAACAGAGTTCTGAATGTTTAGAAGGGTGTAAATGCTTAGGGCTCCATTGTAACCAGTGTTCCCTCTAAGCTTAGTGTGAGCTAGCTCACAGTTCTTTAGCCTCTGGCTTAAACATTTTTGACTCAGCTCAGGAAGGGTGGCTCCATTGCAAACTAATTCATGCAGGAGCTGAATCGCTTGCTCACAACTTGAATGCCAGCAGCTCACAAGGTAGAGTTTTTGCTCAGAAGACTCCACAGCTTAGAGGGAGTATTGATTGTAACTATAAGATTAAATCCAGTTGGGGTGTTCCTCCATCAGACTTCTCGTTTTGGTTGAATCTTGATCCATGGCTGTGAAGAGAAATCTAAACAAGTTCGCACTTTTTAAAACCCATTTTTTGCCTCTTAGTATCTGCAGAGATCACGCACACTGGAGTGTTACAGCAGAAAACATTCTTGGGTCCAGTGAGACACGAGCATTAGAACAACACGTCACATTCTTCAGCTTGGCAAGCTAAAGAGGCATTAATGCAACTGAAGTAACCCAGCACTGACTCACTGTATGTAGGCAGGGCTACCAACTCCAGGTTGGGAAATTCCTGAATTGTGGGTGGAGCCTAAGGAGGATGGAGTTCGGGGAGGGACCTCCAAAGATTATTTATTTATTTATTTACTTTAATGTACTATGATTTATGTTCTGACTTTCTCCCCCATGGGGACTCAAAGTGGCTTACATTATTCTCCTCTCCTCCAGTTTATCCTCACAGCACTGAATTAGGTTAGGCTGAGGCTGAGGATAGCCTGGCAGTTTGGATCTCGAGGGAGTCATGGCAAAAAGATCTGGCACAAACTGTTCCGGGTTTTCCCAGTCACACTGCGCTGACTGATGCGGGAGCATACTGGGAAGGATGCGCAAGGGAGTGTTCACATTGTTGGCCCGCCCCTGGCGGAGGCATGGCTGTAAGCAGCTTTTTTGTGTGTAATCCAGTTATATGCGCTTATGCACTCATGTGCATAAGTGCATCCTTTACCGGATCAGCTTGTTTGCTTTCACACATCCTTGAAGCAGGATGAATGCGCTCTCCAGGGTTTGCTACCACTTTCATCTGGTGTTTTTTTAAACTCGGGAGGGAAGCATTACAAGATGGGTTGAGTATAGCTAGGGAACGCCTGACAGCTGTGCCTGGGTGAACCGGCCCTTCATCCGTTTGTGAAATGTTTCTGAAACGTGCCTATCTTGGGCCAAACTGCCAGTCTGAACTCAGCCTGAGAGTGTGTGACTGGCCCAAGGTTGCCCAGTGAGCTTCCATGGCAAAGTGGGGATTTGAACCTTACTCTCTCTGATCCTTGTTCAACACTTTAACCACTACAGTACATTGGCCACAGAGTCTGCCAGAAGATTATAAAGCCACAGAGTCCACCTTCCAAAGCAGCCATTTTTTCCCAGGGGACCTATCTGTGTAGTCTGAAGATCAGTTGCAATTCCAGGAGAACTCCAGGCCGTCCTAGGAGGCTGGCAACCCTAGGTCAAGATGTCGTGAAGGCCCCCTTCCAGAAGGCTTGACTTGTGACTTGCTAAGCTCACACTCCCCCTAAAAGACTCTGGATGCCTGATGCCTGTGAACCACTAAAACCCATCCTTACACATTCGAGGGCATTCTGCAGCCAACTGATAGGGCAGTCAAACTTCCTTCTTGAATTTAGTACCAAAAGATAAAGCCATATCCTTTGATAACTTAACCGTAACCCTAGGTGCTGCAACCTCTATTCTTTCTTTTATTTATTTATTTTTTGGTATTTTTGCATTTGTGTATGTGCATACTAGTGTGTGTGCCCGTGCCTGGAAGTCATGGCAACCTCTGGCGACTCCTAGTGAGGCATGGAGGACATTCACAGAAGCAGCTTGATAGCCTGCCTCTGTCTTTTGGCCCTGGCATTCTTTGGAGGTCTCCTATCCAAGCACTTGCCAGGGTCGGCCCTGCTTAGCTTTTAAGACTGGCCCTGTTTAGCTTCCATTGGGCTTGCCTGGGCTATCCAGGTCAGGGCCTCTATTCCTTTTAGACCACATGACAAAAGCCTGCAAAATTGGCATAGGAAAGAAAACCCTTCGATCAGGATATTTTAACTCAATTCACTACACTGTTGAAGACAACAAGAACACTCCATGGCCCCGCAAAGTGCAATCTTTCTCTAATTCCCCCTTGTACGTGCTATGCTCTCCCTTCCCTTCAATCCTACTTTTGGAAATCAGTTCCCTGCTAACCCCTGGCTTCTTCCTCCCTGTCTGCCTGCCTTCCAGCCACTAACATCTAATACCCCACTGAAGCCCCAGCCTCCCTTCCCTCCCGCAACCAACCCTTCCTCTCCCCCTTTCTTTGAGCAGCTCCTGCTAAGGAGCCCAGCATTGGTTGGCTCCCTTTCTATGCTTCTCCACCTGACTCTTCCTATTCTGTCCTTAAAACTTTCCCATCTAATAACCCTAGCTTCACCAGCTCTTTGCCTAGCTCTTCCTCCATACTCCCACCAATCCACTTTCCCTTTCCACTTTTGAACTTCCCCTGCTACCATGGTCTCACCCCTTCCACCATCTCTACATGTTAGAGGAAGGCAACTCAGCATGTCTGGCTTCTTTCTCTCCTTTTAACTACAGTATGGATGTGAATTGAAACTACCTCAATCAATGTAAGTTTTACCTTTCATTACATCCATCCATCCATCCATCCATCCATCCATCCATCCATCCATCCATCTCTCTCTCTCTCTCTCTCTCTCATCTCATCTCATCTCATCTCATCTCATCTCATCTCATCTCATCTCATCTCATCTCATCTCATCTTTTTTTTTTTTGATATAACTCTCCTAAAAAGGAGAGAATTTTATTCTTTTTATAAGAAAAGGGTAGGGTATATAGATGGAGAAAGAAAAAAGATGGAGTGAAGTTTTTTCTGTTAAAAAAGGTTAGTTTTAGTTAGTATTCAATACCGTTTTTGGCATCTATCACGGTTAGAAGATCTTCTTTTTAACTTTGCAAAGTCCAAAATATCTCTGTTAGTACAGTTAGTAAAGTCCATGGGGTTAGTTATTAAACAGCTCCTTTCAGATGTTACACGAACAGTTACTTCTCAAGGTGTCTTCTTTTTAAGTCTCTTCCAATTATAGATTGAGTCCTTTTTGACCTTGATGCCTACCGTTCCGTCACCTCCTTCCCCTGGGCTGCTGTCTTCTTCACTGCTTGTATTAATCCAAACTTTGAGTGCTGCATCCTCCTCCATGCTGGCGTGTCTCTTCAGAAGTTTCCGTGTTTTAAAGATGTAGTCCATCTTCTCTCTTTTCTCTTTTTCCTTATACTTCTGGCCTTCAATTTTCAAGGGCTCCATAAACACTACACATGAAATTAGATCTCTAGCATGTTGCCTGCTATGCTCAACAACCCCTTCTACTGGCAGATTATTTTTCTTCATAAAAGCGGAATAGGCTTTGGGAGCCATATCCACCTCTTCTTTTAATTCTTTCGCTTCACTGCCAGTTAGGGGTGCCAAGACATTCGTCAAGGTAAATCCGAGATCTTCTTTCTCTTCCTCTTTTACGCCCTGAAAACTTAGAGTCAGATTAGATTTCTGTGCGATTTCCGCCATCTTCCTTGTTGTTTCCGATATTTGTTTCTGTTGACTGATGAGAACACATTCCACTTTAAGCAAAGTTTCGTTAATTTTCTGCATTTGCTCCAGCAGGGGGCACAGTATCTCATTTTCCTGTTGATTGACAGCAAGCTCTGGGGGGGGCTACCCGGACCGGAAGTCCCTCCCCTCTTCTCTTCCGGTTTCAGCAGGACCTTTTCCAGCGTCGACATTTTCTTTTTTTGTTTACTTTTTCAAAGTTCGTGCTGCATCCCCCAGGGAACTAATAAGGTCATAATCTTCCATAAAACCCCAACGGTACTTTCACCAACACTTTTTTCTCTCTACCCCCCTTCGCGGTCCCTTTGTAGATCTCGCTTCTCAAAAGGGGTGGGGACTCCTCCCTCCTCCCATATGCTTATACGCTTGCGGAGGGGGGTTCAAATTCACACTTCAAAATAGATCTTCAACTCACGATTCGATGCCATATCTTCTTTTTATTTTAAATCATAGCGCTTTCTTCACTCCTGGAAGTCGGTGGCGCTGCTAAGTCCCATTGCGGGCACGACGCAGCGGGGCCGATTGGGGCGGGGAGAAAGCCTCAATTTCCCGGCTGTCTGCTGGCAAAGAGGCTACTCCCCAAGCGACCCCGGTTCGGAGCCTTTGTCTAAGGCTCACTAGGGTGTTTCGCACATGCGAAGACCCCCCCTAACTGCACGTGGGCTAACCACCTCCGGGAGCGTCCCGAAAGGTGGCCACCATTCGCAACGCCGAAACCAAAAATCTAATCTAATCTAATCTAATCTAATCTAATCTATCTGGAGATTATTGCATACAATGCCACACTTCTATGGCTGTGCAACTCTGCTGTATTAACTCATATATATTCCCAATACTAAAGAGGTAACTTCCATTCTGTCTTCAAAGCTCTCCTACGAAAGTGCTTTTAGTCAAAGACCTCCCATCCTACTTTCCACACTCCACCTGGCTCACCCTCTATCTATCTGTTCCTCAAACTGTTTCCCCTTCCCTTATTTCGTCCACCTTACAGCTTCTCCCATTCTCCTTTCCAGCTCTGAAATTCTGCAGCTTTAGCTCTGGCAGCTCCCCTGTCCTCTCCTCTTATGTCACCATCTCCCCCCCACACACACACTTTGGAGACATTGTACTTCACACACAATCATACACAGGGAAGGCATCTTCAAATTTCTCCCTAGCTGGATATCAGCTGGATACTTTTGCTCCTTGTACAGTGAACTGTTTTACTGTTTGCATTGCATTTAAAGTCACCTCTGTTCTTCCTGCTATTACCCCTTAGAGTCAATAATATCAAACCATTTGCTTAGAAAATATCTTCTCTTCCTCTCTGAGATATCACTTTCAAACACCTTCATATATACATAGGCTTAATGATCCCATACCTGGGTTAGCCAAGGACTGATGAAGGTGCACACAAGCATACCCTCTTAATTCAATGGCAATAAGAGGGTAAATGTTGTGCCATGGAAGTATATCTCTGCTATCCCAAGGTTTAGAGATTGCTGGTACCCACCAAGCATGGACATTGCAGAAAAATCCCTAAGGTCTGGAGGTACATTTGCAGGATTCAGAGATCTCCGGAAAAAGTGCAGCTCTCAGTCAGATTCTCTCATGCTAATTTTGTGCTTCTCTAATGTGATTTGATATTAATATTGCATTAGAGAATCTCAGCCAGAGCACTGGAAAATAAGCACCCAGTGACCTTAAGGGGAAAAAAAATCTCTAGTGTCAGTGCTCGATAAACCATAGAGAAGCACTTATCCAGCACTGCAGTTTAGAGATCCTGGCAAATTCATTCCAATAGTTTAGATTCTCCAGTAGAGCTGGAGAGTGGGTCCGCTGGGGAAAATGTTTGAAAACTATGGAAGTGAACTTCTTCAGCACCATGAAACTTAGATGCTTTCTCCTATGTCCATGGTCTACATGATTTAAAAGTTTACTTTCCAAGATGTGCTCCCATGACATTTAGAACCACCTGCCATAAGCTGCGGTCACATACACTAAATAATCCACTTTCAATCCACTTTCAGTGTACTTTCCAACTGGATTTTTACTGTGTGAACTGGCAAAATCCAGTTGGAAAGTGGATTGAAAGTGGATTATTTAGTGTGCATGACCGCAGCCATAGGTCATGTCTGCATCTTCATTTTTTAAAGCAGTCTTGATGACATCTTTCTTCATGCTGGAGTGATGCTTGTTCAAGAAATTCTTCCAATCTGGTTGATTCAAGTCTTCATCACTAGGCCGGGGGGGGGTGCTTAAAGTGCTTTGTAACCAGATCCAGGTGAGCTAATGAGACGCTGCAATCACATAGAGCAGTAAAATAAAGTAGACAGCAGAAATTATAATGGTATAGTAGGAAAGCGAATCCAAAAGAGACATAGACATCTTTTTTTGAGATGGAGCGGGAGCATTGCCAAAGCAGCGGAAGATACCAATGCAGATTTGACTATAGTCTCTGCAAACACTGAAAACAAACCAGCATTTTTTAAAAAAAGTTAGTGAGAGCAGGGCTGGGGAATTGAGAGGACCCTTTCTCTCTACTCCCGGCATTCTTCTCTTCAATTTTTAAAGACTTTGACTGATGATCTTCAAATTGAAACCCCAGAGTGCAGAAGGATCAAATCCTCCATTAGGACAGATCCAGGAAAATCACATCATTCCTACTGAAATACTGCAGGAATTAGGGGTTTCCCCCCCCAAAAAAGTTAATACTTACAACCACATCACTGTATTCATTCTCTGTGTTTGAAATGACCCCCACCCACTACGGGGGTAGAAAGTCGGGAAAAGAAAATTTCCTCCGCAGTGGGTCTGAAACACAAAACATGCTGTCTCTTCTAGCCACTTATGTTGTAGCTCCCTACAGTGTCTAACTAATTGAAAAGGCTTTTAGAAGTCTCAAAATTAATACAGCTTCACTGCTACTCACTTCCCTGGGGTGAGTCAGAATTCCTTCCAGAAAAATAATTTGGCACGCCCAACCCTTGAAGCTACCCAATGGCATTGTGGGACGTGGGGGTGGATAGGCAGGAGAGTAAGATGTTTTGGTGAGCTGTTAACTTTTTATGTGCTTATCTGCAAGGAAGGACTAATGATCTAATGAATTAATCACAGACATTAATCAATTAAAGTCTTCAGGCTGGCTGCTTTTATAGCCCCTCGTAGGTCAGAGTTGTCATTCTCAGTGAGCAGCTTTTCCCTTGGTCACCATTTGTTTCAGAAGTTTGACAAAACTGTCTGATCGGAGATTCAGAGTGGAGATAAGCATTACAACTCCGAATCCTTAAAGTGACTGGCCAAGGCTTGAACATGGCTGATGGAATAAATAGAGCTGTCATGCCACTGAAGCACTTGGTTCACTTTGCTGTTGGCAGCTACAGAATGACTCATCGAATATACGGTAGTTCTGTTGTCTCTTGTTTTTTCAAGCCAGAATGGTGGTTGTTTTTTAAATAAAGAAAATCAAAAGAAGAATCAGGATATTTTTTGATATCCAGAAAGGGGAATGATGACGTTATCAATACCAAAGTCTTAGCTTTTTCACCTTAGAAATGACACACTGATTTTTGTGATACAGAAAGAACATGAGAACATAGACCAGCCCGGCTGGATCATCTATCTAGTCCAACATCCTTTTGTGTACAGTGCCCAGCCAGATGCCCTGGAAAGCCCACAAGCAGGGGCGTAGAATCTCAGACGCCAAAACTCTCCCTGTAGCCACTAGGCTTGCCAACCTCCAGGTGGATCCTGGAGATCTCTATAGGAGTTATTGCTGATCTCCAGACTACAGAGATCAGATCCCTTGGAGAAAATGACTTCTTTGGAGGGTGGGACTCTATGGCATTATACCCTGCTAAGGACCCTCTCCTCCCCAAACCCCACCATCCCCAGGATCCACCCTCAAATCTCCAGGAGTTTCCCTACCAGGCAACCCTAGTTGTCGCTCCCTCAGAAAATCAGAGATGTTTTGCTTCTGAAAATGGAGGTTGCATCATCCACTTGTCTCCTGGCATCCTTTGGCTGCTCTGCTGTACCCCAGCTCAAGTTCAATACCTGAGACTTCCAGTTTGTTTATTTGTGTATTTCTAGGCCATGTTTCCCCACTAGTGTGGATATCAGGTGGGATAAACTGAAAAGATACCAGGTAGCACCCAAGGCCTTTAGAAAACGGTTAGCAGTGCAGCACATGCCTTGGATTAAAGCACGTATTTATTCATTGACTTACTTCATTAATAGTCCCTTGCTGAGCCTGAAGGCAGATTACAAAATTAAAACCAATGAAATAAAAGCAGTATAATACCATGAGAAATATAACAGAGTAGTATCTCATTACCATAAACAATGTAATAAAACTGCCTAAGATTTTTGCAGAGACATTAAAATGGACCAACTTATTTCCTTTATGAAAAGACCTCTTAAATTAATTCAGCTGTACACAAGCACCAGAACCACCAGTTAAAGGATTTCATGCAGCAGGCCTGGGGGGGGGGAATAAACCCTTATATTTGAGGCACTGGAGAATGGCTGCTAGTCAGAAGAGATAATATCAGACTGGATAGGGCAGGTTCACAATGTCCTGTCTTTTTTCTGGTATTATTGCAGTTATTTAGAGTCCACCTTTCTCATAGAGACTCAAAGTAGATTGTGTGAGTGTTAAGTCCTGTCAAGTTGCTTCCAATTTAAGGCAACCCTATGAATTAATGACCTTCAAAACTCCCTGTTGGTAACAGACTTGCTCTGGTCTTGCAAACTGAGGGCCCTCATGGCTTCCTTGATCGAGTCAACCCATCTCATGTTGAGTCTTCCCCTTTTCCTGCTGCCTTCAACTCTTCCTAGCATTATTGTCTTTTCCAGTGACTCTTGTCTTTTCATAATCTGACCAAAGTATGACAGCCTCAGTTTAGTCATTTTAGCTTCAAGGGAGAATTCAGGCTCGATTTGATCTAGAACCCACTTATTTGTCTTTTTGGCAGTACACAGTGGCCCCAGTCACACTGGGGGAGAAGGCACAGCTGAAGTGCAGCTTTTTAGAGCCACATCAAAAGAGAGGCGCAGTGGCGGGATCAGAGGGATTCCCTGAGCCGCCACACAGTTGCTCCCCGGCATGATCAGATGCGGGGAGGAAGCCATGGACAGGGGAACGCGGTGAGCCTGCTGCACATGTCCGGGCATGCGCAGTTCAACAGGGCCTGGGAAGCTGCACGGAGAGGGGTGTGGTGGCAATCAGACGCCCACCCCTGCTGCACGTCAACCAGTTGGTAGCACTGTTTTGGTGCTACCTTTTTGATGCACGGTTTCGCTGAGACGGATCAAGGATGGATGCGCTCCACTTCCCAGATGTTGCGGTATGATCGCGCCTGCTTGATGCACCCTCAATCCATCCCTCTTGTGTGGCAACTCCTCTTGTGTGACTGCGGCCAGTATCTGTAAAACTCTCTTCCCTTCTGGTCAAATCACCCTTACCAATAGGCTATTCACACAGCTGGGTAGCCTTTTCTCTCCAGCAATCAGGGATCACCAGTGGATTTTTAACTTCTCACATTCCTAGCCACATTCCAACAGAAACATTAACAGTTCCTGTTTGCACTAAGAAATCATTCATCCACACAGATGCAAAATATAATAACATCTTTGTCTTCTGCTGGCAACTCTACTCAGAGCCTCCCCTGCACATTGTTCTGGTCACAGGTAATCCCTTCAGCACATTGTTTCAAGGGGCAGGCGCATTAGCATGCTCTCAAGTCACAGTTTCCCCCTGTAACTAGGAGCCCCAGCTCCATTGCTGTGTGTCTTGACTGGGCACTTAGTGACAACGCCCCCCCCCATAATTGCTTGGGTCTTCTGTGAGACACTGGTCACCTCACTTCCTCTCTCTGTGAACGTCTACTCTCCAGGACAGGCAGCTATACTTCTTCCCCAACAACCCTCTTTTTATTCCTGCTACTCCCTGTATTTCTAAAGTGAACTTGTGAGTGACTTCTTGTGTGCTCATTATATGTTAGCACTCTCACTTTCTCTTTAATAAAATCAATCTCTATTTTACCATGGACTGGTTATTTGAGAGTTCTCTTAAGGGTAAAACATAGGTGGAGAATCTCACTAGTTACTTCCTTCCCACAAGTTTTCCTGTCTCCTTGCTAATTCCCCTAATAAACAGGAGACAGCCTTTTTGAACAAATATAGCATTTGAGGTAACGGGTCAACGAATCGATTGCTGAATGAATGAGAGTTGAGCCCTGTTTGGCTGTGGGTTGAACATTCAGTGCTCTCCTTGAGAAGCCAGGAGGCTGGCTCTGCAGCAATCTGGCCAATTCTTTGCACCAATACTGTGCTCTACTGCCACCGCCTCATCCCCCAGAGCCTCAGCATGAAACTTTCCCTGGGGGGTGATGTCATGGTCATGGTGGAGCCTGCTGATAAGCTGTACTGGGTTGAATATGCCAAGAGCAGCTGGGCTTCCTGCAAAAAATGTGGAGGCAACATCGCCAAGGATTCACTGTGCCTGGCCATTGTGGTGCAGGTATCAGAGGCGGGGGCCGGGGTCTGCCTTTCCACCCTTCTGCCAGGGGTTTCAGTCCAGTGTGCCACACTGCTTGCAGCGACTGTTGTCTTTTGTAGGCTGGGCTCAGAGCATCCCCTTCACTGGTCCATCTGTGGGGGTGGGTGGGAGGGGTTGGAAGCTGCCTATGAGCTTCTGCTGCTGCTGCACACACAGCTTCTGGCACCCGGACATGGCCGGTGGGGGGGAATATTTGCTGGAAGAGGACAGTAGCAAGCTTCTAGAATAGGAGACAGCTTTTCCCATGTGGAAACAGCCTTCTGGAGTGAGTGAGTGAAATTTCTGCTGGAAATTTGGTGTATTTATTGCATTTTTAATTTATTTTTAATTTTGTGATGTCATGCCCCACCAGTTCCCGCAGTGCCCCCCTCCCCAAGAATTTTCTGGCTATGGGCCTGACTCTAAGATGAGCTTTGTGATACATGGTATTTTGCTAGTTGCTTGCTATGGGCCAGAGACTTTGCTGGCCTGATGCTGATTTTGGACTTTGACTGCTGAAACAAGCCCAGCTTCTGGAATGGTAACATCTGGTGACTTTTGAACCAGTGTCTTTATTTTATAGCTAGTTCTTGAATTTAGTTTTTTATTTTTGATTTCTCACTGCCAAGTTCTCTTTTGATATATTCTTGTACAATTTTGATAACTTTATTTTAATTGTCTTTTGTGGTGTTGTGTTATTCAGAAGCCCCAATCTAAATCCAAGCACTTTGACCATAGTGCTCATCCACCAGGTTAACTATTTTTTTGTGGAAACTCATTCTGCAAGTGGTCAGTCTTGCAGGGCTGACTTTCTGGTTAAGTCCCAGAAATGGTTAGAAACTTGCCCTTTGGCTTCTGACAGTTGGGATAAACTCAAAGGGCTGGTGGCAGCTGCTGGACTGGGGTGTGTGGACACATATTCCAGAGTTTTGGTTAAAGTTTGTGTTGTGCTGCCCCTAACAGACTCTTCCTTGGACAAGGGAGGCTTTGACAATAGGGAATACTATGGTATGAATTCTTCTTGATATTGTTTACCAGTGACACATTCTTACACTTAAGAAACTTTTCTAGCTCCTTCATGGTTCGAGGTGGATTACACAGAGTAAATAAAATATAATCAACTGGATGGGAGATCCAATAAACAGTGCAATAGGTTTTTGGCTGGAGAAATTGGAAAACAAGCAGAAATCTGAAACAGGACTGAAACAAGCCTGAAACAAAGCACAGGCATTTAAACAGAACATGTAAACAATGCAGAAATTGCATAGTAGGAGCATACTTACAGCAACAGGCAGCAGAGTGACTAGCTGTGCCATCCTAAGCAGTCAATGGTTTTTGAAGGTGTAATTTTGCTTAGAATGGCATTGTTAACAGGGAGTCTGTGTAGGATTGCCCTGTGATTATCACAAGGAGGCAGATGGCGTCACCATGTGAAACTTATCCTGCAGCAAGCTACAGAAGAAAACTCTCAGTGGGGCATAGCTTCCCAGCCTCACATGGTTCCATCTCACTGTTGCTCTTAATGAGATGGTGACCTGTGAAGGTGCAGAACAGATGGAGGAAGACAAGAAAATATCATTATCATGTAAACAATACATTACATTTACATGGAATGATGGATTCGAGTGGATGTTATTTTAGCAAGTTTCAATTCTGAGAGTTCTTCAATCCACTAGAAATCTTTTTATTTCCCTTGGTGTTTTGTGGGCTTTAACCTTAGCAGCCCCATTTTGTTTGTTTGTCATATCGCAAAGTCAAAAACATAAGATTTGAGACTGGGTACCATGGATCGGGATGTTTTTCAAGCTGTTCAAAATATGTAGACATCACCTTTCTTGAATTCAAGGCGCTTTACATTGAAATACAGCCAGGTAATATAATTATGGATTAACAATACACCCCTCAGATGGGTCTTATGTTTGTAAGTGCTATCAAGTCACAACCGACTTACAGTGACTCCAGCAAGGGGCTTTCAAGGCAAGTGAGAAAGCAGAGGTGGTTTGCCATTTCCTTCCTCTGTAGAGTCTTCCTTGGTGGTCTCCCTTCCAAATATCAATCCTGCTTAGCTTCTGAAATCTGATGAGACTGGGCTGTATCAAACCACTTTCCTTCCTGCTGTGGGTCTTACAGCCTTTCATAAGGCCATAAAGTCATTGTGTTCTTATTACCCTGCATTCTTCAGAAGGTAAGCGGTAGATTATTGATCGTTTTCAAGGACAGCCTCACATGAAATGGATTTCACAAGTCAATGTTCAAGATTATGAGAAGGATGCTCAGCCAGTGTGGTGCAGTGATGGATCTGAACTGTTTTGTGCAACAAAACAAAGGAACAACAGTACAGGAAATCTAGTCATAGATAATCCATTTCATCTAATTTGGCCATTACAAATCACTCTTCTTAATGTTGCCTTCACATGGGTCTTTTCCACCCAGAGCCAATTCACAGAGGTTTTTCTCATGCAAGAAACCATCTTCCCCATCTTCAGCTGCAGCCCAAGGTTATGTCTGGAAATGTACAAAGTCAACAACAATATTGATGAAGGGAAGGAAAAAAACATCTGCAGCTGTAACTGCAGAAGTCACAGCCAGTTGTGTCCATACACAGCTCCAGGGGGTGGATGGCCATTTAACTTACTGGGAAATTTCCCAGTGGGCCACTGCCCTAGACAGCCACTGGTGACATGGAACAAGCAGAGCAAAGTCCCAGTAAGCCTGCCAGTGTCTCAGGGACCATTCAGTTCAGAGACAATGATAAATCAGTGTTAGCTCACCAGTTGCCATCTCCTGCACTGCTACCTGGTTGTGGGAGGAGGCATTGAGTGAGCCAGTAATTATGGTTTATTTAATTTGTGTCCTGCCTTTCTCCTCAACGGGAACCCAAAGTGGCTGACATGGTTCACCTCTCTATTCTTTTTCAGCACTAGCTTGTAGCAGAGCAAGGGCCAGTCAGCTTGGGTTGCTCCAAGGCCCCTTTCTACTTCCCAGTCTGCCCTGGAATAGCTGTGTCTCCACATTCACATGTAGCTATGTGATCACAGCCATGCATGTGGCTGAGGAGTAGCCACGGATGCTTGTATGCAGGGAGACTGCCTCTGTGAGGGCAAAATAACTGCATTTATCTTAGACTAACAAAACTTGCGTCAGGGTATGAGCTTTTATGAGACGCTGCTCACTTCTTCAGATACAGCTGGAATGTGAGTCCATCTGTCTTATATATTGGAAAGTGGAGTGGTTTCAGATGTCAAATGACATTAGCAGGCAAATTACAATAGAGGGCATGTTTGGATTAAGTGTGATACGCAGAGAGGTAGCGGGCATGGAGAAATCAGTATTAGTAATGAGTGAGCAGTGACTCACGGAAGCTCTTACCCTGACACAAGTTTTGTTAGTCTGTAAGTGTCAGGTTCAAAAGCAAGTAGATCCAAGCATTCTTAGGAGTAAGAAGGGCTTTATTGGAATACAGTGCTAAAACCCACAGTGTAGAGGTTATTGTCAGGAATGGCGATGCAAGCGGCTCAAGCATGGTTATAGTGTGATGCAAAATTGTGACTAGCAAATGATCTGCAAGCGCGCGCACGGGAAACTCCCAGCGGGAGAATTACTTAATGGGCGGGAGACGGCTCCCTCCTCCCCTCGTCTTCACAGGAATGGAAAATTCTCATACAAAGAAGAATAGCCCAAAGCCTGCACTCAAGGCCACCGTGATAAGACCGAGTGGCAGGGAAGAAGCTCCCACGTTACTGCTAGCATACCTACGCAAGCGCAAAAGCAGGGACGAGATAGGGAACACAGCACAATGGGTACAGTGTGAAACAATACAGAACCATTACTGACACTCTGCCTTCCCCAAAATAACCCCCACCCACCTAGGAAGGGGAAAACGGAGGGCTGCCTGGTTTGCCCGGGAATCGGGTGTGAAAGTCTCGGATTAAGGCTGGTGCTCGTATGTCGGTGACTTTCACCCATTCACGATGTTGGGGTCCAAAGTGCACCCATTCGACCAAATAGTACAGTTGGCCATGGAGTATTTTAGAGTCCAGAATGTCAGTTAGTTCAAAGTGTTCCTCGCCATCAACCATCAAGGGGGGTGCAACAGTAGGTTCCGAGTGCCACTTATTCGGAGGATGCGCCGGTTTGAGAAGGCTGAAATGGAAGATGGGATGAATTTGTTTAAGCGATTTAGGCAAGTCAAGTTGCACAGTGACATTATTTATACAACGTAGGATCTTGAAAGGACCGATGTACTTCCATGTTAGTTTTTTAGAAGTTCGGGGAAGGAGCAGATTTTTTGTGGATAGGTACACATAGTCACCAGGCTGAAGGTCCCAACCCACTGCCCTCTTTTTATCAGCCTTTTTCTTGTACTGGGCTTTGGCAGCATCTAAAGCCGCAGATATCATCGGCCAGGAGTTGCAGAATGATTTACACCAGTCTGTGGCTTTTCCCTCTGTAGTCTCATTTGAGAGGAACGGTAGAGGGGGGCTATCATAGCCCAGGGCTGCTTTGAAGGGAGACATTCCAGTTGAAGCGTGCCAAGAGTTATTGTATGCAAACTCGGCTAAGGGAAGCAATTCCACCCAATTGTCTTGTTGATAGTTAATGAAACAACGCAAGTATTGTTCTAGGGTCTGATTAACCCTCTCCGTTTGGCCATCAGTCTCTGGGTGGTAGGCACTGCTTAAGGCTCGT
This sequence comes from Gekko gecko, assembly GCA_029375565.1. NCBI lineage: Eukaryota > Metazoa > Chordata > Lepidosauria > Squamata > Gekkonidae > Gekko > Gekko gecko. Next base: position 67,759,386 of record JAPDNY010000002.1, on the reverse strand, counting down.
TCTATACCCATAAGAGCCATTAACTCAGTCCATAATTTGGAAATGAACTGAGCCCCACAGTCGGAAATTATTTTGATTGGCAAAGCATGGAGTCTAACGATGTGGTGTAGGATTGGCTTTTGCCAATCCCTTGGCAGTTGGTAAGCCAGGAAAAGGGATGAAGTGGGCTTGCTTCGAAAACAGGTCAACAACTACCCACACAACCATCATGTTTTTGCTGGGGGGTAGGTCTGTGATAAAATCCAGGGGTCGGTAGAGGCTGTAAGAGACCCGGGGGTTTCCCCGCCCTGGTTTTACACCTGTTACAAACCGGGCAGGATTGTATGTACATTGACAAGTCCTTCTTTAAATGGGGCCACCAAAAGCTGTGCTGTAAGAGGTGCAATGATTTCACATAGCCGAAATGTCCAGCTGGTTTCAGGTCGTGGACTGATTGTAATATTTCCAACCGGACACTTTCAGGCACAAAAAGCTTGTTTCCTTTATACCAACAATCATTAGATTTATGCACCAGGTCCCCTTGGGCTTGTAATAGTTCCCTTTCTTGCTCAGTGATGGCTTGGGTGAATCGTTTCTCCCAGGGTTCAGGGGAGGGATGGGGAATCGGAGTCTTTTGACTTTGTTTGCGAGTTACTACAGCCCCAGTCAGTTGCGTTAGAGTGAACAACGATTCCTGTACCTCTAGTTTCTCGCTAGCATGTTGGGGTAGGCGAGAAAGGGCATCGGCTAAGTGGTTGGATTTACCCGGGAAATGGTGCAGAGTAAACTGGAATTTAGAAAAGAACTCAGCCCATCTGAATTGTTTGGCATTGAGGACCCGGGGTTTTCGTAGTACCTCAAGATTCTTATGGTCAGTCCAAATCTCAAAAGGAACTCGGGCTCCTTCAAGCCAATGATGCCAAGTGGCTAGGGCTAATCGGATGGAGGCTGCCTCCTTGTCCCAAATGGGCCAGAACCTTTCAGTCTCGTTAAACTTCTGAGATACATAGGCCAGTGGTTGGAGGTGCCCTTGTGCATCCTCTTGGAGGATCGCTCCCCCCATTGCAGTGTTTGATGCGTCAACTTGGACAATAAATTTCTTTGTCTCATCAGGGTGTGCAAGCACTGGTTCAGTTGTAAATAATTGCTTGAGTTGGTCAAAGGCTTGTTGACAAAGAGGGGTCCAATCTAGGCTAGCTCCTGGTTGGGAAGCCCTAGCCCCCCTCCCCTTAGTCTTTAGGAGGTCCGTGAGTGGGAGTGCAACCTGGGCAAAGTGGGGTAGGAATTGGCGGTAGAAATTAGCGAAGGAAACTTTGGAGCTGCTGTCTGGTTTTGGGGGGATCCCACTTTAACACATCATGGGCCTTCCTGGGGTCCATCTCTAAACCATCCGGGGAGATGTGGTAGCCCAGGAAATCAATGCGTGTCTGGTGAAACTCACACTTTGAGAGCTTTACAAACAGTTTGTGCTTGAACAACCGAGTAAGGACCTCTCGGAGCAATGCAGTGTGAGTTTCCAGGTCTGGGGAGTACACCAAGATGTCATCCAAGTAAACAACCACCCCCTTGAACAACAAGGGGTGCAGCACCTCATTTATCAAGTTCATAAATACCCCCGGGGCCCCCTGTAGTCCGAAGGGCATAACACGGTATTCAAATTGTCCCAGTGGGGTATTGAAGGCAGTCTTATGCTCATCACCTTGCTTAATACGCACTCTGAAATAGGCATCCCGCAGATCCAACTTGGAAAAGATCTTTCCTTTGGCTACTTCTGCAAGCAAATCTTTGATGAGTGGCATAGGGTATGCATTGGTCGCAGAGACCGCATTAAGGCCTCGATAATCTGTGCAAAGTCTTAATCCCCCATCCTTCTTTTTGCAAAACAGCACTGGGGCTGCGAAGGGGGACGAGGCTGGTCGGATAAAACCTCGAGCCAGGTTTTTATCAATGAATCTACGTAATTCCTCCTTCTCCATGGGACTCATAGCATATATTTTTCCCCTTGGCAGTTCCTTCCCAGGAAGGATCTCTATAGTACAGTCTGAGTTGCGGTGGGGGGGCAGCTCATCCGCCTCCTCCTCCTCGAAAACCCGGGCCAAGTCCCTGTACTTGGAAGGGATGCGATTTATTTCTTCCGCCATCAAGCAGGCCCGTGGGGGTTCATTATCGGGAGGGGTCCCCCAGTCCGGATCCCATTTGTGTTCAGCACACTTTGGGGAGATGAAGCGTATGACTCCGTCCTCCCATAAAATGTATGGATCATGTCCATGCAACCAGGGGCTTCCCAGGACCAACGGGAACTTGGCTTGCGGGGCTATGACAAACGAGCAAAGCTCCCAGTGCTCCCCCGCCCCCACGCACAAGGGTACAGTCTCAAACCGACAGGGTTCCTTCATCGGTGACCCATCCATCTAGGTAAAAGTGATGGGCTCTTTCAATCTGGTAACCGCAGCTTCTAGTCCCGTAACTAAAGAGGGGTTTATCAAGTCCCTCCTGCACCCAGAGTCAATGAGGACCCAGACCCGGATGTGGGTCATCATGGCTGGGTTCATTATGATCACAGTCACAAAGAAGAGAGAGGGATAATTGCTCACCATTTTTGGTGCTTCGGGGGTTGGGTCCTGTTGAGCTGCGCCACTTACAACAGGACCGGCTCGTTTCCCTGCATTTCAGCCTCTTCCTCTTCCAGAAATGTTGAATCCGTGGGCTCTTGGTTGGCGAAGAGAGCCCGGGGATTACGCAGCTTGGCAGTACCCCTTCTCGTGGGGGCACCGGGCGCCGTCTCTCTTCCTCTCATGGTGGGACCCGGCTGAGGTCCTCCTTAGGGCAGGAGGCGGCGAAATGCCCTTTCTCCCCACATCTGAGGCACAGCCCTTGTCTCATGCGTTGGTCTCGGATCCCACTCTGGGTGGTGGTTGGTTTGCCCTTTATCTGGGTCGTGGAAGTGGCCGGGTGGTTATTCCCTAGGGACATATCCAGTTTCATGATGCGAAGTTGGCTTTCGGCCTGCTCCGCTTCTTCCATCCAACCTTGAAGGGTACGCGGCTCCTTTGAACTGAGGACATTATTGCGAATGTCCACTGCCAAGCCCATCCAATACTGCTGGGCCAAGAAAGGGTCTGTCCAATCTCTGATCTTCGCAGCATGTTTTTGGAACTCTCTGGAGTACTCCCTCACGGCCAGCCTCCCTTGCTTGAAGGTGCGGAGAAAGGCTTTCGCCTTCGGGGCCACTGCCGGGTCTTCAAAGTGGTTCCTCAAGGCCCACATGAAGCCATCTACATTCCCTAGCTCCACCGTCTCCAGGTTGTGCAAGGCTACATACCAGCTGGTCGCAATTCCCCGGAACCGAGATGCAATAAACTCCACCTGTTGTTCCTCATCGGGGAAGACATGGCCCCACCGCTGCACAAACTTCCTGACTTGCAGGATGAAGAAGCTCTCGGGATCCCCGTCAAACGTGATCTCCAGCATATCTCTGGGGCGAATCATTGGTGGGATGGGCACCATCCCCAGTCCTGGAGCTGGTGCAGGAGCAGGCAGTGGCTGGGGTGCTGGTGCCAGGACTGGAGGCGGGGGAACTGGCGGAGGCTGACCAGGAACTGGCTGCCCAGGGATTGGTCCCCCTGGAAGAGGTCTGCCTGGGACCGGCTGTCCGGGAATGGGTTGACCTGGGGGTGGTTGCCCCGGAATGGGTCCTCCTGGTACTGGTTGCCCGGGAATCAGCTGACCGGGAGGAGGGCATCCTCCCGGCGGTGGTTGGCTGGGACCCGGGGCAGGTCCAGGCTGGGCCAGCAAATGCGTACGAATCACCTGGTCCATCATCCCCGGAAGGGATTGCATCAGCTTGCCCATGTCCCGCATCAACCTTCAGGTATCATCCTCAATAGTATCCATCCATGTATCCACATCCTTACTAGGGCTGGGTCTCACTGGCCCGCGTGGAGTACGTCCCTGGGGTAGACCAAAGCTTCTGCGGGGATCCATCAGGCTGTCCCGGCTCTGGCTTCCTGGTAGGGACCAAGTTGTCTGGGTAGTGTCCAATAAATTCCTAGTCCATTCTCGTGGTTTCCGTTGAGTGACCCACTTATCCCATGGAATTGGGCCAGCCTAGTAATAGGTTCGGGGTATCGCCCCTCCATGGCTTGGGATCGATCCCGCTGGACTGTAGATTGGGAGGGTATATGACACTGGTGGGGTGACTGGTCCCGCCAAACAGTACAGGACCAACGCTGTAGTCACTGGAACCATCGTTACTGGTAAAATCGTCACCAGCATGGTGGTCACAGGAACCGTAGTCACTGGAACAATAGTCACTGGGACTGTAGTCACCGGCGTGGTGGTCACTGGGACCATCACTGGTGCTCCTCCGGGGCCGCTCATCCTGGCGAGATGTGTAGGCTGGATGGAACACGATAGTGGATTCCTGACAATTTCTGTCAGGTTCAAAAGCAAGTAGATCCAAGCATTCTTAGGAGTAAGAAGGGCTTTATTGGAATACAGTGCTAAAACCCACAGTGTAGAGGTTATTGTCAGGAATGGCGATGCAAGCGGCTCAAGCATGATTATAGTGTGATGCAAAATTGCGACTAGCAAATGACCTGCAAGCGCGCGCGCAGGAAACTCCCAGCGGGAGAATTACTTAATGGGCGGGAGACGGCTCCCTCCTCCCCTTGTCTTCACAGGAATGGAAAATTCTCATACAAAGAAGAATAGCCCAAAGCCTGCACTCAAGGTCACCATGATAAGACCGAGCGGCAGGGAAGAAGCTCCCACGTTACTGCTAGCATACGTACGCAAGCGCAAAAACAGGGACGAGATAGGGAACACAGCACAATGGATACAGTGTGAAACAATACAAAACCATTACTGACACTAAGGTGCCACTGGGGTCATGCTCTTTTCTACTGCTACAGCTAGACTAACATGGCTACCCAGTTTGATCTATCTACATTTATCTTGTTTTATTTTTCCCCATGTATTTGGGTACTCCTGTATTTGCTTTTCTAAGGGGTCATTCACAAAACCACAATAATACCACAGTGAACAGAATATGTTCCAATGAGAGGAGGTAAGCAACTTATTGAGCATCTCTCCATTAGCTTTATGCAGTCATGACACGCCAAGGATATTACAGTCTATAAAAGTTTTACACTGTTGTAATTCATGAATTTAACTGTGACTCCACTCATTGGAACTCTACACATTTTTCATAAATATGAATAAATATGGTTACATCCAAATAATTATTCCGGTTACTTTCTAATAATAACTTAGTCTCTTTGGAATAAAATGTCTTCACTTGATGGCTCAAAGGATGGAATGAGGGGGCTGATAGATATGTGAAGGGTTCCATGGATAGATATGTGAAGGGTTCCCCCTTTCCTAATGTGAGTCTCCTGATAGTACATATGACTGAGGGTCAAACTAGAAAGGTTTGTTTTTAAAGAGTTGGGTCTGAGGTCCTTGGGTCCAACTTGGATTCCCTGTAGCCACACAGTAGCTGTGGGGAGTGGCTTTTTTTAAAAAAGCAGCCCATACTGAAACGGCACTGGGGAAGTTATTTTCCTGTTTCTGCTGTTCAATGGTCACAGAATGCTCCATGTGGAACAGCAAAAAATGGGGGAGTTCCTCCAGGAGCTCTTCCTCCCGCCATGGTGGCATTTTGAGCCAAACAGGCTGTACTTTATTTTTTTAAAAGCCATTCCTCACAGCAGCTCTGTTGCTGTGGAAAACCCAATTCTTAAAAAACAAGCATGTCTAGTTTGGCCCTCAGAGCTGGGTCAGTGGACTTCCAACCTGATTTGTATTACATGTCTCATGTAGATAAGTCAAGACTACTGGGGCATCTGTCGGGTGGAAAGAGGACGCTGGGCTAGATGGGCCTTTGGTCTGAAACCGCATGACAGTTCTTATGACCTAAATTTCAGTGAGGCTACTTAGACTTGAGGAGTTTGTGGACTGCAGCCAAAAAAAAATAAATGGTTAGGATTTGTTTTGTTTTGTTCATTCCACTTTGCCCTTTGTGGATTCTTTTATAAAGCATTTGTTGATGAGACACACCATCTGCTTCACTTTATATGCTTCCGAGTTTTGTTTTTTCATTTTATCAAATTCCAACTAGTCAGCTGATTGTGGATTAGAATGGCAGAATATTTTTTTGATAATGTGCATGCACTTCAAGGAATTGGCCCATCATCTCAGCAATCAGCACATTAACATTTGTCTGTCTGCAGGTAGTGCTGAATATTTGTCCAGTTAATGGCTTTGAAATACTCTTTTACTTTCCAGCTGTCACTTTCATTCATTAAAACCAAGACTCGTGGTCCTTGAAGTAAAGGTAAGTGGATTGTAAATGGAACACTGGCAAGAAACTGGAATATCCCAGTTCCCAATGGTTTTGTTTTCGCAGGTGCATTGGCAATCACACTCTGGACTCATATTGCTGTTGAAATATGAAACTCCCTGAACAGGGAGGGGCATGAACCGGCTCATGAACTAAAGTTTGTCATGAATTTTGGCCAGTTCATGGATTGCAAAGTGATGTTTGTGGAAGGGCAACTGGAACAAACATTTCATGAGCTCTGATGCTGTTCATAATGGTTTGTGAATTGATACATTTCCAGATAGAAGGGTTGGCCATCCACAGCAATCTCACCGAGAAGGCAAGTGACTGCTTCCTGGGCCCTCCACGTCGCTCTTTTGACCTCTTGCAGTGTGGCCTGCTTTGATGTCCCACCCACAGCACCCCGAGTGCAGGGAGCATTTCTTGGGAAAGCCTCCTGCTCCCCCTCTGCTTCTCGCTGCTGAGAAAGAATGGGGTTCTTCTTCCTCCTGTTGGCCACTACTCTTTCCTCTGGTGGCAACATATTGGGGTGCGCCCTTTGCAGGTGCCTGCGGAGGATGAAAAAGGACAAGTGTAGGGGGTTGTGCTCCTCTGGACATGGTTGTGGCACACCTGGCACTCTGCCACACAGCCGTCACTGTTGGAGGGTGCAGAAGTGTTTCCAAACTGTGGGCTTCCCCCTCTCCCTCTGGATCACTGCTGTCAGAGTCCTCCTCTCCAAAGAGTGTTAGCAGTAACTGCTGGTGTCTCTGGACAGTGAGCCAGTTTGGTGTAGTGGTTAAGTGTGCGGACTCTAATCTGGGAGAACTGAGTTTGATTCCCCACTCCTCCACTCACAGCTGCTGGATGACTTTGGGCAAGCCATAGTTCTGTCGGAGCTGTCCTTGAAAGGGCAGTTCTTGAAAGAGTTCTCACAGCCCCATCTACCTGACTGGGTGTCTGTTGTGGGGAGGAGAAGGGAAAAGTTTGTAAGCCACTCTGAGTGAAGGGTGGGGTATAAATCCAATCTCTTATCTTCTTCTTCTAACAACTCTTTTGTGTCTGTGGAGAGCCACAGGAACAGATCAGGGAAGGAGGCTCTGAGACCCCTGGTGATGCCCTGCTAGGGCCAGCCTCCAGTGACCTGGCAGGATGGGTTTGGGGCCTGGGGATGGGGCCTGTGGTATGCAGGGAATAGAGGACTTCTTCTCCCCACAATGAGCACCTTTTGTACTCACTTTCACCCTTACAGCACACAAAGGTGTTCACACTCAGGAGGGGTGGGAGGATATAAATGTGAGAGACCTTTTTTGGGGGTCCATAACTGGGACCCCAGAAATTTAATCTGCCCCCAACTTGGAGAGATTCTGGAAAAACAGTCCTAACATCCATTATAAAAGCAACCCTAGAGACACATCTCTTACTTAGGAACATACTTGAAATAGTCTCCATGCATTATTTCAATGTATGAACATACATCAACACTTCAATCCATAAACACTTGATTGGGCAAGAAACTGTAAACAATCTTTATTATGCAAGACAGTTTACATCACTAATGACTTAAAATGGAAAACACTACATATTAACATGTTATTTTCAAACAAACAGAGGCTGTGATCACCCACACTAAATAATCGACTTTCAGTCTACTTTCAGTGCACTTTCCAACTGGATTTTACTGTGTGACTGGCAAATTCCAATTCGAAAGTGCATTGGAAGTGGATTATTTAGTTTTTTTTTTTTTAAATACAATTTATTATTGGATATATCACATGTTCATACAATTTAAACAAACCAATACATATCCATTTTTCTTTCTCCCTCTCCCCCCCAAACAAGGCTTCCCGCACTGCTCCAACCCCCTTGATATTTCTCTTATACAATTACATTTACTACTAAACATATTTCTTTTACTAATGGTAACAATTCAAAGATCTGAGTCTCTTTCCACTTCTCCTCAATAGCTGTCAAAACAAATCAAACCACGTTTTACATCCCAATTCTTCAACAAGTATTCTTGAAAGTCTTTCCAGTCTCTGAAAAAGGTTTCGTCTTCTTCATTGTTTAATTTTCTTGTTAATTTGTCCATTTCTGCCATAAACAACGTCTTTTTAATCCATTCCCATGTTTCAGGTACTTTATCTTGTTTCCAACATTGAGCAAAAGTCAGTCTAGCTGCTGTAATCAAGTACCATAGTAGTGTTCTCTTGGCTACATTTATTTCTTCCATTTTAAGACCTAACAATAACATCTGTGGGTCTTTCTTAAAAGTACATTTCAAAATTTTTTGTATCTCATTGTGGATCTCAGTCCAATACTTTACTGCTTTATCACATGTCCACCACATATGGTAAAAAGACCCTTCATGTTTCTTGCATTTCCAACATTTGTTAGACATACTTTCATTTATAATAGCAATTTTTTTAGGCGTCATATACCATCTGTACATCATTTTATAACAATTCTCTTTAACATTTACACAAGTTGAAATTTTCATTGACTTTTTCCACAAATATTCCCAAGATGTCATTAATATCTCATTATTAATATTTACCGCCCATTTTATCATTTGCTCTTTTACAATTTCATCCTCAGTATACCATTTCAATAAAACCTTGTACAGTTTAGAAATCATTTTTTTACCTTTCTCAAGCCATACAGTTTCAATTTCAGTATTAATTTCTCTAAAACCATGTTCTCTTTTATTGGTCTTAAATAAGTCATAAATCTGTCTATACTTCAACCAATCATATTCAAATTCCACATCAAATCTATCTTTTAACACAAAGTTTTTCCCTTCTAATTTTAAAAGACTTTTATAAGGTAGCCAATCTAACCCTTGATTTCTTGAATATGGATTAATCACTTCTGCTGGTACTATCCAAAGTGGTCTTTCTTCTGAGAAGAATTTTCTATATCTCATCCAAGTCTCGAACAGTGATCGTCTTATGAAGTGGTGTTTGAAAAAATTATCTATTTTTACTTTTCCATACCATAAATATGCATGCCATCCAAACTTGTTATCATGCCCTTCTAGAGCCAATAACTTTTTATTTTCTAAATTAATCCACTGTTCCAACCATGTTAAACAGACGGCATCATAATACAGTCTTAAATTTGGTAGTTGTAGACCTCCTCTTTCCTTTGCATCACATAAAATTTTCATTTTAATCCTTGGCTTTCTTCCTGACCATACAAATTTCGATAGTTCTTTCTGCCACGTATCCAGTATTTTCCTTTGTTTTAATATTGGAATAACTTGAAATAAAAACATCAAACGCAGCAAAACATTCATTTTTACAGTTGCAATTCTTCCCAATAACGATAGATTCAAGGTATCCCATTTCTTCATGTCTTGTTGAATCCTGTGCCAAACCTTTTCATAGTTATTTTTGAACAAATCAATGTTTTTCATGGTCAATTCAATTCCTAAATATTTAGTCTTTGTAACTACTTCACATTGAATTTTCTCTTGAAGTTCTGTTTGTCTTTGTTTCGTCATATTTTTGCACATCACTTTGGTTTTACTTTTATTAATGTAGAATCCCGCAACTGATCCAAATTCTTCAATTTTTTCCATCAATTGTGGTATTTTGTCGATTGGATCTTGAATCATAAACATTACATCGTCTGCAAATGCCCTGTATTTATATGCAAAACCTTTCACTGTGAGTCCTTCAATGCTGTTATCTTTTCTTATCGCTGTCAATAATATTTCCAATATCCAAATAAACAACAACGGGGATAACGGGCAGCCTTGACGTGTTCCCTTTTGAACTTGGAAGAAATCTGTTCTTTCTTTATTTATATTCAAAGCTGCTCTCTGTTCTGAGTAAATTGCCACAATCATGTTTAGAAAAGACTGTCCTATATCCATTTTTTCAATAACTTGCAGCATAAACTCCCAATTTAAATTGTCAAAAGCTTTTTCCGCATCTAAAAAGAGGAATCCAACTTCTTTTTCTGGATGTTTGTCATAGTATTCGATTGCATCAATCACCACTCTTAAATTGTCTCTAATCTGTCTATTTGGTAAAAAACCAGCTTGTTCTTCCGCTATAGTATCTTTCAAATATTTTTTCAGTCTTTCCGAAATAATTTTCGCAAATAATTTGTAATCATTATTTAATAGCGATATTGGTCTATAATTCTTTACTTCAGTTAAATCCAAACCTTCTTTGGGTATCAATGAAATATTTGCTTCTTTCCATGAATCTGGGATCCGTTTAGTCTTTCTTATCTTGTTCGACAGAAGTACTAAGATAGGGGTTAGCTCCTCCTTAAATTTCTTATAAAACTTTGCTATAAAGCCATCTGGACCTGGAGCTTTGCCCAACTTTGCGTCTTCTATTGCCATTGTCACCTCTTCCTTTGTTACTAAACCATTTAATAACTCTTTAATTTGTTTTCCCAGCTCTGGAACTTCAATAGTCTCCAAATATTTCTTAATTTTCTGTTGGTCAATTCCTTTCTTTTTGAACAGTTTGGCGTAGTATTTGAAGAAGACTCTTTTTATACCTTTCAAATTCATAACATCCTTTCCGTCTTCAGTAATTTTACTTATAAAATTCCTTTCTTTTCTATTTTTCAATTGCCACGCTAAAAATTTTCCTGGTTTATTTGCACCCTCAAATGCTTTTTGCTGTAATTTCTTCAGATTCCAATATAATTCTCTATTTAGTAGAACATTCAATTGATCCTGCAGAAAGTGGATCTCTTTAATAATCTTTTTCTTCCCTGGCCTTTTCTTTAATTTCTTTTCTTTTTGTCTAATTTTTTCATGAAGGTCGTTTTGTTGTTGCATCCTTTGTTTTTTATCTTTAGAATTCAAAGAGATAAGCAAACCTCTCATTACTGCTTTGTACGTGTCCCATACGACTTGTATATCAGTACCTTTATTTAAATTCAGTCCAAAAACCTTTTCGTTTCTTTTTTTAAAGTTTCATTAATTAATTTTTGGTCCAATAAGTCCTCATTAATTCTCCAATATAATTGTTTAGGTTTTTCTTTAGATATCCAAAGTAAAGGGTTGTGATCTGAGTTGGTTTTCGGTAAAATTTCTATTTTGTAGGTTTTTTGCGCCATCTCCTCTGACATCCAAATCATATCGATTCTAGAAAAGGAGTTATGTCTGTTAGAATAAAATGTATAATCCTTTGTCTTAGGGTTCCACTTCCTCCAAACGTCTTCTAGTTTCTCTTGCTTCATTAGCTGGAAAAATTTTTTTGGCAGCTTTCCAACCGCCTCTCCACTTGCTTTGGACTTTCTGTCCAATACATTGTTCACTGTGCCATTGAAGTCTCCTGCAAGGACTATTTGATCATAATTTAAACAGTCCAACTCTTTAGTCAAATCATTAAAAAAAGTCTCTTTTGCCCCATTGGGTGCATATATATTTACAAGCAATGTCTTTTTTCTATTCATCATTAATTCCACGCCAACATATCTTCCTTCTTTGTCTGAGAAGATTTGTTTAGGTTCCAATTCTTTGGTAATGTATATCACTGTTCCTTTTTTCTTATTAACTGCTGATGAATGAAATTCTTCTCCCAATTTTTTATTAACCAAATATTTATTATCTTGTTTTCTGATATGTGTTTCTTGCAAACAAATTATGTTACATTTTTGTTTCTCTAGCCAATGATTCACTAATCTTCTTTTGCTTGGTGAATTTAGTCCATTTACGTTCCAAGATAAAAATTTGTAATCCATAGTTGTTTTGAATTAAATATCTTTGAAATCATCAAAGTTGTTCTCTTTGAATCTGTAGATGTCTCCTTCCGTTTTAAGAGTAAATCTCACCGAATTGTATGTAAATGATAATCCATATGGAATCTCCCATCTAAACCTGATACTCATTTCTTTTAACCTATCTGTTAATTTCTTGAATTTCTTTCTGTCTTGTAAGATCGATCTCGGAATTTCTCTCAAAATTATTATTTTTTTTCCATTAATTTCCAACGGTTGTGTAAATTGCTTCTTGAAAACGTCTTCCTTCATTTTAGTAGTCACAAATTGAACAATCACATCTCTGGGTAATTGCTTTCTCTTGGCATACGCTGAATTTACTCTGTAAATCAGGTCAAAGTCTGGATCCAAGTCTCCAACATCTTCCCCTATGTAAGTTGTCAATGTGTTAATTACTAGGGCCCGTAAATCTTGATCTTCCTCCTCTTCGATTCCTCTCAATCTCAAGTGGTTCTGAGTGGCCCTATATTCCATCATGGACTCCAGTCTTGTATTTTCTGACAGGGTTCTTTTAACTTTCTGTTCCATTTCTTCTGATTTTGTCACCAGACTTTTAACCTCTTTTTTAACTTCTTCTGTATCTTTTTTTATCCCTGCCACTTCTGTTAGTACCAGTTCTTTTAGCTCTTCCATATTTTTTTCTGTACTTGGACTTGTACTTGTTCTATTTGCTCCAGTTGTATTTGCAGCTGTTGTTGCAACTGTTGTTGCAGCTGTGATTCTATTTGCTTTCCCAAACTCTGCACCACTTCAGTCATCCGTTTCTCCATCGCTTCCATGGCAGCCTGCCACTCTTTTTTTCCTTTGCAGTCATTCTTGGACTAGGTGATGAGGCAGCCCTTGGTCTTGACCTCAAATCCGTCTTGAAAGCGAGTTCAGGGCTAATCAATCTTTATATTAGCAATCCTCAAGCCAAATCGCCACCTTTATAACTTCTTCCAGTGCTTTTTCGGCTTAAAAATAACTTTTTAAAATTTAGTCCTCCTCAAAATGGCGGGCGCAATTTCTCTATGATTTTCTGGCTAGAGTAGGCTCCTTCAGAACTTCCTGTTTATCTGTCCGTCACTGTAATCCAACTTCCGGTGCCACACTCTAAAACGTCCGTCTACTTCCAGCACAGCAACATCGAAAACATCCACTCTAGCCTACTTCCTGTATCATAGAATCACAGTCAGTTTCGTTTCTGCTACGCAAAGTTTAGTCTTAGCTGACCACAGGAATGCAAAACAAAGTTACTTTTCAGCCGTTTTCTCTAAAGGAAAGCTTTCTTTTTACTTTTAAATCAAGCGGATTAGTTCATTGAAGCTTTTTACACTTATCCGAACGTTTAGATTTTGCCTTCTTCTTTAAACTGGTAAGCAATTGTTCATTTGTTACCTTGCTTGTAATCTCGGGGTTTCGCAGTGCTTCTTCTGTAACCGATGTTAAGCTTGATGTTAAAGAGGCCGGTAGATGACGGATTTATGCTGAATTCTCAGCCCAGCTGGTATCTGTAGTGCTGATTTGCAACTGCCCTCTTCGCGGAGGGAGATCAAGGTGTAAACAAGCCTCCTCCGAGGCTTATCCACACCGATCTCAACCCCCTCTCAGGCTTGGCTGCTTGCTTGCCACTCCCCCGCCTGGGGAGTGCTGCGTTGGGCCAGGTAAAGCCCAAACTGTTGCCAGATACTGCTGTCCACTCTGCTCAAATCGCAAAGTGTGTCAATTCACCATTTTAACTCCGGCCGGAAGCCCGGAAGTGGATTATTTAGTGTGTGTGATCAGAACCAGAAGCAACTTTTTAAAACATCCAACTGAATTATTTCCATTATTCTACAACTGACAAGGACACAAAGCCAACATCAAGTTTTAACAAGCACACAGCTTCAATTCACTTCAATGGGCCCTGTGCAGAGAATCCCACTGGAATGAATGGAAACTGTACAGCAGCAGTGCTCTTAGGATTGCTCTCAGTACTGCAAAGTATGGTTTAGATGTTATGGGGGCTTAGATACTGGATGCCTCAGCTGAGGATCCACACTTTTGAATCTGCACCTGACATTTCCCCCCAAAAGCACTTTCCTGGGGCATCTTCTTTAGAGGGCCATAACTTTGGCCCCTGCAGTTGATGTCTGGACCTGTGTGTTTCAGGGGGGCTGTGAGAGTTGTGGGCACACTTTCCTTGCTCATGTGGTGTGGCTAGGGCGCCCGCCATCCCTATTCCTAAAACTGGTGTCAAGGATTGTGGTTCAGTAGCCTCCCATCTTAATCCTAGAAATCCTGGCAACCATTCCAAAATCTGCCATGCTGTTGACAAATTTGTATACATCATACATATAGGAACAAGCACTCTGTACTCATAGGGTATTTGCATTCTTGCCATATTTTAGTGTTTTTCACACCAAAGCTATCTGTATTCTTGAAATAGTTTCACCCCCTTCTGCGCTTCACTGGAAATCTCAGGGGAAAGAGTACTCTGTAACTCAACAATTTGTTGAAATATATAAATACAGAGCCAAAGACGTGAACTGCATAATGTAAAGCTTCTTTTGATCTGCACTGGTTTTCATGCTATTGTTTCCTCCTAACAGAATAACTTGTGAGACATCCAGATTGTTTCAATAAGAGAATGTCACAATCTCTGGAAGTTTATTGTACATAGGTTCACAAGGCCATGTCTCTTCAGGGGCTATTAAAAGGTAGCAGTCATTGAAGGTTTTGTTCGCTCTCATTCTTCTCATTCTTTGCTGCCCTGTCACCACCATAGACTTTTATAACTCAGCATTTTGGTAAAGCAGGCAGGTAAAGAAATGAGATGAGTTGTACCATTGCCTTGCACTCAAAGGTCACTAGCGGTGTCAACAAATCACTAGTCCCTTTCATTACAAGATGGAGAGTGGTGATCTCACATATTAGAGTGTAGTCAGGACAAGGAGTGAACTAAATATATATTACCCAAAAGGCATTTTGGGTATCAGAAAACAATTTAGTTATCTATTTAAAGAAACATTTATACCCTGCCTTTCCTTGTGGTTCAGCTTGCAATAATAGTTTTAAAACCCAGTTAAACCAAAATAAAATAATAACCCCCAAATCTCCCCCCCCAACCTTAAAAGTTATTCATTTAATTTATATCCTGCCCTCCCTGCTGAAGCAGGTTCAGGGCAGCTCATGTAAAATTCCATTAAACAGATAATACAGAGACATATATATATATATATATATATATACACACATAAAAAACACTACATAAAGTACCAGTGCATATCATATGGCGATGGTGTGGTTTCAGTAGCATAAAGGTACAGTCGGCAGGCAACTCAGTCTGGGTCATATCGGCATGTACAGGCTGTCAATGATGGCATTCGTGTTGGGGCCAGAGCCTCAACTAGTTAAGTGCGGCTCACTAATCAAAGGCCTGGTGGAAGAGCTCTGTCTTACAGTTAAAGGTCACGCAGGGCCCTGATGTCTTCTGGGAGCTTGTTCCACCATTATGGAGCTGCCACTGAGAAAGCCCTGGCCCTTGTCAAAGCCAGCCTGGCTTCTTGGGGGCCCAGAAGGGCCAAACAATTTTGAGACCCTGATTGTAGTGCTCTCTGGGGAACATGTTTCCTACCAATTCAAACCCCTTCAAAAGTCTTGGCAAACAGGCTGGTCTTGCAGTGCCCCCTGAAAATTTCCAGGGAGGGCCCCCACCTCTTCAGGGAGCCCATTTGACATAGCAGGAGCCATTACAGAAAAAGCCCAGGCTCTACTTGATGCCAATAACAAACGCCACAATCATGCAGCAACAAAAACGGCTAATGCAATCTTGGGGTGTATCAACAGAGGCATAAAATCCTAATCAGAAGATGCCATAGTCTCGCTGTACACTGCAGTGGTCAGGCCACACCTGGAGTATTGTGTGCAGTTCTGGAGGCCTTATTTCAAAAAGGATGTGGACAGAATGGAGCGGGTACAGAGGAGAGCGACAAGGATGATCAGGGGCCTGGAGACCAGGCCCTATGAAGAAAGGCTGAGGGGCTTGGGAATGTTTAGTCTGGAGAAGAGGAGGTGGTGGGGGGACATGATTACTCTCTTGAAGTATCTGAAGGGCTGTCACTTAGGGGAGGGCAGGGAGCTGTTCCTGTTGGCAGCAGAGGATAGGGCTCTCAATAATGTGTTTTAAATTAAGGGCGGGAAGGTACTGTCTGGATATTAGGAAAAACCTTTTTAGTGGAATCAGCTGCTTAGAGAGGTGGTAAGTTCCCCCTCACTAGTAGTGTTTAAACAGAAGCCAGACAAACACTTGTCAGGGATGCTCTAGGCTGATCCTGCATTGAGCAGGGGGTTGGACTAGGTGGCCTGTATGGCCCCTTCCAACCCTGTGATTCTATGATTCTACCGATATTATGGAGTTCATTATTGGAATTGCACGGTGAGGTTTCCTTTGTTTATTCATTGTTTCACCGTGGTCCCTTTGTATTTGTCTAGCTGGTGCCAGACAGGCGATCCTAAGTGGTGGGATAGCTAGCAGATGGCTCCCTGATAACTGTGGTTGGTACACGGGGACATATGGAAGGAGACAGTTCCACAAGCCTAATGTTTTATAGTAACTTTTAATAATGTGACTACAACAGGGTACAAACAAAGCCTTCACAAGTGATAATTACTTTAAAAATTCCAGACAACCAGTGTACACAGAGTTGTACTAGGTCTGGGGCAAACCAAGTTCAAACCTTGCTTGCAACGAAAATCACTGGGTGGCTTTTGGCCCATCATTCTTTCTCAGCCTAACCTACCCATTGGGTTGTTGTGAGGATAAAATGGAAGAGGGAAAAACTGCATACACTGCCCTGATCTCTTTGGAAAACAGGCAGGACGGGGTGGGGGTGGGGAGTAATTCTCAGTCATAGTTAACTGAAGGTTCCAGCCACACTGAGTGGGAAGGAAAGGCATGGTGATATCCAGTAAAACTTGCAAGAGGCAACTTATTCCCCATATGGTAAGAACTTCTGCTTAAGTCTTAAGCGGTGACTTCACAACAAGTGAACCACCAAAACAGTTGAGCATCTGGGTTGCCAACCTACTCTGTTTATCCTTATTACTATGCATATTTCTAGGATTGGGATGTCAGATTGTGAGCCCTTTTAGGATGAAGAATTCAGAGCATCTTCATCCAGTAACATTGTGACTGAAAAAAGCAAGTACAGAGGAGTCACATGTGTGCTAAATGTATGCATGTATTTGACATTTAGGTCCCTAAGAGACCTGATGCTGGGAGATCTGTGGCTGGGTCTTTTAAGAAGGCTAATGACTGCTACATGGGGGCATCATTCAGATTGTGGACATTATACTGGGGGGGGGGAGGACTTCACCCTTCCATCCCTGCATGGTTTTGCTAGTTAAACCTACTCCCTGCTCCCAGCACACTTTGTTATTAGCCTTGGAAGGGTGGGAGGATAGGCATTTTCTCTGTTCACTTTTGTCCTTTTTACACCATAGTGATATGGAAGGGAGGCAAGGGTTTGCTTCAGTTGAGCAAATCTGTGCTGGGGTAGAAAGGTTAAACTCATTTCCCTCCTCCCCCAAATGTATGGCAGCTATTAGATTTTGGGAAATTATCCAATAAAAGATCTCCCAGTATCGTATATTTTCAGCCCAGGGCACTTTTTTTTTTTTTTTTTAGCCTAGTATGAGAAACGTATGCTCCCTTCAGTGTGAGATTCATGCCCCCCCCCCAAATATTACACATATAAACAAATGCAGGAAGCATGATTCCCTAGCCTGACTCATGAACAAACAGCTCTTGGATCCACCCCTTAAACCCACCATTCCTGTGAAGTGTTTGTTTTAAGTCCTCATAGGATGACATTTGCTGATATCCTTTCCTTCATTCTGCTGTTTCCCCCACTGCTTAGGGTTGCCAGCAGAGGTCCATCAGTGGCTATTAGCCACAGTGTATAGATAGGAACTCTCCATCTAGGGCAAGTAATGTACTGTATTCTTGGTGCTTGGGGGGAGGGGCAACATTGGGAGGTCCCCTAGCGTCCTGGCCCCACTGGTGGACCTCCTGATGGCACCTGGTATTTTTGGCCACTGTGTGACACAGAGTGTTGGACTGGGTGGGCCATTGGCCTGATCCAACATTGGCTTCTCTTTTGCTCTTATGTCCCTCTAGCTGCCCCTTTGATATCAGTATGATGGGCAGCAATGATCGGTGATGTTATTTAGTTCCACACCACTAAATGCTTCGCCTGTAAATTTCTGCTTATCTCTTTTAAAGAGACAGGACATTTTGTTTCCTGGTCAGTTGGTGGAAAGTGCTGTCAAGTCACAGTCAACTTAATGCAAGTCCATAGGGGGTTTTCAAGGCAAGAGACACTCAGAGGTGGTTTGCCATTGCCTGCCTCTCTGTAGCAACCCTGGATTCCCTTGGTTGTCTCCCATCCAAATACTAACCAGGGACAACCCTGCTTAGCTTCTGGTATCTGATGAGATCAGTCTAGTCTGGGTCATCCAGGTTAGGGCAGGTGGCAGCATTACCGCTAGCAGATTTAACATTTGTTACTTTCTTGGACCAAGGACCTGATTTGCTTATGCTACTTTTCAGGAGACACATCTCTACTGAAGGAGCTGTACAAAAGATTATTCACCTTAGTAAAAAGTTTCACCTGAAATAAAGATCTTTACGTGTTTTCCTGTAGGACTATGGGAAGTGCCACTGCTTAGCCCCAAGACCTTCTCTCTCTCAGTTTGGGAAGGAACGTGGCCCTGCAATATTTTGTGAACTGTAAAGATGGATGTTGACACTTTGCCTCTTCAAGTCAGAAGCCTCGGATGACTTGTCTTTTAATCCTCCATTAAAAGCCACTGTTTTGATGCCCTGATCCAGGACTTTTATGGCTGAAATCCATCTTGGACCTTTGGGCTCGGGGATGCTCTGTCACAAGAGGCGTTTTTGCTCCTCCAGAGCAGCCAATTTGATGACATGGTGGCTTGAAAGGCAGACATGTTCTGTTTGAAAAGCAGAGCACTCTCCGCAAACGGCCAAGCAGGGCTGTGCCCTGCATGTGTAATACAGCCCAGTTCTGCTACTTCATCTTGCGAGTGGCATTTAGTATATACTGGCAAGGTTATACCTCCTGCTCCCTCAAGCCTTCACTTCCCACAAGGGGGAGGGGGGAGGGAATCCTGCTTTTTTCCTTTAAATGGAAAGCAAATTAGAAAGAAAGAAAGGGAGAATGGGAGAAATTACACTGCAGCAAAAGCAGGAGGGGGAGCAGAGCTGACTTGCTTGTCTTTTTAGCTTGAGTGCTACACCTCCGTGGATGACAACTCAGTGACTGAGAGGCAAGTCGTTTACTTTACACAATAATGCAGTGCCATAAACTGGAGCATCGCTAATCATAGCATCAGAGGGCTGGAAGGGATCCCTGGAGTAATCGCATCCAAGTCTCCTGAATGTGCTCTGCAGGGTAATGTACTTTGGGCGTGAAGGAAGCAATACCAAATCTGCAGCAGAGGGCACTCAGGCAAGGTCAAAAAGCCTGATTGGGTTTTCACCCATGCACATCAACATTTAGAACCAAGGTAGGCTGTGATTTGCAAACAGCTGGTGCAAGCAATTAATCACATGGTGTCAGCAATGGAAATTAAATATATCATGGGGTTTTTTTGTATCCTGCATACATCTCCAATTTGGTGCCTAGAAAACAACAACACACACAGAGAGAGTACAAAATGCATTATGCAGACCAATGAAATCAATCCCAATTCTATTCCGTTTGGATCCTCTGTTCAGGAGGGGTTTTATTTTACTGAAGAAATATAAAATACAAAATAGAACTGCCCCAAATACATAAATGAATAAACAAACAAATGTAAGTAAAGCAGAGAGATTTGGGTCAGT
Source organism: Gekko gecko (assembly GCA_029375565.1). Taxonomy (NCBI): domain Eukaryota; kingdom Metazoa; phylum Chordata; class Lepidosauria; order Squamata; family Gekkonidae; genus Gekko; species Gekko gecko. The sequence continues at coordinate 67,739,464 of JAPDNY010000002.1, read as the reverse complement.
GAGTGGCAATGCCATCATCCACATTGGAGAATATGAATGGAAGACCTGAGGTTTCAGCATTCTGCATCTACAACCAAAATCTACATTTTTTGCTTAATTGTGGTAAATGTCACTTGTCACCTGAGGAGGGGACGTCCAGTTGCCACTGACTTGGTCAAGTGTGTATGCAAGGGATGGGGCACACCGCATGCTCCCCTTACTCTCTTATCCTCCCTGCTCTCCCACCCCCTTTGGCTAGCTGCCACTGGGCTCCTCCAGACATGCACGACTCATAGAGTGATGCCAGCTCAGCAGCTGGCTGGCTGGTCTGTTGGGAAGGGTGGCATCCTATAGGTTTCATTAAAAAAAAAGGGTTTCCAAGCCTCTCCCATTGCTTCCAATGGACAATCCTGTCATTCTTTTTAATACATCCCCCTACAAGTTGTATGCAGATTGGCTTTGGGGGAAGGGAAAAGATGCCTCCCTGGAGTCCAAAGTACAAAGGATGGAGGAGTGTGTCAAATGCCCCTCCCCCAAGCTAGAAGCATCAAACTTGCAGAGGACCTCCCCAGGCTGCCCTTCTACATGTCCTCCAAGTTGTGTGCAGATTGGCTTTGGGGGAAGGAGGATCCCAGCCCTTCCCCTGCTGGGGGCGGGGCCGAACACATATCAAGATCAGTGATCTATTTACATTAGCAATAGAACTAAAAATGCTTATTAAAAAATTAGAATGATGGGGGTGACCTCACCATGCAGGAGAGGAAAAGATGGAAGAGGAAAGGAGAAAAGTGCAGAGTGGGAGGGAGATGTGACAAAAGAAAGGAGGGGTGGAACTAGGGCAGAGATGAGTGGGAAATGGGCGGTGTTGCAGAGTCCAAGGAAACTTGTCTGCTTAGCATTATCTCCGGCTTGGAAGTGGAACAATTTTTAAGTCTGCTGCAAAAGCACACCCAAAGAGATAACCCAGGGTGAAGGTGTAGGGAAAGCGATTTGACAGCTGAATGCCCAAAAATAAATGCAGAAGCAAAGAGAAAGTACAACGTAGAAATGAGGTGAATGTGGGAGTAAATGCAGATGCAAATTTAAATGGTGACTGAGATCCATGGAGAAAGGGGGGAAACAGCAATACAGAAAGGCTTGCACCTCTAGCCTTGTAATATTGAGGCAATCCCCTTAGCTTAAAAACACGGCATCCATATGCTCTTGATATACCTGATTGCTGGTATACCTGACTGCAATGTCTAAAAAGGGCCACTGGTGTCCAAGGATCCCATCAGAGGTGTAGATCCACCAGGGAGCTTCTACAGATGGAAGGTTGTTCATTTGCAAAGTATGATGATCTCACCTCCTCCCTTCCACTACAGCCCATTTGGCAAAATTGTTCTATCTGCAGAAAATCCAAACCATAATATAGATATCTTAGGTGACAGCAGTTAATCGTTGAGACTCAGGGATATGTTTCTTCTTTCTTAGATTGTATTTTCTTTGCTTCATTTACTTTGGAATCTGTACAGTTATTTATTTCTCAAATAAATAGCTGAACTGAAATAATCCCTATGCCTACAGAACAAATTCCTAAAGTATACTTTGAGGGTTCTTTGGAGTAAAGAAAAAGAAGCCTTATGTGGTGGCACTTCCCCTAGAGAGACCATTTGTCATAGACGCTACTAACTATCTGGAGGAGGTAAAACGAGACCTTCCTCTAAATAAATCTGCAGGAAACCCACCAAATCCTTGCTTGGCCCCCAAAAGGCAACTAAATAACCCCACATTATTGGGTGGGTAGATCAGTATCTTCAGGAAAAGCCTGTAAGCCAGAGGTCAAGCAGGTTAATATAGTTTTTCCATACAGGTAACCAGAGTCACACAAGGCACTCAGCCCAGCTAGGAATCCATCAGAACTTCATGTTCAATCTATTCCTTTATGGGCCCTAAAATCCCCATTATTCTTGGAGGCAATGAACAAGTTTATGCCAGATCAATAAAATTTCACACAGGGTGTGGTAAAGCTAGTTTGCTGCAAGGAGCTTCAACTTTTTAATACAATCAGATTCCTTGTTAAGACCTGTCTTACTAGATTGTAGCATTTTTTGTCCAATGGCACATGTATTTCCATAGAGGCTGAAGGATGGTAAACAGTGGTTTTTGTTTCAATTTGAGGTTAATACTTCAATGAGGAAAGAGCTATTAAAATTCAGGAGGTTTAGTCAGCGTGGGAGAGTTTTGTTAGATGTTTCTATTGAAGTAATGTTGCCACAGGTTCACTTGTCCCAGTCTGACTTAAGAATAAGCATGAGATTCTGAAGGGAAAAAACTGATTTGGAATATCTTGAAGATCTTCTCCAATGGATTGTTTTTGATAATGACATGCTCTTATGAAAGAGTATTAGTTAAGCTAATTGTTTTTCAAAGTGTTTTTTTTAATGTGTTGTCTCACTTAGGAGCTTTGCATGAGTTTTGCAATAACTAAGCATGAAGTGCCATTTAGACCATTTGCATTTATCAGATATATCAAGAATATTTTAAGAGACCATATTATATCTTTGCAAGCTATGCTTATTTTGTGATTTTTTAAAAAATTTAGTTGGATTTTTCTCTGTAGCACTGATTAGAGTTCATTCATAGTGTTGTATGTATACAACAGCACACGCTAATGTATTACATGCATTCTATTGATTATCTTTATGGTCCTGCTTTTCTTCTGGTTTTTTTTTGGGGGGGCAACTTATCTTTTTGCTTATTTAAGTCAGATATTTGTATCCCAACTCTTCTGAGTGTGTCTGATGTGACTTACAAGAAAATGAATGTGACTTGAAAGAAAAGAGTAAAACGTTATCAGTCACACAGTCAGCAGAAAACAGCAATGACAGCGCATGCAAATCACAAGGCAAATTTAAATAATCAGCAAAATACTTGCCCTAATAAGTTTACTTTTTTCTGCCAGAAGCTTGGGGACATGTGAACTTCCATGAGAGGATATTTCTGAGATGGGGGGGATTGAGAACTCTGTGTGAGTATGTGATATCCAGGCAGTAGCCCTTTAAGTACCCTGGTCTGAAACCACAGGTTTTTAATATGTTAAAACTAGCACTCTGAAGTGGGCCTGAAGATCTTTTAAAATTGGGATAACATTTTGAGAGCAACTGACTCCAATAACTGACTCAGCCCAGTCTAGTCCAAGTTAGCCTGCAGCACAACCATCATTCCATTCTAACATTACAACTGCAGACTTGGATTTTTGCCGCCATGCCCTGGATAACTTATTTTCTCTCCTCCCTTCTTTTATTTATTTATTCTTTTGTACAAAAGTGTTCCAGAAAACTGCAAAGCTTTCACATTATTCTGATGGATTTTTGGACTGCCCAGAAGGCATTACATGCCATTTTTGTTTTTGGAATGACTACCATAAGGCGTCAGTCTTCCCATGTTGATTAGGGAGTGACTGTATATCATAACCAGCTATATGCATAGTTCTCTAGATGATAGCCATGGTGTACAGTACTTCAAATGCAACTCCTGACTGGGACACTAAAGCGTTCTTGCTTTAGTTCTTGCTTTCGTTTCCAGTAAGCCCATTCATGGAAACTAGTGAGATAGAATATACATGAACACACATGAAGCTGCCTTATACTGAGTCAGACCATTGGTCCATGAAGGTCAGTATTGTCTGGCAGTAGCTCTTCAGGGTCTCAGGCAGAGTTCTTGCCTGTCACCTACTGCCTGGTCCTCTTAACTGGAGATGCCAGGGATTGAACCTGGGACATCCTGCAAGCAAAACGGAGGCTTTTCAACTGAGCTGCAACCCCTCCCAAGACTGAATGTGGATTAATGATGGCTGCTAAATGTAGATCTCATACAATATTATTTTCCAAAAATCAGCATGATATAATGATGTCAAATGGGTTTACTAGGGTATCATTTCCAACCTAGTTGATTTCTCTTTCAAATCAGCAATACCAAGTCAAATACTGGTCAATTGTCTTCTATGGTATCTTCATATTGTCTGGTCCTCTCCCCCCTTAAAGTAAGATGCAAACATTAGGCACTTTGGGAACATAGCAGTGAACATGCTAGCTATGTAAACATACCTGGTTCAAATTCCCTTGATTACACATAAAGCAAATGCCTAATCAGATCATCTTGATGTTGGCCAGCAGCCAGACAAGCAGCTTTGCACATGCACATTGTGACTTTGGCTGCCATTGCCCAGTCCAGCAACTAAATCATCTTTACTGGAGAGAAGAAGCAGTACCCTCTAAAGTCAAGGTTGTTTGGGTCAGTTGACCAACTTGTAGAAACCATGGCCCAGGACAGACTGGCAATTTGCCCCGGTATCGAGTCGCGGCAAAAAAAACCCGGAGTAAACGATACCGGGTTTTCCCGTCCACACAGCGGGGGCCTCTGCCGGAAGAAACGGGACGGAGGCGCGCGGGACTGTTCGGTGGACTGCCGCGCCGGAGGCGCGCTATATTCGCTGTTCCCCCATTATTTCGGCTGTGGGCGTATGTGCGCATGAGCGCATGAGCGCTCATGCGGTCATGCGCATAAGCGCATTTCAGCGATTTTTTTTTTTTTGCCCTGCAACGCCGGCACCGCATTGGGCAGTGGAGCGGAGCTCAGCCAATCACGCCGCTGCTGCCTCATGCCCAACGCGGGTTGCTCCCGGCTTTTCGGCTGCGCGTTCAGACTCCCCGGAAGCGGGGAAACGCGCGACGAACACAGGCTTTCACGATTTGCGACGGCTTTTATCAGGTGTTTTTTTAAACCGGCTCTGAAGCGCGAGGGCTCTGGTAAGCTCCGGGTGGGAGACGCCAGGCAGATGTGCCTGTGTGAACGTTCCATTTACTCCGATATTGAGTCGCTGTCAGCCCGGGTCCCATCCCGCGGCAAATTGCCAGTCTGTCCTCGGCCCATGGCACAGCTTGCTATGCTTCTGTTCCTTGTGCCTGAGTAGTCAGATGCATCCTCTAAACAAGCCTCATTGACTAGTTTGCAATGCCTGGGTTTTTTTGCAACTCTTGATGAGTCAGTGGGATCTATCTGGGAACTGATGTTAAGATTAGCTGGGTTCATGGCCAGACACTGAAGGCATACAGAGATTCTAAGTCTCAACTTTAAAATGTCAAATATAACTTTCCTCCCTTTTTTATTTGTGTTTTTTAAAGTGGAAGGCATCAACAGACGAATAGCTTTGGGGGTGGCTGCTGTGAGAAAGCCATGTTTGTGTTAGGAAGCAGTATAACCATGCAGACATGCACATCCAAATTCATTTGGACATATCCAAACAACTCACTGAAATATCAGTTCCCTGTTCATATCCAGCAAGTTGAACGTGAACTCAGCAGTCAGTGTCTGAGCACAATTAATGACCATTGGCCAGCAGTGAACTCTGGTAGAAACCATTGAATTTCTTGTTGATGTTATTGTGCTTAAGAACAAACAGTACCATCCAGAGTGGCACAAAAGTAGCTAGGCTGTCTATATAGGGAAACTTCCCATGTCATTGGCATGTTAGCATTGAACTGGAAGTACAGGCTGTCATTTATGCTAAAGGGGATCAGGATGGGGTCAGATCCAGTGTCTACATGGCTGTGTTTTAATCAGAAAATCTGAATCTTTAAAACTATGCCTATTTGCAATCTGTTTGAGAACGTGCTGTAATAAAGCAAAATATCTACCAGTGTGCTAAATATTTAAATTTGTTTTTAAATGGATTGTCAGGCCTTTCTGATCATATTAAGGTTTAGCATCTTTTGAATGATTGCTTACCCAAAGTTACTAGGAAGGTAGCCCTATTTTTACAGTCTGCAATACAAGTCTATCAGGAAATGTTATAGTATTAATTTTCTTTTTCAAATGCCGCATAAACTTTTATATAGTTGGCTTTGTACCCTCTTTGTTCCACTGCTGTTTGTAGTAGCTGTGGATGCCAATAAAGGTGACTGGCTGTCTAACTGACTGACTGTACCAAGCAGATCAATGAGCTAAAGTACCTAGTGCTTTTTCATATTCCATTCTAAAGAATAACCACAGCAGAAATTATTTCATATGGAACAGGAGAGTGCAAATCAGGTCAGGGATGCTATAAGGTTTATGTTGAAAGTGTTCAGCAGTTGAAATTGCTGCATGGGAATGAGGCAACCAGATGTGAGCCAAGCATCCAGTCTGACTGACGGGCAGTGAGCAACTCAAATGTCTGCCAAACATGTTTGCATCACTTTTCCTCCCCCCAAATTGTGCACATACAAAGTGCTGCTGATCCAAGCAGGTTGGCAGCCATTACCCAAAGGATTTCCTAGACAAAAAACAAAGGGCTGGATTTTTTTTTAAAAAACACAGCATTTATTTATGATTGATCTCATTATAGATGGCTGCATCCACAGGGAACCACCATTTTCTCTGCATTTTTCACATGCCCTGACATCGGAAGGTTATCGCTCAATTGTAAATTTTGGGCGAGTGCAGAAAGATGCTAAAAGTGGAAGGCTAATTATGGGTCTAATAGGTCAGAAGACAGGGTACAGCAGGACATCTCGGATGTGGTGACTGAATTCGGGAGGATACAGTGCAGGAGAAGGCATCTAGGTGGAAATGCAGATCCAAAAATTGGCATACAGCAGGACATTTAATTAGAATGATTAGGTTTGAAGGCTGAACAGAGGCTGGATGACATTCCCTGTTAGGGAGACTGGGTTCCTCACTCTGGCAATCTCAAGCTAATTGATTCTATCCCCTGCCCCTGCTCAGTAGATAGGAGAATAAAACAGCACCCATCAAAGCCACAGTGTGTCTTCTGGTTGCATAGCCAGAAATGACATCACCGTGTCATGGGATACTCTAGGATCCACTTGAAACTCGATGGTTTTTATAATACAATTTAAAGTGATTTATAGAGCTTTCTGTGGTGCAGTGATGTCGCTTCTGGTCATGCAGCTGGAAGAAATGTTGTGGCATTGATAGACATCATTTGGGTAAGTCCCACCCTCCTCAGTCTCCCAGGATACCTGGCAACCCTCGTTCTGATGTCACACAAAACCATATTTAAATTAAACTAATTACGATTAACATGACCATTCAAACTACAGTTAATTAGAGGCCATCAAGCCAATGCTTGAAGTTGGTCTTAACTATGCAGTCATATGAGTTACAGATGAAGTCATCTTGGCTTATTCTTGACTTATTCTGGCACTACCATTGCTACAGTGCAGGCTGGGATACCAACTGACTCTCTGTAGGGGAAACACCAGGAAATACAACAAGGAAATCAGCATTTTTTAAGGCAGATCAGAATTTAAATAGTCAACTGTGAGTTGAATTTTGTTTCACAAGCTTACCGTAACTGAAATAATCCATGATTTTGTGTTCTGTCTCAACTCAGCCAATATGAACCAAGGCAATAACATCTTGGGAAATACATTCTTTCCTTTGGCAAAAATCCATACATTACTGTCAAAACGTGGTAGTATTAGCAAACATATAATTTGCCTGGTTTTGTAGAAGCGATTTGTGGCTCTACAGTGTTCATATAATATTGTTCCAAGTCACAGAATATGGTTGCTACCAAGATGAAGATTTTTTTTTAAAGAAAAAGATCCAGTTTCTAGCCCTCATGTCTGTGCAATATGTATAGATCGATTTTACTGGACTCCTTGGATCAAACATCAATGGAACCTGGTCAGCTTACAAGGCATCAAAGAAATAAGCATGTTTAAATAAAAGCTTTAAATCCCTGGGAAGATGCAAATTTCAGTCAATGAATGATTTCCTTTCCCGGACATAGATATTAGTTTCTTTGCAGGATTGCCACTCTCTTTCCATCACACATTCTTGATCATCCTGGGATATGTTATGGGGTCCAATTCCTCTTTGCCAAGAGGAGAGAAAGCATAAATTTGCTTGCACAGTTTCTTCAAGGCAGAAGAAAAAGTGTGATTTTTGAGGGCAGGGGAATGCAGACTTCAACGATCTTTTGGAAACAGCTGACAACCCCCCTCTCAAAAAAGCCAGAGAAGTCCACAAGCAGTATTTGTGCTCAATCCCCAAGAGCTGGATCCTACCCTCACCTCCCCCTTGTCAGTAAATACCGCAAATAGGAAAGCCGCTTTTCATTAGCGCTTGACATTCTTTTATGCAGTCTGATTGTCAACACAAAAGGAGAGTAATTAAACTGCAGCTCCAATCCAGGCTAACAGATGGGGCTCTCCCTCAAAGCTTTTGCCACACAACTATATTGTTACTATAAGAAATCAACATCTAATCTATTCACTTCAAAGAAGACCCATATGCCTCTCACTTATTCAAACTACAAGGATCATGGGGGGGGGGTAAAAAAGATCTATTTAATGAAAGAAATTGGATGAAAGGAATGCACCATTTACGCCTTCTGTTTGGATGGAGTAAAATTACTAATGAAATTAAATAATTAAGGGGGAGGAATACCCAGAGTAGCTCAGATGCATTTAGTATAGAATAACCTAGAGTGTTGAGGAAACTGTGAACACACTGAATTGCTTCAAGAAAACTAGAGTGAGAACCGAAAGGATGCGAGACACAGCATCTCTAAATGTGTCTGAATTTTGCCGAGAAACTGCTTCCCATAAGCACCCTCTACCACAACCTGCCTATGAAGATCCCTAGAGTTTGAAAACCTTTTCTGGAGACTTGATGCTGTAGTGTGTATTGCTTACATTGCTGGACTAGGAAGGCCCAGGCTCAAATCTGGACTCATTCCTAAAGTTCACCGGGTGATCTTGGCCCTTTGACTATTTCTTACCCTAATTTTCCTCACAGGGTGGTTGTGAAGATTGAAAGGAGGAGGACAAGGAGAGGTGCAGGATAAAAATGTGGTTGATAAGTGTGACAACAAACACTGGCATCAGGGTTAGTTAGCTGTAGGGATGCTTGACTCCTTTTCATTTTCACATTGTCATTGTGAGCCTTTTCATTTCTCCCATATTTCAGTGCTGATGTTCCTGATCCTCTAGTTTCTTTGATAGCATTTTTTGCCATTATACTCCATGGATATAAAAATAAAGGTACTCATCTGTTCTAGCGGTAATATTTCTAGCAAATTTTTGTTAGTAGCGTCTAGGGGAGAAATATTTTATCCAGGAAAAAAACACATATCCTAAATGATGGGAATCCATGTCAGAAACTTTCTAATCTAAACCGTATGTTCATGAAATCCAGTCACATTGCTAGTTTGAAATGTTAGATTTGATCCCTACCACAACCCTAGAAAAAAAACCTGTCAGTCAGCACCATCTTACTGGGATGTCCTTTAAGGAGAAGGCCTTTCCCTATACTTTGTGTAAGAGGAAATATTATTTACTTACTTTATTTATAGCACACCCCGAGATTCAAGGAGGGTTACAGAATATGAAAAGATAATGTACGAAGCAGCTCACAGAAACCACTCCAACGTACCTTCACTTGTCTGAAAAATGTCAAGTGTAAATTCTGTTCCCCTGAAAAGATTGATCTAAAATAACCTTTTGGGAAGTGGTAGCTGGGAATCTTTGTATAACTTCGCTCATTCTTTCCACACAATGCCTCGGATTGAAAGAGTCATTTAACCTCATTCTAGGGGATTATGCTAGGCTAGTGTAATTTTGATTTACTTCCTTTGAATAGCTGACCCCACCAAGCTATATCACAACTTGTTTTGAAGTTCAAAAGCAGGTTGCCCTGCAACCCAGGGCAGGGTGGATTGGCAACTGCTTTCTGATTTGTATGATAAAATCAAGTAAAATCCTAATCTTGGACACAGGAAACACATTTCAAGGCCTTTGGATCCCTGTGTTTATTAACCACGTACCTTGAGACATACAGTGCCTAATTCTTCAGAACTAAAACTAATGCAGACAGTCAAATTCTAGTTAAGGGAGATCTCAGTCCAGTCTACCCATCTTCTTGCTAGGGTCTTTCAATGTATCTGAAGAAGTGTGCATGCACATGAAAGCTTATATCTTCAATACAACTTTGTTAGTTTTAAAGGTACCACTGCACTCGAACACTGTTCTGCTGCTTCAGACTAACACAGCTACCCACCTGAATAGATCTTTTTGCTAGTTTACTTGGCTGGGGAATGAAGAGGCGGCCTATTGCGCCACCTAATGGATAAGAGTAAACCTGCGGCACCATCCAGATGGGAGCAAAATATTTTGCTCATGAATGACTCTGAAAGCTGACGGCGGTTTCTGCTCCTCCTCCCCTTTCCTCCTCTCTGTCCTCCTGGATTCATTTGAGAGCAAACTTGTGGAGCAGCTAGGTGTGTGTCACAGGGACCAAAAACTCACCCGAAATTCTTGGATAATCTCTTCTGGACAAGATTAGCCTTCATATTCCATTGGAGCAGGAGGGAAGAATCCTTTGGCCAAGGAGTTTTTAGAAGAAAGGTATGAGTTAGAGGTAAGAAGACAGAATTCCTTTGCAATTGGGAAAGGGATGTGCAGCAAATATGAGCACCATATGTGTGTGTGCATGTATAATTGTTGGCTGTTTGGGGGACAGGTGACATGGTCCTTATGGCCTTTATCTGCATGCAGGTTTTTTAAAAAATATGAAGACGCTGGAACAAACACTGCACCTTCACAGCAGACAGCCAATGAGCAAGGCTTCAGCATTGCTTTAAAGTAAACTAGGATGAAGCGTAGAAATGAATGAACTCTCCTCTGTGAATGAGTGCCTAGTAAAAAAAACCCCACTATTTTGAGAAGGGTTTGGGAGGATGATCAGGATGAATGGTAGCGTGGTTTTCCAGTAAAACTCCTTGCCTTGTTTTTCTGTGATTGGAGCAGGAGTCCAGGAGAAACACCTTTAAGATGTTGGGAAGATAACAGCAGGGAGCTGGATGCGGAGACCTTTCCTGCATCCGACCTTCATCAGGACAGCTAAGTCTGCAGAAGAAAGGTGGGAGCTCAAAACTCAGCTGTCCTTCCAGGTGAAAAACAAGTGAACAGCACAAGCCCTGCAGTGTATGAACTGGATTAAAAAGTATATGAGGCAAGACCCCAAATGGGACTAAAGGGCATCACAGGAAAAGGAAAGAGGAACTGAAAGGCCTGGTCCCCAGAGGGGAGAGGCTCTAAAGAGGACTGCAGTGCCCTGAAAGAGACTCCTGTATCTCAGACCCCACCTAGCCAAAGGCACTGGATGGAAAGGAGACTGCAATGGATTCTCCATGCTTCCTGGGCAATGACCTGTACACTTATTATAACTTCTCCCTGAGCAACCCCACCCTGGAGAATCAGACGTGTCAGACGAACAGAACCAAACAGATAAGGAATGAGGAAGTTGCCAAAGTGGAGGTGGCTGTGCTCTGCCTCATCTTCTTCCTTGCCCTTACTGGGAACCTGTGTGTGCTGCTGGCCATCCACACGACCCGTCACAAACACTCCCGCATGTATTTCTTCATGAAGCACCTGAGCATTGCTGACCTGGCTGTGGCCATCTTCCAGGTCTTGCCTCAACTCATTTGGGACATCACTTTCCGGTTCTATGGGCCAGATTACCTCTGCAGGCTGATCAAATACCTGCAGGTGGTGGGGATGTTTGCTTCAACTTACATGCTGTTGTTGATGTCCCTGGATCGGTGCTTGGCTATCTGTCAGCCCTTAAGATCTTTACACAGGAGGTCTGACCGGTTGTCTGTCCTCCTCACTTGGATGGTGTGTCTCCTGTTCAGCATCCCACAGCTTCAGATATTTTCCATGAGGGATGTGGGCAATGGGGAGATTGATTGCTGGGCAAAGTTCATCCAACCCTGGGGCTCTAAAGCTTACATCACCTGGATAACCTTGACTGTGTATATCATCCCTGTGCTCATGTTGAGTGTCTGCTATGGGTTGATCAGCTTCAAAATCTGGCAGAATGTGAAGCTGAAAACAATCCATGAGACCAACACGAATATGACCTCTGGCCATCCTCACAGGGGCACCCTCTCCAGGGTCAGCAGCGTGAAACTCATTTCCAAAGCAAAGATCCGGACTGTGAAGATGACCTTCATCATAGTCTTAGCTTTCATTATGTGCTGGACTCCTTTTTTCATTGTGCAGATGTGGATTGCGTGGGATGAGGATGCTCCAAAAGAAGGTACAGTAAACTCCCTTTCCTTTCCTGTATCTATACCAACTTCATGCCTTAAATGCAGAGAATTGCCACATAATAATTTCTTTAAAATATGGATGTATTTCTATCTTAGCTTATTATCAGGACAGCTGATTTGCACGATAAGAGATAACAGCAATATAAAGATCTAATAGATATTTCATATATATATATATGAAGCATTATTTAAGTGGTGCGGCTAGAACTGAGCCCAGTAGCACCTTAGAGACCCACAAGATTCTGATGCAGACCAACATGACCACCCTCTGATACTATTTTTAAGTGGCGAGAGTAGAAGATCACTTCCTAGCATAATGAGGTGGAGGAAAGATAAGATGTGGATTTTGACATTTTGGGAATTATTTGTTCGACCTTGGTTAAGTTATCTGGTGCCTTCTTTCCCTTAATGTCTTGTCTGTAGAATAGGATGCTTTGATGTTTCAGAAATGGTGTTCTAGGACAGAGAGGTAAGTCAGGAGTAAAGAAAATACACACACTGGCATCTAGAATACTAGAGATCTGTTTCCCTTATGTGTGCCTGTTGTGTCAGAGGAAAGTTTCCACGTGCCGGAGGAAAGTACTACTTCTCATGGAACAGAACAGCAGGGTTTAGCCTTATGTTATTACATATATACAGATTCAGAAAAGTCTCTCTGGGTCAGTCCTGAAGAGATACTTGACCAAGTGATGATATTGTTGAATTTCTTAATGTTGGGACTCAATGAAGGAGCCAGAGGAATTTTGTGAATGGGTTGTCAGGTTGTCAGCAGTGACTGGTGAATTCAGAGCTGATTAGAAGGCTAGCAATGAGCTGTTTTCTGGGTCAAGGACTGGGATTGCTGTGTGGGTCTTAAATAAAGACAAATGTATAGCAATGGCCATTCTTCAGTAAAAAGTGTAGTTGCCGATGGTCCAGTTCTCTTCTGCTTGCAAGCTTCTTTCTAACTTGTTCATAATGGGGAGGTTTAAGTTCTCTTCTAGCATGCGGACACACGCTGAGCATAACTTGCTGACAGAATATGACTAGATTCCTTTAATTTTAACTTTTACATTGTCTCCCTAAGTCATGGAGTAGACTTGTTCTGAACTTGCCCCTCTGAAAAAGCAGTGCCAGTGGCACAGGGCTAACTGGTCAAGTGCATCTCATCCCAGAGGAGTCTTCAGTTCTCAGTTCTGAATGAGAGAAACCAAGGCAAAAGACTGTGTTAGCACTGTAAAGCACTAGTTTTTACTTATGTAGTTTGAGGTGACTTTTCCAACCTCCTAGCCTTGAGCATATAGCATGCAGGTTTTGGCAAGCAAGAGCTTGAAGCTGTGGGGTTAACACATGCAGGCTTATGACCTAATGAGTGTGACATCATGGGGTGACTGTCGTGTGTTAATGAACCACCACATATCAAATGCCACAAACTGAAATTCCATATCATACTAGGGTTGCCAAGTCCCCCTGGCTGATGGCAGGGATTGGGGGGGTTGGGTTGCCATCTCCAGGCTGGGAAATTCCTGGATATTTGGGGTTGGAGCCTGGGCAGGAGCCTGCCATAGAGCACCCTTCAAAGCATCCATTTTCTCCAGGGGAAATGATCTCTGTAGTCTGGAAATGACCTCTAATTCCAGAGGACCTCCAGTCCTGGATCCACCTGTAAACTGTCATTCCTACATCATACCTTACACATCCAGCCACCTCTCTCCTCTCTCTGCATTTTCATGGACACTGTAGTTTGGAGACCAGAAATATGTTGTGCTATATAGTCTGAAATCTTTCATTTTCTGAAATCTTTCATCATGGGAAGCCAGGATTTGTAATAAAATTATTGTTTCTTAGTAATAAGGACTTCAGAGTTGGGGGAAAATATGTAATCTAGCATGCCTACAGCATTATATACACATACCCCCCCCCAAAAAAAAAAACATTAAAATGTTGTATAAATCTATCTGTAGATATAAATGCACCATGGTTACCTCTCATATGTTTATCTTCCTTGCAAATGGAACAATGGGCAAAATATCTAACACTGATAAGAATTTGGGACCATATGTTTATTTTTAAAAAAATAATTGAATCAGGGCCACAGGTAACTAGTTGCCCATTTCTAGATTAGGAGAATCCACTATGTTCCTTCCTGTCCTATTTTTATAAGCTTAGTAACTGCTATCATTTGCATAGCATAGCCATATGCTAGGAATCCTTGTGTGCCTCATTACATATGCCCAAGGTAGTTATGACGGGCAACTATATGCATCTCTGCTTCCTTCCTTCCTTCCTTCCTTCCTTCCTTCCTTCCTTCCTTCCTTCCTTCCTTCCTTCCTTCCTTCCTTCCTTCCTTCCTTCCTTCCTTCCTTCCTTCCTTCCTCAGAAGTCTGCATGTTAAAGCAAAACAGGGAGTGTTTAAAACTTTCTCATCCTACCATTTTCAGTTCAAAATTATCCCACTGACATGTTTTCTGGAGGAGAGAGGGACCAATGGCTCTTATTCCATGTGTAGTTTGGTTCTAATAATCAGTGCACACAAGTGGTTAATGGGTTTAGATGTCAGAAACCCAGATTCAAGCCCTTGCTGAGCAATGGAGTTCACTGAGGAGAGGCCTCAGGCAAGTCACTGCTTCTCAGCAGAGCCTACCTCACAGGATTACTACAAGGATACAAATGAGATTGACCTAGGTATACCATGCCATAAATATCATAAACCACAATATAAATGCGATGAAATCAATAAAGATCACATCTTTGTCAAGGCAGGAAATGACGATCCGCTGATCCTTCTCTCCTTCTCCACTCAGGAATCCCATGTATTTCCCTTTGCTGCAGACAGTAAAAGGTCCCATGTCAGTGGCAGTCCAGGCATAGGAAATCCAGTGACTGCAACTATTTTTCTGCCCAGGCATACTATGAGACAATGCGGGCTGGGGTTCACACCAGACAGATATTTTATTTATTTAAATATTTATACTCTGCTTTTTGTCCCAATGGAGCCCAAAATGGATTACAACATTATGCTTCTTGCCTCCATTTTATCCTCTCATCATCAACAACCCTGTGAGTGACTGGCCTCCAGCAAGCTTCTGCAGTTGACCAAGGATTTGAACCTAGCTGTCCCAGGTCTTTGCCCTACACTCTGTTCACTTAGGGTTACCAGGTGTCCCCTAGCCACTGGCAGGAGATGGAGGGGGAGTAGGGTTGCCAGAACCAGGTTGGGACACTCCTGGAGATTTGGGGATGGAGTCTGGGGAGGACAGGAGCCCCAGTGGGGCACAATGCCATAGATTCCACCCTTCAAAGCATCCATTTTCCCCAGGGGAATTGATGTCTGTAGTCTGGAGATGAGTGGTAACTTGGAGGGGGGATCCCCAGGTCCTACCTGGAAGCTGGCATCCCTACAACATGCCAATGCTTAATAGAATGTTGAAAAATCTGTGAATTGGTATTCAGCACTGTTTTTATTGTTCAATAGCAGCTGTGGGCCCCCCAACTTATATTGCTGCTACAATAGAAGGTGGGGAAGGGATTTAACTCATCCAACCACACATACCGTTTCCCTGAGAACCTTACCCTTGAAGCTTCTATTTATCACTGGGGGGAGGGATGGAATGTTCAGTGTGCAGTGCAAGCTGGTAGAGATTAGGAAAATTGCGGGCCTCCAAATCCTATGTAACAATTAAAAACATTTTGGAGACCCATTCATACGTTTTCTTTTGTCTTTTTTTCAGTTTAGTTCTTTACTTGCTGCTGAAAATGGTTCAGTTGGTGGGACAGACATAGCCCCATCCACACATCACCTTGGCCACACTGGGCAACTGCAAGTTACGGCTGGGTAACTCTACGTATGGACATGTGATGATTCAGTGTTATGTTTGCAGTATAGTTGTGAAAATGTAGGATTAAGATCTGGGAGACCCATATTTCAATGCAACTTTGTAATGGAAGCCCTCAAGGTGATGCTTGGTCAGTCATAGAATCAGAATCATAGAGCTGGAAGGGACCTCCACTGTCATCTAATTCAACCGCCAGCACAATACAGGAAATTCACAAATACCTCCGTACCACCAGCAGCAGCCCCTGTTTCATGCCCAGAAGATGACAAAAAGCCTTCAGGATCTCTGGCCAAACTCTTTCTCAGCCTAAGCTATCTCAGAGTGGTGTTGTTGCAAAGATAAAATGGAGGAGGGAAGACTGATGTTGTAAGTTGGTTTGGGTTTTCATTGGGGATAAAAGTGGGGTATAAATATCTATATAAAATAAATACATAAGCATATTTGAACTTAAACCAGTTTAGGCCCACCCCAAATAATAAATCTTTGCCTTTTTATGTAATTATTAGTTCTCAGCATTTAGGGGATATTACTTCCTGTACTTTTCTATGATAACTGTAAATAAATAGACAAATTGTTACATAGGGTTGCCAGCTCTCAGTTGGGAAAAACCTGAAGTCTTTGGGGTGGAGCCTGAGGAGCACAGGGTTTGGGGAAGGGGGACCTCATCAGGGTATAATACCATAGAGTCCACCCTCCAAAGCAGCCATTTTCTCCAGGGGAAATGATCTTGGTGATCAGGAGATCAACTGTAATAGTGGAGGATCTCCAGGTGCCACCTGGAGGTTGGCAACCCTAACTAACTATACCTCTTCTCCTGCAGGTCAGTATGGTGTATTGGTTAAAGTCTAGGAGATCTAACCTGAAATCTCCACCCATGAAGTTCTCTGGGTGACCTTGGGTCAGTGTCAGTCTAACCTACCTCACATGATTGCAGTGGAGATAAAATGGAGGAAGGGAGAAACCTGTATATGACTCTGAGCTCTTCAGAAAAAGAGCAGGATAAAAAACTGTTAGATAGATCACCACCAATATCTATTTTCAGGAGCTCAGAAACTTCCTGCTAGCTACAGGCATAGCAAAAAAATGTTTCTTTCACTTTAAAATCTCAAGAAAGAGATTTTTCAACACAATTATCTGAAATCATTATGTGCCTGCACTGCTAACTGGCCATAAAGACAAAAGTCTTTTTGAGGAAGAGCCTTGTGAAGTTTGAAAACCTTCACATACCTTCTAATGAAAGGAGATTTGACAAAAGTTACTTTGTCCACTAGAGGAGACAAAAAGATGAAAAAGGACACTGAGAGGAGAAAAAAAAGGTAGGAAAGGGGAGAGAAGAGATTCTATTTTATTTCCCAGTAGAGGTAATAGCAAAATGAAAGATGAGGAGGAAACTCATTTGTGGGGGGAAAAGGACTGATAAAACATTGTAGGTATATATATCAGAGCAAGACATCAGAACACTGTTGCTCTGCTCTATGATCTTTAGTGAGGGCAAATAAGTGCAAGAGATTACATCACCTCCAGTACGGTCCTTTATGAGCCAAAAGAAATTATAAGATAGTTGCCAGTCCAAATATGTCTTTGGATGCTTCGCTTATCAACTATTCCCATAGTGGATAAGGACAGAGGGCAAGTAAATGGAACTCTCTAATCTTGTGGGTGACCTTCACACTGAAAAATGCAGGTGACAGACTGAGAACCAGTTATTTGTCTTTAAGAGGGGGAATAGGGGGGGAAATCCTTTTTCGAACAGTCACTCCCAGACTCTGATGTCCAAGGACATTGCCAAGTGTACACACCCAGATGTACAAAAGAATTAATGACCTCTTAAATAGTGAGATGGGTTCAGCATGGCAGCTTGCTCTTTTGGTGAGTTCCCTCGATAGACCTAAAATTGGTTGGTTTGCACATGTACTGACAGAGTCAGGATTCAAAATGATCTATAGGCTGGAGCAATGGACTGAGACAAATAAAATGAATTTCAGTAGAGATAAGTGCAAAGTCCTACACTTAGGTACAAAAAATCAAAGGCACAGATATAGAATGGGAGGGACTTGGCTTGACAGCAGCACATGTGAAAGGAATCTGGGTGTTCTGGTTGATCACAAGCTAAACAGCCTGCAGTGCAATGTGACTGCGAAGAAAGCTAATGCAATCTTAGGATGCATTAACAGAAGCATTGTGTCCAGATCACGGGAGGTGGTAGTTCTACTCTATTCTGCTATGGTCAGGCCACACCTGGAGTACTGTGCCCAGTTTTGGGCACCACATTTTAGGAAGGATGTTGACAAGCTTGAGCGTGTCCAGGAGAGGGCAACCGGGATGGTGAGAGGGTTGGAATCCAAGTCTTACAAGGAAAGGCTGAAAGAATTGAGTATGTTTAGCCTGGGAAAGAGAAGGCTTAGAGGGGACATGATTGCAGTCTTCAAGTATTTGAAGGGCTGTCATGTAGAAGATGGAGGAGATCTATTCTCTCTTGCTCCGGATTGCAAGACTATATCTAATGGGTGGAAATTACAAGGGAGTCGTTACCGGCTAAATATCAGGAGAAACTTCCTAACTGTAAGAGCAGTTGAGCAGTGGAACAGCCTGCCTCTGGAAGTGGTGGATGCTCCTTCGCTGGATGTTATAAGTGGAGGCCGGACAACCATCTTTTGGGTATGTTGTAGAACTATCTTTCGGCTGTGCTCCTGCAGAGTGCAGGGGGTTGAACTAGATGACCTACAAGGTCCCTTCCAACTCTAACATTCTATGATTCTATGATTTTATGATAACGCACCAGTTGATGATTCAAGGTTGCTGGTCAGCTTCATGAAAGACCCGTGTCCTATCCTGAGAAGAACCTCGTAATCACACGCTTTTCCACTGTGGAATTTAGAGACCAAACTTTAATCAGGTCTATTTGGAAATGTCCTATTTTATTCAATGGAATAAAGTGTTCTTAAGATATACCACTCAAAGACAGAGAGTGAGAGAGAGCTGAATTCAGTTTGTTTTAAAAACTTAGGAAGATTCTTTAAAATTAACTGTAGTTATGTTACTTAATCTGTCCAATAGTTAAGTGGGAAGTCCCATAGACATAACATTCTCAAGGATTACACCAAGGGATCCCATATCCCAAATTTCAGATGAACAGGAAGAAGCATCCTCTTTTGATTGGCAATTGAAGTTCTTATTTATTGATACAATAAAATAGTAAAAACCCTTTGCCCACCCATTTGGAAGGAAGAAACAGACACAAGATTGGGATGAATAAGAGCCATTTTATTAATTATTTATGTGATGTAAGCGGCAAGGGCAAACTTAAACAGTGTGGGATATGTCAGGCCAGAGGTCACCCCGACCCCTCCCGGTCATATTGAGCAAGCCACCTTGCCCCTAGTGCAAGCATCCTTATGTGGCTCAGACCCAGCCAGCATAGCAGGTTACCCTCTGGAGCTCCATCCCCTCAAGCCGCACAACTTGAGAGGAGGACCTATCCAGGGCGGTACCACTAGCAGTCCGCATTCCCAGGCCTGAGCTGCACAACCTGAAGGCTGATCCTGACAGGCCCCTTGTCCCCCAAAATGTGGGGGTGCCAAAAGGTGCTCACCAATCTGCTTTCCCTTTTTACACGATAACCTGCCAAGTGACCAAATCTATTCAAACAACAACACCAAATCCAATTGTCCAACACCACAGACAACTGTGCAGGGTAGGCAAAAACACTCCCCACATAGAGCCAATCAGTGAAGGGTGAAAAATTCCTACCCAGCCCCTAAAACAGCGACTAGCCAAAGCCTGCACTGCATACTGGGCAGGATGGTGGGCCAAGTGTGCATAGAGACTGAGGGGCGGGGCAGAGCCATCCTTATGAGTCAGTTAGTTCTGCCCCCCACCATACTTCCTAAAGTGTAGATGCTACCTTGCCCGTCTCCCCCTCTTTTGGGGGCAGCAAAGGTGGCTCCCGGCCACAAGTGCCATGAGGGCTGCCGCAGCCAGATGGAGCCGGATTTCTTTCAGAATTAAAACATCACAATTTAATGTCGATAAAATAAAAACCCTTCCTTGCGAAATATAACTGCAATTTAGACCCCATTAAAAGCCCTGGCAAATACAATGGGGTTGCAGCATCTTCTAGAAATTTCTAAAGATTGTCCCTCATCTCCTCCAGAAGGAACAGAATCTGATTGTGATGCCAGGCAGGTAGGGTTGCCAACCTCCTGGTGGTAGCTGGAGATCTCCTGGGCTTATAATTGATCTCTAAGCAACAGAGATCAGTTCACTTTGGAAGTTGGACTCTATGGCATTATACCCTACTGAAGTCCCTTCTCTACCCAAACCCCACCTTCCTCAGGCTCCACATCCCAACATCTCAAGGTATTTCCTAACCCAGAGCTGGCAACTCTACAGGCAAGCTACCCTAAGTGGGGGAACAATCAGTAGGTAGCAGCCTGAAGACCACAGTTAGCTCACAGAAACATATGGGAGAAGGCTCTTTTTTTAATCAAACTTTTATTAATAGGATATATTAACACGTTCCATATCTCAAAATACTTTTAAATACATCCTTTTCAATTATCCCCTTCCCCCCCCCATGGCTTCCAGCAATGCTCCACCCCGCTGATTGTTTCATTCCATATTCAATAACAATAAGAACTTATTCCATATTCAATTCTTCTTTTAAAAACATATTAATTCATTCAATCTAAACCTTAGGTAACCTTTTAACTATTATTCAATCATTACTTTTTTTCCCTAACCTTAATAGCTATCAAAGCAGAGTAACTTATTTCTTACATCCCAATTGGTTTCAAGATAGAAGACTCTTCTTTAGATATGTGGGTCATAAGCTTTAAAGTCATAATCAGAACCTTGAATTAGAAAGAAACTCGCATCCAATGTACCTTTGTTTAGATAGGTGAGGTATGATTCCTTTGGCCAGCTCCTGACAATAATTGGGCTGACATATTCTGAATCAGCAGGAGTTTCTGGGTTGTCTTCAAGGGCTGTCCAAAGTAGAATGCATTACAGTAGTCCAATTGTGAGATTGCAAAGGCATGGCTGTAGGTAGAAGGTCACAGGAACTTGTAAATGTGTGCATCATGAATTTCCTTCCTGATTTTTTTCAGGAACTTTAAGTGGGAGATGATGATGTTTTCTTCTTCATGGTGGCCAGGATGTGTGTGCAATATTACAAAATAATATAAAATGTGGGCGGAGGGGGATTGCGTCTCCTCAACTTACCAAGATGCCCCAGGCTAGCTTAGTCTTGTTAGAATTCAAAAGCTAAGAAGGGTTGACCTGGTTAACGTTTGAATGGGAGACCGCCAAGGAATTCCAGGGTCACTATGCAGAGGCAGGCAATGGCGAACCACCTCTGAAGCCTCTTGCCTTGAAAACCTTAGGGTGTCGCTATAAGTCAGCTGTGACTTGATGACACTTTCTACCACCACCCATCTTTCCTTGCTGCACTTGGGTGTTTCCTGCATTTTCTGCCAACCTCTTCTAGTACTATTACTGGGCCAGAAGAAAATATTCTTCAGCTGGAGGGGTACAGCAAGGTAAGGTGGGGCAGGGCAGCAAGGTTATCTCCCCTCCTCATATTTTAAAATGAGGTCCTACTGCTTTACAGGTGGACTCATGCATGTCAGCAGGGCTTTTTTTTTTTTGCAGAAAAAGCCCAGCAGGAACTCATTAGCATAATAGGTCACCACACTCAATAGCAAAAACTCATTAGCATATTAGTCCACACCCCTGACAGCACAGCTCATTAGCCTATTAGGCCACAATTCCATGTTACCAGAAGTGTGGTCATCCAGTCGCACGCACCTTTTGCTTCTTATTCAGTTTACCTTGTTTGTTGTCAAAACCCAGGACTTTTTTTGTAGCAGGAACTCCTTTGCATGTTAGGCCACACACCCCAAATGTAGCCAGTCCTAATGAATTTCTGCTGTTGGGTGTGGCCTGTTATGTTAATGAGTTCCTGCTGGGCATGGCCAACTCAGGAGCCAGCTGGAACTCCATTCCTGTGTGTTCCTGCCCCAAAATAGCCCTGCATATCAGGTCTCTGCAGGCCTGCTGTGAAAGACAACAGTCATCCCAGGCATCTCAGTTGTTGAGTCAGCAATTCATTCTCTCAAAGAGAGAGAGATGGCCTTATTGTTTGCCACCACTAAACTCACATTTTCTATATGCATGTTTGCTGTCTACTGTAGCAGGGGAAGGAGCCTTAAATCTTGGCCTCCATTCACTAGGGAGAGGTAAGAGTTCTATTTTCCTCTTGTTTCAGAAGCCCTGCTTGCCATTGCATACAAACAAGACCTTTGCCTCAGTCCCTCACCAGTCAGACAGCCTGGTTGCCTGTTATGAGACAGGGAGGTTACTTCAGTATCTTCCATTTGAGTGGGATTGCCAGCTGTGGGTTGGGAAATTCCCAGAGATTTGTGGGCGGAGCCTTGGAGAGGGCAGGTTTCGAGTGGGCAAGGACCTCAGCAGAGTATAATGGCATAGAGGCCACTGTCCAAAGCAGCTGCTTCCTCCAGGGAAAGGGGAAATGATCTCTGTCATTTGATTTAATACTGTAATTTAACAATCTGGAGGTCAGTTATAATTCAGGGAGGTCTCCATCTGGAGGCTGGCAACCCTACATCTCAGTCTTTTTGAGTAAAGATGACTATAAATGATGTAAAATACCCCCCCCCTTTCAAAGAAGGTGAGATTTCTTGAGGCGGGGAGGGAAGCTGTAGCCTCAACTTCTGACAGTTTATCATAGCTTCAATGGCCTTTTATGCCCTGGGGGTTTCCCTCGCTTTCACAGCGCCTCGCCATCGTGACATCTTTTTTGTTCTGCATCCCCCCACCTTGCTTTCACCTTGCATGTCTGTCAAGGTTTATTTTTAAGCTCTGCATTGGTCTTCATCCCTTCAGCTGTTCACTGTTTCTCCAGCTTTTCTTAAAGTGGTTTTGTGACGATTTCCCCCCTTGCTCCTTTTCCAAGCCGCCAGTGATTCAAAAGCATACAGTTTCTCTGGGATTTCCCCTCACCCTTTCCCCACCCCTTGGAGGCCACTCCCCACGAACATCGAGATCATTCTGCCCACTCTGCGCCTTCCACCATCTTCCCCCCTTCATCAGCACTTACTTTCCCCATCAAGTAAAAGGTTTTGTGTGTTTTTTTAAACAAGCAGGATGAGTTTAGCGAAATCAGTTTTTCGCTAAACTGGGTTCTCTGGGTTAAAAAATTATTCATAGGAAGCCATTGGCATGGAGGCACGCATGCGCTAAACCAAGTCGGACGCTGAAACTCCGAGCTCCCCCATAAACTAAAGAATTTACAGCTCAAAGGATTGTAAACAGCCAAATACTGGCATATAACCAGGTGGAAGATAAGAAGGAACCAAAGAGCAGCAGAGTCTAGAAATGGCAAGTAAAAAAACCCTTTATTTACAACCACTCAGTGAGATAACGCTCACACAGCAAGAGCCTAGCTCATTAAGCCTTAATTAAACAGCTAAGGATGGCAAAAAATATCAAGGAACTGTCAGAACAGATAGCAAACCTCCAGAAGATATTCCTAGCATCTCAGGAAAAAATTAGCGAAGAAATTAAGGCTGTATGAGTAGATATGGCTAAGATAGGGAAAGAAATTGCCGACATAAAGCAAACAGCAAATTTTGCCAAAGAAAAGGCTTTGGCAAATGAACAGAGGATTGGCTCCCTAACAAAGCAGATAAATGACCTCTCAGACAGGAATAGGAGAGCAAACTTGATTTTGACAGGAATCTCTGAAGAGGTTTCTACCAGGAACCTGGAAGGAGTAGTAACAGAATGGCTGACAACTAATGGAATCAGGATTCAGTCAGAAGACGTCGAAAGAGCTCACCGCCTGCAAAGAAAAGGCAAGGGAGGAGCCCCTCGTGACGTTATTATCAAGTTCTCCAGAGAAAAAATACAACAACAAATATATAAGGAGCTAAAAAAGAGGAAGGACTTGAGCTTCAGGGGCAGGAAAGTTTGGGTGAGACAGGATTTTTGCCAGGAGACACTTAGGCAAAAGAACTTAATGCGCCCCTATGCCCAAAAACTATATGTAAACAATGTAAAATTTACCTGGGGCTATCCTGCTTCAATCATAATATTCCAAGAAGGGAAGAGGCTCATGGCACGGAACGCCCTTAAGGCCAAAGAACTCCTCAAACAACTCGGAATAAACGCTGAAGACATAAGGGAAGAGGGAATGGAAGAAGAGCCAGAGGGGGAAGCACACCCAGAAGAAGGAACTGCAGAGAGAGGAGAAAAGCGCCTCAGGACAGACTCACTAGAAGAAGACACCTAAAGGGAAGTATCCAAGTATAAGTTGAGCTAATGTTAATATTACAAGTATAAAGGGGAGGAGGGGATGTGTGCACCTCATGAAGTGGAGAGGGGGAAGGTTTCTTATCCCCACAAGTCTACTCTACCACAGGGATGGGAGGGAAGGGGAAGGGGTAGTTTAAGAATATGCTTAAAAATCCCAGGGCCACGGGAACTCAAAGTCCAGAATCATAAAGAATATGGATAGAACAATAAGATTACTTACACTGAATGTCAATGGGTTAACGTCAAACCTTAAAAGGTACAGGATAGCTAAGCTGGCAAAAGATCAAAAGATTGATGTTTTATGCCTCCAGGAAACACATAAGAAAAAAAAGATAGCAAGCCGTTGCTAAACGATCCGACTTGGGAGATACTAGCAGAGGCCAGAGGTGATGCCAAGGGTAAAGGAGTAGCAGTACTGATTCATAAGAAATTTAAACTAGAGGTTATGGAAAAAAAGAGGATAGGAATGGTAGATATCTGTTAGTAAAGTTTAAAATGGATGATAAGAAGTATACCATAGTAAATATATATGCCCCAAATAAAGGACAAAAGAAATTCTTGGGTAAAATATTTAAAAAAACTAAACAATTCTCCAAAGGAGAAGTGATTATAACAGGTGACCTAAATATAGACATAACAAAAGATAAATCAATCAAGTTGGGAAATTGGGGCCTGATAGAGGCACATGAGTCTGTGGGGAACCGTCCTAAACCCACACATATATCTAGTAGGCATAAAACAGTATCATGTATAGACTACATAATTTTAGAAAAGAATAGTAATATGATTATCAAAGGAATTACAACCCATCCAATATGGATATCTGACCATGCTCCAATAAGCGTTGAAATAGAATTCACTCAGCAACCAACAACCAGAACATGGAGATATAATAACTTAATAATGGCCACAGAAAAGGATAGACAATAAATGTCTGAGCAGATAAAGCTATATTTTGAGGAAAATAGAGGAACAGTACCCACCAATATTCTATGGGATGCTGCAAAGGCAGTCATAAGGGGGCACTGTATAAAGAAAGAGAAGAATATAAAAAAGGAGTGGCATCTAGGAAGACAGGCCAAAATCCAAGAAATGGAGAGGCTACAAAGTAAACTAATGCAAAAATACAATCCTATGATACAGAACCAAATATTAACAATTAAAAAACAATTGGAGGCCTTAGACTCAGCAACAATATGGAAAAGGGAAGCCAGGGTGAGAAACAAATTCCAAAGAAATAGCATAAATTCAGCAAAAAGACTAGCAAATTACCTGAAAAATAGGAAGGAAAGACAAAGGGTAAAAAGTATAAAGGTAAATGGTCAAAAATCTCAACATCCCATTGAAATATGGGAGGCGTTCGAGTCTTTCTATAAAAAATTATATAAGAAAAGGGACACAACAGACTATGTAGAGGAAGTTAACATAACACTGAAGGAGGATGAGCAAGCCAAATTACAAGAGGAAATTACAATACAAGAGATAAAGGATGTAATTAAAGAATTGAGAAAGGGAAAATCCCCTGGGCTAGACGGGTTCACAAGTGAATTTTTTAAGGAAATGATAGACATTCTTGCCCCAGAACTACAAATGCTCTTCAACGAAATCTTGAGGGGGGGAAGGGCCCCAGATTCATGGAGACAAATAGAAATAATAGTAATTTTGAAACCAAATAAAGACCCTGAAGAAGTAGGTTCATACAGACCTATAAGCCTCCTTAACCAAGACTACAAGATCTTCGCAAAAATGCTGGCAAATAGATTAAAGAAGTTTAGTCCCAAAATAATAAAAGAAGACCAACATGGATTTGTAAAGGATAGGAACATAGCCCACCCTATTAGGAATATAATAAATGTATTACAACACGGTCAAAAAAAAAAAAGTTAGGTCTTTTAAAATTGGATGTCTATAAAGCCTTTGACACCCTATCTCAGGAATACTTGTGGCAGATTATGAAAAAGTATGAGATAGGAGATAATTATATAAGAGCAATTAAGGAGATATATAGAGAGGGAACAGCAGTAGTAAAGGTCAATAATGCCAAATCACAAACTTTTCAGATCCAGAGAGGGGTCCGACAGGGTGCCCGCTCTCACCGGTCTTATTTATTATAGCAATAGAACAACTAGCTGAAAGGATAAGAAACTGTGTAAGGATAGAAGGTTATAAGGTAAAGAAGGAAGAAATAAAAATTAATTTATTTGCAGATGATATTATAGTAGTTGTGACAAATCCCAAAGAAGCGATAAAAGAAGTAAAAATTATCTTAGAGGACTTCGAATGCTGTTCAGGGTTAAAGGTTAATATGGCTAAATCAGAAATCATGTACCTCAATGTGAACAAAGAGGAAAGAAAAGAAATAAACAAAATTACAAATATTGGAATGGGCACCAAAAAGTTCAAATACTTATGTATAGTGTTACAAAAGAAGATCGATAGAATATCGGAGGTGAATTATAGCACGATATGGAAGAAAATAAAGAATGAAATGAGAAAGTGGAAAAATAAAACTCTTGGTATATCTACTAGAATTAGGAGTGTTAAAATGTTCTGGCTACCTAAACTAACATACTTATTCCAGACGATACCATTAGAGGCCCATAACAAAAGGTTAGAACAATGGAATAGGGCAATTAGAAAGTGGATATTTGGCAGTAAAAAGTGTAGAATTCAAAAAAGGTTGATACACGGTCTCAAGGAGGAGTTGGGTTGGGGAGTCCCAGAGCTGAATAGATATTATGAAGCCTTTCAAATAAAGTCGCTATTAGAGATAGGTGAAGGGGAGGAGCAAAAATTGGTTAGATTTGAAAATGAGATAAACAACAATATAGGAAGATTCGGGATTTTCTCTAAAGCCACAAAAAAAGATCTCAAATTGATTAAAGGCCCCAGACATTCAGCATTAGAATCTTGGAGCAAGTGGCAAGCGAAATGGCTAAGAAGAAACTCAAGATGAACACCACTAGAATTAATATACAGCGAAATAAAAGAGAATAAATGGTGGGAATATCTTAAAACTAAAGGGTATTATAGGTTGGAAGATATGTTTAGAGGACGTAACTTAAAACCGGTACACGAGATAGTGGAAGAGGTAGGTAACCAACACTGGTTAAAAATAACAGGCCTATATAGTATGGTTAATAAGATCAAGGAAAAAGAGAAAATATGGATAGAGGAACCGATAGAAGAACTATACAAAGGGATGCAAAAATCAAAACAAGGATTAGCAGGGAAAATCTATAGGAAAATGATATCAAATATAGACACGACAATATCTTACCTACAGAACACTTGGACCAAAGAAGGTCAGATATCAGAAAACTTGGCAAGCAAAATAATGGAAGGAATAGAGGGAATTAAAGTGATCAAATTTAACGAAATGGAGCATAAATTCTTTACAAAATGGTACAAAACACCAGCGCAAATAGCAAACATGATCCCAGGAATGAGCCCCATGTGCTGGCATTGTAAACAGGCTAAAGGATGGTTTTCCCATATGTGGTGGGAATGCCCAGAGGTCAGTGTTTTTTGGACAAAAATATTGCAAATTACAAGGAGAACATGCAAAGTTTCACTGTCCATTAACTTTAATTTAATGTTAATGGGCATAATAGGAAACCCGGTAGTAAGTAAAGAGAACCAAGCTATATTCAAAGCAATGATACTAGCAGGAAAAGCAGTGATTGCTCTGGGTTGGAAGGACAAGAGTAAGTGGACAGTAGAAATCTGGCATGATTATTTGTTTGATTTCATACAGTCAGACATAATTGAGAAACTGAACTAGAAGAACAAATGGGCAGACAGGACTACAGCAATCAGCACGAAATGGAAGACCTACCTGGAGTGGCTACCAACAGAAGGAAGAAAGGACATTCAGTGCAAGATTCGGACCTTGTGCCCGTGGCTGGGAACAAAGGACTAAAGCATTGGAAAAGCAGAGGGGGGAGGAGGGAGGGAGAAGGGATAAAAACCGTTACGAAATGTATGGGATAAAAGATAATATGTAATACTTACCAAAAACTATATAAAAACTATATTAAAAAAAAGGAAGCCATTGGCATTGCTGTGCCTGTGGGGAGCCATTCAGCTCTGTGCTGCCTTCCCTCACCACCCTCGGGAAAGGGGGAGGAATCCACCCCACCCCCAAACACTCATCATAAGCCAGGACAAACCCATCCTCTGAACCTTAAAGAAGAAATCTTTAGCCTGGCTTCTGCGCCTCTGCTTCTCAGATCAGGGAAGAGCAAGGGAGAGAACAGACAGGCTGCTTAGAAATGAGGAGGAGGTGGGAGGCCAAGAGAGGGGATGCAAGCTGTTTGTGTAGGAAGAGGGGCTGTTTGCTGAAGTTACTGACAATCAAGCAGCATCTTCATCTCTCTAAAGGTGGAGACACTCAAAACACACACGCACAGTGAAGCTGCCCTCTCCCCTAATACTTGGCAATATGAGAAATGAGGCTTCTCAGCTCCTTGCTGATTTTGGGAAAAGTCTGGTCAGTTTCAGCAGTGGGTTTCCCCCCTCTGCCTGCCTTCCTTTGGGTTCCCTATCATTCAGTGTACTAATGCTAAAAGGCATGCACAAACCATGAGGGATGAGGATTTAAATGGAAGGTGTTTCCTGGACACTACTGTGAAGGGGAAATTGTGTAAATTAAAAAAAAGGACACTGCCACCACATGTCACAAGTGACGTTCCACCTCAGTTTAGAAAAGTATGGGGTGGTGGTGGTTTGTAGCTGCAGATTAAATACACCAGATGGTGTAGGAGTGGTGTGGACAGCAGGCACAGAAATCCAGAGTCAAGTTTAAAGGCTTGACTGCTTGGATACTCTGCAGTAAATTGTGAGTGCAGAAAGGGCCAATATCTCTCAGTGTCAGCCTCTGTGGGGGGGTGCTTCCCCAGTCTGCAAAGCAAGTATGTTGCCCATTGAAGAAAAGGAAAGACATCATTCTTGACTAGCGTGCCTCAATCCAGACCACAGAGTAGCTCATGCAAATGCAAGACTCATGCTTAAGAAGATTTACAACCTGCCCCAATGTCCCTCAGTCCCTTCCGCTCCCCAGACTCCACCCTCAGTCTCCAGGAATTTCCAATTCAGACCTGGCAACGCTACCTAAAGCAGAGATGAACAAATGGCTGATCGGCATCCAAATGCAGCAGATCTTTTATGAAATTGCAAATCCAGCTGTGATGTAAAGGATATCACTTGCCAGAACTTTTCAGGACTCCTTTGAACTTTCACAAATTGTAATTGCTTATGAAGCCTCCCCATAGAGTGCCCTTTAGTAGTATCTCTACAGTTGACAACACTAGCCTAAAACAGGTAACACCCTCTCAAGGAAGAAGTCTTTAAAACACTTCCTTAACCGCACTTTGATGCTACAAGTCAAACACATTCATTGTCAATAGTGGCTCATTGTCAGGTAGTCAAGGAACTACCGTGTGATCTTTGTGTGTGTGTGGCGTTCTGATGGTGTGGAAATAAGATGTGTGTCAGCTAACTGAGCAGGTAAGGCTCCAGAGTCCAAATGGTCCAGAGGAAACTGAGGTAATGTGATGGTGGCCCTGGCCTTTGCCAGCTCTTGCATATAGCTTTCTAACCATTGACTAAGTTTCAGTTTTTGGAAGGAGCTAGAGTTTCTCATCAGATACATACATATCTGTTGTTTTAAACTATCACATTTTTATCCTGCTGTTGCTCCAAGGAGTTCAGAACAATGTACACAGTTCTCCTCTCTTCCATGATACCCCAACAACAGTCCTGTGAGGTTAATGAGGCTGAATATCAAATAGGGTTGCTTACAGGGCTGGAGGAAAATGTCCTTTCCTTGAGGAGAGGTTTAATGTGAGGGAGTGGGCAGATGAAACTTTTTTGTGGCATGCAGGTATCATATAATTTTTGTACCGCTCAGTGCGTCATGTTAATACTTATAGTATGCTTCAGTTCTTTCTGGTGGTTCCAGAGTCAGACTTCTACAATCCAAACACATTGTTTACTGAATGTCCCATTTTGTTGATTGTACTGGCTTGCTATGTGTAATCCACCTTGAGTCCCTGTTAGAAAGGCAGACTATAAATAATGCAAATTAAATCAATTACATTCCATTAAGCTTCTATTAAAGGGGACAGGCAGGGCTTTTTTTCAGGGGGAATGCACTGGAACGAAGTTTATTTATTTATTATTAGATTTTTATCCCGCCCTCCTGGCCCAGGGCGGCTCAGGGCAGCTTACAAACAAAAAAATTCTCATAGAACAATCATAATAAAATCACATACATTAATAAATACAACGTTAAAATTCGTACAAGATACAGTGCTAGCGACAATCCTCATTATTTCAATTGACTCTTCGGCTTTCTGCGGCTGTCTCAGGTAGTTGGCACGGACTGTGTTTAAGGGACCTCTGGGCCAGGGCTCCACCAGGGTAGATATTAATTGTTGGTGGTGGAGGTGTTAGTGGTGGTGGCTTCAAAAGCCTAGCAGAAGAGCTCAATCTTACAGGTCCTGTGGAACTGTGAAAGGTCCTGCAGGGCCCTAGTCTCTTCAAGGAGCTCATTCCACCAGAGTGGAGCCACCACCAAAAAAGCCCTGGCCCTAGTTGCCACCAGTCTGGCCTCTTTGAAGCTTGGGGGGGCCAGCCGGTTCTGGGTCCCCGATCATAGTGTCCTTTGGGGAACATATGGGGAAAGGCGGTCCCTTAGGTATGCAGGACCCTGGTTGTAAAGGACTTAAAAAGGTCAAAAACAGCACCTTGAAGTGGACCTGGTACACTATAGGCAGCCAGTGCAACATCTTTAGCACAGGTTAGATGTGGTCCCAAATCAGGATTCCCATCAGCAACCTGGCCACAGCGTTTTGCACCAGCTGCAGCTTCCGGATTTGCGACAAGGGCAGCCCCACGTAGAGGGCATTACAGTAATCCAATCTTGAGGTGACCATCGCATGAATCACTGTTGCCAGGTCATTGTGTTCAAGGAAGGGAACCAGCTGCCTACTCAGCTGGAGGTGGTAGAAGGCCGACTTGGTAGTAGCTGCTACCTGGGCCTCCATTGTTAAGGAGGTATCCAGGCGCATTCCCAGACTCCTAACCTCCGGTGTTGGCACGAGTGGTGCCCTGTCGAAGGTCGGGAGTGGGATCCCTACCCTTGGACCACTCTGACTCAGGCACAGGACCTCCGTCTTCATCGGATTCAATTTCATCCAGCTCAGCCTAAGCCAACCAGCCATGGCTTGTAGCGCCAGACCTAGATCTTCTGGTTTGGATTCAGACCTGCTGTCCAACAACAGATAGAGCTGGGTGTCATCCGCACATTGGTGACAACCCAGCCTTTGCCTCCGGGCAACCTGGGCAAGAGGGCTCATATAGATGTTAAAAAGCATCGGAGACAGGACTGCCCCTTGAAGTACTCCACATTCCAGTGGGTGCCTTCGGGATAGCTGAACCCCAGCGCCACTCTCTGTCCCTGATCTTGGAGAAAGGAAACAAGCCACTGCAAGGCTTGTCCCTGGGCTCCAATGTTGATGAGGCAGTGGGTCAGTAGGTGATGGTTGACCATATTGAACGTGGCCGACAGATCTAACAACAGCAGCACTGCCGATCCACCCCAATCCAGGTGCCTCTGGAGGTCATCTGTGAGTTCCAGAACCTCTTTGACAAAATTCTTTAAAAATATGTTTAAAAGTTCATGAGTTCTCAGTATACAGATTGAAAACTTCATTTCCCTCTTGAGAGCTCTGGCACCTTCCCCCCCCAAAAAAAGGGGGGGGGGGCTGGGGACAGGACATTTTTCTCCTGGCCTGTGGGCAGTTCATAGTGGTGTGAACATGGGTCTCCCAGTGCCTAGTCCAACTGTACACCACATTGCTTTTAGGTTGTTTATTGGCTTAACATAAGAACGCAAGAAGTGCACTGCTGGATCAGACCAGTGACCCATCTAGTTCAGCATCCTGTCTCACACAGTGGCCAACCAGTTGCCATAGAAGGCCAACAACAAAGCATGGAAGTCAAGGCCTTCCCTGATGTTGCCTCTGAATGTGGTGGCTTACTTTTGTTTTTGTTTTCTTTACAAGTACAGAAACTAATCCATAATTAATCACCTATAATTAATCTATATTACATGATGATATAAAAGAAGTATTCAAGGAATTGGTACAAAGAGGTGAAGCAATAAATGGAAATAGTGTGAAAATCACAATCCTAAATGCTAAAGAATTTAGCTTTGGAGAAAATACATTTAGGATTGGGCTACCATGAAAAAAGCCACTGTTCAAACAGCTGGGAAAAACACAAGCTAGCACTCCACCAAGCAAAACGTTCTGACTATGAGCATCTTAAGAAGGCCAAATGTTTGGTATTGAATAACATATTTGAGAAAGCTACATGTTGAGAAGTTCTTCCTTATAAAAATAACGTTTGTTTTCTTTGACATGTAGAGTTATAAAGAGCTTTTCTGGACAAAGTATCTGTGTCCCTCTACTAATGACTGTGCGTCAGAAGTGTTGGTACATTTGTCCTGCACTCTTCAAATTTTATAGCACATGCCTAAATATTTGTACAAATGGAGTCTGTTTTTCATTTTTTAAAACTAGTATGCCATCTGATCCAAAGGACCCTGTTAGTTTGTAATATTTTTTGAACCAATTACTCAAGTACATTTATACCCCTCAGCAAATGCCAGGTTTGTAGGGTTGCCAGCTCTTGGTTGGGAATACCTGGAGATTTTGGAGATGGTGCCTAGGGAGGGTGAGGTTTCGAGAGAGGAAGGACCTCAGCAGGGTACAGTGCCATAGAGTGCATCCTCCAAAGCAGCCATTTTATCCAGAGGAACTGATCTTGGTTGTCTGGAGATTAATTGTAATAATGGGAGCTCTCCAGGTCCCACTTGAACATTGGCAATTCTAAAGGTTTGGAGGCAGTTCCTGGGAAGGACAGAGTTTAGGGGGATGTGGTATCATTTCCTGATGACACTCTAGGCTGTCTCCCCTAATCTCTGCAGTCTCTCTACTATAGAAAGTAGGGGAAATTCCTAGAGCATCACTATATGGTGGCAGTTATCTCCCATTCCTTAATGCCTTGGAGCAGAAAATTGGGGTAGGAGCTGATAGTTCCCTACCCTGGGCGGGTGAATGGGATGCCTGTTTTTTTCCTAACATTTGTTGGGTAATAAGGGAAGAAAAAGCTATTACAAATGGAAATAATTTTAAATACTAGCCATTTATTTAGCATTTTAGTGTATGCAAAGTGCTTCATTTGCAGTAATCATTACAACAGCCTTACAAGGAAGGCCAGGCTGGATTCACTTTGGCCACTTACTGGCAAATCCACAAAAAATAGCTGGCTGAACTTTCCTAGGTATTAGTTCCTGTTAAAATTACCCACCCTTATACTCACTCGTTAATTTGTAATTTTGTGAAGTGTTCTTTTGTCTATTTTCAGCTCAATCAAATGACATTTATCCCAACAACATAAAGTTCCCATAAATTATTTTTCAGATGTTTTACAATCAATATATCAATTCTTAATGTGGCCCCATCTTTGGACACTCAAATACAGAGACTGGGGTGATGGACAGTCAAGACAGCTGTTTCTACTAACCTGAGAAAACCCCTAGGTTTGCCAAAAAGTCTGAAATTTAAAGATATTGAACAGTTTAAAAAACCCTCCAAAATGGTAGAAGCAACTCCTGTAGCTTTAAGAAATGAATGCCATCAGTGCCTGTTGTTAGGAAACCACAAAAATATTATCAGCCTTCAAGCCTTGTTTTTGTCAATAAAAGACAAGGGAAAGGAGTAGGGCCCTTTCCACGGCTGTTTTGGACATCAAGGGAGGAGGTGTTGCATCCAGTCTCCACAGCAATCACCAGCCGATTTGCTGCCACATGACTTACATGTCCCACACGGGCCTGGCAGCTTGCTACTGTTCAACATCAGCCGTCATATCAAAGCCAGTGTGGTATGGTAGATAAAGTTTCAGACTACAGTCTGGAAGACCTTGATTCAAATCCCCATTCAGCTGTGGAAATTCACTGGGTGACCTTTCACCAGCCTAACTTTCCTCAGAGGGTTGTTATGAGAATACAATGGAAGAGAGGAGAATGATGTAAGGAGCTTTGGGTCGCAAAGTTGCCTGGAAAGTTGGGGTATAAATTAAGTAAATAAATATAGCTGAAGATGGGGACTGATAAAAGTAATTTGGTCAGTGGGTAGGAAGGAAAGAAGGAATCAAGGAAAGTTGAGGATATTGGGGCTGTCAGTAGGAGAGAAAGAGAAAATAGTGTAGGGAGGGGAAATACAAGAAAAAGTTAGGTGCTCGGCTCGACACAATTCCTTGCAGGTTCCCCACTAGGCAACTGGGCCAAGCCAGGGTAGCAACACACAACTGGGTCCAGCTCAGTTGGCACTGCACAATTGGGCCCAACTTAGTAACTGGCACCACAGAATTTAGCCAGAGATTTCCTATGGAGAGGGTGCCAGGGGGTTAGAAGGAGGGAAAGCTGAAGACAGAAGGGCAGATAAAGATATGTTGGTTGGTGAGTGGGGAGAAACAATCAGGAAAAGAGGAGAGGTCATTGGGAAATAGTAGGAGAGGAAAATGAGATATCCACCACAAGTTCTTGTGGGTGCCCTGCTTGTATGATATGGTGTCTCTCCTGTCCCAGTTCTACAAAATCTGCTATAAAACATTTGTAAATTTTTATCAATAGGTAACAGGATATGAAGCTGCCTCAGCCCCTTAGACAGTATTTGTCAGGATATTGCAATATTTTGCTAAGTTATGTGACAAACATATTGAACATTAACAATGTCTGTTAGCGTGATAAAAATGTGTGACCAGAATTATCCCTATGGCAATAATGGGAATAAAAACTCTTTCTCTTAAAGAGAGAGTTCTGATGAACTGCTAGCTTATATATTTTTGAAGAGAAATGCTTAATTTATACTTCATCATCTCAGGCTCCTCTGGGGAATATTGAAATATATGTTGCATCCATAACCATGTAATCTAAATAAGGTTGTTTCCACACAAATGTTTTACACTTTGTTGGCTTGCTTACAGTAGTGCTCTTTTGGGGAGGATTCACGTGACATCATCCTAAATTTGTTCTGCTTTTGTGTTTTCTCTGTCTTGTGAGTTGGGCCTCAAGAGATTTATTTTAAAAACCTGGAGTCCATGGTAAATTATAATATGCATTAAACAAACAAGTCAAAATAGTAACAGAAGTGGACACATAGGGTTTTTTAAGTTGCACCAAACCTTACCATTCTCTTGGTTGCAACTTAACTCTTCCTAGGCTGAGTTCAGACTGGTAATTTGCTCTGAGAGCCAGTTGCAGCAAAAAAGCCCCGGAACAAACTGTTCCAGGGTTTCCCGTTCACACAGCCCGGGCTGCTGCCGGAGCATACCAGGAGGAGGTGCGCTGGAGTGTTCAGACTGCTGCCCCAGAGGTGCGCTGTATGCAGTGTTTCCCCATTAATTCGGCTGTGGGTATATGCGCTCATGCACTCATATGCATAAGCGCATTTTGCTGATTGGGGGAGGACCCTGCAGCACCAGCACCACATTGGGCAGTAGAGTGGAGCACGGCCAATCATACCGCTGCTGCCTTCTGCCCAACGCGGGTTGCTCCCGGCTTATCAGTGGAGCATTCATACTTCCAGGAAGTGGACAAACGCAGGACACAGGCACTCTTCAGGGATTTGCTACCGCTTTTATGAAGTATCTATTAAACGCAGGAAGAAAGTGGAACAGATCGGGTTGCCTACGGGTGGGGAACGCCCCCTTTAATGCAGTTTTAAAGCATTGCTGAAACGGGGCTCTGCCGGAGCAAATTGCCAGTCTGAACTCAACCCTAATATCTACCACTTTGCTGAAATATTATTCTTTGAGTCATTTTATCCCCTGCTTGCCAAAATGAAGACCACAGACATGAAACTAAAGGCCACACTTTTATTAACTCCATATAACTGATCTGCAAGTGGATAATAGTTCACTGACCTTCCTCTGTCCTTTTTTTTTGTGCTTCCAGAGTAAGAGCTAGGAAATAGTTTCATGTCTCCCATTGCAAAACTTCTTCAGGCATCCCTGCCTTAACTTAAAATATCAGATCAGTCCTTAAAACTGCTCTTTGTTCTTCTACCTGTCACTGTAAGTATGCCAAGGGGATCTCCAGCCATGTCATCAGTATGCTAGCTGAGGAGCTTTGGGGATGATGAGACTGTCACGTTCCAAAGGTACTTCTCATCTCTCCAATACCTTTGAGCCATAGACTGTGAGAAGGCGGAGTTGGTAAATTCCCCTCACCATGCTGCTGCTGCAGGATGCTTACCTCTCACTGGACATGCACTATGACCTAATTAATTGTGGTGGTCCATCTCCAATGGTCAAAAAGAGAAGGCAGTGGGACTGATGCCCACTCTTAAATAGACTTCATCTCACCCTCTCCCAAATCACTTACAAAGATGACACTTACAAAGTGTCATGCCAATTTGGCTCTTTTTCCCCACCTGCTGTGGCAAATTGCACTACTTTTCCAGTGCCTCTTGGAGTTGCAGATTTAGGAGCTGTTGCCTCTTCTCCCACATGACAAGCACTGTGGCCTAATTAATTGTGCTGAACAAAGTCTAAGTAGAATGAATTGTGTTACCTCTTTACCTGCTACCAATGCCAATTAAAGGGAAAAAGGCAGCTTCCTCCCATTGTTAATTGAGAAGAAACCTCCCCAAATCCTGTTGGCCCCTAAGCCTACCAGCCATTCCTGTCCCAACTACTGCTTCAAGTTAAGGCTGCCATGTCCCGCCCCCCTTGGCACTGGTGGGAGATGGGAATGGGGTAGGGTGGGTTGGTATAGCATCTCACTTTTTTTTGGGGGGGGGAGGACCTAAAACCATATTGCTTTGTTACACAGTGCAGACCAATTGGACCACAAGCAAAACTGAGTGTGGCTAAACTGGAAATGAAACCATTGCATTTCCAACATAGCAACTGCCAGGAAGCTGAATGGTCCACAGCTTTCATCTGAGATTCAGACTGGTTGGGAAGTGTGTGGCCACATAAAATGGGGGGGGCACTGCAGCCTTCCACCTGCCCATCCAGCTGTTTGCCCTGGCTCCACTTAGCAGCCTTCTGCCTCATCACATCATGGTACCTGACTTATCCTAATTTTCCTCTAATTCTTTGTATTTAGAACATTTACAGTCCGTTATTGAGACTGCTGACATTTTTGTAGGGATAAAAACTGAAAAAAGGGGGGGGGGGAGAAACTCAACCCAAAATCAGCTGCGAACTAAGAGGATCAAGTTACAAACTATATTGTACAAAAATACAAAATGTTTATTAGGATGTGTGTCACTTCCATCAGGGACTAATGGAATCTTTGACACCAGAATAATCTGAAAAATTGATACGGCTACTATTTAGGGCCTACTATTGATGGCCTACAATACAAACTTGTAGCAATTGCAAAAACATATAAGACAACAACATCTGGTCATATATGTGTGTATGTGTGTATGTGTGTATGTGTGTGTATATATATATATATATATATATATATATTTAAATTTCTTGTGTGTACATTTCTGGATGTGTGTCATTGCAATCAGGGCCGGCCCCAGGTGTCTGGGCGCCCTAGGCAAGACAGCCTGGGGCGCCCACCCCACGGGGATGCCAATCTCCCGGTGGGGCCTGGAGACCGGGGGGGTGGAGCGCCGGCTTTGAACGGGCGCCCCTTCCCTCCCAGCCCCAGCACCGGCTGAAGATGGGGGGGGAAGCCAGGAAAGGGGCGCCCGTTTGAACGGGCGCCCTTCCCTTCCAGCGCTGGCTGGAGACCGGGGGGGAGCCAGGGAAGGGGCGCTTGTTTGAATGGGCACCCCTTCCCTCCCAGCCCCAGCGCCAGCTGAAGACGGGGGAGCGCCGGCTTTCCTGAGGCACGCCACAGTAGCGGCGTGCTCAGGAAAGCCAGGAAAGGGGTGCCCGTTTGAACGCCGGCTTCACAGGGGGCGGGGTGGGGGCGCTTTGGCGCCCCTGTGGACCCCAGCGCCCTAGGCAAGCCGGCAGTGATTGCAATATAAAGAATATGGATCACTGAGGAAGGCCTGAAGGGGCCGAAACGCATATGGTCCTTAGGTCAAAAGATTTTTACCCATCAATTGTATTTGTATAATAACTAACTTGGTTGTATAAGCCATTTAAGCCTGATACTTAGACTATTTCTTTTAACTGCAGTATGTTTTAGCCATGTGTACACCCTAATAAACATTTTGTATTTTTGTATAATATAGTTTTTGTAGGGATGATTGAGGTCACAAGCCTATTCATTTTTTTGGACTAGGAAAGATTATATTACAATCTGGGGTAGTGTTTTCTTGCAAGTTATTTGTTATTATGAAACTGTTATTTTTTTAGGATTTGGGTGACTGTAAGTGGATGACGTGGGAGGGACATTATGTGATATTCTATGCCACTGGAAAGAGAATTTACAAGAACTTTCTCTTTTTTTAGTATAAATGTCTCTGATGAAGCCATGAATGGGCAAAAGAGGACCTCACAAAAGAACACCCTAACATTAAACAGGCAAAATGACTGGTGATTTTAACAGTAGTTAATGCACTGAAAGTGTCTTTTAGGGGTTTTCTTTTGTCCCCCCGCCCCTGCTGTGCAACTACAGCAGTTTGAAAGATCTGTATTCCCTTGAACTTTACACAGTGGCGACCAATCATCCTGTAATTGCACTTTAGTGATTTGACACCTTTATTGTAGAACAAATAAAGAACAAACCATAACGCCTCCATGCCAGTGCAAATACAGCTTTGGCTTCGAGGAAAACGTTTGTTGCAACATGGCTTTAGATGCAAGAAGGTTTTTACGCATTTTACTGTGGATACAAAGGGATACTAGCGTCCAGAATCAGGGTTTGAGTCTAGAGAGCTTGGGGACTAACCTGGAACGAATTACTGCATCCTGCACTATTTAATGTTGCCTTTGTTGCTCTCTGCAGCCCCCTATTGTTCTATCAAATGCTCCTGCAGTTGTCTCATGTCATTGCTTATTATCTTCAGTAATATGCCCACTTTTGCTGCTGCCATTTTGAAATTTATGAATATGCGTGCATGTTACCACACCTCCACAAATAGATGCACATACATTTAGACAGAAACAGGGAACTGGCTTGCGTTTTTGTACAGGGAGAGGAGAATATAGATCTTTTGCACAAAGAGGTGGCTGTGAGTAGCATGTTCACCAGAAAAATAATGACAGAGACCAGATATTCAGGTTCAAAAAGAAATACAGATTTTATTGGGGAATTTGGTA
Source organism: Gekko gecko (assembly GCA_029375565.1). Lineage (NCBI taxonomy): Eukaryota > Metazoa > Chordata > Lepidosauria > Squamata > Gekkonidae > Gekko > Gekko gecko. The sequence goes on along the minus strand of JAPDNY010000002.1, from coordinate 67,699,915 downwards.
CTATGTTAGGGAGGGAGTGACATCCTAAGCAAATGCTCTGTCACAAGCATAGACAAATGGTACATTCCTACCCAAACATATCACAACATCAACAAGAAATCAACCAGAGCTACTGGGAAGCAAAAGTTACTTTTGAGCTAGAGGTGTAAATGCAGGGGAAATTGGGATAGGATGGAGGAGAAGAGGGTCCATTGGAGAAGAGACGCCCAGTCTTCCAAGCATAAGGCCCCAACTAGCAGAGAGAAGCAAAATGCCCACTCTCTGTGTAGTGCGGTATGGGTTAGAAAACAAGGAGAGATAGATTAAGATGGGAAAGCAAAGATACACCTTTCCTCATCTGTGTAGAAATCAGGAAGGAAGAAGGAGGGATCCAGTGCATTGGGAGGCTATTATGCTTTGCAAGGTTACACTAAAATTTTTGGCTCTAAAGCCAAACTAGTTATGGTATTGGAGGGGCACAGGATAACAAAGGAATGGCATGGGATTTAGGTGTCATATCAAGAGAAAACTATAAAACTGAGAATGTGCTAACTGAATTAATGGGGAAGGACAGGGGAATGTCTTGTGAAATTAGTAGAAATAGGAGAAGAAGAAGAAGAAGAAGAAGAAGAAGAAGAAGAAGAAGAAGAAGAAGAAGAAGAAGAAGAAGAAGAAGAAATTACATTTATACCCCGGCCTTCACTCAGAGTCTCAGAGCGGCTTCCAATCTCCTTTCCCTTCCTCTCCCCAAAACAGACAGCCTGTGGGGTAGGTGGGGTTGAAAGAGCTCTTTTGAGGACTGTTCTTGAGAGAACAGCTCTGACAGAACTTGTGACTGACCCAAAGTCGCACCAGCAGCTGCATGTGGAGGAGTGGGAAATTGAATTTTACAAACCTCTATTATGCCCGCCTCTTAGTCGTCTCTTTTCTGAACTAAAAAGTCCCAGACTCTTCAGCCTTTCCTCATGGAGAAGGTGCTCCAGCCCCCTAATCATCTTGGTTGCCCTCCTTTGTACCTTTTCCAGCTCTGCCGTGTCCTTTTTGAGATATGGTGACCAGGACTGTACACAGTATTCCAAATGAGGCCACACCATAGATCTCTATAGGTGCATTACTATATCAGATGTCTTATTCTCAATCCCTTTCTTAGTAATCCCTAAGAGAGTTTGTCTTTTTCACTGCTGCAGCACACTGGATTGACACTTTCACTGAGCTATCCACTATGACCCCAAAATTCCCCCCCTCCATCTCAGCAAGTTCAGACTCCATTAGTTTATACTTGTTAGGATTTCCCCCTGATGTGCATCACCTTACATTTACCAACATTGAACTTCATTTGCCACATTGTCGCCCACTCACCCAGTTTGTGGAGGTCCTCTTGGAGCTCTTCACAGGCATCCTTGGTTTTCACCATCCTGAATAATTTTGTGTCATCTGCAAACTTGGCAACTACACTACTCACACCTAGTAGTTTATGAATAAATTAAATAATACTGGCCCCAATGCTGATCCTTGTGGGACCCCACTGCCTACTTTCCACCATTGCTGCAAATTTGTGGGCAAATAGTGGGGAGGAGAAAGGAACAGTGGGTGAAAGTCTGGGGGTATGAATGGAAAGCTTTCAAAATTGTGGGAAAGTCTGACTTGCTAAACTTGGTTTCTCTACAGGTCAGATGAGGGCCTACTTCTACTGTCCTAATATCTGGAAATAATTGATTTTGTGTGTTGAGTAGAACATCTGGAAACCCAAGCCTAGAAATGATATGGGGTAGTCTGCCAGTTCTCTGTGAGCAGTAAAACTGGATTAGACACAGTGGGATTACCAACAATTTATTTTTGAATGAATACAGAAGCTGGTCAATTTAATAGATGTAAGCAAAGCCTTTTCAAAAAGCCTGCAAAAATATTATTTCCTCACACTTGAACACACCATGTTTTTTTTCCTCATCTCTCTAACATTTTTTTCCTAAGTCATCCATCAGGAAACAAAACCCTCAGCTGTAGCACTGTCCATATGATCAAGGGGCCCATGGAAGGCCTAAGAGATTTTGAAGCACAGCCTGAGGCAGTAAACACAAATGACATGGCCAGTTTTGGTATAAGTATACCCATTAAATGATTGACAATAATGCCATCTTTAAAGCTATGATAGAATTTGCAGGCTGCCCCCTATGGTTGCCATGTTCCCCCACCCCCGGCAGGAGACATGGGGGGAGTAGGGTGGCCAGATCCAGGTTGGGAAACTCTTGGAGATTTGGGGATAGAGCCTGGGGAGGACAGGGACCTCAGTGGGGTACAATGCCATAGAGTTCACCCTCCAAAGCATCCATGTTCTCCAGTCTATCTCTGTAGACTGGAGATGAGCTGTAATTCCAGGGGAGATGAGCTGTAATTCTCTATAAAGGTAAAGGTAAAGGTTCCCTTGCTCGAAAGCCAGTCGAATCCGACTCTAGGGTTGCGGTGCTCATCTCCGTTTCAAAGCCGAAGAGCCAGCGCTGTCCGAAGACATTTCCGTGGTCATGTGGCCGGCATGACTAAACACCAAGGCACACGGAACGCTGTTACCTTCCCACTGAAGTGGTACCTATTTATCTACTTGCAATTTCTTGCTTTCGAACTGCTAGGTTGGCAGTAATTCTCTATACCATGGCACTAATGGTAGGGCCAGCCCTTCTACTACCATGTGCTACAAAAATAAACAAGCATTTGAAATACTAATACTTGTAGCATTTGAAATACTAACAACATTCTATTCCACATAATTTTTTGTGAAACTGGGCTCTAGTCCAAAAATTTGTGCTGATATAAAATCTTCTGTTTGTTTTTCCTGCAACAGGGTAACATGGCTACCTTGTCACAGATCTAGTACCTACTGACTCATGTTCTGTTCCATCTATCTCTCTGTTGCCAATGCCTACACTGTATCATCAGGAAGAGCTGTGATTTGGTAAACAGGATCCTCCCATTGTCCCCTGACCCTCATGACCTTGGGCACGTTGGTGATTTCCGTTTTACTGAAAATTCACAGAACGGCACGTTACTTATTTCCTTCTTATGTGTTTTCTTCGACAGCATTACCATTCATAATCACTACCCTCCTGGCGAGTCTGAACAGCTGTTGCAACCCTTGGATCTACATGCTTTTCACCGGTCATCTTTTCCATGACCTCCTGCACCGATTCCTCTGCTGCTCCTCCCGCTATTTAAAATCACGACAAGGGTGTGACCTCAGCGTCAGCAAGAAAAGCAACTCCTCCACGTTTGTCCTGAGTATCAAAAGCTCCAGTCAGAGGAGCTTCACACAGCCATCTACAGCATGAAGAAGGAAGGACAACCTAGGTCTCCATGAAGTGTACCACAATGAGTTGGGTGGACTGGCTTCAGTATGTATGTGCTTAAGGATGTAAAGCAGCAGAAAGCAGGGGTGTTTGGGTGTAAATACATATATACATACATACAGATTATATACAAAATATATTACAGTGTGTGTATGCAAATATGCAGGATGTTCATTATTTAACAGAGACAGGATAACAGGAAAACAGTTGTAGTCTAAATCATTCACACAAGGGCTTGGGTGCCTCATTCTGCAAATGGAAGGGGGTGGGTGTTGATTTCCTTCTTCCACTGCAGAACTCCACTTGCCCCTTTCATGGTGTGCCTGCTAGTGTTGCCAGCCTCCAGGAGGTGGCTGAAGATCTCATGGAATTACAACTGATCTCCAGGTGAGAGAGATCAGTTCATCTGGAGAAAATGGTCACTTTGGAAGGTGGACTCTATGGAATTATACCCTATTGAAGTCCACCCCTTTCCCCAAACCCCACCCTCCTCAGGCTCCACCTCCCAGATCTCCAGGCATTTCCTAACCCAGACATGGCAACCCTACTGGTCCCTCAGAAGCAGCATTTTGGGGATCATTTTGGCAACAGTGGGTGGGAGGAGGTGAAGAAGTCTTTTTCAAGGATGGGAATCCCTTTCTTTGGCAGTAATTTATCATGGGATCCAAGCCAATAAATAATGTAGGGCTTGTTTGCTATGCTTTTACAAATATAGATCACTGAATTCACAAATGTAGTGTCCACCTACATTCACAAAGAAGCAAGAAGAGCTTATCCTATATGAGAGGTAGAGGAGCACTAGCCAGCTAGAATTGATTGTTTTTCCTGCCAAACCACATGTGCAGCAGAACCAGATGGTGTAGATTCTCCTAAACTGGAGCATTCAGCCTGCACAGCAAAAGGTGGGATCAAATATCTAGAAAGCTCTACTATCAGATTCATTTCTAGTGGACAAAAAAAATTAGTTGTCATAAAGCATGGTTCTGGGCAAGCCTAATATGAAAGGGATTTTTTAAAAATGTACATGAAGTATATTTCACAAAGGAAGTATTAAAAATGATATTCCTACAACTAAAGTGAATAATCAGAAATACAAGCAGGAACTTACAAGAAACTTGCAGGCAGGGGGCATCCCCCCACCTTTGTTTCCTCCCCTCTCCCCCTACTTTTTTCAAAACTGCAAATTACTTTTAATTTAAATATTTTCAAGATTAGCAAAATGGCTGTTATCCCCCAGCCTTGACATGCTCTCCAAAGCACTCCCCCCCCGCGGGATTAACAAGGATAACAACAGCAACAATAAAAACAAGTAACAAACCAAGCCCATTCCTCCATTGTCTTTGTTAGAGCTTGCAAACTGAGAGCTAGCTACACTCCAGTTTCTGAAACAAAGTCCGGAGTCCCTAAAGCAGCTGAAATTCATTTTCTTTCTTCAAATCTATGCACTTTCCTATGAAGTTGCAGTTTGGCATTGGTGTGTATAGCCGGGAGTGTTCACTGCAAGAGAAAACAAATCCACTATATTTCTTTCTTGCTGGGCAAAATAACTGCTGACTCTGGCACATAACATGATTGTACAAAATGGAGTCATTCATGACCGGTTAGAAATTGGCCTAAACCAGAATTTTTTTCCCCTTTATAAAATAAAGATTATGGTGATGGTTGACATTCATAAACCGCTGGTCTCTGCTTGTTCCCTTTGTTGGGGGTGCCTTTAAAAACAATCCTGCACCACTTGCCAAGCAGCCATTTGGCTTCAAAAATGCCTCAGGCTTTGCTCCCTATTGAGTTATTTCATGAGATAATTACTGTTCTTCAAACATTAACACTGCAGCAGAGCAAAGTTTGAGTCCAGTGGCACCTTTAAGACCAACAAAGTTTTATTCAAGGTATAAGCTTTTGTGTGCAAGTGCACTTCACCAGATACACTGAAACAGAATCCCCTCAACCATTACACATAGGAAGAGATGGGGGTGGGGGGTGGGAGTTAGTTGCCAGGATGGCCTAATTAGAGTCAAGATGCATAAGTAACTGGGCAATTATAGCTGAGATTAGATTAAGGAGTTTGGTAAGATCTATGAATGGCAGTAAATTAGCATACAAATACAGTAGTTAACAAGCAGATTAACACTGTGCAGGTATGTGGTACGGTGCTTCAGGGTTGGGATGAAAAAAAAATCACAGAAGAAACAGTCACAACGTTACACACTGCAGTTTGTAGGAAGCAGTGGCTCTGTCTCCTCACCACTTTGTTTCTTTTTCTTCTGGTTCTTTGGAACCTGTTGCCTGATTACTCTAACAAGATCATGGAAGGCTTTGTCAAGATTCAGTGTGGGGGTCCTTAGCACTGGTTTCTATGTATGGAATAGTGTGCTTTGCTGCCATTTCTTTTCCTTGCTCCTGGGTGATTTTTCATAAATGCATTAGATCAACTTTCCCATCTCCTGCCCCCATGTACTGCTCCCTCATTGCACTGAATTCTTCCTGGTCTGCAGTGCCCAGGGCATCTAGAGTGGCTCACTGTCCTTCTATTTCAGTGTGTTTCTGGTATGAGTCTTCGATGGTTGGATCATAATTTGGCACAAAAATTTTCTGGAAAAACTGAATAGTGAGGGCTCTCATCCCCACAGCTCCATCCCCGACTACCACCAATTTATATGTGAGAAGATTTTCACTTGGGACAGTGCTTGTAGTCATGACATCAACAGGTCAAACCTTCAAGAGGCTCTGGAAGTATGCAGGGTTATCCTCTTTCATCATCACAACAATCATATGAAATAGGTTGAGCTTAGAGATACTCCCCTCTCCCCCTACGTCTATGCCTCTCACTGTTTTTCCATCCTGCCACCGCTTCACATTTACTTTCTCCTCCATGCCAGTTACTCTCTCTGCCTTTTACCCCATCACTCCCTCATTCTCACTCTTTCTGCCCCCAGCGCAGTTTCTCTCTCTCTCTTTCTGCCCCCCATCACTCTCTCTTTCTGTCCCTCTACCCCATCCATTTCTTTCTCTCTCTTTCTACCCTGCTACCCCAGCACTCTCTTTCTCTCTGTCTGCCCCCCACCCCCAAGGTTTCCCTCTCCTCTCCCCAGCCAGCTTGCCTGAGCTGCTCTGGGTGGGCCAGCCGAGCTTCCCTCCCCTCCCACATCAGCTCACCAGGAGCAGCTATGGGCAGGCCCACCAAGTTTCTCCCCACCACTCTTGGTGGCTTTCCTGGAGTTAATCTGGGCAGGCCCACCAAGCTTTCCTCCTCCCTACAGCTCTTTGCACCCCCTCCCGAGCTGCTCCATGTAGACCTGCTGAGCTCCCCCTGCCCCGCTGCTCTCAGTGGCATGCCAAGCAGGCATGCCAAGCTTCCCTCTTCACTCACAGTTCTCAGCAGCTCAGCTCTGCAGGAGAGCCCACTGAACCTTGAGAGCCCACTGAAGCTTCCCCCTCTGGTCTCAGCAGTTCACCTGGAACCGCTCTAGGTGGGTCAACCAAGCTTCTCCCACCTCCCTTGCTGGCTTGCCTGGAGCAGCTCTGGGCAGGCCTGCCAGGCTTACCTTTGGCTCTTGGAGGCTCACCCAGAGCTGCTCCAGGTGGGTTTGCTGAGGCCTCCCCCTGCTGCTTTCCCCCTTGCTTTTTCCAACCCCCTAGCTTTCAGTGGCTTGCCTGAAGTGGCTGCAGGCAGGCTGGGCCCAGCAGCACCTCCCAAGTTCCACTGCCACCTCAGCAGCAGCCTCCATGGCTAGAACTTTCGAAGGTAAGTGCATTGTCTGTGCATGCACACACAATGCTTTTTATTTGGGGGGAATTTAAACCCCTCAATGTATTTTTTAAAAACTTTTCAGATTTTTCTGCAAACCTAGAGGGTCACCCAATCTGTGGATTTAGATAGCTGCAGATAGGGGGCACACTTGGGAATCAGCTATACAGATTCAGAATTCTGAATCTGTTATTCATATTTCCCAATATAATTTTTGGAACAGTTTTTTAAAGGGAACTTTGACTCTCAAAAGCTTATACCCCAAAATGTTGTTGGTCTCAAAGGTACTACTGGATTCAAACCTAGCTGTTCTACTGCAGACCAACAAGGCTACCCTCTGAAATAGGGTTGCCAGCCTCCAGGTGGGGCCTAGAGATCTCCCGCTTTTACAACCCATCTCCAGCTGACAGACATCAGTGCCCCTGGAGAACATGGCTGCTTTGAAGGGTGGACTCTATGACATTGTACCATACTGAGGCCCCTCCCCTCCCCAAATCCCGCCCACTCCTGGATCCACACCCAAAGCCTCCAGGTATTTTCTAACCCAGACTTGGTAACCCTACTCTGAAATTAAAATGTTACAGATATCTACTATCAGATAGATCATCTATCACTGAGTGTCAAATACAGACATAAGGCATTCAGATAATATTTGAACATTCAGGGAACATCTGAAGAATCTGTAGCATCAAGCTCTGCACAGGAGAGTTTTTGAACAATATTTTAGGAAACAAACTGGTTGCCTGCTCCACAGAATCTTCACACACAGCCCAGGAGAAGCTGTCATGTTGATTCTGCTGCATGCGTAGACGCTGATACTACAGTATGCATAGGACTGAGTGCTAAATTATTTTCAGTCCAGAACCTTTGGGCAAGCAGTGAATAAGAGCTGAAAGAGATGATGCGTTTGAGTTCTCTGATTTTCACTGAGAATGGTGGAGATGGAGCATTAAGCCTGTGACTGTTTTAAAGAAAATTAAAGATGTTGGGGGAATCTCATCATAGGCCTTATTTAGCTGTGCCCATGTGTGAGATTGTTTTAGTTTATTTTCAGTCTACATTTTAGCAGGTTTTCATCTTTGTCTGTTTAAACAAGCCTAGAGTGGGATATACATTTTAGAATTAATGAATAATACTACTTGTACTGAGATTACGATCTTGTTTAAAATGGAGAATCCCAACAATGGCTGATATAGTCACGAAAACTGCAGGGCTGGCTCCAGAGTGTCGCAGTGTGCTGTAATCAGTTCTGTAGGACTGGATTCAGAAACCTTTCTTCTAAGCCTTTTTTTCAGTGAATGGGAAGTTTGTGTGAATATTGTATAAGAGCTAACGTTATGTAAGCTTACTTTACTCAAGGCAATGCACTGACGAGGTTGGGCGAAGCACAGATCCACAGAGGTCTTTTATAGACCTGCATCAAAATGACAATACTATCAGGAGAATTAACTGTGACTTGCAGGAGTAACTCCATCAGTTACTAACATGAATGCCCACAGGGCTTTCTTTACATATCAATGCAACTTTTTCATATCTGAAGAATTCTTATGATACATAAACCTTGTTCAATTGATTGAAGGGGACGAGCGAACTCAGTTCAGTGACTGCCAAATTAAATCTGAGTATAAATTCTTCAATTATTACTTTCAAAAAGGTTTATTTAAGATGAATATTACTTTACTGTAGATAACTTTGATAAATATGATGTGGATATAACTTCACTTCTCTGTAACTCACTTTATCATGCAAGTGCTATGAAAAAACTTCTGTGTAAATTTAAATTTATGTTTTTGTTTAAGAGAAAAACATGGGAAAAATAGATGTAAACCCAGCGGGATGAAAGGGGGGACAAAACGCATTACACACAAAATGTAAAATAAATGTAAATGTAAAATGTACAGTAAATGGGAAAAATAATGCACCAAATGTGCACCGTACCATGCCTTAGCAGATTTTTAATGGCTCCTCTTGATTTAATTTATCTAGCAAGTCTTCTTGCTCCTACTGTGAATACTGTAGGGTAAAATGATAGCCCTGCTGGCCAGAGCACATAGAGGAATAGGGAGGAAGAGACCACCAAAAGAGGGAGGGGGGGGCAGGAGCCACAATAGTTGCATTCTATTTCATTTTATCAAAGTCTTTGGATGGAATATATTTTAAAACTATATGGCAGCTAGGTAAGAGTTATTTTTTGAAAAGTATTGTTCAAGGTTCAACTGCAAGTAAGTCCAGGCACTCTTCATAAAAGATATACTTTATTGGAATACAAGTAAGTTGCCCTCGTTAGCAGAGTTATTGTCAGGAATACCCCACGAAGCATAATGGCCTACAGATATAGTATGATGCATAAGCTCTATTAGTGAATGAGAACTGAGTGCGCGCGCGTGTGAATACTCCCGGCGGGAGGATACATAATAAGAAGGAGATGTGCCCCTCTCCCTCTTCTATCTAAGGCGAGAAATTTTCCACCAGCTGGGAAGGCAGGCCTGTGTCTCTTCTGTTCAAGGACACTAAGATAGGAAGCTTCGGCAGAGAACTCTCCCACAAGTTACAGGAAAGCATTCTTTGCGCAGGTGTGCCAGCTAATTAAAACAAACAATACAGACACTGTCTGAATGCAGACAGGAGAGATAATGGCAGTGTAACTGACACATCAGTAGAAATCCAAATAACAACAATGACAACAGGTCTGTAACCATGTGAACTAACAGTTAAAAAAAATGGGGTGCTAGGGTCAAATGCTGGGGAGTTTTGTTCAGAACCTTAGACTGGCAATCGACAATGCATTATTATGCAGAGCTGCACCCTAACATAACATAGTCTGGGATGTCTGACATTAGTTATGACAGATACTCTGAAATTACATTCCCCAGGGTTCCTAAACTTGACTGCTTGCTGGCTTAAGGGTAAAAAAACATCTAAAGAGTCCTTTAGGGATGCTTGAACAGCCAACACAGGCTCATGTCCTATTTGCCAGTAGTGTATAGGGAGCTATTTTTTTCAAGGACTGGTTCGACTGCCGCTCAGTCCATGCATGTCTGCTCAGCAGCTCGCTTCACTATATTCCTTTCTCGACATGCAGTACAGGATAATTGGCTTTTTGTGCAGGTACATTCTCACCCAGCTCGACTGAGTTCTATTACTCCCCACCCTTTCTGCATAATTACTGTGCTCAGTGGGCAATTACTTAAGTAGACGATTAAATCAGTTACAAATCATGTAAATCGGTCATAAACAAATGCCATGTTTTAATAGAATCCTCCCCTTTGGTGTTTGTCTGAGTAGTCCCTAGTAATGCTGATAAGCAGGCAGTTTTGCAGAATCCTGCTGCAAATCGCAACACTGTTTGGCATTTGTTTGCAGATCTTTGTTATGAGCTAACTAGCTGGGTAATTGGCCCACATCTGACTGACACCTTTGAACATGGTAAATTCAACAGTCTAACATGTTCACAGCAAAATCTGCAGGCCTAGAGTTCCTTTTCATAGAATCATAGAATCACAGAGCTGGAAGGGGTCATGAGGCCATCTAGTCCAACCCCCTGCTCAATGCAGGATCAGCCCAGAGCAGGGATCCCCAATCTGTGGCCCGTGGGCCACATGCAACCCCCAAGCTCTTTCTACGCAGCCCTCCAACCTACTTGGTTTACTGCTATCATCCTCAAGGCATTTTCCCTCACAACCACACTATTCTTCCTGCCTCAAGAGGCACCATCTGCTGATGTTCTTCCTGTCCCTTTCTTGTAAAGAGAGAGAGAGAGAGAGAGAGGGAGAGGGAGAGGGAGAGAGAGAGAGGAGAGAGAGAGAGAGAGAGAGAGAGAGAGAGAGAGAGCAACAGTGTTTCTTCTGGTCTCCATGGTTCCTTCTGTCAGCCCCCTCTTGGTCTTATTCTGTATACTAGCATTTGGCAATTCTGGGTGCTATGCTAGCCAGCAAAACTCGGGTACCACTTAGCTTTTTCACTGCCCCTCTCCATGCATTACCATGTTGAAGGCTATATATGTGTGTAATGAAGATAAGACAAATGTGGACAGTCGCGACCTAGTCTAGAAACAAATACTGAGAAAACAGTTGTGAGAGCCTGACTCACAAATCAAGTAGTCAGCAAGACTTATATTTTTTTTTACTATATATTGCTACCAATAAACACTACATAACAACAATGAACAAATTCCATCAAATCATAAGAAAATCCTTGTATAAGAATACATCAATGTCATCTTCAGATTTTCTAACAACAACATTTCAAAAACTGGATCTTCCTCAGGAAATATTCTATACAGTAGTACAGGGAATTTCATGCTCATATAGTGCTATCACAGAACCAGAATAATATAATGCTTTTACTAGTAGAATGCTGACCTCAAAGCTATTCGGGCTGCAAACATGCTACTCAGTTTCTGATGGATCCCAGGCTTGGGGACTCCTGGCCTAGAGCATCCCTGGCAAGTGTTTCTCCAGCCACTGCTTAAAGACTGCCAGTTTTCCCTCCCTACCACCAAGTTATTCTAAAAATATGGAGGTTAAGGCCAAGGAAATTATCTGTTTTCTTCAGAAAGTCCTTCTGAAAGTCAGGGGAAAGCTTTGGGCTCCACGTCCTGTTTGTTTCCCCTCCCAAGCAAATGTTGTACATAGTTTGCAGAATTAAAGAAGTGTGAGAGCCTTCTTCCCATTACTGACACCTAGGGTTGCCACCCCCCTCCCCCGGTTTGGCAGAGGTCCCCCGCTTTGGGGGGGGTTCTATCTGCCACCGGCCAAATGGCCGGTGGGGAAGCCCCACCCCCAAGCCCCAACACCCACAGCCACCCCTCTCCCTTCTCTCTTGAAGGGCTCCCTTTAAATGCACAGAGCTGGCACTCCCCGCTCACCTGAATGCCAGCTCCACAGGCAGCCTTCCCTGCACGCTCGATCACAGGCGGAGATTGGGGTGCCTGGAAACTGCTCTTAAAGGGGCAGTGCAGGAAGCTGGCATTTCCCTGCAAGCCCAATCTCCGCTCAAGATCGAGCGCGCAGGGAAGGCTGCCTGTGCTTAAACGGAGCTGGCATTCGGGTGAGCGGGGAAATGCCAGCTCTCTGCACAGCATTTCCCCATGCACAAGGGGCACGCAGTGGGGGGGAGCAGACGTCCCCAATGTGACGTCATCACGTCAGGGATGCCCCGCCCCTTCCAGGAACGGCCCCCAAAGTCCCCTGCCGGGGGCAAAGATGGACTTGGCAACCCTACTAACACCTGAAACTGTAAATGGTGCCACCCAACACCCCTGCAGGCTTTTAAAATCAGGACTCTTTAGTCCTGTTAACCGCTAATTCTGTTCAAGCCAGCTGCATAAAGAATTCACCCTTGGAAGATTTTTTTTAAAAAGTACCCTAAGTTACATTTTTATTATTTTTCAATATACACTACAGACATACAACCATACACATACCTAACATACACTAAGCTACTACATATAACACATATTCCAAGAGACTTATTTCTTACTCCTTCTTCAATTAACTGTATTTTCCCCCCAGTTTTCTATATTCAAACCAGGTTTGTCCTTTCTGTGTTCTCAAATCACAACATTTAATGTCCATTTGCGCTTACATTATACCATTCATAAAATCTCTTCCACTCTGTACTGGCTCTCATCTCTAAAGTCAGTTTGCCATTCTCTGCCATTTCAAAAAGTTTATTCACATACTCTCGCCTTGTTGGTATCTCCATTGTTTTCCAGTATTTGGCATACAAAATTCTCACAGCTGTTGACAGTCAGATATCTATCTGCTTTATCAAAATCTTTCAGAAATATATTCAACAGCAATATCTCTGGGGTGAATGGAACAGTAGCCGAATCCTCCTCTTTCTTTTACATCTTGTAGCATCTTCAACCTTATTCGTGCTCTCTTCCCTTGCCAGATAAATTTCATTGTCAATCTATCCAAATCCTTGAATAGATTCTGGTTTTGTAATACAGGAATAGTTTGAAACAGAAACATCCACCTAGGTAAGATATTCATTTTTAGTGTGGCTATTCTTCCCATCATGGAGAGCTGCAAAGTTTTCCATTTTTCCAAATCCTGTTTAGTTTTTTATAGTAGAGCTTTATAGTTATCTTCAATTAAAGTACTGCATTTATTCGTGACTGTAATTCCCAAATACTTTGCTTTATTTACAATCTGGAATCCAGTACTTTCTTGTAGTTTACTTTTTTGTTTTTGATCTAAATTCTTTACTATTATTTTAGTTTTTTCTGTATTTATTTTAAAGCCCGCTACTTCTCCATACTCTTCAATCTTTTCTTTCAATGCCTCTACTGCTTCTGTCGGATTTTCTAATATAAATGCTACGTCATCTGCAAAAGCTAAGAGTTTATAATGCTCTTTCTTTATTTGGAGTCCAGTTATTTTACTCTCTCTTCTTATAGCTTCATTCATTATTTCCAGCACCAGTATGAATAAAAGTGGTGATAATGGGCATCCTTGCCTCGTGCCTTTCTGAATCTCAAATTTATTTGGCAGCTCCCCATTGACTACAACTCTTGCCTGTTGTTCATTATAAATTGCTTCAATCATAATAATAAAGCTTTCTCCTGCTTCCAACATCCTGAGCATCTCCAGCATAAAAGTCCAATTAACATTATCGAATGCTTTCTCCGCGTTCAAAAAATCTATTGCCATTTGCTTCTCAGGATGTATTTCATAATATTCTAGTAGATTCATCAACATTCTCAAATTATTCCTCATTTGTCTTTTAGGCAAAAATCCTGCTCGGTCTTTATTTATTGTTTCCGCTAACACCTTTTTCATTCTTTGCGCCAAGATTGATGCAAAAATCTTATAATCGGTGTTTAGGAGAGATATCGGTCTATAGTTTTTCATTTCTTTTTCATCTGAGTTCTGTTTATGTATCAGAGAGATAATTGCTTCTTTCCATGTATCTGGAATTACACCCTGATCTCTTGCCATGTTACATATGTCCTTAAAAGTCATTGCGTTTTGTTCTTCAAATATATGGTAGAATTCCACTGGAAGCCCATCCGGGCCTGAGGCTTTACCTCTATTTTGTCTTTTTAAGGTTTGTGCTACTTCCATCATTGATATCCGTTGATTTAGTATTCATCTTTGTCCTTCTGTCAGTTTTTGCAATTTATATTTTTCTAAATAATTCTTAATGCCCTCCTTGCTGACATTCACTCTTCCATATAAAATTTTGTAGTATTCCTCCATAGCTTTTTTAATTTCTTCATTTCTATAAATTTCTTTTCCTTCTTTTCTCAATACTTTAATAAATGCCCTTTCTTTCTGTTGATTGATTTTATAGGCCAACCATGTCGTAGGGTTGTTTGCATTTTCAAAGTAGTTTTGTTCTGCAAAGAATAGCTTCTTTGCTAGTTCTTCTTTCAATAGACAGTTCATTTGATGCTGTAACATTTTTAATCTTTTTTTCGGTTCCATCTTTATTTTCTAAAGACATCATAGTGTTCTCTTGTGCTTTTGGTTTTTCAGTTTCTCATATCTTTGTTTACTTTGCCTATTAATTCTTGCTGCTTCTAGTATCAATAGTCCTCTAGAGAATGCTTTCATTGCATCCCATATCACCTGTAATGATGTGTCTTGCTTCTTGTTTTCTTTTTAAAAGGCTGTTAATTCTTCCTTCATTTTAATTACAAATTTCTCATTTCTTAAAGTCTTTAGATTCATGGTCCACCTATTTCTCTTCCCTATTGCTTGTAGTTCCATATACACTGGTTTATGGTCTGCATATGTCCCCGCCTGTATTTCTGCTTCTAACAAATCCTTAACCATTAAAGTTGAGATCCATATCATATCTGTTCTGGACCATGAGTTGTGTCTAGCCGAATAGTATGTAAACTGTCTTGAGGCGTAGTTTCTTATTCTCCAAGCATCCACCAAGTTTAATTCCACTAATCAACTTTTTAGACTTTTTGGCATTTCTGTCCTCCTTTTCTTCTTCCCCTTCCCACCTGTCTGTTTGTCTTTATCTTTGTCAGCAATTGTATTAAAGTCTCCAAGTAGGCATATATTCTGATAGTCCTGTTCGACTATAAGATTATGTATTTCTGAATAAAATTTTTCTTGGTCTTGGTTTGGTGCATAAATATTCACAAGTAGTATTTTTCCCCCAATTCTGAATTTCCACCATCAAGATTCTGCCATCCTCTGAATCATATACTTTCTCTGGAAACAGGTGCTCTTTAACCATCGTTGTCACTCCCCTCTTTTTTCCTTTTTATCTGAAGCCGTGAAGGTTTTCCCCAATTTTCTATTTTGTAAAAATTTCTCATCCTTCTCACAAATATGTGTCTCTTGCATGCAAATTACATCCAAATTCTGCTTGAGTAATTGGTGAAATATCCTTTTTCTTTTCTGGAGTCCATTCAGTCCATTGACATTCACTGATAGGATTCTAAGTTTTCCCTTATCCATTATACTTATCTTTCTGTTGGTATCCTTTCCCTTTTATCTGTTGTCACATGCCAATCGGGGATTGTCTAGTCCTAATCCTTCTTTCTTTGGGTTTTAAATCAGCTTCTGCTTTTCCCCGATCTTTTCTCTCCTCTTCTTTCTCTTCTTCTTCCTCTTCTTCCTCCTCTTCCATTCCCAATTCCTGACCATGTCTTTTTAGAAACTCTTCTGCTTTAAAAATTGATGTAATCCAGTACTTTTTGCTTTGATAAGTAACCACCTGTATTGGAGATCATTTTCCCTTAGTAATCCTGTTAGTCTGGAATATTCTCTTCTCTTCTCACATACTCTCCAAGGGATTTCTTTTAAGACTTTTATTTCTCCTGTATTAGTCTTTAACGGTTTCTCATTAACTTCCATCAGTACTTTGTCCCTTTTCATCCTTTTATAGAAACGCACTTGTATTTCTCTAGGGACTTTCATACGCCTTGCATATGCTGAATTCATTCGAAAAACTTGATCAAAATCTTTTTCCATTTCCTCTTTTCCAATCCCTATATGGTCAGCCAATATTTTTGCCATCTTTTTTGAGAGATCTTCATCTTTTTCTTCTGGGATATTCTGGAATCTTGATACATAAGTCGCTCTTTCCACCTGTAATCGTGTTAACTCTTGTTCATATTCCTTTTGTTTCTCTTCCATTTGTCTCATGTCCTCTTCTACTGCTTTAGTCCTCTTTTCCATTTTCTCATTGTTTTTCTTCAACTCTGCTATATCCTTTGAGTTTTCTACCACCTGACTCTGGATTGCTTGCATGTTATTTACAAGTTGTTCAGTTAGTTGTGTCAGCTGTTGCATCACTCCTTCCATCTGTGCTTTAATTGGGTTGACTGCATCCACAATCATGCTCTGCATTTCCTTTTGTACAGGACCAGCCAGTTTACTAACTGTCACTCCCGCCCCTGGTGACGTTGATGGAGGTTTTGTAGTCTGGATCATTTTAACATTAATATTTGACATTTTGCTGGTTTTTCTCTGAGCTTTATACAAGTTCCAAGTCAGCTATTTTATTTCCTCTTTTTGTTTACAATTTATTTCAGTCTAGCTTCTCTCTCAGACTCAGTTATCTGCTTGTTTTCTTCAGAAGGGCTGCCTTGGCAGTGTGCCCAATCCTTTGGCTGTCTGCCCAGAGCCTTGGCTGTCCACTTAGGTGATTGTTTTTTATTTATTCTTTGTTGAAGGTCAACCTTTCGGGCCGTTCCCAACACAGACTCAATCCAGTTAGAAGGCAAGGTTTTTTTCCTTAATAATCAATAGTCAGTTTCTAATCCATAGACATAGCAGATTTATTAGTCTCTATTGGGTTAGAATTAAACTCCATTGGGTTGTCAAACAAGGTCATGCTCAAAATCCTACAAGCTAGGCTCCAACAGTACGTGGATAGAAAACTGCCAGAAGTACAAGCTGGGTTTCGAAAAGGTAGAGGAACTAGAGATCAAATTGCCAACATTCACTGGATTATGGAGAAAGCAAGAGAGTACCAGAAAAACATCTACTTCTGCTTCATTGACTATGCTAAAGCCTTTGATTGTGTGGATCACAATAAACTATGGCAGATTCTTAAAGAGATGGGAGTACCAGACCACCTCACATGTCTGCTGAGAAACCTGTATAAGGGTCAAGAAGCAACAGTTAGAACTGGATATGGAACAACTGATTGGTTTAGCATAGGAAAAGGAGTACGACAAGGATGTATACTGTCACCTTACTTATTTAATTTATATGCCGAGTATATCATGTGAAATGCTGGCCTGGATGAATCACAAGCTGGAGTTAAGATTGCTGGGGAAAAGATCAATAACCTCAGATATGCAGACGATACCACTCTGATGGCAGAAAGTGAAGAGGACCTCAAGAACCTCTTGCTCAGGGTGAAAGAGGAGAGCACAAAAGTGGGCTTGAAGCTCAACATCAAAAAAACTAAGATCATGGCATCTGGCCCCATCACTCCTTGGCAAATAGAAGGGGAAGTCGTAGAAGTAGTGAAAGACTTCACGTTCCTAGGATCCCAGATCACTGCAGATGGTGACTGCAGCCATGAAATTAAAAGACGCCTGCTCCTTGGGAGGAAAGCGATGGCAAACCTAAACAGCATGATAAAAAGCAGAGACATCACCTTGCCAACAAAAGTCCGCATGGTCAAAGCAATGGTATTCCCTGTAGTAATGTATGGCTGCGAGAGTTGGACTATAAGGAAGGCCGAGCGCCAAAGAATAGATTCTTTTGAACTATGGTGCTGGAGAAGACTCTTGAGAGTCCCTTGGACTGCCAGGAGATCAAATCAGTCAATCCTAAAAGAAATCAACCCTGATTGCTCCCTGGAAGGCCAGATCCTGAAGCTGAAGCTCAAATACTTTGGCCACCAAATGAGAAGGGAGCATTCACTGGAGAAGACCCTGATGCTGGAAAAGATTGAAGGTCAAAGAAGAAGGGGACGGCAAAGGATGAGATGGTTAGACAGTGTCATCGATGCGACGAACATGAAATTGAGCAAACTTCAGCGGACAGCAGAAGACAGGAGGGCCTGGCGTAAACTGGTGCATGGGGTCGCGAAGAGTCGGACTCGACTGTGCGACTGAACAACAACAACAAAGGGTTGTCAAATCTGCCTGTGGCTTCACCCCACTGATTTTGTAAGGGCTCCAGCCCCCCTCCTGATGCAGGGAAAAATTTGAGAACGTAGAATGAGGACTTATATTCTCTCAAACCCTCAACAATCAGCAACCCTCATTAATCAGTAGTCAGATTCTAATCCACAGACATAGCAGGCTTATTAGTCCTTATTGAGTTAAAGTTAAGTTTTATTGGGTTGTCAAATCAGCCCATAACTTCACCCCACCAATCTATAAGGGCTCCAGCCCCCCTCCTGATGGAGAGAAAGGTTTGAGAGCATAGGATGGGGACTTATGATCTCTCAAGCCCTCAACAAGCTTCAGATCGATCTATCTCTCAGAAGATTCTAAAGAGCCCAGTCACTTCAATACAATTTTATGCTTGCTCTTCTACTAGAAGTTCTTTGGTAACTTTAATAGCTTCGCCCTGCTTCCCCTCTACTTTGCCAAAAACCCAGCTGAAGTATTCTCTTCGATTTGGGCCGTTTGAATAGATTTGGGGATGATTTCAGTTCATTTAGGGGCTACCAGTATGACAGTCTTTATTTCGGGAACACAGAAAAGTTTTCTCCACTCACGTTTATGCGCTCCTGTTCACTTCCACTTAAATGTCTCTTGGTTCTCCATGGTAATGAAGGCTTTGCCCATTGAGATTGACGTCGTTGTCCCCCCGCTTGCTTCAGAGCGACCCCACGGGTCTCCTAGCGAGTTGCCTTCTTGCTAGGACCTCAGCTCAAGCTCCTTGCCCTCATCGCTCCTACCCCGGAGTGTGGGGGTGGTCTCCAACTTGCTGGAGACCCTTTAAAGCTGAGGGATCGATCAGTCACTTGGAGCGAGGCTCTCAAGCGACCGCTAGCGCCTTGCTGGAGCCACAAACTCTCCCTTGGAAGATTTATGACAGGATTCAGACTTTTTACCTCAACTCCTTCCTTTTTTACAAATAAAATTTATACCTGAAAGACAAAGATATGTGACAGATTTCACACCAAACTGTAATGCTGATAAATGATCCATGGGGCACTGCCCCCTTTTTGCACCACTGTGGCTATGGTCCTGGTTTGCCAGATCCTCAGAGACTGTGACAGAGATAGACAGATAGACAGACAGACAGGCAGACAGACAGACAGACAGACAGACAGACAGACAGACAGACGGATACAGGGCTCTTTTTGTAGTAGGGACTCCTTTGCATATTATTTATTTATTTATTTTTATTTATTAATCACATTTATACCCTGCCCTCCCCACAATGCAGGCTCCCCGCATATTAGGCAACACATCCCTAATGTAGCCAGTCCTCCAAGAGCTTACAGTAGCCCCTGTAAGAAGAGCTCTGTAAGCTCTTGGAGGATTGGCTACATTAGGGGTGTGTCGCCTTATATGCAAAGTAGTACCTGCTACAAAAAGAGCCCTGGATAGATAGATAGCATGTCTGAGGAGATGGCTAGGCTTGAATGGTTCTCTCTGACAAGTAAACACAGGGAATTGAGGGGAGTGGAGGAGCAGTCCATCATTTGAGACACTACCCCAGCTTGCGCTCTAAAGTATAACAACTCAGACACAGCTTTATCTACTATAATAAGGACTAGGCCATTATAATACCTTTAAAGCTCTGGATTTTAGTAACTGTAATACTTAAACTAAGGCATAACACACAACAAATTTACTTCAGATTTTTCTCTTGGATTTAATTAGTCAGCTCTCTGGCCTGATGGCTTTCAGCATTTTTGCCAGTTGGTTTCCCACAGGACCAGGTGTCTCCTGGGATGGAATGTGTCAGCATCAAGCACACTCCTGAAATAGTAAATAGCATCTCTGAAATGCAATGCATGACTTGGTTGGTTGGGCTGTGGTGGGGAGAATCATTGGTGATCAAGTCCCAGATGTTATAAATGCTCATTTTTAGGCTTCTTATTAGCTAGCATGAAGATAGTATTATCCTTTTTTTCTGAGTAGTTGGCCAAAACAGAATAATTAGCATTTAGCATGCTATAACCATGGATGATTAGTATTCAATTAGATTCTTAATATCTTCCTTCTCAAGGATGATCTGCTGATGTAAGCCTTACTTGTAAATGAAGTGAAGAGCATTCATTTTAAAAATTGGAGTTTCTATTGCTCTCTCCAGGTAACTATGCTTCTTCCCTACAAGATGGTTGGTTCTTTATCAGGAATCTAATGTAGTTTTCAAAAAGCAGCACTGAAGATTCATTGGAACCCATAAGTAAATTATTCATTTCTTGAATTTTCTCTATAAACAGTATTTCAGATCCAAACCTTAAACGGGGCACATATAGGTCATTTTCCATGTTACCAGTGTATTGAATCTTAATCCTAATTGGTTTCCTTGGTACCTTCTCAACATTGTGGCCAGATGTTAAGCAAAAAGCTGCTGCATGTAGAAAGAATAAAAAATAGTAACAACACTAGTTTTGGCAGTGTGATAAATAGCACTCAGAGCCTTCTAGAACCAAGAGAACATAAATAGGCTTTGTGCTGAAACCACTGAATCTGCTTTCTTCTAAGACAGCCTTCTATAGAAGGCAAGTGGTTGGAAGATATTCATGGCTGAAGACTACATCAAATTAAGAGCATCAGCAGTTGTATTTAGTGCAACACAAACTCACACATGTCCATGAGCAGGGCCGGCTCGCCCACTAGGCGAGCTAGGCGCTCGCCTAGGGTGCCGGCCCTGCAGGGGCACCAAAATGCCCCCACCCCCCCGTGAAAAGCCCCCGGGGTCGCCCAGCATCGGCAGCCTCGGCTTTCCTGGGTGCCTCGCAGCTGCGAGGCGCCCAGAAAAGCCGGCACCGCCACTGGGAGGGAAGGGGCGGGCATTCTAAGCCCGCCCCTTCCCCGGCTCTCCTGGCGCTGGGCCATTTCCAGGCCCCATCGGGAGGTTGGCATCCCCGGTGAGATGGGCGCCCCAGGCTGTCATGCCTAGTGCACCCAGACACCTGGGACCAGCCCTGTCCATGAGACCTTTCTACTGATCAGGATTTGATGACTTTGTTAACTTCAACCCTGTGATGGTAACTTTGGCACCTGCCTGCATCTAGCTTACAGGACCATTCTAAAAAGAATCCTGCTGCTGCTGTTGCATCCAACACTTGTCTCTATGAGCAGAAGAGCACTTCTGAGGAGAAAGTGCTTTTTACCAATTTCTCCTTTTTACTGAAGCCCCCCCCCCCATCATGCCAAGCAGTGTTTCTGGATGTCCCTTGAACCCTAGGGGTGCAGTGGGTTCGGTTGGAAACTTGTGTTCTTTGAGTGACATTTGTAGCGTGTCTTGTTGAGTGCAACCAATTATGTTTGTTTTCTGCCCTCTATATCTATCATGCATCTTTGCAGTGATTTCTTGCATCACTTTATTTATGGGGACAGATTACTGTGATGTAGTCTGTGTCAGGTTGCCCACAATGAAAACACATCATCCTTCACACAAGTAGGTGGCCTTGATAACACTGTATAGGATGGTTCATAAATCCATATGAGTTACTTGAGTACTCATCACTTGATGACTCATAGGTGAACAGTTGGTGGGAACTGAGATTTACAATGCAGCCTGATTCCAACACTCTCTTGTAAGCCTAGAGAGATGTATGATTTAGCACCTGTCTGCTCAGGAAGTTGTTAGAAATGGAAGTACACTGGTATACTGAGGATGAAGTTGTAAAAGAGCAAATGATAAAATGGGCTGTAAATATTAATACTGAGATATTAATGACATCTTGGGAATACTTGTGGAAAAAGTCAATGAAAATTTCAACTTGTGTAAATGTTAAAGAGAATTGTTATAAAATGATGTATAGATGGTATATGACGCCCAAAAAAATTGCTATCATTAATGAAAGTATGTCTAATAAATGTTGGAAATGTAAGAAACATGAAGGGTCTTTTTACCATATGTGGTGGACATGTGATAAAGCAGTAAAGTATTGGACAGAGATCCACAATGAGATACAAAAAATTCTGAATTGTACTTTTAAGAAAGACCCACAGATGTTATTGTTAGGTCTTAAAATGGAAGAAATAAATGTAGCCAAGAGAACACTATTATGGTACTTGACTACAGCAGCAAGACTGACTTTTGCTCAATGTTGGAAACAAGATAAAGTACCTGAAACATGGGAATGGATTAAAAAGACGTTGTTTTTGGCGGAAATGGATAAGTTAACAAGAAAGTTAAACAACGAAGAAGATGAAACTTTTTTAAAGATTGGAAAGACTTTCAAGAATATTTGTTGAAAAATTGGGACATTAAAAGTGGTTTGATTTGCTTTGACAGTTATTAAGAAGAAACGGAAAGAGAATTAGACTTTTGTATTGTTACCGTAATAAGAGAAAATAAGTTTTGAAGTAATTGTAATGGAATAACAGAGATATTAATGGGGTTGGAGTAGTGCTGGAAGCCGGATGTGGGGGGAGGAGGGGAAAAAGAAAAATGGGTATGTATTGGTATGTTTAAATTGTATGAACTTGTGATATATCCAATAATAAATTGTATTTACAAAAAAAAAAAAAAAAGAAATGGAAGTACACTGGGCTGGATCCTTTGATCCATTAGTGGAAGGCACTGAAAGTTGCCAGTCTTCCTGGATTTTCCTTCCTTGACCAACCATTTCTGATGCTGAGAAAGTTTATTTGGGGGATTGAGAAATTGCAATGGAAAGGGAGGAGAGAGAGATATTAGGGAATTTCACATTACCAAGTTTCAGCTGGTTTGAAGCAGTTTTTGATCCATCTTGAAGTAAACCAGTACAGGGCTGCCATTTCACACATGGCTTTCCCCTACCGGAAAAGAGCTGTCTCAGAAGCGGTTTGGCAATTCAGACCGCACCGCTTTGTTTTCCCACCGTTTCCCACCCACACCATCTTTTTTTTAAATGTTCGCTTTAGAGCACTATAGTGCTATAATACAACCTCAAAACAGTGATGGGATTCTGATGGGATCGCTATGGTGCTGTTTTGACATTATATTATAGCGCTATAGCGCTCTAAAGCAAACATTAAGAAAAAAGTCGGAGATCGCCCGCGTGGGTGAAAAACGGCAGGAAGAAACATTTTGGATCCGGGAGAAGAAACTGAAGATTACTTGGAAGCAGTTTACAGGTAAAATGATTCAGCCCTGATTCCTGAATGGGACAGAAGCATTTGTGTGTGAAAATACAAATATATTCTGTTAAGGAACCGGTTCTAAAACAGTTCTGTCTGAAATGTCAGACCGGAAACCATTTGGGAACCATTCCTGAACCGGGATATATTGCCTGTCTGAAATTCCTCATTATCCTCTTCTCTCTTTTCTATCAGTGGAACTCTACTGATAGAAAAGACAGAAAGGGGAGAGCCAGGAAAATCAGGGGTCCTTGTGTGGACCTCACACAGATCCAAGCCTATGTTCAGAAATATTTTAATAGGCTATTTTTAATGAGTGAAATACAATAGGTATAGAAAAGTACTTAAAATAGTTTTCAGAATGCTGTATCTTGGCTCATAACCTTGTTAAGACCACCTTAGATATTTCTGCTCACAGAAGAAGGAGACAATTTTTGCTGATTCCTCTGCCCACAAAACTTTCCACTTTTGCCCACCCCCATGGTGTTCCTTGAAGTCCTCTGACTCATGGAGAAACAATTTCAGATGATCGCACTGGGAGGTGCAAAATTTTCTGTTTAGGTATTGAAACCCAGCTAACACTCTGCAGGATCCAAATCTAAGAGGTGAAATTGAACATAACACTCCCAATGGGTCCCTAGGATTACATAGTGAGAGAACTGAAGGCCCATAGTGATCTTCACTTTGCAAACTTTCCTGTTCTTAAAGAGTTAGCATTACAAAGTTATGGGAAATTGAAGGAAAAGTATGCAAGATGTACAAGAAAAAATTAGCAAAGGCACTTCCTATAATACACTTTTACAAAGGAGCACATACTCAGATAAAGTACACTGAGCAACTGAAATGGAGGAGAGGAGAATGATGTAAGCTGCTTTGGGTCCTCATTGGCAAAAAGACGGAGCAAAAATGGAATAAACAAATAAATACATAAATATTGTAATTTTCTCATGGATATAGCTCAAACATACTTCAGGCCAGACAAACAATTAGTTACCTTTTATTTTCATAAAACTATTTGCAATACCTTCCACTATATGTGATAAAAATCCCTAAACACTTTTAATAATAAATTTATTCAGAAAGAGTGAGTCATGAGAATGCAGTCCCTGAATATCTCTTCCTAAATCCACCAGTTTCTCAATACTCATCCATGTTAAGGGCTGTGCTGCTTAAATACAGGTTTTTATGGAAAGCAATCCCCTTCTAATGAACTGGAGTGGGTGAGTTAAGGAAAACTGGAAAACTGAATAGAATAAAGGGGAGAAGCTAAAGTCATTGGAACAAAAATATCCCCAGGACTTAACAGGGATATTGGTTTCTTATCTCACTACGTATGCTAAATCCATTCAGTCCTTACATCTGTACCCTTATCAAGAAGGACTATACATCGTCTTTATTTTAGTGTATTTCTTTTTTGGGATACTAGATTAGAATAGTGATTGTAATGCAAAGCAATGAATTAGAATAGCATAATGGAATGTATTCCTCTGGTCTGGTAGTGGAGACATAACACAGCAGTACAAATCACCCCACCTCAAAGAAAAAGATGCTATTAGCTACTTCCATGCTTGAGAGGAGATGGGATGGAGTGTGATGGCAGGGTCTCAGATGAATGTTCTTAGCATTCCACATTTACACATCTATGCCAGTTTTGACATATTTATTTGCCTCACTGTTTCCCCCCAGAATTAAATCCAAATAATGATGAGCTTATAAAACTTATTATTCCTGTTTGGATCTTTTAAAACATTTCATTATGCT
The DNA here is from genome assembly GCA_029375565.1 of Gekko gecko. NCBI lineage: Eukaryota > Metazoa > Chordata > Lepidosauria > Squamata > Gekkonidae > Gekko > Gekko gecko. Next base: position 67,674,894 of record JAPDNY010000002.1, on the reverse strand, counting down.
TTATGCTAATTTGCTGTTCAACTTCTGACTTATATGTATGGTCTGGTAAATTCCATTTCACTGTGTCTGAGTAAGTGTGCATGCACACGAAAGTTCATGCCTTGAATGAAACTTTGTTGGTCTTAAAGGTGCCACTGAACTCAAACTTTGTTCCTCTTGCCACACAAAGCCATAAGATTTTTATGGGGGAAAAAAGAGTTTCCTGGGGCATTGCTGATTTCTTTGTCTCCTGCATTGTTGAAGTGATGGGTCACACTAGAGGGCAAGAAAAAGCAACACACAAAGCATGCCTAAAATATTTTAGAAATATGTGTGAAGTAGCCTTGATTTAAGATGGGTTTTTGGTTCTAGCTACACTTTTTCTTCTCCATTTAAAATAAACATACAACTTCATTGTGTACAGGGCAATCCTAAACAAAGTTATATCCTTCTAAGGCCTTTAGCATTTATTGAATGGCCCCAAACCTGTGCTAAACTATTCAAAGGTCCACTTCTTATCCTGAATGAGGGAAAATGAACCACAGGTGCCCACTAGTGGAAAGGAAGGGAAGACACCTGCTTGTTGATTATTACTTCCATCCATGGACTGTGTATACCTCTCTTCCTCTCCTCCAGCTGCTTTGTTAAAGCAAACCCAGTGCAGGATTGGTTCCCATCCATATTACTCATACAGTAGTGCCAGTGAAGACAATGCTGCTGTGTTCTTAATGCTGGGCATCAAAATGAGGAGGCAGCATAGTTTCAAACAGGAGCACAGTTTAATAAGTCCAACTTTTTCTCTGTCTGGAGCAGCAGTGACAAGAAGTTTCTTTCTCTCTGTTCCTGCCCACACCAAGTCCTGGAAAGGGTTATGGCACTCTGAAACATTGCCCTAGATTAAAGGAGCAGAGTTGTTGTCAAAACACCAGGGGTGCCTCATGTAATGCTCTTTTAGTGAGATGAAGCTCTTGAGAATGTGCCAGATAGGGTGGGGTATAAATTAGACAAGTAAATAAATGAATACATAAATAAATAAATAAATAAATGTAGGGTTACAGCTATCACTACAGAGTACACTTCCTGAGACCTAAACATGTAGAGTAGTAAGAGTGGGGATTAAAGGACGAATCTGGGGCAAGTGGGTACTTTTTCTTTATAAAGTAATTGTGTGCCATTCTGGTTGCAAAGTTTTGATTATTTACAGTCTTAGCCCCTGATCTGGTTAGCTCAGGATAGCCCAAAGTCATCAGATCTTGGAAGCAGGGTCAGCCTGCTCTGGATGGGAGATCACCAAGAAAGTCTAGGGTTACTATGCAGAGGCAGGCAAAGGCAAACCACCTCCACTAGTTTCTTGCCCTTGAAAACCCTAAGGGGTCACCATAAGTCAGCTGTAAATCGCTTGCGACTTGATGGCAGAAAACGAACAACAAATACAGTCTTAGTCTAGTGTCTCAAAATATAAGGTATTTTCCCATCCATGCATGATTAGCTTTCAACAAAGATGAGAACACATACCAATACATGACAATCCAGCTGAAGGCAGCTAAGTTCAGCAATCTTTTTTCTGTACATGTTGTTGCCCTGCAAGGTGCTTATAGCAATCTTATGGATTTATAGTTTCATAAGTGATAAAATCTGGACTTTGCAAGTAGTGTGCAAAAGGGACTGAACTGTGTAGTGACCCAAAAGTGATGCCAGCTGAAGACATATGTCCAGAAGAAGAAAGCCTTCCTTTTGAGATGATGTGCCAATGGTTCTTGAGGTTGCCTGCCCTCTTGCCTGCTGCAAGATGGGCCAGCTCCCTAGCCACATGAAGCACCAAAAGCCAGACAGATGCCATGCCAAGGCAGAAGACTAGAAACATGGAATCCAAACTCCATGTGGAGTTTCTTCCTTGCACACACAGGCAGCATTTCCCTACTCCCACCCAGCCACGCCTAGCTGGAAGCTACAGCCATAAGTTAATCAAGGAACCACTTGGAATAATAATGACTCTGGCCACATGAGTCATCATCTCTCCAGATGCCACTGTCCTGCCTAGAGTTACTAGATCTCAATATTGCCCCCTCCCTTAATCCCCTCCCCTTGAACCCAGCTCCAGTCAGCATGCTTTGGGGGACAGACCAGCAAGAGGTGTGCCAGGGGATGTGGCCAGCCTAGCCCACCCCCCAAGCCTTCTCATAAAAGAGGGCACCCAGCCATGTGCTCTCTCTCTCTCCTGACCTATATACCCACCCTACCTCCACGACTCTTGGTTAGCACTGCGAGAGTCTCCACATGTCTCTGCTGTTTCAGGACACAACCCTAATATCCCATAGTCTCCCCTATTTTTCCTAAGGGTCGCTTCATCCCGCCGAGGACAGGTAAAGTATTACCCCTCAATAAAATTCCCCACTAATGCGAATGTGTTATTCGCTTCTCTCTAATTTTCCTAGATCCGTCCAATTGTTCGTGTGTTTGAAGTGTTGTATGCTTGCCATATAACTCTTAGTAAAAGGAACCATTTTATACCGAAGTCAGTCTCTGAGTCTATTTCTGGTTTGTCTGGAAGAAGTGGGACCCCTATGCTTGCTTCCTTATTTGCCTTTTACCTTGCATAATATCATAATTCCCCAAGTCATTAATAATTCAAGGCAATTTGGCTAACAATGTTACCAGAAATCACAGCTTCCCTGCCCATTGTATGTTCCCCATCACAGGCTCTCCAGTCTCAAGGTTTTAATGAAACTCATGACCTCATCATGAATTGAATTGAAAAGCAAACTGGACATTGAAAAATATACTTTCAAAATTCTATTGAAAAAGAATCCAGTTCTAAATATTGCTAGCCATGCTTTGTACACCTTCTGATATTGAGACTGAACAAGTATTTTTAAAGGGCCAGATGTGAACCCTGGTGTAAAGATAACACAAGTTTATGCAGAAAAATATCTCCACTTAAATCCCCCCCCAAAAAAAATGGTTTAGAAATGGAAGAGATTTTCCAGTCTGTTTCCTTGTCATGGATTCATCATGGTTTGCTGAGGTTTAAACTGTCATGGATTTGAAACTTCTGCAAGGTTTGGGGAGATGTTACAATGCTCTGCCCCAAAGGCTGATGGATCCAGATGGAACCCTTCAAGACTAGGACAGGTTTCCATCTAACATGGTTGGCACACTTCTTAATGTCCTAGTTCATCTCTGGAGATGTCCTTTGCAGTTGGCATGTCTCCTTGAAGGCATCCATCGGCTCCCTACTGTACCAAGGAACTTAAGGCCATGAAACAGGCTAAGAGCCAACTAGACTATAAATTAAGGATAACTTGATCCAAACTCAACCAGTCACCACTACTGAGTGATGGCGATAGTGGTGATGTAGGCTCGTTTCTCTGCCACCATTGTGTCTGAACATAACCATCCAATTGTACTTTTAAACTTATGATCCCTGAATGTTTACTGTAGTTAGCACCTGAATATCTCCTCTGTGTGGTCCCCATTATCTGAAATAAGGTGGGTAGCCACAGAAGACAGTCCTCCCCCACCCCCCGCCGTGGTGGAGCCTTGACTGTGGAACTTATTCCTTACAAGTATTCAGATGATACTCATTCTAGAGTTAGCTAAAGACATCTTTGTTTATCCATGCTTTTTTGTTGATTGCCCTGTTAAATGTGCCTTTTCCTCATGATTATTGTATGATGATATTTTAATTGTTTATATTGCTTTAATTGTCTGCATCATCTTTTGGACAGTGAGATGGCTGGCACTCTGGGTGCGTGGAAAGACACAGAGAATGAGCAAAAAGTAGGATCTATTGCAGATTTTCTGTTGAAAACAGCCATTGGAGGTAGAATTAATTTTGTTTTCTTTTGTGTAGCAAATGCATTTAGGAAGCAGCGGAGGCAGCTTCAAAGTGACAGAGCCAGGATGAAATGTAATCATAAGAGAGACCTGCTAAGACAGTGCCTTGCTAATACATGGTTCCAGTGGTACTGATACATTTGGAGATTGCACTTGAAAGGATGGGTAGCAATATGAAAAGCTTGGCATATTTGGTTTGTTTTCAGAGGGAGGCTGTCTTTGAAACCCGATGATGAAGAACAGAGAGAGCAACGTTTTTGAAAAACTGATCTCTTTTTGCACCGTGAGATCACTCAGAGATGTTAGGATGAGAACCACCACACAGCGAATTTAAGGATTCAGGAAGGAGTAGCAGGATTCATAATAAGATTCGAATGCTCATTCATAGATAGATTCAAGATTAAATTGCACGAAGCAACATAACTGAATAGCATTTGTTGTGATAACTACTCATACTTCAGAATCATTGGAGAATGTACACAAGTTCTTGCAAGTAGGAAAACAACCACACTGAAATGCAGGAGGGGTTATGTCCCCCTTCTTAAACTTTGCTCTTGCTGGATGTCCCAGCCATCACTGTCATTGTCTGCTATTGTTTCTATTATTTCAAAATCTCTTTTCATTATGCAAAGTGCTTTACAGCCCCCATAGTTATGATCAAAACAGCCCTGTGTTGTAAGTTTGGCAATGATACAATGTTCTGCCCAGTGCCAGGCAATAATTCTGTGTTTGTGCAGGTTTTCATCGGGGGCTCCATGTGAAACCAAACTGCATTATCCCACCACTGTTCAATCACTATACTCCATTTATGTATGTATCCTAGTGTTCAAAACTTCCAATCACATGTATATGGTAATCACATTGCCTTCTATATGGTATTATCTTGGTGCTCCTCCACAATTCATAAAATTACCTTATGGAAAGAATTTCCATGTAGGAATATGAGGGAGACTTGAGCATGAATTGTGTTTCAGCTGTATGTTGTGAGTGCATAGTTAGGGATGTTTTAGTGTACTGAAGCTTGTACAACAACCATAACCATTATATATTCTATCCAGTGGTTTCCTACTGATTTATTAGATGCCTTTCAACTATTACAAATAAGCTTAACATGTACATCTTCTAGCCAGTGTAGTTATAATGTTGGACTTAGAGCTGCCAACTCAGGCTCAGGAAATTCCTTGTGTGGGGGGAGCTTGGGGAGGGTGGAGTTTGGGGTTAGGAGGGAGCTCAGTAAGGTTGTGATTCCATAGTGTCTACCCTGGAATACGATCATTTCTTCCAGGGGAACTAATCTCTGTAGACTGGAGATCAGTTGTAATTCCAAGAGAACTCCAGGCCCTACCTGAGGAGCCCTCTGGACTAGGATCTGTGAGTTCCAGGTTTGAATCTCTGCTCTGCCATGGAAGCTTGCTAGGTGACTCTGGGCCAATTGGAAGTTCTCAGCATAACCAAACCTAACCAAACCTTTACATCATGGGTAGCCATGTTGGTCTGAAGCAGCAGAACAAAGTTTGAGTCCAGTGGCACCTGGATGATCTTTATACTTTGTCTTCAATATATGTTATAGCGGTCTTATAACTCCTTTTATATTTTGAGTTGTTAAGACCTGGGAATTTACTCTCAAGTCACACATTGTATTCATTCTGAGATGTATTATTTATGCTGCTCTATTATGAATTGAAAAATGTCTTTGTTCTATGAAAATGTAATAAAAATATTTTTTTAAAAAAGCCCAATGAAGTTTTATTTGTATCTGAAGAAGTCTACATTAAATGGTTGTTCTGAGGGAAAATGGAGGGGAGAAGAATAATATAAGCTGTTTTGGGTTTCTGTTATGGAGAATGGCAAGGGTACAAATGAAACAAACAAGCAAACGAACAAACCAGAAAAATTGAATATGCTTACAGTTTCTTAATTTGAAGTAGTTTGTGCCTGAGATTACAGGTGTCTAGGTACTTTGCCTGGGAAACTGCACAGAACCTGCAAGGAAAATACTGACCTGTGAAAGGCAGTTCTGAAGGACAGTGTGAGTGATCTGAAGAATCATTCAACCATACAGTCAATCCCCCACCTGCATTAAGTACATAAGAACAAAAGAAGAGTCCTGCTGGATGACTAGTTGTCATCTAGTCCAGCATCCTGCCTCAAACTGTGGCCAAACAGTTCTTCTGGAGGGGCCAACAACAGGGCATAGAATCTGGGGCCAATGTTCCTCTCTAAGCTGTGGAGTCTTGTGAGCAAAAATTCTACTTTGTGAGCTACTGGCACTAAAGTTGTGAGCAAGTGATTTGGCTACTGCATAAATTAGTCTGTTCTGTAGCCATCCTTCCTGAGCTAAGACAAAAATGTGTGATCTGGAGGCCAAAAAACTGTGAGCTAGCTTACACTAACTCAGCTTAGAGGGAACACTAGCTGGGGCCTTCCCTCAGTGTTGCCTCCTAGCATGGCTGGATCGCCCATTGAGCGAACTAGGCGCTTGCCTAGGGTGCGCCGGCCTGAGGGGTGCCAAATGGCGCCCCACTCCCCCCCGAAAAGCACCCCCCTGCCACCCTAACCGGACGCCCGCTGTTGCCACTGAGCCCCCGGGAAAGCCGGCCCTGGGAGGGAGGGGGCGGTGGCTAGACCCCCCGCCCCTTCCTGGCTTTCCCAGGGACCCCGCAGCTGCGGAGCCCCCGGGAAAGCCGGCCTTGGGAGGGAGGGGGTGGTGGCTGGACCCCCCGCCACCTTCCCAGCTTTTCTGGGGACCCCGCAGCTGTGGAGCCCCCAGAAAAGCCGGCCCTGGGAGGGAGGGGGCAGCGGCTGGACCCGCCGCCCCCTTCCCGGCTTTCCTGGGGACCCTACAGCCATGGAACCCCCCAGGAAAGCTGGCCCTGGGAGGGAGGGGGTGACGGCTGAACCCCCCGCCCCCTTCCCTGGCTTTCCTGTGGGCCCCGTAGCTGCGGAGCCTCCAGGAAAGCCAGCGCTCCGCCGCCACTCCCCGGTCTTCAGGCCCCACCGGGAGGTTGGCATCCCCAGTGGGGGTGCCCCAGGCTGTCCAGCCTAGGGCGCCCAGACACCTGGAGCTGGCCCTGCCTCCTAGCACTGGTATGCAGTGGTTGACTGCTTCTGAATGTGGAAGTTCCCTTTAGTCACTATGGATACTTACTGGATCGTGGGAACTCTGTTGATGTGATTTACTTGGATTTCAGTAAAGCTTCTGATAAAGTTTCCCATGACATTCTGATGTGCAAACTGGAAGACTGTGGACTGGACTATAGGACAGTTCGGTGGATAGGGAACTTGTTAGAGGACCACACCCAAAGAGTGGTGATCAATGGTGTTTCATCAGATTGGAGGGAAGTTTCCAGTGGGATGCCATAGGGCTCGGTTTTGGGCCCAGTACTTTTCAATCTTTTTATCAGTGATCTGGATGAAGGGGTAGAAGGGCTGACGATAGCAAATTGGGAGGAGTAGCAAATACCCAAGAAGACAGAGTTAAAATTCAACAAGACCTGAATACTCTGGAAAACTGGGCAGTTGCAAACAGGATGCAATTCAGCAAAGATAAACACACAGTATTACATCTGGGCCACAAAAATGTCAAGCACAAGTACTAGATGGGGGATACATTTCTAGGGAGTAGTGTATGCGAAAGAGATCTTGGGATAAGGGTGGACTGTAAACTAAATATGAGCAGTCAGTGTGATGCGGTGGCAAAAAAGGCTAATTCAGTCTTGGGTTGTATTAAAAGGGCTATAGCATCGAAATCGCAGGAGGTCATAGCCCCTCTGTATACTGCCTTGGTCAGGCTGCACCTGGGGTACTGTGTGCAGTTCTGGAGGCCTCACTTCAAAAAAGATGTGGACAAAATTGAGAAGGTGCAGAAGAGAGTGACGAGGATGATCAGGGGTCTGGAGACTGAGCCCTAAATGGAAAGGCTAAGGGCCTTGGGAATGTTTAGTTTGGCAAAGAGGAGACTGAAGGGGGACATGATTGCTCTCTTTAAATATTTGAAAAGCTGTCATTTGGAGGAGGGCAAGGCCTGTTGGCAGCAGAGGATAGGACCCGAAGCAATGGGTTTAAGTTACATGCAGAAAGGTATTGGCTGGATATTAGGAAATACTTGTTCACGATCAGAGTGATTCAAAGGTGGAATCAGCTGCATAAGGAGGTGGTTAGCTCCCCTTCATGGATGGCTTTCAAGAAGAGGCTGGACGAATATTTCTCAGAGATGCTTCAGGCTGGTCCTGCATTGGGCAGGGGGTTGGACTAGATGGTCTATATGGCCCCTTCCAACTCTATGATTATATGATAGTTACCACTGATAGTCCTGTCCTCCATCAATCTGTCTAATCCCCTTTTAAAGCTGTGTATGCCTGTGGCCCTCACTACATCTTCTGGCTGTGGATTCTATAAAGAACTATTTCCTTTTGTCCACCCTGAATCTACTGCCCATCAACTTCATTGAATGCCCTCAAGTTCTAGTGCTTCAAGAGAAGAAAAAAATTCTCTTTGTCTACTTTCTCCATCTCATACATAATTTAATAAACCTTTCTTGTATCTTCTCTTAGTCATCTCTTTTCTAATCTGAGAAGCCCCAGACTCTTCAGCCTTTCCTCACAGGGAAGGTGTTCCACCCCCCAATCATCTTGGTTGCCCCCTTCTGTACCTTTTCCAGCTCTGCCATGTCCTTCTGAGTCAATAGAGGCCCATAACACATTTTTTTTCTCTCTATGTATACATTGGCTGTGTATATTTTGTTAATTTTTTTTCCCTTTCTGTCTGGGGTAATTAAAAATAATAAAAATCATACAAATGGTTAAAAATGCATTGGCTTTCATTTATTCATAAACAGATCCATTACTGAAGCCTTATAATAGAATAAAGTTTGAGTCCAGTGGCACCTTTAAGACCAACAAAGTTTTTTTCAAGGTGTGAGCTTTCGTGTGCATGAGCACTTCATCAGACAATGAAATGGAATTACATATCATAGTTGTATATATAGGGGTGGTTTGTTAAATTAGCATGCAAAATAGTGAAGATATTTTTTTAACAGATCAAAACAATGACAAGCTTGGTTTCTGGTTGTCATCCATTTGGGTTCAAGGGGGGGGGACAACATAGGTAATAAATATGTCAGAACTAGAAATTGATGTGCCCTAAATTGTGCAACTCCCATCCTTAGATCCCATCCATCTCCTTTCAAGCATGGAGGCAAACTTACAGCATCTTGGCTGTGTAGAGTATTTTCCTTGTCCCCAAAACAGAGAACCACATTTAAATCTACCATTCCAAATTACATTACATATTTAATTATATGTTCTTAATTGTTAAGAGTAGTAATAACAGTTTGCTTTACTACAACATGGAGTTAACTGACAGAATTCTTTTCCTGGGGTACAGTGTTATGTCAGAGATCAACAAGATATTGCACTGCATTACAATCACTATTATAATATACTATTTCAAAAAGGGGGGGGACATCAAACTATAGAGGATGTATAGCCCTTCTTGATGATAATACATATGTGAGGATTGAATGATTTAGCATATATAATGGGATAAGAAACCAATATCCCTGTTAAATCCTGGCGGGGTGTTTGTTCTGAGAGTCCCTCCCGCAATGAACCCAAATGAATGATAACCAGAAACCAAGCTTGTCATTGTTTTGACCTGTGTCATGCCTGCCCCCCATCTGGAGCCTGAAAGCTCGGCTGTGACCCCAGAGACACCCTCTGACCTGGCACCAGGGAGCTCTGCCCCTGATCTGGTACCTGACAGCTTGGCCACAACACCCTCGGACCTGGCACCAGTGCAGCTCAGATACCAGGGACACGGCGCCTTTAAGTCCTTCTGAGGCACTGGAGTCCTCAGAGAATCTAAGTGCTGGGAGGGATGAGCTCCCAGCTATGAAGCAATCAGCACCTGGGGTGGATACATCACCACCCAACTCGCGCCCACGTGCAGACCGACTGCGAGACTGCAGGCGGAGAGACTTGGTGGCTCAGCGAAAAGAGGCACGTGTATGGGGGCGACGATCAATGAGCCCTGAGTATTAACTGGAGCAGGACCTGGCAACGACCGGTTAATTAGTTAATGAGCCAGCACAGTATTTAAGAACATCCCCAGCCGTCAGCAAACCATGCTGGCAAACTCATCGTAAGACCACTCAGCTTCCACCTCTCATTGTTCCCTTGCCTTGTCTTGACTCTCTGGCTCCCGACCTTGGCACGTACCTGAACGCTTCTTCTGGCTCCTGACCTCGGCTCGGCTTCTGGACTCCGCTCTGAACTCTGAGTAATGGTATGACTGACAACAGCTTTGCTTTCTGCTTTGAAACTCGTTCGCTTGGACTTTGACTGCTACCTCTGGCTGATCTCTGGAACTCTCTCTGACTACGTCACTGGACTATCCCTCTGTACCCGGCCCCTGGGCCCCGTCATGACAACCTGTTAAACAAATATCTTCACTATTTTGCATGCTAATTTAACAAGCCACTGCTATATATACAACTATAACATATAATTCCATTTCATCGTCTGACAAGGTGTGTGTGCGCATGAAAGCTCACACCTTGAATAAAACTTTGTTGGGCTTAAAGGTGCCACTGGACTCTAACTTTCTGGCCCTACTAGCAGATGGTGCAGCCATACTGCTGGGGGGCACCTTTGCCTCAGTTGAAGGAGGAAGGGGCAACACGTATGCTGGGGACAGCTATGTGACTCGCACAGGAGCAGAGCCAGCGTATTTACAGCCGGCTTCACTCCTGATTAACCAGTTTTTACAAAGAGCTTGGCCCACCATCCCACCCTGATTGTTGTGTGGGCTATGGCTAGTTGCCTTTCTTTTTGGGGGCGGGTAGAAATTTTTGATCTTGGGCTGATTGGCCTGAGCCCGGAATGCTTTTTCGCCTACCTTATATGACTAATCAGTGGATTGTGGAATTGGCTCTGGGTGGTGCTGATTGTTAGGTTGGTCACTTTAGTGGGCAGGATTGGGGGTGATAACTGAGATGTGGCTAACGGGAGCACCAATTAATTACTTCAGGTGATAGGAGTTTGGCCAGATTAGCCTTTGGATTGGGCACCCCAGGGAAACGATGGCAAACTGCCTTGGGGACTGCATTGATCGATCGGCCACTTAAGTTCTACGATTTGGGGTTGGATCTCCAGGGCATGTTTTTCATGGTGCCTGTCGGCAGGGAGCCACACAGGTTGGCTCAAGCTGGGAGTGGGTGGCTCCATGTCCTATGATTGGAGAAGGGTCAACACTGACCCCTGTCCCGGATCGTGCTGCTTTCCATATTTTGCCCTTGCTGTTATTTTCAACTGTGCATTTAATAAAGTGGCCCATAGTTCATCCAACTCTCTGTGTCTGACTCTTTATTCTGAGTATGGGGGCAATGTTCTGTTGCTTCAGACCAACACGGCTGCCCACCTTGAAGCCTTAATATATCAGAACTGAACTATTTTTGGTGTACCTTTGGGAAAGAAACAAAAGTTATCCCAAAAGAAGTAGCCACTATTCTATAGCTCAAGGTTAAAGAAAAACAGTTTCAAAAGATCCTCCTGGGAATTAGTTTAGCCAATGCCCTTTTCACAGGCTGCAGTCATCAAGGGAATCATGTAGCCTAGAAATGGTCCTGGACTTCAAAGCTGCTCTGTTGGTTTTATTGCCTCTTTACGGAGAGCACTGTGGTGCCAACGGCTGGAGCACTGACTTGCAGGTACATTATAGCCCAGATAATTAAAGTAACTTAGAAACTAGTTGTACTGGTTCCATTTTGCTTATGGACTGAATTTCCAGGCTTCTAGTTTCCAATGTCCTCATTCTGGCCAAAGTGGAAGCCTCTGTCTCTTCCTCATTGTCTTTGCAAGTGACATGCTTCCCTCTTGCTGTTCTACAGGAAAAAAAAAATGAAATGCTATTTGTCTGGAAACCTTAAATTGCTTCTTAGATCTTGATTCCAAACTCATTCTTGATCCACATTTCTCATTGTGCCTAACATGATTCTGTTATTAGTAGATGTATACTAGGCTGTACAATCCCAAACAGAGTAACAGTCCACTGAAAGGAGTGGGCTTAGAAAGTTTGCTTAGGACTGCACTTGTAAAGGGGCCTTCCTCCTTCATGCATGTGGAAGCAAGGCTAAACCAGATGGGTTTAGTGTAGTGGGTTAGACGCATGTAGAAACCACAGAGACTGATGTAGTGATCAGCATGGTTTACTGGCACACAATTAGAACCACGAACCCCGACCATGTGGCCAACTATATACAGCACATGGGAACACCCCTAGATCCTATTGGTGGGTTTAAACCTCCTGCCACAGTCCCTATTGGTTCCCCAAGGGAAAGTCCAGGAGCCTAGTCCCTATTGTTCCTAGGGAGTTAAGCTCGATATTACTTGCTGGCGCCTAGTGACAGTCAGCGGACATAATACCAGAAATCTAGAATTTTACCTGCATCTGTTTTCTTTGACATAGTGTTTAACTATGCTGTACATGTGCCTACTGGTATAGGCAGAACCCCCAACATCTCAGTTTTCACTCTGAAAACACCACAAGTTTCTCGGTCACATGTTAAGTAGACAAATGGGGGAAAGGGTCTGCTAAAATACTGAGAAAGGGGAAGAGGGTTTCAGGTGGTTTCCTGATTTTATGGGCTGAGCTGTTATGCCCTCAGCCCACATCCTCTGTATCTGTATTTCCCCTGCCCTCCACACTTTCATTTCCCTGTCCTCCCCAGTCGATTGCATTTACAAAATATTTGATGAAAACATTCCTCTGAACTGTACAAGAACCACTGACTAAACATCTTTGTACCCGATGCTACTCAAGGTTTTGCTTCTTTCTCTCCTGCTGCTTCAGATACTGAGACCTCGACACTTTTTGCTTCTCTATTTTCTGTAGGCAAGTAATCCTCCACTTCATCTTTGTTAATCTCTGCAGCTTGCTTCCCCTTTGGTCCCCTTTGATTTCAGCTTTCCTTCCCTCAGATTTATCCTTTGAAGCTGCTTTTTTTGTCCATGGTTTCAACTTTGGCAAGAGCAGGTTTAGCTGACAGTCATTCGCCATTGGCTCTTCTTCAGCAGCATTAACCTGAAATGGAACACATATTCAGTTAAGAAAGCACTAACTTCCCACTGCAGTCTACTGTAAAGAAAGTATATTCCCAAATCTTGTAACTATAATAAATCATTAAAAAATAAGGATCTGGAGGTATAACGTGCTGGTTTCCTTTGACTTTGACTGTCTGCTGATAAGCATAGATCTGTTTGCTCAGAGAGGTGCTGCTACAATATCCATTGTTTCTCCTTCCCTCCCCTCATGGCTTTTTCCCTCAATTTTTACTCTCTGAAGTGAATGTTTTTATTTATTTAGGGCATCCATTCCCTAAGCATACACCAAGGATAAAACTGTGAATGTGCAAGTTGCAGCTCTGGGGATTGAGGGAAAGATGCTTTCAACTGGCTTGAAGGATATCTGAGATGGCAGGGCCATGTCACAACTCCTGTGGCAGTTTCTTGCTCACCATACTGAGTTCTTGTCTGTAATGCTGTGTGTGATTCCAGCATGGTAAGATTGTAGCTCACCCATCCTACTATTTCCAAGGTCTTTACTCTGACCCTAAATCCTGCACTCTGTTAAGCAAAGCAGAATACAGAATAAGGGAGAACGAACATCTTCATGTTTGTGTGGTGTAATCTGGTTTATCTGCACCTTGCATACCCATGTCCAACCCTTACCGTAATATATCTATACACCTCTTAAAATTACACATATCTGTAGTCTGTTGCCAGAAATAGATCCTTGCAGCACCTTGCTGATGGACAGATTTATTGAAGCTACAAGTGTCAGGGGAAAGAATCCTGGGGTATGGGGAGGAGAGAGCAGAGTGTCAGCACCTGCTCCCGGCAGTGTGCTTGCACATTGGATTCACCAGCATCCCTTGGAGGCACCTCGCCTTTCTTAGCCCCTGCCCCAGGAGCCTGGGCACCCTGCTCCTCATCCCTGCCACTTAGCTCCATCTCCTCCTGGGTGGACATGTGGGCATGTGACTCCAGATGCAGGGCTACTGGATTGTCATAGGAATACCCAGGCTGTGGAGATGGGGCATGAAAATGGTGTAGTCCCCCCACCCATTCCTTGGAGGCCTGAGTCAGGGCCCAGCTGTTCTGTCTGGTGCTGGATCTGGAGCCCCCTTGGTCATCTCCAAGGATGGTCCCATGACATCATCCCCATTCTGGGAGTTGCCCGTGGGACATAGGTAAGCAGTCTGGTCATGCTGGAGGGTATGGAGAGGCTGCAGGTAGCAGATGCTGGGCTCCCTAGCTGGGGCAAAGTGGCAGCAGGGCCCATGACACCACATGGCTCCTTGACACCATAGCTGCACACTATCATGGGAGCATCACCATCCACATGATGGTCTCCATTCCTGGCTGACTCTCCTCCAGAGCACACTTGTAAGGCACACTCTTGGCAATGAGGCCTTGGACGTGCTTCGGAGCAAAGGTCAAAGGAATGGTTTCAACACTTCAGAATGGACATCTCCATCTGGGTAGCTTGTCCAGGGGGAAAACTCCCTCTGCTAATGTGTGCCAGAAGGCCCAGTGGCAGAAGTGGCAGATCAGGTCCTAGCAATCACAAGGACAACACTGACATGTTTCACCACCAACCTGTACAGCAGTGCCTTCTCAGCATTGGTCTGGTTTGGCTGGCGGTGGCCATCACTGCTGCCAGAAGTTGGCACAGCCATGCCACCTACATACTGGGGATTATGGAGGCAAGGTGAAGCACCATGGGAAACCACAGATCTTCTAGTTCCACCCCACCCCCATGTCCTCAAGATGGGCATCAGCCAGGAGGAGGAAGCTGTGCATGCAGCAGAGAGATCCACAAGAAGAGGGGTAGAAAAAGGAGGCTGGGCCACCAGCCACCTGGGGGCACTATGAGTCAATCCCCCTTCACCATAGTGAACACTGCCCTCTCTTTCTGCAGGTCCTGGCCAGGTATCCCTGGGATGGTTCTCCCTCCTGCCTCTGCCATCTCTGCTTGGGGTGCACCACATCCACTCACTGCCAGAACTCTATGTGTAGGTGGCCATAGACCACAGAGAAGGCACTGTGTCTGTAGTTACTGGGCATGCATCAGCATATGTCGGACAGGACCTGCCTTGATCTGTTTCTCCTGGACAGAGCAGCCATCCAGGCACTGTGCAAGGAGTTGGGGCCATCCATCCAGGGCCAAGCCCCTGTCACACCATCCCTGTCCTTCAGAAGGTCCTGCTCTCCCTCAGGTTCTTGGCCACTGGATCCTACTGGCTGTTTGTGCCAAGTGCTTGCCCAGTGATGCTAAGTGCCCTCTTTGTGCTTCTCCTGCCACCAAGGTACACTGGTGCTCACTCTAAGTTCACAAGGCATGAGGATGACGGACAGTGTCCCATGAAGCACTCTCTACCTCATGAGTTGTGAGGCAAGTGGCTAGAAGAATTTGTAGGGTGGGGGGCACGTTTGTGTTGTGTCTGGAACCGACCATGTGTGCAGGGAGTCCGCACATGGTCATGTGAAGAGCCTGAGCGTTGCTCAGGTAAACAATAGATGATCGGATCCTAGCCCACTCCAATCGGAAGGCTAGGATCCAAGACTAGACCTATGAAAGTCTCATACTGTAAATAGACCTATCACGGGTGTTGAGGTGTGTTTGGGTGTGGTTTGCCTTGGGGTTATAAGCTGGCCTGCGAGCCAGCTAAGTTTGTCTTGTTCCTGAATAAACTATGAGCTGATTTACTACTTCATGCATCGGACCCAGTATATTATAGTTTGGGTGCTGGGAGAAGAAGAAGAAGAAGAGTTTGGTCAGTCCAGTGCAGGGCAAACTAGTGATTGGTCACACCCTTAGTTGGAATCTGAAGCTACTTGGGATCTTGTGGGCATGGTCAGAGCAGTGAAGGGGGGATATTTTTTATGTACATTGGGTGCCTATGGGCTACACCACCATTTTTGGCAGCAGAACTCTGCACTTGTTTCAGGGGACATTCCCACACTGAAAGTGCTTAGGGAGCCTCCTAAATGTGGCCATGCCCTCAGAAACACTCACATGGATGATGGCATAGGGGACTGCACCTGAATTGCACTGGTGCAACAGAGCAGAGCAGTGGTGCCAGTGTCCTGTGCCGGCATAGCTGGCCCTTACATTGGCGTACCTCAAAGTTACACCCGCCTAAGGGTCAGTCAGCTCTCTGAGCTCATCTCCCCCACCCCCAGTTGTGCTATTAGTTTATTATTTATTTATTTAGAAGATTTCCACATTGCTTCTCCAGTGAATTGGTTCAAGGCAGCTCATAAAATCAAACAAAATAAAAACATAAAATACCATAAAGGTTATTAACAATGAATAACCTCCTAACTAACTATTAGTGGGGTGATAGTCTAACACAGGTATCCTCTCTGGTATATACAAAAATTCTGTATCCCTCCAAGGTATCCAGGCATACACACACACACACACACACACACTACTGAATTCCTGGGGGATTTCTTTCCCTCAGCTATGACAACACAAGCTCTATTCTATTAATATACTGTAGAAGTAGCGCTGAACTCCCTTTACAGCATCTTTATTGATGTGCTTTTGGTCTCTGTTCACCAGGTCTGTTTCTTTTGCATGAAGACCTTTTATTGTTCTCTTGCTGAATTCTGTTTGTTGTGCTGAGATAGCTTCCCCTACTGTGGGAACTTTATGAATGATTCAAAAGACCTAGACCTTTCCCAGACTAGGAGAATATTAATAATAAAAACTTCATACAGGCAGTACCTGTAGCTTGACACTCCTTTATAAGCAAAACATCACCCATGGCTGCAGCTAGGATTACCAGCCTCCGAGTGGCATCTGGAGAGCTCTCACTATTACAATTGATCTCCAGATGGCCAAGATCAGTTCCTCTGGAAAAAATGGCTGCTTTGGAAGGAGGACTCTATGGTACTATGCTCCATTGAGGTCCCTCCCTTCCCTACTGCAAACCCTGCCTTCCCCAGACTCCACTCCCCAAATCTCCAGGAATTTCCCAACCCAAAGCTGGCAGCCCTAGCTACAACCACTTTTGTTGTTGTTGTTGTCGTTCAGTTACACAGCTGAGTCTGACTCTACAACCACATATTACTGCATATTGTGCTACTGCACAATACACTGCATACTGCACTATAGCAATCATTCATGGATTTTCCATCATGGCCAACACAGATCACTTTACGCATGATTTCTACAGTGCAAGAAGAGTGCAGTATCCAGTGATCTGTATTAGCAGTCCAGGGAGCCTGTAGACAACTGCTTTGTAGACAGCTCCATCAAGTCCCTTTTGCCTGCTTAGCAAGATCCCATGCTAAAATTAAGAATGTTCCTTATACATGGATCTGAAAACATCCTTCAAAAGGAGCACTGAGTTATGTTTTCACAGCATTTTCTAGTAAGCGAGGGAAGAGTATTCAAAAGCAAGAGTGTTGTCAAGCTTTCATGAATGTGCAAAAAAAATATTTTTGTAATCATTCTAATGATGTGTTCATTTTGGTTGGTTCTAGTGGTTTCACAATGTGATTTAATTATGTATGTTGTGATTTGTTAGCTGCCTTGGTGGACCTTGTGAGAGCAGAAAGGCGGGATATAAATTTTGTAAAATAAATAATAAATATAGAAAACAGCAAGAGTCCAGGAGCACCTTAAAGACTAACAAAATTTGTGGCAGGGCATGAGCATACATGAGTCACTGCTCATTTCTTCAGATACTCAAAAAAGCTCATACCCTGCCAACGTTTTTCTTTAAGGTGCCACTGGTCTCTTGCTCTTTTCTTTTGCTACAGACAGATTAACACAGTTACCCATATTAAAGTAATAGTTATCTTTCCTCAAAGTTGGCAGGACACTAAGAAGGAAATGTCAACAAGAGATATGATAAAAGGGTGGATGCTACTACATTATGGAAGGTAAAGTGGAATACTTTGTCACAGAAGTTTTTTAAAAAGTTTTTTTTTCTCCCAAACAGGAACCATAAGGGCTACTGACAGGCAACCCCACCCCACCAAGCCTCCTTGCCTTTGTGGTCAGCCTCTACATGGAATATGCTCCAAGAAGTGCCTAAGGATGATCCAAACACATCAGTTTAGCTCATGTCCTGTTTGCCAGTTTGTTGTGTCC